>JARQAD010000007.1:3983214-5306785 GCA_029955455.1 Quercus agrifolia | reverse complement strand
CTTAGCTAACATTGAACAAAAAGTAGTCCCTTTTGGCTTAAAGAACCAAAATTTTCAACTTTAGAAACAAACCCAGAAGTGGAATAAAGTTCAATTATGGTTTTTACTGCGTTTCATAGCCAAAGCATCAAGCTTTTTAATTAACACGAAAAAAAGCAAAGTAGTGAGAAAAAGTGGTACCAGAATGGTGACGAGGTGACCGGAAGCGACGGCGATGAGGTTCTCGTCGGACCAGGCAACGGCGTTGGGGTAGGACGGCGACGCCACCAGTGGAATGGCCTGGAAGCGCGAGGCCATCGCTGTCGTTGTGAACTGTGAATTGTGAGTGAGAGAGTGTGTGGGTTTGTGAGTTTGGAGGGAAATTTGACTGTAGCCGGGAGCTGAGAAAAAAAGACGAAGCAGAGGGAGTTGGAGATCTCTGGATCGAATCGGGAAGAGAGTGTGTTTTTTGAGTTTTGGAGAAGATGGAGCGCCAAAAACCCTAGTTCGAATCCTTTAAGCTCAAATAAAACTTTGGTTTTAAAATTTTTCCCCTTTGTTTTGTTTTCTTTGTTTATTTATTTATCCAAAAATACAAGTTGATTTTTGAAAATTACTAAGAATAACAAAAAATAAAATCGAAGGTTTTTAAAAAAAAAAAAAATTATATTACAAGATTAAATTCTACTTTAATCTAATCTAAAATATATGTGTGTGTGAAGCTCATTTTTAGAGACTTGAACTTCAGTCATTTTTCCCCGCATTCCACAAGTACTTATATTTGTAGATGGTTAGTCATTTCCCCTCACACCCCATAAACACTTATACTTATGAAATTACCAACGCACTAAGGGTGTGCGTTGATAATAATAAAGTTAATACGAAGAACAGTGCTAGTACGCAAAAAAATTTCACAACTTTTGTCATAACTTTCCAAGTGAAATTGTGAGTGTCCACATTTAAGTATCGTAATTTAAAGCTGAATAAATCTAAAGTACAGTCCAAATTGTGCGAATTAAACTAGATTTATAAGTTTTTAAATGAGTTAGCACAGTACAATCCCCCTGCCCCTCCACACAAAAAAACAAAAGATAAAAAATCTTGGCCTTAAATACGCAAAACTTTCATATGCGTTTGTCTTATGCTATACATTATGCATGTGAGACTAACATATAAATGTCGATGGGAGTTAGGCTCAGCTAGTAAGGTTCAGACATTTTGTCTAACCCACCTAAATTCAAGTCTCGCTGCCAGCAAGAATCTGTCGATAGACATCCATATGGGTTGGCTCGAGGGCTTTAATCTCAGTGTCCTACCTGAGGGTTAGTGTAACCTAGCAAATCCCTATTTTTATTTACAAAAAAAAAAAGATTGACATATGATACTCGTTTGGATTCAACTTAATGTAGCGTTTACGTTTTATGTTTTCAGATTTTTTTTTCCTACACGTGAACAGTAATATTACATGATTTTACCGTGCATGGGACAAAAAATACTATTCACTTATTTTTCACAGATCCCACAATATTATTCACACATTTAAAAATTATTTTGTTACGATATTTTCAATTTTCAGTTTCTAGTTACAGCAAAAAAAATTAAGTTCAACCCAAACTACCATGAATTCCACACTGTTCGCCTCATACCTTCACCTTAATCCAAATTCGGCCCAAAGACAGAAGGGCCCCAGATCCAGATGCAGCAGTATCAATCGAGAGGCTCACACACCTTCGAAACTCAAGAGCCCAATTCAATTCAGACGCATATATATCTCAAAATACCATCGATTTCCTCGAGCTCAAAACCTAAAGCAAAACAAAAAAGAAGATCAGACTTCGGAGCTACAAAACCCATCGCTCTTTCTCTCCACTCTCAGTCACAGGAGTTCGCTACGCGGAGGGAGGGAGGGACACGTGCCACTTGCTCGTAGCCTTTGCAGCTCAGCTCAGCTCAAATCAAAATCTTCGGTATTGTGCTCCTCCGATTTTTTTTTTTTTTTTTTTGGTGTGTAAGTGTGTGCTAATTTTGAAGATTAAGCTTGAGAGTTGAGATTTTTTGAATAAAAAAGTGGAATTCCTAACTGGGTCTAGCTTCAGTTGCTCGGATCATTGGTATATTGTGCTCAGCGAAGTCTTTCTTATGTATATTGGGTTTTGATTGGTAGATTTTGTGTAAAAAATTGATGTTATTGGATAAATGAGGTATTGGTATGTTTAAAAGATTTCCAAGACTGAAATGGGTTTTAATGGCACACAGACGTAGTGGTGATTTATTATACAATCACTCTTTTATAGTCTGCCTCATGGAAAGTGAGATTTTTGTGAATGCTTTGTTGAAACATACTAAAACTCCGTTTGGTTAGACTGTTTTGGGAGCCTAAAAGCATGTTTTTAAAACCCGAAACTCTGTTTTGCAACAGCAACTCCTTCTAGCTTTTTTACAATACAGCTTATCCAAATGCACCCTAAAACTCCGTCTGTTTGTATTGATGGAGAACATGAAACCCAAAATTCTCTGTTCTCTGTGTACATCTAAACCCAAAATGGGGCTAAGAATATCAATTAATTCTTAAATAGTTTACCAATCAGTGTAGCTGCGACCACCTTTCCTAGCCTCCAGTCTCTCTCTCCCTTTCTTTTCAAGCCCAAGGGTAATGTTGATGAGGGATTGGAATGCTAGTGAAGATGGTGGCTCTATGCTCGTTGATGAGGCTGTTGTTGTTTGGTTGCATTTTTCCTATCACTGGTTGTGGTGGGTCGTGGGGAAGAGAAATGCAAGGGGTGGCATTGGTCCTCATGTCAGAGAGGAAATGGGTCATCAGTTATGATTGTTGAAGAAAATTAATGGGCTTTTTTTTTCTCTGGCATTTGGACTGCAATGAGTCTGAAGAGTAAAGTTTCTGCGTTGCTAATGTTATGGTTCAATTGACGACAGCTAGTGTATTCATAACAAGGTTCTTGATGTCAGTGGAACATATAAGATTCCTCATGTGGTGGGTAGGTTTGCATGTTATATTTGGCATCACTTCCTTTTTGGTGTTGATCGTACTTTGTTTTTCCCATTTAGTAAGTGGTGAACTCAAAGTTTTGTGATAATTTATTTTAGAGGAGAAATTTGTGCCACCAAAGAATGTGCTAGTGTGAAACAAAATGGCCCTGTTTCTATTCTAATCTAACTCATATATGGGATTTTATTAAATTTTTATTTTTAATTTGCTTTTTGATTGTACTTGTAATTGGCTAAGTGTACTATTAGAATGGAGGTTAAAGGATTTATCTTCAATGTAGTTAGTTTTCTTGTCAAATAGTATCTGTTTATATTTATTTGTCTGTTAAAAGCAAACGGCTTCAAGACTGGTTTTGCCTGATTTGTTATAAAAAATTGGAACTTGGAGGAGTATCAATGAGGATTCCCTCCATGAATAGCCTCCTCCTCCCCCCCCCCCCCCCTTTTTTTTCCAAATTGTCGCTATAGATTTTTGCCATCTCCTTTTCCTGGATGAAACTTCATGAAAAGATATTTTAACTAACAAGAGGTAAGAAAACTGAAACATGGGTATCGATCATGATTCTTGCCATGAAAGATTTAAGTATATAAATACATATATTATTAAACGTTCCATGAGAGAGGCTGAAGACATCTATGCCCACTCCTTTTCCCTGGACATGAAGTTGCACTAAACGATGATTAGTGAACTAGGGGCTATATTAAGTATTTTCCAGGGTTGTTTTTTCAATGCTGTTAAAGCGAGCTGAGTAAGGTAAATACCTAAATATATGTCAATCTTACTTGATCTCATGACACCAATGCTTTCTTTATGATAGATGGCAAGCGCTTGGACAAATATGAGCATTGCAATCATACATAGGGATATAGAGAGGGAGTGGGAGAATCAGGGTGGAGTTATGGGTATTATTTTTTATAATTGGACTATTGGAGATTCTTGCTCACTCTCAGAAGATCTCTACATGTGCTAAAATTCTGGAGAGGATGAGGAGATCAAATTTTATTTCAATATTATTATAGCATTGGAGCATCTTGGAGCAAATGAGCAATGGAGCTTGTGGAGCACGGCTCACCTCGAGGATTGCTCTCTTGGTTTGCTTCATTGTTTTGGTTTTGGTTTTCCTTTCCTTTTGATATCGTCAACATAGTACATGCTGATGATAATTGGACATCGCAATATATAGGAAGACTTTATTTTAGAAATTGAGAGAATTTTCTTTAATTATGACATGTCATCTTCTTTATGCAGTGTATAATCTTCTCTATACAATCTTCGAGTGCCAAATATGAGCGGTCGTTTTTCTCGCACAATCTATGTAGGCAACCTGCCCTCAGATATAAGAGAATGGGAAGTTGAAGATCTATTTCACAAGGTTTGGTTGGATTTTTCTATGCTATGATTTTTTGCTGGTACTCAAAGTTTCATTAGTTTTGGGGTGAATTGTCTGTGTTCTCCTATGTCTCATTTTAATCCTAAGAAGTTCCCATTTAAATGTGTCCGGTTAATTAAATTCCCATAAAATCATTGTTATTTGAAAAATTGTTCAGTATCTGAATTTCTGCACAGGATTATGCACATTTGTTCATGTGCTTATATGTTAACATTAATACTATCTTAGGATTTGAATACTGGGAGACAACATAACGCTTATGCTGTTCATCTGATGCCCTCATTTGAAAGACGTTAATAGTTGTAAAAGTATATGAGATTTGGCTGTAGGAGGCTCATGTAGTTAAGGTCTTCCCTTCAGTTGTGTTGGCATTCTCTAGCCTTTGGACCAAAAAAAGGATTTCTTTTCTTGGAACAATTTAAATTTATCATATTAAATATGGTTCTACATGACTTATTAAAGATATATATCTACATGACTTATTAAAGATATATATATATATATATATATATATTTTTGAGAATCAACTTATTAAAGACATGGTTCTACATGATCGTATGTTAAAATATGGCTGTTTAATAGTTGGACTGACATAGCTCTATGATGTTGATTTTACCTTTGCAGTATGGCCGTATATTAGACATTGAATTGAAGATTCCACCCCGCCCTCCATGTTATTGTTTCGTGGAGGTACTCTTTGCATCTTGGATTTTGACTGGATATATTCAAAACATAATTTATTTTTGTCTTCAATTAAATTTTTTTTTTTTTGTTTTGTTAGTTTGATAATGCCCGGGATGCAGAAGATGCGATCAAGGGTCGTGATGGCTATAACTTTGATGGTTGTCGTTTAAGGGTAATAAGATCACCAATTAGTTTTATTGGGGTACTTTGCTTTCTTATTTCTTGACTAATTTGTCATTTGCCTTTATGCAGGTTGAACTTGCCCATGGTGGTAGGGGTCCATCTTCAAGCGATCGTCGAGGTAGCTATGGTGGTGGTGGTGGTGGTAGGAGTGGTGATGGGGGAGGGGGCGGTGGGAGCCGATTTGGTATCTCACGCCATTCTGAATATCGAGGTGTATAATTTAGGAGAATATTTCTTTTGTGACTAAAAGGGTGTAGGAGAATGTGATGGGAAAGTTTTGTGCATGAAACTGTGCTAGGATTTTTTATATCTTTTGATTTGGTTTATTTTAGGTGCACTTTAATGGTTCTGATGCATGTTTATTTTTGTTTTACAGTTGTTGTTCGCGGGCTCCCTTCTTCTGCTTCCTGGCAAGATTTGAAGGTGTGGAATTTTTATATTAAAAAGTAATTTGCAGATTTTTTTATTTATTTTTTCATGCTGCTGTGTTGGTAACCTTATTGGTCAATCGGTTTCAGGATCACATGCGAAAAGCTGGCGATGTATGTTTTGCTGAGGTGTCCCGTGACGGTGAAGGTATGCCTTTTATCTAAAATATGTATCTATTAATTTGTTGGTATTATAATTAGCTAAAATTGCTATTTGATTTATATGGTTCTTATGAGTTTGATGGTCAATTTTCATTTCCTCTGGCAAATGAGCTCTAGCTTAAATTACACCTCTTTTTCTTTTAAAGAGTAAGCTGGAGGATGAGGTTGTGGGTTAAAGATCCACTGGCTGCCTGTGTAGTTACCAATTTTAAGAAAAAATCATTTCCTCTTTTTATGTGGAAATACAGATATGCTTCAGATATGCAAATAGCTGTGAGACTGACTCATTATGTTTGTTGAAAATGCAAATTTTCTTATGGCAACAAATTAGCATGTCTCATAATTTATTTTGAACAAAAGTTTACATGGCCTATGCTTGACATCTATGGTTTGCATTTGGTGGGTTGATGTCATTTTCTTCTGTTTTGTCTGTATAGCTGCTATAAGGGGGTGAAACAGGACATTGGAGATTGCCAATGCATGTTTAGTGATTATAGCTTATTAAGATGTCTGTTTCTGTAGCATATAATATTCATTATGAAATTTTCTTAATAATATGCTTAAATGACACATTTAACTTCTTGATAGTTTTTTGTGCACTGGTTAGGATTACCATTCGTCTTCCCGCTGAATTGACATGATAAATGATATCCTTATACTTTGGATTGATTACTAATGATATTGAATTGATCTCTCTCCAGGGACTTTTGGCGTTGTGGATTACACAAATTATGATGACATGAAATATGCTGTAAGATGTTGGGAGAAATCATTTGATTTGTTGCATATGTGCTTTGGTCTAATATGATAAGTGACGTGTCTGCTTTTCAGATTCGGAAACTCGATGACACTGAATTCAGAAATCCTTGGGCAAGAGCTTATATTCGGGTAACCTTTCCTTTCTGCCATTTTAATAATCTTGTGGGATTGTTATTAGGCTAAACTATGTTTTGGGTCCTTGTAGGTATGTTTCAAGTCTCTCCCAAATTGGTGACGTATCAATTTGGATGGGAAGGACTAAATTGCTCAAAATTAGAATGTTTAGGGATGTAAATGAAACTTTTTTAAATTTAGAGGCCAAAATTTCAGTAGCAGTCTCTATTTGATACTATGGATGCTTGTGAGTTGTTTAATGATCTGTAATGAATTGCTTGGTTATATCTTTGAAAAATGCTCCTTTCTCACTTTAAGTTGATTAATAAATCCTACACTTTTGTTTCCCCAGTTTTTGATGTAAAACAGTGTTCGATTAAGCTTTATTGAGAGGTGTAGGGCAGATTAGATGTATATACCTTGGAGTAAAAGGCTTACTGTTTTGCTGTTGTTTGTTTCTATTTTCAACTGGTGCAGGTGAAGAAATATGAGGGCAGTCCCCCAAGAAGTCGTAGTAGAAGCCGAAGTCGCAGTCGCAGCCGTAGCCGTAGCCGCAGCCGCAGCCGCAGCCGCAGCCGTAGCAGAAGTGTAAGAAGGGACCGGAGGTACTGACTTTTGTCCACTTCTTTCCTTTCTAATTTTTTTGTGCGTCTTGAATATTCTTATTATCTGGGAATCTGTCCTTTTTTTCCCTACAGTAAATCATTGGAGCGGTCTATTTCTAGGTCGGTATCAAGATCCAGATCTGCATCTCCTGTCAAACCTTCCAGGTATCTGGCATTTGGTTCCACTAGTTCTCTTATATTATGGCCTTTTCTGCTCCTCTTATCTTACCTCTAATGATGATATTGACTGTTAAAATATGCAGGCCAAGATCAAGATCAAGATCAAGATCAAGTTCTAGGTCAGGATCTCCCCGCCAGGTAATTAAACTTCAGGTTTAAGTGATGAAATTATAGTGCTTGTGTGCCTCACATACCTTTTTCATAGATCACCGTTTTGAGATACATCTGTGTATGTGTATATAAGATATTGCAGTGTGATCTCTGGACGTGCTTATAAAAGTCAATGAAATTGGTATTATATTTGAACTTATTTAAACTGGATAGCATACAAATCATGTGGTCTAGGATATAACTCTGCACTGAGAATTTTCCAGCATGTTTTAGTTATGTACACTGGTAGGAGGTTGAGAGATGGGAGGGGAGAAGGGGAAGGACCTCGAACCCATCCAACTTTCGACAGATTGAAAGTCTTGTGGGGATTAACTCCTTCCATTTTTCCCTGCAAGTGGGGGAGTTGTCCTCCCACCTCACCATTCTCTCCCTCCAGACAAAGCAGTACCCCATGTATAGGAGCCTCATTTTACGAAAAACCTATCTTTTCCATGTTTCTCATGTTTCATAAGTTCCTTTTTTAGTCATTTTTGGTGCTGTTCCCTTAAAAAGAATTATCATGTAGCAGAATTCAGAAACCCTTTTTTTTGTTTTCTTTTGTTTGAAGTTGTTCCTATTTTAATGAGTAATGTTATGGATTTAGATTTGTTTACCACCATGTTTGGATAGAAGAAGATGGAGCAGACAATTTCTCAGTTCCCATTTCAGCCTTTTTTGGTGCTGTTCCCTTTTGTTTTTTTAAACAATTATGATGTATCAGAAATCTTATTATTTTTTAGCCTTTTTTTTTGCGTTCTAAGTTGTTCCTATTTTAATGAGTAATTGCAATGGTTTTTATGTTTGTTTTTTTGCTATGTTTTTGTTTGAACAAAATAAATAGACAGTTTCTCTGTGCTTCACGTGTCTTTCTTGACCTCCAAGACCAGTCTTATGCTTAAAATTTGAAATAATTAAGCTTCCTAGTGATTGGAAAGAGGAGCAAGGATGGACTCTACATTTTTGAAACTTTTTTAGTATAAAATTACTTGTTACAATATTCTGGAAATCTTATTTAAGCTTAATCTCTTTTCAGGCACGGTCTGGTAGTGGCTGATTTCTATGCAAGTAATGCCCAAACTACTCCAGAAACTGGTAGAGTTTGAGGGCTTTAAATCGATTTTTGAGTGCACTTATTTGATGGCTTGTCTTGATCTAAATTAGCTATGGTTTGCATGGCTTGATACTTATCAAAGTATGTAGTATTGTAGTATTGCAAACCAGTTATTTTGCGGTTTTCTTTTTATTTGAGCTACAATCTGCAAGGTATGTGTACGTTTTGTTTTTTAAGTAGTAATTGAGGCTACTATCATGGAGATTTGTGACTTATTATTTATGGCACTTGCTATGGTTTGTAAGCCTAAATTTCTCGGTATTTTAAGTATATTCTGGATTTGGTAATAATAATATGTGATTAGTACCATCCTGTTCTAATTAGATGGAACTCTATCCCATTTTTGGGGCTTGAATTGCAATCGAGTCCCCTCACCTCTGTCATGGGAGAATTTAAAAAAAAAGAAAAAAAAAAAGATCTTGAATGGCTTATCTTCAGTACCTATGCATTTTTGAACCTCAAATGCACTTATTACTGTGGCTTGTACCATTGAGGATTAAGATCTTGTATTTTTAAAAGAACAATTCTATCAGAGTAATGAATGCTTTAGATTTTAGCATATCTTTAACATTTAAGAAAATGAAAACACTAACTGGTATCTATTTAAAATATTAATGATGTTTCAAAAATCTGAAGCATCTTTTTTTATTTGCCTGTGAATGGCTCTGGTTTTCAAAATTATGCCTGAAAGGCAGACCATGATCTAGTTTCTTATCCTCGTTTAAGGGATTCTTCTGATTTTGAAGTCCATTCTATCTTGTGATGTTGGTTGGTTGGTTGTTAAATGGTATCAGGTCAGGGTGTTTGCAGGGACAATTTTTGTGGACAAACATCGAGCAAAATGAGTTATAATTTAGTGGATAGTAGTAGGCATGGGAAACTTTTTAAAGTAGTCTTCAAATAATTTATTTATATATTATTTTATAAAGATAAAATTACTTATTAGGTCCTCCAAATTATTGATAAAATTCATTTTGGTCATTGTGTTAATTTTGTCTCTTATATTGATTAATTGTTTGTGCCAATTTCGGTTCTGAACTTGTAGAATTTTTAGAACCAAGTCGATTTCATCTTTGGGCCTCTTCTCCATTAAAATTTGTAATATAATTGATCTAGTAAAGGGGTACACGTTAGATGTACAATTTATTTTTTAATAATTTGATAGTTACGGCAATAGGAGAAGAAGGGATTTGAACCTTAGTTCTCTTCAATAAGGACATTGTGTTAAGATTTTAACATAGAGAAAGTTTAAGAAGGAAATTGACTTTTTTTTTTTTTTTAAATGTTGAGGGAGAATGGTAACAAAATTAATAGTTTAGGGCAAAAGTTTTTCTAGTCATGGCAATTAGGGCAACGATTTTAGTTTACTAGTGATTATAAAATATGGTCTCTTTTTCTTCTTCATTATAAGTTTGTATGATTAAAATCAAGTCAATCTAACTTTTGCTTAAATTCTAAGGGCAATATTAAGGGATACGTAGGCAATTTTCGAAAGCAATTTAAGTGAGATTAAATTAAATTACTTCTTACTACACGAATTAATTATTCATTCAGTCAAGCATGAGACACACTACTAACCATAAAATTATAGAAAGTCTAATAAAAGTGGTTTTGGTGATTGTTTCGAACTTATTAACTAGAAAAAAATTATTTTGGTATAACGAATTTTGGAGTATTAAATGATTGCTCTAAACACTCAAAATAATTTCATCTGTATGCGTTTGGGTACAGATTTTTTTTCTACGCATCTGCGTTTTGCGTTTCCAAACAATGGGACCCATGCTACACTAGCAACGCGTTCAGTGGAATGACAATAACTTTTTCATTAAACGCAACAGCTTTTTCATTAACGCAACAACTTTTTCACTGGAATGTAGGTTCTGTTCCTTATTCCGTTCACGGAATGCACAAATCTCTTTATTTAGTAGCTTTTTCATTAAAAATGAGTTCCACGGTATTATTTACATATTTAAAAATTATTTTGTTACAATATTTTTCAATTTTCAGTTTTCAGTTCACTGCACTTTTTGGCACTATTTTTGGATTCTACTGTACTATTTTAGCTAACTTTTACTTTTATCTATAGTATTTTTAGCAAAAAAATTTTAGTTTCAGCAAAATAAACAGATTCCAAACAGACCCCTAATCTCATTTTTAAAGTAAAGCAATCATGGAAGCAACATTGTAAGTGTGAAAAATTCTCAAAAATAGTATAAGAATTGACACCATGGGAAGGAGTGCTTATTAGTAATAGTTGAAGAGAAGACATTGCTTTATTTTGAAGTTTAGGAAAAATGTGACTTGCAACCACTACATAATCAGAGGGAAATTGTAACTAACGCCCCTCATAAAGGAAAATTATAATTTACTTCCACGTTGTTTGGTGTTATCACAATTTAGTTCATAAACTTCCAATTCCTTACATTTGACTCCCTTATGATTTGAACTAAAATAAAATTGTAAAGATTTTGTCTAATAAAACACTTAAAAATATTTTAGGTTTAATTGCATATTTAGTCCTCAAACTTTGCTCCATGTTTAAAATGGTCCTCATCTTTTGAAATATTTTATTTTAGTCCTTATACTTTAAAATTTGTATAAAAAAGATATTTGTCTTTATTTCTTACTTTGATTCTCTCTATCTCCAAACAAATATAAAATAAGTAAACAAAGTATTTGAATAATTAATCTCTTTCCTCCTTTGATGCTATTATAATCCATAAAATTTCACTAAACAATCTCAACTTAAAAATGGTACATGTCCTTTGAATTGTTTTATTTTAATCCTTATACTTTTTAAGTTATGTTCAAAATGTATGTAGAAAAGTGCTATGTTCACAATATTTTCACTACAAATCATAGTGGTAAGTTGTTAAAAATATGTCATTTAGAATTTCTTGTGAAAATATTATGGATATAGCATTTAAAAAAAATATAATTAAACCAATATTTTTTTCCTTTTAATCAAAATTTGAAAGTATCAAACATCACAATTAAATTTGAAAGTTGCAAATAACTGAGCTAAAAAAAAAGAAAAAGAAAACTAAAACTGAGAGGTAAAAGTAAAGTTAGTATCAATGGCAAATAGTTTAGTTGGTAAGATTCGGACACTTCGTCTAACTTACCTAAATTCGAGTCCTACTCCGAGCAGTTCTTCGTAGGTAGGCATCCATAAAAGTTGGTCTGTGGGTTTTAACCTAAGCACTATCGCTGGGAGTTGGCGTAGCTTAACTAACCCCTATTAAGAAAAGAAAAAGTAAAGTTAGTAAACGGTAAAATAGTATTTGGGGGGAAAGCCCGGAGAAGAATCGGATCGGGTTGAGTCGAAATAGTTTCCTTTCCTTTCCTTCCTAAAACCCTAGAACAGAACAGAGTCAGACCAGAACGGAAAGAGAAGTGAGAGAAATGTATTGTTCCAATCTTCTTCGCCGAGTCACTGCTCCTTCTTCTTCGTCTCTCTTTGCATCCAAACCCATTTCACTTCTTCCGTTCTATGCTGCTAGATTTTCCCACCTCACTGCTCCCACATCACTCTCTACAGGTATTTATTTTTCTGGGTTTATAGGAAATTGTCGATTTCATCTGGGTTTATTCTCTGTTTGGTTACTAAGAATTTTTTTTTTTTTTTTGGAATCAAATGAGACCCTTTTGCTTTGAATTTAATTTAACTTTCTGGGTCATCTAAAGATTGGGTTTTTTTATTATTTATTTTAATTTCAAAAAGCTTCATAGCATTGATAAAATTGTCAATTTCATCTGGGTTTATTCTCTGTTTGGTTACTAAGTTTTTTTTTTTTTGAATCAAATGAGACCCTTTTGCTTTAAATTTAATTTAACTTTCTGGGTCATCTCAATATTGGGTTTTTTTTTTTTTTTGGGTTTATTTCTAAAAGCTTCATAGCATTGACATAGATTGGAGATTTTTAATCTGATTATGATTGTTCAATGTCATATACTGTAAGAGTTATAGAATTCATTGCAGTTTTCTTTATGGCCTAGTTAAAGAATAAGAGATTTATTAAGATCAAGCACAATAAATCAGTATATACTTGCTCATTTACTCTAGGAACAAATTTGAACATTAATAAGAGAAGCAACCTGGTCCAAAACACGGTAAACTAAACTAAACAGTCATACAATCTTTGGCAAACATAGTATGAGCTTGATGATGTATTTTCCTCTGTTTTGAGCACTTGACTGTGAATAATGGCATTCCTCTGATTTGAGCACAGCCCTGTAAGATTTCCCTTTCCAACGATTTGAATTGCACCCCATTCAATTATGTGATCCAAGTCAAATACTGGAGTTGTGATTTGTGAAGAAACACCAGAACATCAGTTCCTCCAGATTCTTACAGTATAGGAACACTAACAAAATTGATGGTCTCTGCATTCACAAAACACAATTTGAGTCTCCCTTATATCCCCCCTATAGAAGCATTCTATCCCTGGTACTTAAGCAATTCTTGATTACCAGCCAGCATATGAATGCATGTTGTGGAACAGCTTTAGCAAATGTAGGTAGGGATTGACATTTGGTCATATGTGAGGCTTTTTGTCCTCTTGTTGAGTATTACATGGACTAGTTTTTGTGCTCCAGAAAATGTTAGCTTAGTTGAGGTGTATAGTTATGTATATGTTACTTATCATTTACGTGAAAAAAAAAAACTCCCTGATCTGGGTTTGTTTGAATCTGCCCTTCTAGTCTGTTAAAAAAATTGCATACAGAAGTAGATATTATGATGCAGTTGCTGTGGCTGATCTCAATAAGAAAGGATGGATTTGTTGGGTTTTATTTTATTTTATTTTATTTTATTTTATTTTTAAAATTTTTTAACCAAAATGTTTGTCTGACTAGATAATGGAAGAAAACCAACCTGTAACCAGTGTGGAAATTGAAAATTGCCGACTTTGTCATTTGCAGGAATAACTATGTTAAATACCTTTGTTAGTGATGGATGCATTTTGGATTTTGTAGGTTGTGTTGAGAGTATTCATGGTGGTTCCCATACTTCTGAAAATTTTGCAAGAGGGGGATTGTCAGGAACTTCAGGGCTGAGTTTTGGTTTGAGGAAAGTAAGAGAAAATGTCTCTGTCTCTCCTCCATTTGCTTTAAGCTTTTGGAGTTATATACATTCTTCCAGTCAGAAAGATTTTGAGACTGAGAGGAATTCTAGGTCTATGAACTTTGTTAGGGGAATTATAGAGGAAGATGGTAGGGACATCATGGGGACTTCTCAATTCCCTCGATATAATGTTGAGCAAAATGCTGATATTGTTCACATAAAGATGCTGCGTAACAATACATTTGTTACAGTGACAGATTCTAAAGGGAACACAAAATGTAGGGCCTCGGTAGGATGTGTGCCAGAAATGAAAGGTGGGGCAAAAATGTCTCGATATGCTGCTGAGGCAACTGCTGAACATGTGGGACGCATGTCACGAAATTTGGGGTTGAAGTCAGTTGTGATGAAGGTGAGGGGGTTTACTTATTTTAAAAAGAAGAGGCAGGCAATCATGAGCTGGAGAGAGGGCTTCACCAACTCTCGAGGGGATCGGAATCCAGTTGTATACATTGAAGATACAACACGACGACCCCATAATGGCTGCCGGCTCCCGAAAAAACGTCGTATTTAAATAGTAGCAATTTGGGTGGTGGATGATAACAGAGCGTAGGATGACGAATTGTCCAGTTGCAGCTCAACTTTATGGTGCTAATAAAATTATGCAAGAAGTCTTGGATGTACTTTTGTTTGAAGATTGGTCCCATTATGATATTAGGTGCAAAATTGATGAAGGGTATATTAGACTATTAGTCATTTATCTTGCTTATTAAGATCATGTGAATGAGAATTTTCTGACTATATTAGTGCTGGAGGATTGTTGTTCTTTATTGATAATGTTTGGAGCTTCATTTGGAGCATCTCTGGCTGATTCCTGTGTATTGAAATGTTGAACAAGAACTCGTAGCATATTTTATTATTGGTCCTATTTAATAATTCAGGCATAAACATAAGGAAAAAAAAAATCTAAGCTTGGCCCTCTATAGTCTATATGATGATCTTACTGTGGCCTCCATCAGTAGTAACTCCAGATTTATAATGTTCTGCTTCAGGTGCCACAGCATTCTAATTTCCAGTTTAGATTGGGTTCAACAATCTTTTTTTAAAATGAACCAATCCCATATACAGAGGGTCAAGTTAGATTGTTTCAATTGTCAAAGAGTCCTATGTTCTCATGACCTATTCAAATAAATAAGAATGCTACAAGGATATTGTGCCCTAGGTTGCACAGACATGCCAATTTTGGCGACGTGTTGGTGTCCGACATGTGTCGGACACCAGAATTGGTACAACTCGCCGGACTTTGGTGTCCAAGCAGTGTCTTCTTTTTTTTTTTTCCTCGCTTCTTCGACACGTCTAACATGCCAATAGTGAAAAAAGAAAAGAAAATCACAAACTGAAAGTTGAAACTCACATCTCAAGTTCTCAACCCCCCCTCCCTCTAACCGCTGCCGGCTGCCGTTGCCCTCTGTCCCTCACTGGAGCTAGATTGGGCCGATCGGCGAGCTCCATAGATGTCGACACCGTGCCCTGTCCCTTCTGATCTCTCTCTCTCTCTCGGTGTGGACAACAGGTCCGACGGTCCTCTCTTCTCTCTCTCTCTTTGTTTGTTTGTTTGTTTGTTTTGTTTTTTTTTTTTTTTTTCCAGATATTTTGGTGAATGGGTTTACTGTTACTTATAAGTTATAACTTATAATGCGTTTTTTATTTTTTTTAATACCACTCCGGCCACTCTCACTATCACAGTGTCATACTCACTGTGTTATACTTTTGGTTTGTACTCTAAACATTTTATGTGTATTATTGTATTATTTTGGGTGTTAGTTTACTTCTTTGTAGTTCTTATACAATTTAAAATTTAGACATAAACGTATTTTATGTCTAAAAATATTAAAAAATATGTCTAAATATAAAATTTAATTAATTATTTAATTGCAGTGTCCACACCGTGTCATGTCCTTATTTTCCAAAAATTGTTGTATCCCCGTGTCCGTGTCTGTGTTGTGTCCATGTCCGTGCAACTTAGATTGTGCCATTATGTTTCCTTATGTTCCCTTGTCATGCTGTAGTTATTTCCTTGTATAAAAAATTAGTGCTGCAAAGCTTGTACCATTGTGAATATGATCTTCACCAGACAGATGTGCTAATAGTCTCTTGGTATTTTCGTTTCTAGAAATAGAAACGTCTTTTTCTTAGTGTGTTATTGTTCTTATGGTCTTTTGGTACTTTGGGTATGCTTACTGCACAGTAATTTGTGGCTTCATTAAACAAAATTGATTCTAGAATATTCAGGAGCCAGAATATTCGAGTCGATTTTATGAAGAGATGGCAAGTTTATTTTGTTTCTTCTGTAGTAATGGAGCTCCTAAATAGTCTGCAATTAAATTGTTGAGTTAGGTTGATCCAAGGATGGATGATACATGGGTGGTGGTGTTCATCGCAGATATGGGATGTCTTAACAGGTGTCTTCAAAAAGAAAGAAAGGGATAGAGAGAGACAAATTCTATATGGAGTATTTTAGCATGGAAGTTGTTAATTTATTTTGGCTTATTGGCAGTGCTGCCTGTTATATATACGCTAAGCTGCTTTCTCTATTCAAAGTTTCCTAGCAACAGAGGCTAAAAATTTCCAGATTCAGATTGACCTTTTAAGTTAGTTTGATCATCCATCAGTAGTGACCCCGGATTTATGCTGTTCTGCTTCAGGCGCCATGGCAGTCTAATTTCCAGTTAAGATTGGGTTCAACAATCTTTCTTAAAAATAAACTAATCATATGGAGGGGCCAAGCTTTGATTGTTTCAATTGTCAAGAGTTATATGTTCTCATGATCTAATTTCTTTTTGAGAATCATGTTCTCATGATCTAATCTGAATAAATTTGAATGCTGCAAAGTTAATGTACCCTTGTGTTTCCTTATGTTCCTTTGTCATTGTTTAGTTATGTCCCTGTATAAAAAAGTTAATGCTGCAAATCTTTCACCAGTTGTTCACAATGCTCTTCACTGGATAGATCATAGATGTAAGATGCAACGCTTTAACTAATATTCAAGTTGAAAAATAAATTATGGGCAAAATGCAGTTCACAAAGCCCGAAATACCAATCAAACATGCTTTTTTTTTGGGGTGCAAAATACATTCAGTGCCTGGAAAGTTGTGAGACATTTTCAATTACAATGCTTATTGTTCTTCAACTTCGTTGACCTTTTTTTAAAAAAAAAAATTTGCATGGAATTTGATCATTATACAATGAATATCTCCTACTCAGGTTTGTGTTTGCGGGTTTCAATATAAGGTTTTATTTTGACTCCATTTAAAATTTAATCCCGTTTAGTAAATTACATAACTGGTCTAAAAATTAACATTATTTCCATGGTCTTTTCCCTATGATGACAATGAATGGAATTAATTTGCTGCTGCTTTAGCAAGCTTTGCAAAAGAATGTTTTGATTGTGTTGTTTGGCTTGAAGATTTGTCTACATCTTCTTCAATCTCATTGACAAATGATATATGTCATTTACAACTCTAAGAGGTTGGTTTAGTGGTTTCTAAAATCTCATGATATCCATGAGGTCTTAAATTCAAAACCTTTAACTAGCTTCTTAGAGCCATCACAAGGGATTCCTCCCGATCATAACTCAATATGCATGGGACAAGAAGATTATACATACTTAAGGGAATAGTCAGGTGCTTAAAGAGTTTTAAATACCTTTACTTTTCCAAAAAAAAAAAAAAAAAAAATCTATAAAGCTTTCTATTAAAAATAACATAATGATTATGTAATAGCCTTTCACACACACACACACACACACACATATATATATATATATATATATATATTGTAAGAGAGAAAAACTGACCAAAAATTATATTTATAACTAAAATTTGCATAATTAATTAATCAAAAAATAACAAATTAGAAAACCCATTAAACTATTCATACTTAAACCGAATTTGTAGAATATCCAAACAATATCACACAGATCATGCAGATCACACATATCATAATCCTTACTGACCCAATCTTTGCCCCCTGGTCCCACACCTCCAACAAAAAAAAAGAAAAAAAGAAAAAAAAAGAGAGGGAAACGTGGGCCTGTCCATAATAGTTGAAGTATGATAATAGGTTCAATACTATGGCCCATTAAAAAAAAAAAAAAAGGTAACGCTAAAATAAAAACCCTAGCACTCTTAAATCTCAACCTATATATATACACAGTGCACAAAACCCTAACCCCTCCCAAAGCTTCATTTCAGCGCTGCCTCTTCTTCAAGGTTTTTCCTCTCTCTCTCTCTCTCTCTCTGACTTTATTTTCTTAATAGTTTTTAGTTTTTGAAAGAGTAGTTTTGAACTAGTTTTTTTTTTTTTTTGTTTGAAAAATTTGAAGGTTTTAGAGTGAATCAGAGCGCTGTAACAATGTCTACCGGTGAGCTCGCTTGCACCTACGCCTCTTTGCTTCTCCATGACGATGGAATCGCAATCACTGTAAGTCTCACTTTTTTTTTTTTTTGGGTTTATTTATTTTGTACAATTTTTATGTTAAATATTTTGATTCTATGTTCTTTTTAATATAATGCGGATTATTGTTAATTTAGATTATAATAGACCCTTTATTATTCGATATTTGTGTGTATATAAATATATTTTATATGGGTTTTTTTAGACCCATTTGAGTTTATTGTATTTCCTTTAATTTGATTTAATTTTTGTTGGACTTGCTATTGTTCATTTTTATGTGATTTGAAAGTTTATTGGGTTTATATTTATGTATATAATTATATTTGAGGTTGCTGCATTGTGGGTCATTCTTCAAATTGATGTGAATTTTGTATTATATTCTGTGATTTTTATTAATGGTTCTTTTGGGTCTTGGGCGGGTGGGTTGGAATTTGTTTTAATTTGGGGTTGAAAATGAAACGTTTTGTTAGAATTCAATGTGTGTCCTTGTATTTGATGTAGAGTTAATGTTTATTTTTTTGTTGTTGAAATTATTTGAATTGTGATATAATTCTTCAACAGTCCGAGAAGATTGCTACATTGGTGAAAGCGGCCGGAGTTTCAGTGGAGTCCTACTGGCCTAGCCTGTTTGCGAAGCTTGCAGAGAAGAGGAGCATTGAAGACCTTATTCTGAATGCTGGTTCTGGTGGTGCTGCTGCTCCAGTTGCTGTTTCTGCCCCTGCTGGCGGTGCCGTTGCTGCAGCTGCCCCTGCTGTTGAGGAAAAGAAGGTATAAATTACTCTAAACCTAGTTCATATGATACTTGGTTTGTATAAGTTTTGGTTGAACCACTGGACCTAGTGATTGACTTGAGCCATTGTCCCAAATAAGGATAGAAAGTGAGACCTTGGAATAGCAGAAAAGATTGATACTTTAGTTGCTTTTTTCCTTTTCTTATTTTGAGTAGAAATCTTAGCTTCTGATGCTTCTCTTTTTTGGTTATGTAAACAGGAAGAGGTACAGGAAGAGAGCGATGATGGTGACTTGGGATTCAGTTTATTTGATTAGGTTTTCCTACCAGTTTGTCTTCTTTTATTGCTAGGCAGGTTAGGACTGAGAATGGTCACAGAGTTTAATTTTTGCCTGGTTTTTGATAAATTATATCAAATCGCCATATGTTGACATGGCTATTTAATACGTTAAAGTTATAATTCACAGCTAGCTGGAATATATCTATTTTGTTAAATGTTGGGTTTGTTCCTTTGACTGTTATTAGCAGTTCAATCATCTCATTTACATAGAATTTCTGATTTTCTTATGATGAACATCTGAGTAAGAAAAAATGGAGGGTAGTGGGTTGGAATCCACTTTACAATGGCATTTGGTGTTTATTATGACATGAACCTTTGTTTGTGAGACAAGGTTTTTAGGGCCCAGAGGCCAAAACTCCACAATTAGTTTGTTCTGAAACCTTTGCTCAACTTTTGCCTCATTTGTGTATAAAAATTAAAACTTCCTGTTTATCTCCTAATGAAAACAAATTTGGTGTTTTACCATTTTTGTTCTGGAAGTATGTATTGCTTAGCTATGGCCATAATTGTATGAGAGGTGCTGCTAGTGAGGTTGAATAATATTCCGCCCTTTATGGGCTACATCCTTTAGCGCCTAACATATCTACAATCCTTTGGATCTAATGTTAATTTCATCTCTCTTTTACATTTCACCAAACTCCTTCAATTTCTCTTCTGTTCTTTTCTGTTTGAACAATGGGTCAGTTGCTAGCCTATAAGTTGAACAAGACAACTGAGCTCAAATCTGCTTGTTGAATTTAAAATCTCAAATTCCTTAAAATATGCATATGGGATATCATCATATTATCACTGGCAGATTATTCACCTAAATTTTCTGTGTTGTGATGGTCCTACTTTGTAGCTTGAGGCTTGAGCGATTCAAGAGTGCATGGCACAATGATCTGTGTAAAAAAATTGAGACTCTAGATTTATAAAAAAAAAGTTCTACTCAAAGCTTTTTTCTACTTGGTTGTTGTAGACCTGACGTTGAGGTTGGTTTCACATTTATTGAGTAGAAATGGTTAGTTTTTGGAATTTAAAGATGATAACAACTTACAGAAAGGAGTGAAAATTGTAGGGATTTTTTTTTTCACTAAATAAAAATGAATCCCATTAACTGATAGCTTCACTTTTTGGTTTTTCTAAATAAAGATATTTAGAGTTGAAATCTTTATCTCCTATTGTAATCATTAAAAAAAACAAAAATAAAAAAGTATTCCATGAAATATCTTTACAAAAATCAAGCCTACTAAAAATTTTGCTGGGAGGGAGACAATTTGTTTTGAGACAGAGATTAAAGACTCAAAATTTCTTAAAGGGGTGGAGAAAATTCCCCCCTCTATTCTCCAATGCTATTGTTTTGAGGAGAAAAAAAAAAAAAATCTTCAATCTAATTGCCCCAACCAAACAATTTAGATATCCGGAGACATTTCTCTTTTCTCACCCTCCCTTGCCTCTATTCTGATATCTCCATCATCCACCCAAAACATATGTTTTTTATGTGTTTATTTTGGCCAATTAAGATCTGGGATTCCCCCTGAAAATGAAAACTCCATCAAGCTCCCAAGACATGTGTTTTTTATGGGTTTATTTTGGTCAAATAAGGTCTGGGATTCCCCATGAAAATGAAAACGTGTTACCAAAATCAGTTATCGCGTGTGAGAAAAATGAGAACTGGTTTCCACTTTCCTTCTTTCCACCCTGGTCCACAACACTTGCCGACAGGTACATACCCAAAAACTACATTCTCCTACGCGTCATTACTCTTCATCAACCGATAAACAAAAATTCTAGATAACACAAGCTAGGTCGACGTAAAAGTGACCGATATTTAACTACAATCTGCCGTATAGAATAATTGTAGTTAAATTTGTGACTTAGTATACGACACTATAATTACTCCCCAATAAAATTAGTCATAGCGTGTGAAACAAACACTCTCAATTTCTTATCTTTTTTAGTTTTCTTTTTAAAAAATGCTAAGGCCACAATAATTTACACAAATTTTATCACAACTCGTTACAATTTTTTTTCACCGCTCACAACTAGGTGACTAATTATAGCAAAAATTGTGTCAACTTTCGTGTTCTTAGAATTTTTCCTTTATAATAATCCGATAGGTCATCCAACTAATTGTGACAAAAGTTGGGTAAGTTTTTGTGGTAATACTCTTTTTTATTTTCCTTTCTAATCCGTTGGGCCGGCCAACCAATCCAATCTAAGCCGTCCACGTTTCCATCACCGAGGGTCAAGATTCAAACGACTAATCTACATTATCCTAGTAGTTACTGGTTAGTTTCCTTCCAGCTCTTTCTAGTTTCCCCAGAATCCAAATCCTATCTCAAATTCTCAAAGTCTCAACCTTTAAATACCTCCTCCTACCACAACCTTTTTCCACACAAAAATTACTACAAACAAAACAAACACACTCTTCGTTTTGCATATCATAAAAACCTTCACAAACTTCTTTGAATTGCAATTGCATTCCTTGTTTCTTTTCATCAAAATCATCAATGATGTCGATGTTCAGTTCCTTTGATGCTCTCTGCCAGAAATTGAGTTTCTCGATGGGTCATAGCTCAAAGCCTTTGGTGCCAATGAAGAATAATGGTGAAGAAGGGAATTCTAATTCTACAACTCCGGGTCAAATTAGCAAAGCCCCCCTCCAACAACCTCGGAGTCAGCAGAGGAATCCGAGGTTCGCACCTGAGCTTGATGGTGTCCACTGTTTTGAAACCATTGTACCTTATTAGAGAATTTTTGCGTTAGTGACCATAATGTCTTGTAAAAGTTAGTCAAAATTTATTCAATACAATCTCATATTCTTTTCCTTAAATTAATTAATTAATTAATTATTATTATTATTATTATTTTTTTATGTTCATGCACAAGAAATTCTGATATATTATTATTATTATATATTGGAATGATTGAGATTTGGGGTTAAGAGAACATTTGCAGAGACAACAAGATACTAAAATAATTAGACAAAACTTAGGAACAATACTTAGATGTTGATTTCCTCTCTTAAAATTTCAATATGCGGTTTTTATTTTTTATTTTTTTTATGGATGAAAATGTATTTTTTTAGTTAAGTAGTCATATGATAGAATCTTAAAAAAATAACTTAAGAAACAATATCTAAGGTGCAGTTCATATATTTTTTCTAAAATAATTAATCGAATGGTTCTTAATAATTGGTTCGGTTCGATTAAGTCAATCTTAAAGATAGTTTTTGCACCAAATCGAGAATTTCGGTTTTAACATATTGAGCACTGAAACTGATTTGTAAGGAAGGAACGCTGAACCGACCGATTGCATTCGGTTTCGGTTCCATTCGGTCGGGTTTTGGTGTTTGGTATGTGAGAAACAAAAGCAAGAAAAAAAAAAAAGAAAAGAAGAAATTTTTTCATCAAATAGAGACATTATTGGAAGACAAAATCAATACAAAAACTAACAAGAAAAGCAACCAACACAGACTCTATTTTCAACATTAAAAAAAAAAAAAAAAAAAAAAAAAACTAAGATTAAGCAAACATCACGCCGTGTTTTCTTAGAAACCAAACAAATCAAAAAATAAGAACCTATTTCTCTTTGCTTTCCCACATTTTCTCAGCACTCAAACACCAAGCAAACACAAAAAATATACTCAAAATCATGTATATATTTAGAGAACATACCAAAGTATGGAAAAACCTATTTCCCTTTGCTTTCCTACATTTTCTCAACACCTAAACACCAAGCACCAAGCAAACACAAGAAACATATACTCAGTATAAAAAAGATTGTATTTTCTTTTTTCTTTTTTTCTGGTTAAACGTTTTTGGGATTCTTGAACTTTGTTTCTTAGAGACTAAAAGAAATGGAGAAGAAAGAAGGTTGTGGGGGAGAACGGCTACATCTTGAAATGAGAGAGAAGAGACAAAACTTAGGGTTAGTAGGCTTATATACAAACCCAAAATGATGTAGTTTTGTTAAAATAAGGAGAGAATAAATAAAATTGCATTTACTATGGGTCGAACTAAGTTAAAAATGTGAAAACGCGTGTCCTTGTCACTAGGATACCAAGAACTTTCTTGATATTATTTGTACAAATTAATATTTAATATATTTCTATTTGGTTTCGGTTGGGTTGGTGTATTTGTGTGGGATACTGAAACCAAAATCGAAATTTTCGGTTTTTATAAAATGAAAATCGAAACCGAACCGCACTGAAACCGAACCAAAATTTTGGCAACAGTTAGGTCGGTTTCGACTGGTTTTTTCAATTTCTCAGTTTTGTGCACACCCCTAGTTCTTATTTAATATAAGTTGTTGGGGGGTTTTGAGATTATTGTAGCTAAGAATGAATATTTTGAGTGTGTTAATTCAAAAATTTTAATTCAGTATTTTTACTCAAAACAATGTCTATACCATTCATTTATTTCGAAATTTAATTATTTAACTAATAATTCACTTGTAAATGTAACAAGAAATTCGAAAATCAATCCTATACGCAGTTCAATTGCCAATTGGAGGGGATTGTCAAATGTTTTTTTTAACTCATAAAAACTTAAGAGGTGGGAATGAGAGGGATTAGATGAGATAATATCACTCAGTCATAAAGTTCTTGTCAGATTGGTAATAAACTTGTGCATTATATGTTTGCTAGGCCAGAACCCAATTTTTACTATTTTTGAGTAGATAAAGTTTCTGGCCCCCCCCCCCCCCCCCCCCCCCCAAAAAAAAAAAAAAAAAAAAAAACAGCTTCTCTATGTTTCTTGCTTATGATCCTCTCCTCTCTCTCTCTCTCTCTCTCTCTCTCTCTCTCTCTCTCTAAGCAATTTTATGAACTTCATTTTTTGGTATTAGCAAATTAGCCAACAAACTAAGGGAGTCTGAGTTTTTAACACATGCATGGAATCTTCAAAGTAAGGAAGTGTTATATGAGTTTTCTAACACATAAGTATATAACTAAATCGCCTAGTATTTTGGTATAAGATGAATTATATCATGATGCAGGGGCAAACAAGAATCAAAATTTTTTTTGGCAATACTCTTACTCACATGTCTTTCGTTTATCTATTTCCCTAGTCGTTATCCATTGATTCTAAAAATGTTTTGCACAAGCTTATAAAAGGATAAGGGTATGTCCATTAATTATTGTTTAATTAATGAATTTATTTAACGAAAATTTTTAATACCACTTTTATAAGAAATATAAAATACTGAAAAAAAAAATCAATATTTTTTTTCATTGTAAAAAATAGTTTACCTTTTCTTTTTTATAAGGAGTATGAATGGATGACAGAGATTCCCAACTCATGAATTCTTTGGCCTCTATCCTATGCTCCATCCACCAGGTTACAAGAGTAAGTCATTTGAGCCATTAGTGCAAGTGGTGCGTCATATCAAAAATATGATAAATGAAAGTAAGATAACATAGAAAAATCAAGAATATGAATGCTTACTCTGTCACTTCATATGACCTGGCTTACTTTTTTTTTTTTTTTGATGGCAAACCTCATCAAATGCTTTCATTACTTAGGATAAAGAATCCTCACAGATTACATCCAATTGGACTTGGCCAGCAATTACATGAGGGGTGTCTTCCACCCATATCCGACTCTCCGGAAAATATCTAGCTTCTCTGGCCAACAGATGCGCAGCTGCATTGTTCTGTCTATTCGTATAGCAGACCGACCACTGGTTAAAGGAGCCCAAACCCACCTTAATTCCTTCCACAACCTTCAAAACAGAGCTTGGCCGCATGTCTGCATTATTGATTGCCTTGACTAGAACCTGAGCATCGCTCTCAATTTCCACCTCCCCAAGACTCAAGTCCCAAGCCAAATTGATCCCCTCTTCCATTGCCTTTGCTTCCACCTCTAAAGCACCTAAAGGGAGGGGCAGAAATCTACTCATTGCACCCATAATCTGACCAGCCGCATTCCTTATAACTACTCCGATACCACAGCTTTTTAGACTTTCAAACACTGCACCATCAACATTAACTTTGAACCTCCCCTGCCGAGGAGGACACCATGCAGGTCTGGTCTGGAGTCGTCTGCCACCCAGCGGACTGTGCTCAACATTTTCAACCTGCATATACTCCCTAGCTTCCCGAGCAATTCTCGTAGGCTCCTTACATCTCCCTTCGTGCTTGAACTTGTTTCGGTTGTTCCAAATCATCCACGCGACTATAGCGAACAGCTCCCAATTCGCAACCCCTTCCCTCTCCTTAAGTGACCACACCACATCAATGAAATTTTTCATGGGCTGCTTCATAGTAGGCAGATTGATCCCTGCCTCCCTCCAGACTTCTGCCGCAACCCCACAATCCCACAAAATATGCCCGGAAGATTCACATTCTCCACAAAAACCACAGCTATTATCCGAGCCCACTTTCCTTGAAGCAAGGCTGAAATTCGTCGGAAGAATATTCTTACATGCTCGCCATAGGAAAAACTTAATTTTGTTCGGACATTTCAGCTGCCACACCAACTTCCATAAACCTGCCATTTTCCCTTTATCAGAGCATTCTCCCTCGTCATTGGGTAAACGAACTGCTTTAAGCACCTTGAGTGCCACCTTGCACGCGCTTCTCACGGTGAAATCACCATTCTTTGACCATGCCCAAATCAAGGAATCTTCCGGCATTCTTGAACTTAGCGGCATTCCCAGGATGGCATCCGCTTCGTGAGTAAAGAAAATCTCTCTGACTTGGTCCACCTTCCACATCCTCGTATCATCATCAATCAATTGCGCCACCTTCGTCAGCTCACCATTCGGCCCTTGGGGAGTAACCACCTGAAAATTATCCGGGGTTGGAATCCACCTATCCTTCCAAATCTCCACTGCCTTGCCATTACCAATGCACCACCTCGACCCTTTTTCTACTACCTCCTTGGCTGCCATAATACTTCGCCACACATAGGAAGGCTTTTTCCCTAATTGTGCTTCTAAGAAAGAGCCTCCCGCAAAGTACTTAGCCTTAAAAACTCTATGGGTAAGGGAGTCCTTATTTTTGCTAAGACGCCACCCTTGCTTAGCTAGGAGAGCCAAGTTGAAGGCTTTAAGATCCTTAAACCCCATTCCCCCTTCGGATTTAGGATGACATAATTTTCCCCATGAGATCCACGCCATTTTCCGCTCTTTTTGTTTCTGCCCCCACCAGAATTGGCACACTAGAGAATTGAGCTCATGACACAGGGAATCCGGTAGTCTAAAGCAGCTCATAGTATAGGTTGTGGTCGCTTGCGCTACTGCCTTGATTAGGATTTCACGCCCAGCATTTGACAGCAAATTTCCCTTCCAGCCCGCAATCTTCCTTCCTACTAGGTCCTTAATGCGGCTGAAGGCCTTCTTTTTCCCTTTCCCAACTAGGGTGGGTAGCCCCAAATACATTTCATGCTTCTGAATAATTTGAGCTCCAAATCTCCCTTTAATTTCCTCCCTTATATCCTTGTCGGTGTTCCTACTAAAGAAGAGAGACGTCTTCTCTTTATTCAGTTTTTGCCCCGATTCTTTTTCATAATCAGCCAGCACCCTTAACACCCTATTGCTTTCCTCACTACAAGCTTTCCCAAAGATGATGCAATCGTCGGCAAACAGCAAGTGAGAAATCTGAGGAGCCCCTCTGCATACTGCCACACCACTAATCCTCCCCTCGCATTCCTCCTTTTTAAGCATAGCTGTCAACCCTTCCGCACACAACAGGAAAAGGTAAGGCGAAATAGGGTCGCCTTGCCTTAATCCCCTTGTAGGAATGATCTTTCCTTTTGGCTCCCCATTGATAAGCACCGAGTAGGAGACTGACTTTACACACATCATCATCAACCCAATCCATCCCTCACTAAAACCCAATCTCTTCATCATCACCTCCAAAAAGACCCACTCCACTCTATCGTAGGCTTTACTCATGTCGAGTTTTATAGCCATTAACCCTTCTCTCCCCTTCCGCCTTTGATCAATACAATGCATTGTCTCAAACGCCACTAAAACATTATCCGTAATTTGCCTCCCGGGGACAAAAGCACTCTGAGATTCACTGATCACCTCAGGCAGAATCTTCTTCAACCTATTCGCTAGCACTTTCGCCACTAACTTGTAAACAACATTACATAAACTAATAGGCCGGAACTCCGTAATCTTTTGGGGGCAGTTCACCTTAGGTATAAGACAAATAAAGGTCTCGTTTAGCCCTTCCGGCAATATTCCAGTCCTAAGGGTTTGAAGCACACTGTTTACCACACACGGACCCACAATATCCCAATACTTTTGAAAGAACATGGCTGACAAACCGTCAGGGCCGGGAGCTTTAGTTGGGTGCATCTGGTTCAAAGCAAATTTGACTTCCTCTGCTTTGAACTCACTCATCAGTGCTTCGTTCATCCTTGGCATCACTTTCTGCCTTATAGCCCCTACACTTGCTTCGAAAGACACAGGCCTATCAGACTTGTATATGAAGTTGAAGTAATCCACCACCACCTTTTCAATGCCTTCTTGACTGTCTACCCAAACCCCTTCAGACTCTAGTCCATCAATCTTGTTTGTTTTCCGCCTTTGCGATGCTGTCGCGTGGAAGAACTTGGTGTTTCTATCTCCGCACTTGAGCCACTCCGCCCTTGATCTTTGTTTCCACATTACTTCCTCCCTAGCCAACATCTCGTTAATGTCTTTCTTTACTTCATGAATTTCCTTAGCTGTCTCATGCAAACAATTCTGGCCTTCAAGCTGATTCAGACGGTCCTTAAGAGCCTTAATCCTTTTATTGACATTCCCAAAAACCCCACTATTCCAACCTTGTAATTGAGCTTGACAACTTCGGATTCTGCCCCCAATGCTGAAGTCCCCACACTCCTGAAGCGGATCCCAAGCCCTTTCAATCACCTCCCTACACCTTTCATCCCTACACCTTTCATCCCTCGCCCACATCGCTTCAAATACAAACCTCCTCTTTGTTGGCTTCCTACGCTTCTTTTTTGTCAAGGACAGAGACAGCATACAATGGTCAGAAGCGGACATAGCAACATGGAACACCTGAGCATCAGGAAAATGCTCTAGCCACCTCCCATTTGCTACCATCCTATCTAACCTTATGAGAGTCCTCTGCTCTCCAAATCTCTCATTACACCAGGTAAACCTCTGCCCCACAAAACCCAAATCAACTAGACCACACCAATTTAAACATTCTCTAAAGTTTCTCATTTGGACAGCATCACGGTCCAGCCAGCCTAATTTCTCTTCAGGGTGGGTGATTTCATTGAAATCCCCAAAAACTACCCAAGGCATATCACATTGATTATTTAAAGAGCACAACAAGTCCCAGGATTCGTACCTTTTCCTTGCATCCGGATTCCCATAGAAGCCTGATGCCCTCCACGGCCCCGCCTCGCCAACACCATGGACCACCACGTCGATGTGGGAGTGAGAGCAACTCTTGAATCTCACATCCACTCCTTCGCGCCAGAGCATCGCCAAGCCTCCGCTGCGTCCATCACTCGGAACCGATATCCCCTGTGTAAGCTGAAGTTTCCGCTGCAAGCCTTTGATTCTGCTCGGACTTGCCTTGGTCTCCGCAAGGAAAACCAAAACTGGGTTTCTGCACTTCACTTCATCGGAGAGAAGTTGGACTGTCGGGGATGACCTTAAACCCCGGCAGTTCCAGGCGAGCACACTCATGAGGCTCGGCGGGAGCAGCCCCGCCTCTCTGCCAACCATTTCATCTCTCTCGTCGCTCCCCTTGCTCTGTTTCTGGAGTTTGTTCCTTTTCCGTGTTGTATCAGTGCCTTCCAACACCTTAACCGAAGTCGGGCCTGGTCTTTTCCCCAGGATTTTATCCTTCGGTCCTTCCTTTTTTGGGCTTGCTAAATGGACCGCCCTCGCCAAACGTTTCCAGTGGCCGCTTTTTGGGCCGAGTTCCTCAGCAACCCAGCCCAATTCAGAATCAAGCCTCATGGCCATTGGGCCGCTCTTCAACTCCACTCCTTCCTGGCCCACAAAATCCTCACTACCTTCTGTATTTGGCACCACCCGAAATTTGAAAGGAGACTCATCCTCCAGATGGGTCTTTATCTCCCACGTCATCCGATCATCCTTTGGACTTTGAGTCCATGATCCTTTCTCATTTTCTTTCACCAAACTGGAAATGATGCCCTGAGAGAGCTCGCTTGCGATAGTCTCCTTTCCTTTTCCATGATCGTTCCTCTGTTTTTGGCTTTCCCGGTCTCCCACGTTCTGATCTTCTCCTCTTTCTTTTCCCCCCAGATGTGGCAGCGTTGAATCTGGTCTTTGGGCATTTACCAAACTCATCTCAGGCGCATGTTGAGACAACGCTCTCCCACTCTCCCACTCCTTCGCCGGACCTCCCCTTGTTTGCCACCTATCTTCATGGCCGGCCTTACCAGGTTCATCGCCCCTTTTCCTCGGCACCTCCCCCCTCAACCACGCTCCATATTGAAATGGTGCTGACTCCAACACGTCCTCCATCTTTCCTTCTGGGCAATCCCTTAGACCATGGTTGAGCAAACCACATCTATAGCAAAAGTTTGGCAGCCGTTCATATTTGAAAGCGATCCACCTCTGTTCCCGGCCCTCAAAAGCTATCTTTTTCCCCCGCACCAACTTCTTTGAAACATCCACCTTGACCTTTACTCTGAGATATCTTCCCTATTGGACACCCGATTCTGCAACGTCAACCTCCAAAACCTCACCTAGCTTTGACCCAATTTCCCACCCTGTTTCTCTGGTTCTATTGTTTAGAGGCAAATTATGTATTTGCACCCAAAAAGGTGATTGCCACAACACTATTTCTTTTGGCACTTGATCACCCACAAACTCTTTCAGTAGGATTAGTTGTTTCTCATAGGTCCACGGACTCATTTCCATAATCCTCTTCTTATCCCTTCCCTCTCCAAACTCCACGAGGAAAAGTTCGTCTCCGATCTCATTTATTTGTACCCCTTTTGTTGGTTTCCAAATCATTCTCAGATTTTTCCTAAGGGCTTCGATATTCAGCCATTTGTGTGTCAAGACTTTCATCACAACACAGTTCCTTCCTACCAGCTTCGCTGCTTCAGTGGTACTACTCCCAAGAGAGAAACTCTCCCCTTCTTCCTCTGTAAGAGAAAACTTCGTCCACATTTCTTCCAGTTCATCTTCCATCACCCCACCCCCCTAAACGTCTTACCAAAACTAACACAACTACACCGCTATTGGTCGACCAAACACGACGACCACTACACTCCTGCAAGGGCTCAACCTGCAGGACTCAACTGCTTCCACATGCACCACAGGGCACCCCAGGGCGACCTACGTAGCACGAGAGCACTCTATCGCAAAGGAAGGTGGCTTACTTTAAATCTATAAAGTTTCTCCAGTAGTCTGGATAAGGTTTATCTACTTCTTGTCGATGCCAAACTTATCTTTGTGTTTTCTTGCTGTCCTCCAACTATTATTTTGAGACAGTGTATTAAATTTAAATCATAAAAGATACTGCACTTACTAAAGGGTACCAATGGAGTTATCTTTGAGTAAATCTCTGATTAAGAAATTAATAACATATTGTTTAGACATTGCATCTAAAAAATTCCATCATTTGTAGTTTGATTTAAATTATTTTGTTAAATCTTTCTTTTCTCGTTCTAAAGTAAGTGCACTGAAATGAAGCAAATTGACCAAAATAGATTGAGGTGGACCAAATTAGACCAAAATGCACCAAATTAGATCGAATTTGACCGAACTAGAATAAAATGGACCAAAGCTGACCAAATTGGACCGAAGTAGACCAAAATGAATTGAACTGGACCGAATGGTTCCAATTCTTACTCTCTTTTTAAAATTTTATTATCTTTATTAATTTCATTCATTAAACTAAAGTAGAGATGCATGAAAGAATTATAAATCCACCGAGAGAGAGAGAGAGAGAGTAGTCACCTTCTTGTGTAGGAAAAATATGGATTAAATGAGATAAAATAATATATTATAAAGAAGATGGGGATAAGCAGAGCCAAAATAAAAGGAAGAAGAATGGATGAAGGAAGAGTAATAGTAGGGTAGAGAATGGTGGGGAGATAAAAAGGTAAAATTGAGGGGGAAATGTTGGAGGAAGTGAGAAATTAAGAAAAAAAAGAAGAGTTTAAGATGAGATAATAAGAATTGGAAATCGGTGGATGATATGGAACAATGAGAGAGTAGTAACATTAAATATTACGCTTCAACTTTGAGATATTATATAGATATAAATTAATTGATTCTCGATGAGGCATCTCTATATATGAATTATATACATGTAAAAAGGCAACGTGAATTTCGTTTTAGAATTCCTATCAATTTGGCCTAACAAACTAAATGAAGGGACTAAAATAATTAACAAACCTTTGTACTTATCTTTTGAGAAATGCACAAGATGGGGATAAAAAGAATTGGATAATGTAAACTCAAAGATGTTAACTAATTGGTTGTATGCATGATACTTTAGTCCCACGAAATGTCCAAAATAATTTAGACGTTAAATCCATCACTTTTGCTTTCAATAAATTTGAATAAATACACACTCAAATCAGGTGCTCTTTTAAATTTTTTTTTTGTTCTGCTGCTTTTTCTTTTTCCCATTTCCTTCTCTCACAACATTCGTTGCTTTTCTTCACCACCAAGGCATCTCACATTCCTTTGCTTTACTTTCTTCATTCCTCTAAAGTCTCTGAAGACATATATCATCTAAAGGTCATATTGTCTCTTCTCTAAGAATCAAACAAAGCTCTCCAGGTTGCAATGGCTTCCGTAACTATTTATGCGACAGTGCCAGCGGTTGTTGTTGCTGCTGGGATTTATTTCTTTGATATAAACCACTATAGACCTAAGGTAACAGAGCCACTCTATAATTTTTCCTTCATCTTGTAACTTCAACTCTTATTTTTGTTGGTATAGTTTATAAGCTAAGCTATTTTAGTTTTACATTCAGGAACATGAAGGTGGGGTTCAGGCATCTATGAAAAATATGGTGGCAAAAGCAAAGCAAGAAGTGAAGAAGGTCGAGATGCCAAAGTTAGCACCACAGTTTGATGGGTTACACTGCTTTGAAACCTTGGTGGGTCATCATCGTTAATAGGTCTGCTTGGCTTGCCTATTTAGCATGAATTATGAATATTATATCTATCTGCCAGGTAATTGTGGCATGATATTGAAACATCCGTCCTTCAAGATAATTATTCAAAGGTATTTCAGTTCTTTTTTTTTTTTTTTGATGGGAGGTATTTCAGTTCTTGATAGCAGATTAGCAGCTATGTGAATATTAGTGATTCCGATGGCAACATCATTATTTCTGTCACAATAGTTCATCAAAGATAATTTGCTTAATCATCCAATTTTTTTTTGCCATATTGTTAACTACTGGATGTTTTAAAAGGAGAAATTAGTTAAGAAAGAAAGTGCAGAATATTATCCAACCAAAAGCAAGAAGTACAGAATATTCAATGTATGAATTTTCAAGCAAGGTTATAATGATTCGTGCATGGAATATATTTCTAGTTTTCTACACAGTATTGGGTGACCCATTATCTTTGTTTAACAGAGAAGTAATAAATAGGAAGCATAGGAAAAGAATATTCAAATAGAGGTTTTTTTTTTTAAATAATATCATTTTAATAATTATTTTGCAAGATAACACTGTTTTGAGAGTGTTTTGCAACATAGTTGTGTACAATTCTCGTATCGAGCAAGGTGTAGGGATTCTAAAAAAAAAGCAAGGTGTAGGGGGAAGATTTGAGGAAGATATTGATGCCTATACAGAGCTTCTTAGAGAAGCAAAGGCTTTCATAATCAGAACATGGTGTACTCACAAGGCTTAATTTGGATGTTTAAACACTCACTTTTGCGATATCAATACGAAAGCTTCTGAACCATATATGCAGATATAGTGAAGCATGGCCTCAGGAGGTATATACATGGCCTCAGGTTGCCTCCGCAATCATGACTGCATCAAATCAAATAATTTTTAAAAAGTCTTGTAGTTTGTACTTTGTAGCTCAATTGGCCCCTCTTGGTGTTTCCAATAGAGATGTTTAGGATTCAAATCCCCCCACCCAAATTTTAACAACCAAATTATCAAAATAAAGAAATAAATAAAGAAGTCTTTTAAGTTTAAATGAGGGATAAATCCAACTAAAAAAAGTACAAGCATTTTATGCAATACACTATAATGTTTATTTAATTACTCTATGATGTTCGTGGAGAAAGTTCACACCAAGATGAAATTAGATGAACATAAGAAATGAAAAAACTGTATGTAGCAAAGCTATAAACCCTGAACTAGTTGCACTTTGGCAGCCTCTAATACAAAATTTCTGCTTTAAGTATTTACAGCGATACAATGTGTTTGTATTCTAGATGAGATTGTAGCAAGCACAGCGTACCAAATAAATATAAGGAAAAGAAATAACCGTTCATCCTTCCTAATGGCCTGTTTGGATTGAGGGGGGTAGAGTAGAATAGAGTTGGTTGGAAATTAGTCTAATATCCAGCCTACTCTAATCTACTCTACTCCCCCTTGTTCCCCTTTCTTCCCTCCTCAATTCAAACAAGCCATAAAAGAGTTTGTTTGACATAAAATATTGATAGAGTATCTCTCTCGAATAGGATGAAATAAAGCTAACTCACAAGATAAGTTACCATTTCACATTCTCGGATAGATTCTAGCACTTTACTTAAAATCTATTTCCTATATTTCCAAACCTTCTGGCCACTCCGAATATCACTGCCTTAGTCAAGAGTCCCCGATCAAGACTACAAGCAAGTATGATAGCCCCACCAAAAATAAGTAGCTTTGGTATGTTCCTCCCTGATGGTTTGTCAGATGTTGATGCTATTTGTGTCTCTGACAAATTTTCAGTGTCTCCCAAGAATCTCAGGTACTCTGGACCTATTTTAGAGTTGATCTGAGCCATAAAGGCTGGCCGAGAGAGTGGTGCACCTGATGCTCTTGCTTTTTGGTAGGCACGAAAACCAGGCTCAATCTTCTTGACAGCTCCCCACATTCCTTTCCGTATTCCAAGCTTCGCAAGTTCCCATGGGATGCCCATATCTTCATAATGGAAGAGAAGCACCTCACAAGCAGTCAGCTGGCCATTACCTCTTTTTGATTCCACTGGTTAAGTCAAATAAAAATGAAACTTAGTTAAAACAATCCATTAGTGAGTCTAGGCCCACGCAGAATGCAAATATACTTTTGGCAAACAAATTATCTATATGTTCGATAACAACTTTGGGATCAATTTCAAATTGGTTTTAATCCCACTGGATGAGTGAGTTAAATTACCAAGAAAAAGATACTAATTAATTTATTACAATAATGAAAAGTGACATGATTTACCTGCTCTAATGCACCAACTTGAGTAATAAAGGTCAACACGCCTCGGTGTGTCACGCCTTGGGACAGAAGGACAAGGTACTCCCTAAAGGGGAAAAAAGCAGATGGCTGTTAACATTAGAACTTAAAAAACTGAGCTGCAATAAAAATGTAAACACAAAGAGAAAATGACACAGGAGATCCCTCTTTTCCTTCAAGTGCTTTCTAATATCTGATCATTCGTCTCTTTTCACTAGCATCATATCAGTTATTTCCACCCCTATTTTGTACCAAAACCATTTGACTGCTCATTTGAGAGTATTTATATGTTGTTCTGAAGTGCCCTTCCATCCATCCTTAGCTTCCTTCCAGGCCACAATTATCCCACGATCATGTGAGACTTGGTTGCTCAACATTATCCCCAAAAATACATCTCATATGAATTATTTTTACTTATGACGAAAAGGTTTCCCTGTATAAAACAATAAAAGCACATTCCAACCACCCTACAATCCTATGCAATGACTTCTTTAGTATATCAATCGGTGGTTGAACTCAAATACCAAAATTAATACCCTAATGCAAAACACTTTAATTCACACAAGCAGTTCCTAAAAAAGCTAATCAAGTCCTACATAAGCACACACATGTTCCTGTTGTCACCATTATTACTTAATTCAATTAATGTTCAAAAAAAAAAGAAGACTTCTCCTCATACCTTTGTGACACAGTAATATGATCTTCCGGATTCCCATATTCGACGACCAATTATGTACTCTCTATCTTTGCAGAAAAAGGGAAACTGTGCCACAGCATTGACAAAGATAAGCATATGTGACTAAGGTAATCTATCAGTAAAAAAATAAAGAAAATTGATGGGTCAAAATGGTTAGGGAAGTCTCACCTTCCGTATCCATTGCACTATCATGTTTCCCGTGGTGGGACACTCTTCTATAGTTGTAGAAGATGCAAGCATGTCATCCCAATTTGATCGGAACTCATCATCCCAGAAAAAGTCCCTAACTAACTCTGGTGTGGCATCCTCAAAGATAGTGCTGCTACGATATTGTGGAGGACCGTGCTAACAACCCAAACAAGACAAAAACTATCACACATACAGTTTTATTGACATAATTAAAGATTTCTTTGAAAGAAAAGAGTTAATTTGAATGCAATCTGATGTAGCTCTAGCACAAGACCTAATATTATAGTTCAATTGATCGTTCAAATTACCACTTTATAGGTTTGAAGAAATTCTTCAACCAAAACAAAAGGTAACTTACCTTGGGATCTCTTTGCCATGCTTTGTAGCTCATATTTGGCGCGGAACGATCCATTATTTGTATCCAAGGAGGACCTCCATCTTTCATCTCTACAAGCTGGCATAAATGTTCTAAATCCTCCTTGTTCACAAAATTAGGCTTCTGTTCATTGGGCTGCAACATACTAAACAAGAAGAATCAACCAGTAAGATATCTGATTCAAATAATGTTTGGGTAGGAAGGTAATGGAGGCATTTAATCTCCAAGGATGCCAAAATGCGCCTTAAGTTCAAATTGTAATCTCTCTCTCTCTCTCTCTCACACACACACACACACACACACAACCAAACATGATTGTATAAATAGAATTATACGATTGAGAATTTGGGCATCCGGAGAGTAAATTCCCCCATAATCATCTGCACAGAAAAATGCAGGTACAAATGTGTTATCTTCAGTTAGGCCATTTGAATTATACGAGTCTTCACAATAATTCTTGGTAGAAAAATAGTCTTAGGATTTCATGATAAAAGAACAAATTGAATTACTCACTATCATTAATCAATGTGATATTAGAGATCCTATGTTCATGATAAATTACATATAATGACAAATATTAAATATGCTCAAATAAGAACCTGAACAAAAAGTAGCAAACTCGCAAATCAAATAGTAACAGAATAAGTTTCTCAAAAAAAAAAAAAAAAAGTAATAGAATAATACCAAAAAAGAAAAAGAAAAAAAGAGAGAATAGAGAGAAGCCAATAAATCTCAAGTACCTGCAATCTTCATATTCATTAGGTGTTGCAGAAGATTGTGTCTTATCCTCCCCAGTATTCAAGGTCCAAGCTTCACTGCCTTTTGACCTCAACCCCTTTAATGGAGACATAACCGATGCTAAGGGTGATGAAGGAAAGGATGAGTCAAAGGCTTTTGACACAAAACAGCTCAATTTGTCACTCCCCATGATTGCCCATTTGGGTTTCCAAGCCCATCCAATGAGAATTCCAAAAACAAAGGCTACACATATTGGAACCAGAAATACCAAAACCTCAATTAAAGCCATAAAACATTTAGAACAAAGAGAAGAAGAAGTAAACAAAACCCAGATAATAATGGAAAATAATTAGAATTTACAAAAGTTCAAATTTTGATAGTATTAAGTGTGAAAAAAATTGAAGGAGAGCAAGGTTATGGAAGATTTTTTTTTTGGAAAAGCAAAAAAAGAAGTCAAACCCAGGAAAAAAAATCACAAATATTTGGTGAAAAACCAGAAGATAGGAGAAAGTTTGTGCACATCGATTTGGGTATTGATTGAGACATGAGAGGTGGGAAGAGGGTTTGAAAGGAAAAGGTTAGGCTAGTTTATGATTCATCATACTATATATGTCGTTTAATGGCTTGGAGAAAGTTACAAGTTACAACACTACTAAGATTGACGTTGAAATTGGTGGAGGAGAAGTATTTGAGGTTTTGAGGTAACCAAATAAATGTGAAGAGGAATCAAAGGCCAAATAATAGTTGGATTGTGCAGAACAATGGAGAGAAAGATATGAGAGAGAGATTTAGCATACAGGAACATGGGGTCAAATTAAAGTCAATAAATAATTTCTTGGTTTGCCTCTTTTGTGAATAGCAAGCAAAGGTGCATGGGTTTTGTGGAAGTTTGGTCTCTTGCTTTTAACGTTGGGGAGATCCTCGGGCGTTTGGTCTCTTTGCATTTACATAAGTAAATAAAAAGAGTGATAACTTTTGAATATACACCACTATAAATTTCTTTAAAAAATTTTCTCTATTCTCTTCATGTGTATGTTAATACTTAGTATTTAAAAAGAAAAAAAATATTTAGTTGAAGGTTGTTATTCCGGATAAGGATATGTTGATATTGAAAGTTGTTTGAGCAATACTAGGAACAGATAAAGTTACAAAGTATTTGTCACAATTTGCCAACATTAAGCAATGTTAAGACTAGATAAAGTTACACAATTTTTGTTATAATTGGCCAAGAACAGATAAGATTACACAATTTTTGTTATAATTGGCCAACTTTTAGCAATGATAGGACTAGATAAAGTCATACAAATGTTAGAATTGGATAAAGTTACACAATTTTTGCCACAACTTGTTACGTGGCGAGTTGTTAATCCAAATGGACTTACTACCACATCTTTACTACTCACAATTTGCGGCAAAAATTTTGTAACTTTATCTGGTCCTAACGTTTTTCAAATGGTTTTTATAAACTCTCAACCATTGAGAGCGAAAAAAAAAAAAAATGTAGAATAACTTTCATCTTTATGAAATTTGAGGGGAAAAAAATCCACAAAATTTACGAGAAAAAAAAAAAAAAAAAACATTGAGAGCAATTGCATGTGGTGCAACCTTAGATGTATAGATTTGGATTTAGATGCCTTGCAATTATTGGTTTATGAGATGTGTAAAAGCTAGAAAGGTGAAAAAGTCAAAAAAAAAAAAAAAAAAAAAATTGAAAGGTTAAATTTTTTCTAACTTAAAAGCTGAGATTAAATGTGAATTTTTACCTTTCAATCTTAGCCATTAGTTCACTATTAAATGGTGCAAGGTCATTTTTCACTTATATATATATATAGATTATTAATTTTCATAAAATAGAATAATTAATGATAATAGATCCAAATCATCCAATAAGTGTCATCCAAATCTTTTAGCCAAAAAAGAAAAGCAAAAGTGTCATCCCAACCTAGAAATCAGGATGGACAAGAAAAGCATAACCCATTTAGGAAAGTGAGTTTATCAGTGTGTGAAATTCATCATGCCTCATTAATGGTGGATGATGCACAACTCGAAATATCCACCATAAACCTTCATCAGTACATGCTCTATGACCTAAATTGTGGAGTATGGTAAAGATCATGAGTAACGGCCAAAGTATTATATAAACACCATATACTGGCCATGCCAAGGTATGAAAAAATTTCCAGGATCATTATGTCTATCGCATATATTATTATTATGAGTGCTAACTTAACCCTCAAAACAGTTTTGGTCAGCACCGTGTCGGTGTCATTTCAATTTTCGAGCTCTATATGTGACCTTATCCTTAAAGATTTTCTAAAACTCAAGTGGACGTATGATCATTGATTTCTTGTATGTTTGTTTAGGAATTTCTTATTTTTGGTAATTTATTTGCTTAGTATTTGTTAAAATATAGAGTTTTTGGTCATTTTTATGTTAAATTTGTTGCAAAAATCTAAAAACTAGTTTATTCCAAAAAAGCTTAAAGCTATATTATTTAGAAAAAAAAGAGAGACAAAAGGCAAAAAAAAAAAAAAAAAAAAAAAATTCAACAATTCCCAAATGCATACCAAATAATAAGTTATTTGCATACTTTTCCAAATCAATCCTCATAAATTTCAAGGGTTGTTGCAAAAGTAAGAAATAAATTTTATCTTAAACTTACATAAAAAAAAAGTTTGATGTCTAGATAAGTTTTGATTGTGGGCGAACCAATATCACATGTTTTTATATACATTTTACCACAGCTATTTTATGTGATAGATTATAATTAATTTTCTATCATTATAACATAGATCTACCATATTTCTACTTCTCAATATATAACATAAGACAATTGTGGTGAAGTGTGTGATACTGGTTATAATTATGGGAAAAAAGAGAAGATCGTAACTAGTTATAATTGTTGTGTGTGTGTTATTATAAATATTTTTTTTTAAAAAGAAGAAAAAAAGGTTGTTACATGTGTTATTTTATCCATCAGGTTAAAAAGTAGTGAGAAGTGTGGGTTTCAGTTAAATTAATTGGTAAAGTAGTTTGTTATCGTGAAATAAAAGATATGAGATTCAAACCCTATCTAAACAAAAAATCAATTGGCATCTTGACTTAATAATAAATATAACAAAAAACATGGAGCAAATCTAGAAATTCTATCATACCTTAAAAAAAAAAAAAAAAAAAAATGAAGGAAGAGGGACTTGTTTATTTCAGGAGTCATTTTAGACTTCTAGTACCACAAACTAAATTATAACTTTTGCCACAATGTGGTAGACTGTAACTAGTTGTCTGTTATTTTCATATAAACCCATCACTTTTTATCCCACAACTTACAATCAAACATGTGGATAGTTACAACAAATGTTGTGGTGTAGAGTATTCACATCAGCCTCCTTAAATATTTAGTTAAACTAATACAAAAAACTCAATTTTTTTTTTAAAGTTCAACTATCATTTTTTTTTTTTTTTATATACATACATTGGTTTCAATACTATATCACTATTTCATTTAAATATTATTTTTTACTTCCTATTCACATTTTAATACCAAAACCCACAACCATCCGGCACAACCTAGCCTAGCAAAAATCCAGCAAAATTCACTAGCGATCTTCCTCGCCACCATCATTGGAATCATCACTTGACCTTTGCCTCTTGGTGCCATTGCTTAGCTCGATTTGGGACGGTGAATCAGATTTTTGCCTAACAATTTAGTCTTCTTTAACTCAGTAAATCACATATGGGTTGTTGATGGGGGTTTTCGAAGTGGGTTTTTGATGGATTACTTCAACTCAGAGAATCTTTTCGAATCTAATGGGTTTAATGGTTGTTGTTTTTTATAGGTTTGATGTTGGTTTGAATAGTGGTACTTAAGTCTTTGGGTGGTTTGATGATGGTAGCATACAATGCAGAGAGAAAAGGGAATAAAATTAAAAATAATTTTCTTTATTATTGGCTAGGAGTAACATCTCGCCACAAGTAACGTGTGACTATTCCTCATTAAGTTAGTTTGAGGAGTCTAATGTGAAACGCTTTTTAGGGTTTTCAGCCAAATTTTTAGCATCAAACTAGTTTGAAGAGTCTAATGAGAATGCTCTTACATTAGTTGGTGGTAAGTGGTAACATCTCTTTTTTTTTGCCCCAAAAAAAAAAAAAAAAAAAAAAAATTGTCTTTCCTTCCGACAGACCAACAGTCGTTTTCCTCTAATGAAATCAAACAATGCCACGTGGAGGTAAAGCAGGTGTGCCCACTCTCTCGAGTCTCCTCAAGCTTCTTTCTTTCCATCTGCAATCGGAGTTTCAACTTCTTCAAGTTCGAACTTCAAACACCAAAACCCTATCTCAGGCCTCTCTCTCTCTCTCTCTCTCTCCCTCTCTCAACACTCTCTTCGGGTTTACACACAACCCCTCCAATTCCCACCACTCATCTCCCTCCACGTGTCACTCTTACAATAACAACAACAATAATGCTCTGCTCGGTCCCACCCAGCAAGTCCGGTTCCAACTGGCTCGAGCGTCTCCGGACCAACAAAGGTTTCCCGACAACCTCCGACGATGATCAAAACAACCTCGACAACTTCCTCCTTAACCATAACCCAAACCCAAACCCGAACCCGAACCCGAACCCTACCGAGTCCTCTCGCTCCGACTCTGGCTCCACTCAGTCCGACCACGACCGACTCCACCGAAACAGTACTCCTCATCATCAACAACAACAACAACAACAACAACACAAACAAATGTACAGTTTAATGAGCAATGTATTGTCGGAGCTCTTCTTCATGGACGGTGCTGATGATGCTGATCACATCCAAAGCTCCAAACTTTCCAGGAAAAAGTTTCCCAGGAAACAAACAAACCCCAAATTCCTAACCTCAACCACCATCACCACCACCAACAACAACAACAACAACACTAGTCCCCAATACGTGACTACCCCAGCAACGGCTTCGTTTGATTCGAATAACAGTTTGAAGGAAGTGAAGGAAAATAATGTGGAGGAAGAAGAAGAGGAGGAGAAGGAGAAGAAGATGAAGTTGAAGAATAATAAGAAGAAGGAAAAGAGAGAGTTAGTGGGGTATTCGAGAAGTGAAGTAACGGTGATTGATACTAGTTTTGTGGTGTGGAAGAGTGAGAAGGTTGTGTATAGGAGAAAGAATGTATGGAAAGTTAGGAACTTTGGAAGGAAGAGGAAGAGAATGAATGGTGGGTGTGATGATGACGATGATAATGATGATGATAATGATGATCCTGATGATGATGAATATGAAAATGCTGGTGGGGTTCTGAAGAAAATGAAAATTTCGGGTTCGGAGTCTATAGCAGCTTCCAATGAAGTAAGATGTTTGATTTGATTCTATGTATATGTATTTGCTTACAGTTGGGAAGTTATGTTTGATTGAATTTTGTGGTTTTTGTAGTTTAGGATGTTGGTGTGTTTGTATGTATGAGTTGATTGCTTGCTTGTGCCTTGGATGTCATAGTATTCATGTGTGCAAAAATCATATTGCAATGGCATTCTGTTTTGGTGAATATGTTGTTGTGGTTTCTGTAGTTATCTGATAATTTGGGTTTCGGTTTTTGTTATTGTATGCTTAGGACGTTAGTTTTGATGGCGTCTTGTCTTACAATTTATGTGAGGATGAGTCTCATGATGATTGGGTGAAATGTATTGTTTTGAAACTACACGATCCAGAGTTGGGGAGGGATGGTTTTGATAATGGTTAAAGTACATTTCATTATCTTCTCGTTTGGATTTGTGAGATGAATGCATTCTGGAATTGAGTATTTCATATGCAGCTGTAATGCTTTAAATTTCTGTATGATTGGTCTAAGTCATTTACAGCTAGAGGTTGAACGTTCAACCTTCTTTTTAGCTTGTATTGGCATGTGTTGTGAGTTTGGTGTCTGTTTTGAAACAAGGACTTAAGCTTGAATGATTCCGTTTCTCATATATTACATGCCATAGGAATTTCTAGATTTCATGTCAACATTTTAATGATTTTAGTGTGGTTGGACTTGAAAATTATATTGAACTATAAGTTTCCTCCCCAATCTTAGATTATTGACTATTGGTGTATTTTGCTTTGAGCATTTTTCTATCTAATTGAAAAACTGTCATCTTATATTTTTTCTTCTTTAATAGTTTGTATTTTATGGATAGTTTTTCATTCAACATTGACGGAGACAAGGTTTGTGAAGTGCTTGACAAATGTGAATTGGAGTTTTGACAAGTTCATCATGCATATGCTTGTTGGAATGTCACCAGCAAGCATCAGGATAAAGATGATTGGCTTGCTATCTAACATGATGTCACTCTTATATGATGAAGTTATTGGGCCGTTTTTAGAATATGAGAGGGAGCATATGGCATAAGCATTATTGAGAGTATGGCCAAGCATCTATGCCTACTGCCCAGATCCTCTGCCTTGAAATGCTTAAATTACGTTATTTATGGCTTTTGATAGTGTCATAAAATATAAGCTGCAAATTGCTTTGCACTTTTCTGAGTGATGATGTGAATGTTGCTAATCATTTGATTAGTGTTTGAACGTAATAAGCAATTTCTTAGCAGATTATTTGTGCCATTTTTTTTATATGTAATAAACATTGTTGCTAACAATTTTTTTTTGGTTGATGTGTTTGTGAATTTTAAGAGGCTGCAACAGCATTCTGGTTAATAAAATACTTTTAATTGAATTGTTTTCCAAGATAAACCTTATCCAGAAATACACTTTTTTCTTCCCTTGTGTTGTTGCTCTCAATGTAATTAAGACACATCTAGCAAATTCAGTTTCATATTAAATTATTAAGACAAATTGAAATTAGAAGAGGTATATTTGACTGCAGCAATGTGTAGGATTGATTTGGGTTTTCCTCGTGTTCCAGTTGGTGATATATAAATTTTAATGTTGGATCTTATTGAGGTTGTTTATTCCAGGAGGCCTAGAAACTAAAAGTTAGACATTCTCCTATTTGGTAATAAAAATTTTCTGATCTTTCATGTAATTACATATGTTGGATGATTTAATAGGTACAAATGAATTTAAATAGTTGCTGAAACTTCAATTATTTAACTCAAAGACTGGATTAAATGCTGCTGACATTCATCCTTCTGCCTTTAGACAGCCTTGATATATCATATTGAGCATGAGGTCTTTACTGATTCCTGACTCCTCATTTTAATGTCGCATAAAATTTTCTGGTTTTTGACTGACTATTTGACTTTTTGTGTTTCAAAATGCTTACTTGACATTGTCTATAACTAGGTTTCATTATTAAATGCATTATCTATTGACAAAATTACAATGGTGAAATAAATTTTGAGTGGTATTTTTTTTCTCTATTTAGTAATGATTATCCTGTGTGTTGTAAGGATGCATTCCATTTGTTTCTATTCATCCACTATTAAAAAGCCATAATTTTCATGAAGGATTTTGTTTTGTTGTCAGTTGAAGCTATTATCCTTACCCCACCGCCTATCCTTGTAACTGTTGAGGAATAAGCTCTCTGTCTGACCTCTTTATATTTCTCCCTCAGTTGCATAGAGTTAGTTTTCATCCCAATTTAGTTAGTGCCTATCTGGTTATAAAGCTACCAATGGCAGCATCATGCATGACTATATGAAGGGGTTTACTCCCATGTCTTTACCTTATGCAGTGAATAACTTAAGAGTTTGAATTCTCCTGATTTTTTTTTCCTTGAAAACTCTATTCCCTTCCTTTAGAGGATGTAAAATACTATGAGCTGTTAATGGTTCTAACTGGAGAGAAATCCTGATTGTATGGACTTAAGAATTGTATATTTGCCTCTACTGCGTTTTGCAGGGACAGAATCCTCAGAATGATGTGCGAGAAGAAGTTTATAAAGAAAGAACTGACGATCTTATTCAAGTTCCTAAAAAGAGGCAAGTACACTTGCTAGCTGCATAAGGTTTCTGATGTTATTTTATCTAAATTTGCATTGCTGCCTGTATGCCAACTGAAAATACATGGTATTATGATTGTCTTGCAGGTTGCCTTTTCCCAGATCATGCGGAAAATCAAGAAAAGGAGGCTCATCTGTTATCCTTATCAAAGGTCTCCCTACAGGCAAGAAAAATGGAGAAAAAGTTAACAGCAAATGCCACAAGGACACTCAAAGATAAGTCAAGCGACTCAAGCCTGATGGAACTGCTACTTAAAAGTTCTGAATTTAATAGGGCTAATGGTCTGTGATAGAACCTCCTACTTGATGTTTCTCCCTGTGATAGCACTAGTGCTCTTCTATTAGCGTTTGGTTCTATTTACAACCATGTTTTTTGTATGGAAGAAATTGGGGTCAACTCACAGTTGGACTTCAAGCTTCTGCGATTCTTACAATTGTCAGAACCAATCAACATTGTGTGAATATTTATTGTTTCATTCAAAGTGGAGTGATGATTTCATTTTTAGTTTCTGTGAGGATATTTGATGTGTAACTCTTGATCTGGAATTTGATTTTAGACTAAAGGGTAAAATGTATGGACAATCCGACTTTTATCCTATTCTAATCACACCCACTCAGTTTCCATGTATTAATTAAACTCATTTTGCTTCATGATTGAATTAACCGCACCTTTTCCCTCCACTATGCTGTTTACAATAGTTTATAGAAGTTACGATGCATGGCAGTATGCCACACACTTGACAGCCAGCTAGTTATTTTTGCACATTTATATAATTATCTTTTATATATAACTAAATTATTTTGAATCCTAAATAGGAAAGACAAAATACCTACATTCTGACCATATCAGTCTCGTTTGCATAGGTTTTTTTTTTGTCATGAAGAGGGGATGGAACAAGGATAGATTTTGCCTATCCTGCACGTATCATCCTGGATGTATATAATTTATTTATTTTTTATACATATCTTATTATCATTCCTAAAACATCTCTCTCTCTCTCATTAGTGCTGATATCACCCCATTAGAGATGGCTGCTCCTCCTTGTCCTGACTTGGTTCACTCTAGTTGTTCCTACTTCAAAGAAAGGATAAGAGACCCATGATCCGGTCATGTTTTATTCCATTGTGACTTGCAATTGTGGTTTCCACCTTCAAATGCCATTATCGAGTCTAACTAGGTCACTTTAAGCATGTAACATTAGGCCTCTTACTTAACAATCATTTAAACTTAGGGAAATATATCAAAGTTTCTCAATTTATACCAAATGATGAATTAGTGATTATACGACTAATTTGGTGATGATGAACTTAAAAGAATACCTTTGGACACTTGAAAAGAACATAAATTACTTAGATGACACCAGTGTAGTATCGGTCTAATACTTTGATGCTTAAGTTAGTAATCTTTTCTAAGAAGTGTTTAGTGTTAGAAATTATCTCATATGCCATTCTAGTAAAGGGACTTTAATTATAAGAGTTAGTTTGGCATAGGTTATGGTAAAAAATGGGTGTTGATGTTGCAATAATGGGTAAAGTTCAGAGAATTACTTTGATTATGGAAAGAATCTCGATCTGATGTGTTTCTTTTCCACAAATATATTTCCTAAGTCCCAAATTTCAGGCTTCCTTTTAGAGGGAACAACTTGTTGACTATGGTCATGCTTGTCCAACAAGCTCATTCGATTAATGCTAATCAAAAGAAACCATCAACGCTATTTCTCCTTAACAATACTAGATATTTGGGATTGTGATCAATCAAGCTTTAGTTGAATTATAAAACTTAAGAGATAGAAAAGTGAATATCCATTATAAATGAAAAAAAAAAAAAAAAACCCTTAGTTTCTTGGAATAATCTTGATTTAAGAAAAACTTGGGTAAAAAAATCATTTATGAAGTTTCCTTAATGGGCTTAGTTTCCAAATTGCAAGGCCTTGAAGGTATACATTGGATGGACCAAAGAATCTAAAAGGACGTAACATTGGCCTATACAAAAACATTCGCTAGAAGAAATCCCATTTCTCTCCTCGTAGTCCACAAATTTCACATATTTTAACTTCGCAGTTGAAAGTTGAAACACCCGCGTCTTGCTGCAACACTCTACTAAGCGCTAAACTCACCTGCTGGTTGTTGAGTACAAATGGTTGCATTACTCACTATGTTCACAAACCCAATCCTTTCTTCTCCATCTTCTTGTTGTTCTTCTTCTTCTATTACTCTTCTTCTACACCCTCCAATCCCTCTCACAACTGTTCACTTTTCACTTTCTTCAGTTTCAGCTTTCCATCCCCACGAATGGTTCTCTATCTCAAAGTTCAGTAAAGCCTCAAGAAACGAGCTCAAACCGCTATTTCCCCAACTGGGTCTTCGACCCACTAAACATATCTCAATCCAATGCAGTTGCATCAACTCCCCCACCAATCTTCACACTGATATAGGTGAGTGACTCTCAGAGTCAATTTCTCAAACACAATGTAGTCTTTCCAAATATTCTTATTGTCATGTTCCCTTATAGGGATATGTTTTATTTGTTATGTTTTTTGTTTCAGGGATTCTCTTTCCATTCTTCAGAGAGCTTGGACTTGAAGATAGAGAAACTGAATTAGTCTTGGACAAAAACCCAACTCTTGCATTGACATCTTTGGATTCAATACGTGCTCGGGTTCGTTCTTTGCTATCACTTAGAATCGATAGCCTTACACTTAGTTACTTGATTATCAAATGTCCTAGTGTGTTAACAGCTGAGGAAATTGATCCATTTATATGTTTTGTGCGTGATGAATTGGAAAATAAGATTGAGCCTATGCAGCTCAAGCACCTTTTGACTACCGCGGATCCTAGATTCTTGGTGGGTTTTGATAAAAAGGTTAAATTGCTTCTTGATCGTGGAGTTCCGAGTGAAAAGATTGGTTATGTGCTCAACCATGTCAAGTTAGCTAAAGCAGTGTGTCTTAGGCCAATTGAAGAGATCGATAGGACCATTACTTTTTTTAGCCCATATGGTGGTATTGATTTGATTGTAAGGCGTCCAGAAATTCTTAATTATAATTTGGAAAGTCAGTTGATACCTAGAATCGGGTTCCTTTTAGATCTTAGTGGGGGAGATAAGGATGCCACAGGGAATGTGGTGCGTAGGCTCCCAATGATTTTAAGTTACAGTGTGGAGCATTTGGAGGGCCATGTAGAGTTCTTGAGGTCGTTTGCTGGCCTAAATAATCAGGAAATTTTCAAGATTTTTCTTGTGTTCCCAAGTGTGGTTAGTGCTAGCAAAGAGCGGAAATTGCGTCCCAGGATAGAGTTTCTCAAGCAATGTGGGTTGGATTCCAACGATATTTTCAAGTTCTTGATCAAAGCTCCCTTGTTTCTAGGCCTTTCATTTGATAACCTCAATTATAAACTAGTGTTTTTGGTGAAGATTGGGTATAAATATAGGACAAGGGACATGGCAATGGCAATGGGATCTGTGACCAGAACAAGCTGTGAGAATTTGCGAAAGGTAATTTGGCTATTCTTGAGTTATGGGTTGTCTTACAGTGACATTGTTTCCATGAGCACGAAGCACCCACAGATACTGCAATACAATCATAGTTCTTTGGAGGAGAAGATGGAGTACTTGATAGAGGACATGGGTCGTGAAGTTGGAGAATTGTTGGCTTTTCCGGCATTCCTTGGTTACAAGCTTGATGAGAGAATTAAGGTTAGGTATGAGGCAAAAAAGAAGATTACTGGAGAAGGAATGTCAATCAATAAGCTGTTAACTGTTTCGACTAAGAGATTCTCGACAAAGAAGAAAGAGAAAAAATTTCTACATGCAGTCGAGAATCTAACTTGCGATGAAGGTTAGATAAGTTGGATAGTAATATGTTCCTTTCCTTAATTGAGGCACTTATGACGGCTTTATTGAATAACTTCTTGAAACTCTCTCGTCAGCTACTTGTAATGTATGCGAATTCCCTTTTTACTATATTAGCTGGTGCAGACAGTTGCAACTTGGGGAGTACGGAAAATTGAGATGATTCTTCAAACAATGGAAGACCTGAAAGGTATGAAGCTTGAGCAGTAGGAAATCTGCTCTGGGATAAGCTTTGTTATGCTCACATCAATATTTGAAACTGACTGTATATTTATCTTTGCTATGTTAAGAAAGAAGCTGGTTTCTTCTTTCTTCTGTCTCTCAATTATTTGTTTCCTTTCTTTCTAGCAACCATTAGTGGGAGGGATAAAAAAATTCTTTGAAAATGTCTTATTTTCATCCACTAACCTGAATTATTACAATGGAATTGACTTGTGGAATAGACCATAATGCTCTTATTTCTGAAAGTTTGGCTCTTCTGAATTTTTTTCCCCCACAACAGGACCATCAATCTGACCGTCGGCAAATGTTCATTGTAAAGAGCTCACTCATGTGCACCTTTATTGAATAGATACATTTATGATGTTTCTCTAACATCCAGTGCTGTCATGGAAGTTGGATGCCTTCTATTAGTTGTATGCAAGCCAATGGACTGGTTGGTTTAGATTGTTAATGATATGAGATTGCATCTTATGATATCTGGTATTAACTATTTTTGTCCATTTAGCACAAAAAGTAGATGGTGAATGGTGGGAGTCAATGCTTAAATCTTGTCAGCCATTTAGCCTTAATATCACTTATTTTGTTAGAATGTAACTTCCGATAATGGGATGAAAGTGCGAAAGGTGATTGGACATGATGTTTTGACAACATTCGAATCAAATGTATTATTGACTTGTTGGTTGATCTGGAAATCAATTAATGAAGCTTATTTTCATAAAACAAGGCCATACCTGTTTATCAGCATTTATATTAATTGCGTTGGCAGCAGCTGTGCTTGTATTGATTTTTTTGCTTACTGAAGATCAAATTACAAGTAGCTTTGTTGACACAAAGAACCCTATGGCTCTTAACTAAATTCCAGAATTTCTTAAAAACTATAACTGTGATGTAGCCATTGCTGCTGTGATCATTATAGCAATTAGCAAAAGCAAGGGGCGGTGCCGTGGTGGTTGGTTGAAGCCTGAAAGGTTTTCTATGCGTCTCCCATGTGCTGAAGCTTTAGCAGCAAAAGAAACAGTTAATGACAGCCGATATTCATTGTACTTGCATACAGTTTCTCTATCCAGCTTATTTCTTTCTTTTCTGATTCTAGGACATCTAACTTGGGGAAGAGCCATAAAAGTTGCCCAGACCAGTCAGTCATTTTGAGTTTTAAAAGGTCTTGGTTTGTCAAAGTTTTTCTAGTGCTGTTAGAGGAGGATGTGCCTTGCCACATTGGGTGTCTTCATCTCCTTCCTCAACAGTTAATATCTTGTCTATATAGATGCATCGTTTCCCCCTGGGTGCCTCTAATTGGCTTGGTTATTTTCACTTTCTTTTTGTAAAAATCAACTCAATATATTTCAATAAGAATATTTGTCTATTGGTTTGGAAGAAGAATGAGGCAAAGTAATGGAAATGAGGTTTTGTATGCAATAAAGTTTGGAACATATTGATCCGATACAGATGGCTCTAGACAATACCAGGTGAAGGATGTAGTTTATTTGGTCCCCAGTTTTATATTTTTAATAAATATTTTGAAGAATCAATTTGGTCAAGGTGTATTCGAGTAGTCTTTGATATAATTAAAGAATATCATCAAGATTAAAAAAGTACACTTGGAAGTTATGGAAATTTTTTCATTTTCTTCTAGAGATTAGATCACTGGAGCTAATTTAAAGAGTTGGTCTAAGGCCTAAAACAGTTCCTTTGTTGTAGTTGGTTCTGAGTATGCCTCCACTATATTTTTCAATACCTTGTTACAAAATTTTAATTTTCTACATTAGAGCGCTTTTTCTTTTTCCTTTATGTTGCTTCCAAAGGGACTAACAGCTCATATTCAACTATTCTGAAGTAGTCCAAGTCGTCCAAGGTATCACTTCACTTGCTTTATGTCTATCATAAATATCCACTTAAAGTGGGAGCAGAACAATTCCCCCTTTGAAAAGAGAGGAAGAAGTGGCAAATCGTTTTGAGTAACAGTATTGATTATCTAGGAAGCACAGACATAGATACGATACGGTAGTACAACAATTTTTGAAAAATTATAACATAAAATGACCAGTACAACATAGGTATGATACAAGTACAATACAAATACAACACGGATATGACACTCTAAATGAAGTGTCCATACTTCCTAGTTGATTACGCAGCACTGACATGAAAGAAATTTCAAGAATATTTCTATAATGTTAGCAATAATATGACAAATATTAGCCTTACAATCCTGAGAGGACCACAAAGAAGATTACAAAGGATTTAAAAAATATATAATCTGGAATAGTAGTACAAAGTTGTTCAATAATTAACGGTGCTGAAAGAAGTCTCCTGAGAAAAAAATGACTACAAGGAATGATCCCTTGGTGAAGTTGTAATCACTTAGAATCATGTACTACTCACTTTCTTATCATAGTCATAGCCTATATCAGATATAAACAATTACTAGAATAGGGATCTAAACAGTAATAAGCGGCTTTCCTCATGTGAAATGTATTTGTTTAGTCTTTTGGTTTATTCTAGATAAAGTAGCTTTTGCTTAACCAACGCAACATAAGAATCATCAGTATCTTTTTTCTCCATTGTCAATATAAAAGATAACCTGCTCCCCGTTATCTCTCTCTCTCACACTCACACTTGCGCACGCATGCATACACGGACAATGAACTCAGTTCGATGTAGCAAGAGCAGCAACAAAACTCTCTCACTTGTTTTCTTGTGTCTTCTCTCATTTCTAAATGAGCAACATACTGTGCTCACTCTTGCTGAAGCCAAAAGCAATGTAATAAGTTTTACTATTGTTTGCCTATACTATAGCTGTTGCTTTCCTTCTCATACCTTGAACCATTCTTGATAACTAACTATATAGTGAGAATTAACAGGTTTACATCGTTTATATGGGAACACGGCAGCATGATGATCCAGAGCTCCTTGCAGAAACCCATCACACAATGCTTACTAGAGTCCTTGGAAGGTATAACATGAGAAACATAATTCCTTGAGGTTTCGGGTTGATGGTGGCTTTAGTTCAGAAATAGCTTAAGCCAGAACTGATTGTTCAATATGTACTTGTGCAGCATAGAAGCATCTGCAGAAGCCATGGTCTATAGCTACAAACATGGCTTCTCTGGTTTTGCAGCCAAGCTGACCAAGGCTCAAGCGCAAGCAATATCAGGTACTCCTTCAATTAGAACTACGAAACATTTCTACATTCATGCTAGTCTTCTTTATGGGTGCTAGTGCTACAGTCATCACATTGTGAAGAAATGAGCTTGAAAGCAGATGGAACCATGAAACATAAAGTAAAAAATAACAAGGCCATCAACATAAGTTACATGCTAAGCACACTGCAGCCAGAGCAAATGCCATTAAATGATTGAACAATAACAAATAAATCATAAAAGTCGTGAAATTAAAAGGTTTTAGAATTAATATTTTATAGTCCTGCAATCTTTAATACAGTAAATTTCAAGCCTAAAGCAGTGGACTCCATTTTCTGTCTTTGAGTCTTGAGGGTTGTAGTTAGCTGTTGGTTCTGTTTGTGTATTCTGTTAGCTTGTTTTCAGCTCCTTGTTTTGTTTGTGTAGATGTGGCTTTGTTGGTCTGCAGCTCAGCTGCCGGCTTTTGTAATTTCTTTTATTGTGTTTGATGAAATTTCTCATTTAAAAAAAAGAAACATGCTGAACAACTCCTCGCCAAACAAAGTTCATGTAAGAAAAAAGTTCTACATTCAGTAAAAAGGACTTTCCCTGCTTGATCCATTGCAATTAATCCTTGAATCAGTCAGGGATGCAACCTCTAGATCCCACACCTGTGCTAGGGCAAAAATAAGTTAAGAGATAAAAGCTATGATTTCAAGACAATATTTGACACAAACATTTTTCAAATTTCAACTATTGTAAATATGCTCCTTACCACAGATTTAAAGCATTGTCCTACATTTCTTGTTTGGTTGCAGAGTTACCTACTGTGTTACAAGTCATACCTAATCGCTTTCATAAGTCACAAACCACAAGAAGTTGGGACTACCTTCAACTGTCTTCGTATTCTACAACTAATGTCCTGCACAAATCTAAAATGGGCAATGGCGTTATCATTGGTCTCATTGATACAGGTACTGTTCCTCTCCTCTGTGAACATGTGCGCGCTTGTTGTGTGCAAGCGTGTGCATTCATCTCTCACCAAACTAATCCCAATAAATGGTCAGCAGGGATATGGCCAGAATCCCAAGTTTTCCGAGATGAAGGTCTAGGGCCAATTCCTTCTAGATGGAGGGGCATTTGTGAGTCAGGAGAGCTGTTCAATACAAGGAAGACCTGTAATAGAAAACTTATTGGAGCTCGTTACTTCATCAAGGGACTCCAAGCTGAGTATGGACAGCCATACAACAGTACTGAATATCAAGAATGCTTGTCCCCAAGAGATCGATCGGGACATGGAACATCCACATCTTCAATTGCATGTGGATCCTTCGTGGCCAATGTGAGCTACAATGGACTAGGTGTTGGCACTGTGAGGGGTGGCGCACCCCTGGCCAGGCTGGCTATGTATAAGGTATGCTGGAATCTGTATGGAGGAGGAGTATGTACAGGTGCTGACATTCTGAAAGCCTTTGATGAAGCTATACATGATGGGGTAGATGTGCTATCACTGTCCATTGCCCCTGATCTTCCCTTTCCTGATGTGGAGATACACAATGGGATCTCCATTGGTGCCTTCCATGCTGTGGCCAAGGGAATCACTGTTGTATGTGCAGCTGGAAATGCTGGCCCAAGTGCTCAAACGATACAGAACACATCACCTTGGATCATAACTGTTGCAGCAAGCACTATAGACCGGTCTTTCCCTACACCCATCACCCTTGGAAACAACTGGACTACAATGGTAATTCTCCACACCGGATCATACACTTCATAAAAAAGGAAGAAAAATAAAAATCCATGTCTCATCAGTTTCTTTACATTGTTGCAATGAACGGTTATTAATTGTAGGGCCAAGCGATGTTTACAGGAAAGGATACAGGGTTCATCAATCTGGTCTACCCTGAGGTGCCAGAACTCCTATCCCCCCGGTACATATACCCTACAGAGAACATAGTGCTGCTTTAAAGTCTTTACCTTTCATTATATGTATTGTGTTCACCAGGCCCTCTAAATTCCCTTCACATGGGCCGTCTCTTAAGGACTTGTATAGCTTAAATATCTAATCAGTATATGATGCACTTATCATGTCTGCATCATATTATTCCCTCTAGTTTTAGCAAGTAATTGCGCCTACTCTTTGCATGAGAGTATGTGGCATATAACCATTAAAGAAAACCTTAGTTCAACTATGACTTTGTCAATAACAATTTTCAGCTTTTATTTTCCTGTTACCTGGAGTTGTTATACAGTTACTGCGAATCTCTCACACCAAATGATACTTGGTTGGCTGGAAATGTGGTGCTCTGCTTCACTTCAAATTCTAATCAGAACGCAGTAGAGGATGCTGCATGGTCTGTCAAAGATATTGGTTGTTTGGGACTAATTATTGCTATAAATCCCAGTAGGTACCTGCATTCATGTGATGATAACTTCCCTTGTGTTCAAGTAAGCTATGAAGTTGGTACCCAGATACTCTACTACATTCGCTCTACCAGGTATCACTATTGTCCATGCTATCAAAGATGTAATCATCACCATGGTTGCTCTTGTTGATATCAAATTCATAAATGACAAAATTGTTGCAGGAATCCACTTGTCAGGATTAGGCCTTCCAAAACACATCTCGGTAGACCTGTGTCAACCAACGTGGCATACTTCTCATCTAGAGGGCCTAGTTCCATCAGCCCAGCAATACTGAAGGTATTTCCTTATTATTCAAAGCTAATACAGAAAAGTTGTATATGGGATGTCAGAAATTTCTGGTATCTGTCTCATTGGTGTTCCAATGTGGTCTAATGACACAGCCAGATGTAGCTGCCCCAGGTGTCCATATACTAGCAGCAGTTTCTCCTCATAACTCAGAAATTGCATATAATTTTCAATCAGGAACATCCATGGCAACTCCTCATGTCTCAGGCATTGTTGCATTGCTCAAATCATTGCACCCAGATTGGTCCCCTGCTGCTATCAAATCAGCACTTGTAACCACAGGTACTTATATTGCGCTTTCTTTCAAGTACTGCAATGTTCTTTGCTACTTACACTTTAGATGCATGCATGGTTTAAAACGCATCAAATTAATATGGTATAATCATAATCTGCAGCATGGACTACTGATCCATCCGGTGAACCAGTATTTGCAGAGGGAGAGCCAATGAAACTTGCTGATCCATTTGATTATGGTGGTGGAATTGTTAACTCAAATAGGGCAGCAGATCCTGGTCTTGTGTATGACATGGGGACAGCAGATTATATTCAGTACCTCTGTGCCATGGGCAACAACAACTCTGCCATTTCCCAGCTTACTGAGCATCCCACATTCTGCCCCATAAAACAACCATCTATTTTGGACGTAAACCTCCCTTCTATAACTATCCCAACCCTTGGAAATTCAACAACTCTTACCAGAACTGTCACAAATGTTGGAGCGGTTAATTCCAGATATGTGGCCATTATTGAGCCTCCGCGTGGCATAACTATAGCAGTAAAACCTCATATATTGATCTTCAATTCTATGATTAAGACAATCTCTTTCACTGTTAGGGCTTCCTCTACTCAGAAAGTGAGCACAGGATACACTTTTGGAAGCTTGACTTGGACTGATGGGGTGCATACTGTAAGAAGTCCAATATCTGTGAGAACTGAGATAGTAGAATCTTATGATTGATCAGAAGGTAATGATCTGGATAGGCAAGCATGTCCAATTAAAATTGTAAAGTTATCATGGTGACTTTGAATAAAATAAAAAAATGGTTGCAGTCTCTAAACATTAAAATTATGCAAGCAAACAAAACTGCTTCTGATAATCTTGATATGGGTAATCCATTTAGATTATTTTGATATCAGTTCAATGGCTCCTTAAAAGCCTACATTTAGCAACCCATCAAGGCACAGAAAATATACTTTTCAAGCATAACAAAAAAAAAAAAAAAAAGATAAAGAACTGGCATTTTAACAGAAACATGAGTTTGAAGTTGTGGAAGTATAGAAAAGAGAGCACAGCAGTAACTTAAATTGTCTTAGCCTCTTAAGTTTAGACAAAAAGAAGGGTATAAAACAGAGACAATAGAACAAAAGAAAGTCATTTGAGCTAATTATCATTTACAGATTGCATAGATATTACATGTTATATCTGCTCCATTTGTGTTGGAAATCACGTGGTGCATCTCAACTTACAATAACTAATTACCCTCGTAAACATGTTCATACATCTCAAAATTTCCTTGTTTGATAATAAACGTTTCAGGTTTGTCTAAGCATGCCTAGTCCTCCAAATACATCAATGCCGTTTGATTTGAAGACATAGCTAGTTAAATTATCTCTGAAAAAGGATCTTCCTTTGCTAGGTACATCTAGTCTGCCAAGGAGGGTTCTCTAGCTGGTTCCACAACCCTGGGCTCAAATTTCTCAGCTTTACCATCTTCTTTAGGTATGATAACACCATATCCTCCAGCTTTTCTTTTGTACACGATATTAATCTCACCTGGTGCAAAGGCAAGGGAAAAATTGGGCCCAGGATGATTATGATAAATTGATAATTAATGTTAAAAAAAAAAAAGTGACACAATAAGTATTTACCAGTTTCTTCATTCCGGAAAGCATAGAAATCATGATCAACATTTTCCAGTTGCTCAATTGCTTCAGAGACAGTCAAAGGTGGCATATCAAAGTATTTTGTACGAACAATCTGAAAGACAGGTACATGGGGTGAGTGCAAGTGTGTGCTGGAGAAGAACAGCTCATCTAGGTTAGCAGTTGAATGACCTGACTACCAGTAGAACAACATTAAAATATTTTGCAACTATTGGCACAATTCCTTTGATGCGCAGATTTTAAAGACAAACATGAAGTGCCTAATTGTTGTTTGAAGAAGAGAGATAAAATTTCCAATCACTTTATAATGGTAATTCAATTTTATGCTACAATTTGATAGTAAAAGTTTTAAGTAAGAAGATTAACAATATGCATATACAATTGAAAATGCAGTCCTTATATATATATATACACACACTATAGAGTAAAAATGCAGTCTAATGTTTGAGAAATAAAGAAGCAAAGGTTAAAATATAAGGTTCTGGAATCAAAATTTTTACAACTAGGAAATGCATGATCCTAATCTAACAGTGCTGGGATACTGATATTAAATGGTAACATAAGAGTGTTGCCCAAGAAGATCAACATCTGGATTTGGGAGAACATATGAGATCTTTTAAGCGAACAAGAGTTAAAACAAACAGAAACTATATAAATTTGTAGATAAACAGAAAAGGTCAAGTAGCAACCTCATCAATAATTTCACCATCATCTTCTTGAGAAATGGCATCTTCCTCTTCATCATTTGTATTTTCCTTCATTGGTTGTATTGTAGGCTCCCTAACTTTCAATCTGTCAAACCCCTTCATGTGCCGGCCATGATCGGACTCCTTCTCTTTAATCTTCCTCAGCTTCCTTTGTATTATCGATGAGACCAAATCTATACTCCCAAAGACTGTCTCACCTTCTTCCTCTGCTCGAACCACTCCATGCTTCTTTGTATACAATGTAACCTACAAAAACACACCCTCAGAATACGATGACCCATTTAACACAACCTTACAAATCACAAAAAAATACATAACCAAGTAGCATTAACAATACCTCACACCGCCGAATTCTTGGGCCTTTCCCAAACTCTCCACCCCGAACTGAAAACCTGACATCCACCTCCCTAACCAAATGACTGTGCTTAGCAATTGCCTTCCCCACCTTCTCTTCCACATGCTTCTTGACAGTCTCAGTTAACTATATTCACCCATAAACATTCTCTCATATCAATTTGACAAAGTCCTATTTATATAATAACCAAATGAACATCAAACAAACCAGAGAAAAGTAAACCCCATTCTGATTGTTCAATATGCATTCACAGAACTTTCATACATAAATCTATAAGTTTCACAAGTACCTAACTTCATTAGATAAATAGGTTAATAAAAGAGAAACAGAAACCATGAAACTGAAATATGTATATTCTATTATTGTTTTTCTTAGCAACCAAGACATGGGTCTTTGACTTTGTATATTCTATTATAATTTCATTAGATAAGAGAAGGGGTTAGTGCAAAACTGCAAATACCTCCAAATTCTTGCCCTGCATAATCAACTTCACGGAAGAGAGTGGACCATCCCAAGACATTCGAACAGAGAGTGAAGCATTATTGCCAAGATGGTTTTTTCTGAGTGAGAGGGAAATGGGTTTAAGGTTGTTCAAGAAACTGGATTTGTAGTTGGATAATGTGAAAGTTAGTGAGTTTGTAGGCTTGGTGGAGAAGGTGGTGAGGCTGAGGAGAGAGGCTGAAGAAGAAGAAGAAGATGATGATGATGGTGAAGATGGGATATGGGGGAGCTGAAGTGTGGGTTGTAAGGAGGATAATAGAGTAGCCATTTCGGAGCTGGAGTGTTTGGATGGAGAGAAAGTGTGGGAAAATGGGGGGATTTTGAGAGGTTCAAGGAATATAGACAATGGAGACGGCAAATTCTGGAATCTGGATACGGACTGTGTCGCTGTCAGCGTCACCACCTTATCCAATTCAATAAATTTGGAATCTTGACATCTTGTGCGCTTTGAAAAAAAAAAAAAAAATCTGGTTCTTGACTTAAAAGGAAAAAGAAAAAACAAGAGGGCTAGAACAAATTTCATAATTATTGAGATAATGAATTGTGATTAGTGTAACATTATATTCACAAATCATAAAGAATTGTTATTGATATTTTTTTTATTGTACACTAATTACAATATACTACTACCTTAGTGAATACAAGATTTATTGTCGCTTTAGACCTATGCTACATTTGATTGTGGTGAAAAATGAAAGAAAAGAAAATGGAAAAAAGAAATTGAATACATGATATGAAGAAATATCCATACACACAAATTTTTAGGTTAAATTCCAGATAATTACCTTGAGATTTGGGGTAATACCAAACACATTTAGGATAATTAAAAAGCAACCGTTTTAATCCTAGAAGACCAACGTCGTTACAAGCTGTTTGTTAACTACACAAAACAAAATTTGCACATTTTTTTTTTCATTTCCAAGGCAGCAAGTTCAGAAAATGTACCCCATACCATCTGTTCCTGCTAGGCTAAAATCCTCACATTTGAGTCCAACACTTTTTCATCATTTTTGCTCTTCCCAAGATCAACAAAGGACTCTTAATATAAACTAGAAGAAAATAACCCAAGTTAGTTGGTTCAATGGCTCTTTTTAGACTTCATCAGAGTTAGAATTTCAACTCTCACTCAAAAAAAAAAAAAAAATTTCGGAATGAGCAAAGAGAAAGAGGGCTTCTCTTCAAGTTTAAATCTAAAGAAAGGTACAAATTAGTTCTTGATATCAAAATATAGCTAAACTTCTTGCAATGGAAGAAGTATTAATTACTTGAAAAATAATTGATTTAGTTTTTGTTCTGGTTTCTTTTGTAGGTTCTTCTTTTAGTAACTTGGCTCTTTTGCTTGGTAATTTCGACTCTTCTGGCATGTAATCTTGGATTTTTTTTTTTTCTCTCTAAGTTATAGTTTTTGGTATGTAAAGAACTTGATCTTTATGGAAATGAAAGGATAAACACTAAAAAGAATTTGCAAAATGCATTTAGGTTGGCGGGAACAAATGAGTGTGGGGTACCTTTCTGAACATTCATTCTTGGATGTAACGCCCCAAAATCATAGGCAAAAAAAGTATATTTAATCTGAATAATCCATAAAAAAATATTAAATGAAAGAAACCAACAATCTAAAATCTTATCACAAAAGTTAGAGCTCTAATCTACCAAAGACAAAACACCCTTAAAATAATTCTCCAGTACAAAGTTTAATGCCATAAAAATCATAATAAACTCCTCAGTTCCATAAAATAATTCATAATTGTTGTCTTTCACGAGTCTCTACTCCAATAATTCCTCTAATGTATCTTTAAGGGGAAATAAAGGGGGAGGGGGGTGAGATAACTCAATAAGTGGTGTAGGATCACAGTTTATAGCCCAAACCCAAAAGAATTAGATTATAAGCCCAATGAGCCTAAAACAATAAATTTGTAGAAAGTGGGTGAAAGAACTGGGCTTTTAGCGGATTGACTAACGGTTAATTAAGGTTTCAAGTGTGTCCGAGCAGGAAAGGATACGTAATTATGGATGGAGTGTATGTCCGAGGAGTTAGTTTGATGATCAAATTACTATTTCTGGAAGTTAGTTCATCATCGTGCTACAGTAATTCTCTTTCTATATTCCTTCACTAATTTTTCGATCCCTTTTTTATGGAGGGTCTCTCACATTATATAGAGTTTTTCAAGCCATTTCCATCGTACACTTGTTCATCATCCAACCCTGCACTTAAGTATGTGTCCTATCAAGCATCTTCTCTGGCTCTCTGCGAATAGTAGTGGTTGAGAACATTGTTTAGAGGTTTTCTCCACATTAGTGCGGCTAGGAAAGTTGCTGCAGTGCATTTAATGCAGTGGTGACAGCTTTTCCCTAAGATATTTTTGTATCTTTATCGTCTCCGTACGTGCCTGAAGTCTATCCTCATTGTTGGAGTCTCTTGGAAGATTACCCAAGTCACCTGGATGCCTGCTTGACTGATATTCGTCCGGTCCGAGGAGGATGACCTTCTCGGACCTCAGCCTTCCACTATTTCCTGAAGCGACCATCTATTTTGGGACCTCCCCAGTCATTTGCTTCTCCTCGGACACATTCCCATTAGTAAATAGGGCTTAAGACCCAATATAAGAGTTCAAGCTTTTGCCCCCATAATTGGAATTCACTAACATTGGGGTGTGAGAACAAACCTTTCAAATAAATAATTTTTTCAACAAATTCATAACTTGTAACTTATCAATATTTTGTCATCAAATATTTCACATAAAAAAAAAATATCTTTATATTGTGAGCCATTATAATATATATACCATCATATAAATAATTTCCTAGGCTTTTCTCGTGGTCAATGTTTATGCCATGTTGACAGGGTTGTGCTGTCCCCTTTTAGGACTAGAACCTCTTTTCCATCCCTTTTTCTTAAGGAAGGCTCCTTTGGAACCTAAAGGTGCACTCCCTTGCTAGGGAGCTTCCTTTTTGGATCCTCAATAGTATACTCCCTTGCTAAGGAGTTATCAAAAGTGCATTGTCCCTTTTTCTGAGACCGTCTCTTGCTAAGGACTAGCTGCAGTATAATTGTCCTTTGCTAAGGACTAAATACCATATTGAGCTTCTAATCACGACTTGCCATAGGTTTTCAAAACATACTCAATATGCTCACAAAATAATCCATTCATAATTCTCAAAATATAAAGACATATTCACACATACAAGTTTAAATAAATTTAGGTTGTCCCACAAGTTTTTCATAAAACGAATATTCAATGTGCACATCAAACATTTATAAAATATCAATTTATATATAGAATATCAACATATTTCTTGATATGAGAATAGTTTGATAATCAACACTGTAGGGTCACAAATCGTGGTCCAAACCCAGATGGAATAGGATATGGGCCCAATAAGCCCAATACAATAAATTTATGAGAGAGTAGGTGAAAGAACTGGGCTGGTGATGAGTTTTACAACGGTTAATAGGGGTTATGAGTCTGTCCGAGGAGGATAAAACACATAATCAAATGCTGAGCTTGAGTCCGAGGAGTAAGTTTTTGGATAAATTGGCTATTTCTGATGGTATCCGAGGAGTAAGTTATTGGATAAATTGGCTATTTCTGATGGTGTTTTTCCTAGTGTTACAGTGAATCTTCTTCAATGTTTTTCCTTAATATTTTCCGATCCCTCCCTTCTGGAGGCTTTACTCTATTATATAGTCATCATTTATTCAATCTCACCGTCCATTTGTCTATTATCTAGTCTCGTACTCGAGTTTCTATCTCCTTTCCCATAGCCTTTTGATTTTATGGGAGTAAAAGTGGTTGAAAACACTGTTTAGAGGTCTTCTCCACATTAATGCGGCCAGGAAAGCTGCTGTAATGCATTTAATGCGGTGGTAGCAGCTTTTTCCTTAGATATTTCTGTGTTCTTATCCCTTCCCTGTACATTTGAAGTCTATCTTCGTTGCTGGAGCTTCCTGGAAGGTGGTCTAGGGTAAGACGAAACTCACTTTACTGACATATGTCAGATCCGAGGAGGATGACCCTCTCGGACAAACACCTCTGGGTATTTATTTGTTCTATTATCTATTACGGGGCATTTTCCCATGCTTTCTTCTCCTCGAACGCATTGTTATTAAAAAGTAGGACTTTAAGCCTAACGCAAAGGCTCAAGTTTTGGCTCCCACAAACACTATTTTGGAAAAACCCCCAAAATTAGTAAACACCACTTACCTCTTAGTTGCAAAAATAAAAGAAATCAACCTCCCTTAAATCACAACAATTCAGTAGAATTAGAATCTAGCAACACCAAAAATAGTTTCATTAATACACAATTCCCTACTGAAAAATCTATTTTCACACTTAAATGGTTTTATCCAAGACAATATTGATATATCCAAAATTCTCCATTTATTCACCTAACTATCCAATTTACTTTCAGCTTTGATCAAATTTTTGGACTTAAAAATATTGCTGCTTAATCAGATTTTTCCATTAACGTAATCATAGATATTCATGAAACTTCAATAGGGCTGAATAATAAATATTTGACCAACCTGAATGTAATAACCATATTATTTATTCATATCCATTCACTCTAACATTACATCTATCCAATTTAGTATTGGAAGCCACGTATTACCTTAATCTATTGCTTAGCATTCCCTCTTGATGCCACTAAATGTCCATTGACTTTAATATTATATATAGTCAACCTAGTATTGGAAGCCACGTGATAGCCCTCAATTTATCAATCTAATTGCTTAGCATTCCCACTTGATGTTGCTGGATATCTACTGACCTTAATATGATATATATATTCAATCTAACATGGGAAGCCACTTACAAGCCTTACTATCAATCTAGTTACCTATTGTTCCTTTAATGCCGCAGGACTAGTTTTTAGATAATGAAAAGGGCATGGATGTAGGTCAGTTTAATGGTGAATACAGTAAGACTATAAACAATTATATATAACCCACAAAGCACACTTGTTCTGATATAATAATCCTAGCTTTAGATCCATAATAGCAGCCCCTTTTTTTTTTTTCTATTAGGTACGCCAATAACAGATGCTATAAGGGTGGGAACAAAAGCTAGCCCTTGAGTATTCAACTTTCCTAAGTTTAGAGCAGAAAAAAACCATATCTGTAGTCTCCACTCAAGGCCACAGTCAAGAAAATCAACGTTCAATAACTTCAATAGTCGGCTGAAGCAAAAAGGAATCCCATCAGCAGATACACGTGTGACTAAAGAGGAAGAAGGCTAGGGTTTTCAAGGCCATAAATTTACTTATGCCACCTCATTTGGGCTTCATATCCCATAATATTTATCTTATTTTTAATATCTTAGACCCAAATAACTTTAATCCATTTAATTGTAGGCCTCCTTTATAATTTACATATAATAATTAAATAGGTATCAAAGTTATGGGGTGTTACATTGGAAATGGAAAAAAAGCTGTGCAGCTTTTGTTTTAGGTGGAGTGAACAAACAGCATGATAACGGTGTTTATGTTTAAGGACTAAAATGGTTGCTTTTTAATTGTCTTAGATGTGTTTGGTATTACCACAAATCTCAGGATAGTTATCTAGAATTTACCCAAATTTTTAATATTTTTTACTCTAAAGGTGACAAGTTGTGATTGATATATAATAAAAGTGATGTTAGTGGTGATTTACTGTAAACCTTTTTGTGTGAGCCAAGATGAGCCCAAGGAATTATGGGCCAAGCTTGGATCTGAAGGGGGCCTACATGAGTGCCAACTAGAGAGGCCTAGGCCCAAACTAAGCAATCCGAGGATGATTCAAATTTGAGGTCTGAGCTGAGGAGAACGAAAAACTTAAGAACTTAAACGGACGACTGGAGTCTATCAAGTCATGCTAAGGGAATAATGATCTACCCTAAGTAGAAGTTTAAGGAAGCTTTTTGACGAAGCCGCATCTCCTTCACATTAAATGCATTGCACAACTAGCCATGCTGCATTTATAGCTAAATGAACATTCTGAACCGTGTCACAACAGTCTATTACCTACTTAGCTTAAGCATCAAAAGGAGGGGAAGAAGAAGATGTGACAAGTATCTCACCAAGAGGATCGTCTACCCTACAAATGGACGGCCCAAATGAGAGCAATGAGACTATAAATAGGAAAAGACCCCACCTGCTATAGGGATCGAGAAAATATTGAACTTAAGAAGAGAGAAATTATTGTGAACTACTGAGTTGATATATTTCTTTTCTACTGGTGTAATAGTGTTCCTTGGCCAATTTGAGGAAAGTTAATAAATAAAGAGGTATTGTTTGTTTACCTTTTGTCTTGTGTTTAAAGTCTTCCTAGCTTGAGTATCTTGCCATTACAAAATAGTTAGTTTTAAAGCCCACCTCTTCAAATTAATTGTTTCGGATAGAGGTTCAACCCCCCCAAGTAAGTTATTCAGTTTTTACCCCATACATATCTTTACCCCAGAGTGATTGGCATCACGTCAACAATACAATAAATAATTTTTTTAATTATTTTTATTTACTATTGACACATCACTTTATAGAGTTTTAGTAATAAAATTTATAGCAACTACAACATTGTTCTACTAAGAAATATTTTGGTACGGCTTGGTGGTGATGTGATTGGGATCATAGCTATAACGTGGGTCGAACCATATGATTGCCTGGTTGGGTAAATGCTATGAATGAAGATAATAATTTATAAAATTAATTATTTGGTTAAAGTCCATATAATTTGTTAAAGGCTTCTAAAAATGTAAGTTGATAATTGGTCCATTATGTTCTAGCCCAATAAGATGGTTTATAATTAGACTAGCTAAATTAAAAAGTTGATCAAGAAGTTTAAAAAAAATAAAAAGTTGTTCAAGAAAAGAGAAAAAAATTTAAAGAGAGAGAGAGAGAGAAGGAACATAAAAAAGTTTAAAGTCATTGTGTATCAAGTTTCTAATTTTGACTTCCAAAACTTATGAATAGTTCCAATTTGAATAACTTGTCCATCTTTGTGATTAATTTTTGTCAATCTAGGCCGTAACAAAGTGGATAAAATGGGAAAATAGTTGATAAAACTCATGAGTAACCAACTTCAATTTTCTAGTAATCACTTTCTCACTCTAAGCGAAACTTACTCCCTCTCTACCTTCTCTAGCTATTCAATAGCTTCTAAATTGATTTTTGAACAAGCTGAAACTGAAACATAAACATAGAGTTTAATAAATGATCTTCCTCTTTTTGCTCTATTACTGCCTTGAGGAATGGAGGTGAATAATGAAGATGATAGTCTCAAATTGAAATAATTTCATAAGTTTGAGATTTTAATTGATAAAAATAAAATTCTTTGTATTAATTTGAAACATAGTATAAATTATGACTTTTTATGTAATTTTCCTCCTTAAAAAAATCAATTAAGTCATGTGGGGCAGAAAGTAGGTGATGAAAGCACGAACAATTAGCAAGATAATGTGGGTGACGAAACCAAAGAGTTAGTGGGAATCTTCTTAAAAAAAAAAAACAAAAAAAGAGTTGGTGGGAAAAAAAAATGAGAGGGTACACGTGGAAGTGACTCGACCCACCCCCAATTTCTTTTTTTAAATTTTATGTATATTTATTTAAAACTTGAAAGATTTAGCTACAAGTATAGGAGTTTCCTAATACCCCCAAATATTTGGGTTAGTCTAATGATACTCTTAAAAAATATAAATTTTTTCAATTAGTCTAGTAGTTATAGAGGCAAAGTAGTTTTTGTTTTCTTAATTTTGTTTTTTTGTACATGACTAATATCAAACTAAACAAATTCTGTATCTCATTGGAATTTAAAAGATAATAAATTCTCCTAAAAATTATCAATTGAATATACATATGTCAAAGTTGATAATTTTGTATACAATATATTCATAAATTATGGCCTGCTCTAGTATTAAAATATTAAGCTTTATATATGTGTATGTGTGTTTATATGTATGTGTGTGATAGTTTTTTTTGACTCATAACTAATATATTAATACCACAATTTGACCCCAAACAAAAAATCTTGGCTTTGTCCTTATGTGTATGTGTGTGTGAGAGAGAACTATAATGAGATTTAGGCTGTGTTTGTTTTGGGTGAAAATCACTTCCGGAAATGCTTTTCCGGAAATGAGGCTGTTTGGTTGGTCCGGAAAATTCTATTTTCCGGAAATTGAAATCCGTTGACCGAAAAAAAATGCCTTTGACCACGGAAATCATTTTACACTTCTATTTTCCCTTCAAAGTATTTCTGAAAAATTTTACACAGAGAGAGAGAGCGCGCGTGCGCGCGAGAGGAGAAGAAACATTCCAGTCAGTCGAACGATCGCCGGCGAACTCCAAGCTCCAGTCCGCGTCGATCGCGATCTCGCCGGCAAACATTCCAGTCGCTGTTGATCGCGATCTCGCCGTCGCGAGATCGCGCCGTTGATCGCGATCTCGCGCATCGGATCGAGATCGTGATCGATGACGCGATCTCGCGAAGCGTCGATCGCGAGATCGCGTATGTAGGCGAGAGAGGAAGATCCGAGATCGCGATCGACGCTTTGCGAGATCGCGCCGTCAATCGCGATCTCTCCTTCGTGAGATCGCGATCTCGCGAAGAAGGCGAGATCGCGATCGACGGCGTGGTCGTCAGACTGGATTTGTCGTCGGACTGGATCTGGGTTGTGGCTTGTGTTTTTCTGGATTTGTGTTTTCCTTCTTCTTTTCCAAACACCAGAAAATATTTTCCGGAAAATTTATTGAAATGCCACCAAACACATGGAAACATTTTCCTTTTCCGGAAATTAGCATTTCCAAAAAATATGTATTTTCCGAAAAACGTTTTACAGCAACCAAACACAGCCTTAGGCATCTCTTATGTCTGGGCCACGTCGTTTGTCTAAAAGAAAATGTTTTTACTACAAAAATAATAATAACAATAGTTGGCAAAAAGTCACTTGTAATTCTATAGATGGTGACATATGTAAGTTGGGAGCTATATGATATGTGTTAGTTTGGTAACCATGCCATGTGTGTTTTTAAAATTATTTATACCACATAAAAGATAGTAATACTAGGGACACATAAAAGACACTTATTTGTTGCATGAAAGAGTTAAAGACGCTTGTCAAATAGTTATAACATCTGAAGACACTAGTTAAGTAAATAGAAGGGTTGAAGACCCATGTCACTTAATTGGAAATTACCACTCTGCTCTGTTATTCGTGGGATAGTTATGAGCTGAAAATAACTTCTATATTTGCTTATAGAATAAGGGTTATGCATGAATAACAACACTTAACACATCAATCAACACTTCAACTTCAAGGCAACATGCCTTCTTTTATCTTAGGTATAGGGTAGTTCTTGTAGCACATAAGATTAATGTAGTATTGAGCTCTTTGTAGCCATTTCCTTGGAGTAATTACCGATAGTTCATCTTCAATATTTGTACTCAATTCACTAAAAAGTTTTCAATTAGTTTAGAAAGACAACATTTTTCATGCTATTCTAATGTAATTGGTGTATATAAAAGTTGTATTAGTCGTGGATCAAGGTGTAAATGATGTTACCTCAATAGTAGCAGACCATATCAATAGTTTAAAAAAATATCATGTCTTATTAACAGTGTTATTCTAAAGTTTCTCATACCACAAGTTACTCGAATAACATTTTGAATTTCTGGTGGAACTTCTTCCATCTAAACTAGAAAAGTAGTGATACACTTGGCATGTCTAGTGAGACTATATAAGTTACTTTACTTGAACAACATCTTAAATTCTTGGTGGAATTTCTTCCATCCAAACTAGAAAAATAGTGATACACTTGGCATGTCTAGCGAAAGACTATAAGCTACTTTACACGAATGATATCTTAGATTTATGGCGGAACTTCTTCCATCTAAACAAGAAAAGTGATGATACATTTAGCATGCTTAGCAAGAATATAAGCTACTTTATTTCCTTGAGAACGAACATGGGAGAATTGTAACCACAAACACTGCCGACAAAGGTTTAGTGATTATTATTCGCACCTTTCGGAGAGCCCATGAAAGGTCTCTCTTGAAAATATCTACTGAGAAGTAAATAGGTGTATGGTTGGGTTGGCTGAAGTGGGTAGCCACCAACACTAAAGTTTTTTTTATTTTTTATTTTTATTTTTTTTAGGAAAAAGCCACCAACGCTGACGTGAAAGTACTTTTTGATACATGTTCTTCCTTTTTCTAGATTGATGGATTTTGGCCAACTACATGTAATTTACCTAGTTCTAAGTTCTCCACAGTATTTCATTAAAAAAAAAAGTTCTCCACAGTACAAATTAATTTGTTCTTGGCAATTGAATATGTTTTTTAAGAGTTAAATAATTATTTTCCCCCTATAAATAGTTTCAAAATAAATTGACTCTAGGTTTCATTAACACAAAAGTAAAAATAATTAAATAACTAAGTAACACAACAGGTTTCATTAACACAAAAGTAAAAATAATTAAATAACTAAGTAACACAACAGAAACAGGACGAGACAAGAAACTGGGATGTTAGAGATGGGGGGATCAATCCCACCCTTTGGGTCTATCTTGCGACAGACATTGTGAGTAACAAAATTTGCTTCTTTAAATGTATAGTTTACAAACCAAACTAAGAAGGAATTAAGAGAGCTTTTAATAATCTCTCCAATGATGAATTTAATGGATCAATGCTATCATTGCATTAAGGAGTTTTGATTATGAAGAATCAGGTTTAACACATCTCTTTTGTATATGACAAATTTATGGAATTAGCTTGAGCCATTAAACATATTTAAATTACAGACACGTGCATTCTAACCTCTTCAGTGTATGGAAGCACTGAACCTAATCTTTGCCCCTAAGTCCCATTTCCATTGCCTTCGTTACCCATTTTGCTCTACAATCATTTCAGTGTAGGCAAAAATAACATCACCTTTGTGTGGTTTCCTCCATCAATAGTTATACATGGTTTGCCATCTCTACAACAACATCAAAATTCATCTTCACATGACCAGGGGGGTGGGGTCCGCTCCAACCTCTCGTTTCATTTGCAATAAAAGGATCTAACACTTCTTTTTTTTTATTGCCACAGAAACCTGTTTCTTCTAGTCATCCAAAATGAAATCGATATACACATGCATTATGTAGATTTTTTTAGGGTAATGTATATTTGTGATTTAAGTTTATTTTGACACAATTGTTTGGTCCCAACTTAAAATTCTTGGTTCCACCGCTGATTACATACAGCTCCAAATAGAGTGAAACTCCTTGCTTTCTTGTTTGGTAGTTTTGGACGAATAGTAAAGTACATTCCAAATAGTTAGATAAGGACTGGACATCATACAATTGGGTGAAATTTTGACTCATGGTACAAATAAACCAGCCCAGAAAAAAAAGAAAGAAAAAAAAAAAAAACCAAAAGAAGCATGGTACAACTAGGAAGGATTGGGTCCCAGTGACCAGTGCTACAGCCTAAACAAATTCAAGTGAGTGACCCAAGGAGAGGCTATATATTATTCACTTGTCAAAACTAATATATGTGGAATTTCTCAATGCCTTTGTGTCACAACTAAAAATTGAGGAATCTCTCTCTCTCTCTCTCTCTCTCTCTATATATATATATAAAGAGATATATAAACAAGTATCCATAGGCACAAGAAGGAGATTTTTTTTTAATTAATTTTTTTGGGTTGAAATAGTTAGAAAGATTTATATGGTATATATGCTACATCCTTGGCCCCACTCTCCTCTCTCCATCAAAGCACTTATGGGTGCCAACTCACCCAAATGAGCTGTGGTAAGGAGGACACACTTGATCTATTGGATAAGTGAGACAAAAAGGAGGATATTTTTCTATCTTTGCAAGAAGAGAGAGATTAACTAAGGGGAAAGGAGAGAGAAAAAAATTCTTCATTTAGGCCTAACATATTTGATTTTCTTGTATTTAGAGATAAAGAGGAAAGAAAAATGCTATTAATAAATGATTTGATCATTTTATATCTCTTACAATAAACTTATTCTAACTAAAAAAAAAAAAATTGGAAATGCTAAACAAAAATAAAAATTTATTTAATATTGTTAACATCACTCAAAACAAATTTCACACAAACACTCAATTGATTAAGGAGAATCCCTCCTTTATTTTTCAATTGTTTCTTTCCAATTTTTTTTCTAAATAACAATAAATATTAAAAAATTTAGTTAGTTGTCACGTTTCAAAACAATGTTGAAAACTAACATCTCGAGTGTCTAAAAACTCGAGTTTTTAAGTCTCGATTTATAAGAGGATTGGTTTAAAGTTAGAAAAAAATCGCCGTGAAAATCGAGTTTTAAAGATTCGATTTTCATAAATTGCAGAAAAACGCCGCTATAGGGCTTTAAAACGTCACTATAGGGTTTAAAAACGTCACTATAGGGCTCCCTAAACCTGGTACTTAAAATTTTTTGTAAGAAAACGTCGCTATAGGGCTTTAAAACGTCACTGTAAGGCTTAAAAACGCTACTATAGGTGAAATTTTTTTTGCATAAAAAGACTTGAGATCTATCACACTTGCAAAGTGAGTCTCTAGGACTTGAGTTGTAATATGGATCTCGAGTTTTAAAAACTCGAGATGATACTTTTCTTAATTCTTTCAACCCGTTCCTAACTTACCATTTTGAATCATTATTCTCGTCTGATTTGCACAAAACCTCTGTTTCTTTCCTTTTCACAAAATTTTAAAATAATTTTGTTTTGGACTAAACCTTATAACAACAACAAAGTTGAAGCCGTCCATAGGGTTGTAGATAACATTGGACAAAACGAAAGCCACAAGACCGCCCCTCCTATGACACACCTCCACGTGTCAATATTCCGTCCTTGAGATCAACTGTCTCCTCCACCGCAACTCACCCAAAAAAAAAATCTAATTTGTGTCGGCCATCCCCACAACTCTCACAATGGGACCCAAACAACGCTATTACCACAACTTTTTTTTTTTTTTTTTTGATGAATATTACCACAACTTCATTGCAACTTAACTTAAGCGAAAAATTATGAGTGATGAGTTGGAAAGAAGTTGCAGATACTCGTTACGCGATTAAATTGTGTCAAAATTGTCAGTTTTGATGTGGACCCATTATGATCTGGTTTAGTATTGACCTTCAAATTTGCTTTTGCTTGCACCGCCCTCCAACTCAACTGATAACCACACAAACACAAACACAAACAAAGAAAAAAAAAAAAAAAAAACCCAATGACCAATTGCATTTAGACGTGGCAAAAAGCAGCCCTCCATTACTGAAATAAGATATTTTTAGAGATATTATTATTAATCTTTGAGCAGTGGACTCAATATCTCCACCGTTTATTTAGAGTTCTATTTCAGATATTTTAGTTGTGTAGTGCAAGGAGATGATATTTTCTTAGCTGAACACTGTTGTGTTTTGTAGTTGGTTTGGTTCAGAGAGAGAGTGTGCGTTTGTGAGACATGGATGAGGTGGTGGTGAGTAGTGAGGAAATGGAAAGGAGAGCAGAGAGTGAGACAGAGATGGAGATGGAGTCGGAGGAAGAGAAGTATGAGACAGAGAGTGAGACTGCAGAGAATAAGAAGATGAGGAAGAAGACTAAGAAGCTTAGGAAGAGAAAAGGTGGGAATTCAAGTGGGGTGGTGAGGTGGGAGAATTTCTTGCGGAGGATGAGGTTGAGGGTGTTGCTGATTGAGGCTGATGATTCCACCAGACAGATCATAGGGGCGCTTCTCAGAAAGTGTAGCTACAGAGGTCCGTATCTCTTTCTCTCTCTATATATATGTGTGTGCTTGCTTGGTTTTGTTGGATTTTTAGCTTCATTGGGTTGAATAGTGAACTGGGTTTTGGATTTTGTAGTAAAATTTTGTGAGTAGTGTCAATTGGATTTTAAAAGAGTTGGCTTTGAGGGGTATTTATCTTGTAAGGTTGGTATGATTATTGTTAGGCATAGTTAGCTAGTTTTGTTTTCAAATTACAAAGAGAAGCTGCCTTTTCTTCTATGTTCAACTGCTTTAATTCCTATGTGCAAGTTTTTTAAGAAAACAAAATGGATCAAGGACTTAGAATTTAGAGAAAGTCTTTTAAGGAAAAGATAAGAAGTTTAACTACAAATCACATCACAAAAAAACAAAAATTTTGAAACTGGAAAATAGGAAATGCTACTGAACGGATCCTCAACCATTTAATTCCTCCTCTCTGGTCTTCTTACATGTTATGGCTTGCTCAGATCTCTTTTTTCAATTGATCAGCGTTTCACTTGAAATAACTCTACACCAATACTACCTGAAAAATTACTGGATAGGTAATTAATTGTAAAGGGTTCTAGTGAGTTGGATCGCAGAGCCCCTGGACAAATGATGTAACTATTAGGCTTGTAATTATCTGTTATAAGCCCGAAATGTTGTTTATTGTGTTTTGGTTGAAACCTGAAATTTGTAGACATGGTGCTTTTGGAACTGAAATGTCTTGTTTATTGTTTGAGCAGTTACTGCTGTTCCTGATGGCTTAAAAGCTTGGGAGATACTGAAGGGAAGACCCCATAACATAGACCTCATATTGACAGAAGTGGATTTGCCAGCAATATCTGGATTTGCTCTTCTTACGCTAATCGCGGAGCATGAGATTTGCAAAGACATCCCAGTCATAAGTATGACATGTTAAATAAAGGCTTCGAATATTTGACATTGCTGATTTGATATAATGCTATATTAAAACTAAAACTATTCATATATCTTATGCCATTTTTTGCACTCGTCAAAATAATTTTTCTGTTAATTTGCAGTGATGTCCACACAGGATTCAGTCAGCACGGTTTATAAATGCATGTTGAGAGGTGCGGCTGACTATCTTGTTAAGCCTATTAGAAGAAATGAGTTGAGAAATTTGTGGCAGCATGTTTGGAGAAAACAATCTGTAAGCAATTTTTTTTTTTTTTTTGGTCTTGAAAGTAGAAGCTACTTATCTCAGTCTTGATCTGTTCCTATTGATCTATCAGTCAAATTTTGGCATAAATGATCCCCAAGATGAGAGCGTTGCACAACAACAGCTAGAGGCCACTTCTGAAAACAATGCTGCCAGTAACCGTTCGAATGGTCGGATGGCTTGTATTCAGAGAAATACTGAACAAATTGAAAAAGGGAGTGATGAGCAGGTTAGTGTTTCTGATAGACCATAAGTTAATTTGCATCGTTCATTGACTAATCAGTTTTATTGCAATAAATTCTTGATGCGTGTATCCAGGGGATATGAACCTATGTTAAATGAGGCCAATTATGGTTTTAAGAAATTTCCTTTCACATTAGGCTGGATACATGAAGTTTCATATAGAGACTCCATGTTTGCTGTCTCTTGCAGAGCTCTTGCACGAAGCCAGAGTTGGAAGCTGAAAGTGTCCATGTGGATAATATGCAGGAATTCTCTCAGCCAAAATGGGGCAAATCGTTTCCAAGTGACATAATGTTGCAAAAAGAAGAAGAATACTTGAATTTTGGCCAGAAATTTCTTATGCATGGGAGTGAAGCAGAAGGTAAACATTTCTATCTAGCTTTGCATCATCTTATATGTTCTGTTTAGTAAGGAAGCGTCTAACTTTTTGAACATGTCTAGGATCAGAGGTGGACAACTGCAAGGATGATAACACAACTCCTCTTGGCAAGGATATAAGACCAGAAAGTCAAAATAGGGATGCTATTATCACTAGTGAGGATTTTGACAATAATTATGTCCCTGTCAACTCTTCTAGAAAAGCCATTGATTTGATTGGATCATTCCATAACTATCCAAACTGCAGCAGTGAAGGCATAAGCAAGTTTGATTCTTTGCCACAATTGGATCTTTCATTGAGAAGATCTCATTTCAGTGGCTTTTGTAATTCATATACTGAAGAAAGGCGTACCCTTGGGACTTCTAATGCCTCAGCCTTTACGAGGTGAGTTTAAGTTTCCTTGTTTATACTTCATTACTTGTTGGTTATCCCCAGTTTCTTTCAGAATTTATTGAATTGGTATAATTCAGTTAATTTATTAGACTTGTTGCTGTTTGACTGCATATCTTGCCTTATTTCATCAATCTATCTTAAAATAAAATGGTTGGATCTAATAAGCCCAAACACAAGAAGCATGTTGGTTATGTTTAAGTGAGTTTTTCAAGTGATGAAGGTATTGTATGTGCAACTTCTGAGGACATTATATGAAAATATAACCATAGAAGCTTCAATATACGCATGAACTGTTTCTTGTATCCTTTTTTTGTTTATTTTTTTTTTTGGGAAAAAAAAGGGGGGGGGGGGGGGGGGAGGAGAGGGTGTTAGGGATTACAGAATTTTCTAACTAAAAATTTAAAGCTTTTCTTTGACTGGGTTTATGTACTAAAAGTTCAATCCTTGAAGGTACACTAACAGGGCATTACAACCTCCACAAACAAAAATTGCCAATGCTTGTAATCATCAGAAAGAATATGGAACAAATTCTGAACAAATGTTATCCAATACCTTTACTTCTTGTAGCTCTGATAATCCTGGTATCACACAAAGAAGTATTATCTCTCTAGCTGCCGGTCATTCTAAAGAATCTGAAGTTGCAACTTCATGCTCTCAACAGAGAGTATTTCCTGTGCCAATTCCAGTGAAAGGTATAAGAGTTAATAATCTATACACGGGTTTTGGTTCTGTTCTTCCTCCAATGTTTTGTACACAATCTGGTTCATCACCAACGCCAAGTCCAAATTCAGTCCCACAGCAGGAACCCTCGTTTCAAATGAATATACTTTATCAGTCAAGTCTTGAAAATAATAATTTTGAGCAGCAGTACGACCCACATGGTCAAAATACAAATGATGCTGCAAACCAGAATGTGTACAAGCAGGAACACAAATTGGATCCTTTGGAGGACCGAGGGCATGTATCTTCAGTGACTGATCAGAGTGCAAGTAGTAGTTTCTGTAATGGTGGTGTAAGTCATCATAATAGCGTCGGGTATGGAAGTGCTTGTGGAAGTAACAGCAATGTTGATCATGTTGCTTTTGTGGGGGCTGCTCCTGAGAGCAAGAATGAAGAAGGATTCTATCCTCAAAATGGAAGTTCACACCGATCCATCCAAAGAGAGGCAGCTTTAGCCAAGTTTCGCTTGAAGCGGAAAGAAAGATGCTATGAGAAGAAGGTAACTTATCATTATCATCATCATTATGATTCTATTCCTATGCATATCGTAGAGAAGTTTTCCTGTATACTACCATTTATTAATGCCAAATATAACTCAACAGGTACGGTATGAGAGCAGAAAAAAACTTGCAGAGCAGCGTCCCAGAGTAAAAGGTCAGTTTGTTCGACAAGTGCACATTGATCCATCACTTTCAGAAATTGATGGCAATTCCTACGATGTTTAGATATTGAGCTTCAGACAATTGAAATGATTGGCATATTTCTGCCTTTCCTGTTATTGATGCTTGAGAAACAATGAGGAAACAAGGACCAAGATGCTTTCTAGCTTTCTAACACTACTATATATATATATATATATATATATATATCTTTTCTTTGGATGTTGGTTCTTATAATCCTCTATCCGCTGTATTATAGCATTGTAATTTCTGTACATCTTGGTAGGAGAGGCTGCCTGATCATTCTTTTTTTGTTTGTTGACATGTATATTTCTTCACTCAAAACCTCTCAGATTAATCAGTGTAAACTAGAAGCTATAGTTATTATTCATCTTCTACTCACTGACCTCATTGAACTAGGATAGCCTTTAACGCATGTTTGGATTGCCAAGAAGGAAAGCTGAAAGGGAAACCTGATATGGGCTTGAGTTCAAATGGGACCTTAATGGCTTAGCTTGGTAGCATATATCCTCAATGAGTGGCAACTTTCATAGTCTTTCAGGGGTTCTGTCTCAACTCATTTTGCTACTTTAGGTATTTTTTTGTAATCAATATGTGGATTGATTGTAGTAAACAGGAAATGGCATATAAATTCTTAACCGCAATCACATAATAGTGCAGACTTCCAACTCTCTAAAAATTTTCTGTGTCAAGTCCTGCTCTGATTACTCATTAAATTGGGGACGCTTGATGCATTTGGGGGCTTAAGGCGAAAATTGATTATCTTGTTTTAGATGCAAAATTATTACTAATTAATATGAATTATGTAGAAATTTTTTTTTTTTTTATAGAAATTTTGACAAAAAATATGACAAAATTTTTTATACTTGTTAATGGGGTAGATTAATAGTGGTAAGTAAAAGAGTGTTGTTAGTGGTAGACTTAGATGAGAATTAATAAAAATTTGCTAACTAAACTTTTTTTATTATTCTTTTTGACTTTTTAAAAGTGTAACATTTATAATATTTTTTACAACAAATTCTAGGTGCTAAGTTGTTTTTTGTTTTCTATTTGAAAATATCACTATAATTATTTTTTTGCCAGGCTGTAACTTAGTATTAGTTGTGAAAAATATTGTGCAGTTTTCTTTATTTTATTTATTGATTATAAATAATCTTATTGGTTAAAATTAGGCCTTTTTTTTTTTTTTTAATTTTAATTTGGGGCCTTAGTATCTGTTGCTCTACCATTCAGTCGAACTTGATTAAACTCCTTACATCATAACATTTATTTTGCCAACAGCTCAGAGTCACAACATCATTCAGAATTAATTTCATTATTGTTTGTGGGCAAGTTGTGATGGTTCATATGATAATCAATAATAATTTGTCGACTTAACAATTATGAAATTGATTATGAAAATTATTGTATTTGCAATATCACTCAATAATTTGTTATTCCTTTCTTGTATGGTTTTTGATGGGTTGGGTCACCTTTGTATGTTTATTCTTTTATACATATAAAAAGACTTGTTGCTACCACTTTTTTAGCACATTATGCATTATAAGTCCAAAACTTATAATCTGTGACAGAACACAACCCATATCATACGGCTATCCACAGACAAGAGCATCATGCCTACGAAGTTGTTGGAAAAAAAAAAAAAAAATCATGCATACTTCGTTAACATCTAATATTTCTAACCCATGGCCCAAGCCCATAGACAATTTTTAGTTTGCAGCAAGGGGAGAAATCGGAGGTAGGGGAGTGATTTTTGGTGAGTAGTCAAATGCATTGCTATCCCTTTGGTTAATGTGCTAACCCCTTCGTTAATGTGTTAACTTGGAACACCTGAACCAAGAGTTTGACTTCATTTTACATTTCTTTGTTATTTTCTCTTAATTGTCTTTATCAATACAAGCTGTCACCCATTATATTAAATGTCCTTACCTACTCTTTAACTTTTCAAGAAAGCATATTTCTTTTTGTGGATAAAGCTAAGTGTTATTATCATCTTATAATTTTCCAACTAAGCTAAGTTTGCACAACCCTGTGCCCATCGTAAAGGCCTCTTGAAGTCCTCCAAATTTATGGAAAAAAACCGTGGTTTGTCCAACAAACCAAAGACATCTCAATTTTACTGGGAATCAAACCACTTATTTAAATAAAGGAATAAAGTCACTTTTAGTCCCTACATTTTCATGCGATTTCCATTTTAGTCCCTAAGTTTTATTTTTACCGCTTTTAGTCCCTATTCTGGAAAACGCCTCCATTTTAGTCCCTGCCGTTATATCAGAAACGGAGAAAACTGACGTGGCAAACGGCAGGAATAAATAATATTAAATTAATGCCCACGTGGCTTAAATTAATAATAAAAAATATTTTTTGACATTAAAAAAAGCCACCTCAGCATTTAAATTAAAAAAATTAATTTATTAATTTTAACTAAATAAAAAAATTTAAAAACAAAATTGAAAACAAAAAATCACATGCCCAGAAATTTTTTTAAAAAAAACCCAGATCCAGATCCAGATCCAAGAATGATAAGAACAAAAACAACAAGAACACAGATCCATGAACAGATCCATGAACACAAACCCAGAACACAAAACACAAACCCAAAACACAGAAGACAATAGAAAATTGTCTTTCGAGGTTTTGAGCAATAGCATTTCTTTCGAAGAAGACGAATCCTTATTCTTCTACCGCTCAAACTCAGATCCAATCCAAAACGGCGTCGTCGTCCAATCCAAGCCCAAGCCCAATCCCAATCACAAGAAACGGAAACACAGGCGAAAGAAACCGATCCACTCCGAGTCTCCATTGGCGAAGATCCGATCGCCGAAGCAACCCTCGATCCCGATACGAACCGCACTAATGGATTGGAATCGAACTGCACGCACAGTTACAGCGTCGAGAGCAGTAGCGTGTGTACGGTGGTGACGGAGCCGGATTTCCAGAATGTGCGCGGCGAGGGGTTCAATTTCGGGGAGCTGCGGCAGAGGAGCGTCAGCATCAGCGGCGCCAATTTTCTATCGTCAGATCTCAGCGCCATGGCCACTGAGAAAAAAAAAGAAAAACAATTATTATTGAATTAAAAAAGAGGATTGAGAAGAATTAAGAAGATTCTGTGGAATTTTTTAAATTAATTTTGTTTTTAATTTTTTTAATTTAAATGCTGACGTGGCTTTTTTTAATGTCAAAAAATATTTTTTATTATTAATTTAAGCCACGTGGGCATTTATTTAATATTATTTATTCCTGCCGTTTGCCACGTCAGTTTTCTCCGTTTCTGATGTAACGGCAGGGACTAAAATGGAGGCGTTTTCCAGAATAGGGACTAAAAGCGGTAAAAATAAAACTTAGGGACTAAAATGGAAATCGCATGAAAATGTAGGGACTAAAAGTGACTTTATTCCTTAAATAAATTAACTTACCTTGTAAATTTAATACATGTTTATGGTTTTATAAATTGTCACACAATGGCTTCAAACTTGGAAGAGATTCATCTAAACTAGTTTGGAGGAAATTTTTGTCATTTTATATAAGTATACAAATGTTTGGTGTTAAAATTTAATCTCATTAAGGTTGTATGGTTGTATTTAGATTTGAGGATATTAATATCAAGAAATTTGAACTAACAGTTCCTTATAATTGTATATTGCTTATTATGAATTTTAAGGATACACAATGGATTTAAACTTGGAGAATTTTGGTCCAATAAAAACACCGGACTAGTTTGGTACCCCCATTAATAAACTACAAATCACTTTGGTCATTTCATTCACACCTTGCACCCTAAGTTCCAAACCCCATTAATTTTTATCATACCGTTGTTAACCAGAAATAAAGTGATACCAATTTGCGAAATTGTGACACATCCACTGATCATTATTGCTGTTATCTTATGCTCTGTTATCTTATGATTGATCAAATTGTCATAGTCTCATTGAAAGTGAAACAACAAATTAAATGCCCAGATTGGCTGAATGTGATGTGGTAGGACCGAGGTCATTTCATCCCCGTATGCTTAAAAATCAATGAAAAATCAAAAGCCCAATATCTTTTTCTTCCTGCTACAATCAAAGACATTATGGGCCTTTATTGGGCTTATTTCTAACAAGGAAAGATATGGTCCCCCCCCCAAAAAAACGAAAAAGAAAAAGAAAAAGAAAAAAAGAGCAAGGAAATAGGCCAAAATTGGGAATTGAGCCCATTTTTCAAACAATATAATTAGTAGGCATGATTTCAAAATTATATTTTTTACTAACATCTCGAGTCTAAGAGACTCGATTTTGGGCTATAAATCAAGTCTTTAAGCGTCGGTTTTCATGTTTTGATCAAGTTTGAGGTGGCAGTTTGTCCACCTGAAAATAGAGTCTTAGAAACTCGATTTATATTATTGACGCTCAAAGACTCAATTTGTTCTTTAAAACACTCAGATTGAAAAAATGAAATTTCAGCAAGTGTTGGAGTACAAAACACAAATATAGATCAGCTAGTACAAAACATCCAACCAAATCCACCCCCAACAACCACCTAAACTCCAGATTAAAAAAAAAAAAAAAAAAAAAAAACCCATCAGATCAAAGAGAGAAAGAATTCAACGAGAGAGAGCTCACCTCACTTCGTCGGGTTGATGCCTGGGTCGCACGGCCTGGGTCGCGTTGCTTGGGTCGCTCTTCTTCTTTGCGTTGTTTCTCTTCGTCGTCGGCGGCGGCAATTCCGGCGTCTCTGTGAAGATCGTTCGGGCGAGGATTAAAGAAAGAATTGAAGGTCTTGATTCGCTATTGAGGAGTGAGTCCTATTGCCAGTTATCGGAGGAAGAGGAGGAGGAGTTGTGGTGGCAGCGGCAGAGGGCAGTGTAGGAAAGCCGAGAAAGGAATAGTGGAGATAAGGGTGGGAGGGGATTTTGGTGTTTGGGAAGGTAAGGTTGTGAGATGTAAATTTCAGTGAGTGATTTGGGTGTCCTTGTTTTATTTTTTAATATCAGTTTTTAATTTTTTTTTTTAAATTATATAAATCGAGTCTTAGAGACTCGATTTTCAGGTGGTTGCCACGTGAAAAAAATGCCACATCGGACATGATCAGACCATGAAAATCGAATATTTGAGACTCGATTTATAGTCCAAAATTGAATCTTTTAGACTTGAGATGTTAGTAAAAATTATAGTTTTAAAATCATATAATTATATTGTTTGAAAAATGGGTTCAATTCCCAATTTTGATCAAGCAAAAACGAATAGATGAGAAATCACTAACTTGTTGGGGTCATCTATCTATCTATCTTTCTCTTGATTAAAGGCCTCAATAATAGCCAATAGTTGATCAAAAGGTTTTTCAAAAGCAAAAATAACTTTCATAATTTCAAACTTCTCTGGCTGCCACACTCAAAAATATTCTCTTGAAGATCTTAATTTGGATGGGTCCCTGGTGATAAACCAAGAGTCTGTCCACCAACAATGGATTTTACAAGTGGCAGATCAAATGGCACTGAGCCACTATGATGTCAAACACTGAAGTGAGAATTATGTCATATAATTCCAATTGAAAAATGAGTTCAGCAATAATTATTTATTTTAAATTTTTTTTTATGAAAAATTAAAAAAATTGTCAAAATAGTAAGTTTTTTAAATGCTCTTAGGGCAGTTAATAAAACCCTTGAAAACTTATGATTTATACATAATAAAATAATGTTAGTTGCAAATTTTATGCAAAATGCTGTTGTATATTTCATCAATAGATTATAAAAAAATTGTAATATTTTTTTATATTTATAGTATTAGCATTGTAACCATTGTTGTATACCATTTATATGGCCCAGGTTGAGGGACATTAGTCAACTAACACTCTTCTGTCATTTTGCCCTTTTCTTAACTTAAAAGCAACAACTACATAAAATAATACTTTAAGACCAAGACACAAATTAGGCTGATCCTAGGGGCTTCTAAAAATTCAGCCATAGATTCTCCATTAACTTTCTCCTTTTTGAAATCTTGTGCACAGTTCAAGAAATTGTAGACACTAGACACCCCACAAGTCCAAGAACAACTATTTCTGCTTTTCATGGACTGCTAATATAATGTATTTTAATTCATAATCAAATTTTAATACAAACTCTGTTAATCTGGGGAGAGTTTATCAAAAATAAAACAATGTGGGAAAAGAAAAAAAAGGAGAGATGCTACTAGCTAGGCCTAGGCCAATGCATTATGCACCATCTCTATTGGTATTGGCTACCCTATCTCCTATGGCTCTTTTGAAAGACTTTTTATCGTTACAAAATTATTCCAAAAGTGAATTCCCACCTCTGATTCTGGCTGATCAGCAAAGAAAGATATCCCCGTATCATTTACTTTCCATCGTCATTATATACACACATATATATATATATATATTTGTATAGAATATATCATATATGAAATAAGTATATAAATGAAACTTGTAAAAGCATACTTTCAAAGATAGCATATGATATGGATAGTATTACTATTAGTGCATGCATATTCATAAATCAATATGATATTGGAAATTTAGGTAGGAAACCTTTGGGATGGGATCCAATGAATGATGGTCGTCCCCACATGCATGTTTTTATAACCATATGTACTACTTTCGAGGTTCCAGCAGAACCATGCATATACCATGCTTTTTTCACGATGCACCTTGTCCTTGACTCTATCATTCCGAGGTAGAAAGTTAGCTTAAAATGTGTGAGATACAGCTTATGAAACACAAGAAGTACTATCTATATATAGATGGCACATGAGCTGAAACGATTCTATTTGTTTATCTTGAAACACAGTTTAGAAGATCAAAACAAGCTTTTCACAATACAAAGCAGCATGAATCTTTCATCTTTCATTCTTTCAATCGAGTCACAGTTTAGATGACATTTCTACAATACAAAGCAAGCTTTTCATTCTTTCAATCTTCTTTATAATCATATGAGGAGCATGAATTTATTAACATGCAATGTAAGACTTGTTGAGTGTTATTTTTAACAAAAAAAGAAAAAGAGAAGAGCTGTCTAGCTAACAGCCCTCTCAAACTCATGATCGGTTATAGGAACCCAAATTAGGTGTGGATACAAGATTAATATATAGAAATGGATCTTAGCTATGAAGAAGATGCTGACAAATAATATGATAATCGATTACAATGTGTTTAGTATGTTCACAAAATAGTTTATTGTGTGCGATTTGAATTGCACTCTGAATCTGATTATCACAATATATAGACAAAAATGAGTAAAGATGAGGACATTTCAATATCCTAAAGAGGCCAATTCAGCCACAAAGGCATTTGGGTATCTATGTGCGGGTAAAAGCATTTTGGATTTCAAAATATGAACACAATTCTAATAACTTGGGTAACTATCACTATGTCTTTAAACTAGAAATATACCAACTTTTTTTTTTTTTTTTTTTTGTAGGGGAAAAAGACTCATTTTTCACAAGAAACAAATAAATAAACTTTAATTTACATATGTCACGAGCGTTGCAATTCAATTGGTTGACACATCATGTTTTTAATGAAGATATTTAGGGTTCGAATCCTTTCAAACTCAACCTTCAAAATAAAATAAATAAATAAATAAACCCTTTGGCTTGCACATGGCTACATGAGTTTCCTATCAAACAAGCTTTGCATCTTTATGTGTACAAAAGTGCAAGCAGAAACGATAGGTTGCCACAACCACAAGCAGTGTATCTTTTGCTTTTCATAGTAGTCCAACGCATCTCATAATCTACCATATAAGTGAAAATGAAAAGTAACCCAAAAAAAAAAAAAAGCTTAGGAAAGCTATCAAAGCGTTTCAGATTGAAATTTGTGTCATGTCTTTTACTGTCCAAACAATTCAACAGTATGAACCTTTGTTAACAAAATCATGAAAATGTATGTGCATGGCAATTTCACTTGCTTTTGCTTTTTGGAAAAGGCCTTGGCTTGTCCCACCCAAGCTTCTTCCTCAATCTTTCATTGCATAATGCACTAGTGCCCCTACTGTAGTTCTTTTGTCTTAACCCCAGAAGAAAGGCTAGGAAACATGGCTCAGATGCATGATTAGTCTATGAATGTACTTTACTGCCCTAAGTTTTAACACTTGGCTCGGGTGCATGATTAAAATATAAACACATGGCTTGGGTGCATGATTAATCTATAAATGTACTTTACCTATATCTCTTGGGCCATAAGTTTAAGAGTGTATTCCAGAAAGTCTATAAGGAAATATCTTATACAACCACCTTCCACCACCACAAGGAGTAGCTGCTAGTCAAAAGCTGATAGAGCAAAGTTATTGTTGCTTTTTGCCATACCCAAAGATACGTTATAGAGATACACTTTTCACTTATTTTCTTACCGACTCGTTGAAATTTTGCTAATCACTTCTTTTAAGATCACACCATTTGTTACAATTTTTGTTATTGACAATAAGTATTGTGGTAAACAATCATTTTTACTTGGACTATAACTTTTTTTTTTCTATTTAAAATTGATCACATCAAAATTATGGTACAAAAATTGTGACCATGCTTTCTCTTTACCAACTAATTTAACATACTTTTCACACATTGCGACTTAAATTTTCCGCAACAACCATCATTGCTAGCCTTTTCTTTTGACAAGTGGTGAAACTGTGTATGAATATTCAGCAATCAAAAAAGAAAAGAAAAGAAATTGTGTATGAATAAATGTGTTGCTTTACTGATTATCCCACTTTGTATATAAACTCAACACCTCTCTTCCTTAGCCTGTCAAGTGTCAAACTCCCCTATCTCTCTCTCTCTCTCTCTCTCTCTCTCGTGTGCTCCTTGCCACAAATGTCTCAATACTTCATAGAGTCTCCCAAACACTGCGCAAAGAAAGAACTGAACTTAGGCAAATTTCGCTACAAGAAGCTCTTCTACTTCTTATCTGCGTTTGTCTTCCCCTTTCTCTCATTCATTTTACTCATTTGGCTCATCTTACGCCCCTCAAAGCCTGACTTTTCCCTCAAAGAAACTAACGTCTACCAGCTAAACCTCTCATCAGGTTCTCACCTTCTCAACTCCTCTATCCAACTCTCTCTCTTTGCAAAGAACCCAAATAAAAAAGTTGGCATTTACTATGATGAGCTACAAGTTTATGCCGCTTACAAAGGACAACAGATAACAACCTATACCTCTCTTCCACCATTCTACCAAGACCATGAAGATAGTAATCTCTTATCAGCTTCTTTGGTTGGAACAGGCTTGCCTGTGGCTCAATCTTTTGGTTATGAAGTTGGACGTGATCAAACAGCAGGCAGGCTAGTTCTGAATCTCAAAGTGATTGGCAAGCTTCGCTGGAAAGTTGGAACTTGGGTTTCTGGGAAGTACCGTTTTAATGTCAATTGTGTTGCAATTATGGCATTTGGACCAGCTATACCAACAGGTCCACTGACTTCAAAGCAAGGGACTCTGTGTTCTACTACTATATGAAATTCACTAACATGATTAATTATTACCCTCTAGTGAGTTGTTTACATTTTTGGTTTTTTTTTTTTCCAATTAGCTTCTGTTTATGCATTTGGAAATGCTAAATTGATATCTACCAGTGAGAGTGGTAGGTATTAAACTATCAAAAAAAGAGTATACTATTACCACTATAGCACTATCATAAGTCATAACGTATTTGATGGTTGTAATTAAACGTTGTATATTTATCAATTATGATTATAAAGAAGATTGAAAGAATGAAAAGCTTGCTTTGTGTTGTAAAAATGTCATCTTTATCTTCTTTTTCTCAGTCTGACTTTGATTTTTTTGCTTTGCATGTGGGATGGGCAATTAGAGAAAAGGAGGGTTTTTAACTTTTTATTTATTTATTTCTAAGTGGGATTTTGAGAGCGGAAGGATGGGACATATTGTTTCACCTTTGCTTCTTTACGTGTTGATCATGGCAGATGAAAATTAAAGAGACTGAGAGATAGAATTGGTGATGGGGGAGATTCCAATTTCCAAGTTGAAAAAGAGTTAACAAGAGAGGAAAATTTGTTTGCTTCCTTGGCTAAGGAATCTCAAAATTACGTGTCAATCCCTCACACCTTTTATGATTAGTGGAATTCTGGCCCCCATGCATGGCCACAAATACTGAATCTCTATATTATGTTCCATTAGGTCTTGAATCTTTTTTCTTTTTAATTACCTGCTTTTGAACCATACCCAAGTGACAGAATTGGTGAACTGAAACGAATATACTGGAAAATTCATTCTGTGAAATGGAGTGAGACATGCTTCTGATTCCATTATACTCATCAGGATTAAAAAAAAAAATGAATCATTTTTCTTATTCGAGTTAATTATTCCTGTCCATTGCAATAAGCAACATTGGCAGTGGTTAATTCATCTATTCTACCTGGCTTTGATACCATGTGAAAGTTGTTATGTGATTATGTGTGATGATTGACTGATGAGTGAAAGCATGAAAGAGCACATACACAAAGATTTATGTGGTTCGGCCTAACGGGTTATGTCCACCTTGAGAATGTCTTTAACGGTTACATATTATATTAAATACATGTGTTACAATGAATCCAATGTAGAGTTTATATATTAGAGAATACTTGACTAATCCTAGACTAATCATAGACTAATTTAAGGTTAATATACTCGTTGTACAAGTATAAGAGTCTACAATTGAATTGGGCAATTTAGACCATAACATATCTGACATATACATATTGAAATACTAAAGGAATCAATTACAAATTTGAGATCAAACAAAGATATACGTAAAAGTTAAGTTTTATAACTAAGTGATATTGATTTGCTTCTTCTATAAGAAGAATTATAGTTCAAATCCGTTCTCTTCTTGTTTCTCGTAACAATTTTTTAAAATTTTAAAATCTAAACTCATGCATAATACAAGAAAAATGAGCAAGAAAAAGGTGTTGTCAACACATATATGAATATCACTCTAGCTTGATAAGTTCTAGATTTTATATTATTGGTCTCCGATTAGAAAATTTAACTTAGTCGTCAGTCAAAAGTGCCAACAACCGAACTGGTTGTGCAGCCATATATTCAGATACGAACAACATGCACTTCGCTATTACCATCCACTTTTGGGGAATCAAAAAGGGAAATTTAAGATGGGAGAAAAAAATATTTGCCACAAATTTCAAAAGTAACACAACTTTTTGAGGATTTCAAAAGGTAGTGATTTTCTACCTGATACGTCGCTACACAACAAACTCAAGTTAGTTGAAAAATTAAACAAGAACACAATAAAATTAAGCTGCTAATGAAATGCTGGGTTGCAAATAAACCGAGTTGGACTCGATTTAGCAAATGAGCCAAATTGTCCTAACTATTAAATAAGTTAAACTCAAATATAATGATATGTGAGCAAACTCACAAGTATGAACTAACTCTCTCTCTCTCTCTCTCTCTCTCTCTCTATATATATATATATATATATATATATATAGATTTGAAGTGAATTTTGTAAGTTTATATGTTTGTAATTTTAAGATATCGAATAATACTTGAAATCTACTAATAATATTAATAATCAATTATGTAGTGAAAGTTATATAAGGTTGGTGAATCTAATTTTTATAAGTCCATAAATAAAAACTATTCTATCTAATAATTCAAATAATATAATTTCAACTATAATTTAGTCATTAATTATCAACATAGATTTGTGAATGAAAAAAACAAAATTGTTGTAATGTTTTCTATACATAAGAAAAATAATAAGTTGATCAAACATCTAATAAATAAGCCTGAACTAATTCAACCAAAAAAAAAAAACTAAAATTAAATATATAATTTAATTTGTTAATAGATTCTAGTTCGGCTCACAGAAATAAAGAGAAAAGAACACTCTTGGATTTTTAATACTCGGTTTTAACTGGATGGATATATTTACAGCTCTAATGAAGTGAGAATATTGTAATCTGTCCATGGAGATTAATTTATTATGAATCATAAACTAGAAGCTTGTGGAGTTCATTCCATGATGCAGAGAGGTTCCCAAAAGTTTTGGACCCCGCTATCCCATTCACAACAATCATATCACACTTTCTTCTGGCCCCAAATCGCACTAACATGTACAAGAAAATATCCAGCACAAACAACTAGTCAAAAACAAAGTCCTAGACTCCTAGTAAGACAAGTAACCCCTATTTCTTCTAAAATTAATTTCAATTATGTTTGGTCCACAACATAATTTAATAAAAGTACAATAAAGTTAGGTAGCTAAAGCATTATATTTGAGTTACAGGAAGATTTCAAGCCATGTATATTATAAAAAACTGCAATTTCTCTGCTAGTATATGTTGCACTTAAGCAAGCAATTAATGAATGAAGAGTGGGAAAATAATGTATTGATGATATTCTTTATTATTGCTACACCAGTTGCCAACATTTGATGATTAAGAAAGTGTAACTTAATGTTTTATTTTTGGTAGATTATGTGAATGTTCAAGAGCTTAGGCAAAACATCCAACTATTCTGCATTACATGACTTCAAAAATAGTTTTGCTAGGGCATCATTTTTTCACCACAACACACAAACATAGAAGAGGATGTGAAAACTTTGGTAAAGTATTCAAATAGACCTATTGCTTTGAAAACACTTCCCCCAGTACCCAAATACATCATGAAACATCTTTAAGATTTTATATATTATATGGGTTCGGTTAACTATTCAAAACAATTAATTGTTTTTTTTTTTTTCATAATTTTTTTTTATAAAAAATAATTTATAAATCAATGTCCGGAATATTCGACAATATTTTCTTATTTAACAAAAAAAATCCATAAATCATCCTATTAAAAAAAAAAAAAGATCAACAATGACCAAAAATTGTTTTAAAACTTCTGATCTGATAATTGTTTTTAATTACTTTGTCCAATGACCAATAGGTAATGGATCATCATCAGGCGCCGTATATACGCACCCTTTGATAAAGCTAATAATGGCTTTTCAAAAAGACACTTTTTTGTTCCTCTCTCTCTCTCTCTCTCTCTCTCAGTGAATAGAAATAATTGACCAATCTACAGAGGATCAAAAATAGTGAAAAGTTAAGCTTTGAATGGTTGATTGTGATATCCCATATATGCAGCAGGTGATTCACCAATATACCTAGCTAAACGTCCACTCAACTTTAAGCTTGAATTTGACCAGGCATGAAGAGAATAGGGCAAAACACTAACTTTATTGTAATATCGTAATAAGATTTCAGCCCTAGACCAAGAAATTTACTCAATCACAATAAAAGTTTCAAGCAAATAAAGAAGAAGTGAAGTTCATGATTTTAAGGAATTTAATTTAATTCAAATTTCTATTGTTTTAAAGACCTATTGATGTAATTATGTACATCGTAGAATTAATACAAACATGAAATGAAAAACTTCATGAAGAAATCACGTTTTTTCTATCAACAGATTCAACATAAACCCTCTTAAAGATTTTTTCATATTCACCGGCAGAGACACCTTGCTCCTTGCGGGGGCCATGACCCCCAAAATTTTAAATTTTCTCCACAACATACATAGCAAAAAGACCCAAGTCTCCTCAAATTCAGAATTTATAATTTGATGATAATAGACTGATTTTTATTCTATGAAAAACTCATGTTAGATATAATTTTGATGCAAAATATATATATATATATATATATATTTTTTGGATATTTTGTATGATTATGGTGAACTAGACAATTTATAGCTATATTAACGTTGATAATTCTATAAAAATACTATAACTCAGTCCCTTCGAGAAAAAAAATCCTAGTTACGCCCTATTCATATTCTATATATGACTAGTGATCAACTTCACACAAATGTCCACGTCTTGAATGTACTGATAGGGTTTTGCAGTACTTTTGCTTTTCCCAATGTTGTGACTTTGTTCTATTGACACATGACCCAACATTTGCTTGTTGATGCCGATATGTCTTATCCAGGGATAAGAATAACTGTAAGGCACCAATCCAATCAAAAGAGAATAATAACTGTAAAGGCCAGATTAATGCGAAAAACTAACGTGGTGGTCACTAGAACGGATTTAGCTCCTCCAGACTTTTTAGAGTATTTTATCAAATAAATTTTTTTAAATTTTAATAAATTTTTTATGATTTAACGATTTAAATTCTGTGATGTTAGTAGTACACTAACAATATTTTTTTTATATTTTATTTGCAACATCATTTTATTATTTTAAGAATATTATTAGTGGAATGCTTATAAGACAAAATCTAAACCCTTAAATTATAAAAAAATGGTTAAAATTTAAAGAAATTTATTAGTAAAGTACTCTAAAATCTCTAGAAGATCTGAAACCAGGTTTCATATTTCCGACCAACTCTATTATACTCCATTTTATTCTCCTATCATCCCTCTCAATCCAAAAAATAAGTCATAAAGCTATTTTTGGTTTGAGAGAATGAAAGAAAGAAGTAGAGAAAATAATAAGGAAATGAGAAAGAAAATATTTCTCTAGGTGTGTTTGGATGAATAGGGAAAGATAATAAAAGATTATTTTCCTATTTTATTATATACACAAAAAAAAAAAAAAAAGTTGGATTATTTGGAAGGGAAAAATAGAGGTCAGGTTAGTAAGGGCTCATTTGGTTTAGGGCTTAGTTTTCATAACTTGGTACTCAGTTTTCATAATTCAAATTCAAAACCCATAACTCATAACCCAAATCCCACTGTCACTCAAAAAATCCAATACTTTTGTTTGATCACAAAACTCAGTCATATATCTCAGTTTTTAACTCCACTTTTTGCCAAAATGATGGACCGAAACCCACTGACACTACATAGAAGATTATGGTTGCCACTCGCATCCCTTTTCTTTTCTACTCTTCAAACCCAGCTACACCCAAACCCAGCTCCACTACCACCAACGTCAAACCCAGAATCCACCACCATTAACCAAGCTCCACCACCACCAACGACAAACCTAGAAATCCACAACCACAACCACCAAACAGCCCTTAACACAACCATAACCTCCACAAAAAAATCCAAGCGAACAAGCTCCACCATAGCCCAAGCCTCAAACCACCACAACCACAACAAAAAACTTAAACCCAAATCTTTAGATCGAAGACCCAAATCATGAAAATACGAAATTAAGAAGAGAGATGAACCAATTTGGCAAAGGGGAGGAGAGAGGGAAAGAGAAATCGCTTAGCTTGACGCAGTGTGAAAAACTTCTGGTGATAAAGCCCAGTCCGACAATTATAGCGTCGGTTTGTCTTTTGCCTAGTCCAACGATTACAACATCGGTTGACTTGATGTTGCTGGGAATGGAGTGTAGATGAAATGAGAGGCAAGCAGAGAGAGGGATGTGAGAAAGAGGGATTCTGAAATATTTAGGGAAGAAAAATGAAGTGAACAGAAGCTTTCCAACGGTAATATCACATGGTTTCTGAACTGATTTGACAACACACAAGTTATGGGTCCCACAAAGTCCTTATATTTACATTGGTGCCACTGAGAATCAGTTCTCAGTTTTTGAAAACACCCAATTGCTGTTTCCGTCACTCTAACTCAAATTTTTGAGTTTTGAGTGATGGAAACAAGTGTTGAAAACCAAGCCAAACACAATTTTTTTTTGTGTGGGACCCACGTGTTTTGAGAACTCAGTTATGAAAATTGAGTAATATTATCCAAAAACCAACTTATCCAAACAGGCTCTAACTTATTCAGTTTTTAACTTATTCAGTTTTCCATTTAAGAACATACATTAAGTATCAATTTTAGAAACATTTTTATGAGAATTTGAAAAAGTTGTGAAAAAAAGTTAGTAGCTTATTCAGTTTTCATAAAATGATTTACTAATAAATACCTTAACCAGTAAAACCCAAGGAAAAAAAAAAAAACTGACACCAAAGAATCTGCAAGGGTTACAAGGCAACAGAAAGCACTATTTAGGCCGAGTTTACAAAGCCTTTTTTTTTTTTTTTTTTGGGTTACAAAGGCAACAAAAATCTGTGAACATTACGGGCCATTTTGGCACTATTTAGGCCCAGTTGATAAAGCTTGTTACCAGGCCTGATGTGAACATTGAAAATCTTAAATTGGAATTGCTAAGCGCTTGAGAACCACCATGGACAGTTGATGCCATTCAAGATTTATTGGGGGAACAAGCTCCCATTGTCTATTTCCTGATTTGAGACAAAATTGAACAATTATGTTGTGGAAAGGCTTAGAAGCAAAGCTAGACTGATCAAATGCATTCTGAGCTGAGAGGACGGGTAGGGCAGGCTGATTTAGTTTTACAGTGGAAACATATACATTTAAATCCCAATCCAAACCTATTCAAGGCACCACATTGATGCTATGGTGCAAGAAATGGTTGGAGGATAGCCATTGGATCCTAATGGAGTTTTATGAGCACTCAGAAAAGGCAAGAAGGGAGCAGTCTTGGCTGTTGCTCTAGCCTCTAACATCTTTCCAGGTATGAACCTCTACCATGGCTTGTTATAGGGAATTTTTTTTTTGGGATTTCTGATTTCAATGAGAGATTGTGTAGATGAGAAAATATGATGCTAACACAGGAGAAATTATACAGTCCTTATAGTGGACCTCGTCACTTATCCATCACTCTACTAAAACACTCTCACTTGTTTAAAATTGTTGAGTCAATTTTAACACAGACCAGGTATGGCAGATGGAAGCCTTAATAAAAAGCCTTAAAACTGCTATCATCTAGCTGATTTGGGATTTGGGGTTATCCATATACATGGTGCAAATGTTCAACAAAGATTGGACAGAGACGTGTGGCTAACAATATATGGGCAGATGTGAGAGAATTTCTATTGTAAATTGCGAGAATTTATTATCCAAAGTATCGTCATTGCCCATCTCACAAGTCACAACTAGACAAGCATTTTTTTTTTTTTTTCTTTTTTTTTTTTTAACTAGACAAGCATTTCTTGCTAGACTAGCAGATGTAAGAGATCCTTCTTGCCTCTAGAATTTCTTGCCATAATTACCAAACAAGTTTCCCTTTTGTTTCTAGCCGCAAGTTCAACTTAACCTATTTGCACTAGTGGGCATTGTCTTCTCAGTTTGCTTTGAATATTCAGCATAAACCATTTGGACTCTTCTTGGCAAGATACGTATATCTCTATGTTCATTGCCAAATACAACAACATTCCAAGCTTTCCAAAGAATATAAAAAATCACAACTGCCATTATAGTGAACTAATCAATTGAAATAGGGCCTCTAATTAGATCAGTAGGAGGACCCACTACCAATCTAATCGGTTTAAGACTTGATTCCACCTGAAATTGCTGCAAGTTTAGACCCCATCTAATGCCAAACCAGACCAATTCTTGCAATGGTACGGTACATATAAGAAACACATGAAATTTCATGTTCCAACTTTATTCCACAGAGGTCACTTCTGTCATCATCAAACATCAGTCTTGAAGCTAATTTGGCTTTCAAAGGTCAACTCACTCCAAGCTTTCAGAGCCATATAGCTCTGCTTAATCCTAGATGATTGCCACCAAAACCTCTTCCCCAATTTATCCATTCCATTTCAAACTCAATTTAAAAATTTTAAAGTAGACATTGTATAAAGGGGAAGAGCTTGAGCCAAAGATTTTATAAAGTATACTTACCAGCCCATGATAAACTATTTTTATAGAGTATCTTGATTCAAGTCTTTCTTTAGGAAAATTAAAATCAGTAGACTTCTTTCTGGTGAGAATAGTGAGCTACCTAGATGCCTTGATTCCAAGGAAATGTTCTTGTAAACCCCACTTACTACAGAAGCTGCTAATGACTGATCTACTGACATTTCTGGAGGCAAACAAAACTAATTTAGCTTGATTCACTGATTGTTTAGACCATAGGCAATATGTCTGAACACATTCCAACATACAATCTATTTCCTTCATCTTTGTATTATAAAAAGGAATTAAACCATCTACAAACATTAGGTGATTAATGCCTGGAGTCCTTCAAGTCGCCCATTCCCTCTTCTCAATAGCCCAGATAGAATTTCATAATATATTATAATATTAAAAAATTGGGAGAGACAGATTCTCCCTACTAGAGTACTCTAGACGGTTGAAATATTCCACACCAACTTCGATTTGACAACAAAGAATATGACATAGTCGTGATACATTAGAGAATCAGTCTTGAAATCTTATCACAGATGCCAAACTTATACAACACTTTTTTTTTTGATAGGTAATAAAAATTTTATTGATAAAAAAGTACAAAGTGTTCACAATGGTGAACACTCTGAACTAGAAACAAATACATAGAACTCAAGTAGTAAATCTAACAGAAAGAAGAAAAGCATGAATGGAAATACATTGCATGTAACCCCAAACTCTAGACCACTGAAACAGAGTACCTAAAAGAAGAGATTTTAGGAGATCTAGAGATCTCTCTTTATTTTCAAAGGTGTGGGTATTGTGTTCCTGCCAAACTTATACAACACATCCAGAAGAAATCTCACTCAATCCTATCATAGGCTCTTTGCATATCCAATTTGAAACCCAATCAAAACCCTTCCTTTTTTCATCATTTTAAAATTGTGGGCTATTTCTTGGATCACTATGGAATTTTCAGCTATCCATCTTTCAGGCATGAAAAACAGCCTGGTTTGGAGCATTCAGGTGATCTAAAATTGATCTTATTCTAGAGGCCAAATACCTTAGCAATAAATTCATATGAGAAATTACTCCAGCCAAGACTAATTAGTCACAACTTCTAAATTCACAATCACACCCTCTCTCCAGCTAATGGCAATTGCCAACATTTCTAGCCAACTATCACCACTATAGAACTTCTCCCCAAAAATTTACCTACATCATAATCTTATCCCTAGTAAACAAGAAAACCCACCTAATCATCAGAGTCCTTAGCTGCATTAGTTCTAGTAAGCTTGCGCATCAGTTTGGGATTAAGCTCGAACAAAAACATAGAGTTAAACATCAAAGCAATAAGATTTACGAGTATCCATCAAGAAAACAAGGACTGTATTTTGTGCAAATGCTATATATTTACATTAACCTCAAAATTAAATCTTGCACTTTCCAATGCTACAAAATGTATTACTAATCCTTCATATACAGCAACATTATTACTTTTATCAACACGAATTCTCGTATCATGATCGACAACAAGAAACATTATCGCATCATATCATATACCAAACCAAACTTATCAAAAAAATTTTGTTATGCTATAAAACCTCAGCAAAATTCAATTCAAGAAAACCAACCGCATATTAAGATTCGATCGAATCAGCAGAAACCCATTTCCAAAAATGCTTCTTGACCGAGACAGCCTCGTCTGCCACCGCCTTCGTCTCGTCGAGATCCCCATACTCCTCCCCGAGCTCCTCCGTGCAAAACTCCCCGTCCGGCAAGCCCTCCACCACGGCGTCCACCGAATGCAGCACGTAACACGCCGGCAGCCCCGGATACGATGCCGAACTCCTCTCCTCCACTCTGTTCCGATACGACCCAGGTACAATCCTCACAATGCTTTCGTTGACTGACCCTTTTAGTATCGAACCGAGCTCTTCTCTCACCGCCCGATGAACCGCCGATTCGGGTTCCTCGTTCGGCTTCATCTTCTCCGATAAGGGTCGATGCCGGTTTCTCAAACTGCCGTCGGATAGTTCCTGGTGGGTTTCGATGAGGACCCGGTTGTTTTCGTCGATAATTTTGACCGTGAGGACTTGAACCGTGCGAATTGGTGGGGTGGAATCGGCGAGAGAGGTTTCGCCTTCGGCGAGCTCGAGCCAGAGGTTGTGGACGTTCTTGGTGCCTGGTTTGACGCCCCAGGAGGCGAAAGAGTCGGAGGGCAATCTGGGTTTGAGCCACTCGGAGAGAGACTGTGGGTTCGTGAAGGCGTGGAGGTTGGTTTTTGGGGTTTGGGATGGGAGAGACATGGTGGAGATTTGAAGAAAGCGACGCGGGTTTGATGGGAAAGTGAGAAATGGGAGTTTGAAAAGATGGGGTTTTGATGAACAAGAAGAAGAGGAGGAGAAGAGGAAGCAAATGGAGAGAGCTTTGAGGAAGAGGTCAGGGAGGGTGGCGGCGGTGGCGGTGGTGTGGGCGTTTGTGATTGGTGGTTGAGGTGGTGGTGGTGGTGACATGTCAATGATGGTTTCTGTGATTGCTTCTTGGTTGCGGAGATGGGTTTTTGTCAGATATGAAAATCATCTCCATTACAGAGAGAGAGAGAGAGAGAGAGAGAGAGCCACAGATTTGGGTTTTGGGGGAATACTAATAAGAGGTGGGCATTTGTTTGGTTTGGGGATCAGATAGATATTTATTCTGTTTTTTTCATATTCCTTTGTTCTGCTTTGTCTTGTCATTTGGAGTCATGGGTCTTCTTTGGTCACACTCGGCTCTGTTTTTTTTCACAAAATGGTTCTCTTGAATATGGACCGTTTATGCTTAGAATTAGGAATTTTGGGGAAAAATTATAGAGTTTTCTGGTGTAGTATGTTATTTGTCAATTATTCTACTAAAAAACTTTTACTTGTTTAAAATTACTGAGTCAGTAATTAATTTCTGTTTAAAAATTTTTTCTAACTAACAATTTTAAACATGTGGAAGTTTTTTAGTGGAATAGTGGATCATATCACTTGTCCATCATGTGTATCTTATAATTTTTCGAATTTTGGAGTCCACTAGAGAGGTTGGGAAAGTATTCCAAATTGTCTCGTGAGATGGGTTTTATGATATTTCACACTCACAAGTAAGACTCACACATGAAATGAGAGAGAGGTTTTATCGCGTTAGGACCTGAAGACAACATGTTGAGTGGCATGTCTTCCTTTTAAAACCTTATATAATCCAATTCGACAGATTCTCAGCTCAAATTTCTTGCAATCTTGCCATAATCCCTCTTTCTTTACCAAGTTTTTGTTTAGATTGTGTAGATCTTGCGAGCTCCGGCTAGATTTGGTGGAGATCAGGAGATTGACATTGAAGAATTCATATAAAACAAACATGAATATAGAAATTCTATAAATATTTTTGCCATTGATGTAGAGTAACTAGGTATTAAACTATCGAATAATACATGAGAATATAGAAATTCTAAAGTAGGTGTCGGGGGCGAAAAAGTTTTCCTTTCGACAAATGAGATTTATATTGGGTTAGGGGCCTAAACCGAAACTCGAGATGGGCTTGATGTATGGTCCAAAGGCTATCGGTGAAAATCCAAAGAATTCACTGTATTTTATGCCTTAGGCCTAGATTGAGAATGACAAGAATGACGTATAAACAATCCCTATAGCAGACACGTCAACATGATTAAAAAGCATATTACAGGAAATAGCATGATTTTGAAATCTAGACCGTTCATTAAACTGTAAAAGGGAGAGGTTTAAGGTTTTTGAGGTTCAAGGTTGAACCGAGATCGAATCGTGATGGCGTCATAATTAATTTAATAATTATTTAAAATAGAAATAAATATATTAAATTAATACAAATAGAAAAATAAAATAAAATAAAATAATCAAATTAAATGTATTTTTCATAAAAATTCCATAATTTATTTAACATGCCATTTTATTAACAAAAACAAAACAATAAATGCACTTAGATATAAGTACATATTTCAACTAATATGTAATCTTTAAGCCCAAATAATAATAATAATAAGTATCAGTTCAATCATTTATAAAATATAATAAGAGTAATAATATAAAATGAAATTTAAAAAAAAAAAAAAAAAACCTTGATGTTAATATTAGTAGGTGGAAACAGTGGAAGAGGGTTAAGGTTGGAACATTCATTTTTATTGTTAGTCACGTGGGGCTCACAAAAACAAAACAAAGAAAAAATTCAAATTTAAAAACACAAGTGACAAAAGAGAAGAATATGTGGGTTGGCAAAAACTGAGCAAATAAGGATGCGTTTGGTAGAGTTGTTAAACAACTTATTTTCAGTTTTTAAACAACATTACACATTTTTTCACACATTTTTTCACCCACACGTATTTTAAAAAATTATAAACAATATTACTTAAACTCCTCTATCAGACGGGCCATAAAAAATTTAAAAAAAGGACATAGCATTTAAGGAAGAGTAAGGAAGTTGACAAATAGTCAAATACATTACTTGTACAACACATAGATAAATAAGGAAAGGCAGATTGGCATCAGGACCGAAGCCCACTAGAAGAAAAAAAGAAGAAGAGAAAAAGAAGGGTTCGAAACCCACTAGAAGAAGAAGAAGAAGAAGAAAAAAGAAAAGAAGAAGAAGAAGAAGAAGAAGTAGGTTTTTTTTTTTTTGGTTGAAATCTGAAATGTTTCCCAGCAGTTGTGTTTCTTTTATTTATTTATTTATTTATTTATTTATTTTTTAAGTTTTAGATTCAAAGGGAAATAGGGAATCGTGAGAACCAGTCTGATCACGGTTCTCAGAATCATGCGGTTGGACCGCAGTTCAAACGGTTCCCTACTTTTTTGGCATAGATTGGTTCTTAAGATTAAAAGAATCGTGTTATGAGAGGTTCATGGTAAACCCGGTAGGATCGTATGGTCTGGTCTGGGCTTAAAAACCATGAGAAATAGCCCAGCAGTAAAAATGTTTTTGCAGCAAACTAGCCCAGCTATAAAATGTCCCAGCAGTAGAGTATAACAAAACATAATGAACCTCCAGCTGTTAGCTATTTTACAGATTAAGGAAAGTATCCACATTTTCAAACTCATTATCTATTGGCTCTGGAGAAGAGTCTTCTAACACAATAATATGATGGAAAAATTTTATAGTGATAGTTACATCATAACCTTCCATAGTAAATGAGTAAATGAATATTATGGATTCCATTATAACAAATAATGAGAAAAACTTAGTGTGAGATGAAGGGAAAGAGAGAGAGAGAGATTCTAGCTAGCACAGCAAGATCATTATGATGTCAAGGCATGCTCGTGGATATAGTGTAGGTAGTGAGTAGAGAGAGTCATTTATGAGTGGTATGAGTAATGAGTGAGAGTATATAGTAAAGCTACTGGGGCTTTCTGCTGGGGGTTGATGAATGTTTATAAGTAGAGATATGAGGAGTGGTTGTAAGTTAGGAGTTGGGGAACTTAGTTTCTAAGCTTGAAACTAAGAACTCAGTAACTTTTTTAGAGCTTGGAGAAGGTTTAAATAGAGAGGTTAAGGAAGAACTCCCTTCTATTAGTGTGTCTCTTAGTGTATATATCCCCCTTAAGTGTTAATGGAGAGTTTCCATTTATAGTTGAGTTTTAGGGGATAATTAGTAAATAATCTCTACTAAATCTTTCTCAATTTTCAAAAAATCCTTAGAGAATCGTTCCTAGGATTTTAGCTAAGAGTGGTAAGCTCAACTTTTAGAAGGTTCTTGCTGCTTTGGGAAATAACAGCTGGGATTCTAACTTAGCATTGAATACTGATTGGTCTTGGTTGATGGGATTAAAGCATGCATCAGGCTACTGATCTTGGTTATGTTGCTGCTAGAATCAGAGCTCCCTAGGGCAGATTTTATCACCCCAAACCAAGTGTCAATTTTAGAGTCCTTACTAGAAACTTTACTGGGATCCCCTTGGTGCCCTCTAAACCACACTTTCCTAAGTTTCCCTATTTGAGGTTCATGTGCTTGGTCCATGAACTAGAGAATACACATTTTTAATATGAAAATGAACTGATTTCAAGTTGTTTCAAGAGCTTTAATGGCCTGATCATGGCTGCTCTTGGTTATTGACCGAATGGGTTGGAGAAAAATGAAGGGACAATTGGTTGAAGCTTCCTAGCTTTCTGTCATGTCACTTCAGCTTTATGTCACATGAGAAATGATGAAATTTCAACTTGTGAAGGAAGGGTTCAACCCTTGATGGACACGTGTTCTCTTTTGATTTGATTGGACAAGCTGGGACTTGATGGCAATGAGCTCCAGCTGTTATGTTGTGCTGAAATTTGGCTGGTCAGCTCACGTGAGCCTCAGCTACTGGGATTTGCATGTGAGTTAGGCTGGGTCAGCTGGGCCTTGCAATTGAGCTTTTTTGGGCTTGATTATCCCTACAAGAATGAATAGTTTTGCCATGGGTGATATACATAGGCTTTTATAAATCTTGTAAGAGAGGTATTTCTTGAGGGATGAGTAATTATATTTCCCATGAGTGAGGGATTTAGTATATGTAAAACAAGTGTCAAAAATAATATTTGAGTTTTATAAGTATGTGCCAAAATAGCATTTGGGCCTTATGAAATAGTTGCCAAAATAATGTTTGGGTTTTGTAGGCATGTGCCAAAATAGTATTTGGGTTTTATGAAATATTGTCAAATTAGTATTTGAGTTTTGTAAAATAGGTGCCAAATTAATATTTGGGTTTTGAGGGTGCCGTGTCATAACATGTTTTAGAGGTTCTGTATTTTAATGGGCTTTAAAGGGATTTTGTTGGGCTTTTTTGGATTTTGCCCACAAGTTAAATGATTTTGGACTTTTTTTGTGGAGATAGCATAATTTTATGACCCAATTTTGGTAGCAATATGGTAAGTATTTTTGTGAAAACCCAAGTTGGATAATATGTGGGATATAATGGGTAGTATTTGTGAGAGGGCCCAAAGTAATTTATGGAACTTATATAGGAATTATTTATGAGAGCCCAATAACATAAAGAATATTTGGGTAATATATGGGGAATATTTATCTGGGCTCAAAATAATTTATGGACTTGTGTGGAGATTTTTTTGGGAGTGGGCTAATGAAATTAGGGCCCAAAAATCCATCACTCAACAGTAGGTAGATAAGCATACTAACTACTAAGCTAACATTGACTATGAAGTGAATAGGAACAATACTTATTCTGTTCACCTAAAAAATAAAAAAAGAAGAACGAAAAGAAAATTTCTTAAAAACTGATAATAATCTCATTAAAGATTGAAGAGTTGTGACTTTAGTGTTGTGACTTCAGTGGATATAATTGTCCTCTGTTTGGAAACCAAGTTGGCTAGTATCATCATAACTCTTACCCAGTATGATTCTATGTTGCTAACATGATTATCGCTTAGGAGCCACATAATTTCATCCAGATTATCAAATATTTCATCCTTAGAATTATTATGTAACTACAGGTACTGCTGCCCATCATCGGTGTCATCTTTTCAACTTTCAGTGATGGCAATATTGCAGGTATTGCTTGTTGATTCTCCTTCCGAACCCTCATAATATAACTTTATACCCTCAATAGCAGTGGTATGTGATATCTAGTTTATTTTATGTTTGATACTGGTTTCTTCTTTAAACTTCTTATGTATAATTTAATAAAGTTCCAATTTTTTTTAGATACAATTATATTTTAATTCACTTTAAGCAAATAGACAAAAGTTTAGCAAAAAGTTTCTGACCTTAGGCTTGTGAAAGAGGTTGGTGCTTTTCATGGATAATTTTGTTGTTAATTTGTTATGCATTTGGGGTTTGAACATCTTCAATTATGTCTTTGTTTGTAGCTCGATTATTTAAAAAAGTTTAAAAAGAGGAAAAAGGAGTTTACCATCTTGAAATTACAATAGATGGTTTACCTACTTCCTAGAAATGATTTATTCTTTTTAATTTCTTAGCTTATTTGCTTATGTATAGTTTTTTAAAGTTCCAATTCTTTAGACACAATTATACTTTAATTAACTTTTAACAAGTAAACAAATATAAGTTTTGCAAAAAAATTGTCCGCCTTTAGCTTCCAAAGAGGTTGTGGCTTTTCATGGGTAATTTTGTTTTATATTAAGGATTTGAACTTCGAACACCTTCAATCATATTGTATTGTAACTCAATTATTGGGAAATTGTTTTTTTAAAAATTGGCTATTTCAGTTAGTCGTTTCAAACCAGCTGCATAAGAATGCATCTCATTCAACTGTCGCACAGTCATAGACAATAAACAGTGAGTCAATAATACAATCTAATCCATTAGACTAATGACTTTGTCTTCCTCTTATCTTCTAGCAATCAGTTCCCGGCAACTACTTTTCAGAAAAGACCAAATCATGAAATTTTATATGATACTTTATTTTATTCAGAAAAAGAAAATGCAATCTGTCCCAAAATAAACAAACAAACAATTATAAATAAACCAATTTATTGCACTCAAGAGTGACATTTTATCGAAGCCGTGAAAGCAACTTGGATTATTTCAGACTTGTTTTTGCTTTTGGAGGGTTGAAATTTTTTTTCCAGGGAGGCAGGCCAACTTGGATTATTTTTTTAGTCGAAATGATCAAATTTTAGATAAATAATTTTCAAGGGGTCCTTAAAACTAAAAACGACTTTAAGATTAGATAGTGACGAAGCTAGACTTTGTTTTCTTTCAAGCGAGGTCAATTAGTGATATGTATTATTAAATTACAACAGGGAGGAGGGAATTTTTAGAAGTCAATGAGGAGACTATGCATGGCTCCCTTGCCTCTCTTCCCCTCTACAGAAAAGGTAAGAGTTTAGAGCTTTAAAAACAAAAAAACAAAAAAACAAAAACAAAAAACTTTACAATTCACATTCATATATACTTGATAGATCCAGAACTTTATCCAGCCTAAAAGGAAAGAACAATACCCTACAAGACTTTCAAGTTTCAACTGCTGCATATAACATAGTATTGCTTGGTAGTTTAGACATCAAAATCAAAAAGTAACCATATCATAATCCTCACCAAACAAGTAACTCAACCTCTCCAATCTCCATGGATCCCCTCCCAACCCTGGCTCCTCTCTTTGGCTAGGTGATAGCTTGGATCTACACAAAGGACATGTTACCTGGCCCTGACCAATCCAAACATCTAGGCACTCCTTGTGGAACACATGAGAACAATTGCAAAGATCTCTAACCCCATCACTTGCCTCCATGTTATTCAAGCACACAACACAGACCAAGTCCTCAGCACTACAAGCTCCTCTTCTTTTGAGCAAGTCACCATATTCTGTTATTGGAAGTTGCTTCTTGATTGATTCATCTATGAGGTGGAAAGGGACAGAGACCAGCGAAGGAGATGGCCGATCCTCAGGCTGATAATCATCATGATTTCGATGTCTAAAGGATAAGAATTTCCAAAGCTGAGGCAGGTACGAGAGTAGCAATATGAGAACGTCTTTTACAAGGCCTAGCAAAAGGTTTAGAGAGGTTAATGTAGTAAGCTTTGGAAGTTTAGTGCAAACATTTACACAAGACAAACCCATGAAGCAAGGCAAAAATGAACGACAATCAGTGTGGGTTGCTGCTGAATGATTTAAATTGAAATTGAAATTGATAGAGAAGCGTCTTAAATGGGGTTTACTTAGAAAGTCTTTTGCATAGTTGGCAAGAAAACAGGTAGTATTTGATTTAACAATAGGAAAAAAAGAAGAGTATATATATATATACACAATAGCCAAGTTTATATATATAAATATCAAAGGATCACTAAGAGTATCACCAATAGCTTATATATATCTATTTTTTTGGAGAAAAAACCTCACTGTTCACCTCAAAAACCCACTCCAACATCTTCTATATCTCAATTTTTTAGATTAAAATTACTTTAGCACCTCTAAACAATATTCTCTCTTAAAATAATATCCGGTTGAATAAAAAAATAATTATTTCTCTCTCATTCCTTTTCTCTTTCGTTCTTCACTCTCTCGTGCTTCTCTATTTCAACGGTTACAAATTAAAACATACCACAATCAAAACAAAAACACAAAATCCAATCGAAAGACTTGAAACACAAAAACAATCTTTCTCATAAGCCAAATGAAATCTGAACAATAAAATAAAACTAATCAAACAAGAACAAAAACAAAAAATATAGAACGCTGATCTCCACTTCTCTATCGGTGATCTATGTGTGTGTGAGAGAGAATTTGTTTTTGTGAGATAGAGGGAGAGAGTGTTCTAGAATCAAGTAGAAATAGAAAAAGTAAACAAAAGAGAGAGCTAGAGAAAGAAAGAGAAAGAGAGATAGCTGGAGAAAGTGACCCGGACTGAACTAGAAAAAGAAAAAGAAGGGTAGATAGAGATAGGAGTGGGAGGTGGGGAAAAAACCAAGAGAAAAAGAAAAAAAAAAAGAAGAAGAAGAAACGTATGGATGAAATTAAGAACGGAAAAATAATATAAAAAATAAGAAATGACAATTAAGAAATGTTACCACAATATTTTCACAATAAACCTTAAGTAATAGATTATTATTAGCTAATATTAGTGAGTAAAAAAATAATTTTAGCGGTGGGTTCAAATTAGAACTAGTAACAACTTTCCACATAAAATTTTGATGTGATTCTTGTGAAAGTATTGTAAAAAATGTTGTGGATATAACACATTTCATTGAAAAATATAATTGTTGGGAATGAATAAAGAAAGAATAAATGATGATAAAAAAAATAAAATAAAGAGTGAATGAAGAAATAATATTTAAATAAGATAAAGAAAATGATAGAGAATCTGTTGGAAAGTGCATTTGAAAAACTAGGTAGGTAAAAGCTAAATGTCATTGTTCATTGTCCAAACAATACAAAAATTTAGATAATTTGCTGGAGATGCTCTAAGCTGTTTAGATTTGGACTTGGGACATGACTTCGGGCAAGGAGTATCCCTCACTGCAGGTTCTATGTATATTTATCCACAAGGTAGTAGACTTGTAGTAGAGTCAATGGAAGGACTTAACAAATTTGATCTAACATTGTAATATCCTACTATTTTCATTTTAAATGAAACAAAATTAATCATGGTACCTAAACATCATAAAATTCACAAAATTATTCTTTAAATATACATATATAAGGATGTTATTTTGAATGGAAATTGTTATTTTAATATTCAAACTTAATAGTTATGATCTAACATCGTAATACCTTACTATTTTGAGTAAGACTTAGGTACAGTACTTAGGTACTGTTCCTTAGGTTCCTTCTTAAAATTCTGTCATATAAGTAACGAAAAATGTATATGTGGCTAATGGTGTGTCCAGTTGGCATATTTGATACTTAGGTGGCGAATAAATTAATAAAAATAATGTGTAATAAATATTTAAAATGCAAAGTTGGCATTTTCCCAATTTTAATAGAAATAAAAATAATTTTTATTTTAATTTCACGATTCTAAAGGTGGAAAACAAAATTAGGAATCTCAGATTTTCTTTGATTTTCATGTCTCCCAAACACAAAATCACCTTCTTTATTTTTCTATCTTAAATCCTTGAATTCATGAATATATTCCACAACATCTCACCTCTATACAATTGAGAAACATCCTGATTAGAAATAAGCAATAAGAAATTGAAATTTTAGAATACAAAAAATTCAACAAATTATTCCCAGCAAACTTTCTCAGTAACCAAACAAAAACCAAAAAAGAAAAAGAAAAAGAACAAGAACAAACCTAGATGGAAACCCTCTCATTTCGGGTGGGTATCTTTGTGTTAAGTCCAATCTTGTGGCTTTGATGGGGACAAGTCTAGCTAAATTTGTTTTAAAAAAAACCCTGATAATCTGGTGGCCAAATATCCCCTTGAAACCTCAAAAAACCAAATCAAAACACCAAACCCAGGGAATCTAAAATCAACCTCAAAACCCCATTTTCTAAACCCTAACAACCAAAAGGAAATCCATTACAAAGGAAACAAACTTGATCATCAGGTGGTTGCGATGAGATCTTTGTTCAGTGATGGGATTTGATGGTTGGTGATAGCATAAGGCAGGAATAGTGATGACAATGCAAGGTAGGAATGATTGAATCATCCTGGGTTAAAGCACACGTGGAGCTTTGGTTGGTGCCACATCGTGGTTGGTGGCGGCCCAGCACAAACCCAAAACCCAGAACCCGCAACCCTAAGCTCTTGCTATATCTCTCTTTAATCTAGTAACCTTGGCTCTAGTTGGGGTGTGGGGGTTTTCTAGTCTCAAAATTGGTTTGGTGATATCAGAGGGAGGGTCTGTTGGCTTTAGTCTTGGTTGTTTACATTTGTAATTGAGATTGTGAGAGATAAGCTACGGGTTTAAAGGTGGTCTCAAATGAAATGGGTTTGTGTTGATGTACTAATCTGATATTTGTATTTTTGTATTTGGTTGCCAAGAAATTACACGAAGATGCAAAGAAAATCTGAGATTTCTATTGTTATTTTTCATCTTTAAAAATGTGAAATCAAAATCAAAATTATTTTTATTAAAATTGGGGGAAAATGCCAAAGTGGAATTTTAAAATATTTATTAAAAATTATTTTCATTAATTTATTTACCATGTTAGTATTAAATGTGCTAACTATACGCACTATTAGCCACGTAAGTATTTTTTGTTAGTAGTTAAACAGTAGAGACCGAGTTGACTACAAGTTAAAAATAGCAGGGATCAAATTAATTACAAGTTAAAAATAGTAAGGACCAAATTGACTGTTAGCAAAATATAAAGACTAAATTCAGTACCAAGTGTTTTCGCTTTTTTAGTTTTATGAACTCAAGCTTGTGACTGCATTGGAAATGAAAGTGTCAGACCATATGTCATTTCAATTTTAAACCCCTTTACACGAGATAATGATGTCATGTTGTCAACAAATTCTTGTTCTTTTTTCATTTTCATTTTCATTTTTTTTAATTATTTTTTGGTTCATGTTGTAATTATATTATTCTAAAAAATGTAGGTGTTATTAATATTATTGAGGAGTAGAGATTTGAGTTTGATATTGATATATTAGTTGAAATATCTTTAAAAATTATATGGATTTTGACTAATAATATATAAAGAAATATACGTCTTTATATTTAATTGGATAATTTTAGTTAATTTTTTATATATGTACTAATTTAATATACTTATTTATATTTTAAATTAATTATGATGTTTTCACGGTTTAATCTCGGTCTAATCTTAAAAACCGTAAATCTCTCTTTTACGGTTCATTGAATGGTCCGGTCCGAAAATCATGACAAATGTTCTCTCCATCCCAAATTGTTTGACTTGTATTCCATTTTGGGATGTCTCAAAATTATGTCCTATTTGAAAATTCAAACACCATTAATTCATTAACATTCCCTTTATGCCCTTAATTTATTTGTGGGAGCATTTTTTTAATTAAAAAAAAATTAAAAACCTAAATTTTGAAATCCACTATACATGCCATCTTTATTCAAATTTAAAAATTAAAAAAAAAAAAAACCTTCAACAACGAAAAACAAATTTGTTTAAGGGTAATTTAGGAAATTTCTAACTTAAAAAAATAAAAAGGTAATTAATGATGTTTTCCTAAAAAATTGGGTTTTTCTAATTAGGTCAAATAATTTGAGACGGAGGGAGTATAAGTTTAGCAAAAATACTTTTCCACCTTTAGCTTCGAAAGAGGTTGTGGCTTTTCATGGGTAATTTTGTTGTACATTCTAGATTTGAACTTTAAACATCTTCAATCATGTTGTATTGCAACTCAATTATTGGGAAATTGTTTTTTTAAAAAATAGGCTATTTTAGTTTCAAACCAGCTGCATAGGAATGCATCTTATTCAACCGTCGCACAGTCATATGCTATAAACAGTGAGGCAATAATACAATCTAATCCATCTGACTCATTGACTTTGTCTTCCTTGCTTATCTCTCAGAAACTATCATTACACTGTTTCTCCCTCAGCTCTTTCATTTCTAAAACTATTTTATCTTCTAGCAATCAGTTCCCAACAACTTCTTTTCAGAAAAGACCAAATCATGAAATTTTATATGATACTTTATTTTATTCAGAAAAAAGAAAAAAATGCAATCTGTCCGAAAATAAACAAACAATCAATTATAAATAAAGATAAATAATCCAATTTATTGCACTTAAGAGTGACATTTTCAATTAGCTTTGTTAATTGTTGTTAATTATCGAAGTCGTGAAAGCAACTTGGATTATTTTAGACTTGTTTTTGCATTTGGAGGGTTGAAATTTTTTTTCCAGGGAGGTAGGCCAACTTGGATTATTTTTTTAGATGAAATGATCAAATTTCAGATAAATAGTTTTCAAGGGGTCCTTAAAACTAAAAACAACTTTAAGATTAGATAATGATGAAGCTAGACAATTTGTTTTCTTTCAAGGGAGGTCAATTAGTGATATGTATTATTAAATTACAACAGGGACGAGGGAGTTTTTGAAAGCCAAATAATGCATGGCTCCCTTGCCTCTCCTCCCCTCTACACTACAGATAAGGTAAGAGTTTAGAGCTTAAAATAAACAATAAAAGACAAAAAACAAAAAACTTTACAATTCATCATTCATATACTCGATAGATCCAGAACTTTATCCAGCCTAAAAGGAAAGAACAATACCCCACAAGAAGTTGGGATGTTTAGGAAATGGCCTTTTAAGTACCTTGATAATCTTCTATGACAGACTTTTAAGTTTCAACTGCTGCATATAACATAGTATTGCTTGGTAGTTTAGACATCAAAATCAAAAAGTAACCATATCATAATCCTCACCAAACAAGTAACTCAACCTCTCCAATCTCCATGGATCCTCCCCCAACCCTGGCTTCTCTCTTTGGCTAGGTGATAGCTTGGATCTACACAAAGGACATGTTTCCTGGCCCTGACCAATCCAAACATCTAGGCACTCCTTGTGGAACACATGAGAACAATTGCAAAGCTCTCTAACCCCATCACTTGCCTCCATGTTATTCAAGCACACAACACAGACCAAGTCCTCAGCACTACAAGCTCCTCTTCTTCTGAGCAAGTCACCATATTCTGTTATTGGAAGTTGCTTCTTGATTGATTCATCTATGAGGTGGAAAGGGACAGAGACCAGCGAAGGAGATGGCCGATCCTCAGGCTGATAATCATCATGATTTCGATGTCTAAAGGATAAGAATTTCCAAAGCTGAGGCAGGTACGAGAGTAGCAATATGAGAACGTCTTTTACAAGGCCTAGCAAAAGGTTTTGAGAGGTTAATGTAGTAAGCTTTGGAAGTTTATAAGTGCAAACATTTACACAAGACAAACCCATGAAGCAAGGCAAAAATGAACGACAATCAGTGTGGGTTGCTGCTGAATGATTTAAATTGAAATTGAAATTGAAATTTATAGAGAAGCATCTTAAATGGGGTTTACTTGGAAAGTCTTTTGCCTAAGTTGGCAAGAAAACAGGTAGTATTTGATTTAACAATAGGAAAAAAGAAGAGTACACATATACAATAGCCAAGTTTATATATATATATATATATATCTCTCTATTTTTTGGAGAAAAAACCTCACCGTTCACCTCAAAAACCTACTCCAACAGTTTCTCCATCTCCATTTTTTATATTAGAATTGGTATAGTGCTTCTCTACAAGTAGAAAATACTGTAGCACCTCTAAACAATATTCTCCCTTAAAATAATACCCGGTTGAATAAAAAAATAATTCTTACTCTCTAATTCCTTTTCTCTTTTGTTCTTCACTCTCTCGTGCTTCTCTATCTCAACGGTTACAAACTAAAACATATCACAATCAAAACAAAAACAGAAAACCCAATTGAAAGATTTGAAACACAAAAACAATCGTTCTCATAAGTCTAATGAAATCTGAACAATAAAATAAAACTAATCAAACCAGAACCAAAAAAAAAATGTAGAACGCCGATCTCCACTTCTCTACCGGTGATCTATGTGTGTGTGTGAGATAGAGGGAGAGAGTGTTCTAGAATCAAGTAGAAATAGAAAAAGTAAAAAAAAGAGAGAGCTAGAGAAAGAAAGAGAAAGAGAGATAGCTGGAGAAAGTGAACCACAATGAACTAGATAAAGAAAAAGAAGGGTAGATAGAGATAGGAGTGGGAGGTGGGGAAAAAACAAAGAAAAAAAAAGAAAAAAAAGAAAAAAAAGAAGAAGAAGAAACGTATGGATGAAATTAAGAAAGGAAAAATAATATAAAAAATAAGAAATGGCAATTAAGAAATGCTACCACAATATTTTCACAATAAATTTTAAGTAATAGATTGTTATTAGCTAATATTGGTGAGTAAAAAAATAATTTTAGCGGTGAGTTCAAATTAGAACTAGTAACAACTTTTTACATAAGATTTTGATGTGACTCTTGTGAAAGTATTGCGAAAAATGTTGTGGATATAACACATTTCATTGAAAAATATAATTGTTGGGAATGAATATAGGAAGAATAATTGATGATTAAAAAAAAAAAAGAGTGAATGAAGAAATAATATTTAAATGAGATGGAGAAAATGATAGAGAATTTGTTAGAAAATGTATTTGAAAAACTAGGTAAGTAAAAGCTAAATGTCATTATTCATTATCCAAACAGTACAAAAATTTAAATAATTTGCTGGAGATGCTCTAAGCTATTTAGATTTGGACTTGGGACATGACTTCGTGCAAGGAGTATCTCTTACTATAGGTTCTATATGTATATTTATCCATAGGGTAGTAGACTTGTTGTAGAGTCAATGGAAGGACTTAACAAATATGATCTAACATTGTAATATCCTACTATTTTCATTTTAAATGAAACAAAATTAATCATGGTACCTAAACATCATAAAATTCACAAAATTATTCTTTAAATAAACACTTAGGTGTTGTTCCTTAGGTTTCTTCTTAAGATTCTGTCATATGGATTTTTTTTCATGAAATAGAAGTGTATGTTTTAGTTAAATAGCCACATGGCTGAATCTTAAAAAAGGAACTTAAGGAACAGCACCTAAAGTACTGTACCTAAATTTTGTCATACTATTTTCATTTAAATGAAACAAATTTAATCATGGTACTTAAGCACTATAAAATTCACAAAATTATTCTTTAAACACACACACACACACACACACACACATATATATATATATATATATAAGGAAGTTATTTTGAGTGGAAATTGTTATTTTAAGATTCACTTTCTCATGTTACATGTGTGTGTGTGTTATGAATGAAAAAAAAAAGTGTTAATAAATGAATTTATAAATCAAAAAACCATTTTCCTATTTTAAAATAAATAAATATATTATATTTACATAAAGAAGGTTATTGTTGTAATATGATATAATAATATATAAAATTAGAAGTGGTGAGAAAGTTATAACCCAAATTAGAATTTTATTATACTCTAATTATGTGTTATGTGTATTTTTAATTTTACAATCATTTGGTGCGAAGTGTCTCTATATTTAATTAGACTCTAATTTCATGTTAAGTGTCCTTCTAATTATACTTTAATTGTGTGTCAATTATATTTAAATGTAAATTTATATCTAAACTTATATATATAATTCAAATATAAGAGACATTTCCATTCACATTGCAACTCAAACCATTGGTGAAAGTCATCACAACAAAAAGTAACGATAAGGACACAATAGTTTTCACAATATATAAAAATTACAATTAGCCATTTTAAAAAGATATGAAATTTGTTGTGCTTTTAACAATTAACCATTTTAAAAAGATATGAAATTTGTTGTGAATTATATTATGACTCTTATTTGGTCAACAAATTTGTGTAAAACGGCTTGAACTAGTGAGTCCGTGACTTACCCAACGAGAACTTGAGCAGTGGGCAACTACGGTGTGGTTGATTTGGAATGCAAGCAACAGGTTTTACTTTGAGCATGTCCAACTCCAACCAAAAGCAATTGTTGATGTCGCTTGCGGACTGCTGGAGGAGTACCAACGCCTCATGACTCTGCAGTAAAAAGCCAATGTTTTTTTCTGTTTCTGCTGCATATTTTGTATCGGGCTCTATTGCTGCAATGCTGTATCTGTTTTATTTTTAAACCCCAACACTGTTCACTGGGGGTCATTGTGTATTTGTGTTGAATTTTTCACATTAATGAAATTTCTATCGTATTGGATGTCAAAAAAAAAAAATTTCCTATAATCATGTGAGCAATGAGTGCCACGTGTTGTGTACACCTGCGCAACACAGCAATTATGACTTTCAAAACAGATCTTACTTTCAAAATTCAATCTGTGTAAAGCATGATAAACAGGACGAATAGATCCATTCACGAAGCAATGAAACCAATCACATTATAATAAGTTGATTTAGGTGATCAATTTGTCTTGCCTTTACATAGAAGTCTTCTTCACCTTTTACGATCACATCATTTATCACAATTTTGGTCATAACTTCTTCAGGTGGTGGAGTGTATGTACCGGACAATCATTTACACATAAATCACTGCTCACAATCGAACACGTTAGAGTCATGACTTAAAAACTGTCCCTAAACTTTCTTTTATATGAAAACTCAATGATTAGATCAATATATATTCCTCTTATCTTGTCAGATATCATGCCTGCCAAGCACCTCGCAAGCATACAGTCATACTACTTGAGATTAGCCATTAATATATCCTAGTATGAATAATTAGTTGGCAGCAATGACCTGGTTTCCGTTAGTTGGGGGGCAGCTAAACTTCATGGCATTGTCATGGGCATGATATCTTTATATCATAAGATTGAGAAATTGATGGGTTAGTTATGGTTAAATGATTAAAGTCTTATTTAAAAAAAAAAAAAAAGTTTAAGGATTAAATTACAAATTGTACTAGTTAACTTTCATCAAAATTCTGCTCAGTCTTGTAAAATTTATAACTTTTACTCAGTAGTCAGTACTGTAATTCTTTCATCAAATTTCGTTGCATTGTGCTATTAGATGTCCTTAAAATGATGTTATTTTGATATTTTTGAGTTTCTTAATTTAAAAAAAAGAGAAGAATATCTAAAATCTAATAAAAAACATATTTTGAAAAAAAAAAATTGTAAAATCACAAGCTCTCTCTCTCACTCTCTCTCTCCCCGACAATATCATATCTATCACAAAGTTATTTTTTTTTGGAGAAGAAAAGGATGGAATTGAAGCATAAGAGGTGATAATTAAACCGTAAACCCCACGAGTTCAAATTTGTCAAAGTACAGCACTTGAGAGTCTAGAATGCAAGTAGTGCATAAATTGACTAGTGGCAGCTGGCAGGCAAGCCAAATTTATGTAGAGAGAAGCAAGGTTTTCAGACCCGGACCGTTCATTGAACCGTAAAAGGGAGAGGTTCAAGGTTTTTGAAGTCGAACCGAGGTCGAACCGGGGTCGAACTGTGATGACGTCATAATTAATTTAATAATTAATTAAAGCCTAAATATAGATATTAAATTTATAAAACTAGCAAAATTGACAATATATCTATATATGTGAGGGAAATTTAATGATTTTCAAGCATATATTTAATAATTAAATAAGAAAGTTAATAAAATAAAACAATAACCATGAAAACATTAAAATTTATGATTAATTTTTGAAGTAAAGTTGAATATCTTTGAAAAATTTTAATTATAATTTTTTTTATTCCTTGTAAGAGATGGATAATTTAATTAAGTAGAATAAAATTGTGTTAAGTTGTTTTTTTTTTTTTTTTAATAAATTGCTAAGGGGTTGGACTGCACGGTTCTCACCGGTTTGAGCGGTCCAACCCCGGTTTTAACGGTTCACGGAATTAACAAAAAATCCGGTTCTTTAGGCTTAAAAAACCGGTTTTCATCCCGGTTCCTGGTTTTCACGGTCCGACCTCCCGGTCCGGTCCGGTTCTGAAAACAGTGGAGAGAAGTCAATGTGCCACTCTCATTTGATAACATCAAAATTCCGAAGTTTCGTTATCACTACGAATCATCGCCAATGGGGATTGAGGGCATAGTAATCTCCGTGACCCATTCTCTCTTAACAATATATTAAGGGAAGTGCATTCAAAGCAAAGTCCATGACGAAAAATTTCTTCACCAAACTATTAAATTAACCACACATCACCTAAAGCCTTGAAGACTCTGTTTTTGTTTTTTTGGTTTTGATTGTTTAAAACTTGCCACTCGTTTTATGTGGTCCCCTTTTTTCTTAACATTTTGAACACTGTCCTTTGGAATAACATACAAGCAAATTAATTCTCTTTTCAGGAGAAAATGGGTAAATGCTCTTTAAAAAAAAATCTAGCATTTTGTTCTCTTTCCCAAATTAATTAGGGAAATGTCCATGTTATAACTCGATTGTTCAAAAATCGAATTTCAAAACACAACTATAGGGTCTTTAAAATGTCACTATAGGTATGGGGTGATTAAACTTTTAAAAATAAAATAAAATAAAAAATTTGCATGGAACTCGAGTTCCAAAACACCGCTATAAAGTCTTAAAACGTCATTGTAGGGCTCCTTAAAACGTCATTATAGGGCTCTAGGTTTTTTTTTTTTTTTTTTTTTTTTTTTTTTCAGTTTGTTAAAACTTGATTGTCCAAAAATCGAGTTTTAAACTGAAACTCCATTTTTAAAAAGTCGAGTTTCAAAAGAGAGGCATTTCCCTAATTAGTTTGGAAAATGGGGCAAAACGCTAGATTATTTTTTTAAAAATGGCAGAGGCCAATTTTCTCCATTGTTTTCAAGATGTAGAAAAAGATGTCATACTCGAGTAATTCTCTCTTAACAATATATTAAGGGAAGTGCATGCAAAGCAAAGTCCATGACCAAAAATTTCTTCACCAAACTATTAAAATAATCACACATCACCTAAAGCCTTGAAGATTCTAGTGGTGTGGCCAGTGACTATTACCTAAAATGAAAAGAGTACCTACGGCCCCGGGCTATCTAAAATAGGAAAGCAATTACGACCTTTGAATGTTTGGACTTTGGACTTTTGACAATCCCATTGCATACACAAGGTGGTAAAAAGAAAAATGTTAAAAACCACATAAAATGACACAATTATCTACATAGCAGATTGTAAATGATAGAGAAAAAATGGTAGATTTATATAAAAATGATAGATCAAACAGTCACAATTTGACATATAAGATAGTTGTGGCAAAAATTATAGTAATTTATGTAGTATTAGAACTACTCGAGGTAAAAAATTTAAATATTACATGGTAAGGAATATCTTATCTTATCATGACGCGAACCCATATGGTACTAGTCTTTTAATAGTTTCTTACCCAAATATCACGCCTCTTTAGTTTCTGATCTAATTCACAAACTTACAAGTTAAAACTTCAAACACTGTTTGCTCCATCTCATCCAACGTCGCACCAACGAAAAAATTTAGAATAACAACTTTTTCTAGCACAATTTTGTCATAATTCTAATGTTATAATCTTACGGACTATAAGTGATGTAGAAAAAATAGTAATTTTATGTGAAAGTGATATGCCTCAGTTATAATAAGTCACACCAAAATTATGACATATTAATTAAGTCATTGCAAAAAAAAGAAGTTATGATTGTGGAAAAACTCTCCATGAAATCGTTTATAGTACTCCTTCGATTGCATCATCAAGATTAACTTCAAGTCTTGAAGACAAATCTCACTTTGAAAAATCCGATTATTAATGTAAAGCTTAATAAATAGGGCTAATCCTTTGGTGAAGTATGTGAGTTATTAGGCATCCCATATTTTTTGTTAGTTTATTTTGCTGAACAATGAGACAAAAAATTAAGCACGGTATTACCAATATCCCATTCATAATAATCTCCAAACTGAAAAGAGTAACCTTGAAATATGGGGACAAGAAATTGCATAAAAAAAGACTAAAGAGAAGACACTGTTTATTCTAAAAATTAGTTTGGCTGATAGTATGGATAATTTTTAGGTACTTCTGGAGTATGGATTGATAGTATTCCCTCCTCTCATATTTATGATGGACTCTATTATAAATTTAATGAGTGGATCTCACTATGAATGTGAGAGGAGAGAGCATTGTTCTTCATGCTTCTAGAGTACTTAAGTATTAGTAAAAGTGGCTAATACAGCTAGCATTATTCATTATGGATCCTACCATAAATTTAATAAGTGGACCCCACTATGAATGTGAAAGGAGTAAACACTATTTTTCATATTTCGAGAGTACCTAAGTATTAATAAAAGTGACAAATACAGCTAGCATTATTTAAAAGAGAAAAAGTTAACATATAACTTAAGGGCATTATTAATAAACTATTTAAAGAAATTATTTATGATAAAATAAAGAAAATGATTAATGTTTTGACGACTTTTTTTATTTTTTATAAAAATAATATTAAAATCCTTCTAAAATTATTTATTAACAATTATTTTAAAGTACCATTAATATAATCCTATTTAAAATTGCTAAATCTAGATCCTAATCATTGACCGTAAGCCATGTAAAAATGTGGTCCTGTGCTTTGAAAGTTGTGACCAAAAACAAATTTCATGGTAAAACTCAAAACTTGTCAAAAGAATCGAGAACTGTAGCAAAGAATAAAAAAATGGAGGCCACGTTATTAATTATACAGATGATCAACACATGCAAAAGCAAGATCTTATTTAATTGTTCTTAAAAGATTGGAAAGAAGATTACTTTAGGATTTGCCACGTGAAGGTCAAAGGAAAAAAAGAAAGAAAGAAAGAAAGAAAGAAAGAGAATTTGTAGCTAGGAAAAGGGTCCTTTTCACTTCTCTTCTCTTTAGTCGATCGGTTGTTACTTTTCCAATTAAAAGAATTAATTATATGTTGCTTTTCGGTCTTAACAAAAGTTTTAGTCTTTTCTTAAATAATAATAACCAGTATGTAATCAATGCAAATGTATAAATGTATTAAAAATTAAACATAATTTTTATTATAAAAATATAAATGATTAATCAAATTATTAAAAAAAATTGGCATATAACACATGCATATATATATATATATATATATAAATATATTTAAAATTAAATACAATTTTATAATCAAAATATAAATAATTAGTCAAATTATTTTTTTTAAAAGTAAACGTAATTAGTTACATATTAAAATTCTTACCTAAATTTAATACTACTTATGATCATTTTTTTTTTCTAATTTTTAATAAGATAGAATGTGTAGTGATATTTGTTGTGTGGTGATTTTTATTGAGTATATGTAATTGATTTTTTTGTTGTTAATTTTATAGTTCATTAATATTAAATTCTTAGTATTTTGCACTTATTAATTCACTTGGCACAAAAATTAAAAAATTTAATTAGACATATGGCACAAATTTAAGTGGATATTTATAGTGTGATCCCCACATAAATTTAGATACATGGCGCAAAATCAAATTCTAATTGAACTTTTTCAAAATTTGGTCTAATAATAATAATAATAGCATGAGAGTAGTTGTAATTTTGAATTAGGATAATTATATTTTTACATTGTACTATCAATGTAAGACTTAGATTGTAAACTAAACAAATATGTACAATATTGTCTCCTTTATTTACAATCATCAGTACTAAATTGTCAAAGTTCTTCTAATTAAGCCAAATCCTATTCTATCTAGTGCATAAAGTTGTGATTTATTATTATGTTTTATGTTGGCTTTATTCCATGACAAAAAGTGTTATAAGTGCATTAAATTATTTCCTTGTATTTTGTGGGATTTTATTGTATTGGGTTTAGTATTAAGTTGGTGAAGAATCGAGCATGAAATGAAGAATCTGTGCAGTTTCGCGATTGGTTCGTGAGTAGCTCGTCAGAAGGGTTCTCATGAAAAGGGCATGCGAGAAGCACATGACTGAAAGTTGAAAAGTCGTGCTAGGCTGTCAATTTCGCGACTGTCTCGCGAGAAGGGCCAACTCGCGAGGTACCCACGAAACTCTCTACTTGGAGGATTTTAAGTGTGACTTTCTTACCCTTCATTCATACTATATATACCATCATTACTTACAAAAGTATGAGAGACTATTCAAAGAGAAAAACCCTATAGGTTTTTTACAACACAACACACCCATCTTTTAGAGAGAGAGAGCTACTCATCCTTAGTGAGAAATCAATGTAGCATCTTCTCATTCCTTTTCCCATTGTCATACTTTAAGAGGAAATTTGTACCTAAACATAACCTACACCTATTCAAAGTGTAGAGAGTGTTTTGGAGCTTGGGAAGTTTTAGGGATTTGTTAAAAGAAGCCGGTGAGGCTTGGCGGATGCAATCGGGTGTATTGCGAGATTCAAAAAGTTAGAGGAGACATGACTCAGAAAATTTCATTAGTAGTAGGAGTTTAGAGGGCTCAAGTACATTAGGTAGATTAGACTTGGAGGGTCTTTTGTTATTTATGTACTCCAACTTTATTTTCTAGTGAATCAATTTCCTTCTTAAAGTTTCTTCTCAAAACATAAATAAACAAATACTTCTTAAAGTTTTCCTCCAAATTTGATCAAAGAATCTTTTATGTTTAGTACCGATTCATTAAATCATCTAAGGATGAGTTTGGGATGAGCTTATTTGGTTTTTAGCTTATTTTTATATTTGTACTATTCATAGGTCTCATTGTACTATTTTTTAGGACATATGTGAATCAATGTTAGGAACATATGTTAATATTGAATTGGCTAATCTTTTGACAAAACGCATTTTACTTGTAATTGGGTAGATCTAGGATGTGTTTAATACTTCAAGGAACAAGGTTTCAAGTTCGAGTGTTAAAACCATGCAAGTCTGTCCAAGAAACAAATGAAGAAGTGCTAGATTTTAAAATTCGACAGCTATTATCTATTGAGGTTTAAAAGGCTGCTAAAACTTCTTAAAGTTTCTTCTCAAAACATAAATAAACAAATACTTCCTAAAGTTTTCCTCCAAATTTGATCAAAGAATCTTTTATGTGTAGTACCAATTCATTAAATCATCTAAGGATGAGTTTGGGATGAGCTTATTTTTATATTTGTACTATTCATGGGTCTCATTGTACTATTTGTTAGGACATATGTGAATCAATGTTAGGAACATATGTTAATATTGAATTGGCTAATCTTTTGACAAAACGTATTTTACTCGTAATTGGGTAGATTTAGGATGTGTTTAATACTTCAAGGAACAAGGTTTCAAGTTCGAGTGTTAAAACCATGCAAGTCTGTCCAAGAAACAAATGAAGAAGTGCTAGATTTTAAAATTCAACAGCTAGTATCTATTGAGGTTTAAAAGGCTGCTAAAACTTCTTAAAGTTTCTTCTCAAAACATAAATAAACAAATACTTCTTAAAGTTTTCCTCCAAATTTGATCAAAGTATCTTTTATGTGTAGTACCAATTCATTAAATCATCTAAGGATGAGTTTGGGATGAGCTTATTTGGTTTTTAGCTTATTTTTATATTTGTACTATTCATGGGTCTCATTGTACTATTTTTTAGGACATATGTGAATCAATGTTAGGAACATATGTTAATATTGAATTGGCTAATCTTTTGACAAAACGCATTTTACTTGTAATTGGGTAGATCTAGGATGTGTTTAATACTTCAAGGAACAAGGTTTCAAGTTTGAGTGTTAAAACCATGCAAGTCTGTCCAAGAAACAAATGAAGAAGTGCTAGATTTTAAAACTCCACAGCTAGTATCTATTAAGGTTTAAAAGACTGCTAAAACCCGATTCTCGACAGCTTTTCGATAGATAGGTTATTTGTTGAGGTTTATGAAAATCAATTTTTCAGAACTGATTTCACTTCAATCCATGAATACATGTTTAGACTTTCTTTTCTCACAACCCTAAACAAATATAAGAATTGTTTTAAGGGCCATCAAAGGTTGTACAAGTGTGAAGCAAAGTTGTGTTCATACAAATTGTGACTGGAGACAGAATTTGCCTTAGTTCGTCTTTTTCTTGAAGAAACTCTATGTTTGTACACCGTAGAGTTTTGCAACCAAGGAGTTTCGTGATCTTCATCGTGTTGATGAACTGAAGAACTTTGCAGCTAACATCTTTCTTAAGTTGGTGTGTAAGTCGCGTACTGGGATCCGCGCATCAAATTGGTTAGTCACGTACTGAGAACCGTGCATTTAAAGGAAAAATTGTCACTACAGAACAAGTCCAACTGAGTATTGAGCTAAGGGTTCAACTGTAGGTTGGTATAAGGTATTGAGATTCCTTTACTTGTAACACTTGTTGTAATAATAGTGAATTCTCAGGAGTGGTGACCTTAAAATCACCCGGTAGGATTTTTGCAGTGTAGGTTTTTCCTATTCGTAAATAAATCACTGTGTCAATTTATTTTCCACTGCACTTTAACTAAGTTGGTGATTTGTTTGTGCTACCATGTGTATTGCATGCTAATTGAATTAATTAATTAATTTGTTAATTCATTACAATGGGTCAATATATTCTCGGCCTATCACTATTCAACTAACTTTTAATTTTTTTTTTCTACACTTTCAGTTTTAGCTAAATAAGTTGGTCCCAAATGGACCCTAAATAGCTTAGTAAATTATGCAACTAAAATAATATGTGAATAGACTTTTAAATTGTCATACAAAAGGTTGGAGGAACTTCCTACTAAATTAATTTGAAAAAAAAAAAATTGTCTAAAGAAAATTTTGGTAAAATAAGCAAAATATGAATACTATACATGTCAAAACACCCAAAGTTGCACATGTATGGTTCTACTTATCCAACTGTCAACCTAATTAAGAAATAATGCTATCAATAATCCAAAGCGGGACCCAAGATGCAAAGAATATTAAAAAAAAAAAACATTTTATTTCACATTCCAACTCAAACAATTGATTTAAAATTTTAAACCTCAACAAATCTGTTAGGTTTCAATTAATTTAAGTTAATCATTCCAACTCAAACAATTGATTTCACATATTTATTTATTTATTTTGTTAATCAAGATCTAAGTTAGAATCTTGCCTATAATTAAGAATAATCATCGTTTGAATTAATAGACGTGATAAATTTTAAATCATTTTCCAATTAAAATAAAATCAACAAATCTGTGTAAAACGATCGAAAACTCATAGTCATGGCTCCTGCAATGAGTGCCATATGTTGTCTGCGTTTGCGCAACACACCAATTATGATTAATGTCTTCAAAACAGACCTCACCTTGGAAATCCAATTTATGTAAAGCATGATAAATAGAAAAAGCAATGCCACTTACCTTAAAAAAAAAAAAAAAATCCGTAACATTTTTCACAACAATTGAGTTGACAAATTTTTACTAGTTCTTATCTGAATTTTTACTGACATCATCTTTTTACTTATTAGTTACTAGTTCTAATAAACTGTTACATTAATCGGGTATGGAATTTTTTGTGTCTATAAACTTTCTCTAATAAAACCAGTAAGTAGATCCCACCATTTCTCCACAATTATATTCTTCACACAATTCATCATATGAAGCAATGAAAAACCAATCCTTTTCATTAAAAATAAATATAGTAGTAGTAAATCCGTGGCAAGATTCAGACACATAAAAATTCACCCAAGTGAATTCTTGTGGAAACCAAGTGAATTGATTCCATTAAATAGTTGGGAATTTTTCAGAGGCTCTGACAGGTTTTTATTTTTATTTTTATGTATTTTTTTATTTAAGTTATGGTAAGCATAAGTCCCTAAAAAAAAAAAAAAAAAGTAAATAAGAGAAACAACTTTGTAGCTAAACCCCAACAAAAAGATATAGATGTCACTATGACCTTACTAATTGGAGAAGTGAACCCGAAGAATGGGTCAAGAATTGGCCAAAGGCCCATAAGCTCCAAATACCAGCAAGATCAAGCTTAAATTGTGGAGAAGGCCCTTGCTAATGAGCTTGTGAGATTAGCTCAAAATGGGTTAACCAATGCCCAACTCATGACTCTTGGATTCAGCCCATTCGACTAAACAAATCAGCACACAAAGTTGGCACCTTACCCAGAAAATTGCTGCTTGGAAAGATGGCTTGTGAGTTCAAACATAAGCTAAGAGCTGCTTAAAAGTTCAAACATGCTTCTAAGACATCTTTATTGGCATTTCATATGTTGTGGGCTAGCATATTATTATAGTGTATTTTGTTTGGTTACATAACAACCCTTAATGGGACGGATTTGCATTTTGTATTGACACAGTGGAAAGGTCCCTACCTCTCTTAACTGTTGAAAGATCATTTCAATGTTATATCAGATACATGGTGTGAACTATCAAATGAATTTAAAGAACATATACCATAAAAAAATGTTCGGGAAAGCAATATGTCAAAAACTAAAAGCCAAACAACGACTCGCAGGTTCTCAGGTATAAATACTAAGGATTAAGTGTTAACAAAAACACACAAGTAAAAGAGCTCAACAGCAGCCCAAGCATGTTGATCATTAGCAGTTTTTCATAATACATCAAAATCAAAGTCCAGTTCAAATATTACAGATTAAGTGTTAATCATCACTTCTCTTCTTACCGCAGCTGGTATTGTCACTATCATCAAGAGAATTAATTTGAAAACAAAACCAATTAGCTCTAGTTCAATCACACTTTCTCACCTCCCTTGATAAGAGGATGGAGGATAAGGTTGCGGGCAGGCGTGGACCCACTAAGAAGGGTGGAGGGGCCATGGCCTCCCAAACTTTTCCAATTTTTTAAAATTTTCCCTAAATTTTTAAAAAAATATATATGATTGGCCTCCCAAAACTTTTCAAATACTAGATTTTTATCCCGTAAATTTACCTAAAATTTTCAAAAAAAATTTAGTTAACCCTTCAAACTCTTCATGTTTCTTGTCTGACACTTTCAAATTGGTTCAATTTTATATTTGTTATTATTTTGACCCCTATTCATAAAATTCTAGTTCCACCCCTGGTTGTGGATTCAAGACAAAAGGGTGCTTGAGTAACTAAGCAATAAAAAAACTGACCAAAAGCCCTATTATCAATTTAAATTATAGTACAACTGAACCAAGGCCAAATGCATGGTCGACGTCAAAGTGGTAAGTTTAGGATGTTTAGCAGTGACAAAAAGGCAAACATGGCAAAGACTTGAGGTCTGATGGCCTTGGTGTCATATATAAGGCCAACGCTAACACCATGAGACCCAAAAAAAAATTTGAATTCAAAGAAAACTGTTTGTTTCTTACAAATAGTAATCATGGTCCAGGCCAATTGCTTATTTTTAGTCTTTGCTTTGGTTCTGGAATTCAAAGAAAACATGTGAAAATGCTTCATTGGAATCTCATTTTGCATTGCATGCATGGGACCCTCGGGCATGGCTTTTGTAAGTGGTTTATTCCATTTGAATATAGCTTATTTCAATGAGAATGATATATGTGAGTTTGGCTCCAATTTTTCATTTTTCCAAAATTAAAATCTTTTGGATTTCTGATTAAAATCGCATTCTAAAACTAAATACATTGATGTTAATGGATCAGTATGCTAATATCTATTATTTTAGCTATTTAACTTTGAAATAATTATTTTTGGTGTGAGACGTTGTATCAATCAACAATTATTTTTTGGGTGGAACCATATTTTAATAATAAGATCCTCCCATCAACATGTTAAGAAATCTACTATGTTCATAGAAACACATTTTCATTATAAGAAGATAGTTACATAACATTGATACTAAATACATTAATCAAATAAAGTGATAACAATAAACACCCACGTTCAAATATTACCAACAACATAAGTTCAAACATCACAAACACAACTTCAAAAATCAGAAACAACAATAAACATTTTTCTTAATTAATTCTAGAGAATCTCCACTTAGCCAGAAAAGCTTCACTTGAGCCAATGCTTTCTTTATTTACATATTAAAAAAGGTAACACGGCCTTAACCTTCTTTAAACTGCAACATCTACTCAACCTGCAAAATCACACACAAAAATATCACCCATAAGAAGTATAGAGCAAATGTGTTTTAAAAGTAAATAAGTATGCATCTCACAAGTGTTGGTTTGGGCCAGTTATGAGTACATAGATACAGTATTTTGTTAGGTTTTAAAGATTTAGAATTATATGTTTAGAGTCCTAATTCATTTATATATGTTGGCAAACCAAAAACATGTCTAAGATAAGTGTTAGACATTGCTCCAGGTGATTCAAGTCAGGTTTCAAGAACATTCAAGTTGCAGAAAAAGAAATCATCTTCAGTGAAATTTAACTGATCGAAAATTACATTTGACCAATCGAAAAAAGCAGAAAAACAAATTCTACAGAATTTTAAATCAGGCCCAAGCTTGTGAAAATGTTTAGGGTTTCAGTCCAACACTTCTAAGTATAAAAGAAAAACCCTAACTACATTTTGAAGACTCTTGGAAGTCTTGTGAGTTACTCTTGTGAGATCTGAGAAGTTCTGTGCCTTCTAACTCTACAAGTGTCTATTGGAACAAGATCTACAATCAAGTGCTGGTGGAATCTAGTTGCTGTAAGATCAACAAGTAGTGATTTGAAACCTTTGAGTGGATCTCAAAGCCATAAGTGTGGAAGCTTGTCTGCTCCAAATCCAAGAGAGAATAGTCTGTGAATTTGGAGCTTGCATGTGGTCGCGTCAGTAAGTTATTATTGGAGGTAGCAATAGATTTAGGGTTAAATATTTTGTAAAAAATTTCAATTCTCTATTAGTGATTTTGTTTACCTTGAGGATAGTTAGGTCAAATCCTCCTCAGGTTTTTATCTTGAAACGGTTCATTTCATTGGTTTTCCTTGGTGATCATATCTTTCATTGTTTAACCTAGATCTCATAATTAATCTAAGTAATCACTTAGCTAATATATTAGGTTAAACAATTTGTTTTAAGGGGTTTAAACAAACAAACAAGTGGTATTAGAGTGGGTTAGCTCTTGATTAGGTAGTTTACCTTGAGTTGATCCTTAACCTCTGCAGTCATGGAATACAGTCACTTTCTTGTGATCCCTCCCAATTTTGATGGGAACAACTATGCTTATTGGAAGGTTAGGATGAAAACCTTCTTGAAATCCTTGGATGAGAGAGTATGGCTCTCTATTGAAAATGGTTGGGAGAGTCCTACCACTGCTATAAATGAATGGACTACTTCTTAAAAGGAAGCTGCAAGCTTTAATAGCAAGACTATGAATGTCATCTTTAATGTTGTTTCTATGGAAGAGTTTAAAAGAATCTCTAATGTAAAGGTTACTCATACTACCTGGAATATTTTGCAAACTTTGCATGAAGGCACTAAGGCAGTAAAGATTAATAAACTGCAACAATTGACCTCTAGGTTTGAAAGCATTAGAATGGCTGATGATGAGACCTTTGATGAGTTATATGCCAAACTGAACGACATAGTGAACTCAGCTTTTAATTTGGGTGAAGTTTATGATTAACCTAAGATTGTTAGGAAGATTCTTAGTACCTTAATTGATGACTTTAGACCCAAAGTCACTACTATAACTGAAAGTAAGGATATGGACACTATACCTATTGATGAACTTGTAAAATCTCTTCAATTCTATGACTCTGACTTACCCAAAACTCAACAAATCCAAATCTATGGCTTTGAAATCTGTTAATGATGAAGATGATTGTAGATTTGATGATGAAATCTCTTCTACAGATATTGCCTGTCTTGCTAAGAAACTTGTAGGATCTCTTCAATCCTATGAGTCTGACTTATCCAAAACTAACAAATTCAAATTTATGGCTTTGAAATCTGTTAATGATGTAGATGATTGTGGATTTGATGATGAAATCTCTTCTATAGAGATTGCCTATCTTGCCAAGAACTTTAGAAACTTTCTAAGAAACAATAATAAAATGGCAAGAAATCGAAACAATGCTAACAATAAGAATGTGAAGAAGAATGAAATAACTTAAAACAATAATTCTAAAAAATCAAAAGATAAGGTTATTCAATCCTCTAACAATTCTTTAGGCCAACACTGTTTTGGTTGTCAAAGGTATGGTCACCTTAGTTCAGAATGTCCTACTTATTTGAGATCTAAGGGAAAAGTTATGGCTGTTACCCTTAGTGATGATGAAGTTTTTGATCATGAGTCTGAAAGTGATTAAGAACGAAATTTCATGGCTTTCACTATTACTCCTATAGTAAGTGAGTTTGAAATTGTTGGTGAGAACCCTTTTGATGGGAAATTCTCTGAGAATGCTGACTTGCAAGACTCTTATAACAAGTTTTGCAAAATTGCAGCAAAGGATGCCATGAATGTTGACTTAGGTTTGAAAAAGATAAACATTCTTGAGCAAAAAAAGAAAAATTTGTTGGTTAAATTGTTTGATTCTAATGAACTTATAACCTCTGTTAAGATTAAGAACATGTCCTTGATTGAAAAAGTTAAAAGTTTGGAATTTGAATTATCTATTGCTAGGGAAAAAATTGATTGGACTTCAACTTCTAAACTGGATAACATGTTGAATGTTCAAAAATCTACTTCTGATAAGACAGGGTTAGGGTTTGTTGAGAGTGTTTCTGCTTCTGTTGTTCGTCCTCCTTAGTTTGTACCTACTTCATCTATTTCTTCACCAAAAGTTAAGGTGCCTAAGGAAGAGATTCTAGCTACTAGGAAGATTAGGGTAGATCTAAGTGATTCAAAACCCAAGAAACCCAATCATCCTGGAAGTAAGAAACAACACAAACCTTAGTGGTTTTGTCACTTTTGTGGTGGAGCAGGGTATACCCACCCAAACTGTTTTAAGTTGCAAGCTTCAAAGCAAGCAACCAAATGAAAAGTTACTGTGCCAAAAACACAAGATCCTATGGCACTTATTCATGAATTCGTAAAGGCTCTTAACCTTTATGCCAATGCAAGAGTTGAACTTCAGTCTAGCTTTTCTAGAAACTCCAATCCTAAGTTTGTATCTAAGAGAGTGTGGATGCAAAAGACTCAATCTCAGTGAGTCTGTCTGACATGGTTCTTGTGCTTAATCTTTCTATTCCTTGTGACCAAAATGTTTTTCATTAAGATTTTCCTTTACATTACATTCATGCATTTCATTCTAGGTTTGGTTAGGATGTTTTTAAGTTTTTATTTTTTTTTAAATAATAGAAATTTTTTTTTGTATTACACATCACCAAGTGTGTAATTGAGGTTAGCCTATGAAATTTTCATTTCATGACTGTGTACCTTATTTAGCTTTGATGAAATATTTTTCTACACTTTGCTAGTTTGTGCTATGTAGTGCTTAAATTGTGTGAGTTGTTTATGGTTTTTAAACACATGCTCTTGATTTTGATGTCACATTTTTTTGATTGTAAAGACTAAAAAATCCTAGAAGAAAGACATAAATAACCATCTCACCACTATTACTCGCCAATCATGAACAACTATGTGCAAATTATAAAAGCTATGCTCGGTAAGGTGTAGCACTTGCATAGCAAGATTAAACGAAGTGTTGAATTTAAAAAGAATAAGAAAATCAAAAGGAAAATAAAAAGAAAAAGAAAAGAAAAAAGAAAAAGAAAATGCTTTTACATGATTGCAGGCATGTTTTCTAGGAGATGTGAGAGTTATATGATGTAACTCTTTAGGTGATGTCACTTTCAAACCAATGTAATTAATGATGTAGAAATTTTGTTTAATTACTATCTACATATCACCTTTTATGGATCTCATACACTTACTAGTTGCACACAGTACACGAAAATCTTTCGTAAACACTATACTTGTGATTGTGTGTTAATTAATGTGGTCATCCAAAATTATGCTTCTTGTAATGTTTAATACTCTTTTTGGGGTTCGGGTAGAAATTTTTGTGGAGAAAATTCTTGAATCTTGATAAAAATTGATTTGGCTGAAGAGAAAGTGGATTTTCAAAACATTTGGAATCATTGACATGCATTTCATATCATAAAATCTTGTTTTAAAAAGTGTTCTTGTAGAAAATTCCAAGTTTTCAAAATTTTCTGATTTTTCAAGTCTTGATCGATCGAACTTGTTTTTCAACCGATCGAAAAAATGCAGTTTTTAGACCAAAACTCACTGCCTGATTTGATTCCTCTCAATCAGTCGAACCTATTTTTAACGGTTTTTCGATTCCAGGCTCGATTCCTTCTAACTGATGAAAAATTGTTTTTGTATCTGAACATTGTTCTTCAAAAATTTTGTCTTCCTCCTTGATCCCTCTCAATTCCTTCTTAGTCTTTTTTTTTTTTTTTTTGAATCAAAGCTTCAAGGGTTTTCTCCCTTAACCTTTGATAAGACCTTTTTACCCTTCCTCTTTTTATGTTTTTATTTTTTTTATATATATTTAATTATATTTCATGCATACATGCGTTTTCATCACATTTTTCAAAATTTTAAAACCAAAGGAATTTTGGGGTTTTCAGTGTTTTTGAGTGTTTTGATCCAATTTGTTGGATAAGTTTCTATTCATGCATGATATAAACGTAATTCCTATGGTTTAATTTAAAAAATTTCATGATTTATGGAAAATTTCAAAATTAGGGTTCCTGTTTTCTTGAGAAATTTTGGAATTTTGTTCAATTGGGTAAAATTGATTAAAATTGGCTTTTCATATTGTTTAATTGAACAATTATAGCATGTTTTATACCTGTTGTGATGATTCAATTGATTAGTATGTGGATTTTTGAAAATTAGGGTTTCAAAATTGGGGATTTTGCATAAATTCTGATTTTCTAGGTCAATTTTTCAAAATTGTGAGAAAATTAAACTTGTTAATGCATTAATTCATGCATCAATTGTGTCCTTGCATCATGTATCATATAGTTTTTGAAGATTTCTTATATAAATTGTGCATAAAATCTCTTTCTATTGTAGTCAACCTTAGTTTTTGTGTTTTGTTTTCTTCTTGTTTCCAATTCCTTAGATCCTAGTAATGGCCCCTAAGAAATCTAGAAACATTAAGACCAAAGCCAAAAGATTCTCTAGTCTACTTCTAACCCAATTGAGGTCTTTGACCAAACTAAGTTTCATTGTGTTTCAAAATTTTCAAAAATTTGATACTCTTGTTAATCATAGGTCTATTTGGGGTGGAAGACAAGTCATTCTAGGTGAGTTAGATACTTCTATTCATAGGAATCTAGAGTCTAGGTAGTGGTTGTGTTTGTGTTCTGATTTAATACCCCCTCATGCTGCCTTAATTAAAGAATTTTACTTGAATCTTTCTATTCGTTCTGATGATTCAGGTGGTCACATATTGACTGCTTGTATTCGAGGTGAAGAGTTGAGGATAACATAAGTAAATAGTAGCTGAAGCTCTTGGTGTGCCTCTTGTTTATGGACCTACTTATCCATAGTTTGAGTCTCCTTCTATTAATGATGTTATGTCTCTTCTTTGTGGAAGATCTGTTTCTTGGGGAACTAAACCAAGACTTAACTCTTGTGAGTTGACAAAGCATAACTACATGTTGTTTAGGATAGCATGTCACAATATTTTTCCTATCTCTCATGTGCACACTATTCCTATTGATAGATGCATATTTCTATATGCTCTTAGTACGAATGGTTCTATTTGTTTTCCATCTCTTTTTATTCAAGCCATTGTTGCAGTACATAGGAGTAAATGTAGGAAGCATAGTCTCTTCTTTCCTATTTTCATTAGTAGGATCCTAGCTTATCTAGAGCTTGAGGATTTTCCTGCCTTTGATACAGTTCATCTCACCAACCCCCATAAGATCTTCTTTTCTTAGACAGCGGCAAGCATAAAAGAACACGGTTGAACCAAGTGCTAGTTCATCTAAAAGACCTCGAGTGGAGTCTACTGCTGGAGATTTGCCTTCTGAGGAGATTCCTATAGATCCTATAGCTGTTGTTGCTAAGGATAATGTTGATGAGGTAGAGGTTAAGACTAGTGACGCTCAGCCTACTGTTCCTCCTCCTCTCTCTCTTCGTGCTATGATGGAGACCTTCATGACTACTCAGGCAGCACATGGACAACTTCTTAATGAGCTTATTACTAAGGTTGTTGCTTTGAGAGTGGATTTTACTGAGTATAGGAATGCTTTCCCACCTCTTCCACCTTTAGACAGTTGAGTGTGAGTAGCTCTTGTACTTAGGGGGAGTGTATATGTGAGAGAGTAGAAAGTAGTTTTGTGATGTACTTAGGGGGAGATATGGAGTTTTTTTTGGTGATGTACTTATTTTATTTGATGATTATTCTTTGATATCTGTCTATTTTTATGTTTTGTGAATCCAAGTTCAGTTTTTAGATTTGATTTTATATTGTATTTTCCACACATGCATTTATGGTTTGTTTTCAGTGTTTCAGGAATTTACAGGTTAATTCTTTCTCAATTGCTATCTATTCTAGTGACTAATAGTTAGTGGATTGATAGAATTGTATTAGGGCAACACTTTGGGCTAGTTCTTGAGTTGAGCAATTCATATATATGTGTGTGTGTGTGTGTGTGTGTGTGTGTGTGTTTGTGTGTTTTATAATGAATTGCTAAAGGGGGAGATTGTTAGGTTCTAAAGATTTAAGATTAAATTTTTAGAGTCCTAATTTGTTTATGTTGGCAAACCGAGAACAAAAACATGTTTAGGATAAGTGTTAGACATTTCTCAAGGTGATTCAAGTCAGGTTCCAAGAACATTCAAGCTGCAGAAAAAGAATTCATCTTCAGTGAAATTCGACCGATTGAAGATCGTAGAAAAACAAATTCTATAGAATTTTAAATCTGGCCCAAGACTGTGAAAAAGTTTAGGGTTTCATTCCAACACTCCTAAGTATAAAAGAAAAACCCTAACTATGTTTTGAAGACTCTTGGAAGACTTATGAGTTACTCCTATGAGATTTGAGAGATTCTATGCCTTCTAACTATACAAGCGTCTGCCGAAACAAGATCTACAATCAAGTGCTAGTGGAATCTAGTTGCTACAAGATCAACAAGTGGTGATTTGAAACCTTTGAGTAGAATCTCAAAGTCATAAGTGTGGGAGCTTGTGTGCTGCAAATCCAAGAGAGAAGATTCCTTGGATTTGGAGCTTGCACATTGTTGTATTAGTGAGTTACTACTAAAGGTAGCAATAGATTTAGGGTTAAATCTTTTGTATGAACTTCAATTCTCTATTAGTCTATTTGTTTACCTTGAGGATAACTAGGTCAAATCCTCCTTAAGTTTTAACTTTGAAACAGTTCATTTCATTGGTTTTTCTGGTTGATCATATCTTTGTGTTCTTTTCTTTTCCGTTGTTTGTGTGATATGATCTTTCACTATTTAACCTAGACCTCATAATTAACTAAGCAATCACTTGACTAATATATTAGGTTGAATAATCTATTTTAAGGGGTCTAAACAAACAAACACATTTCTTGAAAATTTTGAGCTCGAACAAGTTGGAAATACAACAATTAATTAATAATATTTATTTTAAGTAAATTTTATGTACTTTTTAACATAATTTATGTTTATTTTAAAATTTTAAATTAAGTAACAACAATAAAATGTTAAAACTCAACTTAATTATTATTTTTTTGATAGTCTATAAAAATGCAAATCCCTATCTAGCTCTATATATTGGCATAACTGGCTTAACAATATATTGCCGGCAAGCATTATAACCAAAATTTTTTTCTAAGACTGATACATAGTCAAATAATGTCTATAACTCGACACCCCCCACCCCCACCCAAAAAAAAGGGTGAATAAGAAAGAAAGATAGAGAGTCAAGTTGAGAGTGGAAGAGAATTAAAGCAAAACACAAACAAGAAAGAAAACACATCACAATTAAGAAAATCATCACACATACCCTGTGGTTGGCCTGCTTGTTGTTGTTGTGGAGGTTGAGGTTGAGGTTGGGGTGGGTGATATTGTTGGTGTGTTCTGCTAAATTTAGATCATGTTGGAGCATTTTAATATTAATTAATTAAAATGGATTTATATGACTATATAAATGTAAAGATTTGGGAGTTAATATGGAAGATGAGGAGTTAGTGAAAATGTTTAATCCCACATTGAAAAGGAGAGAGACTATTTTATTCTTTTTAATGTGGTGATTAATAGGCTGATGTGTATTGTAGCATTTTGTGGGCTAGATACATTCAGAATAATTTCCTTATTCATTAGTGAGTAAATGACCTTTTTATTATGGAAAATGAAGAGTCATTCACCCACTTAATGGATTAGTTGTTGGGCCTATTTATTTCTTCAGAAATTCCTTATCTCATCCATTTAATTGTGTAACTCCAATCCATCAGATTTATGTCCAGCATCCGAGTAACAATCCAGCAATTGCAAGCATTCTTATAAACTAAAAAATAGAGAGGTTCTTGGCAAAGAAGGGTGTTCTTTTTAGAGGAGCTTCCTGGGGGAGATAAGTTAAAGAATGTCTACACTAGTTACAAAGTTTAGTCAACCAAAGACTTGAATTTCCTTAAAGAGAGCGAGTGTCATGCCTCAGTCTAAATAATGTTGTGTATTTTCTAATCTTAAATAAATAATATTCAAAAGTATTATTTAATTTCTTTTTGTGTTATTTCCATTATTATTGTGTTTGCATCAACAATCATTAGGGAACATATTTAATAGGAGAAATATGAGATTCCAATTGAGCATGAAATATAATAGAAAGTACACCATTTAATTTAAAAACCTAAGTTTACAAATTCAGATCAAGTTATATTATGATGATCATTCACTATTTTCATTATCATTTAATATGAAATTTTACCCAAATGTATCTACTCAACATATTTTATATATATATATATATATATATATATATATAAAAGTGTATGAATAACCAATAATAGAGAAATAACAATTAATTTTTATTTATAAATAAATAAATTAATAAAATTAGAAATGAAGAAGGAGGTGGATAAATAAAAAATAAACAAACAAACAAAAAAGGGATGGAGATGAAATAAAGAGAAAATAAATTCAAATGGCTTTATGTGACCTTTGTGTTCTTTAAGAGTTTTAATAGTATCACAAAATCTAATGAAGATTTTATATTTTAGTAAATTACAGTTGGCACCCTAAGGTTGGAGCTAATACCAAGCAGGTCCAAAATATTTCAAAAATAACCAATTTGATCCCTAAACTATATGCTCTTAGAAATGAAATTGTTGTATTTAGCATATGGTTTAGGGATCAAATCGATTAGTTCTTAAATGTTTTTTGAACTTGTTTAGCTTCGTCTCAAATCTTAGGAATGCTAATTGTAATTTACCATTTTATATTTAACCATAAAATTTTAGCTAAATAAAAAGATTTTATTTATATTTTTTTCTTTCAATTCTCTGAGCGAGGAGACTAGGGAGGAAATTTCCTTGTAGAAATCTCTCCACGCGGTATGCCCCCACCACATCTGATTGAATGCAAATAAATTTAAACAAAGTTTCATAGACATCATAGCTAGTTAGGAAAATATTGTGTCTTTGTACTGTCCATTCTTTATCAATTTAAAAAATAGTTATAAAAATAAAAAAGCAATAAAGTGAAGGAGTAAAAAAATAATCTAATCAATGACTAAAAAACTTTTTTTAAAAAAATAATGGAAAAAGCTGATTAACAGTCCCTCTTCAAACTCTTAATTTTTTTTTTAATAAAATGGTAAAAAAGAACCAACAATCGCGGGTGAAAGTGTGTAGACAAAGGCGGTTATCTTTTTCTTTGACACGTCTTCACAATCAATCATTGCCCCAGCACCTTAGAAATTGCAAAGGGCTTACCTTTGCCGCTTCAATCAAAATCTTTTTGACCATTTTATCTGCACCACATTATGGAACAATAATATTACACCACGTGTCCATAATTTTTAATTAATTTATTTATTATTATTTTTTTTTTTAAGAATACTAAGAGAGGGGAGATATCTGTTAGCTGAAATAATGGATTAAAAAGAAAAGACGAGAGAGGGCAGTGGCACACAGCTACACATACTAACCATCTGCCAGCAAATAGTTAAATTATGTTTTTTTTTTTTTTTTTTTTGGTATTTGGATACTGGTATTTTGACAATTTTATCATATCTGTGCAACCCCCTATTCTGCATGTGAGTGGAAGAGAGAACACAAGTATAACGCGAAAGAGTTGCATAGTTCAGGAGTAGCGGTCTAGGCTCTCACACATGGCTGGCCCTAGGCCTAGGCCACTTAGGCCATCGCCTAGGGCCCCCTACCAGAGAAAGGCTCCCAAATTTTGGGGCAAAAATTGATATATTTTAAATATATATATATATATATATATATATATATATATGCTTTGGAGATATAGGAAAAGAAATTAGTTATATATATATTTTTTACTTTTAAGAAGTTGCAAAGAATTGAGTAATACTAAAGATAATACAATTTTAAACATATGAATTTTACAAATATATGTGTCATCAATCACAATAAATAATTTCAATAGGAAAATTATAGAAATATTATAAATTTTACTTCAAAACCTTGACAAATTGATGTGACAATTAATATGATTTGTGGACGTCAACAACCTATTAAATGCATTTTTAAATTACTTTTTGTGATTGCTGATGCATATTTGTAAGCCTCCTGTTATAAAATTTATAATATCCCTAACATTATTTATTTAAATACTTGTTTACTATCTTTTTTTTTTTTTTTTACAAGATAGAAATTCTATTTTAGCATAATCTAAATGTATATGTGTGTGACATTCTCTTTTGGAGACTTAAACCCCAACCTTTACCCCCCGTACCTCACAAGCACTTATACTAGTAGAGTGAGTGTTGCTAATCACATTCATTGTTACATTGTTTGTAATTTTTTTTTTTTTTTTGGTAATAAAATTTGTAGAGATAATATCATATAAAAGTTATGTTGCAGTAATCACAATTTGTCACCTCATGTGAAAAATTGTGGAAAAAAAAAAAGAGTGAAATTTTTTGTGTTTGTGGTAGTCATCCTCCACAACTTTTTAGTATTACTTGTGATATTGATTAATAAACTCAACTATCACCTTCATGCTTATAAGTTTAAGTGATAACCCAACATAAATGGCATACTTGTGATGCCCTATGTTCATAATCCACCCCCCCCCCCCCCCCTTCCTCCTTTTCCCACTACTTAGCTATCAAAAATAAAAATGAAAAATTTTTGGCCCCAAACATGTCTGAAGCTTTATGCTTCAACCCTCAATTAGATAACACGTGTCTCTGTCATATGCAAACACTTAACCCAACCAAGTGAGCTACATACATTATACATGACAATGATACATGTCATGTTTCTATCAAGGATTGAAACCTAAAACTTCAAACATAACTTTGTCCAAAAAAATATTATCACCTTGATTCCTATTGAGTTAGGTGGAGTCCAATAAGATCATTTTCTCTACAAACCACAGTTGAGAGCTCAAGAGACAACATTAGTAAACGAAGTGAGGGGCAATCAATAAGGTTCAACCAGGATAAACAAGAATCTAAAGTGGGCATAGTGAACACTCTATAACACGGAGCTATAGCTGGACCCCCGCCGCGCGGGGGGGGGGGGGGGGGGGGGGGGGGTTGGAGCATGGGAGGGGGGTTAATACATTATATATACTAGTTTTTTTTTTTTTTTTTTTTGGAGGGGGGGTTAATACATTATATATACTAGTATTTAAAAAATACATTATATATAATGTATTAAAAAATACTAGAAATTTGTTTCAAAATTGAGAGAACGCACACGAAGAGAAATAATAGATTCCAATTGAGCATGAAATATAATAGAAAGTACACCATTTAATTTAAAAACTTAAGTTTACAAGTTTGGATCAAATTATATTATAATGATCATTCACTATTTTCATTATCATATATATATATATATATATATATATATATAAAAGTGTATGACTAACTTATAACAGGAAAATAACAATTAATTTTTATTTAAAAAAAATAAATTAATAAAATTAGAAATGAAGAAGGAAGTTGATAAATGAAAAATACATAAACAAACAAAAAAGGGATGGAGATGAAACCAAGAGCAAATAAATTCTAATGGATTTATGTGACCTTTGTACTCTTTTAAGAGTTTTAATAGTATCACAAAATCTAATGATAATTTTATATTTGAGAAAGTTACAGTCAGCATCTTGAGGTTTGAGTTAATACCAAGCAGGTCTAAAATATTTCAAAAATATCCAATTTAATTCCTAAACCATATGCTCTTAGAAATGAAATTGTTGTATTTAGCATATACTTTAGGGACCAAATAGACTAGTTCTGAAATATTTTGGACTTGTTTAGTTTTATCTCAAACCTCAGAGGTGCTGATTGTAATTTACCAATTTATATTTTACCATAAAATTTTAGCTAAATAAAAATTTTTATTTTTTCTTCTTCAATTCTCTTAACAAGGAAATTTAAACAAACATAGGCTTTAAGCTGGTTACCGCAAAAAGGCTGTCTCTGTACTATCCCTCCTTTGTCGATTTAAAAAATAATAATAAAAATAAAAAAGCAATAAAGTGAAGGACTAAGAAAGTTGTGGTATAGTTTAGCCAAAAAAAGAAAGTGGTGGTGTAATCGATTACTTTTGTGCCACGATAAATGTTTTTTTAAAAAAAGAATGTAAAAAGTCATTTGAGAGTAACAAACTTTCTCTTCAAAGAAACTCGTTAAACTTCTTGTATATTTTCTTTTTTAAGTGTGAATTTTGAAAATGTAACTGTTTAATTTTATGTTTTTTTTATCTATATATATAATAATAAGTGAAGCAGAGAGAGTGCGAGATTGAATTCCAAATTAGGACTCTAATTTTGTGCCATGTGTTTAGAATCTAAAATTGAAATTGAATTTTGCATCATGTGGCTAAATGTATGTTGGCTCATTCTCATTAAAACCACTTCTATGTATCGGGTCAAGTGAGTTACTGTGCTAATTAAGTTTTTTTCTTGATTTTGCAGTCAAATGTGAAAACCAAAGAGATTAATATTGGTGATAAGAACTCATCATGTGGCTAAATGTATGTAAGCTCATTCTCATTAAAACCACTTTTATGTATCGGGTCAAGTGAGTTACTGTGCTAATTAAGTTTTTTCTTGATTTTGCAGTCAAACGTGAAAACCAAAGACGTTAATATCGGTGATACGAACTTGGTTTGGGTACATTGCATAATTTCCAAAAAGATAGCAAGGCCAGAGTTTGCATCTTTGTTATAAATTGCTTACAAAGTTTGCATCTTTACATTTGCACTGAGTTTCGGATTAAAGTGCTTTCTTCTTGGTTCTGACACTGAGTTTTGTTTACTATTCACTTACAAAGTTTGCATATTTACATTTGTTATAAATTGCTAATATGTGATTAGATGCACATTATGCCTAAAATTCACTATCCTTATATTTGGCTTTTTGTTCAGATTTGGCACCTATAACAATGAAGAAAGCACTGTTGTGGACCGATAGATGATACTTTTTGCAGGCTGCAAAGGAACTTAGTGATCAATGGAATCTCACGTGAATTTGAGAGGACCTGGCTGTAGATGTGTGGATGGCAGATGTGAGTCACTATGTTTTTAAAATTTTCAGTGAAGGTAAAGGTTATGAACAATGTAAATTTTCCGGAGAGAGATTTATTATTCTATATTTATGCAAGTTTGGTCGCCTTCTTGGAGTGGATCACTCCACCTGTCTTTCTACTGGAATTTTTTATTCAGATTATTACAATTTAATCTGAAATTTTATTTGAATTTTCCTATTGTTGTTACTATCATATATTATCATTCCAATTGCTCAATTAGAATCTGAAATTGGAGTCCAATTTTACTATACATGTGTACAATCTAATTATTTTTAATTTTGCTGTCATGTGCAGAAGTCAATGAGATGAAATTAATAACACATTAAACACTCATGCTTTGGGAATCGGTAGTATCAATCTAAATCCATTGGACCTGCTTCGTGATAATACAACTATGAAAGATGTATAAAAACACACACAAACCCATCTCTCTATAAAAAGAGATTGGAGAAAATTTCTTTTATCAGCCATGGAACTTCAGAGGTTTTTTCTTCACACAAATGCCCATCATGTTACAAAATGACCCATCATAAAACTACAAAATGAGTACAACTCTGAGGGTTTTTTTTTTTTTTTTAATTTAAAATTTTTTTAAGCTACGAAAATTTCAATCACCAATAGAGATTGAAGATTCAAAAGCGTGAATGGATCTTTTAAATAAACATTGTCACTAAGGTTCATCTTTCTGTGTAAAATATATCTGCTAAGTTTTGTTAATGAAATTTTCTGGTTAATAATATGAATTTAGACTTAACTGAGTCTTTTAAACATGAATAAACTCATGATTAATAATATATCTATTACCGTGCAGTAGCATAGGGCTACATACTAGTGTTATTAACATACATATCAATTTCGTTCAAAGTGGATAGTATTTAATTTTCAAACAGTAGCTGACTTGACTTGACTTAACTTGAAACTCACAGATATTTTATTTTGCTTCTCCAAAAAAAAAAAAAAAAAAAAAAAAAAATCTTGAAACTCACAGAAGAGGAGAAATAAATAACAGAGTCCATTCCTCTATTAAACAGGCAACGGGTATCTAATACCAACAGGACCGGCCTTTGTTTCAACTGGGTTTCGAGCATTACAATCAATCATTACTTGTCTACTCTAATTTCAATTTCCGAATCTGTCAGTTGTACTTTTTCACTGGTATTCATCCCTTTTATTTCTTGTCAGAAATGGGTAAGTTCTCACTTTTAAGTTTTAACACACAATCATCTCTTTTTATTATTATCCTTTTACTCCCTGCCTGAAATTGAAATTAATTATTTTTGTCTTAATTTATTTTTTAATTTTTTCTTTATTTTCAATTGGTTGTACTTCTTTTATCTAAATTTTCAGCAGCTTCAATGAAGTGTAAAAGAGAGTTATCGCCATCGCCATCACCATCGCCATCGCCATCTTCTTCTTCAACACGTCAACGGAAATATGATGTATTTCTAAGTTTCATGGGTGAGGATACCCGCAAAAATTTTAGCGACCATCTATATACTACTTTGAAGCAAAAGGGCATTAATACTTTTAGGGATGAAGAAGAACTCGAAAGAGGAAAATCTATTTCTGAGCTCTTCAAAGCAATAGAAGAATCACATATTGCTATCGTCATTTTTTCAAAAAACTATGCATCTTCTAAGTGGTGCTTAGATGAGGTTGCCAAGATTAACAAATGTAGGAAAGAAATGGGGTTGATAGTTTTGCCAATTTTTTACAATGTGGACCCATCTGATGTACGGAATCAAGCAGGAACTTTTGAACAAGCTTTTATTAATCACCAAAAATGCTTGGAGGATAACATAGAAATGGTGGAAAGATGGAGAGCTGCTTTAAGAGAAGTGGCTGATATCACCGGGTGGCATCTACAAAATAGGTAATTTTCATAAATTTCAAATCATATACCATGAAGCATATAATTAGCTATGAGAATATATCACAATATGCATGGATTCAACTACACCATGTTATACTAAGTTAAAATTCTGTTAAATTTTTAGGAACAGTAGAAGTAGTACTAAATCTGCTGATATATATAAATAATCACTTATAAATAGTTTGAGTTTGAGACACAGAGAAATCATTACAATACATAGTGGCGGAGCCATGTTGGGGTTGAGGGGGGCCTTCCCCCCCTCCCAAATTTTTTTAAGAAATTGCAATATATGCGTTCATAAATGTAATATCCCAAAATTTTAGAAGATTTTTCTAAATAGGTACCCTTCTGTCCCCCTTCCTCCGTTTGTTCCTTGGGTTTAACAATTTTCTAGAAAGAAAAGTAATTTCAAAAAATACCCCTTTCTAGTTTTTTGAAAAAAAAAAGAAAAAAAAATCTCTAGCTTACTTTGGTATTGACAGTTGAAGGAGCTTGTGTTTTACACACTTTTTTTTCTTCATCTTCAAAAAATTACGCTGTTGGTGCCACTGCCAGTAGATTTGCAGTTTACGTTCCCTCGGTTTTCTCCTTCATGTCTGTCTCATTTGCCTTTTCCTTCCCTTCTTTACTTCAGGTAATTGATTTAGTGCTATACAATTTACAGACTCCAAGACTTTTCCACTACCTTTTCTAATTCCAATACAATAAAGCTATTAAGAAAGGACCACATGTAAGGACCACATGTATGTCAAAAGCAAACTTAATGTATCACTTTAGTAGTTTAGTTTACAAGCTATTCGACCGCCACATAAAGTGGTACAACTTGTACAAAAACTTACCTACGTGATGAGTTGTGAGTGATAGAGAGAGGTGACTCCATATGGACCCACCATCACCTCCCTACGACTCATAACTCTTTATGTGGATGAGTTGTGGTACAAGTTGTGTCACTTCATATGGCACAAGCATTATTCTTAGTTTACTCCCAGATGTGATATGGAAAAAATATATTACCACAATTTATTTCACAACTTTTTGTTACAAGATGTAGACAAGTGTGATTGGTGAAGAAAAAATAGTGAGTCCATATATAAGTAATAGACAACCACTCACAATCTGTCATGATACAGTTGTGACAAAAAATTATAAAATAATTATGGTCCTAGAACCACTATGGCTTGTGTACATCTATTCTTTATTTTTTTAATTGATAAATATATTATATAACATATAAATATAATAACTTATTATTAATTTGACAAAGTATATTATGTACTAGATATTTTGATTCAATTTATTTTTATGCATTTCAATGATTGTTGTCTAATTTTTAGCCATCTTTTAACCTATTAATAATAGTCTTTTATCTTTTTTTTATTTAATAAGAATATTCTTTTATCTTAATCATTATAATTAATGTGTTGTAATTTAACTTGAAAACTTAGGTCGATAGGCAAATTAAAAACTATATTGAGTTATAAATTAATCCATGTATTGTATATTGAATTGTATGTATGTATCACCAAAAAAAAAAAAATTGTATCGTATTTTAAATTGTGTGTACATACTACTATATATTTTAGATAATGGTACATAATATGGATATATATTAAGAAAAAAAATGTAGTCCTCTTATTTATTACTGGGTCCCCCAACTACAAATTCTTAACTCCGCCTCTATCAATACAAATAAACTCTCCAATGTTAGAAACTCTCACCACGGTTGGATTATTGACTGCCATTAATTGGCAGTTGACCGGTATTGACTAACTATAGATTTTTCCCCCAAATGCCATTTTTTTTTAATAATTAAACCGGTGACTTCCAACTTAATTTTTTGAATAAATTCAGACTTCAGGGTTGATATTCACATCTGAGGCTCCCAAATGGCCCAAAAAAATACAAAATGTTTTTCGTTTTGGAATATATTTTTGTCAATGAAAATTTTTGTTCATATAATTATTTGGAATTATATATATATATATATATATATATATATATATATTGTGTAAGACAAACAATAGAAATTATTTTTTAGCTCATTTTAAATATTGCAATCATATACATGACAACGAGTCAATTTTTCTAATAGATATTAGCTGTCAAAACAAATGGAGCATTCATTTCATAGTAAAACTTTTATAAATTCCTCAAGATTTGGCCCCTTAGTAATTGAAGTCAATCAAAGTGAAATTTTGGAGAATTATAAGACTTTTATAACTCAACATGATGCAACCATCCAAAATTACCTTTTGCCAAGTTATATTTTGGATTCAAGGTGGGCAAACCAATTATTTTCATAAAGATTTAATTTTGGCTCATTCATTATTTAGGTTAATTTTTTTTTTTTTCAAGCTTTGAGGAGTTTATCACTGATATTAGTTTTTGAATGAAATTTTTTCTTCAAAGAGGAACATCACATACCTTTGGGCCTTGACTATAGAAGTAAAAGCTCGTGTTTGTGTTGGCACGAAGGTATAAATGATAAATCATTAAATTTAATTTTTTATCAATAGAAACCAATACCTCCTCTTCACTCATTTATCTGGTATACAAAGCATTTATAATTGTCTATCTTGGAAAATTTGAGTATTGCCATTGTTATTAATATTTTGTACTCAAGTAACCTCAAAGGGTCTTAAACATTTATATTTAGCATGTTGAACTTAAAATATTCCAATGATGTCTCTTAGCAATCAAGCATGAAATGAGATGCCTAATTTTTTGATCAATCAATGTATCTCTAGACGAAATAGAATTTGGATTTAGTGGATCTAATATCATTGCTAACCTAAGAAAATTAGTGGACTAATTCATGAAAAGATAATTCCCAAGGAATATCCTTGCCAAATATTTTCCCTTCTCCCTTGAAGTTTTATAATTGGTTTGGACCATCACGTAATTATTTTCTATCTTCTTCACAGGCATGAGTCCGAATTTATCCAACATGTGGTGAAAGAGATGAGGGTGAAATTGAGTTCTAAATCCTCAAGCATTACTAAAAACATCATAGGAATAGAATCTACTCTGAGGAAATTTATCCCTTTGTATTTAGGTTTTGAGAATAATGTTCGCATGATAGGGATTTATGGTATGGGAGGATTGGGAAAGACAACTGTTGCTAGAGTTGTTTATGATGAATTTCGTAATCATTTTGAAGGTTCTAGTTTTATTGCTAATGTTAGGGAGGATTCAAAAAAAAAAGGTTTGCCTAGATTACAACAACAGCTTCTTCAAGACATTTTGAAGGACAAAAATATATGTGTAAGGAATGTTTATGATGGAGTTGCCGATATCAAGAATGGATTACATTGTAAAAAAGTTCTACTTGTTATAGATGATGTTGACCATTTGGACCAGTTAGAAAATTTGGTTGGAGAGAATGATTGGTTTGGATTAGGGAGTTGGATCATTATAACAACTAAAGATGAACATGTGTTGATCCAACATGGAGTGCTTAACAGATATAATCCCAATGGATTAAATAATGATGATGCTTTAAAACTTTTTTGTTTGAAAGCCTTCAAAAATGAGCAACCCAAAAAAGGTTATATGCAACTCTCCCAAGAAGTTGTGAAATATGCTAATGGCCTTCCATTAGCTCTTGTTACTTTGGGCTGCTTTTTGGTTGGAAGAACAATAGATGATTGGCAAAGTGCATTGCCCAGTTTTAAAAAAACTAAAGGAGAAATATTTAATATACTTAAAATAAGTTACGATGGACTAGAGGAAATGTGGAAGGAAATATTCTTAGATATTGCATGTTTCTTCAGACATTGGAAGATAAATGAAGTAATATATATATTAGAGAATTGTGGTTTTAATGCAAGAATTGGTGTAAGTGTTCTCATGGAAAGGTCACTCCTATCCGTGGACGACAACGAATGTTTGGGGATTCATGATCTTCTACAAGAAATGGGTGAAAAGATCGTCCGTTTTGAATCAAATGGAAATCTTGGAAAGCAGAGTAGGTGGTGGCTCAAAGATGACTTGCTTCATGTATCGAAGGAAAATATGGTAAGAAAAATGACAAAACTATAATTTATTTCAATGAATAGGATTGAGTAGGTATGGTAACATAATTTTGTTCAATAAATTAGTTCTTTAAAATAAAATTCCAATATGTAAGTGGTTACCTAAGTATTTATGTACAAAACTAGGAATAAAACATTCATTTACCATGCCAATATATTGTCAATGATGATTTCTTATATGTTGAAAACAATAATATCTTTTGATTTTGCAAATCACCAATCCTTTGTTTTTGAAATCTTAGGCAACAAATGCAATTGAAGCCATAGTCGTTCGTTACAAGAAAAAGGATTTCAAATTTGAAGAATTTATTGAAGTGTTATCAAAGATGTCTAATCTTCGATTGATGATAATTAATGAGACGGGCAACTTTTGTTCCCCTAATGGCCATAGACATCTTGATGTTCCGAATCAGCTAAGACATCTTTCATGGAATTTTTGTCCTTCAAAGTGTTTGTCATTTAGTTCCCAACCAATGGAGCTTGTTCATCTTGAATTGCGGGGGAGCTGTTTGGAATATCTTTGGCAAGGAGTAACGGTAATTTTGTTCTTTTAAAATCATTTCTATTATTTATTATTTCTCTTTTCTTTAAGTGTAGCTACAAATACAAATACGCTCCCGGTCTGGTGTATTTGAGCTTCCTCCTTTAAAAGAATCCTTAGAGGTCAAGATTTAGGCTTGCATTTACCACCTGCACATCATAAGCCTGACATCAACACCACCAATGGAAAAAACTTAACAAATAATAATATGTCAAAATTAAAAGTGACTCTAGAGAATGTTTTGAAGTCATCTTCTGTAAACGTTATTGTTAGGATATTTATGAATAAAATGAAAAAACTAATAACATTTTCTGAATAATAGGTAATTAATGTATAAACTCACTTATAAACAATAATCAAATTAAAGTAACCCAACATAGATATGAAAATTTGACCTTCAAAGCACTGGGGACACGAAGGTTAAAAGAAAATGGCTATATCATCCTTAGGAGGTACACAACACCACTTGACTCTATGAAATAAAGTAAAGGACATTCTGTTGGGGACAAATTATTACAAACCTTTGACTTTGATTGAAATTTTGGATGACTATTTTTTGTTAAACTGAATAGAGTCCAACTATTCATATGTAATGAAACAAACATTTATGCATACGCTATATATCAGAAGGTATACAAACTTGTTCACGCTACGCAGCATCCTAAGCGGCACTTCCAATGTCACTGGCATTTTTAATGTAAAATATTGAGTATCTACAAGATGCATTAGGAATGTGTACTGCACTTTCTACCAAAAATTTTTATAAAAAATTTTACATTAAAATAGGCTTCATAACACAGTTTTTGTACATGGGTAAGAGCTGTTAGTTAACAATTCAACCAAGCATACCTTTATTTAATTGTTTAATTGTAAACATATAGAAGGAGAACAATTGAATGTGAAACCAAATGACAAACCAATTGAAACTTCTGGTTTTGTTGTTGATGCTGCAACTAATGATTGTGGCTCCAATATTATTATGGTTTTATTGTTCTAAAATACTCTATAACTCACATGTAATGAAGCAGAACTATAATGTAATAGATACTCCACTCTATTTAGCATTCCAAATATCCAAAAAAATCCTGTTTAAATTTTATGGGTATGAATAAAACGAACAATCTACCAACCCTAATCCAATTCAAAACACTAGAATAACTCAGTGGCTTAGTGTCTACTATTTCTGGTAGTTCCAATATCATAACGCCAATAATTTGAATTACCCACCACCATTTTACCACTTCAATACTAAATCTCACACACAAAAAATATATTAACTCAAAATAAATAAAACTAAATCATTGAAGTTGCGAAGATTATTAATTGACACAAACCTATCACTATTGCGAATAAGGGAATCAAAACTAAATGGGAACATGATCTCTCTCTCTCTCTCTCTCTCTCTCTCTCTCTCTATATATATATATATATATATATTTCTCTTTTATTTATTTATTTATTTTAGAATAATTTCTCATTCCTTTAAGTGTAGCTACAAATACAAATACAAAAACACTCCTAGTGTATTTGAGATTCTTCCTTCCATTATAAAGCTGTTTTAATTTAATAGAATTCTTATTAAATTAATTTCTACGTTTAATGGAAACTTTTTTTTTTTTTGGTAACAGTTTTCATCCAAGTTAAAGTTCATTGATCTCAGTTATTCCACCGACCTTATTAGGACACCTGACTTTTCAGGTGTTCCGATACTTGAGAAACTAAATCTTTCTGGGTGCGATAGTTTGGTTGAGCTCCACCCATCTATTGGACAACTTATCAAGCTTAGGTATTTACATCTGAAACACTGCAAATCACTTATCGATCTTCCCACCATGATTGTTGAGATGTAGTCCCTTACAGATCTTGACCTAAAGGATTGCTCAATAATCAGTTCGTTTCCGAAATTTACTGGAATTATGCAAAGCCTATCAAAACTCATATTGTGTCGAACTGCTATTAAGAAAGTACCATCCTCATCAATCGAGTGTTTGCCTGCCCTTACATTATTAGATCTAACTTATATATGATTTCTTGTTGTTTGATCAGTGGGTTTCGGGTTGGGTGGGTGATGATTTGGGTTTCCTTTGTTTCTCGTTGTTTGATTTGTGGGTTTTCTAGTAGAGGCGTCAATCTAGCTGGATTGAATGGGCTTTCTGGTAGAGGGGTTGATCTGGCCGGATTGAATGGGTTGGCTTTCCTTGATGATGGTGGTTGGGTGGGTGATGATGGTTGCTAGGTGTGGAGTGATCGTTGGTAGTGTTGGGTCTGTGAGAAATAGGGGTAGTGAGTGAGGAAATAATAAAAAATTATGAAATAATGAATATTTTATTGAATAATTATGTAGAATAGATGGACTGATGTGGGTGTTTTGTAAAAATGGGTGTGTAAAATAGAAAAAATAGTTTTTTTTTTGGGTGCAAAATAGACGGAAATTTTGCATCCACATTACATAGTCAAATGTCTATAACTCAAAAAAAAAGTGTGAAAAGGTGAAAAGTTGATTTAAAATGAAAAGAGAAGAGAGAGGGCAGTGGCACACAGCTACACACACCAACCATTTGCCATCATAGAGTTATTTTTATTTAATTTAAAAATAAATTAATTAATAAAATTAGATATGAAGAAGGAAGCTGATAAATAAAAATAAATAAACAAACAAAAAAGGGTTCGAGATGAAAGCAAGAGCAAATAAATTCAAATGGCTTTATGTGACCTTTGTACTCTTTTAAGAGTTTTAATAGCATCACAAAATCTAATGATAATTTTATATTTGAGTAAATTACGGTCAGTATCATAAGGTTTGAGTTAATACCAAGTAGGTCTAAAATATTTCAAAAATAATCAATTTGGTCTCCAAACTATATGCTCTTAGAAATAAAATTGTTGTATTTAGCATATACTTCAAGAACAAATAAGCTAGTTCTGAAATGTTTTGGACTTGTTTAGCTTTATTTCAAACCTTAGAGGTGCTAATTGTAATTTACCCTTTTATATTTTACCATAAAATTTTAGCTAAATAAAATTTTTTTTTCTTCTTCAATTCTCTTAACGAGGAGACTAGGGAGGAAAATTCATTGTAGATATGGAAATCTCTCATATGCAACAATAAGCCCCCAACACATCTGACTGAAAAAAGGAAATTTAAACAGACATAGGCTCATAGCTGGTTACCACGAAAATGCTGTCTCTATACTACCCCTCCTTTATCGATAATAATAATAATAATAATAATAATAATAATAATAAAGCAATAAAGTGAGAACTAAGAAAGTGGTGTTATCAATGACTTTATTTTTAAAAATAATTATAAAAATAAAATAGTGATAAACCCTTCAACATGTATTGTTTGGTTGTTTAAAGGGTTGAACATTTACATCCTCTCCTTCTAGGCATCTTCCAATCAAGAGGCAGACTTGAAGTTATCAAATCCACGTGAAAAAAAGAAAAGAAAAAAGAAGAAGACAAAGACGGATTCAATTTATCTTATGTTATTGCATGTTAAAAAGAAAAAGAAAAGGGACAATTACACTTTACCCACCTGTGGTTTGCCTCTAATTTGACTTGCCTACCCATGGTTTCAATTTTGACATTTTACCCACTTATGATTTCCTCCGTTACTAATCTGTACCTTTGTTAAAATTAAGGATAAATATGTATTTTTGCTCAAGTTTTATGTCTTTCTCCTCCCAAAACAAAAAATAATACAAAAATGCAAGAGAAAGAAGATCAAAAAGTAGTATTTGTTTCTCTCTCCGTTCACACAAATCTTGAACATGAAGAACATATCCAAAAAAAAAAACCCAGATCAACCTACACAAGATCACTGACTTAATGAAATATCTTGAAAAAATTATTTCTCTAGTTGGCAAGAGGCGCCACTGAAGCTGAATCAGTTCCTTGTCCTTCCATGAAAATTTGGTTCTAATCTTACAGCTTAACTCTACAAAACCCAAAATTTGAAATCTAAATATAAATTAAATTTCAATAATAACAAAAACTAACACCATGGTAAAAGGACCGGAGGTTTAGAACAAATCTCTTCGATGCAATTCTTGAGCTAGTCGTAGAAATTGATGCCCCAATTGAGAGGTTGTTGTGATTCATCAGAAGAAGAAGGGTATCGGACATTGAAATGAGCGAAGGCATCGTTGTAGGCTTGGCGGTGCAAGTGCTCGGACTCGAGGATCACGCCGTCGCAGTCGAATAGTAGAGCTTGTAGAGAAGCAGAAGCCGAAACTGAGAGCTATTTCTTGTAAGAGTTGAGGGATTTTGATTTGAAGGTTCGGAAGCGGCGAAGAACGATGACAAAAGTTGAATCAGTTCCTTGTCCCTCCATGAAAATTGGGTTCTAATCTTACAGCTTAATGATTTTTCGAAGATGTTTCATTAAGTCAATGATCTTGTGTAGGTTGATCTAGGTTTTTTTTTTTTTTTTAGGTATGTTCTTCATGTTCAAGATTTGTGTGAATGGAGGGAGAGACAAATACCACTTTTTGATTTTCTTTCTCTTGCATTTTTGTTCTATTTTTTGTTTTGGGATGAGAGAGACATAAAACTTGAGCAAAAATACCTATTTACCCTTAATTTTAACAGAAGTGGGTTACAGATTAGTAATGGAGGGAATCACAGGTGGGTAAAGTGTCAAAATTGAAACTACGGGTAGGAAAGTCAAATTAAAAGCAAACTACAGGTAGGTAAAATGTAATTATCCCAAAAGAAAAAGAGACTCTGTTTGCCCACCACACCTACTCATTTTTTAAACAGAGTACGTGTGCAACAGGTCATATACAATGACTTAAATTTATATTTGTAAATAAAATAAATTAAGATAAGCATTGCTTGGCCCCACGAACTAAACTATGTAAGTATTATGGTAATAATTAGTCTAAGAAATGCTTATCTTAATATAAAGGCATCTTCTAGAGGAAAAACGACAGAAAATGTAAGCGGGGAGAAAAGAACCTTCATAGGATAAGAGAGCAGCTTTGACATTAACAATGTTTACCAAAAACCCTTTTGTTCTTTAAATGTGACTTCATTTTCTCAAATGATGGGAATTCATTCATACTAGTATTAGTCCATTGGTATCTAATGAGAACGTATAATTCAGTTTATTAATATCACATGATTCCTACTAGTCCCCTGGTATTTACTTAGAATGTATAAAAGCTTTCCAGTTTTGATGGTTGGTTACGTATTTGTCCAGCACATTATTTCTTCTGCTTTTTAAAACACCAGCAAAAAGCATTTTCTTGCAATTCTTTGTTCTTTCAAGTCAAATTGTTTTTACTTTGTAGTCTCTTTGGCAATTATAATCAAACATATGGTGGGCAATCCATTAACTAATTATTAATTAATAGAAATTATAATGTTTGCAGTGGCATGCATGTACTGTTTTTGCACTTTGAAAATTTTTGAACAACAAATTATAGGTAACAAGATTGCATATTTTACCCTTCAATTGCACTTGTCTTCTTGTCTCCTAGCCATGTGACTGTTTCTTCTTGCGAACTAGTACAATAATCTTCCATTATGGGAGAAACTAGCACAAAAAAGTAAAACAAGTCACTGAACCAAAATGACCCTAGTCACTGTTTATTTTATACAAATCACAAGTTTTTAATTTTTAATTTTTTTTTTTTGGGATTAAATGAGTAGCTTAAGGAAGAGAGATGGATGATTCTCAAATAATTAAAACATTGAACATGCCTTTTTTGTGTGTGTGTGTGTGTGTGTGTGTGTGTGTGTAATATAGTCTAGGTGAAGACTGTATTGGCAATTTTTAGATCTAACTCAATTTGTTTTTTTACGTTGTCAGGAACTATTTTTACACAGATTATCATATCTAAAGATTTTTTAACCCTACTGGACATGTATCACTATTAAGAATTAACCTGCCAACATCAGAGGCTTTGTAGTACAAGCTGCGTTATGGCCTTTAATATTTCTTTGGCAGGACCCCTAAACTTAGAAAAGATTATTTATTCCCTCACTAAGATAGATGGGATCCTTATTCGAGCTTTGTTATTGATGATGCCGAAAATTTCACCAGTGAGATGCACGATCTTTGCACTCGGTAGCTGCTGCCTGAAAGAGAGAACAACACAGAAACACCTTTAAGGGGCTCTGGTGTGGAGCCGGCCAAACACCCTCCGAAGATTAAGTCAGAAATGTTTTTACAACTCTAGAGTGCTAGAGAGGAGTTGGTTAGGCGTACCTTTTTGTGAGGGTGTTGGGGCCTTTTTATAGTGGTGAGGTCCTGCCTCCTTTCCTTGTGGAGCAAGCTTCATCCTTGCAGAGCAAGTCTCATCCTTGAAAAGCAAGCTTCATCCTTGGCTTGCAGAGCAAACCTCATCCTTGCAGAGCAAGTCTCATCCTTGTAGAGCAAGTTTCATCCTTGTAGAGCAAGCTTCATCCTTGGCTTGCAGAGCAAGCCTTATCCTTGCAGAGCAAGTCTCATCCTTGTAGAGCAAGCTTCATCCTTGGCTTGCAGAGCAAGCCTCATCCTTGCAGAGCAAGTCTCATCCTTGTAGAGCAAGTTTTCTGAAACGTGGTGGGCAAGTCTGGGCCCTCGTTCTGTTAGGGGCCCACGCGAAGGATGGGCTCTACCTTCTTTGGGCTTGTGGACGCGGGCCTGTGGACATGGGCCTATTGGGCTCGCCAAGCCTTATCTCATATTTTATCCTCTTCAACTGCCCCCTTCACCCCATTTGGTCCGTCGCTGTTGTGCAAACGGTCAATTGGGGTGACGGTTAAAACAAACAACACTGATGGCCCGTACTAATGGGGGTGACGGACGGGCGTAAATGACTGGTAACAAAGAGCTAGGACGGTGATCGTAAAGACCGGATGGTTGATGACGGAGTCAGAGCGATGACGGTCAGACGCTTAACGGATGATGGTGACGAGGACCCTTAGAGGGAGGTTGACGGAGCGCGACGCCGTCATGTCTGTTGAGGTCTGACAGGCTGCAGAGGCATTTAAGGCGATGACACGTGTTACTCGTAGATTGGTTCGTATCTTGGATTGAAGTGCTGCTTCGTCTTCCGTGCACTCCACCTATAAAAACCGGCACTTCTCCTTCATTTTTTCTACTTTGCGTAGAAACTTCATTGTCAGAGCGAGTCCGTCACCTGTCAGAGCTCAACCGTTCACATCCTTCAGCAACGAGATCTACCCGTTCACTCCTTTCTTCGGTAAGTGATCCTATCCGTTCATCTCGACATACCTTCAGTTTTTATACCTGTCATGGTAGAAGCATTAAATTTCTTGCATCCGTCTCTTCCCTTTTTTATTTTAGACCGTCAGTCTTAGGCTTTGTCACTCCGTTGTAGGCAATGTCTAGTGCGTCGAGTAACCAGTCGTTCGTCCGCGACGGGGCGGGTTACGAGGAATTGTACCCGTCGGGTTACCAAGATCTGGACGAACTGATCGAGAGGACTCCGTCTGCCACTTCACCGTCCTCAACAAATGAGGATATGGAGTTGGCCGAACCAGAGGAAGGTTCTGACGACGGTGGTGAAGGACCTAAATCTGTAGTTGGGGCTGACGGACTTAGGGAGTTCGTCATGCTGCCTGAGTGGACGGTGAATAAATTTGCGTCCACAATTAAGGAGGTTCACTTCAAAACAATTAGGGCAATCTACCAAATACCCGACCACATCCCAATCCGTCTACCCTACAAATCCGAGAAATGTTATTACGACGGAGTGAGTGACCTAGGGGTGTACGAACAAGCACTAAAGGCCGGACTTAGATTCCCCCTAAACAGATTGAAACGGGAACTCCTCCATCACTTAGGTCTGTCCGTCAGCCAGATATCCCCCAACGCCTGGAGGGTTTTCATTGCAATGGAGGTCCTGTACGGAGCCATGTCTAATGGTTCCAGATCGTTGACCGTACGGGAGTTCCTCCACTGCTACCGTCCAGACGAGATAGACAAGTCAAGGGGAATGTACAGCTTCGTCCCTAGGAAGTCCGTCTTAAAAGTCATCTACGAAACCCCAGACTCCAATCGTGACTGGAAGAGTCGTTATTTCTTCCTGGAAGGTGACAGTTGGATGTGTCACCCGGGGGAGACGGACTTCATGCCCGTCGACAGCACATGGGGGATCTTGGACCCGTCTGGTATAGTTCAGTCCGTCGTGTCATGAAGGTAATAATTTTTTTGACTTTTTAATGACCGTCCTGAGTATTTTCCTTCTTTGATTTTTCAGTGCGACGGCGTCCACAAGTTGATCTAGAGGAGTTCCATTTTTTGGAAAAGATCTTTTCGAAGACGAAGCCAGAGGAACGGACGTGGGCGAAGCTGGTTAATCTCAACACCGTCCACTGGTATTGCGACGGACCCGAGCCCTCTACCGCGGCGATAAAGTACGAGGAACGCACCCGTCAGCGTAAGTCCGTCACCCTTTTTCTTAACTACTTTGACTCGTTGCTTTGAGTTTACCCGTCTACCCTTGTTCTTACAGAGATGGACGACGCGAAGAGAAGGGCCGCCATTAAAAGCAAAGCCGCGAAGAACAAGGAGACGGACGCGGGGGCGATGGGTACCGGCTCAAGCAGGCCCCTGGCAAAGAGACCGATGCCTAAGGTCGACCGTGCACCCAAGAAAAAGAAAGTTTCGACGGAGCCCGTCATAGGCCTTATGGCGGAGGGTAAGAAGACGGTGACCCCGGCCAAACCTGGGGCTGGCAAAGGGCTGATGGTTCCCCCTCCGGGCAATCAGAAGAAACCGCCCATCCTCCTCCGTGAAGACCCAAAGTATGCTTTGGGGAAGATCTCTTCTATCATCGGGAGTGAGGACTATGAGGACCTGGGCAACCACTCGACGGAGGCCATGGGGGAGACGGGCCTCTTCAGCATTGCCCAAGTAAGAACCCGTCGCCATTCGTCTTTCCATTTTCCATTATCATTTTTAACTAAGTTCCGTGTTGCCGTCAGGCTATGCTCATGACGAAGGGCCTTATGGACCGGGCTCTTCACCATGAGACGGCGCTGGAGAGGGTCCGTGACAAGGCCAGGCAGGCGGAAGAGGAGCTGCTCGAGCTCAAAAACTGGAAGGTGGTGACGGAGAAGAAGCTCAAGCTGGCGGAGCAGGCGAGGGACGACTACCAGAGGACGACGGAGGAACTCAAGGCCGTCCTGGAGGATAAGGAGGACGAGCTTCGTCTAGCCAAAGAGAAGGCCATCCAGGAGTATCGTGACTCTGACGCTCTCTTGACAGAGCTTGGAACTTCATACACTGATGGTTTTGAGGATGCCCTCCGTCAAGCCAAAGCTCTATACCCCAAGCTTGACTTCTCAGCCGTCGACATCAACGTCGCGGAGGGTATGTCTGTCCAGCCCGACGCCTCTGATGATACAGCTGACCTTTTCGCAGAGGAAAGGCTCGTCACCGTCGTCCCTGAGCTTCAAACTGAAGAAGGAAAAACTCCAGAAGCCAAAGACCCCATCGTCCCTGATGTGTAGTCGTTTACCATTTTTTCAAGTATTTTGAAAACTTTTTGGATTTTTGCCCGTTGTATGTAGGGCCATTTTGTATCCGTTGTGTCCGACATTCAAACTTATTTATTTAAATGTTTCTTTTAATGTTGCGTTGATAATGGTGGTGTGTGCTCCGTCTTGATGCTTTAAATACTTGCTTAATTTGGTCCGTCCTCGTCGCGGACCTTCATATTTTTGTGACCCCAGTCGGGTCCGTTCACTCCTTTGAAAGTGGTCGTGACCCCTGATGGCTGCCCACGTGATAGACTTGCATAATTTCACGAACTGTTTGGGTCCGTCCATTTTTTGGATTTGTATAAGTTCGGCCCTGGTTGGGTCCGTCTACTTCGTGAACTGGTATAAATTTCTAACCCATGGTGGGGTCCGTTTACTCCGTGAACTTGTATAAATTTTTAACCCATGGTGGGGTCCGTCCACTTAGCGAATTTGTAAATTTTTAACCCATGGTGGGGTCCGTCCACTTAGAGGACTCGTATAAATTTTTAACCAATGGTGGGGTCCGTCCACTTAGTGAACTTGTAAATTTTTAACCCATGGTGGGGTCCGTCCACTTAGTGAACTTGTAAATTTTTAACCCATGGTGGGGTCCGTCCACTTAGAGGTAGCAGTCGTTTAGTAGTAAGATTACGCAGCAAGGTCCTGAATGTTCCTTCATTAAATTCAAATCTGTAGAAGAAAATACCTGCCCCCTCTTGGGTCTACAAAGGTACTAAAAAAAAAAAAAGTAATCAAAAGACTGCTAGTAAGTGTTTCAGAATAACCGAAATCTAGCAAATATACATAGGGGAATTTAAACGTCACTTCTACTGGTAGTATTTCCGAAGGTGCTCCGAATTCCATGGATGCTGGAATTTTCTTCCGTCCATGGTCTCGAGGTGGTACGTGCCCTTCCTACACCATGATGTGATTCTATACGGTCCTTCCCAATTTGGTCCGAACTTCCCCTGGGTAGGGTCTTTAGCAGCGCCCATGACCTTTCGTAGTACCAGGTCGCCGATCTGGAAATCTCTGTGCCTTACCCTTGAGTCGTAGTTCTTTGACATGAGGTTCTGGTATCGCGCCAATCTCTGTTCAGCTATTGCTCGGACCTCGTCCACCAAGTCTAGCTGAAGGCGCATAGCTTCTTCGTTCTTATCCTCCGTGTAGTTCTGTACGCGATAGTTGGTGAGGCCGATCTCTGCTGGGATGACTGCATCGGCTCCGTATGCAAGTCGGAACGGGGTCTCCCCAGTGGGTGTCCTTGCAGTCGTCCGATATGCCCACAAGACGCTTGGCAGCTCGTCTGGCCAGATACCTTTTGCCCCCTCGAGCCGGGTCTTGATGATCTTCAGCAGTGTCCTGTTCGTGACTTCTACCTGTCCGTTTGCCTGCGGGTGTGCTGGTGATGAGTAATGATTCCGAATGCCTAGCTCTGAGCAAAAACTTTTGAACGCGCTGTTGTCGAACTGTTTTCCATTGTCAGAGACAAGCACCCTTGGAATTCCGTACCTGCATACGATGTTCTTCCACATGAAGGCACGGATGTTTTTCTCTGTGATAGTGGCAAGGGGTTCTGCTTCGACCCACTTGGTGAAGTAGTCGATACCGACTACCAGGAACTTTAGCTGTCTTAGAGCCGTTGGGAAAGGGCCCATGATGTCTAACCCCCATTGCGCAAACGGCCAAGGGGCCGTCATGGGTGAGAGTTCTTATGATGGTTGCCTGATTAGATTACTGAACCTCTGGCACTTATCACAAGCCTTCACATATGATTGGGCGTCCCTGAGCATAGTGGGCCAGTAGTATCCGGCTTGGATAAGTTTGTGCACCAAAGACCGTGCTCCAGAGTGATTCCCGCAAATCCCCTCGTGAACTTCCCTCATCACATATTCTGCTTCGCCGTGGCTTAGACACCTTAGGTAAGGTCGAGAGAAACCTCTTTTGTACAAGGTGTCTTTGATCAGTACGAATCGCGAGGCCCGGACTTTCAATCTCCTTGCAGCATCCTTCTCGTCCGGCAGAGAGCCCGACTGTAGATATTCTTTTAGGGGTGCGGTCCAATCCTCTTCAACATCTATCTCCTGTATCTTCTTCCCGTCATCAATAAGTGAGCAAGTTTGAACAAAGGATAATACCTGTTTAGGCGCATTCATGAATTCTGCGGAGGCTGCTCTTGCCAACCGGTCGGCGCATTCGTTTTCCTCCCTCGGGATCTGAACGAATTTAACCTCGAGGCCGATGATTCGACCCTTCACTTCCTCCAGGTACTTCTTCATCCTCTCGTTTCTACACTCAAAATCGCCATTGATCTGACTAGTTATCACTTGGGAGTCACAATGTGTGATCATGTTTCCGGCGCCCGCGGCCCTTGCAAGATCCAATCCAGCTACCAAAGCTTTATACTCCGCCTCGTTGTTGGTCGTAGGGAAGTCTAGTCTTATCATGCACTCGATCTTATCCCCTTCTGGTGTTCGCATAACTACACCGGCTCCTCCTGAGTGCTGATTTGATGACCCGTCCGTGTGAATGATCCACAGTTTCTGTCCTTCAGCCCCTTCGTCTCCCGGCTGGGTGTACTCGGCTATGAAGTCTGCCACTACTTGCCCCTTCATCGAAGTTCGTGGACGGTACCGTACGTCGAATTCGCTTAGCTCAATTGCCCACAAGGCCATTCTTCCTACCGCCTCGGGGCTGCTCATTGCTTTCTTCAGAGGTTGGTCCGTCAGGACTATGATTACATGAGCTTGGAAATATGGTTTGAGTTTCCGCGCAGCGGTCATGAGGGCAAGGGCCAATTTCTCCATCTGGGGATACCTTTCTTCTGCTCCTCGAAACGCCTTGCTCACAAAATAGACAGGTCGTTGGGAGCGTCCGTCGTCCCGTACCAAGGCCGCGCTGATGGCTACTTGCGAGACCGCAATGTAGAGGTACAACTCTTCTCCTGGCACGGACGGGCTGAGAAGTGGTGGGGACGACAGGTACTTCTTCAAGTCCTCGAATGCTTTCTGACATTCGTCCGTCCACTCGAATGATTTCTTCAGTACTCGGAAGAAAGGCAAGCACTTATCTGTCGCTTTGGAGACGAATCTGTTCAGGGCCGCAACTTTTCCGTTCAAGCTCTGAACTGCCTTCACTGTCTTCGGGGGCTCTAACTCCATTATGGCTCGCACTTTCTCTGGGTTGACTTCTATACCCCTTTGAGACACCATAAATCCCAAGAATTTCCCGGCCGTAACCCCGAACACGCACTTGCTTGGGTTCAGCTTCATGTTGTATGACCGAAGGGTGTCAAATGTCTCCTGAAGGTCGCTGAGATGGTCGTTCTCGCGCATGCTCTTCATCAACATGTCGTCGACATAGACTTGTACGTTCCTACCGAGCTGGTGCGCGAACATCTTGTTCATTAACCTTTGATATGTAGCCCCCGCGTTCTTGAGTCCGAATGGCATCACCTTGTAGCAGAAAAGTCCTTGGCTGGTTACAAAAGAGGTCTTCTCCTGATCCTCCTCCTCCATTTTAATCTGGTTATAGCCTGAGAAGGCGTCCATGAAGCTCAAGAGCTCGTGTCTGGCCGTTGAGTCTACCAGAGTGTCTATCCTTGGGAGTGGATGGCTGTCTTTCGGGCACGCCCTGTTAAGGTCCGTGAAGTCGACGCACATTCTCCACTTTCCGCTGTTCTTTCTCACCATGACCACATTTGCTAGCCAGTCGGGGTAGTAGACTTCTCGGATGAACCCCGCCTCCAGCAGTTTTCTAACTTCTTCCGCCACTGCTTTGTCCAGTTCCTGTGCGAATACCTGCTTCTTCTGCCGGACTGGGGGGGAGTCCGGGTTGACATGCAGCCTGTGGACTATTACTGACGGATCGATCCCTGGCATATCTTCGTGGCTCCACGCGAATATGTCCTGATTCCTCTTCAGAAAGTTTGCCAGGTCTTGCCTTACCGCCGGGCTGGCCAGGGTGCCCATTCTTGTCGTCCGTCCGAGCCTCGATTCATCGAGCATGACTTCTTCCAACTCTTTTACCGGCTCTGCGATGGTCCGCTATTCTCCAATGCACAAGGTCTGCTGGTGATCCTCCATCTCCAGCATGGCGACGTAGCATTCCCGGGCGGCCACCTGATCTCCTCGCAACTCTCCAATTCCATACTCCGTAGGGAACTTGATCATTAGGTGGTATGTTGAGGTCGCTGCTTTCCAAGAGTTCAGTGTTGGTCGTCCTATTATACCGTTGTACGCGGATGAGCAGTCGACCACTAAGAAGGTCACGTTTTGAGTGATCTGCTGCGGATAATCACCGACCGTCACTGAGAGCGTGATTGCTCCTAGTGGGAGTATCCTTGTTCCTCCAAAGCCGACCAACGGAGCATGCGTTGGTGTTAGCCGTGCTCTATTTATTCCCATCTGCTGGAATGCTGGGTAGTACAGGATGTCTGCCGAGCTGCCATTATCGACCAACATCTGGTGTACGTTGTAATCTCCTACCCTTAAACTGACGACAAGGGCGTCATCGTGCGGATGGTAGAGGCGTCTCACGTCGTCCTCCGAGAACCCAATGATCGGACTTTCTCTCCGTGCTATCTTGGGTACAGAACCTGTTGTCTGCACGTTTTGGACCATCCTGAGGTAGGTCTTCCGGGCCTTCTTGGATGACCCCGTCGCTGTCGTGCCCCCTATAATCATCCTTATGTCCCCAACAGGGGGTTTCTGATGGTCGTTCTCCCGCCGGGGGGCCTGTTCCCGTGCATGAGCATCCGTCCTCTCTTTACTGATGAATTTCTGCAGTTTTCCTTCTCTGATGAGGGCCTCAATTTGCTGTTTCAGATCGTAGCAATCCGCAGTATCGTGACCGTGATCGCGGTGGAAACGGCAATATTTGTTCCTGGATCGCTTGGCTGGATCGCTCTTTAGCTTCCCTGGGAACGTCAGAGATCCCTCGTCTTTGATCTGCATCAGCACCTGGTCTAGCGGAGCGTTCAGAGGGGTGAATCTTGTGAATCTCCCTCCTGGGGGTTTAGAACGCTTATCCTCGCGTCTGTCTTCCGTTCTCGGTTTCTTCTTTCCGTGGTCCTGCCTGGCATCTTTCGGTCTCTCTCTCTTCCCGGGTTTGTCTTCCCTGGCCGATAGTGCATCCTCCGCATTCATGTATTTCGTGGCCCTGTAGAGTACCTCAGACATGGTCTTCGGATCATTTTTGTACAGAGAGAACATGAATTTTCCCTTCCGCAGGCCATTTGTGAAGGCTGCCACCAAAATCTTATCGTCGGCCTCATCAATGGAAAGTGCTTCCTTGTTGAAGCGAGTTATGTATAACCGCAACGTCTCGTCCTCCCGCTGCCTGATGCTCATTAGGCATGCTGTAGACTTCTTGTACCTGTGTCCCCCGATGAAGTGCGAGGTGAACTGGACACTTAGCTCCTTGAAGGTGTTGATCGAATTTGGCGTCAATCTGCTAAACTAGATTCTTGCTGCACCCCTCAGTGTCGTAGGGAAGGCCCTACACATGATCTCGTCCGGTACCCCCTGGAGGTGCATCATGGTCTTGAAGGTTTCCAGATGATCTAACGGGTCCTTGACCCCGTCGTAGCTCTCAACCTGTGGCATCCGGAACTTTGGTGGCAGGGGACAGGAGTTGACTGGTGCGGTGAACGGCGAGTCCGTCCTATTCACTAAATCGTTAAGGTCGCTAGAGACGCGTCCCTTGAGGGCGTTCATCATGACCTCCATCTGTTCTTTCATCGCCTGCATCTCTGTGAGGATGGGCGGTGGGGTTGCATTCGTGAGGGAGGGCATGTCCGAATTCCGCCTCTCCGTTCTACTGGGCTCATTACTGCCCTCTTGCTTCTCGAGCCCCCTTCTTTCGGAGCTGTCCCCCTAGTTCTCCTCCTGACCATTATGTCCCGGGTTCTTCTGTCGCAACTGTTCCTCCAGGTCGTGATTTTGTTTCGTGAGGCGTTCTACTGCAGCCGCGAGGGTCTGAACCTGTCTTTCTAATGCGGTGGGCCTTGGCGGCTCGTCGCCTTGAACGTCGTTGGTGGTGGCCATCGAGCGTGTGAGTACCATGCAACTCTTGTGTTCGGAAGGCGACAATGGCTTAAGCTGTCACGATCAACCGTTTCCCACATACGGCGCCAACTGATGATGCCGAAAAGTTCACCAGTGAGATGCACGATCCTTGCACTCGGTAGCTGCTGCCTGAAAGAGAGAACAACACAGAAACACCTTCAAGGGGCTCCGGTGTGGAGCCGGCCAAACACCCTCCGAAGATTAAGTCAGAAATGTTTTTACAACTCTAGAGTGCTAGAGAGGAGTTGGTTACGCGTACCTTTTTGTGAGGGTGTTGGGGCCTTTTCATAGTGGTGAGGTCCTGCCTCCTTTCCTTGTGGAGCAAGCTTCATCCTTGCAGAGCAAGTCTCATCCTTGTAGAGCAAGCTTCATCCTTGGCTTGCAGAGCAAGCCTCATCCTTGCAGAGCAAGTCTCATCCTTGTAGAGCAAGTTTCATCCTTGTAGAGCAAGCTTCATCCTTGGCTTGCAGAGCAAGCCTCATCCTTGCAGAGCAAGTCTCAACCTTGTAGAGCAAGTTTTCTGAAACGTGGTGGGCAAGTCTGGGCCCTCGTTCTGTCAGGGGCCCACGCGAAGGATGGGCTCTACCTTCTTTGGGCATGTGGACGCGGGCCTGTGGACATGGGCCTATTGGGCTCGCCAAGCCTTATCTCATATTTTATCCTCTTCAGTTATTATTTAATTAATATACTATTTCCATACATTAATTATGGGATGCATATATATCATTAAGGCCTTGTACTTCAATCTGCATTGTGGCCTATAGAAAGTTGGGGCTTCGGGGTGGAAAAAGTGCATGACTAAACTAAACAAGTAAAAGTGTGGTTGACTTTTTTTTTGAGAAAAGTGTTGTTGACTTGACTGAAAGATAGATGTAAAATTGAGAAAACACACACGAATAGGAAAAGTAAATTCCAATTGAGCATGGAATATGATAGAAAGTACACCATTTAATTTAAAAACCTAAGTTTACAAGTTTGGATCAAATTATGTTATCATGATCATTCACTATTTCATTATCATTTAATGTGAAATTTTATCCACACGTTTCTACTCAACATATTATATATATAAAGTGTATGAATAACCTATAACAGATAAATAACAATTAATTTTTATTTAAAAATAATTTAATTAATAAAATTAGAAATGAAGAAGGAAGTTGATAAATAAAAAAAATAAACAAACAAAAAAAGGATGGAGATGAAAGCAAGATCAAATAAATTCAAATGGCTTTATGTGACCTTTGTACTCTTTAAGAGTTTTATAATAATATCACAAAATCTAATGATAATTTTATGTTTGAGTAAGTTTCAGTCTGCATCTTAAGGTTTGAGTTAATGCCAAATAGGTTCAAAATATTTCAAAAATAACCAATTTGGTCCCTAAACCATATGCACTAAGAAATAAAATTGTTGCATTTAACATATGGTTTAGGGACCAAATTGGTTAGTTCTAAAATGTTTTGGACTTGTTTAGCTTTATATCAATTCTCAGAAGTGTTGACTGTAATTTATCCTTTTATATTTTATCATAAAATTTTAGCTAAATAAAAAGTTTTTAATTTTATTTTTTCTTCTTCAATTCTTTGAACGAGGAGACTAAAGATATGTTTGGATACCGCTTATTTTGCTGAAATTGAAAACTTATTACTAAAAGTTAATTGAAATAGTACAGTAAAGCTTATAAATAGTATCAAAAAATGTAATAAAACTCATAAATAATAATAAAAATAAGTTAAATAATGAAATAATTTATAATTTTTATTGCTTTTCAAATGCACACCAAAAGGAACCCTTATAGATATGAAAATCTATCTTATACGTTGCGCTCGCCCCCACCACATCTAATTGAAAAAAGGAAATTTAAAACGACATTGACCAATTTGACTCGTTGCTGGTTACCACGAAATTATTGTATCTCCTTTATCGATAATAATAAAAGCAATAAAGTGGAGGAGTAAGAAAGTGGTGTTATCATTCAGCAAAAAAAGAAAATGGTGTTATCAACGACTTTTGCGTTATCAAGCTATAAACAGATTTTTTTTTAGAACAAGTTTGGCTTTTCAGCAAATAAAAACTACCTTCCTTTCAAATAATTTTTCCCATTCCCAAGCCTCCCACCCTCGTGAATGAGAAAATAGACTCTGTTACTGGTGTATGTTTATTTTCTCTTACAGCTGATGGTCCCATCAGTCTGTGAGGGGGAGAAAGCATACACGTGAACACTTCTGTTCCTCACTTTCCCGTATCAGTTTGTGAGAGAGAGAAAGCATTACGTGAACACCTCTGTTCCTCACTTTGCCATATATATTTGTTTATTACTTATTAAAGAAAACTTCTGGAATGTTTGAGAGAAAACTATTCTTGAATTGATTAGAATAGGAAAATTGATTGATTCATTTACACTAATGCTCTGCCTTTATATACATGTTTACAGAGCTTAATGGAAAAGATAAAACCGGTATAACAAACTCTTAACTAACTAACCAACTCTTAAGTTTACAGCTGTACATCTGTTAATTAACCTCACGTGCTCACGTGCTGGTCATTTTAATTCAAGTGCTGCCGTTTTGACTTATGCTTTCCTTTCACTTTGTAAGCTCTGTCGTTCAGCTTTCCTTTCTTCTTGCATTCTTTGTCGTTTTCATCACTAGTGCATTCTTTCTCAGTTGCAGTTTGATCATCACTGCATTCTTCCTTGATTGCATTTTCAACATTACTTCCTCACAGTTTACACCTTAGTCCCCTACACAGCTTCTTTCTTCTCAGTTTTTCAGACTCTCTCAAGTCTCAACTTCGTCTTCATCTCTTTTAATTTGTTCCCCTCATCTTTTTTCATCTTCCTCGTCTTCAGATCTTCTCTTCCTTTGTTCAAACCGAAACTTTCGAGCATTACAATCTATCACTACTAGTCTACTCTAATTTCAATTTCCAAATCTGTAAGTTGTCCTTTTTCACACATATTCATCCCTTTTATTTCTTTCCATTAATTTTTTTTATTGAAAAATGAAAAAATCCATATCAAATTGTTTGCTTTTTAAGATTAGAGTTTTTATAAGAGTGCATAAATTCCCTAGTATTTTTTTTTTTTTAAATCTATTAAATTATTTGTCTCATTTCCTATAGCTAAATAATTTTCAGTCGTCCCTTCTTTGCCCAAAAAAAAAAAAATTTAATAATAATTAATTAAAAAAAGAAAAAGCAAAACTGGAGTCGTTGGCTTTTTACTAAAACCGGAATGTTTTCAGTTTCAGGAGGTTTTTGGAGCCCATTGCTACTGTAATTCCTTGTCAGAAATGGGTAAGTTCTCACTTTTAAGTTTTAACACACAATCATCTCTTTTTATCATTACCCTTCCATTCCCTGCCTGAAATTAAAATCCCACATCACATGTTTTCTTCTTCCCTAATTTACTTATTTTTGTCTTTATTATTATTATTTTTAATTGGTTGTACTTCTTTTATCTAAATTCCCAGCAGCTTTAAGGAAATATTGAAGTTTTTTTTTTTTTTTTTTGGGTGGAGAATCAGGAGATATTGAAGTTGTGGACACAAACTGACGGACTAGAAGAAATAAATAACAGAGTCCATTCCTTTATTAAACAGGCAATAGATATCTAATACCAATTGGATCCGGCTTTGTTTCAACTGGGTTTCGAGCATTACTATCAATCACTACTAGTAAACTCTAATTTCAATTTCCAAATCTGTTAGTTGTCCTTCTTCACACATATTCATCCCTTTTTATTTCTTTCCTTTCATTTTTTTTTTCTTGAAATGAAAATTCCACATCAAACTGTTTGCTTTTTAAGATTAGAGTTTTTATAAGAGTGCATAAATTCCCTAGTATTTTTTTTTTAAATCAATTAAATTATTTGTCTCATTTCCTATAACTAAATAATTTTCAGTCGTCCTTTCTTTGCAAAAATAATAATAATAAATTAAAAAGAAAAAGAAAAAAAAAAAGAGCAGAACAGGAGTCGTCGGCTTGTCTAAAACAGGAGTCGTTGGTTTTGGGGCCCATTGCTACTGTAATTCCTTGTCACAGATGGGTAAATTCTCTCTTCTAAGTTTTAACACACGATCATCTCTTTTTATCATTCCCCTTCCATTCCCTGCCTGAAATTAAAATCCCACATCACATGTTTTCTTCTTTCCTAATTTAATTATTTTTTTCTGTTTTCTTTTTTTATTTATTTATTTTCTTAATTTCTAATTGGTTGTACTTCTTTTATCTAAATTTCCAACAGCTTCAATGAAGCGTAAAAGATCGCCATCGCCATCACAATCTTCTTCTTCAACACGTCAGTGGAAATATGAAGTATTTCTAAGTTTCAGGGGTGATACCCGCAAAAGTTTTACCGACCATCTATATGCTGCTTTGAAGCGAAACGGCATTATTACTTTTAGGGATGAAGAAGAACTCGAGAGAGGACAATCTATTTCTAAGCTCTTCGAAGCAATAGAAGAATCACATATTGCTATCATCATTTTCTCAAAAAACTATGCATCTTCTAAGTGGTGCTTGAAAGAGCTTGCCAAGATTAATGAATGCAGGAAAGAAATAGGGCTGATAGTTTTGCCAATTTTCTACGATGTGGAGCCATCTGATATTAAGAAACAAACAGGAACTTTTGAACAAGCCTTTATTGATCACCAAAAATGCTATGAGGTTAACATAAAGGAGGTGGAGACATGGAGAGCTGCTTTAAAAGAAGTGGCTAATATCTCTGGTTGGCATTTACAAAATAGGTAATTTTCATAAATTTCAAATCATATACATGAAGCATATAATTAGCTATGAGAATATATCATAATATGCATGGATTGAACTGCATCATGGTATGCTAGTTAAAATTTTGTTAAATTTTTGGGAACAGTAGAAGTAGTATTGAATTGATATACATAAATGGGAAATGCTAACGGATGTCTTTAGTGTAATAGTTAACAATCCATTTAAAGAAAGTTTTTATAGGAAAAGAAAGAAAGAAAAAATTAATATTTTGACAGTTTTTTTTCCATTTCTCATAAAAGTTATGTCAAAACTTTCCTAAAATAGATTGTTAACTACTAACCTAAGGCCACCGGTTAGCATGACCCTATATAAATAATCACTTGTAAATAGATTGAGTTTGAGACACCGGCTTTGGGGCTAAGGGAAGCTCTGTGAAAAGATCAAAATGGAATTACCTGATTCAAGAATTTATATCACGTTTTGGGAATTATAAATCTGATGACTTTAATTGTTTATATTGTTTTTCTCAGATACTACTTGTCAAAGCCGCCTATGAAAATCCTTGATAGGTACCTTTTTTTTTTAATGACTATAATTAAGGAAACTTTTTTTTTTTTTTTTTTGAGAATCAAGGAAACTAATTATACCACCATGAAGAGATGATCCATTATTAAGTGACGTGATAGCTCAACATGATTAAATGGCCTATGGCTGGATCTTTTGCTTCCACTAATTTAAGTGGAATGCTTTTTTCTCTTTTGCATTTTCTATTGTTTGATAAGGCATAAAATGTAATTTCATAGAAAATGTATTCAGTAGTAAACGAAAACAAGGCCAACAAAACAGAACATAAAAAGGTTTTCCAAAACATTATATATACTTTGACAAATCATTACAATACAAATAAACTCTGCAACGTTAGAAACTCTCACCACGGTTGGATTATTGACCGCCATCAATTGGCATTTGACCGGTATTTGATTTTTTCCCAAATGTCTTTTTTTTTTTTAATAATTAAACCGGTGACTTCCCACTTAATTTTTTGAATAAATTCAGACTTTAGGGTTGATATTCACATTTGAGGCTCCCAAATGGCCCAAAAAATACAAAATGTTTTACCCTTTGGCAGTGGCGGAGCCAGAAATTTAGGTTGGGGGGCAAGATTGGAAATAAAAAATTAATCAATATTAATAACAAAATAAGTAAACAACTATATGATAATATAATTGTCATACAGAATCTAACATAAAATGTAAACATTAATTTATTTTTTTACACTTAGCTTATTTTACTCAATTGCCCTTAACGATTTTTCATATTTTGAAACCGCTACATGATTTCTTCACACTTAATAGTCTTGAATATATCTTTCTCAATATATGTGACTAAGCAATCATTCATCCACTGATCTCTTATTTGTTTGCGTAATCGATTTTTAATTATGTTCATTGTTGAAAAAGCTCTTTCAACAGTAGTTGTTGCAACTAGTAAGATCAATGCCAAAGTCACTAATGAGTAAATCAATGGATATGAAAAATTCTTTTTCATTTCTACCATCTTTTCAACAAGCTGTCCAATTTCTCTAAATGCTAAAAACTCTTCAGTGGACTGCATGTCATAGATGTATGTCTCAAGTTGGTTATCCAAGAAAGAAACTTGAGACAAAAAAATTCTACAGGCAGTTGGGTCTAGTCCATCAAGTTTACTAAGTGGGACCCATTAATTTTATATATAGAATTGTATTAGGGGTAGAAGTCTATTACTAATAGGAAAGCTGGAAAGGTAACATGAATTCACTTAATTGTGATTTTTTTTTGCTTTCGTTTGGGGGGGGGGGGGGGGGGGGGAGCAAAACATTTGAAATTTCAAGGGGGGCAGGTGCCACCCCCCCCCCCCCCCCCCCCCGGCTGCCCTTTGGAATATATTTTTGTCAATGAAAATTTTTGTTCATATAATTATTCAGAATTAATATATATATATTGTAAAACAAACAATAGAAAATATTTTTTTAGCTCATTTTAAATATTGCAACCAAATGCATGACAATGAGTCAAATTTCTAACAAAAATTTGTTGTCAAAACAAATGGAGCATTCATCTCATAGGAAAACTTTGACAAGTTCTTCAAGATTTGGCCCCCTAAGTAATTGAAGTCGATCAAAGTGAAATTTTGGAGAATTATAACACTTTTATAACTCAACATTATGCAATCATCCCAAATTACCTTTTTCCAAGTTATATTTTGGATTCAGGGTGGGCAAGCCAATAATTCTCATACAGATTTAATTTTTGGCTCATTCATTATTTAGGTTGAGCCAAAGGTATAAATCATTATATTTAATTTTTTATTAATAGAAACCAATACCTCCTCTTCACTCATTTACCCGATATACAAAACATTTTCAATTGTCTAGTTGGAAAATTTGAGTGTTGCCGTTGTTATTAATATTTTGTACTCAAGTAACCTCAAAGGGTCTTAAACACTTATATTTAGCATGTTCAACTTAATATATTCCAATGAGGTTTCTCTCAGCAATCAAGCATGCAATGAGATGCTTAATTTTTTGCTCAATCAATGTATCTCTAGACAAAATAGAATTTGAATTTAGTGGATCTAATGTTATTGCTAACCTACGTAAATTAGCTGACTAATTCATGAAATAATAGCTCCCAAGGAATATCCTTGCCAAATATTTTTCTTTCTCCCCTAAAGTTTTATAATTGGTTTGGACCATCACGTAATTAATTTCTATCTTCTTCACAGGCATGAGTCCGAATTTATCCAACACATTGTGAAAGAGATGATGAAGAAATTGAGATCTAAATCCTCAAGCATTACTAAAAACTTCATAGGAATAGAATCTGAGCTGGAGAAATTTATGCGTTCGTATTTAGGTTTTGAGAATAATGTTCGCATGATAGGGATTTATGGCATGGGGGGTTTGGGAAAGACAACTCTTGCTAGAGTTGTTTATGATGAATATCGTAATAATTTTGAAGGTTCTAGCTTTATTGCCAATGTTAGGGAAGATTCTAAAAAAAAAGGTTTGTCTGAATTACAACAACTACTTCTTCAAGACATTTTGAAGGAAAAAAATATATGTGTAAGTAATGTTTATGATGGAGTTGCTGAAATCAAGAAAAGATTACATTGCCAAAAAGTTCTACTTGTTATAGATGATGTTGACCATGTGGACCAATTACAAAATTTGGCTGGAGGGCATGACTGGTTTGGATTGGGGAGTTGGATCATTATAACAACTAGAGATGAACGTGTGTTGATCCAACATGAAGTGTCTTATAGATATAATCCCAATGGATTAAATACTGATGATGCTTTAAAACTTTTTTGTTTGAAAGCCTTCAAAGATGAGCAACCCAAAAAAGGTTATATGCAACTCTCCCAAAAAGTTGTGAACTATGCTAATGGTCTTCCATTAGCTCTTGTTATTTTGGGTTCCTTTTTGTTTAGAAGAACAATAGAAGAATGGGAAAGTGCACTGCCCAGTTTTAAAAAAACTAAAGGAGAAATATTTGATATACTTAAAATAAGTTACGATGGACTAGAGGAAATGTGGAAGGAGATTTTCTTAGATATTGCATGTTTCTTCAGGCATAAGAAGAAAAATGAAGTAATATATATATTAGATAACTGTGGTTTTAATGCAAGAATTGGTATAAGTGTTCTCATTGAAAAATCTCTCCTATCCGTGGACGACAACGAATATTTGCAGATGCATGACCTACTACAAGAAGTGGGTGAAAAAATTGTTCGTTTTGAATCAAAGGGAAAGCTTGAAAAGCAAAGTAGGTTGTGGCTTAATGATGACTTGCTTCATGTATTGAAGGACAATATGGTAAGAAAAATGACAAAGCTATAATTTATTTCAATAAATAGGATTGAGTAGGTATAGTAACATATTTTTGTTCAATAAATTAGTTCTCTAAAATAAAATTTCAATAGGTAAGTGGTTACCTAAGTATTTATGTAACGAAATCAAGAATAAAACACACATTTTACCATGCTAATATATTGTCAATGATGATTTCTTATATTTTGAAAACAATAATATCTTTTGATTGTGCAAATCACCAATCCTTCGCTTTTGAAATCTTAGGCAACAAATGCAATTGAAGCCATAGTTGTTGGTTACATGAAAGAGGATTTCAAATTTGTAGAGCTTGAAGTGCTTACAAAGATGTCTAATCTTAGATTGATGATACTTGATAACGGGCTATTCGACTTTGTCCGACATTTTCCTAATGTCCAAAAACCTCTTGATGTTCCTAATCAGCTAAGACATCTTTCATGGCCCTATTGTCCTGCAAAATGTTTGTCATTCAGTTCCCAACCAGTGGAGCTTGTTCATCTTGAATTGCGTCACGGCAGGTTGGAATATCTTTGGGAAGGAGTAATGGTAATTTTGTTCTTTTAACTTATTTATTATTTCTCTTTTCTTTAAGTGTAGCCACAAATACAAATACACTCCCGGTGTATTTGAGCTTCCTCCTTTCATTTATAAAGCTGTTTTAATTTAAAAGAATTCTTTACTTATTAAATTAATTTCTACGTTTAATGGAAACTCTTTTATTTTTTGGTAACAGCTTTCCAAATTAAAGTTCATTGAACTTTCTTATGCCACCAGCCTTATTAAGACACCTGACTTTTCAAGTGTTCCGATACTTGAGAAACTATCCCTTTCTGACTGCTATCAATTGGTTGAGATCCACCAATCTATTGGACAACTCAGCAAGCTTAGGTATTTACATCTGAGATTCTGCACATCTCTTTGTGATCTTCCCAGCATGTCTGCTGAAATGCAGTCCCTTCAGGTTCTTGAAGTTTCATATTGCCCAATCAATTCATTTCTGAAATTTACTGGAATTATGAAAAACCTATCGAAACTCAAATTTTGTGGGACTGCTATTAAGGAAGTACCACCCTCATCAATCAAGTTTTTGACTGCCCTTACTTTATTAGATCTAAGTCTCAATAAAAATCTCAATTGTCTTCCTAGAAACATGCATAAATTGAGTTCACTTGAAAAACTCCGTCATTCAAGTTACCCAAAAGAATCAAAACTAAAATCTTTGCCAAGGCTTCCATCAACCGTAAGAGTTATAGAAGCTACGTTTTGTTATTCTCTAAAACTGAGTAGCTGGTCACAATCTCTTTCCCAATGGTGTCCGTATGATGAGAGAGACATTCGGGTGGAATTTAAAATATTGTTCTATTTCTTACAGGTAATCTCTCTCTCTCTCTCTCTCTCTCTCTCTCTCATTGTTAAATAATAACAGTTAACAATAGTTTTGTTTTGGGTACAGCAACAGGGACTCCTTTGTCGTAAAACCGTTTGTGGAACTTCTTCCAAAAGGGAAGAGGATGGATCTATAACAGAATTTCAGATAATTAATCCGATAGATTTAGTTTATACGAGTGAGTTGTCAATATTCATAGAGCTGCCTTCAGATTGGTATAATAGTAAATGGATAGGATTCGCTCTCTGGGCATCATTTCGTTTGGTAGATGAGACACATAATATTATAGCTCATGTGATAGCCTTTGGTGATATGTATCAAAATCTCTGGGACTTTGAGCTTTTTACTACCTCCATATATGGTGAAAAAAGTATTTGCCTATTGTATTTGTTTCGTGATGAGTGGTTTGCTACTGTTGGGAATGGTAAATGCAGTCAGATTTTTGTTTCATTTGACACCGGAGGCGTTGAATATCCCACTTATTTGTGGGGATGTGGGGTCAGTTTGATATACGAGCAAGATGTGGACGAGTTCAACCAAAAAAATGCACAATCTTTGATTGAGAGCTTTGGGAAAGAAGTATCCATCTATAAATTAACTGGTGATGACCATCTCAACCATCCTTCCCATTAATGTCCAATTTATTCTATCTTATTTTCTTTCTAACTAGACATTTGGTTTCATTAATGGCAAGTAAGTCAAGTCATTTTTCTTTTTCTTCTTTTGGCTCACCATGCCAAGCAATCCCAATCACCCTATGCTTTCTGAGTTCCTTAAAATTAAACTTAAATTATTATTATTATCATACTAACTAAGGTTTTCACATATATGCAGTTGGTGATGATGATGATGATGATGATGAACTTTAAGGATTTTGCTTAGGTAGATGGTTGTGTCCTATTATGGCATCCCATTTGTAACTGTTCAACTATTATGCTAATTTTCATATTCATCTTGTGTAGTGCTGGCAAAAGTAAAAGAAATTTTCGTCATAAATTTTTGAAACATGAAAACTAGAGACTGCATAGTACTTCCTTCTCTACCATATCTATACTGATTGTTGATGAGTGAATTTTTTTTTTTTTTTTAACTTTTAATTATAGAACCGTACTAACTCAAGTTTTCACATATATGCACATGATAACAATTGTCTCTAGAGGATGACGCTCATGTCCTACTTATACTTAGACTGGCTGCTAAATAACGAAAATTTTCATAACTTGAATTTCAGTTGAGACTACTACTGGATGTGCACAAGCATTTCTTTAGTGTGACTTTTTTTTTTTTTTTTTTTTGTACATAGATAAAAACCCTAGTATGTTGTGTTGAATTTATAAATGGTTTCAGTTATAATGATTTGGAAATGTATTCAAGTGAGATATCCTTGTATCTTGTTTCATAATAACAGTAGAGTGGGATCTTTTCTTTTCTTTTTTAAAGGGGTTCTAATCCGTATCGGTTATTATGATTTCCATTGATGACGTTCAATTGAGCCTACCGTTATTGGATGGAATACAAACTACTTTCAAGTATCTTTGCACAATTCTCTTGTATAGTGATTCTGAGTTAATGTCTATGAGAGCATGAGTTGTGAATTTTGGAGACATTTAGAAGCTACTGCTTTTTATCAATTAAGCTATACAATTAGCTAAGCATTAATGCAGTCTTCAGTCTAGAATATTTCCTTGCAATTAATAAGTCAACAAACACTGTTGGAAACTTCAAACAAGTTCACCCTTGATGTAATATTCTTTGATTATTTTTGGGATTTGTTTAGTTGATTGTTATGGCCTAATTAGTATATTGTTAATATCTTTCTTCAAATTAAATCAGTATATCAGGCCAATGTAGTCATGATTCTTCCTTGATATTGCTAAAGGAATCTACTGAAAACATATAGAAACTGATGTCAATCTTGGAGTATATTATTTGTTGTATACTCAAAAGTCCTTTGAATTGGATGTAGAGACAGGGTCTATTGTACACAAGCATTTCTACTTGCTCATGAAACAAGTTTCACTAATTGGCAGAAGCAAGTTATTATAGTACAAAAAATTCTTCCTTTCTACATAATTGTTCCCCCACCCCACCCGCTCCCTTTTCTTCTTCTTCTTGCTGCAATTTACCATGTTTATGCTCAAATTGATTGTAAAGCATGATTATTGCAAATCCTATGACCGAAACAATTGGTCTCACATCTATATTTGGTTAAAATTGGTGGAAATTGAGACATACTAGGCTTGTAGACTAAACTAGTTTGGAATGCACACTTGGATTTTTATTGATGTTACAGGTGTCAAAAGCCAGAGAGAGGACAATTGAGAGAGATTCTTGTAGTAGATAACAAAATAGAGAGAAATTTTTGTTTGTTTTGAAAAAAAAAAAATAATGATCTTATAGTTCATTGGTCTATCTTCATATCAAAATTATGCTAAAATGTAAATGATATTATTATGGTGGAATGTAAATAGTGATTAAAATCTTGTTAACAGTGGTCCCTTTCTATTCTCAGTAATTTATAATGAAGCACATATTTAGGTGCTGTGATAGAAGGGACTTTTATATGTGAGCAGTCAGCATTGCGGTGATTTAATGGTATGTATACAAGTCACTAGATGTCCAAAATGATTGTGAGCTGCAACAGCTCATGTACATTAAAAAATATAGCTATATCATATGAGCAGGGACCAATACACCTTTCAATATTAGACTATGTTAAACATGAATCATGATGGATTGGAACAAACTTTAAAATCTACTAATTTGGCAGACAAAAAATTTGACTAGCCCAAACAAACAGTTTTTAATTACCAAAAGAAATAGTATAAACAAAGCTCTGTGAATTTTAGATGCCTTTTGTGAAATGACTGAAGTTCCCCGGGCTTGCAAACACGGTTTCATTTGCAACACGAGATCACATAAGAATTCATATCAAATAACTTAATATATGATACAGCAACTGTGTGACACAATTTATCTCTACATACACTATGGCTTCTTTCAATTTATAGTGTGAAAAAAAGGGGAGCTTTCCTGTAAATCCAATCCATGTAAAGCATGATAAAAAAGAATAGCAATGCTACATACTCAACCAAAAAAAAAAAAAATTTGCAATGTTTTTCATAACTAAATTGACAAATGTTTACCAGTTGTTTTCCGAACTCACCACTAACATTATTTTTTTATTTATTAGTTACTACTAATAAGCTATCACATTAGTCAAGTATGGTATTTTGTGTCTATAGACTTTTTCTAAATAGAACTAGTAAGTAGATCCCACCATTTCTCCACAATTGTATTCTTCACAATATTCACCATAAAATTTTAGCTAAATAAATTTTTTTTTTTCTTTCAATTCACCGAACGAAGATACTAGGGAGAAAACTTCCTTGTAGATATGGAAATCTCTCACACTCTGTACGCCCCCACCACATCTAATTGAATTCAAGGAAATTTAAATAGAGCTTCATAGACATTATTGTTGATTACCATAAAAATACCGTGTCTCTGTACTGCTCATTCTTTATCGATTTAAAAAATAATTGTAAAAATAAAAAAGCAATAAAGTGAAGGAGTAAGAAAGTAGTATTATCTATGACTATTGTGCCACGCTAAAAAAAAAAAAAAACTTTTTTTAAAAGAATAATGGAAAAACCCGACTAACAAAGTTCTCTTCAAACATTTCAAATTATTTATAAATGGGAAGAAAGAACCAACAATTGTGTGTGAAAGTGTGGCTATCTTTTTCTTTACATGTCTTCACAATCATTCAATGCCCCAGTACCTTAGAAAATGGTCAAGATCTTTTTGACCATTTTATCTGCACCACACTATGGAACAATAAAATGATGCCACGTGTCCATTAATTCTTAAATTTATGCTTTTAATTTCTGTTAGCTGAAATAATGGATTAAGGATTTGTTGGGTTGCAGAACTTGAGTGGTTAGAAATCACCTTTATTTTATTATTATTATTTTGTTGGCAAAAATACAAAATTGACCCTCTAATTTTCACTGTTTTTTATTCCAATTCTCTAATTTTCAGTTTTGTCATTTAAGTCCTCTAACTTTTAATTTTTGTCAATGCAAGACTTCATTACAACTCAGTTAGTGACTGCTATTAGAACTTCTGAAACAATGCCATTTTGCATTTTTTTAAATTCGGAATTAAAATAAAATAAGAAAAATCTGAGAAAAGAAAAAAAAAAAAGAAGAAGAAGAAGAAGAAAACATTAAAAGGGTCCCAAAAATAAAAACAAAACAAAGAAGAACACCTAAATCCCTAATCGTGTAACTTTGGGATAATGGGTCAATTTGAGAGAGAGATTGAGTTGAGGACTGAGTCCCTCGCTGTACCTCACCATCTTAGTCTCTCGTCGTCGTTCACCAGATATGGAGATATCGTGTGCAGGAGCTTGAGACAGCCCTTCAACATAGCCAGAGAAAGTTAAAACTCGTGGAATCAAGGCATAAGAATTAGTGGAAGGAGTTCTCAAGCAATGAATGGAGATATTCCTCTACATGATCTTCAAGCTCTGCTCGCCCTGTAGATTTGGGGAAAATGGAAGGTGAGAGAGAGACTAAGTCAGACTGAGAGAATTGAGACCGATTTGCAGAGATATTGAGATTGAGACTGATTTGGAGGGTGGGGTCTACTGATATGGTTGGTTGATTGGGAAAAGCGATGACTCTGCTGAGATTTGTTCATTGCCCTTAATGTTTTTTTTTTTTTTTTTTTTCATATTTTTCTTATTTTCTTTTAATTCCAAATTATAAAAATAAAAAAAACCTGCAAAAATCAAGAGTTCTTGCGGTAACCACTAATTGAGTTGTAATGGAGTCCGGCATTAACAAAAACTGAAAATTAGAGGATTTAAATGACAAAACTGAAAGTTAGAGCACTGAAATGAAAAACGGTGAAAGTTAAAGGGTTAATTTTGCATTTTTACTCTCTTCTTCTTTTTTCTTCTTTTTTAGTCTTTTAAAATGCTAATCCCTGTCTAGCCCAATATACATGACATAACTGGCTCAACAATATATTGCTGGCAAGCATTATAACCAATTAATTTTACTAGGACGTACACAGTTAAATGTCCATAACTCAAAAAAGAAGTGTGAAAAGGTGAAAAGTTAATTTAAAATGAAAAGACAAGAGAGAGGGCAGTGGTACACAGACACACACCAACCATCTGCAATCAAAGAGTTAAGGGGTTGTTTGGTTTTTTTTTTTTTTCCATCACTCATCACTCATCACTCATTACTCTTCACTCAATTTTTATATCCCACCCGTTTTGCACATATTTTCAACTTCTCATCACTCAATATTTTCTAATTTTTGTGGGACCCATGCCTGAGCACTTGGTCAGAGATCAATACAAGATTTCTATTAGACTACCCGCCTCACTCCATCTCACTCCGCCTTGATCCAATCTTCAGTTCTTCAAACCCTCACTTCGCCTCTCATAAAATACCATACCAGCTTTGGCAAAGAAAAATGAAAAAAGAAAAAGGAAAAAAAAAAAATTGAACCCAGATGCGTGAAGAACAGAGCAGCCCAGTAAACTTTTCTCACATTTTCTCACCTTTCTCTTCCCCTACATCTCAGATCCAAACCCACCACAGCCACATCACAAATCCAAACCACACACCCATAACCACATCTCAAAAATCCAAACCTCACAACCATATCTCAAGTCTAAACTCCATGCCCACACATTAGATTAGAAGCTTAAAATCACCATGAAAATACCATACCAACCCAGGCACCATCGTCTTGCCTAACTGTTCAATCAGAGATGAAGATGAGAAAAGAAATGGGTGAAGGAAAAAAGAAAGAGAAAAATAGAGCAGAAGGATCAAAGGCATTTATCGGAAAATACTTTATTAAAAAAAACGATTACACAGCAGTGCCAACGGTGGGTCTGAGACTGACATAGCAGCGCCGATGGTGGAAATGGAGAAGAAAAACAATAGATTCTTGATAACCCATAACTCAGTTTGGTGTCGATCTGTGGGTATATCGGTTTGGTGCTTGTAATCTTTGAATGGGTTTGGTGCCTGTAATCTGTGGGTACAAAGACCACACCCAAAAACCAACGTGAAAAGGAAAGAAAAGAAAAAAGAAAAAAATTGCAAGCAAACCTAGAAACCAACGTGAAAAGGAAAGAAAAGAAGGGGGAAAAAAAAAAGGATAACCCAAGCCCAAAAACCCAGTGAAAAGGAATGGAAAAAGAAAAAAGAATAAAATTGCAACTCATCAAAAGCCATTGAAGAAAACCACAGTGAATGGAGATGAGATTTAAGAGTGTGATCTGCTTTAGTGAAGAGTCGTTGAAGAAAACCGATTAAAAGCAACGCCTGGGTGTGATGTTGCTCTGACCGTGGGTCCCATGATGTGGGTTTAATTACAAAAATGCCATTAAAAATTGAGTTTTGGAAACTGAAAACACCTAAAATGTGTTTTTAGTTTCCATAACTCATCACTCAAAAATTAGAGAATTAAGTGATAGAAACAAAAACTGGAAACAAAGTTATGAAAAACCAAACAGACTTCTCAGCTATAGGTCCCACCATTTTTGAGTTATGAGTGATGGAAACAGAGTTATGAGTTATAGAAACACAAAATCCAAACACCCCCTAAGCTTTTTTTCTTTTTTCTTTTTTAGTGTCTGGACACTGGTACTTTGACAATTTTGTCGTATTCGCGCAATTCTATTCTGCATGTGATGTGAGTGGAGGAGAGAACACAAGCATAACACAAAAAGTTGCATAGTCTCGGAGCATGGGTCTAGGCTCCTGCACAGGTCCAGCCTTAGTCCTAGGGCCCTTTCTAGAGAAAGACCCCAAATTTTGAGACAAAAATTTATATATTTTTTTTAAATACATTTTTTTGAGATATAGGAAAAAAATTAGTTCTATATATATTTTTTACTTTTAAGAAGTCCCAAAGAATTGAGTATTGCTAAAAATAATACAATTTTAAACACATCAGTTTTACAAATATATTTGTCACTAATTACAATAACTAATTCCAATAGGAAAATGCTAGAAATATTATAAATTTTATTTCAAAATCTTTACAAATTGATGGGACAATTAATATAAAATACATTTTTGAATTACTTTTTGTGATTGGTAATACATATTTGCAAGCCTCATATTATAAAATTTATAATATTCCTAACATCATTTATTTAAATACTTGTTCATTATCTTCTTGAAGCATCACTAATCATATTCATTGTTACATCGTTTGTAAGTTTTTTTTTTTTTTGGGTAATAAAATTTGTTATAGCTTTAGCATTTTTTCCAAAAAAAAAAAAAAAAAAAAAAAAAAAACATTACAAAATAAATAGAATGGATTTTTGTTATAAAAAAATTATGATATTAAACACTAGTTAAATATTAATTAAGTGATAACAAAAATGCTCCATTTAGATATATTGCCTTAGGCCTCCAAATTTGTTTGGCCCTTTCATGCTCTCACATAAGACGTGACCCTCAAGGGGGGACTCATCTGTGGGGCTCACCCTTTGTTAGAGCCAAAAAAGCACTACTCCAGGGGTATATATGTTGTATATATAGGTAAATACAAGGATTGGTTGTATTTATGATATAAGGTTGGAGAGTATTCATTTGTAAAATGAACAAAGTGAAAATTCAAGTTCTAGAATTTTTTAAGTGAAATTCGAAATTCAGTATATTCGATCGGTCGAAACTTTTGTTCAATCGATCGAAGGTGAAGGAGATTATCCTAGAGTCTCTTCCTGTTTCAATTGGTATTTGATTCCTATTTGATCAATCGAGACTCGCGAAAACAAAATTTCTGCAAAAATTTTTGATAACTATTCTAAATGTTTGAAAATGTTTCCAGTCTTGTGAACGGTTTTATGAAATATTTTAACTCTTCATATGTACCTTTTGAAGGGTTATAACTCTATGGGTATAAATAAAAGTTTATGTTCACCTGAAAGTAGTGAACATAAATAGAGGTTTATGTTCTCTCCAAAATAGTAAATTAAAAGAAACACAAGAAATTCTGTAGGTGTTCTCTAAAATTGTGTTGAGGGGAAAATTTTGGTATTCCCAAATAGAATATGGGGTAGTCAAGTCAAAACTCGACGATGGGCCCTTGAAATAAAGGCCAAAGGCATTCGATGTTGTGTAAGTCCGCTCAAATAAGAGATAGAGGCTACACCCTAACAAGGAGACAATAATAAAGCACAATAAACACGTTACTATTGTTAGTTTGTTATATTATTAGCCTTTTTACAGCATCATAGTTTAAATCAGTCTTCTAGTGGTACGGTATTATCTCCAGTGGTATGGTAATTCCATGTTAATAAGTGTGTTTACAAGGTAAAAATCATATGTTTTTCTTATTATTATTAAGTCAACATAAGGGAAAACTTCCATAGTATCCATAACATTATGAACTTCATCATCATAATAATAAACAAGTATTAAAGGCTCCATAGTTACAAATAAAAGAGGAAAAATAGGATGGAATGAAGGGAGAGAAAGATCCCAGCTCAGTGTAGCAAGTACTAAACTAAGATTTTGGTAAGTGTGTGTGCATAAGGCATGAATGAGGTAATGTGGGCTGTTTTGAGTGAGTGGAATGGGATTAACATTGAGGTTAAGGTTTTTTGTGAGTGGTAGGCTGTTTATGACTAGTTGAGAGACATTTATGGGCTGTAATTGTGTGAAAGGGGGAAAAAAGTATCTGAGATTAGATGAGTGTGGGCTAAAGATGATGAGTGGTGAGCTTGAGGAAAGCTAAACCACGAGCAAAGTAGTAAACAAACTAAGAGTTTTAGAGAGGGTAGCTGTCCTCCAGTGGACTAAGGTGTTCATCTTTTTATAATGGTACTTTAGAGAAGCATTAATTAACAAGAATCCAAAAACGTAGGACTACTCAGAGGTAGTGAATCAATATTAATCTTCCTGGGATTTTTGGTCAGAAGTAGGAGATTTACTTTAGGGGCTGCCTTGCCTCTTTGGGTAATGATGGGATTTTAAAGTGTTTTGCATTAAATGCCAAGATTTCTAGGACTGAGCCTAATTAATGGGATTAAGGCGTGTATAAGGAATGAATCTTAATGCTGCAAACGAGATTTGGTCCCCCAAGAAGTAAGATTCAACACCCCAAGCCAGGTGTCAAACTCTAAGTTCACCTCAGAGGGTTCCGCTAGAGATCCCTTTATGCCCTCCAAACCACATGTTCCCAAATTTTCCCCTTTAGGATTCATGGGCTTGGCACATGAATCATGTCTTGAACGTTTTTAACATTTATAACATCAATTTGTTGAGGTTTGGATAACTTGATTTCAACTCTCCTTCCACTTAAGGTACAGTCTTAAGGAAGATGATGGAGTTCCATCATCCTTTAGACTTCAGCTGATATAACAGCCCTCGGGCACTATTCACGTCAGGTAGAGGGTGGCAGAAAACTGATGGGACAGCTCCTTGTTCATCCTTAAAGGCTTGGTTCTCTTGTAGGGGTCTCTAGTTGTTTTTTGGTTAGGGATGAACAAGGGCTGGTTGCCCACTTTCAAGCCTCTTGTTAGGGACCTTTTTGGGCTGGAACTTTGCTCCATTTCAGCACTTTTAGTTGGGCCACATGACCCTTTCTTTGCTTGGGCTTGTTCCCTACTTCATGAGATTCTTGGGCCTACAAAATAGGCATTAAAGACATGTTTTGCCATGGGTTTTTACTCCTTATGGGCTTTAGTTGTTAGTAGAAATAAAATGAAACCATGAGTTTTAATAAATATTTATGATAAATTCTGGGTATTAATTCTCATGGGCTTTAAATAACAACTTGTATAGTTTCTCATAATTTTTGCTATAAATTACTTCATAAATGATATTTTCTTTGGGGTTTTTTTAAATAATGACCTCCAATATTGTTCTTGAGAATAATATTTACCATGGGTTTTAAATAAATATGGTAACAACCATTGTAATAGAATAACGTGATGTTCTCATGAGTTTCTCTATAGATAATCATAATGGACATGTAGGATGAATAATTACCATGAGTTTTGGTAATAAATATTATGAATGTTGTGATGTAAGATAAATAGTGAACATGAGTTTATAATATGAAATAAATAAATGTCATGGGTCTAATAATCATAACTTTCCATGGGCTTTTATAAGATGATTGCCATGAGTTTTGAAAATAGATAATTCATAAATTCCATGAACTTGTAATATTACAGCAATATGTTTATGAATCTAAAGTATTGTTCATTATTGGACTTTTAAGTGAAATAATTATGATATAGTATTTTGTCAAGCATTAATAACCTTGGGCTTTTGATAGAATAGTGTCAAGTGATTAGCTTGGGCTTTTAATAGTACCAACGTAAGTTGGACTTTTGATGTTGCCAATGAGAATTGGGCTTTGATATTACCAATGAGAATTGGGTTTTGATGTTGTCAATGAGAATTGAGCTTTGATATTGCCAATGAGAATTGGGGTTTGATATTGTTAATGTGAATTATGGGTTTAAACCATGGGCTTTGATTATGGATTTGAATTCCATTGATAAAATTGTTTTGCCATAAATTTGAATCATGGACTTTTCAAATATTACTAAGCATAAGTATTCTTAGGCTTTAAATAGAATAAGATGTGTTTATTGGATTCATAGGGCCGGTTTTGGGCTTAACTAAATAATGATAATAAAATTGGATAAAATATGAGTTTTTGGGTTTTTTTTTTTATATTTTATATCATAACCTAATTTAGATAATGAGATATAAAACATTTGTGATTAACATAATAATAGAGATAAAAATATTTGGGAAAATTCAATAACTTATTAGTGGTGTTTGAAAATAAATAGGTGGTACTTAGATAAAATTAGGTGTAAAAAAGAAAATACCCTAACAAATTGCTCTATGTAGAACCCAATAAAATTGGTTGTATTATGGGGATAAGTTTGTAGAAACCCTTTAGCAACTTGCGTATGGAGACAAATATTGTCTAAGGATAACATTCAATTGTGTCTCCAAGTCAATTATTAATTTCTATTTACCTGATGTGTTCATTTTGTTCTTTCATTATTACTCCTTAATTTGGTGAAATCCCCAACAATATAAGTATTTTTCTAAATAAAATAGAAAAAGAAACACATCAAAAATAAGAAAATGATCACATACCCTATGGTTGGGTTGCTTCTTGTTGTTGTTGTTATGGGGCTGAGGCTGGGGCTGGAGGTGGGGGTTGGGGTTGGTGCTCAATTGCTAAATCATAACATCCATTTATAGATAGGAAGAAGAACCAACAATTAAGGCTGTGACAGTAAGTTCTATGGCTTGGGTGGGATAAAAAATGCTCATTTTTCACTTAAACGACAAATATATATATATATATATATATATATAAAAGTATATATATATATATATATATATATATATTTATATATATATATTAAAAATTAAGGCTTTTATTAAGGGCACACATTAATAAACCATTTTAAGAAATTTTTTATGAGAAAATGAAAAATATACTGACGTTTTTTACTACTTTTTCAAATTTCTATAAAATATTTTCAAAAATAAATAATTAATATGAGTAATAAAAGCACAAATTTAATCAAACCCAAAAATTAAAATATCACCTCTATATGTATGTATACATATTGTGTTAAACAGTGTGAAACAGTGAAAGTGTGTAGACAACTACGGCATTGTAGGAGGACCAGTTAAATATGGCTTTATTGCTAAGCAATGCCAACCATGGTTGTCAAAATCCCGATCTAAATCCTATGATCCTACAATTTTACGATCCCACTTGCCCAAAACGATTTGGATCTTTCAAGAATCTTTGCGATCGTTCAAGATCGGTAGGATTGTACGATTCTGACAATCCCAAACGACCTTAGTTTTTTGTAATCTTCTTTAACTTGATAGAAGACTTAGTTGAACCCAAATGAAAAATAAAATCTCAATAGACCAAGTTTTTCTACTCTAATGTAGAGAGTGTCAATTAGACTCAAATAAAAAATATCCAAAGAGTGTCACGTTTTGAGATTTTTGGCCTCTTTAAATTATGCTTACACATGAATGTAGTGATGTATGGTAATTATATCAATAAATGTATAATTTATGTGATTATTTAACATACCAATGTGTATTTTTTGTTTTTTTCTCAAATAATGTAGGATATTATGATCCACGATCCGATCCTACGAACCACGATCCCACCTACCCTCACAATCCTACATAGGATCTCGATTTTGACAACCTTGATGCCAACTGTGTATAGAGATAGGTGGATAGATAAGACTACCAGTCTACCACTACCAGATGCTCCATTAGGACCCTGTAGAGTGTGATTTAGATTAGTAATTGGCTAATCTTTTATTCTTGTTGAGAAGGACGTCAAAGTTGATTTAAATTTAAATTTAAATTTAAATTTTTCCTTCTTCAATAAAATTAGTGAGGAAACTTCCTTGTAGATAATAGATATGGAAGTAGAATTAGATGCTAAGGTGATTGTGGGGCTGCTTAACTCAAAAAAGAATCCTAATTCTGCTTATGCTCCCCTGCTCTCTGATTGCAGGTATCTCCTGGATAAGTTTCCTCAAGTAAGGGTATCCCATGTGTTTAGAGAAGCCAACAAATGCGTGGATTGGCCGGAAAAATGGGGCAATGCAATGAAGGAAGATTTTGTTGTTTTTGAATTTCCTTTTATTGCTAAACTTGTGGCTTAGGTTGCTAAGGATAATAATGGCTTGTATTATGCTAGGCTTGTTATTGCCTTTTAACCCCCCCAAAAAAAAAAAAAAAATTTGATATGGAAATCCTTCGTACACGGTATGCCCCCACCACGACTGACTGAAAAATGGAAATTTAAACAGACATAAGGAAATCTTTCGTAGCTGGTTACCACAAAAACGTTGTATCTGCCATATCCCTCCTTTATCGATTTAAAAAAAAATAAAAAAAAAAAAGCAAGAAAGTAGTGCAATACTTTCAGTGGCGACTCTAGAAATTTTGTCCAGGGTGTTCCTATTTCACTTTGAAAAAATTTCGAGTCATTTCAGTCTATTTCGAGATGTTTCAGTAAATATTGGCTAAAATTCAAGATTTGACCGGCATGAAGTTTGTGCTTAAAAAAAAAAAAAAAAAGTTCTTAAAACCAAAACAAATTTACATTCTATACACCAAAAAATCTCAAAAGGAAGAAAAAAAAAATTAACAATGTGGTTTATATACCATTAATTGGGTGTCTTTTTTAACAATATGTTTTTTTTTTTTTTAAAACAAGTGGTACTCATATTTTTAACTATCAGTTGATGTTAGATTTTTGCCTAAAGGACACTATTTGCCAGAAAAGAAAAAACATGTCAATGTTTGCTTGGGTACCCATTTAATATTTCACCTACCCCCACCTAATCCTACCATTTTTACCCGAATAGAGCCCTTAGTTTTCAAATTCTCTATCTCTGTGTTTTATACTTCTATCTCACAAGGCACCACACTCTCTCTGCCACCCATTCTGTTTGTGCTACAAATATGTGAACATTGTGAAGGTCAAAGTTTCAAGAGTAATCCACCTCAAGCTCAAAGAATTATCAAAAGTCACCTTCAGTTTTTTACCTGTCTCACTCTTTCACTCTCTCTCTCTCTCTCTTACATTTTTTTTTTTTATATTTTAGTTCAAAATTTGTTTGGCATAAAAATTTTGAGGGTGTTCTTGATTTTTCTTGAGGGTGTTCCTTTTTTTTTTGAAAGGTAAACAAATAAAAAAATTTAAACTATTATATATAATTTTTTTTCCAGGACTTTGGTCAATGATTTTGTGCCACGCTGAAAAACTTTTTTAAAAAAAGTAATGTAAAAGGCTGTAGGGTCACAAATCGTAGCCCAAACCCAAATAGAATAGGATATGGGCCCAATAAGCCCAATACAATAAATTTGTGAGAGTGGGTGAAAGAATTGGGCTGGTGATAAGTTTTACAATAGCTAATAAGGGTTAGGAGCCTGTCCGAGAAGGATAAAACACATAATCAAAGGGTAAACTCAAGTCCGAGGAGTAAATTTTTTAATAAGTGGGTTGTTTCAGATGGTGTCCGAGGAGTATGTTCTTAGATGAATTGGTTACTTCTGATATTGTTCTTCCTATTGACCCAGTGAATCTTACTCAACGTTTTTCTTAATCTTTTTCGATCCCCTTCTTCTGGAGATTCTCCTTTGTTATATAGTCCTCCTTTTTTCAATCCCACCGTCCACTTGTCTACTATCTAGCCTTGTACTCGAGTTTCTGTCCCCTTTCCCACAGCTTTCTTATTTTCTAGGAATAAAAATGGCTGAAAACACTGTTCAGAGGTCTTCTCCAAATTAATACGGCCAGGAAAGCTGCTGTAATGCATTTAATGCGATGGTAGCAGTTTTTTCCTTAGATATTTCTATGTTCTTATCCCTTCCCTGTACATTTGAAGTCTATCTTCGTCGCTGGAGCTTCCTGGAAGGTGGTCTAGGGTAAGACGAAGCTCACTTTACTGACATATGTCAGATCCGAGGAGGATGACCCTCTCGGACCAACACCCTTGGACATTTATACGTTCTACTATCAATTACGAGGCCTTTTCCCATGATTTCTTCTCCTCGAACGTATTATTATTAAAGTGTGGGACTTAAGCCCAACGCAAAGGCTCAAGTTTTTGCCCCCCCACAATAGCCCCTCAAAATTCTAATTTTTCCCTCTCATCCGAGGAGAAAATTTGTAATTTTGATGTATATCCGTAATTACAATGAAGTCCACAAGGATATTTAAACTCAGGCACGTGTAAGGGTCATTTCTGCCATTTCACGAGAGTTTCTGACGCTTGGGAACTCGCACAATCATCATTAAACGCTTAGGACTGCGTTACGCTCCAGACATCCAACGGTGGAACACTAATCCAACGGTTCAGGTCTTACTTTCAATATTTAGGCGGGATTGTGTCTCCTTCTTTTTCCACTTTAACCATAAAAGCCTCCAGACGTTACTCTTTTCATTTCTCATCAAAGTCTGCAATTTCAGAGCATTCATATATTCGCATTCATCATACCTTCACAAAAGAGACTTCAAAGATCCTCCAGAGACAAGAAGATCAGTTTGCATCTTACTCCACGTAAGTTTCGTTCTTCGAACTTCCTCTACCTTCTCGGCTAACCTTCTCGGTTAACCATTCTACACCTTACAAGCTAAAAATAGGTAGATTTGAGCGTCTAGTAAAGACTCCGGCCTTGATAGAGTTGTTCAAGGAAAAGTACCACATTCCTCAGGAGGTGGTGGTACGACATTGCACAACAGAAGGGATGGAGTTTGACTGAAAAGTAGGGGAGGTCGTAATCCCTATGATTGCCTTCATAGAAGGAGGCATGACCATCCCCATGGGTAGGATTACACGGGATTACCTATGTGCCCATAGACTCTGCCCCCACCAATGTGCTCCCAATTTTTTTAGAGTCCTAGGATCAATTGATGCTTTGGACCGACATCTGGGGCTAGGATTGACTTGGTACGACGTCGCCCATTTATACGAAGGCCACATAGAGTCCCGGGCAGGGTTTTACCTTAAGTCCCGTTCCAGTGTGGTCAAGTTGATCTCCCGCCTCCCCAAATCTAACAAAGGGATGAAAGACGACTACCTTATCCTGTCGGGCCCTTGGAGTGACGGTCTAGCCTGCCCAACCAAGCTAGGAAAGCCAGGTGGAGCAATTTAGATCTAGGGTTTCTAACATTAGATTTAAGGAGTACTCGGCTACACTTTACTGCATTTAGATATCGTTTTAATGTATTTACATTTATTTGTTTAGTTATTTTTTTTGTATTGCCGAGGCTCTTACCTATGTGATTTGTTTACTTGACAAATAAATTGTTCACCAACCCAAAGCTCAGCTTGATCAACGTTCCAGCACTTAACTACCTGCTCAGATCTGAAATTTTCGTGAACGACGACGGGTAACTTCGTGCAGTTCACCTAATTTTGGACTTTGAGCCAATTTCAAGGTCGTTTTTGGACGTCGGCAATTCTATCCGAGCAGGAGACCGCCGTTTAGCGCGCATCGACATCTCTCGGTAAGACTTCCTTGCCCCATACGATCTTCCCCCTGTCGACCATCCTATCCCACAAGGGATACCCCTTGTTGCCCAACCGTTATAGGAAGTACCACTTGGGGAGGCTATCATCAGCGAAGACACAACTTCCTCTTCTTCCCTTGAACAAGAGATTGACAGATTCCAATTTGAAGAAGAAACAATCCTTGTATCGAAGGCCGAAGAAGGAGCAGACGAGCATTCGTGTGTGCAGACTCCTGCTCAAGTGGTAACTTACATTGCTGACACATCAGATGAGGAGGAAACGATGGCCCCCAAGACTGGTTCTAGCCTGAAGGAATTAATGAAGAATAGGAATAAGGCACCATCCCCTCAAGATAAGAATAAGTCCCAACTACCTGCAAATCCCCCTCCTCCTCCGCCTTAAATCCCTGCTGACCTTGGGTTGAAACCCAACCCTGACTTGAGGAGGAAAAGGCCACTGGATACTGTTGAAGAGGGGGAGCTGGGCCCCTCTAAAGGACATAAGTAGGTCAGACAGATCCAGGACCGTAGGGGTAGGAGGTCCAACTCCGTGGACAATCGGGAGGAAGCCCCGGTGGCCCAAGCACGTCGGTCTCCACGTACTTGGTCACCCATACTGGAGGTCGATGGTATGCCCATTGCGTATGATGCCACGCTTAGGCATTATCGTGGGGGGCATGCCGGCCTGATGGCTGAGGCTCTGCAACAGCCTCTCCTCCTTCCCCAGGACATGGCGGCCTACAGGAGTTTTAATCATCCTGACCTCTTCCTTTCCCTAAAAAGGGACTTGGCCATGGTAAGCAATTCTACTCATTTTTCTTTCATTTTCATTTACTTGCATTTTTTAATATAAGCCACTTTATCATGACGCATACTAGGTCACGCAACAAGTTTATGTGGCCGAGGAGTGGGTAAAAAACTCTCGCGAAGAGACGAGGGCTGCCCATGATGCCCGAGAGACTGTAGAGGTTCAATTAGGTGCACTGAAAGATAAACAGGCACAAATGGCTGAGGAGGTGAAACAAGCCCTTAAGGCGAAGGCTAGTGCCGAAGCGGGCCTGAAAACGACTGAGAGACAGGCTGAAGACCTTCGCAAGGAGCTGCACTACTGCGAGATTAATCTGGCAACAGAAAAGCAGTTGGTGAAAGATCTCCGCGATGAAGTTCGCAAGGCCAAGGAGGCTGCCCAACTACTAAAAGAGGCAGCTGAGGCCGAAAAGCAGGCAGCGTATGCTCTGGGGGTACAGGAGACTCAGAGTAGGCTTACTGAGGAATTTTCTTCCGTAGCCAGGGATTACTACGACATCACTTGGGGTAAAGCCCTCGATGCCGCTGGGGTCCCTGCTGATTCCAACCTACGACTACCTGAGAGCATATACTATGATCCAGATATCCAAGAGCTCCCAGGTTCTGGCTCTCCTCTCCCCGAGCAGCCTGTCCAAGTATTTGAGGCTCCTACAACAGATCAAGCTCCTCCTGCTCCTGTGGTAATTCCAACTGACTCTCGCCAAGATAATGGCCAAGGGAAAAAAGTTGATGCTCCTCAGGGCAAGGACAAGAACCAGGATAAGGGAAAAGGCCAGGCCTCAGATACCGCTGCCTCTCAGTCCAAGCAGGTTACTGCCCTAGAAGCTCCCAAGGCAAAAGCTTAGGACACTAGTCTCATTAATATATCTATATTTTTTTTTATTGCTTTTGTATGTTGTTTTTTTTTTTAACATGTATTTCACCCTCATTATCAATGAAGTAATGGAGAATTCTTCCGTTGTCATTCCATTTCATCAGCATTTTTTTTTTTTTTGAATTGTACGTACGATTTAGAAGGCTACTTCAACTTAAATACAACTAATCCGAACGGTAACTTTAAATAGTAACAATAAATTTAACTAATCTGAATTGGAACTTTAAATAATGTGCTTAAATTTAAATACTTAAAGAAACTTAGAACAAGTATTAACGAACCCCAATCACCTGGTCATAGGACTCCAGTCATGATTGGATTTAAATTTAACCACTTAGTAAAACAGGGAAAAAGTATTAACTAACCCAAATCATCTGATCCAAGGATCCACGCATGATTGGATTTAAGTTTAAACACTTCAGAGAACTACAAGTGTTAACTAACCCAAACCACCTGGTCCAAGGATTCATGCATGACTAGATTTAAGTTCAAACACTTAATAGAACCGCAAGAGTGTTAACTAACCCAAATCATCTGGTCCGAGGACTCATGCACGATTGGATTTAAGTTTAAACACTTAATAGAACCGCAAGAGTGTTAACTAACCCAAATCATCTGGTCCGAGGACTCATGCACGATTGGATTTAAGTTTAAACACTTAATAGAACCGCAAGAGTGTTAACTAACCCAAATCATCTAGTCCGAGGACTCATGCATGATTGGATTTAAGTTTAAACACTTAATAGAACCGCAAGAGTGGCATACACATTTCACATAAAGAACAAATATGGATCAAATACACATTTATTAATAATAATACCTTTTTAAGTTATTGACATTCCAAGGGCGGGGTACTACAAGTCCATCCAAATCTTCTAAGAAGTATGCTCCAATGCCAGCGTTGGAGGTGATACGATATGGTCCTTCCCAGTTTGGCCCCAATTTTCCCCACGCCGGATTTCTTGCCGAGCCCACAACTTTACGCAGTACCAGGTCACTAGGGGTTAAAGGTCTTATCCTTGCATGGGCATCATAACCTCGCTTTAGCTTCTGCTGATAATGAGCCAACTGAACCATTGCGTTCTCTCTCTTTTCTTCAATCAAGTCTAGACCTCTTGCCAGTTGCTCATCGTTGTCTTTTTGATTGAACAAGCTGGTTCTTGTCGTCGGGAACCCAGACTCCAAAGGGATGACAGCTTCAGCCCCATAAGTCATTGAGAAAGGAGTCTCTCCAGTGGACCTGCGAGGCGTGGTTCTGTACGTCCAGAGTACGTGTGGAAGTTCTTCCACCCATTTACCTTTTGCATCATCTAGTCTTTTCTTCAATCCACTTAATATGACTTTATTTACAGGTTCAGCCTGTCCATTCCCTTGGGGGTAAGCCGGAGTAGAATACCTGTTAGTAATCCCCAGCTCGCCACAATAATTTCTGAACATCTTGCTATCAAATTGGAGTCCATTATCTGAGATGAGCACATGAGGGACGCCAAATCGAGTAACAATGTTTTTCCAGACGAATTTTTTTGCATCCATATCTCCGATATTGGCCAGAGGTTCCGCTTCAACCCACTTCGTAAAATAGTCTGTGCCGACTATGAGATACTTCTTGTTTCCCACTGCTTTAGGAAATGGTCCGACGATATCTAAGTCCCATTGAGCAAATGGTCATGAACTATATAGTGGATTAAGGATTCCCCCTGGTTGATGTATGCTCGGTGAGTACCGCTGGCACTGATCACACTTTTTAACATATTCCAAAGCTTCTCTCTGCATATTTGGCCACCAATAACCTTGAGTAATGGCCCTATGTGCTAAGGATCTGCCTCCAGTATGACTTCCACAGATTCCTTCATGCATCTCTTCTAAGAGTGATTCAACTTGGTCAGGATGGACACATAGCAAATAAGGTCCTGAAAAGGAACGCCTATATAGCTTGCTGTCTTCCGACAACCAATAACTAGTAGCTTTTCTTCGTATTTTGTCAGCTTCGATTTTCTCCTCAGGCAAAATATCTTCCTTCAAGAACTGCGTGATAGAATCCATCCAACTTGGCCCCGCTCTTACTTGATTGATTTGAATCGTGTTTATTGTTGCCGAGGGTCTGTGTAGGTCCTCAACAAGGATTATTCGAGGCAAGTTCTGTGCTGAGGCGGTTGCAAGCGTGGCCAAAGAATCCGCATGTGCATTGCCACTTCTTGGGATATATAGTAAGCTAAAGGATTCAAATTTCGTCTGCATGATTTTAACTTGACTAAGATACCCCCGCATTCTTTCATCTTTGGCTTCGAATTCCCCTTTTACTTGACCAACAACCAGCCTTGAGTCCGAGAAGAGTTTTATGGACTTGCCTCCCATTCTTTGGACCATGGCCATTCCTTCTAATAGAGCTTCATACTCCGCTTCGTTATTCGTGGCTGGAAAGTCTAACCGTAGAGACTTCTCAACAATAACCTTCTCAGAAGACATCAGTACTAATCCAACCCCTGAGCCTTTTTGGTTTGATGCTCCATCTACATGTACTTCCCATGTCGGAGGACAGTACTGGGAGATTGTATCTACCAATCTTTCATTCTTGTTTCTGTCTGCTAGTAATTCATCCGCTTCAGGTTCGGTGAATTCTGCCACCAAGTCAGCGAGGACTTGTCCCTTCACGGAAGTACGAGGCATGTACTTGATATCGAAAGCCCCCAGGATTGTTCCCCACTTGGCTATCCTTCCTGTGTAATCGGCACTTCTGAGTATAGTTTTTAGTGAGAGTTGTGTAAGAACGACCACTGTATGCGCTTGGAAATAGTGAGGCAACTTGCGCGTGCCAAGCACCACTGCCAGGATAGCTTTTTCTAGTGGTAGATAACGCACTTCCACTTCATGCAGCGACTTACTCACGTAGTATACTGGTCGTTGTACACCGTTATCCACTCGTATCAACACCAAACTCACTGCATGTGAGGCTACAGCAATATAGGCGAAAAGAACTTCATCTGGCTCAGGACTAGACATGACCGGCGGCCGAGCTAGATAGTCTTTGAGTTGCTGAAAGGTTTCGGCACACTCCTTTGTCCATTCAAAGTTCTTCCATTTGTTGATCAATAAGAAGAAAGGTCGGCATCTATCTGCGGATCGAGATATGAATCTATTCAAAGCGGCGGCCATTCCAGTTAGCTTTTGCACTTCTTTTAGGTTCCGAGGAGTTCGCATATTGTTGATAGCTGTAATCTGGTCGAGATTAACTTCAATTCCTCGGTGAGTAACCATGTAACCCAAGAATTTCCCCGATCCTACACCAAATGAGCATTTGGAAGCATTTAGACGTAGCTTATAGCTTCTGAGAATTTCAAAGACAACTTAAAGGTCCCCAAGGTGTTCCGACACCATTTTGCTTTTCACCACCATATCGTCTATATAAATCTCAATGTTTTTTCCCAATAATGATTCGAACATCCTCGTCATCTTTCTTTGATAGGTGGAACCTACATTCTTCAAGCCAAATGGCATCACCTTGTAATGGTAATTCCCGACTGGAGTAACAAAGGCAATTTTTTCTTGATCGTCCAAGGCCAAAGGTATCTGATGATAACCCTGAAAGGTGTCCAAGAAACTCATCCGAGGATGGCCGACAGTGGCGTCCACCAGCTGATCAATCTTGGGCATGGGGAATGGATCTTTAGGGCAAGCCTTATTCAAATCTGTGAAATCAACACAAACTCGCCACTTCCCACTCTTTTTCTTGACTACTACCGTGTTTGCCAACCATTCGGGATAGAAGACTTCCTTGATAGCCCCAGCCTATTTGAGTTTCGTCACTTCCTGACAGACTGCTTCTGCATGCTCTTTAGATGGACGACGAGGGAGCTGCTTTTTAGGTGTTATTAACAGATTAACATTCAAGTGGTGGCAAATGAAGTCTGGATCCACCCATGGAGCCTCATAAGCATTCCAGGCAAAGACGTCGATGTTTCGTTTAAGGAACTCTACCAGTTCCTCCCTCTTTTGCTGAGGTAGTTGGGATCCAACTTGAAAAAACTTCTCCGGATCGTCTCCTATTGTGATTTTCACAAGATCTTCACATTTCACCTTATCAGACGTCCCACCACTAGATAACATAGGGGGTTTTAACTGCTATAACTCCTCTCCGTGAGTCACAGGTTCTACTTCAGGCTTGTGTCGGATGGCTGCTATCATGCATTGTCGCGCCATGGTTTGATCACCCAGTATTTTTTCTATTTTGCCTCCGGATGGGTATTTGATCTTCTGATGCAGGGTGGAAGAGACTGCTCCTAAAGTATAAAGCCAAGGTCTAGCAACAATTGCTGTATAAGGGGAGTATGCATCTACTACGATGAAATCGAATTCCACTGCTTCCGATCCAGTTTGCACTGGTAGTCTGATCTGTCCCTTCGGGATAACAACCTTCCCTTCAAAACTTACTAGAGGAGAATTGTAAGGTGTCAGATCTTCAGTTCTTAAATTCAGCCCCTTGAAAAGATCAGGATACATAATCTCGGCCGCGCTACCTTGATCCACCATTACTCTCTTCACGTCATAACCTCCTATTCGGAGAGTAATCACTAGGGCGTCATCATGAGGCTGAATAGTTCCAATCTTGTCTTCATCTGAGAATCCCATGATCAAGGACTGATCCAGTTTAGCTCTCTTCGGCTCGTGGCTACTATCCTCGGGAAACATGCGAGCCACGGACATTACTCTAGAAGGGCATGACCCCGTTCTACCAGGCACCGCAAAAATAACGTTGATAATTCCGAGAGGGGGTCGTGAAGGATTCTCCCTTTCCGGCCAAGTATCAGTCTGACCACCCAGACTACTAGAATGATGCAACAGCTGTTTCAATTTGCCTTCTCGGACGAGTTAGTCCAGGTGATCCCATAAACTTCTGCAATCCTCAGTAGTGTGACCGTAGTCTCGATGGTATTGACAATAGAGATTTTGATTTCTCTTTTCAGGGTTTCCCATCATCTTATTGGGCCATTTGAAGAAAGACTTGTTCTTAACCTTTTCCAAAACTTGATGCACGGGTTCTCGGAATACAGCTCCGACCACTTGATTGTTATTTGACACCTGCTGCTCAGTATAATCCCTTCTCGGCTAGTTATTATTGTATCTGTCCGACCTAAATTCCCTCCTTTCTTGAAGGACAAACTTGGCTTTCCCTTTCCCCTGTTGTTGATCATCTTCTATCCTTTTATACTCGTCCACCCTATCCATTAGCTGTCGTAAACTGGTGACCGGTTTACCTGTCAAGGATTTTCTCAAACCGTGTTCGGAGGGAAGGCCGACCTTGAAAGTTCTAATAGCGACCTCATCGAAATCGCCGTCAATCTCGTTGAACATCTCCCAATACCTTTCAACATACGACTTCACAGATTCTCCTTCTCTCATTGTCATAGACAGCAGAGAATCTAGGGGCTGAGGAACCCTACTACATGTAATAAACCGGGAACAGAATGATTGAGTAAGCTTCTTGAAGGAGCTGATGGAATTAGTCCTCAACCTATCGAACCACCTCATCGGCATCGGTCCTAAGCTGGAGGGGAACACTCTACACAGCAAGGCTTCGTCCTGAGAGTGAACTGCCATCTTCTGTTTGAATTGGCTTACATGCTCTATAGGATCGGTACGTCCGTTATACATGGTGAAAGTGGATTGGTGAAAGCGCCTGGGAAGCTTTGCCCTTTCTATTCCCCGAGTAAAGGGGGACTTAGAAATTTGGCTCAGAGCCTTCTTCATGACCTTTGTTCCTACTCCCCTCCCAGACGAACTTTTTCTCCTCCTCTTGTGAGAGTGTTCCTCTTCATAAGAATAGGATTCGCTGGGTGGAGTCTCTGAGCATTCCTCGTAACTGGCATCTCCTTCATCATTGGAAGAAACATCAGAGCTTGAAGGGGTTTGCTTTCGTTGTGCACGCCGAAGTTTCTTTTTTAGATTTTCAATTTCTCGTTGCAAATCCTTTTCATCAGCTTGCCCGTGTACCAAGTGACTCCTTCGTCGATAGCCACTTCTACCAGCATGAATCGTCTGTGAGCTGCCCTCTTGCTGGTTATCTACGTGATTTCCCTATTCAAGGTTGTGGAGCTCGCCTTGTTGATGAACGTTAACTGATTCTGCATGGGGTGGACTGATCTGCTGTGATCCTGAACCCGCCATAACTGTTATAAACTTTACTAGCTCTAATTCTTCCCACAGATGGCGCCAATTGTAGGTGTTGACACCCTATTTTACAACCTGCATTTAACCTCACATGGAGGGTAAAAGGGTAATTTCACCTTGGAAATATGCATCTTGATTCTTATCATTAGATCCTTAATCTCATTTCACCAAAATGATCTTGATGTTGTAACGATCAAATCGACTGGTCATGAGCCCTAATCAGACCACCAGATTGAAAGTTATCATCAAATCAAGTTTTAATGGCTGAGATGCACCATTACAAATTGAGTCCGACTATATGTGATTATGAGCAATTGATTTCAATTGGTTATAAGTATAATCAATTTGAGATCGATGATATGTCATAATTTGATTGGTTAGGACTACATTTTATGGTGAAGTTGCGTACACCTAATTAATTAGATAGTTAAACATTAATTATTCAATGAGTAATTTGTGCAATTATCTTTTAATTAGAGTAAATTTGGAACCAATTAAGTCTGAAATAGGAGTGATTGGAGTCATTTAATGTTAATTGGGAGCTAATTTGGGACTTATTAATGTTAATTGTGCTAAAATGATTTTCTAACAAATGACCTCTGCTCACCTTTTCATAAATATCTCTCAGAATATTTTGAATCTGTGAATGAGATTAATTTTCCCAGAAACTAGATATCCGGGGCTTCAATTTGAGCACAAGAATGAGGCAATTCCGATCAGAATTGAGTCAGATATGATTTTTCGAAGTTGGCTCTATATGCTGTTACAGCAGCTACGGGAAAACCGAACTTTGCTTGCTCCTCACTCTCACAAATCTTTCCATTTAATGCACAAGATTTCCCCAAAGGCTAAAATGAGGTCTAGGTTCATGATTCTTTGTCAACCCTCATTAAATGGCCTTCCATTCATATTTCCTCCACCACTACTATATATACCCCCCCTCTCATTCATTCTAGGACACACAAAAAATCCCCCCTCTTCTCATCTCTTGAGTTCTAGTGAAGTTGAGTAGTCTTGTCATATCTTGGTCTTCCTGAGACTCAAGGTATTGAGTGAGACTCACTCTTCCTCTCCTAACTCTTCTTTTCCTCCACCCTTAGGACCTCCGCCAAGAGTCTCCTCCTCCACCCCATGGATCTTGCATAAAGGTATAATCACTTTCCTTTACTTGTTTTTTGTGTTGCCATGATGAGAATTTAGGATTAAGGCATGATAGTAATTATTTAAATTTTCTTGAATATGTTTGAATGTTCTTATATGTTCTTCACATGTTCTTGATTCTTCATCACATGTTCATGCATAAACACTAGTTTTGATCTTAAATTCACATTAAAAATATGAAAAACATGTTTATTTAATAATTCTTTCAAATCCTTAAATCTAAGTTATCACCATCCACACACATTCACTAGAATTTATTTTTCAATCCAAATGCAATGCTAAATAAATTGAATTAGGATTTATCACATGCACACACATTAAATTCAACATGTAACTTGATTGACATATTGGATGATGTGATATGAATGTTGGCCACCATAGTCTAGAAGACCGGTTTCACCGGGCAAGGTGGGTACCTAACACCTTTCCACCTTGTAACATAGCCTCCGAACTTAGATTAAGGGTTAATAGATCAAATGCTTATCCATGTAATTTTCAATTTCTAGATTGTAACTAGGAAACAAAGCCATGTACTTTATCTTAGATTGTATCTAGGACCAAAGTCATGTAATTTTCCTATGATAATGTAAATTAAATTTCAAATTAATAAAATGAGGAATTTTTCAATTATGGTTTTCTTGTTTTTCCAATAATTAAATAAGTGGGGACTCCATTGTAAAACCCTAATCTAAAGGGGAAAATATAACTAGTCGAACCTCCATTTTGAGAGGCAACAACACGACTCCACCCATTCACGTGGGTTTGGCCCAACATCCTATAAAAAGCGGGCCGGGGGCGCGGTCTCTCACAGTAGGGTCACAAATCGTAGCCCAAACCCAAATAGAATAGGATATGGGCCCAATAAGCCCAATACAATAAATTTGTGAGAGTGGGTGAAAGAATTGGGCTGGTGATGAGTTTTACAATAGCTAATAAGGGTTAGGAGCCTGTCCGAGAAGGATAAAACACATAATCAAAGGGTAAACTCAAGTCCGAGGAGTAAATTTTTTAATAAGTGGGTTGTTTCAGATGGTGTCCGAGGAGTATGTTCTTAGATGAATTGGTTACTTCTGATAGTGTTCTTCCTATTGACCCAGTGAATCTTACTCAACGTTTTTCTTAATCTTTTTCAATCCCCTTCTTCTGGAGATTCTCCTTTGTTATATAGTCCTCCTTTTTTCAATCCCACCGTCCACTTGTCTACTATCTAGCCTTGTACTCGAGTTTCTGTCCCCTTTCCCACAGCTTTCTTATTTTCTAGGAATAAAAATGACTGAAAACACTGTTCAGAGGTCTTCTCCAAATTAATACGGCCAGGAAAGCTGTTGTAATGCATTTAATGCGATGGTAGCAGTTTTTTCCTTAGATATTTCTATGTTCTTATCCCTTCCCTGTACATTTGAAGTCTATCTTCGTCGCTGGAACTTCCTAGAAGGTGGTCTAGGGTAAGACGAAACTCACTTTACTGACATATGTCAGATCCGAGGAGGATGACCCTCTCGGACCAACACCCTTGGACATTTATACGTTCTACTATCAATTACGAGGCCTTCTCCCATGATTTCTTCTCCTCGAACGTATTATTATTAAAGTGTGGGACTTAAGCCCAACGCAAAGGCTCAAGTTTTTGCCCCATCACAAAGGCCATTTGAGACTAATGAAACTTTTTTTCAAAAAAAAGTCTTTAAATTTTTTTGGTGTAAATTTTGAAAATTTAATATTTGAATTTAATATTTCCTATGTTATTAATATATATATATATATATATATCAAATTTCATTCAAATCGGATATTATTTATTTTTAATCAATAAAATTATTTTTTATACACAATTTTAGATCACAGAAACTTAAGGCCCATTTGGTAGAGCATTTTAGTAATATGTTTTCAATTTTTAAATAATATTACACGCATTTCTATACACTTTTTCACCCATATGTATTTCAAAAAAATACAAACAACATTACTCAAACTACTCTACCAAACAGGTCCTTAAAATTTTAATATTTATTTGATAATATAGCAATTAATATTTAATTTTCTTAAAATTTAACAAACATAAATGATATAATAAAAAATATATAATTCAATAATTAAAATTTTAAAATTAACACACGATATAAAAATATATGAAAATTTTGAAGTTGTGGACACAAACTCACGGACTAGGAGAAATAAATAAGAGTCCAATTCTTTATTAAACAGGCAATAGATATCTAATACCAATTGGATCCGCCATTGTTTCAGCTGGGTTTCGAGCATTACAATCAATCACTACTAGTCAACTCTAATTTCAGTTCCCAAATCTGTAAGTTGTCCTTTTTCACACATATTCATTCCTTTTTATTTCTTTCCTTTCATTTTTTTTTCTTGAAATGAAAAATCCATATCAAATTGTTTTCTTCTTCCTAATTGCTGTGAAGCAAGAGTTTCAACTTTTGTTTGTTTCAGGGTTTAAACCTCGAGTTGGTTTTCTCATTACATATGAAATGAATGAATAAACAACAAACAAAAGTCTGCTTTCTATGATTAGAGTTTTTATAAGAGTACTTAAATTCCATAGTGTTTTTTTTTTTTTTTTTTTTTTAAAATCTGTTAAATCATTTGTCTCATTTCCTATAGTTAGATAATTTTCAGTCGTCCCTTCTTTGAAAAAAAAAAAAGAAGAAGCAAAACTGGAGTCGTTGGCTTGTCTAAAACCGGAATGTTTTCTGTTTCAGGAGGCTTTGGAGCCCATTGCTACTGTAATTCCTTCTAACAAACGGGTAATTCCTCCTCACAAATGGGTAAGTTCTTACTTTTAAGTTTTAACACACAATCATCTCTTTTTATTATTATCCTTTCACTCCCTGCCTGAAATTAAAATCCCACAATCACATCGTTTTCTTCTTCCCTAATTTAATTATTTTTGTCTTAATTTTTTTATTTTTTCTTAATTTTTAATTGGTTGTACTTCTTTTATCTAAATTTCCAACAGCTTCAATGGAGTGTGAAAGAGAGTCATCGCCATCACCATCTTCTTCTTCAACACCTTAGTGGAAATATGAAGTATTTCTAAGTTTCAGGGGTGAGGATACCCACAATAGTTTTACCGACCATTTATATGAAGCTTTGAAGCAAAAAGGCATTATTACTTTTAGGGATGAAGAAGAATTGGAGATACGAAAATCTATTTCTGAGCTCTTTAAAGTAATAGAAGAATCATAGATTGTTATCATCATTTTCTCAAAAAACTATGTATCTTTTAAGTGGTGCTTGGATAAGCTTGCCAAGATTATCAAATGCAGGGAAGAAATGGGGCTGATAGTAGGGTGAAACAAGGATTATCAAACAGGTCCTTTTAAACAAGCCTTTATTGATCACCAAAAAGGCTTTGAGGATAGTAGGGTGAAAACATGGAGAGTTGCTTTAAGAGAGGTGGCTAATATCTCTGGTTGGCATCTACAAAATAGCTAATTTCCAAAAATTTCAAATCATATACCATGAAGCATATAATTAGCTATGAGAATATATCATAATATGCATGGATTGAACTACATCATGGTATACTTGGTAAAATTCTGTTAAATTTTTGGGAATAGTAGAAGTGGTACTGAATCTACTAATATATATAAATAATCACTTCTAAACAGTTTGAGTTTGAGACACCGGCTTTTGGGCTTAGGGAAGCTCTGTGAAAATATCAAAATGGAATTACTTGATTCAAGAATATATATCACATTTTGGGAATTATAAATCTGTTGACATTAATTGTTTATATTTTTTTTCTTATATACTTCTTGTCAAAGCTGCCTATGAGAAAATCCTTGATATGTACCCTTTTTTTTTTAATGACTATAATTAAGGAAACTTTTTTTTTTTTTTTTGAGAATCAAGGAAACTAATTATACGTTTATAACCTCAATTTACAACTACAAAGGTTAGGTTTTTTTGTAGTTATACTCTAATTATGTATTATATTATAAATCCGATTTAAAACACTAATATTTCTATTTTCGTGTGTGTTCTAATAAATATTACTAATTATTTTTTTTTTTAAAAAGGAAACTAATTATACGACCATGAAGAGATTTTTTTTTTGAAGAACAAACACACACAGAAGAGATGATCCTTTATTAAGAGGTTCAAATGGTCATGGTCATGGCTACAACCATGAAGAGATGATCCTTTATTAAGTGACGTGATAACTCAACATGATTAAATGGCCTATGGCTGGATCTTTTGCTTCCACTTTTTTGTTTTTTTTTAGAATACTAAGTATTTAAGTGGAAAGCTTTATTCTCTTTTGCATATTCTGTTGTTTGAGATGGCATAAAATGTAATTTCATAGAAAATGTATTCAGTAATAAACGAAAACAAGTCCAACAGAACATAAAAAGTTTTTCAATAACATTATATACTCGACAAATCATTACAATACAAATAAACTCTGCAACGTTAGAAACTCTCACCACGGTTGGATTATTGACCACCATCAATTGGCAGTTGACCGGTATTTGATTTTATCCCAAATGCCCCCTTTTTTTTAAAAAAAAATAATTAAACCGGTGACTTTCCACTTAATTTTTTTATAAATTTAGACTTTAGGGTTGATATTCACATTTGAGGCTCCCAAATGGCCCAAAAAATACAAAATTTTTTACCTTTTGGAATATATTTTTGTCAATGAAAATTTTTGTTCATATAATTATTCAGAATTAAATAAATATATATATAGTGTAAAATAAACAATAGAAAATATTTTTTTAGCTCATTTTAAATATTGCAACCAAATGCATGATAATGAATCAAATTTCTAACAAAAATGTGTTGTCAAAACAAATGGAGCATTCATTTCATAGGAAAACTTTTATAAATTCTTCAAGATTTGGCCCCCTAAGTAATTGAAGTCAGTCAAAGTGAAATTTAGGAGAATTATAACACTTTTATAACTCAACATTATGCAACCATCCCAAATTACCTTTTTCCAAGTTATATTTTGGATTCAGGGTGGGCAAGCCAATAATTTTCATAAAGATTTAATTTTTGGCTCGTTCATTATTTAGGTAGAGCCAAAGGTATAAATCATTAAATTTAATTTTTTATTAATAGAAACCAATACCTCCTCTTCACTCATTTACCCGATATACAAAACATTTTCAATTGTCTACTATGGAAAATTTGAGTGTTGCCGTTGTTATTAATATTTTGCACTCAAGTAACCTCAAAGGGTCTTAAACATTTATATTTAGCATGTTCAACTTAATATATTCCAATGAGGTTTCTCTCAGCAATCAAGCATGCAATGAAATGCTTAATTTTTTGCTCAATCAACGTATCTCTAGACAAAATAGAATTTGAATTTAGTGGATCTAATGTTATTGCTAACCTAAGTAAATTAGCTGACTAATTCATGAAATAATAGCTCCCAGGGAATATCCTTGCTTAATATTTTTCTTTCTCCCCTAAAGTTTTATAATTGGTTTGGACCATCACATAATTACTTTCTATCTTCACAGGCACGAGTCTGAATTTATCCAACACATTGTGAAAGAGATGATGAAGAAATTGAGTTCTAAATCCTCAAGCATTACTGAAAATTTCATAGGAATAGAATCTGAATTGGAGAAATTTATCCCTTCGTATTTAGGTTTTGAGAATAATGTTCACATGATAGGGATATATGGCATGGGGGGTTTGGGAAAGACAACTCTTGCTAGAGCTGTTTATGATGAATTTTGTAATCATTTTGAAGGTTCTAGTATTATTGCTAATGTTAGGGAAGATTCAAAAAAACACAGTTTGCCTAAATTACAACAACAGCTTCTTGAAGACATTTTGAAGGACCAAAATATACGTGTAAGTAATGATTATGATGGAGTTGCCAAATTCAAGAAAAGGTTATGTTGTAAAAAAGTTCTACTTGTTATAGATGATGTTGACCATTTGGACCAATTAGAAAAATTGGCTGGACGACATGACTGGTTTGGATTGGGGAGTTGGATCATTATAACAACTAGAGATGAATATGTGTTAATCCAACATGAAGTGCCTAACAGATATAATCCCAATGGATTAAATAAGGATGATGCTTTAAAACTATTTTGTTTGAAAGCCTTCAAAAATGAAAGACCCAAAAAAGGTTATAAGCAACTCTCCCAAGAAGTTGTGAAATATGCTAATGGCCTTCCATTAGCTCTTGTTACTTTGGGTTCCTTTTTGGTTGGAAGAACAATAGATAATTGGCAAAGTGCATTGCCCAGTTTTAAAAAAATAAAGGAGAAATATTTATTATACTTAAAATAATTTACGATGGATTAGAGGAAATGTGGAAGGAAATATTCTTGGATATTGCATGTTTCTTCAGACATTGGAAGATAAATAAAGTAATATATATATTAGAGAATTGTGGTTTTAATGCAAGAATTGGTATAAGTGTTCTCATGGAAAGGTCACTCCTATCCAAAGGAAAATATGGTAAGAAAAATGACAAAGCTATAATTTATTTCAGTGAATAGGATTGATTAAGTATAGTAACATAATTCTGTTCAATAAATTAGTTCTTTAAAATAAAATTCTCATAGGTAAGTGGTTACCTAAGTATTTATGTAACAAAATCAAGAATAAAACATTCATTTACCATGCTAATATATTTTCAATGATGATTTCTTATATTTTGAAAACAATAATATCTTTTGATTGTGCAAATCACCAATCCTTCGCTTTTGAAATCTTAGGCAACAAATGCAATTGAAGCCATAGTCGTTCGACACAGGCAAGAGGATTTCAACTATGATGAATTTCTTGAAGTGTTACCAAAGATGTCTATTCTTAGATTGATGATAATTGATGACAACTACAGTTTTCCTAAATGCCAAAGACATCTTGATGTTCCTAATCAGTTAAGACATCTTTCATGGAACTCATGTTCTTCAAAATGTTTGTCATTCAGTTCCCAACCAGTGGAGCTTGTTCACCTTGATTTGTATTACGGCAAGTTGAAATATCTTTGGGAAGGTGTAATGGTAATTTTTTTCTTTTAACTTATTTATTATTTCTCTTTTCTTTAAGTGTAGCTACAAATACAAATACACTCCCGGTGTATTTGAGCTTCCTCCTTTCATTTTTAAAGCTGTTTTAATTTAAAAGAATTCTTTACTTATTAAATTAATTTCTACGTTTAATGGAAACTCTTTTATTTTTTGGTAACATCTTTCCAAGTTAAAGTTCATTGAACTTTATTATGCCTCCCTTATTAAGACACCTGATTTTTCAAGTGTTCTGATACTTGAAAAACTATTCCTTTCTGGCTGCAATAAATTGGTTCAGATCCACCAATCTATTGGACAACTCAGCAAGCTTAGGTATTTACATCTGAGTTTCTGCAATTCTCTTTGCTATCTTCCCAGCATGTCTACTGAAATGCAGTCCCTTGAGGTTCTTGTAGTTTATTTTTGGCCAAAAATCAATTCATTTCTGAAATTTACTGGAATTATGAAAAACCAATCGAAACTCGAATTTTGTGGGACTGCTGTTAAGAAAGTACCACCCTCATCAATCGAGTTTTTGATTGCCCTTACTTTACTAAATTTAAGTGCCAATGGTTATCTCAAATGTCTTCCTAGCAACATGCATAATTTGAGGTCACTTGAAAAACTCTTTCTTTCATCTTGCTCAACACTAAAATCTTTGCCAAGGCTTTCATCTTGTTCTATTTCCTACAGGTAATCTCTTCTCTCTCTCTCTCTCTCTCTCATTGTTAAATAATAACAGTTAACAATAGTTGTGTTTTGGGTACAACAACAGGGACTCCTTTGTCGTAAAACCGTTTATGGAACTTCCTCCAAAAGGGAAAAGGATGGATCTATAACTGAATTTCAAATAATTAATCCGTTAGATTTAGTTGATATAAGGAAGTGTTGAAGTGGGCCGTGTGTGGCTTGAATTACCAAGCCCAATTCATTCTTCTAAACCAAATACAAGCAGTATTAGGAAACCCAATTCAACTAGGATTATAATTCCTAGTACAAGCTGACCTACATATATATATATATATATATTAGGTTTGTGATACTTGGCAAGCGGTGAGAATTAGAGATAATTCCTAATAACTTAGCAGTCGCATAAGAAGAAAGAATAGTGTTTTCTTGTCTTGTGGGTGAGAGAGAGTTAGGGTGTATTGGGAATTGGGTTTCTTGAGAGTGTTCTTATGCACTATTGTATCTCCTTATTTTATAGTGAAATCCCTGCAACTCCGTGGACGTAGGCAAATTGCCGAACCACGTAAATATTGTCTTGTGCGTGTGATTGTTTTCTTTGACGTGTGTTTTCTCTATTTGTTTTGTTTCTCACAGGTTGGAATTTTGGTTAAATTCCCTTACAACTGGTATCAGAGCCTAAGGTTAGGTTTGAGTGGGAGCAATGACAGAGGAAGCAGGAAAGGCGTCTGGAATAGAAAAGTTTGATGGCACAGACTTCGCGTATTGGAGGATGCAGATTGAAGATTATCTCTGTGGGAGGAAATTGCATCTACCTCTTTTAGGGACAAAACCTGAGGCTATGAAGGCTGAGGAATGGGCTCTTCTTGACAGACAGGTACTAGGAGTTATCAGGTTAACTCTGTCTAGGTCTATTGCACATAATGTTGTAAAGGAGAAGACCACAGCAGATTTGATGAAGGCTTTGTCTGGTATGTATGAAAAGCCGTCAGCAAACAATAAAGTGCACTTGATGAAGAAACTGTTCAATCTGAAGATGGCAGAGAATGCATCAATAGCACAACATCTGAATGAATTTAACACTATCACAAATAAATTGTCGTCTGTAGAAATTGATTTTGATGATGAGATCCGTGCACTGATCGTTTTGGCTTCTTTGCCAAACAGTTGGGAGGCAATGAGGATGGCAGTAAGCAATTCTATAGGAAAGGAAAAGCTCAAGTACAATGATATACGAGATTTAATTCTGGCTGAGGAGATTCGCCGAAGAGATGCAGGTGAAACCTCAGGATCTGGTTCTGCCCTAAACCTTGAGACAAGAGGAAGAGGTAATGACAGAAATTCAAACCGGGGTAGATCAAAATCCAGAAATTCTAATCGAAACAGAAGTAAATCTAGATCAGGCCAACAAGTACAATGCTGGAACTGTAGGAAAACAGGTCACTTTAAGAATCAATGCAAAAGTCCTAAGAAGAAGAATGGAGATGATTCTGCTAATGCTGTAACAGAAGAGGTATAGGATGCATTACTTCTTGCAGTAGACAGTCCACTTGATGATTGGGTTTTGGATTCAGGAGCTTCGTTTCATACCACTCCACACCGAGAAATCATACAGAATTATGTTGCAGGTGATTTTGGTAAGGTGTATTTGGCTGATGGTTCAGCCTTGGATGTTGTAGGTATAGGAAACGTCCGGATATTGTTGCCCAAAGGATCTGTTTGGTTACTGGAGAAGGTTCGACATATTCCTGACTTGAGGAGGAATCTGATTTCTGTTGGACAACTTGATGATGAAGGACATGCAATACTATTTGTTGGTGGTACTTGGAAGGTTACAAAGGGAGCTAGGGTATTGGCTCGTGGGAAGAAAACTGGTACTCTATACATGACCTCAAGTCCAAGAGACATAATTGTAGTTGCTGATGCAAGTACTGATACAAGCCTATGGCACCGCAGACTTGGTCATATGAGTGAGAAAGGGATGAAGATGCTGCTGTCAAAAGGAAAACTACCAGAATTGAAGTCCATTGATTTTGACATGTGTGAAAGTTGCATCTTAGGAAAGCAGAAAAATGTGAGTTTTTTGAAAACTGGCAGGACACCGAAGGCTGAAAAATTGGAGTTAGTACACACTGATTTGTGGGGGCCTTCTCCAGTTGCATCCCTTGGAGGTTCAAGGTACTACATCACTTTCATTGATGACTCAAGCAGAAAGGTATGGGTTTATTTTCTGAAAAATAAATCAGATGTATTTGAAACCTTTAAGAAGTGGAAGGCCATGGTTGAGACAGAAACAGGTTTGAAAGTAAAATGTTTGAGGTCAGATAATGGAGGAGAGTACATAGATGGAGGGTTCAGTGAGTATTGTGCTGCACAGGGAATTAGGATGGAGAAGACCATTCCTGGGACACCACAGCAAAATGGTGTGGCTGAGCGCATGAACAGAACTCTCAATGAGCATGCTAGGAGTATGAGGTTGCATGCTGGACTACCAAAAACTTTTTGGGCTGATGCTGTTAGCACTGCAGCTTACCTGATAAACCGAGGACCATCAATTCTCATGGAGTTCAGACTTCCTGAGGAGGTTTGGAGTGGTAAAGAGGTAAAGTTTTCACACTTAAAAGTTTTTGGTTGTGTTTCTTATGTTCATATTGATTCTGATGCTCGTAGTAAACTTGATGCAAAGTCAAAAATATGTTTTTTCATTGGCTATGGTGATGAGAAATTTGGCTATAGGTTTTGGGATGAACAAAACAGGAAAATCATCAGAAGTAGAAATGTAATATTTAATGAACAGGTTATGTACAAGGACAGGTCAACTGTAGTATCAGATGTTGCAGAGATAGATCAAAAGAAATCTGAGTTTGTCAACTTAGATGAATTGACTGAAAGTACTGTCCAGAAAAGGGGTGAAGAAGATAAGGAGAATGTAAATTCACAGGTAGATTAGAGTACACCTATAGCTGAAGTCCGGAGATCTTCCAGGAACATTAGACCTCCACATCGTTATTCACCCACTCTAAATTATCTCCTGTTGACTGATGGTGGTGAGCCAGAGTGTTATGATGAAGCCTTAAGAGATGAGAATTCAAGCAAGTGGGAGTTAGCCATGAAGGATGAGTTGGATTCCTTGTTGGGGAATCAGACATGGGAACTGACTGAATTGCCAGTAGGAAAGAAGGCTTTGCACAACAAGTGGGTATACAGAATAAAGAATGAGCATGATGGTAGCAAACGAGCAACAATGATCAGCTTCACATCTCTTGAACACAATTCTATGCATAAAACTGTCAAATTTCTTGTACCACTGTCTTGGAGCTTGTTTTAGGCCATACAAGCTCTTTCTTAGTTTGCAGACTAGATTCTCTTGTCCCTGAATAATGAACCCTTCTGGCTGAATCATGTAAAGGTCTTCCTCCAAGTCACCATGAAGGAATGTTGTCTTCACATCTAACTGCTCAAGATGTAAGTTTTATGCAGCCACCATTCCTAGTACCAGTCTAATTGTTGACATCTTCACAACTAGAGAAAATATCTCTGTGAAGTCAATGCCCTCCTTCTGCGGGAACCCTTTAACAACTAATCTTACATTATATTACTGTTGTATATGGATGATATGCTTATTGCAGGGTCTAGCATTGAGGAGATTAATAATCTGAAGAAGCAATTGTCCAAACAGTTTGCAATGAAGGATTTAGGAGCTGCAAAGCGAATCCTTAGCATGAGAATCATTAGAGACAAGGCTAATGGTACATTGAAGCTTTCACAGTCAGAGTATGTGAAGAAAGTCCTTAGCAGATTCAACATGAATGAAGCTAAACCAGTGAGCACACTTTTGGGTAGTCATTTCAAACTAAGCAAAGAACAGTCACCGAAGACAGAGAAAGAAAGGGACCATATGAGCAAGATGCCCTATGCCTCAGCTATTGGCAGCTTGATGTATGCTATGGTGTGTACAAGGCCAGACATTGCACATGCAGTGGAAGTTGTGAGCAGATTCATGAGTAGGCCTGGAAAGCAGCATTGGGAGGCAGTCAAGTGGATTCTGAGATATCTGAAGGGTTCATCAGATACATGTCTTTGCTTCACAGGTGCAAGTTTGAAACTGCAGGGTTATGTAGATGCTGATTTTGCTGGTGATATTGATAGTAGAAAGAGTACTACTGGGTTTGTTTTTACTCTAGGTGGTACAGCTATATCATGGGCTTCAAATCTACAGAAGATTATTACTTTGTCTACTACAGAAGCTGAGTATGTTGCTGCCACTGAAGCTGGAAAGGAGATGATTTGGCTACATAGTTTCTTAGATGAATTGGGTAAGAAGCAGGAGATGGGCATTCTACACAGTGACAGTCAGAGTGCAATCTTTCTTGCCAAAAATTTGGCTTTTCATTCAAAGTCGAAGCATATACAAACAAAATACCACTTTATCTGTTACCTTGTTGAAGATAAACTGGTAATACTTGAGAAGATTTGTGGATCTAAGAACCCGGCAGACATGTTGACTAAAGGTGTCACTATTGAGAAGTTGAAGCTGTGCGCAGCTTCAATTGGTCTTCTAGCTTGAGGACAGGAGGATGAGTTGCAGGGATGAGGGATTGTGTTATGGAGGATTGTGGTTGATATTTGCAGCTTGTGAGCCCTTAAGGGCTAAGGTGGAGCTAATGGAGGAGTTTGCTCATGTAGCTTGATCAATTCAAGCCAAGGTGGAGATTTGTTGAAGTGGGCCGTGTGTGGCTTGAATTACCAAGCCCAATTCATTCTTCTAAACCAAATACAAGCAGTATTAGGAAACCCAATTCAACTAGGATTATAATTCCTAGTACAAGCCGACCTACATATATATATATATATATATATATATTAGGTTTGTGATACTTGGCAAGCGGTGAGAATTAGAGATAATTCCTAATAACCTAGCAGCCGCATAAGAAGAAAGAATAGTGTTTTCTTGTCTTGTGGGTGAGAGAGAGTTAGGGTGTATTGGGAATTGGGTTTCTTGAGAGTGTTCTTGTGCACTATTGTATCTCCTTATTTTATAGTGAAATCCCTGCAACTCCGTGGACGTAGGCAAATTGCCGAACCACGTAAATATTTTCTTGTGCGTGTGATTGTTTTCTTTGACGTGTGTTTTCTCTATTTGTTTTGTTTCTCACAGGTTGGAATTTTTTGTTAAATTCCCTACAGGAATGATTCAATATTCATAAAGCTGCCTTCCAATTGGTATAATAGTAAATGGATAGGATTCGCTCTCTAGGCATCATCAGGTTTGAGACAAGCGACACATAATATTAGAGCTCATGTGATAGCCCTTGGTGATATGTCTCAAAATCTCTTGGACTTTGAACTTTTTACTACCTTGATATATGTTTCAAAAGATATTTGCCTATTGTATTGATCTCGGGATGAGTGGATTGTGGATTGCTACTATTGGGAATGGTAAATGCAGTCAGATTATGGTTACATTTGAGACCGATGAATTTCCCATTTTTTTTGCGGGAATGTGGGGTCAGCTTGATATACGAGCAAGATGTGGATGAGTTCAACCAAAAAAATGCACAATCTTTGATTGAGAGCTTTGGGGAAGAAGTATCCATCTATAAATTAATTGGTAATGAGCATCTCAACCATCCTTCCCATTAATGTCCAATCTTATTTTATCTTATTTTCTTTCTAACTAGACATTTGGTTTCGTCAATGGCAAGCAAGTCAAGTCATTTTTCTTTTTCTTCTTTTGGCTCAACATGCCAAGCAATCCCAATCACCCTATACTTTTCGATTTCCTTAAAATTAAACTTAAATTATTATTATTATCATACTAACTTAGGTTTTCACATATATGCAATTGGTGATGGTGATGATGATGATGGTGACGATGATGAGGATGAGGATGATGATGAAGGATGAGTGATGTGCATGAAATATATACAATAAAATACTCACATATCTATATATTTAGCCTTACTTTTATGTTATTTTGTGACTGATTATATAATATCTTTGTGTTGCAGGTAACAAAGGCTTTACATGCAAAGTGGGGCTAGGCCAATTGAATCAAGCCAACTTAAATCCAGCCATGATGAAGTTAAAGAAGGCCAACCCAATTAAATTTAAGTCCAATTGGAGCAAGGAATCAAAGAAAATTTGCACCAAATCCAAGTCCAATTCGGATTAGGATTCCAACCTGCACATCAGTTAGTATTTTCGGCATTACCTTTCGACTCAGAAGTCCAATTGAGATGATTCAAGTTGGGATGGAAAGTTAACTTAAAGGGCTACAACTTTTTAGTTTAACAAAAGTCAGAATTCGGACTTTAAATGGGCCAAAATCGTTGGTTAAGTGAAGCCTAAAAATTTGGGATTTTCTCCAAACGGGAATTCAACTTGTAATAGGATTCCTTTACCTATTTAAAGGCTCTTTAGGACAAAATTCAGAGAGGCCAGTGCTAGGACTGAGGGCTGAATGTATAAAGAGTGCAGCATGGAAGAGTTAGTTTTAATTATTTTTCTAGTTTAATGTTTAGTATTTTATTTTTGTGTTTTCTTTCAATTACGATGAGTGGCTAAATTTATAAGGGATAAAACCTATTTTCGTCCCTACATTTTCACGCGATTCCCATTTTGGTCCCTAACTTTTTTTTTCACCGCTTTTAGTCCCTATCCTGAAAAACGCGTCTCGTTTTTATCCCTGCCGTTACATCATAGACAGAAATTGCACAGGTGGCAAACGGCAAAGTTAAGATCATTAAAATAATAATAAAATTTTTTATTTTAACATTAAAAAATGCCACCTTAGCATTTAAATAAAAAAAATTAATTTATTAATTTTAACTAAATAAAAAAATTAAAAACAAAAATAAAAACAAAAAATTACATTAATGGAGATCTGAGGGTTGCTTCAACAAGAACAATAAGAACATACATCCAGATCTAAGAACTAAAAATTAAAATCCAAAAATCACAAAAACAAAAACAACAGATTTTCCTATTAAACCAAACACAAAAGCAACAAACACAAACTCAAGAACACAAAATTAAAATCCAAAAATCATAAACCAGAAAATAAGAACATAAAATTAAACTATAGATCCACATCAAATTACATGTACAAGAAATTAAACATAAAAACAAAATTAAAACAAAAAACAAAAAACAAAATTAAAATCCAGTTCATCCTCAACAAGAACTCTAAAGAACACAAATTCAGATTTAAAACACATGCCCAGATTTTCTAACATTTTCTTGCCCTTTCTTGTCAACCAAACACAAAATCACAAACACAAACACAAACACAGACTAATTTCCAGCAAGAACAAAAACACAATCACAAGCCCAGCAAGACGACGATGAGGATGAAGACGTGGAGAAGCTTCTAGAGCCGTTCATGAAGGACCATCTCGTGGCTCTGATCAAGAAGGGAGTGAGCAAGCACCCGGACTTGATTCAAATCATGCGTGAGCTCGCCGATGTGGACCCTGCCCACCGCAAGATCTCCATCCACGGCCTCGGTTGGGACACCACCGCCGAAACCCTCACCTCCATCTTTGGCAACTACGGCGAGATCGCTACATTTCGGGTCGTTCATGATCCAACCCAACCGAAACCGCTCCACCGAAGATCCGATCCCGATTTCGCTCCCCCAAAATGCCGATGACCAAATCTCCTCCTCCTTCTTCTTCTTCTTCATCGCTCTAGAGCTTTCCAATTCCTCTTCCTGATTCTCACTCCAATGGCCATGAGAAGTGTTGATTTCAAGTGGTCAGTTCCAAGCTCCTACTTTTCTGTACATGCGTGTGTGAGTGAGTTTGAGAGCGTGAGAGTGATTGGTTTTGGAAGTTTGAAGTGAAAAATTTGTGGGTTTTTTTTTTGCAGGTACGATGGGTTTTTGCAGGTACGATGCTGGCGACGAGTGTGTATCCTTTAATGGAGTATTGATTGTGTTTTTATTAGTATAGTTTAGTAGCTTTATAGTTTACTAAGATAACATGGGAAAAATGTTGCTGGGTTTGGATTTGTGTTTGTGTTTCTGGTTTGTGATTTTTGGATTTTAATTTTGTGTTCTTGAGTTTGTGTTTGTTGCTTTTGTGTTTTGTGTTTTATTGTTTTTGTGTTTGGTTTAACAGGAAGATCTGTTGCTTTTGTTTTTGTGTTTGTGCTTTTGAGTTTGTGATTTTTGGATTTTAATTTTGTGTTCTTAGATCTGGATGTATGTTCTTATTCTTCTTATTCAAGCCATCCTCAGATCTCAATTAACATAATTTTTTGTTTTTATTTCTGTTTTTAAATTTTTTATTTAGTTACCATTAATAAATTATTATTTTTTATTTAAATGCTGAGATGGTATTTTTTAATGTTAAAATAAAAAATTTTATTGTTATTTTAATGATCTTAACTTTGCCGTTTGCCACCTGTGCAATTTCTGTCTATGATGTAACGGCAGGGATAAAAACGAGACGCGTTTTTCAGGATAGGGACTAAAAGCGGTGAAAAAAAAAGTTAGGGACCAAAATGGGAATCGCGTGAAAATGTAGGGACGAAAATAGGTTTTATCCCAATTTATAATTAGGTTTGAGGATGAAACCTTGTTAAGGATTATCAGTAATATTTATGTGATTTGATTGTTCCCACAATAGTTATTCTTTAATGATTAAATTGTTCTTGTTTCATATCAATTGACTAAGATGAGATTCTAGATATGAGTTCAATCATGTTTTTCTCATGATTTAGGATTTATCTTAATTATTTGAATGCTTGGTTTATTAATTCTTGATTATAAAATTGGATATCGTTTGTGATTTGTCTTTCAATGAATACAATTTATGATTTGATTTTTAGAATTGAATATATCTTGTGATTTGTTTGGCTACAGATACAATTGATGATTTGATTTTATACTAAAAAAGTGAAGAAGAACATGCTTTTGATTTTTAAAATAAGGTTTTAATGATGATATTTTCCATGATAGCAAGATTGATTTCTAGATTATCATGCAATGGTTGGGAAAAATTAATGATCATAAATATATGCTGATATGAATTACAAGGCGGATTCCAAAACCTTAATTCCTTTCTCTAGATTGTTTACATCTTTTTATTGCTTTATATCTTTTGCTTAGTTTAACTATTTGCTTAATTTTATTATTTGCTTAGTTTATTTAATCTCAGAAAAACCAATTTTCATTAAACTAAATTAGGATTAATTTGGTTAAGGTTTAATTAATTTTTCTACGTTCATACAAGTCCCTGTGGGTTCGACCTCGTTTTTGTCCAACTATACTTCAGTACGATTCGTACACTTGCGAGTATTTTAAAATTTCACAACAATGAGGATGGTGATGATGATGATGACGATGATGATGAAGATGAGGATGATGACGAGGATGAGGATGAGGATGATGATGATGATGACAATGATGAGGATGAGGATGACGACGACGATGATAATGATGATGATGAAAGATGATGATGATGATGAAACTTTAAAGATTTTGCTAAGGTAGATGGTCCTATCCTATTATGGCATCCCATTTGTAACTGTTCAAGTATTATGCTAATTTTCATATTCATTTTGTGTAGTGCTGGCAAAAGAGAAATTTTCATTATAAATTTTTGAAACATGAAAACTAGAGACTGCATAATATGTGGATTTGTGCAAAGAAGAAAGCTAAAGGACTTTACTTTTACAAGGGCCATGATGAAGTTAAAGAAGGCCAACCCAATTAAATTTAAGTCCAACTGGAGTAAGGAATCAAAGAAAATTTGCACCAAATTCAAGTCCAATTCGGATTAAGATTCCAACCTGCACATCAGTTAGTATTTTTGGCATAACTTTCGACTCAGACGTCCAATCAAAATGTTTCAAGTTGGGCTGGAAAGTTAATTTAAAGGGCTACAACTTTAAATGTGCCAAAATCGTCGGTTAAGTGATGCCTAAAAATCTGGGATTTTCTCCAAATGGGAATTCGACTTGTAATAGGATTCCTTGACCTATTTAAAGGCTCTTTAGGGCAAAATTCAAAGGCTAGGGTTGGGATGCAAAATAGAAAATTGGAGCAAGAGGCAGTGCCGCATGTGGCTTCTTTGTAGCTTTTCTCCATGATAGCATTGTGACTATTTCTTTCTCTATTTTATTTGTCTAGTTTAATGTTTAGTATTTTATTCTTTTGTTTTATTTCAATTACCATGAGTAGCTAAATTTATAATTAGGGTTGAGGATGAAACCTTGTTAAGGATTATCAGTAATATTTATGTGATTTGATATTTCCCACAATAGTTGTTCTTTAATGATTTAAATTGTTCTTAGTTCATATCAATTCATTAAGATGAGATTCTAGATATGAGTTCAATCATATTTCTCTCATGATTTAGGATTTGTCTTAATTAATTGAATGCTTGGTTTATTATTTCTTGATTTTAAAATTGGATATCTCTTGTGATTTGTTTAGCTACGGATACAATTGATGATTTGATTTTATACCTAAGAAGCGAAAAAGAGCATGCTTAATTGAGGTCTTAATTGAATTTTTCCTTCTACTAGTTGTAGTTAAAATTTATTTATTTTTAAATAGAAAAAAAATAACAAAAAAATATATTTATTTCTTTGTGCTTGGTGTATGAGAACCTAGATACGTAATAAAGAAAATCGTCTTGTTAGTTTTGATTATCCATCCACAATGGGAGAAACTGGAGATGATTCAAAAACTCTTAGAGAGTTGTTCTCACCTATTACTACCAATCCTCCATCTTGCATAGTATTGCCTGCAACCACTGTTGCAGATTTTGAGTTGAAGCCACAAATAATCCACCTTCTTCCTACCTTTCATGGATTAGACAGAGAAGATCCTCATATGCATGTAAAGGATTTCTTGAGATTTATGCTACTTGTAAGTTTCAGAATTTCACTGATGACTCTATTCGCTTGCGTTTATTCCCTTTTTCCTTGAAGGAAAATGCATAGCTTAATTCTTTGTCACCTAGATCTATCACTTCATGGGAACTGTTGGTCACAAAATTCCTCTCTAAATTTTTCCCAATGGCCAAGACCAATGCTTTGAGGAGAGAAATAGCAAATTTTTATCAGGATGAATAAGAAAAATTTTATAAGAGTTGGGAGAGATTTAAGGACTTGATCTTAAAGTGTCCCCATCATGGTTTTGAAACATGGAGACTAGTACAATATTTTTATAATGGTTTGACTTAGACAAATCGTAACATGATTAAGTCCTTGAATGGTGGTGGATTTTTTAGTCTAACAGATGATGTGGCATACAAATTTCTAGAGGATTTATCAGAAAGTTCACAAAAATGGGATTTTTCCAAGCATAGAGAAAGATCAAGCCCTACAATTAAAAGAGGGGGATTGCATGAAATCAGCGAAGATTTAGACATGAAATCAATGTTAGACAATGTCACTCATAAGGTTGAAATTTTAGCTTTAGGTAAAGGGGTGAATTCTGTTAATCAAGTTCAAAGTGAAACATGCTCTATTTGTGCAAGTCCTATGCATACAACACAAATGTTTCCTTACACAATTGGTTACCCTGATTTTTATACTAAGCAAGCAAATGCACTAAATAATTATGGAAAATCATTTGCTAGTCCATTTTCAGAGACATACAATCGAAATTGGTGGAATCATCCCAATTTCTCATAGAGGCAAAATCAGCCTCCCATAAATGTAGGTGGACAACAAGTGCATCAACAAAGTCAATTTCATCCACCTACCCAAGCATATCCTTACATTCCTCAATCAACTCCTCAGTTTATGGCACCACCAAGACAACAATCATCTTTGGAGGAGTCTCTCAAAACTTTCATGCAATCAACTAGCCAAGCCATTCAAGAGATGAAAAGTTCCACTCATTTAAATACTCAAGCTATTTCAAAGTTGGAAAATCAAGTTTGTCAATTAGCAACCCAAGTTGGAGAGAGGAGAAAAGGAAAATTTCCTAGTCAACCTATACCTAACCCAAAAGGGCAGTATGCCATCAATGGTTCTTCTAGTTCTACTCATGCAGATGAATCTATTCAATCCATTACTACTCTTAGGTCCGAAAGACAAGTTGATAATCAAGTGAAAATGCCAGAAGTGGAGGATAATGAAAACACTGTGTTAGAGGAAAAAGGAGTTCACAATTCACAGGATGATCATAAAGAAAAGAAGGGCAACTCAACCTTAATTCCAATTCAGGATCTTAGTTCTTCCCCTCTTGATAAGAAGTTTGTTCCTAAAGCTCCATTTCCTCAAACGTTAATTAGTTCTCAGAAAAGTGCACAATTTGGAGATATTTTAGAGGTTTTTAAGCAAGTGCAAATAAACATTCCATTTCTTAATGCAATTCTGCAAGTTCCTGCTTATGCCAAGTTTCTAAAAGATGTTGTGACAATGAAGAGAAAGACAAATGTCCCTAAAAAGGCATTTTGACAAAGCAAGTCAGTTCAATTATTTAGAATAAATATCCAGTGAAATGTAAGGAACCTGGATCTCCTACAATTTCATGAAAGATTGGGGATCGTCTCATTAAGCGAGCTTTGCTAGATTTGAGGGCAACTGTGAACCTAATTCCATATTCAGTTTAATTACAGCTAGGTTTAGGGGAGCTAAAACCCACAACCATGATACTCCAGTTAGCTGACAAATCTATGAAAATTCCTAAAGGTATTGTTGAGGATCTGTTGATTAAGTTGGATGCATTCTATTTTCCTGTTGATTTTGTTATGTTAGACACTGAGTCTACTCTAAATGCCAGTTCACAAATCCATGTCATTTTGGGTCGCCCTTTCTTAGTCACATCTAATGCTTTGATCAATTGTCGGAGTGGTGTGATGAAGATTTCTTTTGGAAATATGACTATTGAGCTTAATATCTTTGACATAAGTAAGCAAGTACCAGAAAATGAGGATATATGTGAGGTTAACATGATTAAGAGCCTAGTCCCTGATACTTTCATACAATCAAGTTGTGAGGATCCCCTAAAATCTTGTTTAACCCTTTTTGGTTGCAATTTGGATATTGAAAGCTCAATTGAAGAGGTCAATGCATTGTTAGATTTTGTTCCTCTCTTAAGTACTGATAGTTGGCAATCAAAAGTGATCCCTCTTCCACTTTCTTCATCCCCACCCCTATCTGCTGTGGAACCACCAAAGTTGGAGTTGAAACCATTATCTGACACACTTAAGTATGCCTTTTTAGGTTCTTTTGAGACCTTACTTGTCATTATAGCTTCAGATTTGGATGACCTTCAGGAACACCAATTGATAAGTGTACTTTAAGAGCATAAGGAAGTTATAGGTTGGTCAATTGCTGATATCAAAGGTATTAGTCCATCTGTGGTTATGCATAGAATTCACTTGGAAGAGAATGCTAAAACTTCACGTGAACCACAGAGACGTCTAAATCCTATTATGCAAGAGGTAGTGAAAGCTGAAGTTTTGAAGCTTTTGGATGTGGGTATTATTTACCCAATTTCTGATAGTAATTGAGTGAGTTTAGTTCAAGTTGTACCAAAGAAATCTGGCATAACAATTGTCAAGAATGAGGATGATCAGTTAGTCCCAACTCGTGTGCAAACGGGATGGAAAGTATGCATTGATTACCATAAGTTGAATGCCATGACAAGAAAATATCATTTTCCTTTTCCTTTTATAGACCAAATGTTGGAAAGGTTAGCTGGTCATGCTTATTATTGTTTTCTTGATGGATATTCTAGATATAATCAAATTCTCATTGCACCAGAGGATCAAGAAAAAACTACCTTCACATGGCCCTTTGGAACATTTGCCTATCGTTGCATGCCATTTGGTTTATGTAATGCTCCTGGTACATTTCAGACTTGCATGATTAGTATTTTTTCTAATATGGTGGGAAGATTTTTGGAGGTATTTATGGATGACTTTTCAGTATTTGGGTCCACTTTTGAAGAAAGTTTGCACCACCTATCCTTATTGTTAGTGCAATATAAGGAGAAGAATCTCGTTCTTAATTGAGAGAAATGTCATTTTATGGTGAGAAAAGGAATTGTTCTTAGGCATGTCATATCAAAAAGTGGTATTGAGGTTGATAAGGCTAAAATTGATTTGATTTCTAACCTTCCACCTTCTAGATCTATTAAGGAAATTAGATCATTTTTAAGTCATGCAAGATTCTATCAAAGGTTCATCAAGGATTTTAGTAAAATCTCAAGGCCCTTTTGCATCTTACTTGCCAAAGATGCCCCGTTTGTGTTTGATGATGAGTGTCTCCGTGCATTTAAAAGACTAAAAACTGAGTTGACTTCTGCACCTATCATTCAACCACCTGATTGGAAAGTGCCTTTTAAGATTATGTGTGATGCCTCTGATTATGCAATTAATGTTGTTTTAGGATAGTGGGTTGGAAAGGTTCCCCATGTGATTTATTATGCTAGTAAGACTCTAAATGATGCTCAAATGAACTATTCTACAACAAAAAATGAGTTGTTAGTAATTGTTTTTGCCTTGGATAAATTTAGGTCCTATTTGTTGGGGTATAAGGTCTTAATTTACTCCGATCATGCAGTAGTGAAGTATCTTTTCCCCAAAAAAGATGCTAAAGGCGACTTATTCGATGAATTTTATTGTTACAAGAATTTGATCTTGAGATTCGGGACAAGAAGGGAACTGAAAATGTAGTAGCTGACCATTTGTCTAGGTTAATTGTTGAGCACATCGATGACAGTTTTCCTATTCTTGAATCTTTCCCTAATGAGCAGTTGCTGCATGTGTCCCAAAGACCTTGGTATGTTGATATTGCAAACTATCTTGTCACTAATCAAATGCCTTCGCATTGGACTAAACAAGATAGGTCTAAATTATGGTTGAGGTTAAGTATTTCTTTTGGGATGATCCATACTTGTTTAAGTACTGTTCTAATCAAATAATTAGGAGATGCATATCTGAGAGTGACCAACAAAATGTTATATCCTTCTGTCATGATAATGATTATGGAGGTCACTTTAGTTTAAGAAAGACTGCTGCCAAGATTTTGCAATGTGGATTTTATTGGCCTTCCATTTTTTGTGATTCCCATGCATATTGTTCTACCTGTGAGAGATGCCAAAAATTGGGGAGTATTGGAAAAAGAAATATGATGCCATTGAACCCTATTTTGATTGTTGAGGTATTTGATGTTTGGGGTATTGATTTCATGAGTCCTTTTCCTAATTCTTTTGGTAACTTATACATCCTTGTTGCTGTTGATTATGTTCCTAAGTGGGTTGAGGCCATTGCATGTAGAACTAATGATCACAAGGTTGTAGTCAAGTTTTTGAGAGAGAATGTGTTTGCACGGTTTGGTACACCACATGCCATTATTAGTGATGGAGGAAAGCACTTTTGCAATAGAGTTTTTGCACAACTAATGAAGAAATATGGCATCACTCATAAGGTTGCAACACCTTATCACCCATAGACAAGTGGTCAAGTAGAGATATCTAATAGGGAAATCAAGAGAATATTGGAGAAAACAGTTAACCCTACTCAGAAAGATTAGTCTTTAAGACTCAATGATGCATTGTGGGCATAACGTACAACATTTAAGACTCCTATTGGAATGTCTTCCTATCAAATTGTGTATTGTGTATGGTAAGGCTTGTCACCTCCCTATTGAGTTAGAGCATAGAGCTTATTGAGCTATTAAGCGGTTAAATTTTGATTTTGACAATGCAGGTGCTAAAAGGAAACTCCAAATCAATGAGTTTTTGATTTTTTGCAATGATGCATACAATTGTGCCAAATCGTATAAAAATCGAATGAAAATGGTTCATGATAAAAACATCTTGAGAAAATCATTTGAACCTGGTCAGAAAGTTCTTTATAATTCTCGTTTGCATCTCTTCTTAGGTAAGTTACAATCTCGATGGACAAGTCCATTCATAGTTTGCAATGTTTATCCCCATGGTGCTATTGAGATTGAGAATCCTAAAAATGGTGATATGTTTAAAGTTAATGGCCAATGCTTGAAACCATTTTTAGAACCTGAGCCTCCAGAAGTTCAAGAAGTCCTCTTGGATAATCCTCTTTATCAGGATTGACCCCAGTTGTGTTTATCAGGTTTGCATTTTTTTTTCTTTCTTTTTCTCTTATTTATTTTTTGCTTCTAGATTAGACTTTGTGTTTATTTTCTTGTTTAGTTTTATTTCTTTTTTTCTAGCTGATATTTGACAGAAATTTAAATTTATAACAATCAGCTTAATTAAGGTATGTCTCCTCCTTCTCCTCACCTTACTTGATTCTACTTGGTTCACATGTTGCATATTAATATTTTTCTCTCTTTTCATTCAAGACATATATTTGAGAGTATCATTTTTAACATTGAGGACAATGTTTGGTATAGGTTTAGGGGGATGTACATAGATTTCTATCTTTCTGTTTTGTTTTGTTTAGTACCCAAAAAAAAAAAAAAAAATCTTTTGCCTAGCTTGAGGTTTATGTTTTGAGTTCATTATACTATTCTTGCTTAAAGAATTTCATTGCTTTCATGCTCAATTCATTGCACATGCACGTAGCCACTCAGACACAACTCGTTGTTAAAGGATAAAAGTGAATAGAAAATCTTGAAGATAACAATGTGGAGACTGTAACCCTTGTGAGTTTTGAGCCAATCATTATTTTCGGAGGATTGTTTATTATTTTTTCTAATCTTAAAGTTCATTTGGAAGTGCGTAACATATTTCCCTTGTTGTAGTCTCAATTTTCTTTCTTTTGGCCAAGAAAAAAAAATTTTAATTTTATGCCACACTTGAATCTTTTGAAGTCATTGATGTTGAATGAACTATACTAGTCTTTGAGAGATGAGATTAGGCCATTTTTGTCTACTTTGAGCCATATATGTGTTTTTCTTTTTCTTTCTTGATACATTATTGCTAGTCACCCCATTGAGCCTTTTAATTAGCCTTTCTTTCTTAAAGCCCTTATCCATAGTGTTTCAAGATGGAATTTGATCAGTTAGTTTCAATGTGGTGGTTTGTGTGAGAATTCAAAGAAGAAAGAAAAAAGAATTAAGAATTCAAAGAAAAAAAAAAAAAAAGTGTCAAAAAGAAGAAAATAAAAAGAGTTCTCATCAAATTTTGAGAAGTGAAATATAAGGAAGGAGTACTGCTTTGAAGAAGATGAGTTCAAAAAAAAAAATGTTGAATGGAAATTTCAAAAAGAGTTAACATTCCGAAAAATCTTGAAAACACTTCTTATATTTACCTTCACCCATTTTTATTTCATTCCCTTTACTTTTACCCTACATTACGTCTTAATAAAGTCCTTATTTGATCTTGAAAATTATGTAGTTCAGATATTGATATAAGTATAACTAAATAAAAAGTGTGGTATAAATTCTTTTTGGCATCCTTTCATGAGACTACTTGTTCTTTCTTGATTAAGCATTTTTCATGTGATTTATATGTGAGGTATTTGATTTTGCTTACATTATTCCACTCACAAATATTGTTGAGAGTGTTACACCCCATTTCAGAGTGATTTTATTTGTTGAGTGATAACATCGGAAAGATTTGAGTTAAAGCATACTTTCAAATAGATATTCGAGTCAAGTTTATTCTAAAACTAAAAGTATGTTTGGGTTGGCTACCACTTTTCACTCACATTTAGTTTTGATGGCATGAGAAATTTTTTTTGTCATTTGTAGTGTTTTTGAACTTGAACTAATTCTCTTTGCAAAAGGCAATTGAAAAAAAAAAAATTTGTTCGATTTTCTTTGCTTTGTTTATTTTAGTATTCATTCTTAGAATTTTGTGGGTATATTCCCTGCAAACCCTCACGAGACTATAACTCGTCCGCTAGTGTAAGCTAGAGGTTTAAAGGCTTATTGCATATGCTAAATGCAATCGAAATTTCTAGCGAAAGTGGATTAGTTAGGATTTCCTTTTTCTTTGTTTTGTTTTACTCTTAATTTGTTTTGCTCAAGGACTAGCAAAATGTAGGTTTTGGGGTATTTGATGTGCATTGATAATAGCTTGATTTTGTATATTTATATCATTATTAGAAAGCATTATCATACTTATTTTGAGTTAATTCATGCATTTTATATTTGGTTTTGGAATAATGTTGAATAATCAATTTTGTGTTTAATTGAATTTTAGTGCGTGAATTTGTCTTTTGTAGGAGAATGAAATTAAATAAGTGGATTTGTGCAAAGAAGAAAGCTAATGGACTTTACTTTTACAAGGGCCATGATAAAGTTAAAAAAAGCCAACCCAATTAAATTTATGTCCAATTGGAGCAAGGAATCAAAGGAAATTTGCACCAAATCCAAGTCCAATTCGAATTAGGATTTCAACATGCACATCAGTTAGTATTTTTGGCTTAACTTTCGGCTCAAACGTCCAATCGAGATGATTCAATTTGGGCTGGAAATTTAACTTAAAGGGCTATAACTTTGTAGTTACCAAAAGTCCAAATTTTGTCGTTAAATGGGTTAAAATCATCGGTTAAGTGAAACCTAAAAATCTGGGATTTTCTCCAAACGGGAATTCAACTTGTAATAGGATTTCTTGACCTATTTAAAGGCTCTTTAGGGAAAAATTCAGAGGAGGCTAGTGTTAGGGCTAGGGTGCAAAACAGAAAATTGGAGCAAGAGGCAATGCCACATATGGCTTCTCTGTAGCTTTTCTCCATGATAACATTGTGACTATTTCTTCCTCTATTTTATTTGTCTAGTTTAATGTTTAGTATTTTATTCTTGTGTTTTATTTCAATTACCATGAGTAGCTAAATTTATAATTAGGGTTGAGGATGAAACCTTATTAAGGATTATCAATAATATTTATGTGATTTGATTTTTCCCACAATAGTTGTTCTTTAATGATTTAAATTATTCTTACTTCATATCAATTGACTAAGATGGGATTTTAGATATGAGTTCAATCATGTTTTTCTCATGATTTAGGATTTGTCTTAATTAATTGAATGCTTGGTTTATTATTTCTTGATTTTAAAATTGATATCTCTTGTGATTTGTTTGGCTATGGATACAATTGATGATTTGATTTTGTTGGTTTTTAGACTCCTTAAACAATTGATTAAACCTAGGTAATTAGCCAAGTTGTTACTTAGTCTAATTAAACAAGTCTAGGTTATCACAATAATAAAGATCAAATCATGCAAAGCAGCGGAAAATAAATAACACACGATATGATCACCCAGGAAACCAAACCGGTAAAAACCTGGAGAGGATTTGACTTAGCTATCCTCAAGGTAAACCTAAATCCACTATCTTGAAAGAATCGAAGTTCATACAAAAGGACTTACAAGCACCCACGCTCGACTTCCTAATGCTACCAACCAGTAGAACTTACTGACACGACCACGTACAAGCTCCGAATCCACGGACTCCTTCTTTCTTGGATTCTCCACCAAATACAAGCACACCCGCTTGTGTGTTCTTTAAGCTTCAATGGCAGCAACTGAATTGATCATCAAGGCATAGATAAATCTTCTCCTTGAAAACCCTAAGTTTGTGTAAAGGAAAGCTTCTCTAGATCTCACAAGAGATTTACACAAACCGCAAATATGAGCTCACCTAAAACGTGGCTAGGGTTTGCCTTTTATACTTAGGATAAATAAGAAACCCTAAAAACGTTTTAAGACAAATAGGGCTGAGTTGGACGAATCTGCAGAAAAGCATTCTGCCCGAGCTTCGATCGGTTGAGCCTGTCGTTTGATCGATCGAGCCAGGCCGAAAGGCACAATGCTTCCTTGCTTTAACTCAATTCCAACTTTACATTGACACACAACTTTGAGCTAGCTTTAAACACTTCTAAACACATTGTTTTGATCATGGTTTGCCAACAATACACATTAGAGTTCTAAATACATAAAATCCTAAACTTTAGAACCTAACAGATTTTATACCTAGGAAGCGAAAAAGAGTATGTTTTAGATATTTAAATAGAAGTTTTAATGATAATATTCTCCATGGTAGCAAGATTGATTTCTAGATTATCATGTAGTTGTTGGGAAAAATTAATAATCGTAAATATATGTTGATATGAATTAACAAGGCGGATTCCAAAACCTTAATTCCTTTCTTTAGATTGTTTACATCTCCTTACTGCTTTATATTATATCTTTGCTTAGTTTAATTATTTGCTTAGTATATTTAATTGCAAACAACCAAATTTTATTAAACTAGATTAGAATTAATTTGGTTAAGATTTGATTAATTTTCCTACGTTCATTCAAGTCCCTGTGGGTTCGACCTCGTTCTGTGATTTGTCTAGTTGATTGTTGTGGCCTAACCAGTATATTGTTAATATCTTTCTTCAAATTAAATCAGCATATCAAGCCAATGTAGCATTCGTGATTCTTCCTTGATATTGCTAAAAGAATCTACTGAAAACATATAGAAACTGATGTCAATCTTGGAGCATATTATCTGTTGTATACTCAAAAGTCCTTTGAATTTGATGTAGAGACAGGGTCTATTGTACAAGCATTTATGCTTGCTCATGAAACAAGTTTCACTAATTGGCAGAAGCAAGTTATTATAGTACAAAAAATTCTTCCTTTCTACATAATTGTTCCCCCACCCACACCCCAACCCCAACCCCTCCCTTTTCTTCTTTACTACAATTTACCATGTTTAAGCTCAAATTGACTGTAAAGCTTGAATATTCCAAATCCTATGACTATTTCAGACCAAAACAACTGGTCTCACATCTATATTAGGTTAAAATTGGTGGAATTTCTAAACTAGTTTGGAATGCATAGTTGGATTTTTATTGATGTTATAGGTGTCAAAAGCCAGAGAGAGGACAATTGAGAGAGATTCTTGTAGCAAATAACGAAAAACAGAGAGAAATTTGTGTTTGTTTTGAAAAATAAAAATGATCTAATAATTCCTTTGTCTATCTTTATATCAAAATTATGCTACAATGTAAATGATATTATTATGGTGGAATGTAAATAATGATTAAAATCTTGTTAACTGTGGTCCCTTTCTATTCTCAATGACTTATAATGAAGCACAAGTTTGTTGTATTGGTGCAACCCTATTCTGCATGTGAGACAGTGGGTGGAAGAGAAAACAAAAGCATAACACAAAAGAGTTACATAGTCCCAGAGCAACGATAAAACAAAAGCATAAAACAAAAGCTCAGAGCATTGCTCTAGGACTATGTAAGTATTTTCCTAACCCAACAGAAAATAAAACACATCAAAGATAAGAAAATGATCACATACCCTGTGGATGGGCTGCTTCTTGTTGTTGTTGTGGGGCTTGGGCAGGAGGTGGAGGAGGGGTTGGTGACGTTGTCTGTGTGTTTGTAGATCAGCGCTATGGGAGAACACATTTTGACAAAGGTTACATTGGACATGATAATATGCATGTGCAACCGTGTTATGGTCACGGAAATCATTCACGTAAAGTTGTTTTTCTTTGCTATATTGCTATAAATCGTAGCATCCATTTATATAGATCGGGAAGGGAAGAACCAACAATTGAGGCTTTGACGGTGAGCTTGAGTGGGATTAAAAATGCCCATTTCCACTTAACGAATATGTATATATTAAAAATATCACTTCTAGTATGCATGTAAACCGTAAACATATTGTGTGAAATGGTGAAAGCGTGTAGACAACTGCGGCATTGTTAGACCAATCAAAATATAGCTTTATTGTTAAGCAATTCCCAGCCACCTTAGATGTTGCAATAGGCTTTGCTTTTTGGGGCTGCACTGTCTAGTGTCAACCGTGTACAGAGATAGGATCATAGGACTACCACTACCCGATGCTCCATCAGGAGTGGACCCTGTAGAGTGTGATTTTTTAGATTGGTAATGGCTAATCTTTTTATTTTATTTTATTGAAGGATGTAAAAGTTGGCTATTAGGCCTGATTCGTATCGAATTTTTTCCTCCAATCATTTTGTTCTTGGAACATTAGTCACACCGGGAGAGAGAGAGATAAGGAAGCCCACCCATAAAAATGAATTTCTACCTACTGGCTAGAAATTCAAAATTTTGTTACCGGGATTTGGATTAGAGGAAGAGGGACGTCCTAGCTTCTTCTTTCTTGAAACAACTTTCACTGGATGTATCTCATTTACAATAATTTTAATGAAAAGCCATCTTTTGTTGGTTCTTTGGAAAAAAAAAATGGAGTTTAAGAAAGTGTTTGAAATTGCTTTGTTCGTTCAATAAGTTTGGATGCATTACAAATTTCACAGTTATATGAGATGACATATTGTAATTGACAAAAAATAAAAATGATGTTAGAGATAATATCATATAAAAGTTATGTTGCAGTAATCATGATCAAGGTTGTCAAAATTAGGATTCTACGTAGGATCGTTGAAGGTAGGTGGGATTGTAGATCATAAGATCGGATCGTAAATCGTAGGATCGTAAATCGTAAGATCCTACATATTTTCAAATTTAAAGCAAAAAATACATTGATAATGACTTTGTATATTGAATAATTACATAAATTATAAATTCATCCATAAAAAAAATTAGATTTGCATCATATAATGTAATTTGCATGTCATACATCGCTAAATCTATATTAACGAAACAAATATATTTAAGTTTTGACTCAATGTATCTAAAAAGTTCAATAAATATTTAATTAGCAACCAAATATCAAAATATTTATCAAAACATAAGGAAAATATTTTTAAGTTCTAAATTCCAAATTTGAAATCCAAAATAAGTTAGCAATGGAAACTAGCTAGCTACAATATAAAATCCAAAAGTAAGATGAATATTAAGGTGAAGTAAACATTTAATTATTCTCATTCTAAGGTTCTTATAACTACCATCCTAAATTCCTAATCATCATCATCCATTTCATCATCTATGTAGACATTATATATTTGTATACTAGAGTTGTAAAAGATATCAAGATATAATTTCACACTCAACTATTCAAGTTATGCCACTCAGCAACAATTAAAGAGTATACTAAAAAAAACCAATCATTCAATATACAGATACTAGGCATAACTGATAAAATTATATAAAAAAAAATATTTTAGTAATATTAGAACACAAATTAGTATATTGATCAAACAAATTTAACAATATTATAGCTTAAAATGCAGCAGAGCCAAGTCAAATTCTTCATTCAGAAATGATGAAACGTTCTTTCATTTTGATTACAAGTGAACTAGAAACTAGAAAATATTTGCTTAGGTTGACATAGTTTTATAAAATAAAAAATAAAAAGTCATACTATCACAACATGAAAAAATAAGAATCCTTAAAGCTTCATCAAAACAAAAAATTTATCCCAAAAAAACAAAAACAAAAACAAAAAAAAACAAAACAAAACAAAACAAAACAAAAAAATTATGTTTTTGGTAAGATCGGTAGAATCCCATATGATCCTACGATCCTATACAATCTTACACGATCTTATGTACGATCATACCATTTTTACGATCCTAATGCGATTCTAATCGTTTTGGTGAGATGGGATCGTAAAATCGTGCGATCCTACGATCCAGATCGCGATTTTGACAACCATGATCATGATTTGTCACCTCATGTGTGAAAAAATGTGGGAAAAAAAAAATACATGTAAAATTTTGTGTTTGTAGTAATTATCCTCCACAATTTTTTAGTATTACTTGTGATATTGATCAATACACTCAACTATTACCTTAATTCTTAGAAGTTCAAGTGATAGCCCAACGTAAACGGCATGCTTGCGATGCCCTATGTCTATAATCCACCACCACCACCACCCCTCCTCCCTCCTTTTCCCACTACTTACCTATCAAAAATAAAAATGAAAAAAGTTTGACTCCAAACATGTCTAAAACTTTAGGCTTCAACCCTCAATAAAGGTAACATGTGTCTCTGTCATGTGCAATCACTTAACCCAAACAAGTGAGCCATATAAATTATGCATGACAATGATATGTGTCATATTTCTATTAAGGATTGAAAGCTAAGACTCCAAACATAACTTTGTCCAAAAAAATATTATTACCCCGATTCCCATCAAGTTAGGTGGAGTCTAGTAAGATCGTTTTCCCTACAAACCACAGTTGAGAGCTTAAGAGACAACATTAGTAAATGAAGTGAGGAGCAATCAATAAGGTTCAACCAGGATAAACAAGAATCTAAAGTGGGAATGGTGAACACTCTATAACAGTTAGCTTTCATTGGTCCAAAATACATGAATTGCACCTACATCCTACTAGTAAGAGTATGTTATCCAATTAACTGAATGAGGAACTAAACACAGAAGAGAAGAGATCCCTCACCAGTAATAGAAGAGATATTTCCATCCACTAGCTGTAATGTAAGGGCAAATCAAGCTAGGGCAAGGCTATTGTGTTGCAAACCTTCCTCGCCACCATTAAGGAATCTGCAAAATAGGAAGATGCAAACTTATCCAATGAGCAATGAGAGCATTTAGGATAATTAATACACTGTTAAAGTATGAATATTAACATGTAAAAACATTCTTGCTAATGTTTCGAATAGAAGCAAATTACTCAATGGCCAGCCCATGAACTCTTAACTCAAATCACTCTTTCCTCTCTTCCCATGAAAGTGACTGTAGGGTGAGTTCAAAACACACTAGATACACTAATAACAATACACAATCAATGTGTTATGTATCATCCATGATAATAAATATAATTTGACTAAATAAATAAATAAACAAAATAAAATTTTTAAAAAGTATTATTATTATTATTATTTTAAATTTGAGATTTGACCCACAGAAGGTATGGAATTTGCAGGGATTATGAGATAATGGGATGATGGGGTAATTTTATTGTTTGGTTATTAAAAGAGAATAGAAGCAAGGCCAAAGTTAGGTCTTCTGGGGCAACTCATCCATTAGGCAAGCTAATCAAGACACAATTCTATCGGTAAAGTACTAAACTATAGAAGGAGCTAGGCAACCAGACATGAACACAAAGATGTTACAAAATTGAACGTGTTAGCTCGTGTTATAGAGGCAACTGTGAAAAAACATTTCATATTTTAAACTGCAACCCAAGCCAGCCTTGTCAATAGTTAGCTCGTGATAGAGGAAACTATAAAAATTGAAAAAAAGAAAATTTCATATTTCACACTGCAGCTTAATCCAGCCTTGTAAACAATTTCCTTTTTCTTTCTTACATATAGCCTTGTAAACAAATCCATGTAAAGGCTTCAGACTTATGAGTCCCATATATAACTTTGAGTGCCTATTATTCTTTACAGTATTACAGCCATCCACTGTACCTTACAAGCTCAATGAAACAACAACCTCATTCAAATAAGTTCATTAAATAGGGATCACTTCCTTTCATTTATAAATAATGACACAAAGAAAGGAGGGGGTGTTAAAAAACGAAAAAGAATATGACTACTTGCTTATATATATATATACAAAGAGAGAGAGAGAGAGAGAGAGAGAGAGAGAGAGAGAGAAGAAGAAGAAGAAGAAGAAGAAGAACCAAGAAACAAAAAAAGAATGTCTGACCATTGAAAAACCATTTCAACGTTATATCAGATACATGGTGCGAACTATCAAATGGATTAAAAGCACATATACCATAAAAATTTTAAGGAATGCTAGGGTTTACTAAAGGTCATGACTTCTAGAGTTAAACACCTGAGAAGAAAACTTTGGCATAACATATAAATATTGACTAGATGAGAGAAAAGAAGCAGTTAAATAAAGAGCGGTAACCTAATGATCCATTATAGGCCACAATGCAGATTGAAGTACAAGGCCCTAATGATATATGCATCCCATAATTAATATAAGGAAATTTTATATTAATTAAAAAAAAATAATGCTCAAATAAGGATCCCATCTCTCTTAGTGAAGGAATGAATAATATTTTCTAAGTTTAGGGGTCCTGCCAAAGAAATAATAGAGGCCATAACGCAGGTTGTACTACAAAGTCTCAGATGATAGCAGGTGAATAGTGATACATGTCTAGTTAAACAAATTATGGGGGACATTACAGAAATGAATCTAAAGCCCAAATCCAATTCCCCGATTCTGATTCTGATGACTCTCAGGACCACAAGGTATTTGATCATCAAATCATAGAAATATGCCCCAAAAAAATTGCCACACAAATTCTCACATATAATGAAAAATCTAGAATGAATTAAGAACTTATCAAACAACTATATACAGGAATGTATCTTTTTACATGATAAAGAGAGTAAAAGAACTCAACAGACCAAGCATGTTGATCCTTTGCAGTTTTGCTTAATACATCAAAATCAAAGTCCAGTACAAATATCACGGATTAAGCATTAGTCATAACTACTCTTCTTTATTGTTGCTAGCATTGTCACTATCATCAAGAGAATTAATTTGAAAATAAAACCAATTAGCTCTAGCTCAAATGACAGTTCCTCCTCCCTTTATAAGTGGATGGAGGGTAATTAAGGTTGCGTCAAGACCCAAGTCATGCTTGTGTAACTAACCAATAAAAAAACTGACCAAAAGCCTTATTGTCACTTCAAATTATAGTATAGCCAAGGCCAAATGCATCAAGGCTGTGACCTTACAGGGTCATAGTCAACATGGTAAGTGAAGCATGGACAAAAAGGCAAACACGGCAAAGAATTGAGGTCTGATAGTCTTGGTGAGTCATAAGGCCAAGGCTAAGACCATGAGACCCAAAAATAAGGCCGAGTGCCAAAAGAAATCAACAAGGCAAGCAGGGACGGAGCCAGAACTTAAAGTTAGGAGGGGCGGTTTTACTGTTAGTTGTGTGCAGTGATTTCGGCTTTCGACTTCGTTGCTACTTAGTCGCATAGCTGCTAGTTGTTTAAATTTTTTTAAAGTGTCAGATTGTTTGTTTTAAGTAAAATTGGTTGACTAGGCTTAATTTTTTTTTTTTTTAAGTTTTACTATTGATAATTTTTGTTGTTGTACTAATTTTTTTAGGCTTGTATATTTCTTTTTTAGATTTTAGACTTATAAATATTTTTTAATGGTCTTTAAAATGTGGAAAATGTTTGAACTATAAACCTTTTTACAAATTGCTGATAATGTAAGTGGTGAGCCTAAATGCGAACCAATAAGAATTTGCTATCTTAACCGTTTGTAAAAATGTTATAGAAAAATTTGTGACTATAACAATGCTCTTAAAAGAATCAATGATATTTTTAAGGGAACAAAAGTGTAATTTTCTAAAACAAAATTGCTAAAATTAGTACCCATATATTTAATAATATTTAAAAAAAAATTAGGGGGGGGGGGGGCAACCATGGCTCCGTCCATGAAGGCAAGGAACCAAAAGAACATTTTGTTATACCATATTAAGTGAGCTAAAAAAACATTGAGCACTAAAAGACACAACAAGTAGCAAATGTTGCTAGCAACTAGCAACAATCCTATTGAATTATGTTGTAGAATTTCTCAAAGCTCTCACAGTTGAAAATCATTTCATGCATGAAGATGGTTTGCTAGGCAACAGAACTCATTAATAAATTTCACATTGTAAAGAAAACAGGATCATTTGCTCCCTTTTACAAAAAAAATTGAGAGGTTAGACCACAACATATTACAGTTACACCACAAAGTCTCAGAATTTCTCAAGTCTTTAAACTTCAATCAACCAGGAGTAGCACAAAATGGTTGAAGTCCATAGTTTAAGAAGTAGAAAACACCAAATTCATTTTTCCTCGACAATCCCAAAACAAATTTCACTTAACAAATTCAATTCATTCAACCCACATGAGGTAATATACACATTCAAAAATAAATCAATCTCAACAAATGAAAAGCAACTCAAAATTCCAAATTTAAAAGGGTCACTGCACCTCAAACTTTCAAGAGCTGCATTTCGTTCGAAAACGCGATGGCAATCCAATCAGGCACGGCCGCGGACCACTGCAGCTGATTAATCTCTGACCCAATGGATCAATCCCATTGGGTCCCGCCACAGTCGGAAGCTCCTAAATCAGAGCCTGAGTATCCTACAACTCTGAGGCGCCCAGGAAATCACATTCACACTACCCTTATGTCTCTCCAGCTCCGCCACTGGCATCGTCGGCGACAGGATATCCAAAATCAAAACCTTGTTACTATCCATGAGAATCGTCGCCATGTACCTCAAATCCTGCTTGTTCCGCGCCAATCTCAGCCGCGTCGTATCGGGCTGAGGACTCTCGTAGATGATCGTAGAGTGCTCCTTATCTCTCAATAGAGATTTTTTTTTTTTTTTTTTTAAGTTAATAATTTATACCAATTTTGAATTGCTATATTTTTCAATTACAAAAATAAATAAAACCGTGGGTAGTGTTTTGGGTTTGTACTATAATTTTTCATTCATTTTAATTTGAGGTTTATATGTTTGTTCATCAATATTATGCATTTGCGAGCTAGTGATATAGTCATAATGTCATGAGACTCATCTAACTATAGATTGCTGTATTTTAATTATTTTCCAATCAATGAAAAACCTAAAGGTGTGATGAGATGTAGCACAAAAAATCCACAAATGCATACACTTTTTTGTCATATATTTCCAAGGTATTTGGTGAAAGAATACACTATTTTAAAAACATACTTTGATATTAACATGTGCACTTTTGTTATTATAAATGAAGTTTATAAATGAGTGTGTATGATCATGTAATGATGGTTTGTGCACTCACAAACATATAAATCTCATGAATCATACCTCTAGGTAAGAAAAGTACATAACATAGATAAACAAAATCATAGTAAATTTTTGTCAATAGATTCATATCTCTACCTGTCTTCTACATGATTTTTTAAAAAAATTTATTTTTTTTTAAAAAAAAAACCCTCAATCCACAACCAATTGGTGCATCATTAAACCCAATCTCTTGAATGAAAAATGTAAATATCTGGAATGCACCATAAAAATATTCATATTCTTCTTATCACTAGAAACATTTCTTGAAAAGCATTTACATGTGAAAGAATTAAAGCAGTTGAGATACTTCTTATGCGGCCTATATAGCCTAACATTAGTTGTTTTACTTCTCAAACCATACTAAATGTTCAACTTGGTTGCTTTAAACTTTGTGGGCAAACTATACAATAGCAAATGTTTGAGTTGTCAAATACCATAGACCTCAAACTTTCAACGAAACTGGGGCTAATAAACAATTGTGGCAACAGGCTTTTGTAAAATATTGATCAAGGCCTGTAAAACGAAAGATTGGAAAATGTTCAGTAAATTTCACAATAACAGTAACCATTAAGCAACATCTTCAAAATTTGAATGCTACCTGAAGGAGAGGGAAAAAAGAAAATGAAGTTTCTTTAACATTGGATTTAGGATTGGTATATAGTTGATAGTTGTAGTGTTATAATTAATTTAATTAACATACAAATTACAGACAAAGAAATTCATCTTTGAAAATCAAAATCTAACCAAAGCATAGGATTCATTATTGTATTAAAGATTTGGTTAAAAAAAGACATTTGATTAGTTAAAGGAAAAAGGAAGTGGAATGGAAACTACCTGAACATTAGTAACAACAAATTAAATTGATTATAGAGCACACTGTTGATTATGGCTTCCTTCCTTCCTTCCTTGACTTTGAATCCTAAAAGACACTGCCAATATATATATATATATATATATATATATATATATATATTGTAGGGTCAAGGGCTCAAATTATATAGTGGGGCTTAGGCCTTGTTCGAGAAGCATGGTGGTCCGAGGAGGAACGAATGGTAAAGAACGGTCCAAGCTCAGGGTTTAATGAGCAAATTATGAATGAGAAGGTTGTCCGAGGAGAAAGATATCCTCGGATACGATAAATACAGCTCAAATATGTATTCCAATGATCAGAGTGACCTTCCATGAAACTCCAGTGATAGAGACTAGCATCATGAACATACGGAAGGAGGGGAACCCAAAAATATCTAAGGGAAAACTGCTACCACCGCATTGAATGCACTGCAGCTATTTTTCTGGCCGCATTAATATGAAAAAGACCTCTGAACAGTGTTGACTTGGCTACCATGACTCACAGAAAGTCAAAGAGGATGTCTGATGGGATAAGTACTCAAATAAGGGCTCAGATGACCAGTAAGTGTAGAATTAAGATGATCCAAAATGGATTATATAACGTAAAAAACCCTTCATGAGAGAGGGGCCGAAAAATAGAAAGAGAACACTGTAACTATCGAAATTATACTTGTATTCAATTTAATTGATTTATATAAAGACTCACCTCCTCGGACAGTGAATTGATTCAGCTTAATTGTTCTTGCTTGATCATCATTTAAATCCATACTAGCTGTTGTTCAATTCATTAAGGCCTAGTTCTTCGACTCACTCTCTACAAACTAATTATACTGGGCTCACTGTACCAAAATCCCATACATCTTGGGCTTGGGCCGCAAAACGAAACCCTACACACACACACACACACACACACATATATATATATATATATATATATATATATATATTAAAAAAGGATAAAGAAAAGATCAAAAAGGGAGTGGTAATACTTACAGAGCCTAGCGCACACAATAAGTATTATTTGCGAATATCGCACACAGTATGAGGGGAACTTGATTATATATATAAAATAAAAAATATATAAAATAAATAAAAAAACAATAAAGAAAAAAGAAAAAGAAAAAGACTATTAGCTAGACTCTTGAGAGTGAGAACTGAGAAGAGAGTAAGGTAAAGTTGCTTTCTTTGCACGATCAATTGCTAAATCGTAGCATCCATTAATAGATAGGAAAAACCAACAATTATTTAAGGCTGTGACTGTAACTTGTACAGACCTGGGAAGTATTAAAAATTCCCTTTTCCACTTCTAGTGTGAAACAGTGAAAGTGTGTAGACAACTACTTGGCATGTACGCGTTTTCACAACCAATCATACATAGGCTAGGCTTCATTGTTAAGCAATGCCCAGCCACCTTAGAAATTGTAATAGGCTTTGCTTTTGGGCCTGTAAAGTGTACGAAGAGAGGTTTTGACCCTGTAGAGTGTGATTTAGATTGGTAATTAATCGGCTAATCTTTTTATTCTTATTGAAAGATGTAAAAGTTGGCTTTTAGGCCTGATCCGTATTGAACAACTTTCACTGGATCCATCTCATTTACACTAGTTTTAATGAAAACCCATCTTTTGTTGGTTCTTTAAAATTTTAAATATATACAATAAAAAATAAAAAAATAAAAAGACGTCATAAAAATTGTACTTAAAAATAAATGGAGTTTAAGAAAGTGATTGAAATTACTTTGTTCATTCAATAAGTTTCGATACATTACAAATTTCACAATTATATGAGGTCATAGATTGTAATTTGTGTAAAAAGAAAATAATATTAATGATAATCTCATGTAAAATTTATGTTACAGTAACCATTATGTCACCTCAAATGCGGTACAAAATATGAAAAATAAAAATATGTATGAAATCTGTTTGTTGTTGTTTTGTTTGTAGTAGTTTTATTCATTCCATTCTCCACAACTTTTTAGTTTTACTCCACCTTACAACCTTTTTTAGTGGATTCTATTGATCAGTACACTCATCTATTACCCTAATTCGTAGGGGGTTCAAGGGATAGGTAATGGCATACTTGTGATGCCCTATGTCCATAATCCAAACCCCTAGTTACCAGTCAAAAATAAAAATGAAAAAAAGTTTAGCTTTGAAGTTTTAGACTTCAACCCTAAATAAAAAATAACTTATGTCTCTTCATGCACGTTGCACATGACTCAATTAAGCCAACAAACCAAATAAGTCATATGCATTACACATGACAAGGATATATGTCATATTTTTATGAAAAGTTGAAGCCTAAAGCTACAAACATAACTTTAGTCTAAAAAAAACTTTATTACCCTGATTGGAGTACAATAAGATCGTTTTCTCCATAGTTGAGAGTTCAAAAGACAACATCACTAAATGAAGTTAAGGGCAATCAATAAGGTTCAATTAGGATAAACAAGAATCTAAAGTGGGAATGGTGAACACTCTATAACAGTTAGCATTCATTGGTCTAAAATACATGAAGTGCACCTACATCCTAGTATCCTACTAGTAAGAGTATGTTATCCAATTAACTGATGAGGAACTTAACACAAAAGAGACCTGCGTTCCTTACATTACAAGAGAATCAAGAGATCCCTCACTAGTAATAGAAGAGATATTTCCGTCCACTAGCTATAATGTAAGGATAAATCAAGCCCAGGGCAAGGCTATTAGGTTGCAAACCATCCTCGCCACCATTAAGGAATCTGCAAAACAGGAAGATGCAAACTTATCCAATGAGCAATGAGAGCATTTAGGATAATTAATACACTGTTAAAGTAGGAATATTAACATTTTATATTTAACCATCAAATTTTAGCTAAATAAAAAGTTTTTATTTATATTTTTTCTTTCAATTTTCTGAACGAGGAGACTAGGTAGGAAACTTCCTTGTAGATATGGAAATCTCTCACACACGGACGCCCCCACCACATCTGATTGAATTCAAGGAAATTTAAACAGAGCTTCATAGACATCATGGCTTGTTACCATGAAAATACTATATCTCTATAATGTCCCTTCTTTATCAATTTAAAAAATAATTATAAAAAATATAAAAGCTATAAAGTGGAGTAAAAAAATGATGTAATCAATTACTTTTGTGCCATGCTAAAAAGACTTTTGAAAAAATAGTAATGGAAAAAGTCGACTAATAGAGTTTCTCTTCAAACTCTTCAAATTTTATTATAAATTAGAAAAAAGTTTTTATGTATATTTTTTCTTTCAATTCTCTGAACAAGGAGACTAGGGAGGAAACTTCCTTATAGATATGGAAATCACTCACATGCGTTATACCCCCACCACAACTAATTGAATTCAAGAAAATTTAAACAGAGTTTCATAGACATTATAATTTGTTACCACGAAAATATTGTGTCTCTATACTGTCCCTTCTTTATCGATTTAAAAAATAATTATAAAAATAAAAAAGCAATAAAGTGAAGGAGTAAAAAAAAAAAAAATGATGTGATCATTGACTAAAAATCTTTTTTTTAAAATGTAATGGAAAAAAGAACCAACAATTGCGGGTGAAAGTGCGTAGACAAGTGCGGTTATCTTTTTCTTTTACGCGTCTTCACAATCATTCAATGCTCCAGCAGCTTAGAAATTGCAAGGGGCTTACTTTTTTCGGCTTCAATCAAAATCTTTTTGACCATTTTATCCGCACCACACTATGGAACAATAAGATTATGCCACGTGTCCATTAATTCTTAAATTTATGCTTTTAATTTCTGTTAGCTGAAATAATGGATTAAGGATTTGTTGGGTTGCAATGCTTGAGTTGTTAGAATTCATCTTAATTTTTTTTTTTTTTGATAGTCTTTTTTTAAGAAAGAATTTCAATCATCAAAAATTTTACCAATTAAGTTAGCTGAAACTCACTTTTTGATAGTCTTTAAAAATGCTAATATTTGCCTAGCCCAATATATATGGCATTATAACCAATTAATTTTACTAAGAAATACATGGTCAAATGTCTACAACTCAAAAAAGAAAAGACAAGAGAGAGGGCAGTGGCACACAGTTACACACACCAACCATCTGCCATCAAAGAGTTATATATATATAAGTGTACGAATAACATATAACAGAGAAGTAACAATTAATTTTTATTTAAAAATAAATTAATTAATAAAATTAGAAATGAAAAAGGAAGTTGATAAATAAAAAATAAATAAACAAACAAAAAAGGGGACGGAGATGAAAGCAAGAGCAAATAAATTCAAATGGCTTTATGTGACTTTTGTTCTCTTTTAAGAGTTTTAATAGTATCACAAAATCTAATAATAATTTAATATTTGAGTAAATTACAGTCAGTATCATGAAGTTTGAGTTAATACCAGCGAGTCTAAAATATTTCAAAAATATCCAATTTGGTCCCTATACCATATGCTATTAGAAATGAAATTGTTGTATTTAACATATACTTCAAGGATCAAATCAGCCAGTTTTAAAATGTTTTGGACTTGTTTAGCTTTATCTCAAATCTCAAAAGTGCTGACTATAATTTACCCTTTTATATTTTTCCATAAAATTTTACAATCAATCACTACTAGTCTACTCTAATTTCAATTCCCAAATCTGTAAGTTGTCCTTTTTCACACATATTCATTCCTTTTTTATTTCTTTCCTTTCATTTTTTTTTTTCTTGAAATGAAAAATCCATATCAAATTGTTTTCTTCTTCCTAATTGCTGTGAAGCAAGAGTTTCAACTTTTGTTTGTTTCAAGGTTTAAACCTCGAGTTGGTTTTCTCATTACATATGAAATGAATGAATAAGCAACAAACAAAAGTCTGCTTTCTATGATTAGAGTTTTTATAAGATACTTAAATTCCCTAGTATTTTTTTTTTAAATCTATTAAATCATTTTTCTGATTTCCTATAGTTAGATAATTTTCAGTCGTCCCTTCTTTGAAAAAAAGAAAGAAAGAAGCAAAACAGGAGTCGTTGGCTTGTCTAAAACCGGAATGTTTTCAGTTTCAGGAGGTTTTGGAGCCCATTGCTACTGTAATTCCTTCTCACAAATGGTAATTGCTTCTCAGAAATGATTAATTTCTTCTCACAAATGTGTAATTTCTTCTCACAAACGGGTAATTCCTCCTCACAAATGGGTAAGTTCTTACTTTTAAGTTTTAACACACAATCATCTCTTTTTATTATTACCTTTCACTCCCTGCCTGAAATTAAAATCCCACCATCACATCGTTTTCTTCTTCCCTAATTTAATTATTTGTCTTAATTTTTTTTTCTTTATTTTTAATTGGTTGTAATTCTTTTATCTAAATTTCCAACAGCTTCAGTGAAGTGTGAAAGAGAGTCATCGCCATCACCATCTTCTTCTTCAACACGTCAGTGGAAATATGAAGTATTTCTAAGTTTCATGGGTGAAGATACCCGCAAAAAATTTTGCGACCAATTATATGCTGCTATGAAGCGAAACGGCATTATTACTTTCAGGGATGAAGAAGAATTGGAGACAGGAAAATCTATTTTTGAGCTCTTTAAAGCAATAGAAGAAGAATCACAGATTGTTATCATCATTTTCTCAGAAAACTATGGATATTCTAAGTGGTACTTGGATGAGCTTGTCAAGATTATCAAATGCAGGGAAGAAATGGGGCTGACAGTTTTGCCAATTTTTTACGATGTGGAACTATCTGCTGTACGAAACCAAACAGATCCTTTTAAACGAGCCTTTATTGATCACAAAAAATGCGTTGAGCATAGGAAGGTGGAAACATGGAGAGCTGCTTTAAGAGAAGTGGCTAATATCAAAGGTTGGCATCTACAAAATAGGTAATTTCCATAAATTTCAAACCATATACCATGAAGCATGTAATTAGCTATGAGAATATATCATAATATGTATGGATTGAACTACATCATGGTATACTAGGTAAAATTCTGTTAAATTTTTGGGAATAGTAGAAGTGATACTGAATCTACTAATATATATAAATAATCACTTATAAACAGTTTGAGTTTGAGACACCGGCTTTTGGGCTTAGGAAAGCTCTGTGAAAATATCAAAATGGAATTACTTGATTCAAGAATATTAATTGTTTATATTGTTTTTCTTATATACTTCTTGTCAAAGCTGTCTAGGAGAAAATCCTTGATAAGCAACTTTTTTTTTTTTTCCTTAAAAGAGGTGCTACGTCTACAACATTTTTACAATAAATCACGGGTGGTTAGTTATTATTGGTTCAAATTTGAATTTAACATTGAAATTTCTTTTTTAACCCAACAATAACAACTAGTGACAACCTGCCACTTAGAATTTGTTGTAAAAATGTTATAAACATATCATTTTTCTTTTTTTAATGACTATAATTAAGGAAACTTTTTTTTCTTTTTTTCTTTGTTTCTTTTTTTGAGAATCAAGGTAACTAATTATACGACCATGAAGAGATGATCCATTATTAAGTGACGTGATAACTCAACATGATTAAATGGCCTATGGCTGGATCTTTTGCTTCCACTTATTTAAGTGGAAAGCTTTATTCTCTTTTGCATATTCTATTGTTTGATATGGCATAAAATGTAATTTCATAGAAAATGTATTCAGTAATAAACGAAAACTAGGCCAACAGAACATAAAAAGGTTTTCCAAAACATTATATACTTGACAAATCATTAATAATTAAACCGGTGGACTTTCCACTTAATTTTTTTATAAATTCAGACTTTAGGGTTGATATTCACATTTGAGGCTCCCAAATGGCCCAAAAATTACAAAATGTTTTACCTTTTGGAATATATTTTTGTCGATGGAAATTTCTGTTCACATAATTATTCAGAATTAAATATATATATATATATATATATATATATATATATATATATATATATATAGTGTAAAACAAACAATAGAAAATATTTTTTTAGCTCATTTTAAATATTGCAACCAAATGCATGACAACAAGTCAAATTTCTAACAAAAATTTGTTGTCAAAACAAATGGAGCATTCATTTCATAGGAAAACTTTTATAAATTCTTCAAGATTTAGCCCCCTAAGTAATTGAAGTCAATCAAAGTGAAATTTTGGAGAATTATAACATTTTTATAACTCAACATTATGCAATCATCCCAAATTACCTTTTTCCAAGTTATATTTTGGATTCAGGGTGGGCAAGCCAATAATTCTCATAAAGATTTAATTTTTGGCTCATTCATTATTTAGGTTGAGCCAAAGGTATAAATCATTAAGTTTAATTTTTTATTAATAGAAACCAATACCTCCTCTTCACTCATTTACCCGGTATACAAAACATTTTCAATTGTCTACTTTGGAAAATTTGAGTGTTGCTGTTGTTATTAATATTTTGTACTCAAGTAACCTCAAAGGGTCTTAAACATTTATATTTAGCATGTTCTACTTAATATATTCCAATGAGGTTTCTCTCAGCAATCAAGCATGCAATGAGATGCTTAATTTTTTGCTCAATCAATGTATCTCTAGACAAAATAGAATTTGAATTTAGTGGATCTAATGTTATTGCTAACCTAAGTAAATTAGCTGACTAATTCATGAAATAATAGCTCCCATGGAATATCCTTGCCTAATATTTTTCTTTCTCCCCTAAAGTTTTATAATTGGTTTGGACCATCACGTAATTACCTTCTATCTTCTTCACAAGCATGAGTCCGAATTTATCCAACACGTTGTGAAAGAGATGGAGAAGAAATTGTGTTCTAAATCCTCAATCATTACTAAAAACTTCATAGGAATAGAATCTGAACTGGAGAAATTTATCCCTTCATATTTAGGTTTTGAGAATAATGTTTGCATGATAGGGATTTATGGCATGGGGGGTTTGGGAAAGACAACTCTTGCTAGAGTTGTTTATGATGAATTTCATAATAATTTTGAAGGTTTTAGCTTTATTGCTAATGTTAGGGAAGATTCAAAAAAATGCGGTTTGCCTAAATTACAACAACAACTTCTTCAAGACATTTTGATGGATCAAAATATACGTGTAAGGAATGAATATGATGGAGTTGCCGAAATCGAGAAAAGGTTACGTTGTAAAAAAGTTTTACTTGTTATAGATGATGTTGATCATTTGAACCAATTAGAAAAATTGGCCGAAAGTCATGACTGGTTTGGATTGGGGAGTTGGATCATTATAACAACTAGAAATGAACATGTGTTAGTCCAACATGACATGCTTAACAGATATAATCCCAATGGATTAAATAAGGATGATGCTTTAAAACTTTTTTGTTTGAGAGCCTTCAAAAATGAGCAACCCAAAGAAGGTTATAGCGAACTCTCCCAAAAAGTTGTGAAATATGCTAATGGCCTTCTATTAGCTCTTGTTACTTTGGGTTCTTTTTTGGTTGAAAAAACAATAGATGAATGGGAAAGTGCATTGCCCAATTTTAAAAAAACTAAAGGAGATATATTTAATATACTTAAAATAAGTTACGATGGACTAGAGGAAGTGCAGAAGGAGATATTCTTAGATATTGCATGTTTCTTCAGACATTGGAAGAAAAATGAGGTAATACATATATTAGACAATTGTGGTTTTGATGCAAGAATTAGTATAAGAGTTCTCCTGGACAAAGCTCTCCTATCCGTGGACAAAAACGAAAATTTGGGGATGCATGATCTACTACAAGAAATGGGTGAAAAAATTGTTTGTTCTGAATCAAAGGAAAAGCATGGAAAGCAGAGTTGGGTGTGGCTTAATAATGACTTTCTTCATGTATTGAAGGACAATATGGTAAGAAAAATGACAAAACTATAATTTATTTCAGTAAATAAGATTGAGTAGATATAGTAACATATTTTTGTTCAATAAATTAGTTCTCTAAAATAAAATTTCAATAGGTAAGTGGTTACCCAAGTATTTATGTAACGAAATCAAGAATAATACATTCATTTACCATGCAAATATATTGTCAAGGATGATTTCTTATATTTTGAAAACATTAATATCTTTTGATGGTGCAAATCACTAATCCTTTGCTTTTGAAATCTTAGGCAACAAATGCAATTGAAGCCATAGTCGTTCAATACAAGAAAGAGGATTTCAAACTTGAAGAATTTCTTGAAGTGTTATCAAAGATGTCTAATCTTAGATTGATGATAATTAATCCGACGGACGACTTCTGTTTTCCTAATGACCAAAGTCATCTTGATGTTCCTAATCAGCTAAAACATTTTTCATGGAAATTTTGTGCTTTAAAATGTTTGACATTTAGTTCCCAATCAATGGAGCTTGTTCATCTTGAATTGCGACTTAGCTATTTGGAATATCTTTGGCAAGGAGTAATGGTAATTTTGTTCTTTTAACACCCTTTCTATTATTTATTATTTCTCTTTTCTTTAAGTGTGGCTACAAATACAAATACTCCCGGTGTATTTGAGCTTCCTCTTTTCATTTATAAATTTTTTTAGTTTAGAAGAATTCTTTACTTATTAAATTCATTTCTACATTTAATGGAAACTTTTTTTTTTTTTTTTTTTTTGTTAACACCTTCTACTCAAGTTAAAGTTCATTGATCTTAGTCATTCCAAAATCCTTATTAGGACATCTGACTTTTCAGGTGTTCAATACTTGAGAAACTAAACCTTTCTTGCTGCGGTCGATTGGTTGAGATCCACCCATCTATTGGGCAACTCAGCAAGCTTATCTATTTAGATCTGCAAGGCTGCAATTCTCTTGCCTATCTTCCCAGCTTGTCGGCTAAAATGCAATCCCTTACAGTTCTTAACCTTCATGGTTGCTCAAAAATCAGTTCATTTTCGAAATTTACAGGAATTATGAAAAATCTATCGGAACTCAATTTGGGTATGACTGCTATTAAGAGAGTACCACCCACATCAATCGAGTGTTTGCCTACCCTTACTTTGTTAGATCTAAGTTCCTGCAAACTTCTCGAATGTCTTCCTAGCAACATGCATAATTTGAGGTCACTTGAAAAACTGTGTCTTTTTGGTTGCTCAAAACTAAAATCTTTGCCAAGGCTTCCATCAACCGTAAGAGTTATAGATGCTATGTGTTGTGATTCCCCAAAATGGCCACTAGTGGGGGTCAAACTGAGTAGTTGGTCACAACATCTCTCCCAGTGGCGTCCATATCATGAGATACCATATCATGAGATAGGCGGTAAAGTGGGCAATAAAGTGGCCGGTAATGTGGAAATTAAAATATTGTCCCATTTCCTACAGGTACTCTCTCTCTCTCTCTCTCTCTCTCTCTCAGTGTTAAATAATAACAGTTAACAATAGTTGTGTTTTGGGTACAGGGACTCCTTTGTTGTAAAACTATTTATGGAACTTCTTCCAAAAAGGAAGAGAATAAATCAAGAACTGAATTTCTGATCATTTTTCCGTCATGTTTGAATCAAAGAGTAAGGGACAACATAAAGTTGCCTTCAAATTGGTATAATAGTAAATGGATAGGATTCGCTCTCTGGGCAATAGTATCGGTAATATGGTGTGGAAATATGGTATTAGAGCTCGTGTGATAGCTCTTGGTGATATGCCTTAGAATCACTGGGCCTTTGAACTTTATACTACCTTGATACGTCTTAAAAACGGTATTTGCCTATCGTATTTGTCTCCTAAAGATTGGTTTGCTACTGTTGGGAATGGTAAGTGCAGTCAGATTAAGGTTACATTTGAGACCGACAAAAGTACCATTGATGTGTTCGATTGTAGGGTCAGTTTGTTATACAAGCAAGATGTGGACGAGTTCAACCAAACAAATGCACAATGTTTGATTGAGAGCTTTGGGGAAGTATCCATCTATAAATTAACGGGTAATGATCATCTCAAACATCCTTCCCATTAATGTCCAATCCTATTCCATCTTATTTTCTTTCTAACTAGATATCTGGTTTGGTCACTAGCAAGTAAGTCAAGTCATTTTTCTCTTGGCTCACCATGCGCAAGCAATCAAAATCACTCTATACTTTCTGAATTCCTTAAAATTAAACTTAAATTATTATTATTATTATTATCATACTAACTTAGGTTTTCACATATATGCAATTAGTGATGATTAGGGGTGTGCAAAATATCTGCTTGACCTGCCAACCCACCCGACCCATAGCTGACCCACCCGCCCCGTGCGGGTCATCAAGTTAGGTGGTTTGGGTTGGGCGATTTAGACCCCCAAAATAGCGGATTGGGTTGGGTAACGGATTGAAAAATTGCCAATCCACTACAACCCAACTCACCCAGACCATATATATATATATATTAGTTCAAATTGTTCAACCATATATTTTGTATTTAAAGTTAATAGATTCACCTAATCAATTTTTACAACTAATTGATAATCAATTCCTTAAACAAAATATAAAAAGTCAACATTAAAACCCTAAACTCACTTTAGCCATATACTACATTCTATATTTAGCCTTCACCTTCAACTACTTTCTCTACCTCCCTATTTCTTGTTGTTTTGTCTTTTTCTTCCTTAACTTTTTTGAAAAGTTGGAGGTCATTTAGTTTCTAACAATAGAGTTAGTTATATTGTTGTGCACGTGTAATACTCTTAGTGGTTTAGGCACCAAGGTTGGTTATATATACTCTATAATTTATCAAAAGTATATATATACTCCATATTCAGTAACTAATTGTAGTTTGTGATAATTGTTTTTAAGAACAAGCATACCATTTTGAAATTTATTTGTTATGTTGGGATGTTATTATTTTGAATCATTGGTGACTTTGGGAATGTTAAGACTTTGGGTTTGTTGATTTAATTTCCCTCAGTCGTAAGGCAACAACCTACTTTTTTTTTTTTTTTGGAGACAAGGTCTATTAGAGATGATATATCTCTTTTTCATTGACCCTATATTTGTGTTGGAATTGAGATTACTCAATGAAATCTACCTTTAATTTTTTTTTTTTTTTTTTTTGTGTGCATAAGTTATATTTTGAGATTATTCAATAACAAATTGTAGTTTGTGATAATTTTTTTAAAAGAACATTGTTAATGCCAACCCGCCGAGTTGAAACCGCCAAAATTTGTAACCAATCTGACGGATTTAGACTTTGGTGGGTTGGTGGTGGATTGGAATTTTCCCAACCCACTAGTGTCGGATTGGATATAAATATTAGCATTTACCCACCCAATTCGACCCGTGCACACCCCTCTGATGATAATGATGAACTTTAAGGATTTTGCTAAGGTAGATGGTTTTGTCCTATTATGGCATCCCATTTGTAACTGTTCAAGTATTATGCTAATTTTCATATTCATCTTGCGTAGTGCTAGCAAAAGTAAGAGAAATTTTCATAATAAATTTTTGAAACATGAAAACTAGAGACTGCATGGTACTTCCTTCTCTACCATATATATACTGATTATTGATGAGTGAAATATTATTATAATTTTTGTTTTAATTATAGTACCATACTAACTCAAGTTGTCACTTATATGCACGTGATAACAACTGGTGTCTCTAGAAGATGACGATGTCCTACTTACACTTTGACTGACTGCTAAATAGCGAAGATTTTCATAGCTTGAATTTCAGCTGAGGCTACTGCTACTAGATGTGCATCAGCATTTCTGTCAGTATGACTCTTTTTTTTTTTTTCTTTTTTTTTTTTATAGATAAAAATCCTGGTATGTTTTATTGATTTTATAAATGGTTTCAGTTATAATGATTTGGAAATGCATTCAAGTGAGATATCCTTGTATCTTGTTTCATAATGACAGGAGAGTGGGGTCTTTTCTTTTCTTTTTTAAAGGGGTTCTAGTCTGTATCAATTATTATGATTTCCATAGATGACATTCAATTGATCCTACTGTTATTGGATGGTATATAAGCTATACTTTCAGGTAACTGAGCACAATTCCCATGTATTGCGATTTTGAGTTAATGTCTATGAGAGCATGAGTTGGGAATTTTGGAGAAGTTTAGAAGCTACTTTTTATCAATCAAGCTATACGATCAGCTAAGCATTAATGCAGTCTTCAGTCTAGAATATTTCCTTGCAATTAATAAGTCAACAAACACTATTGGAAGCTTCAAACAAGTTCACCGTTGATGTAATCTTCTTTGATTATTTCTGGGATTTGTCTAGTTGATTGTTATGGCCTAACCAGTATATTGTTAATATCATTCTTCAAATTAAATCAGCATATTAGGCCAATGTAGAATTCGTGATTCTTCTTTGATATTGCTAAAGGAATCTGCTGAAAACATATAGAAACTGATGTCAATCTTGGAGCATATTATCTGTTGTATACTCAAAAGTCCTTTGAATTGGATGTAAAGGCAGGGTCTATTGTACAAGCATTTCTGCTTGCTCATTAAACAAGTTTCACTAATTGGCAGAAGCAAGTTATTATAGTACAAAAAAATCTTCCTTTCTACATGGGAATTGTGCTAAGTTAAAATTGGTCCCACATCTATATTTTTTAATCTTCCTTTTTTTAATGTACCTGCTCATATGATATAGCTATATTTACAACTGGTCCCACATCTATATTTTGTTAAAATTGGTGGAAATTGAGACGTACTAGGCTTGTAGACTAAATTAGTTTGGAATGCATAGTTAGATTTTTATTGATGTTATAGGTGTCAAAAGCCAAAGAGAGGACAATTGAGAGAGATTCTTGTAGCTGATAACAAAATAGGGAGAGAAAATTGTGTTTGTTTTGAAAAATAAAAATGATCTTATAATTCCTTGGTCTATCTTCATATCAAAATTATGCTACAGTGTAAATGATATTATTATGGTGGAATGTAAATAATGATTAAAATCTTGTTAACAGTGGTCCCTTTCTGTTCTCAGTGACTTATAATGAAGCACATATTTAGGTGCAATGGCAAAAGGGACTTTTATATGTGAGCAGTCAGCATTGCGGTGATTTAATGGTATGTACACTAGTCGCTAGATGTATAAAATGATTGTGAGCTGCAGCACCTCAAGTACATTAAAAAATATAGCTATATCATATGAGCAGGTACCAATACACCTTTCAATATTAGACTAAGTTAAACATGAATCATGATGGATTGGAACAAGATTTAAAATCTATTAATTTAGCAGACAAAAACTTCGACTAGCCCTAACAAACAGTTTTTAATTACCAAAAGAAATAGTATAAAAAGATTAAAAGAGCGTTATGAATTTTAGTTGCCGGTTGTGAATCGACTGAAGTTCCCCTGGCTTGCAAACACGATTTCATTTGCAGCACAAGAGATAGCATAAGAATTCATATCAAATGACTTTATTTATGATACAACAGCTGTGTGACACAATTTATCTCTACATACACAATGGCTTCTTTCAATTTGCAGTGTGGAAAAAAGGGGAACTGCCCTGTAAATCCAATCCATGTAAAGCATGATAAATAGAATAGCAATGCTACATACTCAACAAAAAAAAAAAATTTCACAACATTTTTTTAAAACTAAATTGGCAAATTTTTATTAGTTCTTATCCGAGCTCACCATTAACATCATTTTTTTACTTATTAGTTACTACTAATAAGCTATCACATTAGTCGGGTATGGAATTTTTTGTGTCTATAGACTTTTTCTAAATATAACCGGTAAGGAGATCCCACCATTTCTCCACAATTGTAATCTTCACTATATTCATCATATGAAGCAATGAATAACCAAACATTTTCATTAAAAATAAATATAATAGTAGTAAATCCATCGCAAGATTCAGACACATAAAATTCACCAAAGAAAAGAAAAACATAGAATCCCTTTTGTTAATTGTGTTGTTGTGGAACCCTAGTGAATTGATTCAATTGAATAGTTGTGAATTTTTCAAAGGCTCTAACAAGGCTTTTATGTATTTGTTTATTTAAGTTATGGTAAGTGTAAATAAGAGAGAGAACTTTAAAGCAAAACCCCAACAAAAAGAAACAGATGTCATCAGGGTTAGCCCCATTACTAGGCCATCACCTAGGCCCCCTACTAGAGAGAGGTCCCAAATTCAGGGGAAATTTTATTTATTTATTTTTTTTAGTTTGGAGAAAAAATAATAATTTTACATTTTAATTCCTCCACTTTTAAGAATGCCCAAAGAATCGAATAATGCTAGAGATAAGAAAAATTTAAATACATAGGTCTTAAAAATAAATGTGTGACTAATCACAAATAGGAAAACACTAAAAATACTATAAGTTTTACTACATAACTTTTTACAAATTGATGTGACAATTAATATGATTGGTGGATGTCAGCAACCTTTTAAATGCATTTTTGAATTACTTTTTATGATTGATGATATATCTTTATAAGCCTTATGTTGTTTAATTAATAATATTCCTTAAAATCATTTATTCAAATACTTGTTTATTATCTTCTCAAAATGTCTCTTATCACATTTGTCGCTTTATCAATTTGTAAGTATTTTGTACTTAAATTTGTTATAATTTTAGCATTTTTACCATAAAAAAAATCATATTAAAAAGTAAAAAGAATGACTTTTTTAATTTAAAATTATTATATAAAACATTAGCAAAATATTATATAAGTGATAAATAAATAAAAAGCCCCATTTAAAGATATTGCATTGGGCCTCCAAATCCGTTGGTCCAGGCCATTCCTTACTAATCATCTCCTAACTAGAGAAGTGAACCAGAACTGTGACAAAGGTCGGTCTACAAAGTGACAAACAATTCGAACAAGGTTTACTTATGAGCTCAACATTGGTTGGGTTCCTCTTTGTTAAGGGCATTTTCGGCCTTTTAGGGCTACAAAATTAAAAAAAGCCCAAGGCCCATAAGCTCAAAATACCAGCAAGATCAATCTTAAGCTATAGAGAAGGCCCTTGCAAATTAGCTTATGAGCTTGGCTAAAAATGGGTTCACCAATGTCCAACTCATGACTCTTGGATTCAGCCCATTCGACTGACCAACTCCGCACACAAAGTTGGCCAAAATGGCCCAATACCACCATTTTTAGAAATTTTTAGCAAGAAAACACTGTTTCGGAAATAATTAGCAAAGTACCACTTTTTCTAGTACTCGAGTTTCAGAAACTCGAGTTCCTCATTAGTTTTCCACCGTGGCATTGCTGAGTTGGATTTATGTGATTAAAAAAAAATTTCTGGTACTCGAGCTTGGTAAACTCGAGTACCATTTACACAGTACTCGAGTCTACCAGGCTCGAGTACCTTTTTCTTAAAAAAAAAAAAAAAAAAAAAAATTACACAGTACTCGAGTTTGGTAAACTCGAGTACTGTGTAAATTTTTTTGTGAAGTTTTTTTTTTTTTTTTTTTTTTTTTTTTTTTTTTTTTTCTTGTTTGGGGATAATAAAAAAATAAACATAAAGATAAAAATAAGTAGCTTTTTTATGTTTTTATTTATTTAAATAGAGGCATTGTAAAATATAGAGATTTTAATTTCGAAATATGAATTTAATTTCTACATTAATTAAAACTAGTGTATGACCCGCACAATGTGCGGGTTAATTAGTTTTATTTATTTATTTTGAATTAGGATACTCTTATTTTTTATTTATGGTAAAATAAATAAAACTCTCTAATTTATAGGTATGGTATCTTAAAATTTTAAAATTTTTCATCAAATCAGGATGATTAGTACATTAGTACATAGTTTTTAAAATAAAAAAATTTTAAGATACCATACCTCGTCTTTAAAATTTTAAGATACCATACCTATAAATTAGAGAGTTTTATTTATTTTACCATAAATAAAAAATAAGAGTATCCTAATTCAAAATAAATAAATAAAACTAATTAACCTGCACATTGTGCGGGTCATACACTAGTTTTAATTAATGTAGAAATTAAATTCATATTTCGAAATTAAAATCTCTATATTTTACAATGCCTCTATTTAAATAAATAAAAACATAAAAAAGCTACTTATTTTTATCTTTATGTTTATTTTTTTACTATCCCCAAACAAGAAAAAAAAAAAAAAAAAAAAAAAAAAAATTCACAAAAAAATTTACACAGTACTCGAGTTTACCAAAATCGAGTACTGTGTAAATTTTTTTTTTTTTTTTTTTTTTTTTTAAGAAAAAGGTACTCGAGCCTGGTAGACTCGAGTACTGTGTAAATGGTACTCGAGTTTACCAAGCTCGAGTACCACAAAAATTTTTTTAATCACATAAATCCAACTCAGCAATGCCACGGTGGAAAACTAATGAGGAACTCGAGTTTCTGAAACTCGAGTACTAGAAAAAGTGGTACTTTGCTAATTATTTCCGAAACAGTGTTTTCTTGCTAAAAATTTCTAAAAATGGTGGTATTGGGCCATTTTGGCCGGCACAAAGTTGGCATCTTACCCAGAAAATTGCTGCTTAGAAAGATGACCTGTGAGTTCAAACATAAGCTAAAAGCTGCTTCAAAGTTCAAACATGCTTCTAAGACATCTTTGTTGGCATTTCGTATGTTGTGGGCTAGCGTATTATTATTGTGTATTTTCTTTGGTTACATAACAATCCTTAATATGCCAAAAAGAAAAGCCAAAGAACTCAAATATTCTCACGTATAATTTTTATAATATGCAATTTGACGGTTGAATTTTTAAAATATGTACTAATGGAAGTTGGCTACAATCAAGTTTGTAATCAAACTTTGTCGTAATGAAAATTTAGAATAAATTAAGAACTCATCAAACAACCATATATAGAAATGTATCTTTTTACGTGATCAAGAGAGTAAAAGAACTCAATAGGCCAAGTCCAATACCATGAGACCCAAAAGTAAGGCCGAGTGCCTATAAGAAATCAATAAAAGGCAAGGAACTCAAAGAACGTTTTGTTAATTATACCATATAAAGTGAGCTAAAAATACATTGAGCACTGAAAAACAACAGCAAGCAGATGTTGCTAACAAGGATTTGTAAGGAAGAAAAAAAAAGGGAGGGGTAAGTAATTAAGGCTACGTAGAAAATGAAAACACGTAAAGAAATAAGAACTGAACTTGTGTCTTTTTATCACGAAGTCATTGATAGTAATGTGCCCAGGCCAATTTTCTCTCTAGTGTTTGCTTTGGTCTTTGAATTCAAAGAAAAACTGTGCTTCTTTGAAATTCAAAATTTTGTTACCAGGATTTGGATTAGAGGAAGAGGAAAGTCCAAGCTTCTTCCTTCATGAATAACGTTCACCGGATGTATCTCATTTACACTAGTTTTAATGAAAAGCCATCTTTTGTTGGTTCTTTGGAAAAAAGGGAACAAAAATTGTAATAAAAATTATACCTGAAAAAAAAAAAAAAAAAAAAGAGGAGTTTAGGAAAGCATTTGAAATTGCTTTGTTAATGCATTACAAATTTCATAGTTATATGAGGTGACATATTGTAATTGGCGTAAAATAAAAATAATGTTAGTGATAATCTCATATAAAAGTTATGTTGCAGTAATCACGATTTGTCACCTCATATGTGAAAAAATGTGGGAAAAAAATATATGTATGAAATTTTTTGTGTTTGTAGTAGTCATCCTCCACAACTTTTTAGTATTACTTGTGATATTGATCAATACACTCAACTATTACCTTAGTTCTCAGAAGTTCAAGTGATAGCCCAACATTAGACACTATTACCCTGATTCCCATTGAATTAAGTGAAGTCCAATAAGATCGTTTTCTCTACAGACCATAGTTGAGAGCTCAAGAGACAGCATTAGTAAATGAAGTGAAGGGCAATCAATAAGGTTCAACCAGGATAAACAAGAATCTAAAGTGGGAATGGTGAACACTCTATAACAGTTAGCTTTCATTGGTCCAACATACATGAATTGCACCTACATCCTACTAGTAAGAGTATGTTATCCAAATAACTGATGACGAACTAAGCACAGAAGAGACCTGCATTCCTTACATTACAAGAGAATGAAGAGATCCCTCACCAGTAACAGGAGAGATATTTCCGTCCACTAGCTGTAATGTAAGGATAAATCAAGCCCAAGGCAAGGCTATTAGGTTGCAAACCTTCCTCACCACCATTAAGGAATCTGCGAAACAGGAAGATGCAAACTTATCCAATGAGCAATGAGAGCATTTAGGATAATTAATACACTGTTGAAGTATGAATATTAACATGTAAAAACATTTTTGCTAATGTTTCGAATAGAAGCAAATTACTCAATGGCCAGCCCATGAACTCTTAACTCAAATGACTCTTCCTCTCTTCCCATAAGAGTGACTGAAGGGTGAGTTCAAAACCCACTAGAAACACTTATAACATAACAATACAAAATCAATGTGTTATGTATCATCCATGATAATAAATATAATTTGACTAAATAAATAAAATAAAATTTTTAAGTAGTATTATTATTATTATTTTAAATTTGAGATTTGACCCACAAAAGGTCTGGAATTTGTAGGGATTTATGAGATAATGGGATGACGGGATAATTTTATTGTTTGGTTATTAAAAGAGAATAGAAGCAAGGTCAAAGTTAGGTCTTTTGAGGCTACTCATCCATTAGGCAAGCTAATCAAGACACAATTCTATTAGTAAAGTAGTAAACTATAGAAGGAGCTAGGCAACTAGACATGAACACAAAGATGTTCCGAAATTGAAAGTGTTAGCACTTGTCATAAAGGAAACTGTGAAAAAACAATTCATATTTTAGACTGCATCCCAAGCCAACCTTGTAAATTGTTAGCTCATGATAGAGGAAACTATAAAAATTGAAACAAAAATTTCATGTTACACACTGCAACTTAATCGAGCCTTGTAAACAATTTCCTTTTTCTTTTTTACATATAGCCTTGTAAACAAATCCATGAAAAGGAATCAGACTTATGAGTCCCTTGTATAACTTTGAGTGCCTATTATTCTTTACAGTATTACAGCCATCCACTGTACCTTACAAGCCCAATGAAACAACAACCTCGTTCAAATAAGTTCATTAAATAGGGATTACTTCCTTTCATTTAGAAATAATGACACAAAGAAAGGAGGGAGTGTTAAAAAAGGAAAAAGAAAATTACTATTTACTTAGAGAGAGAGAGAGAGAAGAAGAAGAACCAAGAAACAAAAAAGAATGTTTGACCATTGAAAAATCATTTCAACGTTATGTCAGATACATGGTGTGAACTATCAAATGGATTTAAAGCACATATACCATAAAAATGTTAAGGAATGCTAGGATTTACTAAAGGTCATGACTTCTAAAGTTAAACACCTGAGAAGATAACATTGGCATCATAACATATTAATATTTAGAAATATTAGAATAGATGAGAGAAAAGAAGCAGATAAATAAAGAGCGGTAACCTAATGATCCATTATAGGCCACAATGCAGATTGAAGTACAGGATCTTAATGATATATGCATCCCATAATTAAAGTAAGGAAATAGTATATTAATTAAAAATAATAACAAAGCTTGAATAAGGATCCCATCTCTATTAGTGAGGGAGAATAATCTTTTCTAAGTTTAGGGGTACTGCCAAAGAAATATTAAAGGCCATAATGCAGTTTGTACCACAAAGCCTCTGATGTTGCCAGGTTAATACTTAATAGTGATACATGTCCAGTACGGTTAAACAAATTACGAGGGACATTTTCCACTTACAGAAATGAAACTAAAGCCCAAATCCAACTCCCTAATGTTGATGACTCCCAGGACCACAAGGTATTGCTTGAATCGCAGCAATATACCAAAACAATTCCACAGAAATCCTCATGTATAATGAAAAATCTAAAATGAATTAAGAACTCATCAAAAAACTATATACAGGAATGTATCTTTTTACATGATAAGGAGAGTAAAAACACCCAACAGGCGAAGTATGTTGATCCTTTGCAGTTTTGCTTAATACATCAAAATCAAAGTCCAGTACAAATATCACGGATTAAGCATTAGTCATGAATACTCTTCTTTAGTGCTGCTAGTATTGTCACTATCATCAAAAGAATTAATTTGAAAATAAAACCAATTAGCTCTAGTTCAAATGACAGTTCCTCCTCCCTTTATAAGGGGATGGAGGATAAGCTTGCGGGTTCAAGACCAAAGGGGTGCTTGTATAACTAACCAATAAAAAAACTGACCAAAAGCCTTATTGTCACTTTGAATTATAGTATAGCCAAGGCCAAATGCATCAAGGCTGTGGCCTTGCAGGGTCAAAGTCAAAGTGGTAAGTGTAGCATGGACAACAAGGAAAACACGGCAAAGAATTGAGGTCTGGTGGTCTTGGTGAGTCATAAGCCCAAGGCTAAGACCATGAGATCCAAAAATAAGGCCAAGTGCCAAAAGAAGTCAACAAGGCAAGGAACCCAAAGAACATTTTGTTATACCATATTAGGTGAGCTAAAAAAACATTGAGCACTAAAAGACACAACAAGAAGCAAATGTTGCTAGCAACAAAACATTGACCACTAGAAGAAAATGTATGTTTTATAATTTCTCACAGCTCTCATAGTTGTAAATCATTTCATGCATGAAAAGGGTTTGCTAGGCAACAGAACTCATTAACAAATTTCACATCATAAAGAAAACAGGATCAAACACGTCGCTACCCCCTTTTACAAAGAAATTGAGAGGTTAGACCAAAACATATTACAGTTACACCACAAAGTGTCAGAATTTCTCAAGTCTTTAAACTTCAATTAACCAGGAGTAGCACAAAATGGTCAAAGTCCATAGTTTAAGAAGTAGAAAACACCAAATTCATTTTTCCTCAACAATCCCAAAACAATTTTCACTTAATAACATGAGGTAATATACACATTCAAAAAACTAACTCACATACCTAGAACACACAAACTAAGCATTACATTGCAGCACAAGTGTTTATACAAAAATAAATCAACCTCAAACAATCCAAATTCAAAAGGGTCACCGCACCTCAAACTTTCAAGAGCTGCATTTTGTTCGAAAACGCGAGGGCAATCCAATCAGGCACAGCCGCAGACCACTGCAGCTGATTAATCTCCGACCCCGCAGAGTACACCGACATTGGATCAATCCCATTGGGTCCCGCCACAGTGGGAAGCTCCCAAATCAGAGCCTGAGTATCATCCCCAGCCAAGCAAATATGCCTGCAACTCTGAGGCGCCCAGGAAATCGCATTCACACTACCCTTATGTCTCTCCAGCTCCGCCACCGGCATCGTCGGCGACCGGATATCCAAAATCACAACCTTGTTACTATCCATCAGAATCGTCGCCATGTACCTCAAGTCCTGATTGTTCCACGCCAATCTCAGCAGCGGCGTATCAGGCCGAGGACTCTCGTAGATGACGTCGAGTGCTCCTTATCTCTCAGATCAAAAATTCACCCCCCAAAAACTTCATTTTTTTTTTCTTTTTTTCACAAGAATATCAAGAGGATGTTTTTTTTTTAATTTAATAATTTATGTCGGAGATTTATACATTTTTCAATTACAAAAATAACTAAAAGCATAATGTGTGTTATAGGTTTGTATTATAACTTTTCATTCATCTCAATTTGAGATTTGTATTTGCCAGCTACAGTCGAGGCTCATCTAAATTTTTTTTTTTTGTAATTTTTATAAAGGTCAAATTTTCTATTGGACAAAACTTAGGTACAATACCTTATGTGCTGTTCCTTAGGTTCCCCTTTTAAGATTTAGCTATGTGGCTACTTAATTTAAAAATACACTTTCATCCCATGAGGAAAAATCCACATGGCAGAATCTTAAAAAGGGTACCTAAAGAACAGCACATAAGTACTGTACCTAAGTCTTGCTCTTTTCTATTTATCCTAATTCTAGATTGCTGTATCTTGACTTTTTTTCAATCAATGAAAAACCTAGAGGTGTGATGAGATGTAGCACAAAAAATCCACAAATGCATACACTTTTTTGTCATATATTTCCAAGATATTTGGTGAAAGAATACACTATTTTGAAAACATACTTTAATATTAACATGTACACTTTTGTTATTATAAATGAAGTTTATAAATGAGTGTGTATGATTATGCAACGATGGTTTGTGCACTCACAAACATATAAATCTCATCATCCTAGGTAAGAAAAGTACATAACATAGATAAGCAAAATCATGGTAAATTTTGTGAATAAATTTAATATCTCTACCTGGCTTCTACATGATTTTAAAAAAATATACTCACTCCGTCCCACTTTGTTTGTCCTCTATTCCATTTTGGGATGCCTCAAAATATTGTCCCGTTTCTAAAAATAAAAGTCATTAATTTACTAATGTTCCTATTATACCCCTATTTTATTAATAATTCAATTTTTTGATAAATTTATTTAATGATAGTTTTGGAAACTTATACAATTTTAAAAGATAGACAAAACAATAAATGATCTTCCCTTAAAAAATTTGACTTTTCAAACATGACAAACAAAGTGGAACGGAGGGAGTATATATTTTATAAAAAAAAAAACCCCACAATCCACAACCAATTAGTGCATCATTAAACTCAATCTCTTGAATGAAAAATGTAAATATCTGGAATGCACCATAAAAATATTCATATTCTTCTTATCACTAGAAACATTTCTTGAAAAACATTTACATGTGAAAGAATTAAAGCAGTTGAGATACTTCTTATGCGGCCTATATAGCCCAATATTAGTTGTTTTACTTCTCAAATCATACTAATTGATCAACTTGGTTGCTTTAAACTTTGTGGGCAAAATATATAATAGCAAATGCTACCTAAAGGAGAGGGAAAAAAGAAAATAAAGTTTCTTAACATTGGATTTAGGATTGGTATATAGTTAATAGTTGTAGTGTTATAATTAATTTAATTAACATACAGATTAGAGACAAAGAAATTCATCTTTGAAAATCAAAATCTAAACAAAGCATAGGATTCATTATTGTTTTAAAGATTCGGTTAAAAATAGACATTTGATTAGTTAAAGGAAAAAGGAAGTGGAATGGAAACTACCTGTACATTAGTAACAACAGATTAAATTTGGCAAGAATAGCTTCATTTCTATGCTTCATTGAGAATAGTCCCAGGCCACCTAAATCTTTGGGCATAGTAACTGTGCTCCACCTTACCAAGTGCATCCTTCTTCTTTCCTCATTAGAACCCCAAATGAAATCCCTCATCATTTTATCAACGGAGTCACATGTTACTAGCATGTTACTAGCAAAATACCTCTGCCCAAAAAGATTGACAGAAGAAGGAGGCAAGCTGCCCTGCTCCCGGATCTGGGCTGCTTGCAAGAAAGGGGGACCTATCTATGTTAAAGGGTTGAGATGGACAATTAAAAATGGTGAATCTGTGAATATGTGGCTGGATTTTTGGTTGCCATTTGGGAGATTAAGGGAGTTTATTTGTGGTCCCCTGAACTGGGGTGAAGATGGGTTGTCAGTTAGGCAATGTTTCGATGAAAACCATACTTGGAATCCTTCAAGTGTTTCCTTTGACCTCCCTGATAACGTGCTCAACGCCATTAAGGCCACACCCTTCTCCTTTTCACCCCAAACCAATGATAGTCTCATGTGGGCCTTTTCCAAAAATGGCTCCTTCTCCCTACAAGCTGCCTACCTCATAGCTAAATGGATTAAACCCCCTGACCCTGGAAACGCAGTCTTTCATTTGGGTTTGGAAGGCTGAAACTCTTCCTAAAATCCAATTCCTGCTCTGGCTCTGTCTCCATGACAGCATTCCTACGGCCCAAATGCTGTGTTCAAGAGGCTTAACCATTGATCCGGTGTGTAAACTATGCAATAATAATTTTGAGACCAGTGAGCATTTGTTCAGAGGCTGTGAGATTGCTCAACAATTCTGGCTGCAGCTCCAAACTCCCCACAGCTACAGAAATTCCTTTACTCTACCCGTTAAAGATTGGCTGGAACTTAATTGCAGTGACAAGTTGAATGTCATGGTGAGAGGTATTCCTTGGAGGGTGATTTTTCCTATGGGTCTATGGTTCTTATGGACTCACAGAACACCTTCCTGTTCAGATCCGGTTCTGTGGATACCCAAAATTGGAGGAAATGCTTTCAGGGCAGTGTTGAATTCTATTCAATTGGGCTTCCATCGAAGGTCAAACAGCTGAAAAATGTAGTCTCGGTGGGCTGGGAAAAGCCACCTAGGGGCTGGGTGAAACTCAACACCGACGGATCTGCTATGAAGAACCCGGATAAAGCTGGGGGTGGGGGTTTACTTAGAGATCATGATGGGGTCTAGCTGAAAGGGTTCGCAAGAGGGCTGGGATTCACTAATAGCATCTTGGCTGAGCTTTGGGCGCTGAGAGACGGGCTGTTGCTTGCCAAGGAGTTGGGATTCCAACAACTAATCATTGAATTAGATGCTTTAAGTGTTGTTATCCTTATGAACAATGAAACCGAAAATTTATTAATGGAACCCCTCCTAACTGATTGCAGGAACCTTTTGAAGGAAATTCCAAACAAGCGCGTGGTCCATGCCTTTCGTGAAGCTAATCAGTGCGCTGATGTCTTAGCCAAGCTTGGATCACAATCTTTTTATAGTTTTGCTGTTTTTTGTAACCCACCGCCTGTGGTGGAGTCTATTTTGGCCTTTGATAAGGCCAATATGTGCTGTAATAGATTATTGAATCCTTAATTTTATGTTAGTTCATGGTTTACCAAAAAAAAATAATAAAAAATAAACAACAGATTAAATTGATTATAGAGCACACTGTTGTTTATGGCTTCCTTCCTATCTTGACTTTGAATCCTAAAAGACACTGGCAATATATATATATATATATATATATATATATATATATATATATATATTTAAATGGATAAAGAAAAGGTTAAAAAGGAAGTGGTAATACTAACGGAGCCTACTAGCGCACACAGTAAGTATTATTGGCCAATATCGCACACAAAAAGAGGGGGACTTCATCTATAATTATAAAAAATTAAAAAAGGCAGAACGGGGATAGAAGGAGGAAGAAGGAGAAGTTTTTGTCAAAAGACTCAAAACTGAAGATGTTTCTAATGGAAAAAAAAAAAAACTAAGGCGAGTGACAAGTAATCGTGCATATTTGGCAGTTAGATTAATTTATTAAATTGAGGTCCTATTTTGCAGCAATTATTTTAGTGAGAGTTAGAGTTGTATTTTTACCGAATTAGCTTTTAGTTTTGTCTCCACTTAAACCTAGGGTGCAGGAGTATTATTGAACCAAAAAAATGTTCATTCCAATATTGATACCATTGGAAAGATTACTTCCAATATGGGGAAAATAATTGGTATTTTGGTCTTATGATAAAAAAACTATCTTTAGAAGTGAACGTCATAGATTAAAACTCTCTAAAAAAATATAAAAACAATTAATTAGAAGAGAAAAAGCTTGCGCTAATTGTAGTATTTTATTTTTTCTAAGAAGCAAAACGTGATAACCAAAAGGGAAAAATATTTCAAAACTAAAATGAAATACATAGAAAGAAATACAAAAGTGTATCTTAATTATGCCAAAAGAAATACTTGGTTTTGCAGAAATTTAAAGCAACCCTTACTGCAAACCAAAACTAAAATTTAAAGTTTTCCATAAATACAAAGCAATAAAAATATGAAAATAGATAAACAAACAAAGGTAAAATAAATCCATTGGAACTTGCTAGTTGGTAGGATGATGACATGCTTGCTCAAATGGACTACAAAAGTAAGGCAAGATAAGAATTAATTGAAAGTTAAATATGATGAGTAATAGACAGATACTAACAAAAGTAGCAATGGTTGAAGTAATTAATTAAAATTAAAAATAATATAAAGAGTATAGATTTTATTTATGATATGAAAAAAAAAAAAACCTAAAAAATTATTGTATAGTGTAGATCTTGTTCTTCAAAATTCTCCATGGAGAAATTGAGAGAGGAATAAATGTGAAGATATGCATTTGTGGCTTAACCTTGATTTTTTTTTTTTATATATAAGATAGAAATTGTACACTTGCCTAATCTAAGTGTATATGTGTGTGAAGCTCCCTCCTAGAGACTTGAATCCCGGCCCTTGCCCCCCACACCTCACAAGCACTTATACTTGTGGAGTGACTATCGCACCAAAGGTGTGTGATGGTAAACTTGATTTTTTGAATCTGAAGTATGTATTAGAAACAAAAGAAAATTGAAGAAGAGTGGTGGTCATTCTTTTAAATTATAACTGAACAGATGATTTGGATAAAATAAAAAAAAATAATAAAAAAAAACCCTACTCAGGATAATAATAATGGTTTTTTATTATAAAAAAAAAAACGCTTAACTCAACATGACAGACTGGGTTTATTTTGATAGAATTAAACGTGCATAAAAAAATGTGAGAAAGAGAAATAAAAAAAATATTTTATAAGAAGCTTAAAATTTAGGATTTTAAAACTTAATTAGTTTACTTAGATAAGTGAAAAAGAATAGTGGATAATGGATATTCTTTTAACTATATGAGATAATCTCATAAAAATAAACTAGCCTCATCACACGCGCTTCGCGCGTGAGATGAGGCTTTTTTTTTTAGCAAAAAAAAAAAAAAAAAAAACTCTGTGTTTTTATTTTATATATATCATTTTTATTTTGACAATCTAATTTATAAGTTGATAAAATAATTTGAAAATTAATAGGAAACTTGTCCTATTTTTTAGGCAATATTTTAGTAGGAGTTAGAGTTGCATTTTTACCGGATTATCTTTTAATTTTGTCTATACATAAATATAGGGGTGTAGGGGTATTTTTGAACTTAAAAATGATGAATCCAAACAGGGAAAACCCCTTAAATAGTAATATAGATAAAAACAAAATGGGATGATGGGATGAGGATAAAGGTTTTTTTTTCTTTTTTTCTTTTTTTAAATAGTAGTGTAGAAAAACTTGCAGCAATTTCTTTTCTTTTCTTTTTTATAAGACTTGTGGAAATTTCATTATGGAATAAAAAAGAAGAGTACATTAGTGGAAAAAAAGGCAGTTTTATTTTTATTAAAAAAAAAAGTTGAATCATACTTGACTACAAACGTGTGAGAGAAATGTGGAGGTGGGAGAAATGTGGTTAGAAAAACCTGTTTTTTTATATATAAAAAAAATAGTTAAAATTTAGGAGTATTTAAATCAGTAATTATACATATGTAACCTTATTATTTAAACTTTACAAACTGGTAAATTTGAGGGTATTTTAGGCATAAAAATTGAGGATTCTAAATATGAAAATTCTCTTAAATAATACTAGCCTCATCACACGCGCTTCGCGCGTGCAATGAGGCTTTTTATTTTAGCCAAAAAAAAAAAAACTCTATGTCTTTATTTTATATATATAATTTTTATTTTGAAAATCTAATTTATAAGTGGATAAAATAATTTGGAAATTAACAGGAGAGTGACCCTATTTTTTAGGTAATGTTTTAGTGGGAGTTAGAGTTGTATTTTTACTGAATTATCCTTTAGTTTTATCTCTACATAAACATAGGGGTGTAGGGGTATTTTTGAATTAAAAAATGAGGATCCCAAACAGGGAAAGCCCCTTAAATAATAGTATAGAATATAAATAGATAATAAAGCCCAAAAAAAAAAAATGCAAATGAGTAAGAAAGTGGGGGACCTAACCAAAAAAAAAAAGTAGGGGTGGTGGGGGACAAGAAAAAAGTGTTTGATTAAACTAAAGTAAAAGTATGGTTGACTTAACTAAAAGACATATGTAAAGTTGTGAAAACACACACAAATAGGAGAAATAATAGAAAGTACACCATTTAATTTAAAAACCTAAGTTTACAAGTTTGGATCAAATTATATAATATGATCATTCACTATTTTCATTATCATTTAATGTGAAATTTTACCCACACATGTGTGTGTGTGTATATATATATATATATAAAGTGTATGGATAACCTTAACAGAGAAATAACAATTAATTTTTATTTATAAATTAATTAATTAAATTAAAAATGGCTTTATGTGACTTTTGTACTCTTTAAGAGTTTTAATAGTATCACCAAATTTAATGACACCTTGAGGTTTGAGCTAATACCAAGCATGTTCAAAATATTTCAAAAATAATCAATTTGGTCCCAAAACCATATGCTCTTACTCTCTTAGAAAAAAAAAAAATCATTGCATTTAACATATGGTTTAGGAACCAAATCGGTTAATTCTGAAATTTTTTGAACTTGTTTGGTTTTATCTCAAATCTCAGAAGTGTTGACTATAATTTACCCTTTTATATTTTACCATAAAATTTTTGCTAAATAAAAAGTTTTTAATTTTATTTGTTCTTCTTCAATTCTTTGAATGAGGAGAGTAGGGAAGAAACTTTCTTGTAGATATAAAAATTGTGGTACGCCTCCACCCTCCACCAGATCCGACTGAAAAAAGGAAATTTAAAAAGACATTGACTCGTTGCTGGTTACCACGAAATTATTCTCCCCTTTATCGATTTAAATAATAATAATAAAGCAATAAAGTGAAGGAGTAAGAAAGTGTTGTTATCAACGACTTTTGTGTTACCAACGACTTTTGTGTTATCAAGCAATAAACAGATTTTTTTTTTTTTTTAAAGAACAAGTTTGGCTTTTCAGCAAATAAAAACTAGGCGAAACTACGTTGTTAGTCCCTGAAGTTTACCTATTGAGCGCTTTTGGTTCCTCAGGTTTCAAATGAGCTCTACTGGTCCCTAAAATATAAAAAATAAGCACTATTGGTCCATCTGTTAACTTCCGTTAGTTTCAATGTCTATGTGTATAACGAATTAATGAGGTGGCAAATACTAAAGATGACACATCAGTTTTTAAAAAACTAAATTGCCAAATCAAATTTATTTATATTAATTCATCTTAGTTTAAAAACTAAACAGAAAAAAGATCAAAAATTAAAATAAAATAAAATAATTATCTTCAAAAATTCCCAATCTCATCATTCATTTCTAGATTTCCTCCTCATTGCCGCACCAATCTTGAAGTACACCCAGATTAGGGATTGGCATCATTATCTCCTTTAGCTACTTCCCAATTGTCAAGAATAATAGTCACCAAAACGATAGTAAGTTATGATCTTAGAACGAAAATTGATTTTCGGGCAGCATCCATGTTGATTTTCTTGGTTTCTTCCCTTTGTCATCTTTATGCCTTTAGGTACTTATATCGTCCAAACACTTTAAAAAAGTATAATGGCACATCGATGAGATTAACAGTGCGATTCAAGATTAAGGTTGGCGGTGTGAAAGAAATCTGTAATGGACGATGAGAATGGGGATTTTTGAGAATTGGCTGTTTAGGTTTTAATCTTTTTTCTTTTTAATTATATTTAATTTTTAGTTTTCAAAACAAAAATGAATTAATATAAATAAATATGATGTGGTAATTTTGTTTTTTGATAACTAATATTGTATTTGCCATGTCATTAAAAAAATGCCACATCATTGTTCCGTTAGACACATGGACAATAAAACTAACAGAAGTTAATTAAGGGACTAATAGAGCTCATTTTTTAAACTTTAGAGACTAATAAAGCTCATTTGAAACTTAAGGGACCAAAAACGCTTAGTAGGTAATTTTCAGGGATCAACATTATAGTTTTGCCTAAAAACTACGTGACCACCTCTGTTCCTCACTTTCCCATATATTTGTTTATTACTTCTTCACAGTTTACACTTAACACAGCTTCTTTCTTCTCAGTTCTCCAGTCTCTCAAGTCTCAACTTCGTCTTCATCTCTTTCAATTTGTTCCCCTCACCGTGTGGCACAGCGGTAGTGATTAGTTGAATTTCCTTTTTCATCTTCCTCGTCTTCAGATCTTCTCTTCCTCTGTTCAAAACGAAACTTTCGAGCATTACAATCAGTCACTACTAGTCTACTTCTCTACTTTAATTTCAATTTCCAAATCTGTAAGTTGTCCTTTTTCACACATATTCATCCCTTTTATTTCTTTCCTTTCATTTTTTTTTTTTTTTTGAAATGAAAAATCCATATCAAATTGTTTTCTTCTTCCTAATTGCTGTGAAGCAAGAGTTTCAACTTTTGTTTGTTTCAAGAATTAAACCTCTAGTTGGTTTTCTTATTACATATGAAATGAATGAATAAGCAACAAACAGAAGTTTGCTTTCTAAGATTGGAGTTTTTATAAGAGTGCTTAAATTCCCTAGTATTTTTTTTTTTTTTAAATCTATTCAATTATTTCTCTCAAATGGGTAAGTTTTCATTTTTAAGTTTTAACACACAATCATCTCTTTTTATTATATCCTTTCACCCCCTGCCTGAAATTAAAATCCCACATCACATCGTTTTCTTCTTCCCTAATTTAATTATTTTTGTCTTAATTTTTTTTTTCTTTATTTTTAATTGGTTGTACTTCTTTTATCTAAATTTCCAACAGCTTCAATGAAGTATAAAAGAGAGTCATCGCCATCGCCATCTTCTTCTTCAACACGTCAGTGCAAATATGAAGTATTTCTAAGTTTCAGGGGTAAGGATACCCGCAAGAATTTTACCGATCATCTATATGCTGCTTTGAAGCAAATGGGCATTATTACTTTTAGGGATGAAGAAGGACTCGAGAGAGGAAAATATATTTCTAAGCTCTTCGAAGCAATAGAAGAATCAGAGATTGCTATCATCATTTTCTCAAAAAACTATGCATTTTCTAAGTGGTGCTTGAGAGAGCTTGCCAAGATTAACGAATGCAGGAAGAAAATAGGGCTGATAGTTTTGCCAATTTTCTACGATGTAGAACCATCTGATGTTAAGAAACAAACAGGACCTTCTGAACAAGCCTTTATTGATCACCAAAAATGCTTTGAGGTTAGCATAAAGGAGGTGGAAACATGGAGAACTGCTTTAAAAGAAGTGGCTAGTATCATTGGTTGGCCTCTACAAAATAGGTAATTTCCATAAATTTCAAATCATATACCATGGAGCATATAATTAGCTATAAGAATATATCATAATATGCATGGATTGAACTACATCATGGTATGCTGGTTAAAATTCTGTTAAATTTATGGGAACAATAAAACTGGTACTGAATCTGCTAATATATATAAATAATCACTTATAAACAGTTTGAGTTTCAGACACCAACTTTTGGGCTTAGGGAAGCTCTGTGAAAAGATCAAAATGGAATTACTTGATACAAGAATATATATATATATATATATATATATATATATATATATATATATATATATATCTCATGTTTTTGGAATTATAAATCTGCTAACATTAATTGGTTATATTGTTTTTCTTAAATACTTCTTGTCAAAGCTGCCTATGAAAAATACATGGCAAAACGTGCGGGTCGGGTTAGGTTGCGGGTCAAATGGGTTCGGATTGCAGGTCGGGTCAGGTTGACCCGTATTTTTCACATGATTTTTTTTTTTTTTAATAAAGAAAACAACATGTATTTGTCATTTGGAAAGTCATGCAACAAATTACTTGATATAAAATGCATTACTTTGATCTCACCGCTTATATCAAGAATGAACTTAGTTAAACTTATTCAATAATTTTAAAATTATACAAATCCTAACATTATTATCTAAAACAAAATAACACAAAGATAAGTAAAACAAATACAAAAGTTTTATTTCTACACAATATCAACATCCCAAAATATAATACAAAATTACAAATGACTTATTGAATAACTCATTTGACAAAGAATAAAAATATAAAAGAAATTTACAATCTTGAAAATTAATTTTATAATCTATTATCAATCAATTGTGGTTGGCACTCTATTTGAATTTGAGATATACATTAAAGTTTGATTGTTTACTTATTTATACATGGTCTCTTTTATGAATATCATATTATTGTTAAGCAACACACACTTTAGGAAATATCATAATTTATTTTGAAAAGCCGTTTATTTTGGACATAAATTGTTAAAAAATAGGTCTAAGCATTCATAATTTATGCTAATTTGATACTTTAGCTTCACTATTTTCACACTTATGAATGTATCTCACACATGTCTACAATTTTAAATCTATGTTTTTAACTTTACTGTAACCAAATTATCTTGGCATGTACTTCGCTATTTGATATCTAAAAATTTTTACTCATTACAAAATGCTCAATTATTCATCTTTCAATTAATTTAAATGCAGTTATGTAAATATCTCAATTGTTTCCTTAAAACTTACAACAAACAATTAAACCAATATTCTCTTAATTTTATTTTTTTTAACCAAAAAAAAAAGTTTTAAAAATTGGTTCAGGTTCAGGTCGGGTTGACCTGCAAAAAATACGGGTCAGGTTACAGGTCAACCCGTTTTTGCTTTGGGTCAAAAAAATCGGTTCGAGTCGAGCCAGGTCGGGTTAGAAAATTCTAACCTGTTTTGCCATGTCTATGAAAATATGTACCATTTTTTTTTAATGACTGTAACTAAGGAAACTTTTTTTTTTTTGTTAGAATCAAGGAAACTAATTATACCACCATGAAGAGATGATCCATTATTAAGTGACATGATAACTCAACATGATTAGATGGCCTATGGCTGGATCTTTTGCTTCCACTTATTTAAGTGGAAAGCTTTTTTCTCTTTTGCATTTTCTATTGTTTGATATGGCATAAAATGTAATTTCAAAGAAAATTTATTCAGTAGTAAACGAAAACAAGTCCAACAAAACATAACATAAAAAGGTTTTCCATTGTTTGGTACCCGTGTTTAAACAATAATTTTCAGTGTTTAAATAACAATAACACTTCTGATATGTATTTCTATAACACTCAAGCACGTATTTTCATAATACTGAAAACTGAACAACAATACTAAATTGGCAGTTGACCAGTATTGACTAATTGTTGACTTTCCACTTAATTTTTTGAATAAATTAAGACTTCAAGATTGATATTCACATTTGAGGCTCCTAAATGGCGCAAAAAATACAAAATGTTTTACCTTTTGGAATATATTTTTGTTAATGAAAATTTTTGTTCATATAATTATGTGGAATTAAAAAGATATATATGTGTGTGTATTGTGTGAGACAAACAATAGAAAATATTTTTTAGCTCACTTTAAATATTGCAACCATATACATGACAACAAGTCAATTTTCTAATAAATATTTTATGTCAAAATAAATGGAGCATTCAATTCATAGGAAAACTTTTATAAAATTTTCAAGATTTGGCCCCTTAGTAATTGAAGTCAATTAAAGTGAAATTTTGGAGAATTATAACACTTTTATAACTCAACATGATGCAACCATTCAAAATTACCTTTTGCCAAGTTATATTTTGGACTCAGGGTGGGCAAGCCAATTATATATTTTCGTAAAGATTTAATTTTGGCTCATTCATTATTTAGGTTTAAAAAAAAATCTCAAACTTTGAGGAGTTTATCACTGATATTACGGTGTTTTTGAATGATATTGTCTCTTCAAAGAGGTACATCACATCCCTTTGGGCCTTGACTAATAGAAACCAATACCTCCTTTTAACTCATTTACCCGGTATACAAAGCATTTTCAATTGTCTGATATGGGAAATTTGAGTTTTGCCATTGTTATTAATAGTTTGTACCCAAGTAACCTCAAAGGGTCTTAAACATTTATATTTAGCATTTTCAACTTAAAATATTCCAATGAGGTTCCTCTTAGCAATCAAGCATGAAATGAGATGCTTAATTTTTTGCTCAATCAATGTATCTCTAGACAAAATAGAATTTGGATTTAGTGGATCTAATATCGTTGCTAACCTAAGAAAATTAGCGGACCAATTCATGAAAAGATAACTCCCAAGGAATATCCTTGCCAAATATTTTTCTTTCTCCCCTAAAGTTTTATAATTGGTTTGAACCATCACGTAATTATTTTCTATCTTTTTCGCAGGCATGAGTCTGAATTCATCCAACACATTGTGAAAGAGATGATGGAGAAATTGAGTTCTAAATCCTCAAGCATTACTAAAAAGTTCATAGGAATAGAATCTACTTTGGCAAAATTTATCCCTTCCTATTTAAGTTTTGAGAATAATATTCGCATGATAGGGATTTATGGTATGGGGGGTTTGGGAAAGACAACTATTGCTAGAGCTGTTTATGATAAATTTTGTAGTCAATTTGAAGGTTCTAGCTTTATTACTAACTAGCTTTTAAACCCGTACAAATGCACGGGAATTACATAAGTAAATGTATTTTTGGGTTCTTGGAAAAAAAAAACAGTACATTTATTTTCAACAAAATAAAAATAAAAATAATGAAAATTTTGCAAGTCTACAAATAAATTTTTGTACATAAAAATAATTAGAATCTGAGAAAGCAAATATATTCAAATAATTTTAGGTAAATATTTGGAGAAACATTTTGTTTTAAAAGTCTTAAATAAATTTAATTAAGTATGTAGCTAATGCAATTGGATTTATAAATTTTAAAAAATAACACTTTGTATGAATTTCAAATTTAAAATGTACATAACACTCAGTATACTATCCATAAAAATATGTGTTGTCTTACAAATAGATTTTCTTTTAAGCCTATTCTAAACAACTAAAACTGTAACATCCACTATGATGGAGAGAAATATTTCTAGCAATTGAAAAAAAAAAAATCCAACTAAAGAGAATGGTTTGATCATCCTTCATTGGAGGCAAATTGGTGGAGAAGCAAGATTGTTGTCTGTTTCACATCCTTCGTCTTAATACTTCTTCAGCTAAAGAAATTGAACCCATGAACCTAAGTTTAACAGGAAAAAAAAAAAAAAATCAAAGAGATGTAGACATCAAATTTAGCACTAACTTTGATAAGACAATTTTAATTATAAAAATAAAAACCAATCTCAAGAATATCTCATCATCTCCCAATCTAAATAAAACTTGCTTAATTTAATGTGCACGATAGTGGATGACAAAATCTTTGGTTTAGCAACGGTGAAAGACTAATGATTCCATAATGACATAAGACTTGATATGTCATATTAAACTTTACCTTGAAACTACCCAACTACTCATCTAAGCCCTTTTTTTCATTAACAAAATAAACATTTCCAAGATGCATGATACTAAGAAGAAGCATGTAGTCCTTTCCTTACCTTGCATGGACTATAGAAGTACCTTTACAATTCAAATGTAAATATAATGTAAAGTGAAAAGTTCATCCTAGTAGTTTGATGTCATATTTGCATAGTAACTGACTTGACAAAGAATGTTGGGATCAATCCTATTAAAGCCAACACTTCTTATACTGGTTAATAAACTTTGAAGGTCACCAATAGCACCTGCACTCACTCAGTCCTGAATTTGTCTATTTTCAAAAAGTTTTTCAAGCTATTTGCTGATTGAGAGCACAAAAATACTTAGAATTCTCATATGCTTCAAGAGTTACAAAATAAATAATAGATACAAAGGGAAAATTAAGTTTTCTTGACCTTTTAATTTAATTTAGTAGCTCTTCTCAAATAGTAGCCAAAGGTCTTATAAGTCAAGGATGACTGATTTGCATTAAAATGTGGGGGAAAATATATCATTGTAAATACAAAATTCCCGAGAAGAGTCAACTTTAGTCTATTAAGGGGCATGTGTCCTTGAAGCTGATTATTGGAGAGAATCCAACATCTATTAAGTTAAAAGCTTAGTTCAAGACAGTATTTCAACATAATTTTCTCATTCAGGATATTTGGACATTGGGGATAAAATTATTCCATTTTGGCTTCCATAGCATATGATGTATATGCAATAAAGAATCTAACAGAATGATAGGGCTGTTCCACTGGTGATAAGCAAAATGTAATTCTCACGTAATGTGGAAAATAATTCTCTCTATAATTCTCAAAGAAAGTGCTATGAAGACAAATGTAGTTTTTTTGCATAAACCCAACATAAAATTTCATGAATTGTCCTAATTGCTGATTGAGTATTCATTCATGTCAATGATCATTTGCATATATAATAGAGATGAATCTTAAATCTTTTGTGCTTTGTGATACTGCAAAATGGTTATTACATAGAGATGTTTATGTAAAAGGCATTACCTTTGTTAGAAGCATAGTTATAGATGCAAAGACATGCTAGAAGCCTGCCTTCAAGCTCTGATCCAAGATGCAAAAATTGCTCAGTTTCATTTAGTAGGATCTCACATGCAGAATATCTTATACTATTTGGCACTTTGTTAATTCACATCCAAGCCATGCAATGGCTGTTAGGCAAGCCTAAGACACCATTCTTATTTTGCTCTTTAGTCCCTTCTCTAACGCATGGAAGATAGGATTCCCAATATTAATGATGCCTCTAGCAAGCTTGCTACACCAAGGGTCTGTGGAAGTATCCTGCAAATCCATGAAATTTTATTTGTCAATACCTTTATTACCATTAAAAACCAATAGATTTTTCCTTATATCTCACCTGTAGGCTTTTATCCAACCAGTTAAAATTTCTTATCATATTCCGATGATATGGAGAGGTTAAACCGGCCTTTTTAACCAACCATGCTAAAGTGTATGGTTCCCTGTCCAAGCATATGTTCCACCAAGAACTGTTGAGAAATTGAACCACCACTTCAAAAACCAACAAAAGCTTTTTAATTTCTCAAAACTTTTCTAATCAATCTAATGAATCACAAAGTCAAGCAAAAAACAAAAGTTAGCATCTTGTTATATTTTAATAATTTTCCTCATACTTTTAATAGCAATTGAAAGTCTACAAATGCCTACTTTTAGATCAGCACAGCAACAATGTAAGAAAAGGAAAAATGGAAAGTTTGAAGGGAGGATTTTCAGGCTTGTCATGATTCTTCTCATAACAATTAGTTTTTAAAGGATCAAATGTGTTAGTCCAACTCAAAGACAGACAACATAACTTCAAGTTCAATAATATGATGGTCATTTTATTACCAATAAGAACTACCTTAAACATTAAGATCTTCCAAACAAACTCAATGGTATTGGATATCCTTCGAAATGACCACATCCTTCAAATGACCCGTATTTATCATTTAAGAAAACTTGCTAATAAAGTTATTATGATTTATGAAACCACTTGCAATTATGATAGCATCACACAATAAATTTTAAAATTTCAATCATAATTGATAGAAAAGATAACCAAAAAGAAAACCTACTCAGACAAATTCCAGCAAGGGAATTCCACAGTCGGCAGGAGTTTCGATTGTCCATCTAAAACATACATGGCAAGAAAAATACAATTTTTCTCCCATTTCCATTGAAAAATCAATACATAAAAACTAAAAAAAAAAAAGGGTTAAAAAATTGAACAAATCTCACCTAGGTCCTTCAGTTGGGATATGATTCCAATATCTTCAATCATCTATCCCGGTGATCACTAACCCTTTTGAAGCAATGGAAAAACAAACACCACACGTTCTTTTATGCAGCCAAACTCTCTGCACAAAGCCAATTTTTCAACAAATCCATCAGAAATAGATCCATATCGAGAAAATCATATAATATGAATAATCCAAATAGGAAATAAGCCAGAGAACCATATCAGGGAGGTACCAAAACTTTATCACAACAAAACCAAATAATTTTATTCCCCTCTCAATTAATTAAAATAAAATCTAAGATTTCTAAATTAAAATCTATTTTCTTTCCCTCATTTTCTCAAAACCTAACCTAATAAACGAAAACCCCATCACAGGGTCGTATTTATTTCGTAATTAACGAAAACCCCATCACAACCAATCAAAAACCATATCTAAAAACTCAAAACTTTTAATTTTCACACACTTTCTCAGCACCCAAACAGAAAACAGACACGCACAGAGAGATAGAGAGAGCAATACCTTAATACAATCACCGAACACTTTTTGAAGAAGAACTTCATAATTCAAGGGCAACTTCAATTCCCAGAATCAGAGCCACGTAGTCCTCTGGTAAATCACGCAAATTGGGAGAAAATTTAAGAGAAACAGATGTGAATTATCAGAGAAGGTTTTAGGGGGAAACCAAAAAAAGTACAAACCAAATAAAAATCTGCAAAACAAAAACTAAATTTAATCAATACAACAATCGAACAAAACAGAACTCAAGAAATTGTAAAAATAAATGGGAAATTAGGGGAAAAGGTAGCCAAACCTTAAACCTTAATTGAGTAGTGCGGCAAAAAAGTAATTAACAAAATCTTAGTTATCTATCTATCTGTTTGAGACAGTAATTGAATAGGAAAAAAATGGGGGCAGGGAAATTCCTACCTTCTACTAAACCCATATATTTTTGAAAACCCTAGAAACGGTAATTGAATAGAAAACAAAAAAAGGGGGAAAAATGCCTACCTTCTGAATTGTCTGTTGTTGAAGAGAAGGAACGGGATTGCTTCTAAATCGCCTGTTGTTGCAGAGGATGAACAAAGATTTTCAGTTTTACTGTTGCAGAGAACGAACAGAGGTTTTCAAGTTTCTCTTCTTTTTTTTTCCCCTTCCTTTTGGATTTTCTTTTCTCGTATGGTTGTTGGTTTGGAACACGTTATTCTAATCTGGAGTTGCAGCGAAGAGATGGAATTGGAAGTGAGGGTGAGTCTGAATTTCAATCAGGAAATACGGTTTGGGTTTTTGGGTTTGCGTTTTTTTTTTTTTGGATAAGCGGCTTGGTGTTTTTATATAAACGTTCAAAGAAAAAGAGTCTTTCCAGACGCAACGTACGGTTTTTTTTAAAGGAAAAAATTGAAAACGTGGCAGCATTTTAAGGGGCCTTTTTTCCTAACATGGCAGAACCTTGTTAAAAACTTTTGCTTTTATATATTGTATTAGATGTTAGGGAAGATTCAAAAAAACACGGTTTGCCTAAATTACAACAGCAGCTTCTTGCAGACATTTTGGAAGACAAAAATATACTTATAAGCAATGTTTATGATGGAGTTGGCATAATCGAGAAAAGGTTATGTCGTAAAAAAGTTTTAGTTGTTATAGATGATGTTGACCATGTGGACCAATTACAAAAATTGGCTGGAGGGCATGATTGGTTTGGATTGGGGAGTAAGATCATTATAACAACTAGAGATGAACATGTGTTAATCCAACATAGAGTGTGTAAAAGATATAAACCCAATGGATTAAATAATGATGATGCTTTAAAACTTTGTTGTTTGAAAGCCTTCGAAAACGAGCAACCCAAAAAAGGTTATATGCAACTCTCCCAAGAAGTTGTGAAATATGCTAATGGCCTTCCATTAGCTCTTGTTACTTTGGGTTCCTTTTTGGTTGGAAGAACAATAGAAGAATGGCAAAGTGCATTGCACAGTTTTAAAAAAACTAAAGGAGAAATACTTAATATACTTAAAATAAGTTATGATGGACTAGAGGAAATGTGGAAGGAAATATTCTTAGATATTGCATGTTTCTTCAGACATTGGGAGAAAAATCAAGTAATACATATATTAGAGAATTGTGGTTTTAATGCAAGAATTGGAATAAGTATTCTCGTGGAAAAATCTCTCCTATCCGTGGAAAAATCTCCATTCATGGACGACAACGAATATTTGGGGATGCGTGATCTACTACAAGAAATGGGTGAAAAAATTGTTCGGTTTGAATCAAATGGAAATCTTGGAAAGCAGAGTAGGTTGTGGCTTAATGATGACTTGCTTCATGTATTGAAGGACACTATGGTAAGAAAAATGACAAAACTATAATTTATTTCAGTGAATAGGATTGAGTAGGTATCATAACATAATTTTTTTCAATAAATTAGTTCTTTAAAATAAAATTTCAATAGGTAAGTGGTTACCTAAGTATTTACGTAACAAAATCGAGAATAAAACATTCATTTACCATGCTAATATATTGTCAATGATGATTCCTTATATTTTGAAAACAATAATATATTTTGATTGTGCATATCACCAATCCTTTGCTTTTGAAATCATAGGCAACAAATGCAATTGAAGCCATAGTCGTTCGTTACAATAAAGAGGATTTCAAATTTGAAGAATTTCTTGAAGTGTTATCAAAGATGTCTAATCTTAGATTGATGATAATTGATGAGATGGTCGACCCCTTTATTTCTAATGGCCAAAGTCATCTTGATGTTCCTAATCGACTAAGACATCTTTTATGGGACTACTGTCCTTTAAAATGTTTGTCATTCAGTTCCCAACCAATGGAGCTTGTTCATCTTGAATTTCATAACAGTTATATGGAATATCTTTGGGAAGGAGTAATGGTAATTTTTTTTCTTTTAACTTCCTTTCTATTAGTTATTATTTCTCTTTTCTTTAAGTGTAGCTACAAATACAAATACACTCTCGGTCCTGTGTATTTGAGCTTCCTCCTTTCATTTATAAAGTTGTTACAATTTAAAAAAAAAATTCTTTACTTATTAAATTAATTTCTACGTTTAATGGAAACTCTTTTTTTTTTTTTTTTTTTTTGGTAACAGTTTTCATCCAGGTTAAAGTTCATTGATCTCAGTAATTCCAAAAACCTTATTAGGACACCTGACTTTTCAGGTGTTCCGATACTTGAGAACCTAAACCTTTCTGAGTGCGATAGTTTGGTTGAGATCCACCCATCTATTGGACAACTCAGCAAGCTTAGGTATTTAGATCTAGAACACTGCAAATCTCTTATTGATCTTCCTAGCATGTCTACTGAAATGCAGTCCCTTATGGTTCTTAATCTTGATAGTTGCTACAAAATCAGCTCATTTCCTAAATTTACTGGAATTATGAAAAGCCTATCGGAACTCGGTTTGGAAGGGACTGCTATTAAGAAAGTACCACCCTCATCAATCGAGTGTTTGTCTGCCCCTACTTTATTAGATCTAAGTTTCTGCGAAGATCTTGAATGTCTTCCGAGCAACATGCATAATTTGAGGTCACTTGAAAAAGTCCGTCTTTTGGGTTGCTCAAAACTAAAATCTTTGCCAAGGCTTCAATCAACCGTAAGAGTTATAAATGCTATATATTGTGAATACCTAAAATGGTCACTAGCACGGGTCAAACTAAGTATCTGGTCACAACCTCTCTCCCAGAGTCCCAGTGGTGTCCGTCTATTAAGAAAGGCATTCTAGTGGGATTTAAAATATTGTTACATTTCCTACAGGTAATCTCTCTCTCTCTCTCTCTCTCTCTCTCTCTCTCTCATTGTTAAATAATAACAATTAACAATAGTTGTGTTTTGGGTACAGGGACTCCTTTGTCATAAAACCGTTTATGGAACTTCTTTTAAAAGGGAAGAGGATGGATCAAGAACTGAATTTTTGATCATTTTTCCGTCTTGTTTGATTCAAACAATGAGGAATTCTATAAACATAGAGCTGCCTTCAAATTGGTATAATAGTAAATGGATAGGATTCACTCTCTGGGCATCAGTATTTGCTATTAAAGGGTTGGGAGATGGTATTAGAGCTCGTGTGATAGCCCTTAGTGATATGCCTCAGAATCACTGGGCCTTTGAACTTTTTACTACCGTGATACGTCTTGGAAACGGTATTTGCCTATTGTATTTGTCTCGTGATGAGTGGCTTGCTACCCTTGGGAATGGTGAATGCAGTCAGATTGAGGTTATATTTGAGTGTGATGAAAATACCACTAATTTAGGGGAATGTGGGGTCAATTTGATATACGAGCAAGATGTGGACGAGTTCAACCAAACAAATGCACAATGTTTGATTGAGAGCATTGGGGAAGAAGTACCCATCTATAAACTAACTGGTAAGGACCATCTCAAACATTCTTCCCGTTAATGTCCAATCCTATTATATCTTATTTTCTTTCTAACTATACATCTGGTTTTATCACCAACAAGTAAGTCAAGTCATTTTTCTTTTTCTTCTTTTGGCTCACCACGTGTAAGCAATCACAATCACCCTATACTTTCTGAGTTCCTTAAAATTAAACTTAAATTATTATTATTATCATACTAACTCAAGTTTTCACATATACGCAGTTGATGATGATGATGATGATGAGTATGAGGATGAGGATGATGATGATAAGGATGATGATGATGATGAACTTTTAAGGATTTTCCTAAGGTAGATGATTCTATCCTATTATGGCATCCCATTTGTAACTGTTCAAGTATTATGCTAATTTTCATATTCATATTGTGTAGTGCTAGCAAAAGTAAGAGAAATTTTCGTCATAAATTTTTGAAACATGAAAACTAAAGACTGCATTGTACTTCCTTCTCTACCATATCTATACTGATTATTGATGAGTGAATTTTTTTTTTTTTTTTTTAATTTATAGTACCATACTAACTCAAGTTTTCACATATATGCAAGTGATAATAATTGAAGTCTCTAGAAGATGACGCTCATGTCCTTCTTATACTTCGATTGGCTGCTAAATAGGGAAGATTTTCATAGCTTGAATTTCAATTGAGGCTACTGCAACATGTACATAAGCATTTCTGTCAGTATGACTGTTTTTGTTTTTTAGATAAAAACCTGGTATGTTGTATTGAATTTATAAATGGTTTCAGTTATAATGATTTGGAAATGTATTCAAGTGAGATATCCTTGTATCTTGTTTCATAATGACAGTAGAGTGGGGTCTTTTCTTTGTTTTTTAAAGGGGTTCTAGTCCGTATCACTTATTATGATTTCCATAGATGACATTCAATTGAGCCTACTGTTATTGGATGGTATACAAGTTATACTTTCAGGTAACTTTGCACAATTCTCTTGTATGGTGATTTTGAGTTACTGTCTATGAGATCATGAGTTGTGAATTTTGGAGACGTTAAGAAACTACTACTATTTATCAATCAAGCTATATGATCAGCTAATGCATTAATGCAGTCTTCAGTCTAGAATATTTCCTTGCAATTAAAAAGTCAATAAACACTGTTGGAAGCTTCAAACAAGTTCACCCTTGATATAATCTTCTTTGATTATTTATGGGATTTGTCTAGTTGATTGTTATTGCCTAACCAGTATATTGTTAATATCTTTTTTCAAATTAAATCAGCATATCAGGCCAATGTAGAATTCGTGATTCTTCCTTGATATTGCTAAAGGAATCTGCTAAAAACATATAGAAACTGATGTCAATCTTGGAGCATATTATCTCTTGTATACTATATCTGGTTAAAATTGGTGGAAATTGAGATGTACTAGGCTTGTAGACTAAATTAGTTTCGAATGCGTAGTTGGATTTTTATTGATGTTACAGGTGCCAAAAGCCAGAGAGAGGACAATTGAGAGAGATTTTTGTAGCAGATAACAAAATAGAGATAGAAATTTGTGTTTGTTTTGAAAAATAAAATGATCTTATAATTCCTTAGTCTATCTTTATATCAAAATTATGCTACAATGTAAATGATATTATTATGGTGGAATGTAAATAATGATTAAAATCTTGTTAACAGTGGTCCCTTGCTGTTCTCATTACTCTGTGACTTATAATGAAGCACAATTTTGTCGTATCCATACAACCCTATTCTACATGTGAGTGGAAGAGAGAACAAAAGTATAACGTAAAAGGGTTACATAGTCCCAGAGCAACAGTCTGGGCTCTCACATAAGGGGTGGACCTAATGAGGGTACTCGCGTGTGGCGCCCACCCCCTATGTGAGAGCTTAGAGCACTATTCCGAGACAATGTAAGTATTTTCCTAACCTAAACAGAAAACTTTTCCTAACCCAAACAGAAAACGAAAAGCATCAAAAATAAGAAAATGATCACATACCCTGTGGTTGGGCTGCTTCTTCTTCTTGTTGTTGTTGTGGGACTGGAGGTGGAGGTGGGGGTTAAGGTTGGTGACGTTGTTGTCTGCGTGTTTCTAGATCAGCACTGTGGGAGAACACATTTCGACAAGAGATCCATGTAATATGATATATTAAGAATAATATAACGACTGTGTTATGGTCATGATAAAAAAGGGAACTACGTTACATTTGATATGATCGCGGAAATCTTTCAAGCCGTTGACAATGACAGCAAGTAAATTCATTGTCGCTGTTCTCCATAATCTTCAGTGGGAGAAAAACTTTTTTTATTTGCTGGACTCTAGAGTCTAGAGAGTAAAGTAAAGTAGTTTTTCTTTGCTCAATTGCTAATAAATCGTAGCATCCATTTATATAGATCGGGAAGAACCAACAATTAAGGTTGTGACGGTAAGTTTTATGGCTTGGGTAGGATTAAAAATGCCCATTTCCACTTAACCACAATATATATATATATATATATATATATATATATATATATATATATATATATATATTAAAAATAAAAATATCACTTCTGGTATGTATGTAAACTTTAAACATACGGAGAGAGGTGGATAGATAGGACTACCACTACCAGATCCTCCATCAGGACCCTGTAGAGTGTGATTTAGATTGGTAATAAAGGCTAATCTTTTTTTTGGTAAACAACCTTTTATTTTTATTGAAGTATATAAAAGTTGGCTTTTAAAGGCCTGATCCGTATTGAATTTTTTCCACCAATCCTTTTGTTCTTGGAAAATTTAGTCACACCAGGAGATAGAAATAATGAAGCCCACCTACTGGATAGAGATTCAAAATTTTGTTACCAGGATTTGGATTAGAGGAAGAGGAACGTCCAAGCTTCTTCCTTCATGAACAACTTTCACTGTATTTACACTAGTTTTTATGAAAAGGCCATCTTTTGTTGGTTCTTTGAAAAAAGAAAAAGAGTTCTAATAAAAATTGTACCTGAAAAAAATGGAGTTTAAGAAGGCGTTTGAGATTGCTTTGTTAATTCAGTAAGTTTAGACACATTACAAATTTCACAGTTGTATGAGATGACATTGTAATTGATTTAAAATGAAAATGATGTTAGTGATAATCTCATATAAAAGTTATGTTACAATAATCACAATTTGTCACCTTATATGTGAAAAAATCTCATATCGAGTGTGAAATTTTGCGTGTTTGTAGTAGTAGTCATCCACCACTACTTGTTAGTATTACTTGTGATATTGATCAATACACTCAACTATTACCTTAATTCTCAGAAGTTCAAGAGATAGCCCAACATAAATGGCATACTTGTGATGCCCTATGTCTATAATGTCATACATGTCATATTTCTTGGCATACATGTCATATTTCTATTAAGGATTGAAACCTAAGACTCCAAACGTAACTTTGTCCAAAAAAATATTATTACCCTGATTCCCATTGAGTTAGGCGGAGTCCAATTAGATCGTTTTCTCTACAAACCACAGTTGAGAGCTCAAGAGACAGCGTAGTAAATGAAGTGAAGGGCAATTGATAAGGTTCAACCAGGATAAACAAGAATCTAAAGTGGGAATGGTGAACACTCTATAACAGTTAGCTTTCATTGGTCCAAAATACATGAATTGCACCTACATCCTACTACTAAGAGTATGTTATCCAATTAACTGATGAGGTACTAAACACAGAAGAGATCTGCATTCCTTACATTACAAGAGAATCAAGAGATCCCTCACCAGAAATAGTAGAAATATTTCCGTCCACTAGCTGCAATTTAAGGACAAATCAAGCCCAGGGCAAAGGCCATTAGGTTGCAAGCCTTCCTCGCCACCATTAAGGAATCTGCAAAACAGGAAGAAGCAAACTAATCCAATGAGCAATGAGAGCATTTAGGATAATTAATACACTGTTAAAGTATGAATATTAACATGTAAAAACATTCTTTCAAACAGAAGCAAATTAATCTATGGCCAGCCCATGAACTCTTATTCCATATTACTCTTCCTCTCTTCCCATAAGAGTGACTGAAGGGTGAGTTCAAAACCCACTATATACACTTATAACATCACGATTCACAATCAATGTGTTATGTGTGATCCATGATAATAAATATAATTTGACTAAGTAAATAAATAAACAAAATAAAATTTTAAAATGGTATTATTATTATTTTAAATTTGAGATTTGACCCACAGAAGGTCTGGAATTTGTAGGGATTTATGAGATAATGGGATGACGGGGTAATTTTATTGTTTGGTTATTAAAAGAGAATAGAAGCAAGGCCAAAGTTAGGTCTTCTGGGCCAACTCATCCATTAGGCGAGCTAATCAAGACACAATTCTATCGGTAAAGTAGAAAACTATAGGAGCTAGGCAACCAGACATGAACACAAAGATGTTCCGAAATTGAAAGTGTTAGCACATGTCATAGAGGAAACTGTGAAAAAGCATTTCATATTTTAGAATGCATCCCAAGCTAGCCTTGTAAATTGTTAGCTCATGATAGAGGAAACTGTAAAAATTGATAAGAAAATTTCATATTTCACAGTGCAACTTAATCCAGCCTTGTAAACAATTTCCTTTTTCTTTTTTACATATAGCCTTGTAAACAACTCCTTGTAAAGGTATCAGACTTATGAGTCCCATGTATAACTTTGAGTGCCTATTATTCTTTACAGTATTACAGCCATCCACTGTACCTTACAAGCTCAATGAAACAACAGCCTCGTTCAAATAATTTCATTAAATAGGGATCACTTCCTTTCATTTAGAAATAATGACACAAAGAAAGGAGGGGTTGTTAAAAAAGGAAAAAGAAAATGACTATTTAATTAGAGAGAGAAGAAGAAGAAGAACCAAGAAACAAAAAAGAATGTTTGACCATGGAAAAATCATTTCAACGTTATATCAGATACATGGTGTGAACTATCAAATGGATTTAAAGCACATATACCATAAAAATGTTAAGGAATGCTAGGATTTACTATAGGTCATGACTTCTACAGTTAAACACCTGAGAAGATAACATTGGCACCAGAACATATTAATATTTAGAAATATTAGAATAGATGAGAGAAAAGAAGCAGTTAAATAAAGAGAAGTAACCTAATGATCCATTATAGGCCACAATGCAGATTGAAGTACAAGGCCTTAATGATATATGCATTTCATAATTAATGCAAGGAAATAGTATATTAATTAAATAATAACAAAGCAAAAATAAGGATCCCATCTCTCTTAGTGAGGAAATGAATAATCTTTTCTAAGTTTAGGGGTACTGCCAAAGAAATATTAAAGGCCATAACGCAGCTTGTACTACAAAGTGTCTGATGTTGGTAGGTTAATACTTAATAGTGATACATGTCCAGTAAGGTTAAACGAATTATGAGGGACATTTTCCACTTACAGAAATGAAACTAAAGCCCAAATCCAACTCCCTAATGCTGATGACTCCCAGGACCACAAGGTATTTATTGAATCGCAGCAATGTACCAAAATAATTCCACAGAAATCCTCATGTATAATGAAAAATCTAGAATAATTAAGAACTCATCAAACAACTATACACAGGAATGTATCTTTTTACATGATAAGGAGAGTAAAAAAACTCAACAGGCAAAGCATGTTGATCCTTTGCAGTTTTGCTTAATACATCAAAATCAAAGTCCAGTACAAATATCACATATTAAGCATTGCACTGCAATAGTCATAACTACTCTTCTTTAGCGCTGCTAGTATTGTCACTATCATCAAGAGAATTAATTTGAAAATAAAACCAATTAGCTCTAGCTCAAATGGCAGTTCCTCCTCACTTTATAAGGGGATGGATGGTAAGCTTGCGGGTTCAAGACCCAAGGGGTGCTTGTGTAACTAACCAATAAAAAAACTGACCAAAAGCCTTATTGTCACTTTGAATTATAGTATAGCCAAGGCCAAATGCATCAAGGCTGTGGCCTGACATGGTCAAAGTCAAAGTGGCAAGTGTAGCATGGACAAAAAGGCAAACACGGCAAAGAATTGAGGTCTGATAGTCTTGGTGAGTCATAAGGCCAAGGCTAGGACCATGAGACCCAAAAATAAGGCCGAGTGCCAAAAGAAATCAACAAGGCAAGGAACCCAAAGAACATTTTGTTATACCATTTTAAGTGAGCTAAAAAAACATTGAACACTAAAAGACACAACAAGAAGCAAATGTTGCTAGCAACTAGCAACAATCCTATTGAATTATGTTGTAGAATTTCTCAAAGTTCTCACAGTTGTAAATCATTTCACGCATGAAGAGGGTTTGCTAGGCAACAGAACTCATTAATAAATTTCACATCATAAAGAAAACAGGATCATTTGCTCCCTTTTACGAAGAAATTGAGAGGTTAGACCACAACATATTACAGCTACACCACAAAGTCTCAAAATTTCAAGTCTTAAAACTACAATCAACCAGAAGTAGCACAAAATAGTTAGTGTCCATGGTTTAAGAAGAAGAAAACACCAAATCCACATGAGGTAACATACACATTCAAAAAACTAGCTCACATACCTAGAACACACAAACTAAGCATTACATTGCAGCACAAGCGTTTGTCCAAAAATAAATCAATCTCAAACAATCCAAATTTAAAAGGGTCACCGCACCTCAAACTTTCAAGAGCTGCATTTTGTTCGAAAACGCGATGGCAATCCAATCAGGCACGGCAGCGGACCACTGCAGCTGATTAATCTCCGACCCGGCAGAGTACACCGACATTGGATCAATCCCATTGGGTCCCGCCACAGTCGGGAGCTCCCAAATCAGAGCTTGAGTATCATCCCCAGCCGAGCAAATATGCCTGCAACTCTGAGGCGCCCAGGAAATCGCATTCACACTACCCTTATGTCTCTCCAGCTCCGCCACCGGCATCGTCGGCGACCGGATATCCAAAATCACAACCTTGTTACTATCCATCAGAATCGTCGCCATGTACCTCAAGTCCTGCTTGTTCCACGCCAATCTCAGCAGCGGCGTATCGGGCTGAGGACTCTCGTAGATGATCGTCGAGTGCTCCTTATCTCTCAGATCGAAAATCCTCACCGAACCGTCGGCCGAAACCGAAGCGAAAACCCTAGCCTCCCCCCACGCAATGTCGTAAACCTCCTTATCATGCGCAATCAGCTGAGTCTCAACGACGCAGCGCTCAATGTCCCAGACCGTACAGGTCGTGTCGATGCTACAAGTCCCAATTCGCTTCGGCTCGACCTCGTTCCAATCGAACGAAGTGAGCGGAGCGCAGAACTCGGAGGTCTTGCTGTTGTTCAGCACGCAGAGGGGCTCGATCGAGTGGTCGCGGAGGTCCCAGAGGCGGATGAAGTCGCCGGAGGAGGCGAGGAGGTTAGGGTTAGGGTTAGGGTTCGAGGGAGAAGACGAAGACGTTGCGGTCGGGTGAAACATGAGCTTCGTCGGCGGGTACGGGTGGTCAAAGGAGAGAGAAGGGTGGAGCGGCTTGAGAGAGAGAGTCTCCGGGTCGAAGCTGAGGATGTCGACCCGGTTGTTGTAGGTCTCGATGAAGCTGCCGACGGCGATGCGGTAGTGGTGGGACCGAGTTGGCGACGGAGAGATCGCTAGGGAGTAGAGTGGGTATGGGGCCTCGTGGGTTATCGAGTTTTGTTGGTGTTGGGATTCTTGAGTTGAATTCTCCATTACTAGTAGTACTACTGTGTTTTTTTTTTTTTTTTTTTTTTTTGGGATTTTGTTTTCTGGGGATTTTGTTTTCTCGGGGAAATGGGGAATGTTGGTGGGGAGAGGATTTTGGGGATTTTTTCTTTTTTTTTTTTAGTGGTGGTTGAGAATTCTGTTTTCTGGGGTTTTTCAGGGAAAGTGGAATTCAGTAGAAGTAGTGATGTTTGTTGTGGGGGAAAGGGAAACGATCGACGTCATTTATATTTGGTTACTGTGGGCGTGCGGGGGTTTGGTAGTTGGTTGGTTGGCTGGCGGGTTGTTTGACTTTGGGCTTTGACTGTTCCCACCACCACATGGGAGTTGGGATTGATTGACTTCTGGTCTTCACTACTACTAGTCTTCGGGAAAATCTCTTTACTAGTTTACTTATTATCGGTCTTCCGACAAATAATCTACTACCGTGTATGATACATTCATATTGCACCATTTTTACCGCAACTTTCTCACCGATAAACTAGTAGATTCTAAGGATGTAAGAAACAATTAGTTACAGTCTGTCATATAAAAAAAAAATTTATAGTAAAAGTTGTGTTTTTATTTGTAATATTAAAAAATTTTACTTTTACCAAACATGCCTATAACCCTAATGTTTTTATTAAACCCACAACTTATAGCCAAAGTTTAAATTGTATGTATATTCATGTTATTTATTACTCCCTCCGTCCCACTTTGTTTGTCCGGTTTGAAAAGTCAAACTATTTAAGGAAACATCATTTATTGTCTTGTCTACCTTTTAAAAATGTATAAGTTTCCAAAATCACCCTTAAATAAATTTATCAAAAATTGAATTATTAATAAAATAGGGATATAATAGGAACATTGGTAAATTAATAACTTTTATTTTTAGAAACAGGACAATATTTTGGAACATCCCAAAATGGAATAAAGGACAAACAAAGTAAGACGGGGGGAGTATAAATTTGTTGATGCTTATTTTGGAAGCCCAACAATATGGACAAAGAAGAGTTAGTAGACTAACAGAAAAACATTAAGCCTGAATGGCAGGAACAATAGATTATAGGGTCATAAAGTAAATAAATGGGTCTTGAAAAAAGCAAATGGGCCTAAAGGAGCCCAAAGAGAGAAGTAGTAAACTCATGGGCATTATGTGATGTAGAAAAGTAAGAATGGGCCACAGCAAACCTGAGGTAATGAAGTAAGAAAGTAAGAGGTTAATGGAAAACCCATGAGTGCCAAAGATGAAGGATGAGGAAATTGGGTCAAGGAAGCCCAAGAGAGTTAGTAAAAGCCCATGGGATTGCAAAGTTATAAAATGGGTGAAGAATGCCCAAGGAAAGCAAATGAGGTAAGGATGCTTAAGAAGAAATAAATGGGACAAAGGAGCCCACAAGTAATGTAATGGGTTAAGAAAGCCCAAAGTAGCATGAGTATAAATCCAATGACCATATTGAGTCATTGAGAGAAGAACAGGTAGCGGGCCCAAAAAGGCCCAGCAAGCACGAGTCAAATAACACCACGGCAGGAATAGTAGAGTGATATGGCAAGAAGGGTAACAAGACTACGGAAGGAGCAAAGGATGGGCTAAATAGGGAAAAACCCACGATCAAGCAAAGCCTAGCCCTTGAAAAGAGCAAGCCAATAAAAAATGGAAAATCAGAAAACAATTCACGCTATAAGAAGTCAAGGATAAGCAGCAGAACGCACAGACGAGTCTCCAGACTATGGCAAACGCATGAGCGGCAGACAAGCTTTTGGCATACACAGGAAGTGAAGCACGCGCAAAGCCAAGACACTACCAACCTATACCCAGTCAATACAAGAGTAGTGGGTCATGGGTCAGAGGTAAGAGCGAGTATGATTTGGCGATAGGGAGAAATGAAAGCCTATTCTTGGGTTCCCGCTCATATTCTTTTGGAGGTGATGTCTTGCTGAAATGACATACCACCCAAAAGAAGGAAGGATGAGTTGGAACCACTAAGTGCATGCCATGAGGGATAGCAAGAGAGAATACTCACACTGTGGTGGATAAGAATGTCACGGTGTGCAAGCAAACAAAACGGTCTTCTTTGTCTAGTAATGAGGAGTGGCACAGTCAGCACAGGTAAGTGGTGGTGGCTGGACAGCTGATAAAACAGTGGGTGGTCAAGAGGAACACCCTAAACCAGACAAAAATGGTTAAAAACTAAAATGGTAAAAACCAGTCACGGCAAACAATATATAAAGGGTTCTTGTTGTGCACAATAACAAGAACCACAACCATAGCAACCTCTAGAAGAGAATCACAGTACCACCATCACCATAACACCACACGAGCAAGCATTAAGAAAGGAAGAAAAGAGTGGGAAAGAATCAAAGTAACAAAACGGAGAGAAAGAAAAGAAATATGGAGTGTAGAATGGCAGACATACACCAATAGGCTAATCCTTTCTCTCCCTCTAAAGGCCTACCCCATGTTGAGGATAAAAAACTCATTTAGGCACAAGCCATTCAAGCCTATTCCCTCAAAGTGGATAATTTCTATAACAGGATCATTCAATGAGGTTACTCACGTTGAGAAAGTGGTTCCCTCCTTGGCCTTAGCCCCATAATACAATTGAATGCGGCAAACTGATCATTCATTCTTTGATTTTATCACTTATTGTTACTATTTCGTATCTCATCTTTGCAACTTCACCTATAATGTGTTCTTTTTTACTTGTTTTAATTAAGGATTCCTTGCTTGTTTCGTCTAATATTAAAGTATTTCTTTTACCATTGTTTTATTGCATTTATCTGCCATAACTCTTTTGTAACAACTTCACCTGCTATGGGCATGTGACTAAAGTTTCGACAAACGATACATAGTTTGTGCGCAAGCCGGATCAAGGTGAGTTGCAATTGGATTGATCCCAACTCTTTTATCCAAAACACTAGGGTCCAGTGCAGCAGGAGGCAATCCAGTCCAAAATCACAAAAGGCCCACCACAAAATTCTAGCCCTCTAGTCTTGGAAACCTTTTAATTTGTAAGAGTTACACTTTTTCCTAAAAGGAATATGCCAAGAATATTACAAAAGTTTTACAAATAGACGTGCCACACTCTTCTTAAGGATGTGTTTGTTTAGAGGTGAAATATAGTAAATAGAAAACTTTTGAGAGAAAATGTGAAGGAAATTTTTTTTAGAATGTGTTTGGTTTGGTAGGGAGGAAAGAAAATAAATGGTGAGACCCAGGTGTTTTCTCAATAGGCCCACTAAAAAGTTTTCTCCCTAAAATGGGGAGAAAACTAAGAGGGGGATTTCACCTCCAACGTGTTGGCCTTTTTTTTTCTTTGATTTTTTATCTCTCTGTTAACGTGTTGGCTTTTTTTTCTTTGATTTTTTCTTTCTCTGTTAACGTGTTGGTTTCTTCTCTTTTTTTCTTTGATTTTTTCTTTCTATGTTATCGTGTTAGCTTTTTTTTTTTTTTTTTTTTTTTTTTTTTTTTTTTTACTTTAATGAAGTGTCCATTTATACATTTTTTTTTTCAAGTATAATGTGTTCTTTTTTGTTTTATTTAATAGGAACATAATGCTAAATTTATACAAACTTTATTTTCAACCAAACAAAAAAAAATTTCATCCCTCCACTTTTCCCCCTCCCAACCAAACAAAAATGAGGGAAACTAAAAATTTTTCTATCCTCCCACTTTTCCGTTCTCTCTCTATTTTCTATCTTCTCATTTTTTCAACCTCCCAACCAAACAGACCCTAAAAATATGTGCAATGTCATCAGTTATGGCCTTCCTCCTGGCCATTTTCCTTAGCCTAGCTCAAAGTCAATTGGATAGTTCCCTCAAAGCATTCGCGTCTTAAGAAATATACCTTTTAGCAACTCAAAAATTATTTTATTTACAATACACCAAACATCAATGGTTCTATTTTTTTACCACTTCATTTAAATAATATTTCTTTATTATTTTTTTATTATCTCTCTCTCCGTCTCTCTCTTCTCTGAACCAAGATCAAAACAAACTCACCCCTCATCCACAACCACTACCAACCACCACCACTACCATCCACAACCCCCACATCGTAACCCACCCATAGCGACCAGAGACCAAAGATATTCAAAAACCACCACTTTGTGTGAGCTAAGCTTAGTCATTCTCAATACAAATTCAAGATTAAAAAAAAAAAAAAAATCCCTCTTTGTGTTTCATTCAAAAGAATCCAATACACCAAAAAAATGACGAATCAACATGCTAACAATAGGCAAGATGGAAACAATGATTTCACCAAACCCACCCAGAAGAAATTCGTACCCAAAAAACTACAACTCAACTCAAAAAGAACCAAACCTCCGTCTCATGCTCACTACACAACCCAGAAAAATGAGATTTCAAACAACTGCAACTAACTCTTCAATAGGAGTAATTAATAATTCATTAACAGGTAAGTTCTATTAATTAAATTCATGGTATTACATAATTAACCCATATGCCTGTATTTTTTTAATGGAAAAAGTTAACGAATACCCCTTAAGAGCATTGGTTTTAAAATATATTTTTAGAAACTTTTTATTTTTTGAAAGAAAAAAATTTTAATTTTTTTAAAAACTTTTTATATTTTTCATAAAAGTGATATCTAAATTTTCATAAAATTGTTTATTAATAATTACCCTAAGAACACTTGTTAACCAAACGAATTTTTTTTATAACTACAAAAAATTTTATAACCAAATTCTCTTTTTTAATTGTTGGAATAAAATGTGGGTTCCAGTTAGCTCAACTGGTAAAATTTCTGATGGTTGTATAAAAAATCTGGGGTTCAATCTCCGCCTACACAAAAAACTGATTGGTGTCTTAGTCTGATGATAAAGAGTTATCATTAGAAACGGACGCCTTAAGTTGAAATTCTCTTTAAAAAAAAAAAAAAACTGTTGGAATAAAATAAATTAAATAATATACTTTGTATCATACCTGAATTGAAAATACCGCCATAAAAGACCAGCGAGTCAAAGAAGGATTGATTATCCAAAAAAAAAAAAAGTCAAAGAAAGGAAGTACAGCTCGAGGTCTCAAATTGATGATTGGAGGATTGCTTTCTGGACCTCTTGGGTTAGTATTGATCATGTCTCTCTTCCAATCAAATAATCATTGGGCCATGTTTAAGTCTTAACTGGCACTCTAGCCATTGATCCTAATTTTTCTGTTAAGCCCAACCTTTTTCCTTTTTAAACACAACGAAGGCCGACAAATAACAAATTAACAATACAGTTCACAATGGTTCTAGACGTAGAAGGGGGCTGGAATAGTTTTTGAAATTGCCCATACAGTTTGGGCCCAAACCTATGACAGTCCAAGATTTTTAATTCTAAATCTTGTACAGAGACTAGGGAGTAGAGTGGGTATGGGGCCTCATGGGTTATCGAGCTTTGTTGTCGGAGTCGGGATTCTTGAGTTGAATTCTCCATTACTACTACTTCTACTTTTTCTTTTTTTCTTTTTCTTTTTTGGTGTTTTTGTTTTCTTGGGGGAAATAAAAAATGTGGGAATGTTGGGAGAGGATTTAGGGATTTGGAGGTGGTTTTCTTGGATTATTTTTTTATTGGTTGAGAATTATGTTTGGGATTTTTCGGGATAGTGGAATTTAGTGGAAATGTTGTTGTTGTTGTTGGGGAAAAGGGGAACGATGGACATCGTTTATGTTTGGTGACTATGGGTGTGCGGTTGGTTGTTGGCAGGTTGTTTGACTTTGGGCTTTGAGTGTACCCACTATCATAGTTGTCAGTATTATATGATACGTGATACGTATCATATTGTGTATAAAAAATTCCGTATTGTATCGACGTATCGTAAGTGTTCATGAATCGTACGATATAGTGTGTGTATTGTATGAATTATATAGTATCGTGAAATTGTATAATACATATACAAATGCTTCAAAATTAGATTTTTTGTTAAAATTTGTACTTTTATTTGAATCTAACAAGTTATTAGACTTGTTTTTAACACTAAATTATTAGGTTATTTAATTTGTCCTAATAAAATAACATATTCATAAGTTTTTTTCTCCTCTCTTTCTCTTATAAAATTTGGACTACACAGTATACACTTACACTTCACTTTAATATTTGCAAATTTATTTTCTATATGATGAATAAGATATTAATTAACAATATAATATATATATATATATATATATATATTTGTCATTATTGTTATAAGTCCAAGAAACTAGAATGCTAAGAAGATTTTTTTAAAAAAATTATTAAAATAAAAAGAACAAGAAGAGATAGTAAATGTTAATGACGATTTAAGAAAATTTTAATGAAAAAATAAGTTTGCAAAATGATAAACATGATGATAGCATTGACTTAGATGGGGTTTATAAGGCAATATGATGAAAATAAATTATTATTTTTGGGTCATTTGTAATATATTATCACTTTTGAATTTAAGCAATTTGAATGTGTATGTTATAAACAGATGCTAGTTTATTTAGTTAGCTTGTTAAATATTATTACATAAGTGATGAATAAATTAGTCATTAATTGAACATTTAAAATTTAGAATGAATATACCATTTGTATATGTATATCTATAATTTTTTATAAATTTTATTAAGCATTTGTGTATCTTACGATACACAATACGATATAATACACGATATGAAAAAATCAAAAATTGATTCACGTTTTGACAATTATGCCCACTACCCACCACATGGGAGTTGGGACTGCCTTCTAGTCGTCACTACTACTAGTCTTTGGGAAATCTTTTACTAGTTTACTTATTATAATTCTTCTAGCAAAACATCTACTACCATAAAAAGTGGTGGATTTATGAGAAAGTAACAAATAGCCAGTTACAGTTTGTCACGTAAAAGAATTGTGGCAAAAGTTGTGGGTTTGTTTGTGGTACTAAAAGAACTCTCTTCTTTTATCATAATTTATGCCACAACTTTAGCTATAAGCCTATAACTGTGACTTATCATACTGAAAATAAATATGTATCACTTTTACATATAGCTTACATGACTGGAATAGTTGAGAGAGATAAACCCTATAATGGGTTTTCAAAAGGACCAATACTACTATCACAAACTATTGATGTAACAAATTTTTACTAATTCTCATTTGAACCCACTACTAATATTACTTTTATACTTAACAATAATCATTCGCCACGTTAGTTGTTTGAAAAAAAATTTGTAATTCTAATATTTTCCTTTCAAAAATTGTAACTTTCACACGTATTAGTCTATAGTTGGAAATAATGGGCTTTGTGGAAGATATTCATATATTGCAATTAAAGAAATCGTCGGCCCATCGTGTAAGACCAACTAGTCAAAGAAAAGAACATTTGAAGATCTCGAGGTTTTTTTTTTTTTAGATGAATTTTGAAGAGACAAGATCGATAGATGTCCAAAAAATAATATTCAATCAACAACTCAGAGATCTTCAAATGAAGAAGAAGAAGAAGAAGAAGAAGAAGAAAAGATCTCGAGTTGTTGATTGAATATTATTTTTTGGACATCTATCGATCTTGACTCTTCTAATCTTTAATCTATTTTGAGATACACGATGTCATGTTTGGCACTCTAGCTTTTCCAAAAATTTGTGATAGGCTATAGAAATTGACTAATCGTGATCCAATACAACATGATATTTGTGATAGGCTATAGAAGTTGACTAATCAAGATCCAATACACAACATGATCTTAATAGGAGACGTAACAACATGTATTAGTAGTTGATCCTTTCGTAATAATATAGAAGTCTAAATTTTACACTGGTCATTAAACTGTTGTAACCCTCTTTCTTACGGGCTTATAATTTATTGAAACCAATATAAATATCATCAAAGTTTAAATCATCCTATCATATCATATCATCATCTATATATATATATATATATATATATATATATATCATATACTATATAAAAAAAAAAAAAAAATTAGACTTAGAAGTTATAGTTGCACCAAATGGCTGCACTAAATTGCAAAAACCTTTTTAAAATTTAAAAAAAATTAATATAATTTTTGTGTACTTATCTTATTCTCCTATAATTTCTGAATTGATAAAAATCTTAATTTGATAACAATCCAAACTCTTCATCTAATCCTTTTATTATTATAATTTATAAGTTGATAAAATTTTTTAATTTGATTACAATTCAAACTCTTCATCTAATTCTTTTTCTTTTTATTTAAATTATATTACTACGTGTCAAAAAAAAAAAAAGTGAAAAACAAAAAACAACAACAATCTTCATCTATTCCTTTTTTTAAATTCAAATTATACTACTTCGTGGAAAATAATAATAATAATACCCGTAAAAAAAAAGCAACGTATTCAACAATAAAATCTTCCTCTTCATGTGTGACTTTTTTTTAAAAAAAAAAAAAAATTATTGTTTAGACCGATTTACCAAATGTTTTTGGATAAAGTTTTAAAAAAAATTGTAAATAAGGTAATAAATATTTGAATTTAAAGTAAACACATTCTCTTTCTTCTAAAAAAAAAAGTATCTATATATAATAAATATTTGTTCTTCTAAAAAAAACATTTTTTTTTTTTTTTTGGTTGTAAAAGAAAATTTTCCTTTTTCAATAAAAAAAATGTTTTCTTTTTTCTTTCTATTCATATAACCTTTTTTTAATCCACTTTTTATGGGATTTATGAGATAGCAACAAAATCTTAATTCCAATAGGATTTAAATTCTTTATCAAATGAAACTCTACCTATATATTAATATATGTATATATATACATATAAATATATATATATATATATATATATTTAGGTACCTCTACCATCTTCCATTCAATTATATATATGTGCATTTTATGATACCTTAGTTTCACACAACATGCATTCATTATGTAACTTAAAAATAAAATATTCATTTATTTTTATTATTTATTTTAAGTAAATTAATAATTATTATTATTTAGATATAAATTTTGATTAAGCCATGCATTGCACGGGTATAATGCTAGTATATATAAAACCGAACCCTCTGAAACTTCCACAATTTTCCTCGTCAGCACAATATTTAAATAAAATTATCATTTTATTTAAATAAAATTATTTTTGTTTAGTCCAAACTTAACAAGAAGTGAAATTCTATCTCTCTAACAAGTTCAACTTAAACTCAAATTCATCATTTTTTTATCATTTTTTTAAATAAAATTATTTTTGTTTAGTTCAAACTTAATAAGGAGTGAAATTCTATTTCTCTAACAAGTCCAACTTAAACTCAAACTCATTATTATCATTTTCTTAAAACAAAATTATTTTTGTTTAGTTCAAACTTAACAATGAGTGAAACTCTATCTCTCTAGCAAGTCTAATTTAAATTCAAACTCATCATTTTTTTTATCATTTTTTTAAATAAAATTGTTTTTGTTTAGTCCAAACTTAACAATGAGTGAAACTCTATCTCTTTAACAAGTCCAACTTAAACTCAAACTCATTATTATCATTTTTTTTAAACAAAATTATTATTTTTTGGTTTAAACTTAATAAGAAGTAAAACTCTATTTCTCTAACAATTCAAACTTAAACTCAAACCCAAACTCTGATTAAAAAAATAATAATAATAACTTGAATAAATCCTATATTAAGATTGTCCTAAACGTGGCTTTAAATAAATAAGATTATCCTATATTAAATATAAAAATCATTAACTATTGATAAAGTTCAACTTCTTTGGATAATAGAACAATTCTACTGCAACTTCTTTAAAAAGTAATTTTCGTACATAAACCACCAAACTCTTTTTAACTGTTTTTTACAAGATAAAAAAACTTGCAATAATTGAAATTATTCTTTTAAATGTAACTCATCTTTCTTTTATATTTCTCTATTGTTTAGTTATATATATTTTGTTCTATTTCAATAATTTCTAAGCAGTGAATCATCTGATTCTTTAATATTTTTTGGTCTTTTAGAAGTTTTAATATCTGAATTTTTGAGTTATTTTTTTGCAGTATTTGAAATTTTCTGACAAATTTTTTCTAAACCATTGCACGTTCAAGCAATGACTTCTTCATCAAATTGTAACACAAATTGAAGTCATACAAGAGCAAATCAAGTAATGGTGTATGTAAGGTCGCAATTTTCGGACTGGGCCCCCGAGATGGATGGGATCTAGGCCCAGCGGACCCATTACAATGAATTTGTAAATAGTGGGTCCAAGAGTTGGGTTTTGATGAGACAACGGTTTGTTAATGCAACGGATGGAGATGATTGAGGAGGAGCTAAGAACACAGAGCTGGACGGACTCACGATCTGAGGGAACGAACTCCTCGTCCGAGAATATGAATTCTCATATGGTCTGATTCACCAAGAGCACGAAGGAGGAATTTGTGCCCCTACCCCCTAGGGAACCAACCTCCTCCTAGTAGAGGATCTCTTACATTATATAGTTCCCTTTCGTCCATCCTAGTCCTACATTTGTTAGTCATCCATGCTCATACTTAAGTGCACGTCCCATCAGCCACCCTTTCTGACACTCTTTGGGCTGTTGTGACCTAGGTAGCACTGTCCAGGGGTCACGTCTACATAAATGGGCCCAGGATGTTAGCTACGGGTTTTTAATGCGGATGTGACAGCCTCTCCGGGAGTTGCTTCTCCACCATGCTCTCATATGCATGGCCCACTGAGCTCGGGCTTTCCTTTGGGACGCTCTAGGAGATTGCCCCTAGTGGCGTGGCGCTTTCCCTTTCCGTGATCTCGGTTCGCCCCTGTCCTCGGCAATATATCCTGGAAGTCTGGACTTTCTTTGTTCGTCCTTGGGCATTCCTTCCTTCTCGGCATAGGCCGTGGGCTTAATGTGAAACTGGTCAGGGTCACCAAACCTTTTGGCCCCGCAATAGCCCCTTAAAATCCTGCTGTTTGGCTCCTCGGGAGGGAAGGAGGATTTTGATGTTCTCGGGCCTACATTATGGCCAGTTGAGTCTCGTTCCCTATGGGCGTCAGGGCCTCTTCGCCTACCCAAGGCACACTTCTGGCGTTTCGATGTACGAGGTGCGCTGTCATTAATACTTTCATGGGATGATGCAGATTGCTTCGGTATACAGGGTGTGCATTCAATGGCGCCTTTATGAGGTGGCACCGACTCAGCGGTTGAGGGTTCCCTTGGAAATTGGGCGGGATTTATTTCGCTTGGAATTCCCCCTCTTCGAGCTTTGTGCACCGTAAGTTCCCCCCAGATTTCGCCTTCTATATAAGGTGCCTTGGGAGAACCATTACTTTACATCTGCAAGCCCCTGAATCCTGCAGGAACTCTGAGTTCCTTCTTTCCCTCCATGAACCAAAAATGCCGCCTGAATTATGGGCGTCGCAATTGAGACAAAGGAAGCAAAGGCCAAAGATTTTCCTATCCTTTAATCGGGCAAGAAAGAGAACTCTCCTACTTCGATCAGGAACCATAGCTGGTGCAAATTGCGTCAGGTCCTTGATGAACCTCTAAACGCTAATCAAGAATGTGCAGGAGTTGGCTAAAGAGGAAAGGGAAGAAAGTGAAGCGAAGTTGAGGGAAGCAATTGAGATATTAAAGGGGGCCACCTCCGCCATTGCAAGCAACTGACGAGACTTCTGGAGGACGATTTTTTTAGGAGTACAGATATTAGCTTCTGGATAAGAGTACGCTCTATGGTGGCCTCAGCAGGTGGGAACCAATCCAGGCGCTTTCACCTCTTCCTCTTCCCCATCGCTTGTGCCAAGCGTACGGGCTCGATTGCTGCTGGAACGAAACTGTGAATCCACCATCCCCATCGGCCTTCTCCCTTTTATAGCTAGCTTTAAAGCAAGCCTGCCTCGGCTATTCTGTAGTTAGCTTTAAAACAAACCTTCTTCGGCTGTTCTATAGTTATCTTTAAAATAAGCCTTCCTCAGCTGTTCTGTATATGATGTATCATTACTTTATTTAATAAAAAAGATTTGTGATTTTTACTTTGTGAATTTTCTTTGTTTTTTTTTTTTTGAATGTGTTGCTGCTCCCTCTTTTTTTTTGGGACCTAGGACTGTTGCCGTCGTTGGCAACGAGATGTCGGCATCCTGACTTTAACGAAGCCTGTGATAGCGCCCGGCTGCTAGTTTTAAATATTTTAACTATGTAGGAACAGCCGAGAATATAATGATGCGTTTTATGTCGTAAATCGTGTGACCGTTTGAGAACGCTGGCTTTAGCATAGATGATCCGAGGAGGTCATGGTGCGCCATGGCTTTGTCCGACGCTTATAATGACACCAGAGTGTCTATTTTTCCTAAGCGTTGGGTCCGAGGACCCAAGTGTAGCTAAGGTTTTGCTTAATGCTTAGCGGAAAGTCCAAGGGACCCAACATACCTAAGACTCTCATTTTTCTTTTAACGGATAACAAAAAGTGTTAAGCCCCTAATGTAGACTTCCTCATGGGTTTGTAGTCTAAGGACCATGCAAGACCCTGGTTCTATCTAACACTCAGATAGTTGTCAAAAGTTATTAGTTTTCCCATTGGTTTGAGTCCGATGACCATGCAAGACCTTAGTTCTGTCTAACACTTAGATAGTTGTCAAAAGTTATTAGTTTTCCCATAGGTTTGAGTTCAAGAACCATGCAAGACCTTGGTTCTATCTAACACTTAGATACTTGTTAAGAGTTATTAGTTTTCCCATAAGTTTAAGTCTAAGGACCCTGCAAGATCTTGGTTTTGTCTAACACTTAGATGCTTGTCAAGAGTTATTAGTTTCTCATAGGTTTGAGTCTGAAGACCATGCAAGACCTTGGTTCTGTCTAACACTTAGATACTTGGTAGTTTTTGGTAGTTTCTCTATAGCAGGAGGTCCAAGGACTCGTCATTGCTAAGGCTCCCTTGAATCGCTCCGCGCGGCTGCCCCTTTCCCTCAATCCGAGCCCAGCAGGGCCGGCCACCAAGTGCGTGGGGGTTGGACCCTTGGTGGGGGCACGGGCCATGCACATGATGTCAAAGATTCCTAAAATTGTGAACCATCTGGCAGTTCCCCCCATATAGTACAGTAAACTGGCCACTGTAACCCCTCATCAGGGACTCTGCTGATGGAGGCTTGATCCTACCTTAACAAACCACTGCACCCATCATCGCATAAACAACTTTCCCACAGACGGCGTCAATTGTAGGGTCGCGATTTTCAGACTGGGCCCCTGAGATGGGTGGATCTAGGCCCAGCAGACCCGTTACAACGAATTTGTAGAGAGTGGGTCCAAGAGTTGGGCTTTGATAAGACAACGGTTTGTTAATGCAACAGATAGAGATGATTGAGTAGGAGCTAAGAACACAGAGCAGGACAGACTCATAATCTGAGGGAACGAACTCCTCGTCCGAGGATATGAATTCCCATCTGTTCTGATTCACCAGGAGCACGGAGGAGGAATCTGTGCCCCTACCCCCCAGGGAACCAACCTCCTCCTAGTAGAGGATCTCTTACATTATAGAGTTCCCTTTCGTCCATCCTAGTCCTACACTTATTAGTCATCCATGCCCATACTTGAGTGCACGTCCCATTAGCCACCCTTTTTGACGCTCTTTGGGTTGTTGTGACCCAAGTAACACTGTCCAGGGGTCACATCCACATAAATAGGCCCAGGATGTTAGCTGCGGGTTTTTAATGCGGATGTGACAGTCTCTCCTGGAGTTGCTCCTCCACCATGCTCTCATGTGCATGGCCCACTGAGCTCAGGCTTTCCTTTAGGACACTCTAGGAGACTACCCCTAGTGGCGTGGTGCTTTCCCCTTCTGTGATCTCGATTCGCCGAGGACAGGGTTGTCCTCGGTAGTATATCCTGGCAGTCTGGACTTTCTTTGTTCGTCCTCGGGCATTCCTTCCTCCTCGGCGTAGGCCATGGGCTTGATGTGAAACAGGCCAGGGTCGCCAAACCTTTTGGCCCTACAGTGTAGTTTCTTAATCAATTTAAGATTTTATAAAATTATTTTAGTCTATTAGTATACTATATAATAAAAGTTGGGTTTAGAGGTTGTGGTTATGCCAAGTGATGACACCAAATTATAGAATTTTTTTTACATTTTTAGATTTGAAAAAGAAAACATTTACATAAAAAAAAGTCTAATTGCAGCAATGTAGACATAGTGTAATCTTTTTTTTTTTTTTATAATTACTCCGCTAAAAAAAGTCTAATACATCTTAAATTGTAGCAACATATACTACACTAAATCAAAAAGTCTAATGCATCTTAAATTGCAGCAACTGTATATTACACCAAAAAAAAGATGTCTAATGCATCTTAAATTGTAGCAATATTTAAAGAATTTTAAAAAATAGATCTTGTAAGGGTAAGATTTGGGTCCTAAGCCCAAATGGTTTAGGATTGAGGCCTAAAAAGCCTAATACAATGAATTTGTAGAGAATGGGCTAGAAACTAGGCTTCAATAAAGTGGGCAATGCTCACTTTGGACTAAAAAATGGTAAAAAAGTAAGGAAAAACAATGGAAAAACAAGTGTTGAGCAAAAAAGTTCTTCCTCGGCAATGTCGGAGGAGAGTAGTTCTTAAATATCTATTTCTCTAAAACTGGGTTACAATTATAGTTTCTAATGCTACAATGTTTTTCCACAAATTTTTCTTATCCCCCTTTGTAATGGGATTTCTCTCCTTTATATTACCCTCCTTTACTCTATCTCAACCCTCCACGTGTAGATCAAATGGGCGGCTCTTATCCTTATCCCATCAGCACCTTCCTAAAACTTTTAGTGGCAGCTGTAAGGCTGAACATCACTGTTTAGGTATCACTGTTCAGGTATCACTTTCACATTAATGCGGTTAGAGAGTTAGCTATAGAGTATTTAATGCGGTGGTAGCAGCTTTCCCTTAGATATTTCTTACCTTCCCCTTCGTCTTATTCCTTCCTGATGCTCGTCCTTTCCATTAGAACTGTCCAAAATGTTTTCGTTAACGGCACGTCAGCCCTTCTAACCTCTGCTTTGTTAAGCCGAGGATGCATTTGTCTTCGGACCACCTTCCTGAACCCTTATGACCAACCACCTTCCTCCATTTACTAGCCCGTACCTCTATGTCAATGTTCCCCTGTCCTCGAACTACTAAGTGTCCTCAGACAGGGCCCAAGGCTCAATATACATTTTTGGGCCTATCCTCCCTACAGATATAATTTTTTTTCTTATTTTCTTCTCCTATAATTTTTAAGTTGATAAAAATCTTAATTTAATTATAATCCAAATTCTTTCTTCATCTAATATATATATATTTTTCATTTAAATTATATTACTACACCTATTGGCTACAATTTTTTGGATAAAAAAAGGAAAACAACAACCTGATATATTATTGAGTTAACATGATCATTTTTCACACCTCCACAAATTAAGTTTGAATCCAAGAGAAATTAATTTGAACTAAAACTATTTAAGAATGCTAAAATCAATCAATGAAAAAAAATAAAACAACAATGTGATATTTGATTTTTGATTGAGTTAATGTGATTATTTTTCACAACTCCAAAAATTAAGTTTGAATCCAAGAGAAATTGAGTTGAACTAAAATCAATCAATGAAAAAAAAATAAAACAGCAATGTGATATTTGATTTTTGATTGAGTTAACGTGATTATTTTTCACGCCTCCAAAATTAAGTTTGAATCCAAGAGAAATTGAGTTGAACTAAAACTCTACTAAGTCTACTCTACTCTACTATTTAAGAATGCTAAAATCAATCAATAAAAAACCAAAATTAAGTGAAGAACTGCAGAAGAAAGGATTTGGCTACTTCAGTGAGAATAGTTATCTTCTTTTTATTTTTTTTTTATTTTTTTGGGTTTCTATTTTTCTATTAACGTAGTTCAATTATTACTTAAATTCTATGATTTTTTTTTTAAATATTTTAAATAATGTAATTTATCTTAATTATTAATGTATTTTTTGATTTGGTGTTCTTAATTGATTGTGCAAATTATTTCCTCACTTATAGCAATATCAAAATGGCTAGACACATGTAATTTATATGTAAACTTTTACATTTACATTGCAATACAATTTTTGTTTTCTCTTTATGTGCTTTTATTTATCTATTTTTGAAATTATTTTGATTGTGGTGCCCTAGAAGGTTTAGTTACACATAGGTAATTTAAATGTAAACTTTTACATTTACATTGCAATACAATTTTTGTTTTCTCTTTATGTACTTTTATTTATATATTTTTAAAATTATTTTGATTGTGCTACCCTAGAAAGTTTAGATACTTTAATTAATTAATTAATTAATTTATATATATATATATATATTTTTTTTTTTATGGAATTTTTATTTTAGTCAAAATTTTATCATTGAATCTATTTAGGATGGATCTCATCTACTATATGAAATTAGGAGATTTATATGAGAAGAGCTATCTTCATTTTCTTTTTAGTATCTATTTTTTTTATTAACGTAGTTTTATTATTGCTTAAATTATATGATATATTTTTTTTTAATTTTAGATAATGCAATTCATCTTGATTACTGATATTATTTTTTTGATTTGGTATTCTTAATTGATTATGCAGATTATTTCCTCACTTATAACAACATTAAAATGGCTATGACAGGTTATTTATAGGCAAACATTTACATTTTAATCTAAATACTTACATTTTTTGTAATTTATGGAATTTTTTTTGGTCATATATACAAGAAATTTATATATGATTAGCACTTCTGCTACTATACATGTTAGCAAGTATAATGGAAAGATTTTTAAATGCCATACATACATACATACATACATACATACATAAATATATATATATATATATATATATAAATAATTAAATTACAATTTTACTACTAAGAGCTTTTAGAAATGTAAAACTTGCCATAAATTTTTAAAATATTTTATAGTATCTTTTTTTGCCCCCAAAAAAAAATACTTACATAATATACATTTTCCATGTAACTTAATTTTTAAAAATATTTTTACTATTTTATATGTTGTTAGTTATCAAATAATATATTTTTTTTAAATTTATATATAATATTTTTATCAAGCCGTACATCACACAAGTATAATACTAGTACTATATAATAAAAGTTGGACTTAGAAGTAGTGGTTGTGCCACATGACTTCACCAAATTATAGATATTTTTTAGATTTTTAAAAATATATATAATTTTTTTTATTCTTATCTTCTTCTCCTATAATTTCTAAGCTGATAAAAATTTCAATTTGAATACAATCCAAATTCTTCATCTAATCCTTTTATTATTAATTTATTTATAATTTCTTAGTGTTTTATTTAATTAGCAATAGGAGATCTACTTCATTTATGATTTATGAGTTCTAGCATTCTAGGGGATTAGAATTTTGGTTTCACACTAATTGTTCATATCAACGTTAATTTTTCTTTTAAAAAAACAATCATAGTACACGTATACAACTCCTAATATCATCCTTTAATTTTATTTTTTATTTTTTAAAGCACCTCATGGATAGACACAAAATTATAACTGTTCTTATTGATTTTTTTTCCTATACATCTCTATCAAATTTTTAGATAAATACAAAAACTTAGCTGTTGTTATCTTTTGTTTAAGTTACACATGATTCTTACTTAAACTGTGCATCGCACGGGCATAATACTAGTTCTACATATATTAGTATATAAAGTAAATAAATTTCTAAGTTGTATTAATCATGCCTTTAACCCATGGCGACTTTAGAAATATTTTCAAGAAAGTCATTAAGAAACTTAAATCAAACAAAATTTAATTAAAAAAAAGAATTTGAGTTATCAGCAAAAACAAATCACACAAATATATGATGTTTTACCATTTTCTTTTACAAGTATTCATATTTTAAAATTACCTTACAATAATTTATTATTAATTGCCATAAATGTGCCCATTTATTTTATTAACCTTTAACCGACCAAGTCTAGAGCTGTTCTTTCTCTTCCACATAATGTATTTTTAAAGTTAAATAATGGGAACAAAGAAGTGGAAGGGACCCACTAAAACCTAACCCGTAGCTTTTCTCTATAAAACAGTGGCTCATTGATAAGTTCAAGTTTGAAAAAGTCAGTGTCACACACTTTTTTCATAATTTTATCACAAATTTGCAACATGATAACTCTTGAGTAATAAAATTATGGACCCACATAGATCTATTATTTTATTTCGACCATTCATAAGTCATCACGTAGGAAAGTTGCGTGATAAAATTATGAAAAATTTTGTACCACTAGAGTTAGACAAAAGCAATGGAAGAAGGAAAAAGGCAATGGAAAAATTGATAGTACTTGAAAGCAGTGGGATTGGATGACCACTCGGGTACGTATTAGGGTAACCGTGGAGTCTAAAAGATAGTATCACCAATTGTGAACCTTTACCTTTTTTTTTGAGGATAAACGACAGAAAACCTTTACCTTATTAACATTAAACTTGTAGAAAATCTAATTCAAAAAAAAAAAAAAAAAAAAAAACTTGTAGAAAGTCTCATTGTCTTTGATGGATCATCTGAGTTCAACTTCAACTTCTCTTCCACAGGTAGGCTAAAGAACTCGATCTATGGCCACTTCTAACATTTTTTTCTACTGCCTCCAAAGACACCCCATGATTGGTCACCTAGTTATATGCCAAAGAAAAAAAAAAATGACAAATTAACTATATATGTGTGGATGAGAGAGTAAGAGTGGGTGAGTTCTATATGGGGTGTCTTCCGAGGCAGTAGAAAAAATGTTAGAAGTGGCTACTGAGTTCTTTAGCCTACCTGTGGCAGAGGAGTTGAAGTTGTATACTCGGATGACCCATCAAAGACAATGGGACTTTCTACAAGTTTTAATGCGAACAAGGAAAAGGTTCACAATTGGAGGGACGATCTTGGACTTCAATGTTGTCCTTTGGACAAATATGTACCTGAGTGGCCTTCCAATCCCACTGATTTCAAGTACTTTTTCTTCTCTCTCTCTCTCTCTCAATTAATTTTTCCATTGCTTTTTGTCTTTTTTCCATTCATGGACACCAAGGTACCATCCACCGGAGTTCGTTACACAAACTTGCCGGAAAATTATGTCAGGCCAGAATCAGACCGGCTCCGGCTATCTTAAGTCTCTGCTTGTGATGATGTTCCTGTCATTGACTTGGGTTTAGAGGATAGAACCCAAGTTGTCAAACTAATTGCAGAGGCCTGCAAATCCTATGGCTTTTTTCAGGTACACATATTACATATTCAACTCACTCACTTTTACTCTCTCATAAATTACACACATACACATATATATATATATATAGTTAAATTTGTCAATTTTTTCTTTGACACGTAACTAGGTGACCAATCATGGGGTGTATTTGGAGGCAGTAGAAAAAATGTTAGAAGTGGCCGCAGATCGAGTTCTTTAGCCTCTACCTGTGGAAGAGAAGTTGAAGTTGTACTCAGATGACCCATCAAAGACACTGAGACTTTCTACAATTGGAGACTATCTTAGACTTCATTGTTATCCTACGGACAAATATGTGCCTGAGTGGCCTACCAATCTCTCTGATTTCAAGTAAGTACTTTTTTCTAAAATGGTTAGTCAATTGTACGACGAATCAGAGTAACTGGAATAACCGTAAACGGTCTAACTATACAATTTATATTTTATATATATAGTATAATGGGATAATTATACTACCTTTCCGGAGATTTAGAAAAATAACACTTCACTTCAAATTTGAAAAGAAAAGACACTTTCCTCTCTTGATATCTAATTAACCAAACTTTGTTCAATTAATATTAAAAATGTTATGTGCTAACATGCTCTTTGTTTAAGAGTAGATTTTAAATTATTAAGTGTGAATTTTGCTTCTTTTGTTTTTTCTTTTTTAATTAGGTTATGGAGAGATTTGCCATTAAAAGTGTTTTGGTGCTTAATAAATTTTTTTATTTTTATTCTAAATTGATCAGTAATTTTTTTTTCCTTCGAACTATGGTTAAACTTTTGTAAAGAGATTTTTATAAAAATTTAATATTTCATTACTAATATAAACAAAATGGAGAGAGAATGTTAACTTCTTCAAAACTCAAGGGAAGTGTGTGTTTTTTCTTTTCTTTTTAAGTTTGAGGTGGAATGTTATTCTTCCAAACATAAAGGTAAGGGAGTGTAATTACCCATAGTATGATTTTCATTAAGTTTATAAAGGTCTGGAGGGCATACATTAACCATTCATTTTTAAAAATTATTTATGAAAAAAATAAGTTTTCTAATGATCCATTTATTTACTAATTACAACTTAACATCTATGAAGTGAATTGGGACAAAAATAATATGATTATTTGCATTCCTAACATTATTGATTAAATATCCACGTGAACTGTCGGCACATAGGCCATTAGGCCTCTTAGGAAATTGAAACACGTAAGCTAAATTGAAACACGTGGCTTATGTTGATTATAGAGGGGGTGGCGTCCCTAGTAGTGCTCACGTGGACTAATTTGGAGGAAAGAGGATTTATAGGAGATGTTAGGTTAGCTGTCAAATTTGCAAGAATGACAGGGAATCCATTGTTCATGTTTTAAGAGCATTAGCATCCCTCTATCCAGTGGCGGAGCCAAGATCTGACTTGAGGGGGGACAAAAATTACATTTAACATCACATTTATGCATGTGCAAGCGAACATATATATATATATATATATATATATAGTATTTGAGATCAATTTTCAAAATAATAATTTATTCATGTGTATATTAAGCAATATTTGAAATTGTATATTAAGCAATAATAATTTATTCATTATATTATTTATCTATTAGTGTTTTATTTACATAAAAAATCATTTTGAAATTGTAATTATAAAAATGTTATATCAGGAGGGTTTTGGTTTAAAAAACCATCCTATTTATTAACCATTTATTTATATAATTTTTAAATGCATTTATTGTATTATATAATATAATAGAAGAAATATTAATAGATTTTTTTGGTGGGGCCAAGGGGGGCAAGTGCCCCCCCTCGACCCCCCTTGGCTCCGCCCCTGTCTCTATCTATTCCAAATATCATTTTCACACCTCATGCTTTATTTTATCTATTTTTAACATACTATTTTACGATGTAACTTGCATTACATCTTTTATTTTCACATTCAACACCTTAAAATTATATATTCAACCAATTAAAAATTTTATCTTTCTCTATAATCCATAAACCAAATAAAAAAAAAATTCACTACCAGCCACCAAATCCACCCGTGATCTCTCTCTCTCTCTCTCTCTCTCTCTCTCTCTCTCTCTTTTAAATTTTTTTTTTTTTGTTAAAATTTTCTAACAAAGATTTGCATTTCATGAAGGATTGTTCATACACTAGAGAGAAGCAAATCATGAGCATAGAAAAGATTGCTATCACTCTAGCAGCAATTATAGCATCTTCAGTTTCAATTAAGCTTTAGAGGTCTTGTATTTGCTGTGTGTCATATGTCGAAAATTGCAGATTTTTGGTTATGTTTGTAACATTGATCATTCATGCCCACCAACAGAAAAGCTATTGTTGTAAATAAATTATTAGTGATACATTTAAATGATATAGAGAATATTAATTTTGAATAATAGGATGATGTGAGAGAATCATAATATTGTTTGTTATTAATATTCTTTAATAGTGATTTATACATGCCTTGCTTGTGCTTCAAAATTAGTAAACAAAAAAACACACACACACACACGAGGCCACCACATACAGTAAACATTGAAAACTCTTTTGAGAGGAAGCTCTATTGCCAAAAGTCCTTTTTGGTTCAATGACGACATAGGTGAGGATGGACTAGTCAATCCTAAAGAGATGCAGATGGAGTTGGATTGCCATAACATGAAGATTCTATGTTAAAGATAAGAACTTTGCACCTTGGACTATTTAACTGGTGGGTAAGTCTTTTTGTTTCAAATCTCATTATCAAAGGTTATGTGGAATTTGGAAGCCATAATGTAAGTTCATTATGATAGATCATGGCTAGGAAATTTTTTTCAACTTAATTTCACTGTTGAAGAAGATTAATCAAAAGTCGTCGGAACTAGGACAATACAATGGTTTGTGAGAGAACTTTGCCTAATTGCATCAATGGGATCCTGAATTTAATTAGGCTTCTATAGGCTATAGGCCTATAGCTAAGGTGACCTCCTTATTGTGAGAACAACGATCTAAGACGAGATTGCTTAGGTAGAACATATGGCCCCAAAATAAATATTCACAACTAATGAAGTTTACTAACTTACCTTCCAGGGTATAATGTGGCCATTCAACCCAAATCCAATTCCAATGAAAATCATACACGAAATTAAAATGGCCACCCAAACCTCAAACTTTCAAGAGCTGCATTTTGTTCGAAAACTGTAATAGCAATCCAATCAGGCACAGCTACCGCCGTAAAAGACCATCGATTCAAAGAAAGATTGATTTAAATATTAAAAAAAAATAATAATAATAAAAACTAAAATGCAAAGCTCAAACTCTATGTTTCACCAAAATTCATTTAGGGTCTATTGGGAATCACTTAGGTTATGTTTGGTAACAATTTTTGTTTTCTATTTTCAAAAACTTGTTTTTGGGAATATAAATAAAAAACAATTTTCTTGTATTTTTGAAATAAAAAACATGTTTGGTTAGTTGAAATTAAAAAAGATGGTTTTTTAAGAAAAAAAAAAGAAAATACTAAAATATGTTATTATTAGGATTTGAAGTTTAATGTTAACTCATTAAATGAGATAGATTCATTAAATTAAATACGTGTTTTCATTAACTTATGAAAATTAGAAACTGAAAACAACCTTTTGCATGTTTTCAGTTTCCTTCACAAATTGAGTTTTGAAAACAGTTTTTGTTTTCTGCCAGTTTTGAGTTGTCAAACAAGTTTTTTAGTCTAAAAAATAAAAATTGTTTTTGAAAACAAAAAACAAGAGGAAAAAACAGTTACCAAACATACTCTTATTTTGCTGAAACTGAAAACTTTTTGTTAAAAGTACTGTAGATAAAAGTAAAAGTTAACTGAAATAGTACAGTGAGACTCATGAATAGTATTAAAAAATGCAGTGGAACCATGAATAGTAACAAAAATAAGCTGAATAGTATAATAAGCTGGCAAAATTAATCATGTCAAACAGGTACTTAATCCTCTAACTTTGCTTTTATTCATTTCAGTCCTTTAACTTTCAAGTTTATTCAATTAAGACTTTTTCATCGACTTTTGTTATATGTTGTGGTTAATTTTTCAATTTTTTTTTAAATTTTCTTCAAATTTTTTAAATTAAAAAAAAATTAAATTAATAATTGAAAAATAATTTTTAGATTTTTTTTTCAAAAAATTTTAACAAAAGTTGATGAAAATGCCTAAATTGAATAAATTTGAAACTTAAATAATTGAAATAAACAAAAGTAAAGTTAGAGAACTGAAATAAATTATGAACAAACTTTAAATATGAGTTTTGCATTTTAGTAAACGGAAAAAAAATAAATAAATAAAAAATGTCAAAGAAAGGAAGAGTACAGTTGGAGGTCTCAAATTGATGACTGGAGGATTGCTTTCTGGACCTCTGGGGGTTAGTATTGATCATGTCTCTTCCATTGGGCCATGTTTAAGTTCCACTAGCACTCTAGCCCCTGATCCTAATATTTCTATTAAGCCCAACCCTTTTTTTGAGAAAAAAAACAGCACAATGAATACCAACAAATAACAATAGAGTTCACAATGGTTAGACCACAGAATGGGGCTGGAATAGTTATTGAAATTGCCCACACTGTTTGGGCCCCAACCTATGACAGTCCAAGATTTTTACTTCTGAATCTTGGACTGTCATAGGTTTTTGCAAAATCTAAGAAGAAAAAGGTAAAGGATACACAAGTGGATGCATCCTCTTATTCTTATATCACTGGCTCTTTTGAGGAAGGTCTATTGCAGAACTCCTTTCCTTGACAGTAACAACCTAGGGAAGGTATGAACTAGTCAATCCTTGAGAGATGCAGATGGAGTTGGATTGCCATAAGAGGAAGATTTTGAGTTCAGTATTCCTCAATCTTAAAATGTTAAAGATAAGATTTAGAACTATGCACCTTGGACAAATAATCTCTATTAAAAGTGGTGGATTAGCATGGGTTCTAGTTAGTTCAATTGGTAAAATTTCTAATTGTCAAATAAGAGATCTGGGGTTCAATTTTCACTTACATCAAAAAACCGATTGGTGTTTTGGTTTGGTGATAAAAAGCTATCATAAGGAAAGGACGTCAAAAGTTGAAATTCTATCCAAAAAAGAAAAAAAAAGAAAAAAGAAAAAAAAAAGTGGTGGGTTAGTCTTGTAGTTTCAAATTAATCTCTTTATCAAAGGTTATGTGGACAAGGAAAAATTCACTATGATAGACCCTTGGGTATGAATCTTTTGCAAACGTAATTTTAAAGCTGATAAAGATTATCAAAAGAGCTTGGAACTAGGACAATGGTTTGTGAGAGAGCATTATCTAATTGCATATATGGGAGCCTGGTAAGCACTTCTACAGCTAAGGTGACCTCTTGTGAGAATCATGACTCGTGAAGAGATTGCTTAGGTTGGAATATGAGTCTTGTGAAGAGATTGCATAGATTAAGGGTTTTATATTTAGAGTAATCACTTTATTATTCAAGGATAAGGTCAAGAAAATCAAATTTTTAGGAAATCCAGTGTTGGAAAATTTTGTGAAAAGAAGAGTTGTAATGTCCTAAGTTATTTACTTTGTTTTTTGTAAGGGTCTAACAAGGGTTCAAGGTTGAAGTTTTTATTCATTGTGCGAGACTAAAGAACTCGCTCGAACTAAATTCAAGGCTCAATTGAGTGAGATCCGAGTGCTTTGAGTTTGATTGGATTTGAATCCTCAATGTTAAGCATCTCTTGAAGAAATGCATACGTGAGAGAGAGAGAGAGAGAAAGAGAGAGAGGTTGTCATTTTCGAGTGATGTGGGAAAGAACACTTTTCTTTTCTTTTTTGAGATCCGGTTGTTATTTAATTACCATACTTGATACCACTATTGTATAGATTAAAAATAAGAAAAATGAGGTCAGAACATCCAATAACCAATGATCCACACATCAAAAAAAAAATAACCAATGATCCAAAAGACGTTTTGGGTTTTGGTGTTTGCACTCTGCACCTAACTTTTGATAACTTTTGAGCTAAACATGATTTGGAACGTGAGAAGGAGATCCAGCATTAATAAAATGTGTAAAATGCATTTCACTAAATAAAATCATGTGCAATGCATATTACTTGTAAAGAGCCAAAACACAACCTAAATCTACATCTAAATAATACGATAGTATATGCTAATATATAGTTGAGAATATAAGGGTCTATTTGGTTACAGCTTATTTTGCTGAAAACTAAAAACAATAAAAAAATAATTAAAAAGTTACTGTTGATTGGCCAGATATTATTCATTTACCTAATTGCAATATTCATATCCCATAAACAGTTCAGCAGACACTAGTTTAAAAAATAAAATGCTGAAAATGCAAAACACTAAACGCGTTTCAGCTATCCAAACCGCACCTAAATTTGAATTCTATTTTAGAGACAAATGACAAATTGACAATTGGGTTGGTGTTGTTATCATGTCGATTACAATAGAACAAGTACAGATAGAAAGCAAAGTTAAGTCTTCTCTCACAAAAATTTGAATGATTGGGGAATAGAAAATTTTAGAAAAGTCATTGAGCATCAAACCCCAGTTGTAAAATCACTATAAACAAATTCAGCCAAAACAAAAAATCACTATAAACAAAATACAAACTTTGGCAAGTACCGAAGCCCGCGTGAAGTAGGGCTCACTAATCGAGATTTGTCATCAGATTTTTTTTACTTTTTTGTGTGCAAGTGGCCTTGTTTTAAAAAATGTACTAGTAATATTAATTGCAATTGTAATGGCGTCATGTGTGATTACGTACCACGAATGACAAAGCAGGTGACATAAATAAAATACAACTGTACTGCAATGTAGTACAAAGAAAGTTGAGTCGGCACGAATGAGGAGAGAATCCTGAGTCCTTAAAACATGGTTGATTCCAAATTTTCGGTGACCGACACGCATTTCAAAGTAAGTGCTGTGGGTCAGCTGATAAAATTTTTATATCATGAATAAGAGTTCTGATATGATATGATTATATAAAAAATTAATAGGTATCTTGGTTTAATAAATGAACGCTGATGAAACCAAAAATTTTCATTCGACCCACTCGTCCAATATAGAAATTTTGATGGGCTTTTAAGATCTGCAATGATAAGAAAGTTAAACAAAAAGACCATCAAGGTGAGCATCAATGGGAGAGCTTCTAATACTTAAATCAGTATTAGTCTATATATTTTGTATATAAATAGTTTTTTATAGGTTTTTTTTTTTACGTATCTTAGCAAGCGAGACAGATTATTTATTTTATAAGTGACTTGAATAGCTCTTGAACATAATTGAAAGTGACTATTATCCTAAGTATAATGTTCATTACCTTAATGAGAGTTTAAGACTTTTGATAGTCGTTATTAAATATATTAAATGTGTTTGAATGGTTACTCATATGTTCTTAATTTCTTACTAATAACAGCGCAACGATAGTTCATTTTCACCTTAATGATTTTTATGAACTGATTAGACGCTCTAAGTTCAAACTATATTTAAAAAAAAAAAAGAAGAAAAAAAGTAAGGGGCCCTACACGGAAGAAAGTAATGCAAAACAAGTTTGCGATGTTAAAGGTGGTGGTTAACTGTACCTTGGGATTGCTTATACGATGGGTCCAGGCTTTAGATATTTAAACTTAGATTGTGATCTTTACGAATTTGTCTACCAATAGGTGCCAAAATTGGGCAACTTTTGAATAATTCTAGAGACAAGTGGCTCGAGACACGCCAATTTCGCAAATCCAATTTCACAGTTTTGTTTATTTATGATTTTATGTGATAGAATGATAGGTATGTTTTGGTTAAACTTGGGTTACCTAATACTTTTTTTTTTTGACCACTCATAATCATACATGTTAATAAGTTATAAAATTAAGTATAAAAAGAGTTGTGTTCTTAGTGTTGTCAACAATTTTATTTTTCTATGTGATAATTAAAAAAGAAAAAGAAAAATTTTAAACCCATAACTAATATCACTCTCATTATTAGAATTATCGGTGTGGCTCATTATGAGTAGTGGAAAAAAGATAATGGATCTATATGAAAATGATAGATAACCAATTAGTCTGTCATATCAGATAGTTGTAAATATTAGTGTATTTAGTTGTGATCCGAGAATAACTTTAAAAAAAATTGTGAACAAGTTGTATTATTAACATTTCCTATATGTATTTTATTGATATTTGATTTTTTTTTTTAAAGGGGAATAGGAGCATAATTTTGGAAAAATAAGTCTTAGGCCTCATAGCTAACTACAACTTATTACCTTAACAAACTGTTACCAATATTGTGTTTTAAACATTTCCTCTTTTTATATATAGCTTGTTTGATTATATAGGATTTTTTCAAAGGGGAATATGGACAGAAATTGGAAACATAAGTGTTAGGATTCATAGTTGGCATCCTAGTGCTAAAACATGTTAAAATTAGATTGCATCAATAAAATTATGTTAGAATTTAGTATCACCAAGTTAATATCAAATAGTTGTTAAGAGTTTTGTAGTTGGTTGTTTCTAATAAAAACATCCCAAATTTAATTTTTTCATTTCCTAACTGTTGAATTAAAAAAAAAAAAAAAAAAAGACTTGACATCAAAGAGTTGGTGAGCACACGGCATTGGTGTCTATCCGATAGTCCCTGCAGATATCCAATTATCCCCATTAACTATACAACCAATTATGTGATCATATCAGAAAAGAACATTAATTATTATGTTACATCTTATCAATTGCAAAAAAATTGTGCATCCCACGTTGTTCGAACACAATTGATAGAACCACGTTGTCATGGTGGCCTCCCTTCGTTGTTTGAAATTTTGATATGAACATTTACCGCTCGTATTTTATCCTTTTCATTAATAATACTAATGCTAGGTCTACGTAGATGGGTGGAAATTTTTTTTTTTTTTTTTTTGGAATGAGATTTACTTTATTCACCCAAAACACCAGACAAAAAACAAGAATCCATCTCAAGAATTTCCACAAAACTTGAAGATAACCTACTGGCTACTATACATTTAGTGTCAATTTGGGTATCTAGCAATTTCGGGTAGTTTATTTGCATAATGTTTATCAAAAATATATATTAAAAGCTGCAACCAAAAAAAAAAAAAAAAAAAACCTTAAAACTAATGAGGTTTTTTTTTTTTTTTTTTTAATGGAGACAAAAAACAAAATGCTGAAAGTGTAAAAGAGACACAAAAAAGTGAAGGGAGCCGCAATACATGATACATGGAAGACAAAGAGTGATTTCCATTGGTCCACATTTAGATTTTGTGACTTCACTTTCTAGATGTAAAGAATGACACTTTTGAAAGTTTTTGAGCTGTAAATTGTGGTTCTTTCCGACTTCGATCATTATGAAATATGAACAAGAGAAATATGCGATTTCAGTTTTGAATTCGAGTGTGGACTAAAAGACTTTAGTAAAAATGTTGGCTTTTGTCATTCTGCCAAACTTTCCTACCGTGTTGATAAGTCTAGATAATGTAATTTTGGATGACGTGGAAGCAGCCACTTCGGTGGATAAAGAGAGAGGTGGGAGCCGAAATCTTAAATTTGGATATATCTTAGATCGCAAAGGTGGATTAAACCACTATATTTTTAACTTAACTAGGTATGATTTATAGTTGTATAAGTGCTTATAGGGTATGGGGGTAAGAGTTGAAATTCGAGTTTTTAAGAAGCAATTTCATACATATATACACTTAAATTAGGTTAGAGTAGAATTTTTATCTTATATAAAAATAAAAATAAAATTATCAAAGCAATGATGGAATTAGGAACCTACCCTTTAGGCCAAAATATGAGCCAAAACAAAATAAATTACACATAATTATTTCTTATTATATTTTCACTTATGATAATTTATGATATATCAAAATGAACCTCAATGTTGTTTTAAATTCTAAAAATTATATATAATTAATTTTATAATAAACTTTGCAATAATTTCCTTTTTAATGTTCAAAAATCATAGGGTCTATTAAAATATTATTGTTCATTTCGATGTAAAAATTATTTTTATTATTATTATCATTATTTAGAAACACACACTCACATAAAGGAGAGTCAATAAGATTCTAACATAAAAACACACAACTATGGTTACGCCCAGATAAGAAAGCCACACTAGTCGCTCCTCTTGACCATTTTTTGTTTACCAAAAAAAAAATCCCCATAAAGACACAAAACAAACTCCACTCAAAAGTTATGATACATTTGAAGGAAAGGTGTAACAAGCTATACTACACATAATACACCAAAAAATTAGTTTTGTTTATATTAATGTTTGAAAATATTCGTTTCATAGTTGCAATAGAAATTTAAAAAGTATAACTATAACCACTCTATAATCAAATTCATAGTCTATCATTTTTCTAATCCTTATTACCCATTGATACAATTAAAAAATATTTAAAAATTTGTTGAAGTCCAAATATCAAACTACGTTATGCTCAAAATTGTGGAATTCCATTTTCAATAATAGTTTTTCATGATTTTGTAGATAAAGCTTGTTTACTAACATATAAATATCACCAATTTTAAAAAGATTCACATCCCTCTTGAAGATCTAGAGTCGAGTCAAGTATAAGCTACTACACTATATACTAAATTGATAATTTAATTCTTGAAACTGATAATTTTTTGTAACATAAAAAATATCTAATCTTATGAAATTATAATAAGATAACATAAGTATGCTACTAAATTATAATTAGATAACATAACTATGCTAATAAAAGAAGCATATAATTGGAAGATTTAGGGTTCATCTATTGTGCAAAAGAGTAATAGTGAACAAAAGATCAGGCCATGTAGTCATTTTAGGAATTTTTATGCTTCCTTTTTGTTAACCAATAACCACACCATAACCAGATTTAAAATTAGTTTTAAATATCTTATAGTTCCTCTTTATTTTTATTTTTTTGAGAGTAAATATAGTTCCTTTTTAAAGTTGGAAAATTACTTAGGAAAATGAATATTTTGTGAGTAAAGTTATATCATTTGTCAAAGGGGGAAAAATATCCATTATTTTTTTAATTTGGGAGGTGAATATTAAGAGTATAATTTTACTATATCTTGGGGTCTTAGAGTAATTTATCAAAAATTAAATCTTTTAACTCTAGATATGGTATGGTTAACAATCAAATGGAGCATTAAATCGACTTTATCCCCCACTTTTTGATCTTTGCAACCAAACACACGTGAGAAATATAAATATTTTCTATTCCCAACCAAATAACGCATTAGACTCTAGTTGTGACGTTGCAAGTCAATCAAATATTGGATAGGGACATAGGCCCCCTAAGCAAATTACATGGATGTCATCTCTCCAGGGAAATGTTATGATATTTGTGGCTCCAAGGTATTTCGAAAGTAAAGGATGTGTGCACGACAGTACAAGGGTAGTTAGGCACAAAGTGAGTAAGGAATAGGGTGACAATTATTTGATCGTATCGATGATACGACACCTTACACATAATTGCTCATGAAAAATAATCGGATATCACTTTTTTACTTAACGTGAAATTATTTTTTAAATGTGTAAATTCACTTTTGGTTCCTACATTTTAGAATTATTTCTATTTTGATCTCTACATTTCTATTTTACTTTTTTTAATCCCTAAAATGAAAAACGCGTTTTATTTTAGTCCTTACCGTTAACCCACTAACGAAAATTGCTTATGTGGTAAACTGAGTGTATTGTTGACACATTAATCGATGATGTGGTCATTAAAAAAAATAAAAAATGTTAATGGGCATTTAAAAAATGTCATGTCAGCATCTAAATATAAAAAAAAAATTATTAACCAATTTTAACAAAATAAAAAGGAAAAAACAAAAATAAAAACAATAAAATACATAAATTTAAATCTAATTCATTTTGAACAAGAACATAAGAGCACAAACTCAGAACCAGACACAATAAACACAAACTCAAATTTAAAGATTAACACAAGATCACAAACACAAAGAACACAATAACAAACATAAACTATTTACTCTCAAAATAAATGCCATGTAAGATCCAGAAAATCAAACAAACCCAAAAAATTATACAAACCTATCAATAACACACAAGAGCACAAGCCCAAAAAAATCATACAAACCCTGAAATTAACATAGAAAAATCATAAAAGAATATTGTACAAAACAAAACCAATCCATATATATACACAAACTAGATTATCCAAAAAAAAAAAAAAAGATCCAAAAATTAAATCAATACAATCATTTACAAAATACCCACAAATTTGAACAACCCTAGCTCAATCCCTCAACCATACCAACACAAACCCACCAATCGGACCCAACACAAACCCACCGATCCCTCAACCATACCAACACAAACACACTGATCAGCTAAGCACCAAGATAGAGGGAGAAAGAAGAAAAAGAAGAAAGAAAGAAGAAAAAGAAAGAATGGAGGTGGAGAAACTAGTATTATTATTTTAGCATTAAGGTTTTTCCAAAGGTGCTCATTAACAAAACGATATTACCTCAGCAACCAAAAGAGTTGCAGGTTTTAGAGTACCACATGCCCTTAACAAAAATTTCCTAACATGCAGTCCCTAGGTTGCCGCAAAGATCCAAATGTTGAACCAGAGACGGATGGAGGCGGAGAAACTAAGAGAGAGATATGGGGAAGAAAAAGAAACAGTACAAATAAAAAATCACAAAAATCTAAATTCCACTATTTTTTTTTTGTTTTTAATTATGTTTTTTTCTTTTTTATAAATTTTTTTTTTAATTTTTAAAATTGATAATTTTTTAAAAAAAATTAGAGGTTGACGTGGCATGTTGATTGGCATTTTTAAATATTATTTTAATAGACATGTCAGCATTTATTGTATCAACAATGCATTCTGTTTGCCATGTAGGATATTTTTGTTAAGTGAGTGACGGTAAGGACCAAAATAAAACACATTTTTCATTTTAAAGGCTAAAAATAATAAAATCAAAATATTGGAATCTAAATAAAAATGACCAAAATATAAAAACAAAAATGCCATTAACGCCTTATTATTATTATCTATATATATATATATATATATATATATATATATATATATATAACCGAAACGTTTGAATCTCCCACAATTTTTCACTTCAGCTTTATTAAAAATTAAAAATTAAAAAACTATTTTTAACCCAAAAATTTCAGCTAACAGTTTTGTAATATTAGCCTGCAGAACCCGATAGTTCTTTAATATCACAACCTTCACCTCAAACCTCTCTCTCCCTCAAGCACAACCTATCTCTCCCTGTGTTGAGTTTTTCTCTCTCCCATGGCCAACCCAAATACAGACCTCATGGCTACAAACCCATACCCAAACACAGATCTCATGGGTACAAATCCATTTGCAATCCATGGTTTCATTGTAAACCCCACCTCCAAATCCCCAACTCTCACCATCTATGAAGTTCCAAAATCGTCCCAAAGCCATCACCTCTCTCACCACTTCTCATCCAAATCCCAAGCAAAAATTCTAGAAATTTCATGAGTTAAGGTCATTAAAGACTTTGAATTGAGGAAAATTTTCTAATTTATGCTTCTAGGGTAGTGAACAGAACATCAGTAGTGTCTTTAATTGATGGTGGTTTTTGGCTATCATGAATAAATTCATTCACTTAAGTTATTTGCTACGCTATGAAGGAAGCGTTGGGTTCTGGTGTGAATTGGCACATGTTGATAGTATTGCCAGTCAAATGATGTTTTCGGTGCATTGGTTTGTTGTGAAGGGTAAGGGTTTGGTTCATAGAACTTAATCATCCCCAAAGTGTTTGATGAAATGTCTAAGTTATACTCTCCAACATCAAACTCAAAACTCATAATATTATTTTGCAACAAAGCATATCCCATATCCATCAAATGGGATTATGTATATATTTTCTTTGGATTTTACCTTGATTTCCATTATTGAGTTGTTTTCCTATCATATTTGTAGCAGCCCTACCGCAAAAATTAATACCAACTTGAAACATTGAGCATTCTTTTTGGCATGTTAGAATTTTTGTAAATGAATCAAGAAAATAGAGGGTCAATTCTTAACCAAGATTTTTGTGAACTCCAAGATTAAACAGCCTTATCATAAGCTCATCTCTTATTTATTCAACCCCAGGTTTAAGATGAAAATAGGAATCATCATCATGTATTAAATTTGGCATATTACTTGGGGTTGGCCTCAGAAATTACTTTTGTCAATTTGATCTATAAAGGATCATATTTAGTTCAATCCATTAAAAATATTATAATTTTTTTATTTAATAAATTTTTCCTAAAATTTAGTCAATGTTTCTTTTCCAATTAGTTATGTAATTATTAAACAAAGGCTTAAAGAGTAAAATTCCTTAGCCTCAAGTCAAAATCATTATGTCATGTGACCATAAAATTTGTGTTCGTATAACTATGCTAGAGTAAATCTTTAGTAGTATTTAAGCTTGAGTTGGAATATCTAAACCTATTTCAAGCCTATAATTTATGAATTAAAACATGTCATATCAAGAACAAATAAGACATGTATAAAGAAAAAGTATAAAGACATATTTTCAAGTGTAGATTATGAGTTGTACATTAAGAATTATGTTCCATCATCATGTATAAAAACAAACCATTCCATTGTTTATTGCAATAGTAAGAGAAAATAGCACAATATCTTTCAAAGGGGCCAACAAAGAAAGCGATGGAGCAGCCCATGCCTTTATTTCCTAGAGAATTTTCAGATATTGTAGTAAAAGCCATTTTGGCAGCTGTTGTATCTCTATTTATTACCAATTACTTGAATATAACAGTTTCTTTAGTTTGCAAAAGTGGGGGTGTTTATAACTTATTTGAATGAATTTAGCAATAAAATCATCTATAAAAGTAGTTAAATCATTAAATTTTTGTCCCTAGGGTTTATTATGAGTTTCTTCCTTTATATTTTTGAGACAAATTGTATTCTCTTAATACTTTTTTTCCCTTAAACTCTTATATTTTAACTTTTTTGTGCTCATGTAGATTATGAGTATCATCTACGTTCTATATTATAGAGGAAAATGAATATATATTTTTTTAATTAGTAAAATAATGAATAAAAAAATAGTTAAGTGATATATTTTGCCTATCAGGGTTTGTGTTCTATCATAAAGTAAGCATTTATATATATATATATATATATATATATATATATCATTCAATTAATCTAATTTTTTGCGATAATTGATATATAATTATTAAGTTTCATTTCAAATATAATAAGACTTTCATAGTACGCTTTGAGTCATAATATGTAAAAGATGAAATCTTATTTTTTTCCAAGTGATCATTAATTTAAAAAAGTAAATATATATAATTTTTTTTAAAACAATTCTGCGCATTGTACTGATTAACGATGAGTAATTATTATTATTATTAGTATTATTACTGCCAACACATTGTTTGAGAAGCATGGTGCCACTGAGTAATTGATGGGTGAGTTAAATGAGTCACAAATTTGAGAAGACAAATAGGACCCACTAAAGAGAAATGGAACGTGGACGAAAAGTACGTAAAATAATGCCAATTCAATGCATCACCGGCCTGATCAATGAAAACCACCAATCTTACAAGCCCACATGCACCGCCCCCAGATTATGTTAATTATCTCCGACTGACAACGTACGTTTACTTGTCTGCAATCCTTTTTATGGTCAAAGTCTTGCACCCAGTGCTTACCACAAAAACTGTAAATTTTTTTATCAATGAACGGTCCCACTTAAAAAAGTGTGTGAATTTGTGCACTTTAGCCGAAAGTACATGTTCAATTTTTCTCGGTTTCATATCTGTCGGCTCTAGTACAATTGAGTAGCTAAATCTTAATTATCAGTTTGATGTTACTATAACTAATACCATAAAACTGTCCAAGTCTTTTAAGTCCAACATTTATTATATAAAACATTGAATATATCGAAAAATTAATTTTTTTTCAATGAATGGTCCCACTTTAAAAGTGAGATTGAGTGAATTTTGGTTTTAAGACATGCTTGACATGTGTGTACTAGTACATTTGAACTGACACGATGAAAGTACGTGTTCAATTCGTGTGTTCAAATCAGTTCGGCTCTAGTAAAGTGAAGTATTGAAGCCGAATCTTAATTATCAATTTGATGTTACTAAAACTATAAAACTGTCCTAATCTTTTAAGTCCAACACTTGTTTTATAAAATAATGAATATATCGGAAAATTAAGTTTTTTTTTTTTAATCAATGAATGGTCCCCCTTAATAAGTAAGATTGAGTGAATTTTGGTTTTGGGAAAGGCTTGTCTCATGTATACTAGTGCATTCGATCCAACACAATCAAAGTACGTGTTCAATTTGTGTGTTCAAATCGTGTTGACTCTAGTACAGTGGAGTATTAGAGTCGAATCTTACATATCGATTTGATGTTACTTAAATTTTATTGAACAATACTTTAGATACCAAAAAAAAAAAAAAAAGAAGAAGAAGTTTACAATATTTTTTTATTACTGTTGAATAATTTGGAAAATTTTAATTAGTTTTTATTTGGACTTCATCTTTAATGTTGTTTTTGATTTATTACTAATAATTTGTCACATGAGTTTGATGGGAGTCAAATTTTTTGTGTTAATAAACTCTCAATTTTATTTGTTTGTGTACAACCTTTTGAAATTTCTTATTTTATTTTATTTTTATATATATAAAAAGCACAATGATATGTTAAATAACTTTCAATAAATCAACCGAAAAACTTTTTAACAAAAAGACAAAAAGTTACACCTACATTTTAAATCTTATAATACTTTCGAATGTCACCTGATTGAAGTAAATAAAATAAGATATACCGACCGAAATTAAAGCCTTTTTTTTTCTGATTTGGGATCTAGCCCTAAAACTTCTTTATAATAATTTTTGCCGACGATCTTTTAGTAATGTTTTTCTTTTTAAGCTTTTTTGTCCCGTTGCTTGGACATCCTATCATCTGGTTTTGTGGTATTGCTTGAAGGATTTGGTGTAGTCTTAAGATGGTGTGTCATGAGTCATGACACAAGTTGTTTCATTGAAAAGGAAGGATCGAGGTGCAATGACTCACTTTTCCAATCTATATTATGAGAGCAGCTCGATGTCCACATATAATAGTGCCACTTTTAGCACCAAATTTAACGTCACAGAATTATTCGAGCACCATAGCCTTTACCACAATTATTTTATATGATAAATTGTAATTGATTGTCTGTTATTTTCTGACGCTTTCAATTGCGTTTTTCTCACGTTTGATACGAGGCCCATAAAAGCACCCATCATCTCATTTTTGTGCAAATGGAGAAGGGCTAGGATAGATGTCTTTTTGTGCAAATGATAAATGGCATCACAAATAGGATAGATGTCTTTTTGACTTTTTCAGAGACCAGCTTGATCCTACATGTATCTTTTTTTGTCAAAATCAAAGCATCTAAATTATAAGAAACCTACAATACAAAAGGCTAGTGTTCATGTATTTTTCCACAATTTGATCATTATTGATTTGGCTTATACTGTGGAGTTTAGCTTATAGGAAAGGTACGTAGTATGTGGGCAGACACATTCTGAATTCGAACCTTTAGTTACGTTATATATAAATTTCTTTATTCTCGAACACTCTAATTGCTTTTCTTGCTATGCTTCGTCTCTAGTCAGTGTTATTTGACATCGACATTTGCAGAGCATGTGCGAGGGAATGAAAGACGGTGAATTTGTAGATCCTATCCACAAGAAATGTTTATGCTAGCATATCTACATCACACCTTTTTTTTTTTTTTTTTTTTTTACAAGATAGAAATTCTACTTTAGCATAATCTAAGTGTACATGTGTGTGAAACTTTCTCTTAGAAACTTGAAACCCGACCCTTATCTCTCATACTCTACAAACACTTATACTTATAGAGTGACTACCGCACTAAGGATGCGCGGCAGTTACATCACACTTGAAGTAACATGCTGAGTTTATCATGATTTTCTTAGCCAAATATATTGTGATTTGGGGGGTTTGAATAAAATTAATTTTCTATGTGTTAGTTGTTTGATTTTGATTTTGATTTTGATTTTTTTTTTTCAGAGTAATGTTACGGGTATGATTGTAAATTTATCAGAATCATCCATCCACAAGATAAATGAAGTAAAGCCTATTTAGTGCAAGGCGTAACAGCCTGTCATCTATGTGTTAGCCATTTGATTTTTTTTTTTAATTAAAAAAAAAGATTTAAGCAAGTGAATCACTTCACCTTGAACTGACTTTGTCATCAGGGGGTCCTTGGCCAACAACACACTGGTGTTCTATCATTTCGTGGTCTCTTTTTGCAGATTGATCAACTGAACAACTTGTCATCGTCCATTAGTGTAGACAGAGCACAATTGACAATTTTCCGCATCATATATAAATTACTACAAGTTTTACTGCATTAAACTTACAAATTGAAATATCTTCAATCATAAAGAAAGAATTCAAATATTTTTTATGGTGTGATCGAAATCCACCAATCACATTTATTCACACATTAATTTGTAAGTTTTATGTAGTAAAATTTATAGTACTTTTAGCATTTTTCTCTCTTTTTAACTTATGGAACAACTTCAATTTCAAGTGAAATTTAAGTTCGTCAATACCTATATGAAAAGGAATTTTTAGTGATGGATAGATTAAAAATGAATACGATAGAAATAATAAAAAGAAGCAAAGTGGATTGACATTATGAATATTCATATGTGCAATAACATTTAATGTTGTTCGGCCAACTTCATGCTTACATCAATAGACAACATTAATCAAGTTTCACTATCAAGGAAATGGATTATAACCACGTGACTAATTCTCATTAACAACACTCCCAACTTTTAAAAGCATAAATGCACTCAAAACTCTCGAATCCAAGAAAAAAAAGACCAAATCCCATTACACCTAAAGCTAATTTTCAATACCAACTAGCAAACTCAAAACCAAAATTCCAATATGCCTAATATTGCTCTCTCTCATTCAATCAATATACTAATACTCAAAGTGGCGGAGCTAGGAAGTTTTCTCAAGGGGGCTGATGAATACATTTTTATGTAATTTTTAGATTTATTACCAAATGTAAATGAAGATTAACAGAAAATTTCAAAAGCTAGTGGGGGGCCATGGCCTCCCTTGGCACCCCCCTAGCTCTGCCTATGGCTCAAACTACTATATGAATAAACTCACTCTATATTTTCTAAAAAAATTCTCCACTCCTTATGTGGGAGGATTATTTTGGGTAAAAAGGCACCAAACTCATAACAATACCTATATTTAGAATTCAATACATTTTTTGTGCTGGATTATGAATATTTTTATTGGTGAATAAGGAATACCAAATTATTTTTTAACTCAAAATTAAAAGAAAAAGTTTGAGACAAATATCTAGCATATATAATAGCAAAAAATATATGTAGTTTTTCACTCGTGATAATCAGCGTCTGATGATAACTATTGATCTCTCATTCGACAACAAAAGGTTTTACTAATTGAGCTAACTGAAATTTACAATAACGCGAAGTGGACAATTATAAGACAGCTTTGAAATGGCATAATACCCAACAAGGTTCAATTTCCTGCTTAAAACCTAAAACAAAAAGATGGCATCTTTTCAATTAACCTTTTGTTTTTTTGTTTTTGTTTTTGGAATTTTGTATAAACCTTTAAAATACGTGTTCTTCACACATTTCCATTCACCAATCACATGCATATCATGTAGATAATATTCTATTTTACATTAAAAATTACTCCTTCTGTCCAATTTGTTTGTCATGTTTGAAAAGTCAAATTTTTTAAGGAAACATCATTTAAAGTCTTATATGCCTTATAAAAATGTATAAGTTTACAAAATTACCCTTAAATAAATTTATCAGCTGTGGGAACACGCCCCAATTAATCGGATTTATCCGCTTTGGGGAGCCAGTCCCTCACGGTTTATCGGCTCGTCCCCGAGTGTGGGCAGGACCAACCAAGGGCTAGACCTTGTAGTTGTAATCGCAAGTCCCACATCGGTTAGAGTTCCCTCCCACATATGGTTTAAATGCTTCTGGAGCGACCATATGTGTACCACTAGTTCACTCGGCCCTTTTAATGTGGGAACACGCCCCAATTAATCGGATTTATCCGCTTTGGGGAGCCAGTCCCTCACGGTTTATCGGCTCGTCCCCGAGTGTGGGCAGGACCAACCAAGGGCTAGACCTTGTAGTTGTAATCGCAAGTCCCACATCGGTTAGAGTTCCCTCCCACATATGGTTTAAATGCTTTTGGAGCGACCATATGTGTACCACTAGTTCACTCTGAGTTATTCTTAATGAGGTAGCTAAAAAGGTGCCCCAATTAGATTGATTTTTTAAAATATTTCTTAGTTTTCTTTTTAAATAGTTTTGAAAATAAAGTCGGGGTATAATAAGAATATTAGTAAATTAATGATTTTTATTTTTAGAAACAGGATAATATTTTGAGACATCCTAAAATGGAATAAGGGACAAACAAACTAGGATGGATGGAGTACTTGGAAGTATTCTACAAGTGCTCCATTAAAATTCACTTTTATTCTATTAAATAATTTACAATTTAATATTAAAAGAAATGATACGTTTATGGTATCCCAAATTTTTTGAGAGTATGAAATCAATGATGAAGTCATTATTATAAGTCAATAGCGAATGTGACAAAGTTATAGTCATAATTAATTATGTTATTGCCTATTCAAAATTATTATTTTTTAAAAAGAAAGGTTGGTATTATATGGTAGAATATATTAATATTGAATATGATGTAAACATTATTTATTTAATCGATTTTATTATAGTCTAATGTAATAAAAAATAAAAAAATAAAAATAAAAACAAAAAGAAAACCTAGAAAAACTATTGAGTTATTAAAAAACTTACTTTTATATGTAACCTTGTATATTTTTTACTATATAAATTGTTATAGAAAGTGGGAGGAAGAATTCGCTAATTCTCCTCGTAAGAGAGACCATTCAATACCACTAAATTACAAGATTTCTCGCATATGTAACATTTTTAATTTGTAGAGAGACTATACCTAAAAAACGAGAACATTGTATAATTTATATATATATATATATATATATATATATATTTATATATAAGTGATATTAATTCTTCACTCTCCAACACAAGCACATATATATTATAGTCAAGAAATTATAGTAATATTTTTTATTTTTAGGGTTATTTTTGGCTAGACCAAACGAATTATCTCATGAACTCTCAAAATTATTGGCTCCACCACCTGTGAGACCCACAGTCTTGTGATTAGGGCGGGCTCATAAGATATCGTCTAGGTTAGTATCTTCATTTTCTTCCAATTGCAGTGGATGCATAGGTTGTCATCCCACTTTACAATCATAAAAGCTATGACTTTCATCGACTTAATCCTTTGGCTAATTGATTTTAGGTGTTAATCAAATACATGGATATTTCGCCATCTCATATAAGATTTTAGTGGAAGGTGTCTCGCTTGTGAGGATAGAGTCAAGCACCGCTAGAGATTGAGATTTAAGAATGAATGAGACTTTTGGGGGAAAACATATATTGTAATGGAAGACAAATGGTTGTGGGATTTTTGAATGTGCAACACTTGTAAAAGTTTATTTTTACCTTTAAACTGATTGGAATGAGTGAGGGGATGGTCATGCCCTTTGATTTTTTGATTTTTTGATTTATTGTAAAATTTCAATTTATGATGTCCACTTCTAATGATTATGTCATTTATTATCAGATCAAGACAATAATTAGTTTTTAGTGTAGGCGAGAATCAAACCCCATACCTCTTATTCAATTATCGAAGATTTTATTAATTGAGTTAAGTGGAACTCACAATCGTGTGTTTTGATAATTGGAGTGAAAATGTGCAACTTGTGCATTATTTTTAAGAATCACATGACATGGAAAGCGCAACTTGTGCAAGTATACTAATAATTTACAAACCCCACCCCAACAAGAAAAAAGTACGTACACAGAAAAGAAAAGGTCTTCTCAAAATCTCTTCCAATGAATTCAGAAATCTCTACCACTTTTGGTAACATATGGATTATTGGGTCCCATAAATCACTTGATTTGTGTTCTTTTCTTCTAAGCCACAACCAAATTGAATCGCTTCCCGCCTCTAGAAATGCCACCGTATCAATCTCATCCCCTCCATATTTTCACAAAATATCAACCCACTAGTTTTGTCCTGTTTATTCAACTTGTCATCTTGGCTCGTGATAAATATGGTTCTGTTGGGTTAAAATGAATTGACCTCTTGTAAATTAATTAATTACTTAAGTTAATTAATTAGTCAAATTACATGCAATGACGTGGTAGCACAAACAAATTACCAAATTAGTGGAAAATAAATTTGATACAGGTGATTTGTTTATGAATGGGGAAAACTACCGAGATAAAACCTCACCGGGTGAATTTAAGGTTATTACTTCTGAAAATCTACTATTATCAATTACAAACGGTTACAAGTATGAGGAATCTTACCAAACCTTTTGGTATATCCCAAAATACCAACCTACAGTTGAACTCATGGTTTTAAAAACCGGTACGGTGAAAGAACCGGAAAATGTTCTAATTACCGGTTTTATGGTCAGACCGAGGTCGGACCGATGGTCGAACCGATGACGTCATAAATAATTTAATTATTATTTATTTAAATTATATAAATAATTAATAATTTTTTAATCTACTAAAAACATAATTATGCTCATATTCAAAGTTTTCCCAAGCATAAGTGAGGTCAAAGTTCAAGACAATAGGGAATGGGGATGATGAAGTGCCAACAATACCAAGCATCTTTGTTGTTTCAAGTTTTCAACTTTCATATCAACAACTCATGCATTTTTATCTATAGCTTTGTCTTTTAATAAAAAGATACACATAAATTCCACAACAATAAGTTCATTAGTCATTACATTTACATCCAAATGGCAAATAACAATTAAGTTCATTACATTCAAATAGCAAATAAGTTTTAAAGTTACAAACAAACAACTACTAAATTATAAGACCCAAGCTTCATTAGTTATGAAGAAAATTGAAATCAATATCATCATGTGAACCAAATGCTCCACCACTAGCATCATTATCATCATCCTCATCCTCATCTTCTTCATCTTCAACATGAATAGGATGATTTTTATCTCTAAATCCGGGAGGAGCATCATCTTCATCACCAAATGATTCCAAATTAATGTCATCATCATCCTCAATTACTTCATTGTCCATATCTATACAAATTCCAAAATCAAAGAATAATAAATGAATTAACTTCCTCTAATAATCATTTCTCATAAATCATAAATAGTATAATTAAAATATGCTACTAGGTAAAGAATTATTATAAGTTAACCTCTTTGTACATGGCTAGAAGACCCTTCTCCAATTGGATAGGCTCCTTCTTCATATAATGCATTCTCTATCTCCTCATGATCTAGAAATGGAGGTTCCTCATCTTCCACTACCCAAAATTCAGTTTTATCGATACTTGCATAATCAATAGGATCAAAATTGAACTTCTTCCTTTTGACTCTATATCATAAGATGAACATAATCAATAATTTAATTAGTAACAAAATCACTTATATTTCACAATCACAAATAACACACTTGACCAAATCAGTGAATCACTCATATTTCCCTACAAAAACATTGAAACAAGGAGATTATATAATATATACCTTTCTTTCAATCGGTAGTTATAATGAACAAATACAAGATCATTAAGTCGTTGATGCTCTAATCTATTTCTTCTTTTGGTATGTATTTGTTCAAAAACACTCCAATTCCGCTCACATCCCGAAGAGGCAGCTGTTTGGCTAAGAATCCGAATTGCAAACTTTTGTAAGGTTGGAGCACAAGATCCAAACAACTTCCACCACTCATCTAAGTTCCATATACAACATAAAACAAAGATATAATAAATCAATAAACACAACTATACTTATCCAAAAAATATTAAGTAAAAAAAAAGCTATGATCTTTAAAACATATTTTCATTTTATTATTAGCTAAAGTAAACAATATCTTACCCGGCTGAGATGTCTTGGCTGATTCTTGAGCAAGTTGGGTTCCAAAAGTTTGTTCACGCTCTCGAAATAGCCTTAATTCCTCCACCAACTTCAACCGACCAACTGAAACTTTTGATTCAATAACATCTGTCACAGCAGATTGTGTCTCTAGCCTCTTATTAAGAGTGGATGAGTCATATTGGAATGCATGATTCAACCAGTAAGCAGCAGCATGAATATCTCTATAGAATTGATTATCCCAACGATCCTTGATAATATTAACATAAGGCTCCCATAGTCTCTTCTTGTCCTTGAAAATTTTTTTGATTCCATCAATTACTCTATACATGCCATCATATACATAACCCATAGCTGGTTTTTCGTCAGAATCAACAATGCGTAATAAACGAATCAATGGTGACATAATATGCACAATTACATGACAATCATTCCAAAATTGATTGTCAAGAATGATTTTCACCACTGCCTTTGCTTTCTTATCTTTTGCATATCTTGATTCAACATAAAATTTGCTAGTCACCAATGCTTGTAAGTCATGCTTATGTTCCTTAAGACTCCCTAAGGCAATGAAAGTAGTAGCAAACCTAGTTGGTCCTGGACGCACAATTTCAGTCCAATTTTTTCTAGTCCTCAACCAAGCTTGCAAAGCCACATGGTTATAGATGAACACTGTGATCTTGGATGCACGCTTTGCAAGTTTAGCTATATGATCCATCTTCCCAATCTCCTTAAAAATTAAGTTTAGGCAATGTGCTGCACAAGGTGACCAACTAATGTTCCTATATTTTCCACACACAATTTTTCCAGCAGCCACATAATTTGCAGCATTGTCAGTGACCAAATGTACTATATTTGCAGGACCAACCCAACTAATAATTTCATCAAACAAGTTACTCAAATTAATAGCATCCTTAACCAGGTCAGAAGCATCAACAGAACGTATAAAAATAATTCCTTTAGGACAATAGACAAGAAAATTAATCAATGTTCTATGCCTAGTATCAGTCCACCCATCAGCCATTATTGTACAACCAGTATCAGCCCAATATGAACGATGAGAATCAACAATCAATTGAACTTCTCTTTTTGCATCTCTCAACAAAGGCACTCGAAGGGCATGATAATTTGGGCCTCTATATCCAGGACCATAAGAAGCTACAGCATTAAGCATAGGTTGATAATAACTAGAATTCACAGCATTAATTGGAATGCAAGCATCATACATCCATCTTGCTACAGACATATCAACCCTCCACTTTTTTTCTTTGCCAGCAAGCACACTTTTAATAGAAGGTTGAGCTCCCGGTGTTGTTCTAGGAGCGAAGTAATTATCAATATTACCAACCTTTCTCTTGCCAAGATTGGTTCTTGGTGGAAAATTACTAAGACCACTTCTATTTCCCCTACTTAATCCCCTACCTCTAGGAGTAATTTCTTGGACATCTTCAAATTCTGGTGAGTCCTCTAATGGTGAATAATTAGATGCTTCTTGATCCTTTTTTGTTTGTTCTTTAGATTTTGAAATTCCCTTCAAATTCTCAACCATTTGAAACCTAACATCATAAGGTACACCCATACATGCAGCCACATCACCTTTAATTCCAGCTAGATGTCTTTTCATCCTATTAATGCCCCCTCCTTTATAACTTTTCCCACAATGTATACATCTATAACTACTTTTTCCATCTTTCAACTCTTCAGTTACATGATCCCATGCAGGATCACATTTCGCTCTCACAGATGAAGAATTAGCATTTGACCCGGTAGATGCATGTTCATTAGATGGTACAGACGCGGACTCCATTTCACTCAACAATTTCAGACTGACAGCAACAATTTTATCAACAAATAAATTCATCAATACAACATTCACAATCAATAGTATAAATGTATAATACAATACACTGTAAACTATATTTCACAAACAATACTCTGTAAATCAAATCCCCAACAGACACAAAATCACAGATAAACTAAAATGCAATTGTAAACTAATAATTGAAGTTACCACTTACCAGTTTGATCACGGAAGGAGAACTTGAGATGAAGCCGGGAACATGGATATAGAATCTGTGATGAAGCCGAGAGAAATGAAGAAAAAAAAAAAACAGAGAAAATTATCAAAATCAAAATCAACTAATCAAAATCATAAAAAAACAAAAGAAAATTAATTATTAGTTTAGTACTTGATGAAGCTGAGAGAAATGAAAAAAAAAAAAAAAAACAGAACCGAGAAAATGAAAAAGAAAATCAAAATAAAAAAAACTTAGAAGTTTAGAAATTAGAACATTACCTGTGCAGAGAGCAGAGCAAGCCGCTGTGCAGAGAAGATCAGAGCTGCGGCTGTGCAGGGAGCGCTGCAGCGGCTGTGCAGGGAGCGCCGCAGCAGCTGTGCAGAAGGCGCTCTTGTGCACAGCGAGCGCTTGACTGAGGCAGCAGAGGCGAGCTTGAGTGCTTGACTGAGGCAGAGGCTAGAGAGAGTGAGGCGAGCTTGATTGCGTGAGTGAGATGAGAGCTTGATTGCGTGAGGCTAGAGAGGTGTGCCGCGTGAGTGAGATGTATGAGAGTCTGAGCTTGAAGGTGAGTGAGATGAGTGACTGAGTGGCTTAGGGTTAGATTTTTCATTTTAGGACAAGGGCCAAAACGACGTAGTGTAACGCTGGGAAGTAAAAAAAATTAAAAAATTGAAAATCCCCCAACCGGTCAAGAACCGGTTCAACTTCCGGTTTTTCCGGTTTTAAGGTTGAACCGGCCGGGTTTCACTGTTTAACGGTTTTTAGCTTATTTCCGGTTTTTTAGTATAACCGGACCGGATTAGAGGCCGGTTCCCGGTTGAACCGGTCGGACCGGCCGGTCCGGTCCGGTTTTTAAAACCATGGTTTGAACTCTTACCCCAATACCCAATTGGACTTGTGTTGTAGCAGTAATCTCTTCGTTCAATGCACGAATTCCAGTATGTGACAAACCAATGATGCATGGACCCCAAAACGTGACTAACACACCGACTTAAGGAAGATTGTTGGTTGCAAAGTTTTTCAGTTCATCAACAATAAAGATTAGGAAGCTCCTTAGTCACAAAACCCTTGGCATAAAGACGCACTAGCTTCTACTAAGAGAATGATGAACTAGAGCAATTTCTGCCTCCGGTCACAATATGCATGTATTATCACTTTGCATCACCTTGTATACGCTTGTGATGACTCTTAAAATAATCCTTGTATATGTCTAGGGTTGTGAAAAAAAAAACCCTATACAAATACTTAAGGATATGCATATAATGAAATCTGGAAAATCTGATTTCGTAATTCTCGACAAATATAGCTTCTGTCAAGATTCAACATTAAATTTTGATAAAAGTCTTTTGTCAAGATTGCTATCAAGTTTTAATGAACAACACTTCATTCACTTGTTTTTTGGTCAGACTTACATGGCTTCAATACTTAACTTGAACACTTGTTTCTTGAAGTACTAAACACATTCTAGATCTACCTAATTACAAGTAAAGTGCATTTTGCCAAAAAATTAGCCAATTACATAAAAATGTCCCTAATAGGTTCTAGTAGTACACTGATCACACACTATCTTATTTCCACCCACCAAAGCTAAATATATACAAATTACATAATAATTATAATCTAGAATGTAGTTTATTACAAAGGAATTGTATAGACTTAGTGAAAATCATATCTCCATCCAATTATACTTGTACAATGGAGAAATATGTTGAGTTCCACTAAGGGATTGCAATGGGATAGGGCAGAATCAGATTATAAAAGCAATGTACCAAATCTTGTTCCGTCTTTGAGGAAAAGAAAATATGCATGAAATGAGAGCAGTGATGAGAGTTATCAATGTATTTTGTTATCCCTAATGAGGTGAATGTGACGCAAATGAAAAACAAAGATGCTAAGTAAATGGGAGGGGACAGTGATGAGAGTTACGAAAGAGAGGGAGCTACGTGTTTTCAAGGATGCCAATAGAATATATAAATGTATTAAATTATTCATAGGATTTATGAAAAAATATTAAATATATCTATAAATAATTTAATATATTTTAAATAAAAATATATGTGCACGTTTAAGGCAAGAAAAAATCGTGGGATGTACGGGAGGGTATGGTGGGTCAGGGCAGGCTAAGGCATTTTACCATCCTTACATCCTACTACCTTATCTCCGTATCTCGTAACATCAAAATAAGTTTTAAATTTTTTTTTTTAAATGATGATAAAAAAGTTGTCACTTTCCTGAAAATGTTAAAACTCTAATCAATTACACTGCTTCTTATGAATAGGACAAAGTCTTCCACCAATCGGTGTTGAAGGATTCATATTAAATAACATAATTCATTAAATATTTATTTATTTAATTATACATATTAAATATGTATGTATCATGGTTTTTTTTTTTTTTTTTTTTTTTTTAAACTTTCACATGTAATACATGGGTTTTTGACTATACACACACATAAATACTTTGTGTGTGTCAACTAATTAATATTCGTATGCCTTATTCTATTTTGAGTCTTTTTTTTTTTTTTTTTTTTTATAAAAAATATGGGGAGCATATCACCTATAATCGGCAAATATGAAATTCTTACAATATATCTAGTTGGACCAATAACAAAGTGCCAATTTTTTTTTTTTTAAAAGACAAGTCATTTCTAATTCACAAATTGATGTTTTAAACCATAAACAACACAATCACCACTCACTCTCTCTAACAATCGAACAACCCCAAATATTCTCACCTAGTTGTTAGCGTACTAGATTTGAAGCCACAACGACCATGACCCTGGCCACCAAAGGCATCCCAAATAGGGGAAAGAAAGATTGTTTATATTCTAAAATAAAATATGGGTTACTATGAATTGGATCAAAAAATTCAGGACTAAAAGAAATACATTATATGTTATATTATTTTATTTTAATTTTTTTACATTTCAATTTAATAGCGTACTTATGTTATTTTGATGTAATTTTATAAGATCATTGTAAAAAATCAACTTATTAAACATTTGATATGTTTAGTAATTTTTTCTTTAATTTTTATTTGTGTTTTGATTATCAAATACTTAACAATTTTATCTAGAAGATCGTGTTTCATATATTCCTTTACTAAGCCAAAAAAAAAAAAAAAAACTATATTTGTATCATATTATTATTGTTCGGGCCGAAATCTGAAAATTCCGAATAGGTTATTGGGATGGATCAAAGTCCACAACAATTAATTGTATTGGAGTAAATTTTTAAACCAACAGTTGAACTTGAAACAATAATTTCTCATGAAAGATTGATAACAAACAATGTATGGGATAAAAACTGATAATAAGATAAAATTTGTTTTATTTCTTCTTCCTTGGAATTGCCGAGGAGTCTTCACACTTAGTAAGATACAAGATCAGACTCTTGTTCACTGTATTCTCTTTTTTTAGGATCCGATCCCTATACATTTGGGATTTTTCCCTTCTTATAGTCTCATTGTTTCAATCTTGGCTCTCCACTTGGATGGCAAGTGATTCTTCTCTTGGATACTTATTGCATCTCCCTTATTTCCTCCTTTTGATATTATGCTGAGCAGGTAACAAGATATGCAAACACTATTTAGGTGTCATTAAACTATTAATGCAGCATGCCTAGTTGGTACAGAAGATTTAATGCGAAATGCGAAGGTGGATGTGTCTTTGCCAAGAAGTTTCCTTTGAGACTTATCCAGGTCAATTACTATTACCCTCCTCGGTCAGGTGCATTTGACTTTGCCTATGAGCTTTGTGGCTTCCTCGGCTCATCCGCTCCCTAACTCTTTCTTCAGACTTACTACTTCCTCAGACAATTTTTTTCCTCGGCTCGGATGGGCTTATATAGATCACTTATACCTTTAGTTGAGCCTGTGCAGAGCCTAGTTAAGGCCTAATCTGTTGTGTGTCCTTTTGGTCCTTGTAATTATAACTTAAAAAATATTTTTTTTGTTTATTTAAAATCTGATACACACATGCATATTATATATGGGAATAAAACATAATAATTCCAAATTCCATATCATATTGATCTTGTCCAAAGTTTTTTTTCTCTTATCCCAAATTTACTGCTCTCATTAGTCACGAGCCTACTACACTTTTTCTAGCTTATCACCATTTTCTTTTGGATGTTTATACTTTATGCATTTAGGGTTTAATTAAATACCACTAATTTTGTTGAAAACTTATTGTTGAAAACACTTTAGCAAAATAATTTTTAAGTTATGAATAGTGCTGTGGGACCTAGGATTTACCTAAAAATCTGTTTTTTCACAAGTTTGACTGGGTCATAAACAGTGCCGTGAGATCCAGCGAAAAACGCAAAATGCAACTTCATTTCTAGGCAAACACATGTTTAGATTAATCTCTTGCCTTGATTTTTCTTAACTACGTATTATTATTTTTGTTTATTCTAATGGCATGAATTGATTACTTTGATTGTCCTTTGTTGTTAATATCGATTAGTATTTTTTAGGTTTTTTTTTTTTTTTTTTTTCAATCTTGTCTTTTAATCTTGCCATCCTTAGATTGAAAATCTTGGTTCCTCCATTGACTGAGGTGATATGCTCTTGAAAATTTGATCATATTTGAACAGTTAATAAACACAATGTTGAAAATTTCTTGATTTACCATTTACTTTATTTGAAAAGTCAATATTACTTTTCTTTATGCATCTAGTTTCGTTTGAGTTTGTGATATGCATTTGTGTTAGAACTACATTCTTTCACCCTTGTATTTGCATATTTTTTTTTCTAAAAAAAAAAAAAAAACTTAAAACGCTTGACTTTTGGTTCACCTTATAAAATTATACTACATAAGCTTTCAAGTCCTTACAATTTCTCATGTCATTATTCTAATATATATTTTTAATTAATTTTTAATTATATATATTTTTTAAAATCCTCCATTAGAGTTTTGCTGTGTCACATTTTCTTTAAATGGTAAAATAGATAGACCTATACAAACACAATAACAATACTTACCTATTAATAACTAATATTAATTTTTATATCTAAAAAAAAAAAAAAGGAGGGAAAAAAATCTTTTTTTTTTTTTAAACATTCCAATGTACAGTTATTGACAAGTACCATTTTATTTAAAGCCTTTTTGTTAAAGAGTGCCTTAAGGCACAAGTTAAGAGGCAGTTAATGCTCTATTAATTGAGGAATAAAATTTTCTTCCATTGAATCTTCTAATTCCTTCAATTTTTTAGTTTAGATGTAAGACATGAGATAGTATTACAAATGCCATATGTTCCGCATCCAGCTAAAAATATGAGGGGATTGGAGGGGATTTTTTCCCACTTAAAATGATGCTTTTATACATTATTCAAAATATAAAATCACACCATCCACATTCATCAAGAAAAACACAAGTAACCATAAGAATCTGTGCATAGAAAGCAATGAATTATTGAAAAGTATATTTTTCTTGTTTAAAAAAAGTGTGTTGTAGCTCATCATTGAATATTTATTGTTTCTTAACTTGTACCTTTTGAGTACTTTTTTTTTTTTTTTTTTTTTGAGAAACCAGACCCAGAGGTCAAATGAAATAAAATAAAACATGAAGTTACAAGAAATCCCTTACAACAAGAAACCAGACCCAGAGCACTTGTTAAGAGGACATTTGTTTTAATGACAATGCATTAAATAATCATTCCTTAAAAGTTACACTTTCTGTTTAAATAATTCAACTTAGTAAAAGAATATTACTAATGGACTCTATTAGCCATTCAGCAAAAAAAAAAAAAAAAAAAGGACTCTATTAGCCAAAAAAATCAAATTAAAAGATACTCTCTCCGTCCTACTTTTTTTGTCCTGTTTGAAAAGTCAAACTTTTTAGGAGAATATCATTTATTATTTTATCTACCTTTTAAAAAATGCACAAGTTTCCAAAACTACCCTTAAAAAAATTTATCAAAAAATTGAATTAGTAAATTAATAGGGGTATAATAGAAACATTAATAAATTAATGACTTTTATTTTTAAAAACATGACAATATTTTGGGACATCTCAAAATGGAATAGATGATAAAAAAAGTGGGATCGAAGGAGTACATGCTTTCAAAACTATCATGATTTTTTTTTTTTTTTGGGAAATATTAACAAATGTCATATGTTTTTTTTGTTGGATGTGATTTTTTTTCCACTTAAAATGATGCTTTTATACATTTTTCAAAATATAAAGTCACACCATCCACATTCATCAAGAAAAACACAAGCAACCATAATAATATGTGCATAGAAAGCAATAAATTATTGAAAAGTATTTTTTCTTGTTGAAAAAAAAGTGCATTGCAGCTCATCATTGAATATTTAGGGCCTGTTTGGTTGTGCTGTTTAAATAACAGTTTTTGTTATTTAAATAACATAATACATATTTTCACAATACTTTTTTTCTTACACGTATTTCACAACACTTAAATAATATTACTAGAACAACATTACCAAATAGAGCTTTATTGTTTCTTAACTTGTACATTTTGAACACTTGTTAACAGGACATTTTGTTTAAATGACAATGCATTAAATAATAATTCCTTAAAAGTTGCTCTTTTTTTTAGGGAGAAAAAAAGTTACTCTTTGTGTTTAAAGAATTCAACTTAGTAAAAGATTATTACTTAATTGTATTAGCCAAAAAAAAATCAAATTAAAAGATACATGTTTCCAAAACTACCATGATTTTTTTTTTTATGGGAAATGTTAATGAATGCTTTAAAGGCATTGGTTTAGAAACTATTTTTAGAAATATTTTATAGGAAAATGATAAAATAATTAATTTTTTTGACAATTTTTTATATTTTTCATAAAAGTGATGTTAAAACTTTCTTAATATTATTTATTAACAATTTTCCTAAAGACACTTGTTAACATGCCTTCCTTATTTTTATTTTTTATTTTTTTAATAAGTAGATAGTTGGTTAGGTGGGAGGTGTGTTTGATTTGAATTACAGATGTACTACAAAATATGTTATTATTATTATTATTATTATATCTGTGGGAACCTAAGATGTGTAGGCTTGCTTGGTAACTCCTAGGCATGCTTGGCAACGTCCTCGGCCTCCTTGGCATGCTTCGCAACGTCCTAGGAGTCCCACATCGAAGATAAAACCCCCCACTTGCTTCCTTATAAGCTGTGAAGCCAAGGGAGTAGTGTACCACCAAGCTCTCATATATATAGAAGCTTGGTGGTACACTACTCCCTTGGCTTCACAGCTTATAAGGAAGCAAGTGGGGGGTTTTATCTTCGATGTGGGACTCCTAGGACCTTGCGGAAAGCATGCCGAGGAGGCCGAGGACGTTGCAAGCATGCCTAGGACGTTGTCAAGGCATGCCTAGGACGTTGCGAAGCATGCCAAGGAGGCCGAGGACGTTGCCAAGCATGCCTAGGAGTTGCCAAGCAAGCCTACACATCTTAAGTTCCCACATTAAAAGGGCCCTTTTAATGTGGGAACCTAAGATGTGTAGGCATGCTTGGCAACGTCCTCGGCCTCCTCGGCATGCTTCCCGCAAGGTCCTAGGAGTCCCACATCGAAGATAAAACCCCCCACTTGCTTCCTTATAAGCTGTGAAGCCAAGGGAGTAGTGTACCACCAGACGGCGCCAATTGTAAGGACCAGATCTGGCTCGAATCCAGAACGGGAATGGATCCAGGCCCACGTAGCCCAAACAATGAATTTATAGAGTGCAGGAAAGAAAGCTAGTCTGATCTTGGGCCAAAATATTGGATTTTAGTGTAAAAAAGATTCAAGATACGAGCACGGTATGTAGCAATAAATCATCTTCGGACATGCCCTAAAGATCTGATTTTCCTTCTTCTTTTTTCCTTTTTTTCCGGTCCCCATTCCTTCTGTCCTTCCTCGCCTTATATACCATAGCATTTTTGCCTTTTTCATCATCCACGTGTGGGCTTGGCATTCAACGTTCTTTTTTCGTCATCCCCCTCGCCCTCTCTTGAATCTTCCATTCTTAGCTGGAAAGCTGCTCGTTCACTGTTCAGGTATCACCTCCACATTAATGCAGCCAGAAGGTTAGCTGGGAGACATTTAATGCGGAGGTGACAGCACCCCTAGATATTTGTCATTTCCTACCATTACTTTTTGTTTGATATTTTCCCTTTTGCTCCGTTATAAGTTTTGTCCTAGGCGTTGTTCTGAGTGATTAACAAGTTCACCAGGCACCTCGGACAAAAGTACCGAGGTGACCATCATCCTCGGACACGGTCCAATTCCTTACAAACATGCTCCACCTCTCCTCGGATGGTAATTTTGTCCATTCCTCGGCTGGATGTCCTCGGATGTTCGTCTCCCCTCACACGGGATATTGGGCCGGGCCCTTCCTCTCACACAGTTGGAACACAGGGCAAAATTGGCCCACACACACATATATATATATATATATATATATATTTTTTTTTTGAGGAAAAGGATCAAAACAATATGAGTGGGAAGAAATATATTTTTATTTTAATTAAAGCTACGCAGCCCATGGATATTCCCACTAGTTTATATTTATATAAATGGCAGTGTATTTTTTTAGGAAGAGTATAAATCTTAGATGCACGAATAGCGTTGCATCCAATGATCCGACAGCTACAATCCGGGTTTGAATTAGTATCAGAAGGTTTTGTGCTTCCTCAAGCTTGAGATCTATAGGCTCCACTTAAGCTGAAAATGATAAGGAATTTGAAACAGAGAAAACCCAAATTTATAAGAGGTAAATCGATATTCATTTTTCAACTTCTGTTCCAATATTAATCAAACCATTAGATTATCCTTTATGTGATTCTCAAAAAAAGAAAAAAGAATTCTCTCCATTATTCTCCTTTATTTGATTCTCAAAAAAGAAAAAAAAAAGTTTCCTCCTTTATTTATTTACCATTGTTCATAAATGTGTATATTCTCACAAACATGGGTATTTTTGTATTGGGTGTGAAATTCATATATTCTACTAAAGTTATGCATATATTGAATGTATAAGATAATTCGTAAATTACTGTAATATTTGATTTGTTAACCATGAAACTTTATTACAAGTGTAGGAACTTTGACGTGAAAAGAATAGCACTAGCCACTAAGATCATTCACAACAAGGATGTCAAATCCACTCAAAAATTATTTTTAGCATTTTAAATCACAAAAATTATGCACCATAAAAAATGCCATATTTTAAAAAATTTGACATCATGTTACAGTGAACTTTTATAAATGAGAGCTCATTGTAGCAACTTATTATTTTTTAATGATTTTGTGGTGGTTGGTTGTGGTGATTGTTTTTTATTATTTTAATGAGTTGTTTATATTATTATAAATGAAATAGTAAAAAAAAATAGAATCTTTAATGTGAGATGAATTGTAAAATGAGTTATTAAAATTAATAAAGTAGGTTTTTGAGTTGCTAAATGCTCTATTTTTTGAGAATCTTGATATGAATGCTGAGGACATGTTAACAATAGTGACATTGCCCCTTTTGAGCATTGATTCTCTCACATTTGTTGTGTACATCATCTATATACACATCATTCATTTTACATTTTAAATAAAGACATTAATAAAAAAAATGTATATCAAGTATAAAACTATATAAACATTGTGTGTACAAAGTGTATAATAACATGTCATAAATAATATCTTTTTTCCTCTTTTGCTTGGTATTCACAGAATATTATAAGTGACTGTTTCTCTATATTAACTCTAAAGGCTTGTTTGGTAAGAGATTTTTAGTAATACTGATTAAGTTTTATGGAAATATGTATATGTGAAAAAGTGTGTAAAAATTCGTGTTGTAATATTTAAACAACAGTTTTTATTGTTTAAACACCGTTACCAAACAAGGCCTTCAGTATCCATGAAGTCAAGTTTATTTATTCATTAATCATTAGTAAAATGTATTATTTTAATAAAAAATTTAAATTTTAAGACAAAAATTAAAATAAATCTAAGATTCTTTATATAATAAGATATAATACTTAGTAAATATGACAAATTATTATTATTATTATTATTATTATTGTGGGGTCGTAAAGCCCAGTAACTTGCGTCCACCTCTTGTACTGGGCTTGAGGCCCAAGTCAAGGCCTATAATCGCATATGAAGAAGACAGGGGTGATCATGGCAGCCCAAAAAACCTCGCCGAGAACAACTTTGTCCTCGGCTAGCCAAGGCCAAGGTAGGAGAAGAGTTATTTATCGACAAATGCAATCTCCCAAAGCCTCCCAAAGAAAAAGATAAGTACAATAGGTAAGCACACTAGAGCATGGCGGTAGAGCAATTCCAGGAAAAGCTGCTACCTCCCTATTATATGCACTATAGCTAACTCTCTGGTCGTATTAATGTGGAGAAAACCTTTGAACAGTGTTACCTTGGCTACCCCGACTTACAGAAGGTTTGAGGGAGTGTCTAATGGGACAAGTACTCAAGTAGTGGCCTAGTTGATCAACAAGTGTAGGGCCAAGATGGTCCGAACGGAACTATATAATGTAATCTCCCAAAACCTCCCAAAGAAAAAGATAAGTACAATAGGTAAGCACATTGAAGCATGGCAGTGGAGCAATTCTAAGAAAAGCTGCTACCTCCTCATTACATGCACCATAGCTAACCTTCTGGCCGTATTAATGTGGAGAAAAGCCCTGAACAGTGTTACCTTGGCTACCCTGACTCACAGAAGGTCTGAGGGAGTGTCTGATGGGACAAGTACTTAAGTAGTGGCCTAGCTGATTAACAAGCGTAGGGCCAAGATGGTCCAAACGGAATTATATAATGTAAGAGACCTTCCATGGAGAAGAGATCAGAAAATTGTAAGAGAAAGTACTTTAGTAGTCTGAGCCATATATGTAACCATCTTCCATCAATACATACAGGAACATGCCTCCTCGGACTACGCCGAGGATAAGTTTACTTAGATAACTCCGGTCTGTTTCCCTTTGATTACCTGTTAAAACCCATTCTAATTGTTATCCTACTTATTAAGACCTAGTTCTTCTATCCACTCTCTACAAATTCATTATGTTAGGCTCATTGGGTTTGAATTCATTCATTTTATAGGAATAGTATTCAAACCCAGTCCCTACAATTATTATTTTACTTCAATTGTTCTCTCAACCAAACAAAAACTTATATATATATATATATATATATATATATATATATCATATTTTTACCATTTTACCTTTCTACCAAACACATATGGAGAAAAACAATAATATTTCAATCTTTATACATTTTTATCATTTGAACTAAACTAAGGGAAAATGTTTCTCTTCAAATTAGTTTGAATAGTTTCTCTCTAAACTAGTTTGGAGAGAAACTCTTCCCCTTATATCTTTTTATTGAATATGAATTGTGAAAATTTAACCGGTGGATTGCATATTCTTATTATACTCTCTATATTTGCAAAATTTTAAAAAAAATGAAAGACTAATAGCTATATCATCAATGACATGTTTAAATTTCAATTATTTGTGATAAAAAATTATGTACAAAAATAACCTTATTGATCAAATAGTAAATAAAATTTTATTTGAACAAAATTTGGCATGCATGTTAAGAATATAAAAAACATGTAATCTAATGGTCAAATTTTTAAAGTTCACTTTCAATTAAAAAAAAAGAGAGACAAGTTTAGAAGGTTTTTCTCCAAACTTGTCTCCAAACGAAGTGTGTGTATATATATATTTATTAATTTTTTTTTTTCATTTTTATAAGGCATTTAAATTTGTATAAATAAGCAGCATGCGGGAGAGCAGAGTTACTCGTATTAAGAAGTTTTCAACTTCCAGGAAACTTCCGAAACCTAAGCAGATATAGGCATCTGTGAACCCAATTAGTTAATTTTTTCCATTGCTTTTGTCCTGTTTCCAATACATGGACACCAAGGTATTATCCACCGGAGTTCGCTACTCAAACTTGCCGGAAAGTTATGTCAGGCCAGAATCAGACCGACCCCGCCTATCTGAAGTCTCTGCTTGTGATGATGTTCCTGTCATTGACTTGGGTTTAAAGGATAGATCCCAAGTTGTCAAACAAATTGCAGAGGCCTGCAAATCCTATGGCTTTTTTCAGGTACACACATATTAGCATATTCAACTCACTCACTTTTACCCTCTCATAAATTACATACTAGTTTATTACATATACAAGTCACTCACTTTTTACTCTCTCTCCCACATATATATAGCTAATTTATCATTTTTTTCCTTTGACATATAACTAGGTGACCAATCATGGTGTGTCTTTGGAGGCAGTAGAAAAAATGTTACAAGTAGCCACTGAGTTCTTTAGCCTACCTGTGGAAGAGAAGTTGAAGTTGTACTCAGATGATCCATCAAAGACAATGAGACTTTCTACAAGTTTTAATGTGAAGAAGGAAAAAGTTCACAATTGGAGAGACTATCTTAGACTTCACTGTTATCCTTTGGACAAATATGTGCCTGAGTGGCCTTCCAATCCTCCTGATTTCAAGTAAGTACTTTTTATCCTCTCTCTCTCAAAAAATTTTTTTTTTTTGAAGTATGAATATTAATATTATTTTAGTGACGACATAAAGTTCTTTTGGTCCCTTAAAAATCCTTTTTTTTTTTAAATTTATTTATTGGAATTAATCATTCTATCATATTTATTATTAAACAAATATATATCATAATAGAAAGTTGTGTTTAAAATTTAAGTTTCGAGTTCTGGACACCGACATTAACAAAAATTATAATTAATATGGTTAACTGTACAAGGAGTTAGAATAACTGAAATAACTGAAAAACGGTTTCCCTAGTGATATACATATATTTTATATGGTTTCCTTGAATATTTTGTTGTCTTCTCCATGATTGACATCATATATCACCAATTTTAAGTTTTAAAATGCTGAATTATCACAAAACCCTCAATTTTATGAGATGTTCCTAAAGAGATTTTGTACCATAATCTTACTAGGTATTTGCATTAACATCAAGCTTCATTTGTCCATGCAAGTGCTTGGACTTTCCATTTGCATTCATGCTTTTCGCCATAGAAACGTTTTGATACCATATAATCCATTCCTTTTCTTTCTTCTTCCTTCACACTTTACTCAAACATATATGTATCATCACAACTTCCCTCAAAACTAAATGAGGACCAGGGAATTCGCAATTTTCTTTGTCATGTAGTAGATTTCGATCCATTTGTTGAAGACAACATGTTATAATATGATTGACATGACAACAATATCTAATCAAGGTTATGATTCAATGGAAGTTTTTTGATTCTTTCTTGAAGAATAAACTGGATTCAAATTTCTCTTATTTATTTATGAAAAATAAAATAAAAATGAAGAAAAAAAAAAAGAATTCAATGACATCACCATGTGCCTATGCGCGATTCCCTATGCTGGTACACAAGCATATACTGCTACATGCCACACCAGCAGTCACATGTGCAAATACAAACACAAATTATAAAAGAATGACCATATTTTAGCAACTGTTGGTCAAGTCGATTTGTCTCTTTGCAATGCTACAGAACACAGACATGCCTTTTTTAGATACATTGTCTTTTGTAATGGTTGTTTGTATTTTGTAATAAGCAGAAACATTACAAGTTTAAAATCGAAAATCAACTTGTAATTAAAATCTCTGATATCATGTGAACGAAAGTAACAACACAAGGGCACATATAAATTAGAAACTAGCCCTTTCAAAAAAAAAAAAAAAACAGCTTAAGTGTTTTGTTAGCTTATCAAAACATAGTTTTGTTTAATCTAAAACATCATCAATATATAAATAAATGGCCATGTTAAGGGGTAATTTTAAATTAATTGTTAATAAATAATTTTAATAAAATTTCGACATATTTTTTTTATAAAAAATATAAAAAGCCATAAAAAATTATTGATTTCTTTTTCTATAATAAGTGTATCTTAAATCGATGCTTTAGAAAACCTGTAATTTTTCTCATAAATAAAAATATTTATTTTATAACTTTATAATTACAACAATGGAAAGAGAAATTTAAATTTTGGTGCTTCTTACAAAAGAAAGTCATTTGTTTCGTCTACGAAAATTTTAGTCAATTTACTACGGCAAAAAAAAAGAAAAAAAAAAAAGAAAAAAAAAGCGGAAAGCATAAACTTAGTGGATTCCACATAATTCGGCTAAAAGTTAAATATTTTTTTTTAACTTATCAGATTTATGTGACAGAGAACAATTCCTAGAGGATTCCATTTCATTGGACCAGATTGGCTGTCATCCTGTGAGTCGGTGACTGATCTTTCATGAGAAAGGATATAATTATTAACAAAAACAAGCAATTAATTAACTTCTTAATTAATGTAAACAAAATCTCTACACAACAAACACGGATTCGGCTTCCACTACAATATCCTAGTGCTTCACGTTGTAGGACTATTATTGGATGCTACATCTCATCATAAATTTAATCAGTATCTCTAGAATTTACCACTAATGTAAAAAACAAAAAATATAACGTCATAGTGTCTTTTGTACATACGTCTAATACATAGTACCGTAAGTTGTAAGATAAACTCTAGATATTTCCGAAGCACGATAACACGGTGTTCCTTTCTTTTACATTTATAGTGAATTTCGGAAACAACTAATTATTAGTCAGTTAACCCTAATCGCAGATTAGTGGGTAAACCCAGGAAAAAGAACTAGTTTAAGCCCATTGTTATTGGTTGACTTGACTCAGTCAGATCATTGAAGAGTGGGACACATAGCTTTAGGCGCAGTTAATGGGAGACTTTTTGTTTTTTTATGATAGCGTGGTCACATGGGCCAAGGAATTAAATGTGTATTGAAGACTTTTTCCTCTTACTTTTCTCTTTCTACTGATTGAATGGTGATGACGCCACTTGATGGTACAGTGCTGATATCATGGCCATTGAAATTGTGTATATTGTTTCTGGGTGAAAGTTGGACCTGTACATATTTAATTTTGCCAGAATTTTCCTACTACATCAGCGAGAAATGCCGTGTTGATGTCATGAAAGCTGAACACACGGTTTTCGATTGATTATTAGTATTATTGAGGTGTAATCCAGTATGGGAGTTCCTTTAACTTCCATTGACCACCAATCCAATTTAATATTGTTCCTTCGCATGGAGCCAACTCAGCCTCTTCTAGAAATATTTTGTACACTTGTTATTATATATGCGTGTATATATATATATATATAAATTCAATTATTACAATAGTTTTAAAAATCAGTACAAGCAAAGAATCAATTTTTGTTCTGATTTTCGGTTGTTTATCAATTTGAAGGATTTTTATTGGATTGGATTTGTAACTGGTTCTTGATTGAATCGGCTCGACTAGCTAGTCTGATTTTTAAAATTATGATTGTTATTGTATATAGGAATAGAAAAAAAGAAATTCAAATCTGATTCTATTCGAGAATGTCTCGAATGAGATTAAGTAATGTCATTGAAACTCTTATTAAAAGCTTATAATAATAATAATAATATCCTACTAGGTAGGTTGTCAGGAGAACTTATTTAATATTGTGAAAGATTTGCTGATCCTCTTAATTATTAAGAAACTAATCATTTTCAATTTAAAACCTTACACAGTTCACATGATTATTAAAATCCTGAATGATTTACTTGTTAGGAGAATGACTCATATGACTCATCTGAATGAGTGAATAATTTATAATTTATTAGTTTCTAAGGTCAATAGTCTCACTATTATAAGTTGTTTGATCCTGTTCTGATATTCTTTCTTTTGATAACTATTTTTTATGAGGGTTTTTGGAGTTAGTTTATGAAGATCTAAGCAAATTGATGCTTATAATAAATGGTGGTAGGGGGAATCGACTTTGATACTCATTTATAGGAGACTTTTGGATAATGCAATTGGGTCATAAAACTCTTTACAATAATCTTAGCATATTGATAGGATTTTGTATGTGTTTGGTATGATTTATTTTTTAGTTTATTTGATTAGATGCAAATTTTTAAGACTTTCTCTCTTTAGAGTGCAATTTATTTTACTTAATCATTTTTTAAATAAAATAAATCAATAAATTAAAGGTATCCTAATTGGATACTCAAACAATATGGAAGAAAGTGAAATCAAATATATGATGTTGTGACCAAATTGGTAACGACAACTTACATTGTGGACCTGTGTGCCTACCTGCCTTTGTCGTTCTTTGGTTTTACCTTCTTCAAAATTATATATATATATATATATATATAAAATGTTGTGACTTAGGATGATTTGGTTAGATCTTTTGTTTTCTCATAAAGAAAAAAGATCAACACTAACCTTTTGTTTTCGTAATTGAAAATTTTATTAACAAAAAAACTATAAGATTCCCCTTCTTTTTCACGAAATATTATAAAAATATAATAAATTTTTTAAAGGTGAATTCAAAATTTTATATTACCTACATTTTCATTTTCATACAAATATAGATTATAATGGTATTGATTAAAGTGTTTCCTTTACTGTTTTTAAATTTTTTCTATTATCCCTTTCTCTTTTTTTTTTTCTTTTTTCTTTTATAAATAAATTATCAAGTGAGCCATCTCACATGAGATCTCAAGTTTAATAAAAGGGAAAGTCGGTGAAAATAACTTTTGTCGCTGATAATGCCAAAAATTGTCAGTGAGTTGCACGGTCCTCACGTACCTCTCCCATTCCGTACTCGGTAGGGAACTTAATCATCAGGTGGTAAGTTGAAGTTACGACCTATCATGAGTTAAGGGTCGGACGGCCCAGGATGGCATTATAGGCAGATGAATAGTCAACAACCAGGAATGTGACATCCTTCGTAATCTGTTTAGGGTAATCTCCAACTGTCATGGGCAATGTGGCCGCACTGAGGGGGTATACTCGCGTTCCTTTGAATTCGACAAGCGGCGCGTTAGTTGGAACTAGTCACTCCTGCTCAATCCTCATTTACTAGAATGCCGGGTAATAGAGGATATCAGCAGAGCTCCCATTGTCTATAAGGACCTGGTGAGTATTGTAATCCCCTACTTGTATGCTAACAACGAGCGCATCGTCGTGCGTGTGGTGGAGACGTCAAGCATCTTTCTCTGAAAACCCAATCATGGGGTTGTTAACTTGTGCCATCTTTGGAATGAAACCCGTTAGTTGGACGCTCTGAACCATCCTTAGGTAAGTTTCACATGCCTTTTTGGATGAACCAGAAGCTGTGGTGCCCCTTACAATCATCCTTATGTCCCCTAGGGGGGCTAGGGGTGCTCGTCCTCCCTTCTTGCAGCCTGCTCCTATGGTGGGTCGGCCCTTTCTTTATTGACAAATCGATGTAGTTTCCCTTGTTTGATTAAGGCCTCAATCTTTTGCTTCAAGTCATAGCACTCAGACGTGTCATGACTGGGATCTCAATGGAAATGACAATACTTGTCTCTAGACCTCTTGCTAGGATCTCCCTTCAATTTGCCAGGCCACGTCAAGGTTGTATCGACCTTGATCTGCATTAACACCTGATCAATTAAGGTGGTCAGTGGGGTGAAGCTAGTGAACCTTCCAGTGGGGGGTCTGGAGTGCCTTTCCTCCCGTTGGTCTCTGATCCTAGCCGTCTTCCATCCCTTGTCTTGCCGTGCATCTTCTTGCCTTTCTCTCTTTTTGGGTTTCTCTTCTCTGGCCAGTAGCGCATCCTCTGTGTTCATGTACTTCGTAGCATGATAAAGCACATCTAACATGGTCTTTGGGTTGTTCTTGTATAAGGAGAACAAAAACTTCTCCTTTTGCAGACCATTGGTGAATGCAGCAATGAGTATCTTGTCATCAGTTTCATCTATCGAGAGGGCTTCCTTGTTGAAACGGGTGATGTAAGATCTCAGCGTCTCGTCCTCATGTTGCTTATTGCTCATTAGGCACACAGTGGACTTCTTATACCTGTGCCCCCCGATGAAGTGCGAGGCAGACTGAGTGCTCAGCTCCTTGAAGGTGCCGATGGAGTTGGGCGTCAACCTGCCAAACAATACCCTTGTAGGACCCTTTAGCGTAGTCGGGAAGGCTTGACACATGATTTCCTCCACCACGCCTTGCAAGTGCATAAGGGTTTTGAATGACTCTAAGTGATCTAAGGGATCCTTTGACCCGTCGTAGGCCTCTACCTGCGGCATACAAAGCTTCGGCCGAAGGGGGAACGAAGTGATGGGTGCTGTAAAAGGCGAGACTGTCCGGTGGACTAACTCGTCGAGGTCGCTTGACACCCATCCTCTGAGGGTGTTCATCATGAAGTCCATCAGCTCCTTCATCGTTTGCATCTCCGTGACTATGTGTGATGGTGCTGTTTCCGTGACAGATGGACGGCTGGTATCTTGTCGCTCTTGTCGGCTTGGAGCATTGTTGCCTTTTGGTCCTTCTCGGTCCCTTCTTTCGGTGCTGGTGCCCTCTTGCTCATCTTTGTGACTGTTAGGCCTAGCATCCCTTTGGTGTAGCTAATGTTTGTACCTGTCTTTCAAGAGCAGTAGTGCATGGTTCATCTCCATTGTTGTTGGTTGCCATTGAGCGAGTAAGTATCATGCAACTCTTTGTTCGGGAAGCAGCAATGTGGCTTTTAGTCTACTTATGCTCCCATAGATGGCGCTAATTGATGATGTCAAAAATCGTCAGTAAGTCGCATGGTCATCACGTGCTCTAGGCAGAACCTGTGAAACAAAAACAATGAAGACCTTGTAGAGAGTACCGATGTGGTACTGGCCAAATACCCTTTGAAAGTTAAGTTAGAGAACTTTCATAACTCTAGAGTGCCAGATTTGGGGTAAATTATGCGTACTTGTTTTTTGAGGGTTTTAGGTTTTTATAGTAGTGTAGAACTGACTTTCGTTTCTTGACTAGGAAGACGTTTTCTTATGGGGAAGATCCTCATAAACGTACATATTTTGCGGGATTTTTCCCATATTGGGAATCCATTGATTGAGATTAATTGTAGGGTGCAAGACATTTCCATTTAGGGTTCCTTGGAGACCACCTAAGCCATGTAGATGCCACACATGGCCTTGATATCCGTCCCCCTTATGTCTATTCATCTAGAATCCGTCCACAATTGAGGATCCAGTTGTCTTATATATTCTCCGTCTGGTACATTAATCCGTCATCTGGTCCTTGTTTCGATCATCTGTTATCTTAGTATCGTCACCTATGGCAGGCTTTAATGAACGAACTCGTCTTCCTTAATTTTATCCTCTTCAGTCGCAATTTTAACATGTGCCGGTATGAGTGGCAAAGAATAAGTGATTTAAAAAAAAAAAAAAATTATAAATCAAGAGAGAATAAGTGTTGAATTTATGTATAAGTATTAATTCACCAATATTCGTCAAACAATCATTAAGTTATCACAAATGGTATGGTACTAGGAAAAACAAATCCAAGTTAACAGTCTTGCAAATTTCATAAATGTGACACGGTATAAAACATTTACCGTAACTTACGCTAAAATTTTCTCTCTTTTTATTATTATTATTATTAATAATTATAAGTTTTTTTTTTGGAGGCATTATTATTAATAATTTATTATAATTTTTAGGTAGAAGTTGAGGATCAATTCGTCACTGAGTATGTAAGATTTTATTATTTAATAATATTGAACGTCAGTGCTTTCATCATCATTTTGATCATTCAACAATTAGTGTTTAATAAGTATAGTGTTTTCCAAGAACATTCTTTGTCTTAGCCTTCTAGGGAGATCCTTTGTCAAATCATGATTAACTAGAGGTTTTTTAATTTTATTTTTTTTAATACCTACATTATGACTATTTAGAATTCTTAATTTGACTTCACTTTCTCCAAATTCAACATCTTCACTCAACTCAACAATAAAATAGTGTTAGCAACGTAATCACAGTGGATTCTTGATATTGGTGTGTAGATAGGAGTTGTTATTGCATGGTTTGCAAGCATGTTTCTTCCCTCTCACAAAGGAGTTGGCTCCATAGTGCGTGGGACTCACCCCACAATGAGAGGGAGAAAGTATACAATAATTTCCCGAGAGAGAGATGTTGGACAGTCTATGCAAAGAATGAATGAAAAACAAAATGGTGAATGACAGGAGCTTTCATGAATTTTAGATAACAACAAGCTAGCCTAGTGCATTTCATTTTTTTTTTTTTTTAAGCTTCATTTGTTTAATTTTGACTAAAAAACTGAGATGGCTACTCTGTTGCAAAGGCACTAACACGCATCAGTATGCCATAATATATCTATTAAAGGTTGCCTATGGTAACTTCAAAACTTCCTCCCTCAACCTAAGGTGCTAGCTTGAAACAATTGAACATACCATTTGTTTATAATTCATTCTATGCTAGAGAAAGTGAAAATTCTGTTTAGAATCCTAGTTAACTAAGTGGTTTGTAGACTTCCATTCCAAGAAAAAAAAAAAAAAAAAACTAAGTGGTTTGTTGATTGATTACATAAGTTTATCATGGGTTCCATGTACAAGCAAATATAAATCACATATATCAAATCTAAACAATAAACAAGGAAGTACAAGAATCTGATAACGAAGTGGAAAATCAGTAAAAAAAATTATTTTCAAAGGAAAAGCCATTTTTGTGATCTAAAGGATTACTAATCCTTAAAACTTTTGAGGAATCCTTTATTATTGGTTGTGAATGACTGATTTTTCTCAATCTTTTCAACCTTGGTTCCATAGGAGCAAGTAAAAAAGATTGAGAAATAGAAAAATTTGCTTTGCTTCATTCTCAATTTCCACGAGATGATCATCTTAGGGCGATCCTTTTGTCTACGGATGATTGTAGAAAAATCACATGAAAAGATAGTTTACATACAAAACTTTGTGCAGCTAAAATCTTTATTGCAACCTTAGCAAGTGCCTTGCTTGCCTTCCCATAGCAGTTAAGTTCGTTATAATGCAAAACATATGGGTAAAAGATCATCAAACCATCATTGAGTAGATCATAACCTTATCATTTTTTTACTGTCATAAACTGGACTCAACTTTCACACAATTATATTGACACAACATAATTTTGACATATTCTGGTTCTAGGATTTGCCAACACATCCATGAAAGCTTAATAAAATGTATTTAGATGCAGACGTGCTGAAACTATGCAGTAATCACTTTGCAATAGCATGCATTTGCAAATCACGTTTGGAGGGCATTTTGTCCAAAGTAAAATGAGTCTTGGTGGTGTCTTGGCATGCTTTGATTGATCATATAATTCAAACATAGGATTTGAATCCAGTGTATTCATTTCATGGTAACATAATTAGTTGGTCATATATAAGAAAAATAAACAAAAGGTCAGAGAATGAGTCCAATCCTTCTTGATGCAGATCATTCTTTTTGTTTGTTATCCACCAATTCCCAATTTCCCTTTGATAAAATAGGCAAATTTTGCAAAGAAAATATAAAAGAGCTAATGTATGTAACATTCTCTTTAATAGGGAGATTGTGAGTAATTATTGCATGGAAGTTCGACAACTTGGGTACAGATTAGAAGAGTTGATATCAGAGAGCTTAGGCCTAGAAAAGGATTGCGTAAAGAATGTGTTGGGAGAACAAGGACAGCATATGGCTGTAAACTATTACCCACCATGTCCGGAACCAGAACTGACTTATGGATTGCCAGGGCATACTGACCCCAATGCCCTCACAATTCTACTTCAAGACCTGCATGTAGCTGGCCTTCAAGTCCTCAAAGATGGCAAATGGGTTGCTGTGAATCCGCACCCAAATGCTTTTGTCATTAATCTCGGCGATCAGTTACAGGTAACGATAATCTGATTGTACAAACTTTCTTATAGTTAATGGTGCTACAAAACAAACAAATACAACTTGTTAAATTGAGCAAGGGATTGTAGTAGATCACTCACTAAAATTATAGATGCCAGATTGCAACAGTATATAATTTTATTTCAAATAGCACAGTATGCACATTCTATTGTCAAGGATTTAAAAATGACAGTGAGTCATTGCAGGCACTGAGTAATGGGGTTTATAAGAGTGTTTGGCACCGAGCAATTGTCAATGCTGACAAACCAAGGCTATCAATAGCTTCGTTCCTCTGCCCATGTGACAACGCATTAATCAGCGCCCCCAATTCACTCACAGATGATGGATCTGAAGCTGTATACAGGGGTTACACATACGCAGAGTATTACAAGAAGTTTTGGAGTAGGGACTTGGAGAAAGACAACTGTTTGGATTTATTCAAGAATTAGCCTGTGTTGGCTTGGATAGTCTTATGGCCTGTTTGGATAGAGGGGAGAAAGAGGGAGAGTAGGGAGGAGTAGAGTAGAGTTGGTTAAAAATAAGCTAAGTTCGTGCTAATTCTACTCTACTCAACGCTACTCCCCCTCCTCTTCCTCAATCCAAACGACCATTAATTTTTTGTAGTTTATTTGCTTATTTTCTTTGAAGTGAGTTAGAAGATGGTTTTAAGCAAATAAGCTTGCTTATTCGCTTAAAGCCATTTTCTACCTCTTTTAAGCAAGCAAGCAAATAAGATACCAATAAGTCTATCCAAGTTCTCAACTAGTCAATCCGTTGTTGTTGCTGTTCTAGTAGTTTTCATCTATTTTTTTCTCCTCGTATTGGGTTTTTCTTGTTGCAAATGAAGTTCTATGGGCGACTGTAATCATTTTGTTAAGAAAAGTTCAATAGCAGCATGGCTGAAATGGTCCCCCTCTGCCATCAATTTATTACGCACAAGCTCCAAAGCAGCATGGCTATAATTCACCCTAGTCTTGGTGGAATAATGGGGGTTCTGCCCTATTTCATATGTGGCAATGCATATTCTCTGGAGAAGACTGGCCATTGTACCTGTTATGGTAAGTAGGAATTTTTTCTAACTTTTTTAGGCATAAGATGAACCTTTAATTGTCTTTTGCTGTATGTTTGATTGTCGGTGTATGCAGTTGTGTAAGGTTATGTTATGTGAAGTTGAACTTCCCTCCATTATTGTATTATGTCAGACAATTTTAGCTGTTCAAGAAATGGTTATTGTATGAAAGAAAGTTTTTTCCCTTGTCACTTATGTTGCGTAATATAAAGTAGATAAGGGTTGAGCTGCATTACAATAAGGAAGCTCTGATATCTAGCAGTAGTGTATTATCACTATGTTATTCCCATCCTACTAGATTTTGTCAATGAAGCTATGATATCTCTCTTTTTTTTTTTCTTTTTCTTTTCTCTTTTAAAGAATCAGAAAATTTCATTAAAGAGAACCAAAAGTACCAAACATAAGGCTATACAAAGACCAAATTTTGGTAAAGACTCAAACTTCAGAGACACATCTGCAAAAGCAAGCCCATTTAGACCAGATGAAGTATAAGCTACCAGCTCAAGGTCCCTCACAAGGAACCAACAGACGAGAGACATGCACAGAGCAAATTTGCAAACTAAGTGCTAGCCATCCTCAGTCAATCCAGCCAAGCTAGCTTCATTCTGCAGGTTCACTAGGCTACTAAGCCCCAGCAAATGATAGGGGAAGTTTCAATTAAGCAGAGCAGCACAGCTTGCTAACCTTCATCTCAGGACACAAGCTGCAGATTTTCACAATCTTGTGGGTCTAGTTACGCATGATGGAAGGGTTCAGCCCCCAATTATAGCAAACGGCCTTATTTAGGGTGGAGTTCTGAAATTTAATTTGAGATTCAAGACGACTTCTCACCATCCTTAGAATCTGCTTAAACTAGAGGGAGCCATAATGTATTATGGCATTTCTCTGGAATCATAGATAGTAGATAGAAGCCCATAAAGCAATTTTACAAATGTAGGTTCTCAGCCCCTTCCCTTTCAGATTGCCAGTAGCCCATGTCATCAGCTCCTGTCAATTGCTCTTAGCATCTGATACTAGACAAATGAACATTCAAAAAGAGTTGATTTCTGCTTTCATTGCAACCCCTGCAGAACACACAAAGACTGTCGCCAGTGTAAACCCTTTGAGACAGCCTATCTCTAGTTGATAGCTTATTCTTGATTATCAACTAGCCAATAAAAGAGGGTCTAGGAATGCTAAGAATGATCCGTAGTATTTTGCATTAATCAACCACCTCTACCTTCATTCTAAGATCATCATATGCAGCTGCACAAGGGAAGCAGCCAAATTCCTTATCCTCATCCCTCAGATCCACCAGGCTTAGTTGGCTCTATTTGATAACAAGCTCCTCAAACCTGACAGGCTTTCCATATCCAATTCTTTTTCCTCAATACTGAATCCACTCTAACCTCAAAGCAACTTGCTGCATCATAAATGATTCTAAAACCAAGTTTCAATAGAAGAATACCCTCAAGATGCCAGTTATTATGCCATAGAAAAATCCTATTCCCATCTCCCACGTCAAACTGTATAAATCTTCTAGCCTTATCCCAAAGCTTTAAAATGGTTCTCCAATCCCATGTACAGCTTTGAGGGATTTTTATGGTCCGAAGGCACCTGCCTTTCAGCAGACTCTCATGAATCCAAGCAACCCATAGAGACCCTGCCTTGCCTTAGTGAATAAGCTCCAAATGTGCTTCCTGACATAAGCTATGATATCTTCTCTACACACACTTGAAAGTTGAAACCATTTGGGCTTTGGCAAGGAAAGGATTTTCTTTAAGGGTCTCAGATTCTGTACCCAAGAGAACTTCCTTTCAAGAAAAATAATCGCCTTGTGGTGTTTTCGATTGAGATCACTAGTCACATGTGCTGGCCAGGAAGAGGGTCAGCTCAAGTGCTGTCTTATGCATCCTCTTGCTACGCTAAATTGACTCCCTTTTTTCTGGGTGGATTTATGGCTTCCCTGCACAGTTTTCACTAGGTTTCTTCATATTATTCCTTTCTATTTTTTCATATCAATGCATATTCATGGCTAAATTTAAGAAATTGCATAGTCAAACACTGTGTTGTAGTTTTCTGAATGGCTGATTAGCTTCACTGGTAGAACTTTAAAAACCAAATCCCTCTATTGTGGAAAACATTCTTGAGTCCTCGTGAAAATGCATGTATTCTGTTAAGTTTTTGGTTGATCAAGAATTGTTAGGAAGGAAAGGTAGTTACTTCAAGGGTAATTGTCCTCTAGAATTTAGAAAGAGTAGGGAGAAGGAAGATTAAAGAGGGAATTAGAAGATAAGGAAGAGAGCAATTGAATGGTTTCTGCTTGATTCACTTCAATTGTACTTACAGACTTATATACATGAGCCATTCCATGTTTTCCCTCCAAAGCTAACAAACTAACTGACTGACTTGCCAACTCACTTACATACTAGCTCATCAACTAACAACCTAACATACAATGCAATACACATACATCAATGTTCATATCAGTGACTAAATGATCCCTTAGAATTAACAATACAATCATGTACAATCGGGTTCCTAACAAGTACCCCCCTCCATTAAAACATCTTGCCCACAAGATGTGGAAATTGTTGCTAAAGTGTCAAAAGATCCTCCAAGGTAGCATCCTTAGTGGAACAACCTTGCCATTGGACCAACAACTGAGTAATAGTCCTCCTGCACAGCTGAAGTGACTTGGTCTGCAGAATGGCCACAAGTTTAGGGGCAAGAACACCTTGGGAATTGACAGAAGGCAAAAGAGCAAGAGGGACAATCTTGTGGCCTAACTTAGCCTTCAAACATGAAACATGGAACATTAGTGAATATAGGAACCAGCAGTAAGGTCCAATCTATAAGCAACCTGTCCAACCCTTTGGATGATTTTGAAAGGACCAAAGAACCTAGGGGAAAGTTTATGGGAGGCCCTATAGGCCACAGATTGCTGTTTGTAAGGCTGAAGTCTTAAGTACACCCAGTCCCCAACTTGAGATTCCCTTTCAGTTCTATACAAGTCACTCTATTGCTTCATCCTGGCCTGCGCATTAACCAAATTCTGCTTGAGCAAGGACAAAATTTGTTGTCTAGACCGAAGCACAGAATCAACAGCAGCTACCTAAGTGGTTCCTAGAATATAGTCCAGTAGTCTAGGTGGAGCAGTGCCATAGAAAGCCTCAAATGGAGTAAACTTGGTGGCAGTATGGAAATTGATATTGAACCAAAATTCAGCCAAATACAGCCAATCACCACTCTGAAGGTCTGTCAGCAAAGAAGGACTTGAGATAATGTTCCAAACTCTTGTTGACAACCTCAGTCTGCCCATCAGTCTGATGATGGTAAGCAGAAGACATTGCCAATTGAACTCCCTAGAGCCTCATCAACTCAGCCCAAAACTTAGTAGTGAACACAGGGTCCTTATCAGAAATTAAGGAAGTAGGCATGCCATGGAGTTTCAAAATGTGTTGGGCAAACAAATGAGCAACCTTAGGAGCAGAATAAGGATAGGAGAGGGCAATGAAATGCACATACTTGGTAAACCTATCAACAACCACCATAATGACATCTGTTAGGACATATGTGGATATTGTTAGAGATATATGTTATGTAAATTGGCTAATCCTTTGATAAAACGCATTTTACTTGTAATTGGATAGATCTAGGATGAGTTTAGTACTTCAAGGAACAAGAGTTCAAGTTTAGTATTGAAGCCATGCAAATCTATCTAAGAAACAAGTGAAGAAGTGATGTTCATTAAAACTTGACAGATAGCTCGACCAATTCATATCTATCGAGGTTTAATGAAGAAAGCTCGATAGAAAATCTGTCGAGTTCTACAAAATCAAAATTTCTAGATCTAATTTTCGGCCCAAGCTAATGTGTATGTGTATGGTTTCTTTTCTTATAACCCTAAACATATATAAGGCTTATTTTAGAGGTCGTCACATAAGAATATACAAGGAGAACACATGCAAAAAATGACCTTGTGCCTGATTCTATCTGAAAGTAGCTACTGCATCTTTGTGCCTCAGGGTTTTGTAACCAAGTGCTTCTTGATTTTTATTGTTGATGAAGTGAAGAACTTTGCAGTCAACAATCTTTTTCAAAGTTGGTGAGTTAGTCACGTATTGGGAGTCGTGTATCATTGGTTAGTCATATACTGGGATCCATGCAAAAGGATGACGTTCATATATTGAAGAGTTCTGAAGTTTTGAAGCGGTAGAAGGTTTTTGCTGTAAGTTCATCTACAAAAATTGTAGAGTCTAGGAACAAAGGTTTTGTACTAGATCTGAAACTTCTCTTTATTATAGTGGATTACTTTTTGGGAAGGTTTCCCCCCATTTTTTTATTTTGAAACTAGTTTGTTTCATTGGTTTTCTTGGGTCATCATATCTTGTTTTATTTACTTTTCCGCTGTGCATTATATTGACATGATATTGGTGTTTGTTTGTTTTAACAAGGTTTATTCAGAGTAAATCTAATTAACAACTTTGGTTTAAAATTTGTTAATTCTATCAACCGGGGTTTAAATTTCCCAACAACATCCATTCTTTAAGACTTAGGCAAACCATCAATAAAATCCATACTCACTATAGACCAAGGCTTGTTAGGAATAGGCAAGGGCTGTAACAGCCCAGCAGGGTGACATGTCTCATGTTTCATTTGCTGACATACACCACATTCCTTAATATGAGTCTTCAAATCAGCTTTCATCCCCTGCCAGAAAAAATCCTGCTTCAGTCTATGGTAGGACTTAAGAAAACCAGCATACCCTCCCAAGGGACTATTATGCACCAAATGAAGGACCTTGGGCTTCAAAGCACAAGTAGGCCACAAAAACACTCTTCCTTTGTACAAGATTAGACCATTATGCAAAGAAAAGAACTTAGGGTAGCTTGGCTTTTTAGCACCATCAAATTAATGTTAATGCTTAGAATTGTTCAATTCTCAATGGTCAATGCATATAAAAGTCAAGAACTTTTGGAACTTTAGCTAAATAATTGAGATTGCACTCATCAAGTGATTCGATTGTATTACGCCTTTTATTTTTATTTTTTTTGGAGAAAAAATTGCATTACTAAACTTACAAGCATTACAGAAAAAGGGAAAAATAAATGGAAAATGCCATTTTAAGTTTGATTTTATATATATATATATATATATATATATATAAATTTCCATATGGTAGTGATAATAATCAATTTGGTGTGTTTATTTTTTTGCCCAAAAAGAAGAAAACTATTTTTTTATTTTTATGAAACAAAGAAGAAACACTCATGTCAATAACACTCGTTAACTTAAATTTTTTTTTTTTTTAGAATACTAAGTATTTAAACACACACACATACAAGGGGAAAAGGATGACGCACGATGCACGAAACACTTGGCTCAAAATACTTAAGCCCCAGGTTAAACGAGCACAGTCAAATCAAACCCTCATGAGATTAAACAAGCATGGTCGAATCAAATCCTAACAAGATAGAAAGGATTAAATGAGCACGGTCAAATCAAATCCTAGTAACTCTAAAAAGGCAAGCACGACGCACTTGGCTCAGAATACTAAAGCCCCAGGTTAAATGAGCGCGGTCGAATCAAACCCTCATGAGATTAAACAAGCATGGTCGAATCAAATCCTAACAAGATAGATAGGATTAAATGAGCACGGTCAAATCAAATCCTAGAATGAATTATGGACTGTCGTTAGATAATTGCAAAAAGGCGAGCACGTTGCACAGAGCGTAGAATACTCGAGCTTGGAGTTAAACGAGCATGGTCGAATCAAACCTTCATGAGATTAAATGAGCATGGTTGAATCAAATCTCGATAAGATGAAAATCAACAATTGTCATCAAGTGATTTTCGAACAGAACTAAACAAGCGTGGCCAAATCAAGTTTTGCAAAGAATTATGGACCTCCATCAAATAATTCTTGGAAGGCGAGCATAGCTTTCCAAGCTATGAAAAATGCTCGGCCCTAGGTTAAATGAGCACGGTCAAATCAAACCCTTGAATGAAGTTTTAGATAATGATAGGATTAAACAAGCATGGTCGAATCAAATCCTAGGAAGAGCTTTTGATAGAAGCAAGATTAAACGAGCACGATCGAATCAAACCCTAGAGAGAGTTTTTGATAAAAGCAGGATTAACTGCTTCTAGAGTTGGCCCTTCATAGGTTACTCGTCCTAAGGATAGGAGGCTGATTTAGAGGTCAATGACTTAGTTGGGCTAGATCCTAGCATTCCTAGATGCCGCTCTTACTATAGAAGTGATATTTGGTTAGTTTTGTCAAATATTACAGCAGAAGTGATAATTAAAGTAGTCATGAGTGTCACTACTTATCTCATGATACAATAAACAATACATAAAAATGAGAGAATAATTAGCGATATGATTCACATTTTGACAACTATGTATAGATTTTATTAACCTAAAAGTTAACTAACTACCCCAAATTCGTAGTTGCAAACTTTTAATATTGAATAGGATGGACATTATAAGGTTGAATTTAATCAACCATCTTGTTGGCTTTATTTCGTGCCAATTTACTTGTAATTTTAGCATTTAGAAACCCTGTATTTAGGTGGGATTCATGTAAGTGTAGTGTGTGAGAGAGTGAAGAATTGCTCAAGATTGTGCAATGAAGCAGAGACTCGCGATTGGAACTCGCGGCTAGCAAGCCACCAGATGATGCACACGAGTGAAGCATGCAAAGAAGATGAACAGTTACGCCAGCTAGAGCACTACAGGACAAAAAGTCTAGCTTAGCCGTTCTGTTAGCTTGCGGTAGGAACTTGCGGCTCAGTTAAATCGCGGGGCCAAGCTGCCAACTAGCTCTGTTTTGAAAAACTTGACTTTTCGCATTCCATTCTCACCCCAATATAAATACCCCTTATACCCACGAAATGTAGAGAGCTTCCAGAGAGAATTTTGTGAGAGAAACGCTAGAGAAAAACAAAATTGACTTATCCACAATCTTCACATAGAGACTCTTTAAATTCCTCTACTCTCTTCCCCTCCATTGTTACATCCTTGAGAGGTACATTACCAAAACCTTTTCTCACCATACCCATATCTGTGAGAAGGCTGTTTAGTGTTTTGGGGAGTAGTTAAGAAGGGACCAATTTGATATTGGTTGATGCTATGGGCTATAACGGAATCCGGTAAGTTAAAGAAGAAATATGTTTGGTGCAACCTCGTTAGAGTAGGAGCTTAGAGGGCATAGGTACACTGGGTAGATTAGGCTTGGATGGTCTTCTACTGTTCATGTATCCCAACTACATTCTTTAGTGGATTATTGACCGCTTGGAGGGCGGCGGAGAGGTTTTACGCTGAGGGTTTCGATTTCCTCTTCAATAACACATCGTTGTGTTGTCCTTATGTTTGCATCTCTCTTCCCTTAATCTTTGTCATTTAATTTCTGCTGCGGATTTGATTTTATTTGGTTTAGATTGTTTATCAATTCTGTATTAAGCTTATATTCATGTTCCGCACATTAATTGTTTAATATTAAGCTTGGATTGATAATTTATTAATTGGGGGTCTAAACGTTCATAGTGTTTTACACGCTATTTGAACATTCAATTGATATCAGAGCGGGTACACTCACTGTGGTTTTATAACCTGAGTGTGATCCTAGACCCCTTGGCTTGCTATGGAAAGTGTTATGGCAAAGGCCAATATGAAGTGGTGTAAAGGTGTTTGTGATAATGATTCTATGAGCATATTTGGTGATTGTCCTAGTAATGAGCTTTTAGAGTTAATTAAGTCAAAGAAACATGCTAGAGTTTTCATACACATGCTGAAATCATTAGTTCATAGAAATCATGATATTCATAATAGCTTGTGTAAGTCAAATTCCTTGATTGAAAAATATAAGAAAAGGAATAGACATTTGTGTAATAAACTTGATGATATGAAAAGAAAGCTTCACTCATCCATGAATGAAGAACATGAAGATGATTCGTGCTTTGATAGTCAAGAATGCCTATCACATGCATGTCTTTTTGTTCATACCGCATTGAAAGTGTCTAATTCATGTTTGGTTTATAGACGACAGCAAAAGTAATCTAGAATTAGTGAATAAAATTGTGTGCTTTTACAAAGCAGCTAAAAAGGAGTCAGAAGACAGGTTGCAAGATGGGGCTAACCAAAAACCACAATACAGTTTACGGTTTGGGCTCATCGCCGTCCATACAATTGGGCTCGAAAGCGCGTGGTCCGTCAACCGCCGGATCATCGGCGGCCACCGGTGGCTGCTGTTCTTTCGAGCTGGCGAGTAGGGAACCCTCGGTTGGGGTCTGGAACAGGTCCTCTAGATTAGAGTCCTTCCCCAAATCAACGGCCTCATCGTTGTCCGTACAATTAGGCTCAGGAGCGCGTGGTCTGTCGACCATTGAATCATCGGCGGCCACCGGTGGCTGCTATTCTTCCGAGCTAGTGAGTAAGGAACCCTCGGTTGGGGTCTGGAACAGGTCCTGAGGGGTACTATCATTTTTCTTCTCCTCCTCCTCCTCGGGTGTCACTGGCAGAGACACCATGACGATTGGCGTGGACTCCACTTCCACTTCCAGGGGCTGGGTCGGGTTGTCGGAGTCTTCATCGGACCATTCGTTGTGTCCTGGGGCAAAACCGCAGTGGCGTAAGCACTCCTCTTGCAAGGCTGACATGTGGCATTGCTCCGTAATGAAGGCAAATGGGTCGTCCATTTTTAGGGTTTGGAATCAGAACCTAGATGTTCTTCTGAGTTGGCAAGTAGGGAACCCTCGGTTGGGGTCTGGAATAGGTCCTTTAGATCAGAGTCCTTCCCCAAATCAACAGCCTCATCGCCGTCCGTACAATTAGGCTTAGGAGCGCGTGGTCCGTCGACCGCCAGATCATCGGCGGCCATCGGTGGTTGCTATTCTTCTGAGCTGGCGAGTAGGGAACCCTCGATTGGGGTCTAGAACAGGTCCTGAGGGGTACTATCATCTTTCTTTTCCTCCTCCTCCTCGGGTGTCACTGGCAAAGACACCATGACGATCAGCGTGGACTCCACTTCCACTTCCAGGGGCTGGGTCGGGTTGTTGGAGTCTTCGTCGGACCATTTGTTATGTCTTGGGGCAAAACCGCAATGGCGCAAGTGCTCTTCTTGCGAGGCCGACACGTGGCATTGCTTCGTAATGAAGTCAAATGGGTCGCCCATTTTTAGGGTTTGGAATCAGAATCCAGATATTTTTTGACTGAAACCACCACTTATTCCAAGAACAAAGCAAAGCAAATTTCTTCCCCCAGAAATACCACTCTCTCTCTCTCTCTGGCTTATAGTTAGATATATATAAAGCAAAGAAAGACCAGACCCAATGCAATATAACCTCAAACTCTCAAATTTATTGCAGCCAAACCTTCGATCAAATTGCCATTAACAAGCCCTACCAAACTCTTCTCTGTGAAAGAGTTTTAATTATACTCTCTTTCTCTCTCTTCCTCAAAAGCGCAAAGCACGCCTTGTTCTTAACTTTCTGCCTCTTAGGACAATAAGAACACACACATATAAAGAGTCTTGGAACTGACAAGGAAATTTTTGAAAATCTAGGTATAGACCTAATTATTATTTGTGTAAAAACTCAAAACTTTTTTAGTGTACCCCACGCTGCCATCAATATCTTATCTTCTCAAAGCATAGTGGGAAAATGTTCTGGCATGGAGGTGTTAGGACTATCCAAATCTAGCTCTGTTGGATTTGGTGGTTCTGATTTGACAAAGTTCTATCTATGCTTGTCATTTCTCATTATGGGTCAATCAGTTAACCAGTTTTTTACTTTTAAAAGTTGAACTCTTTGGTTTGGTTCATTTTCTTTTATTTCAGTCAAGTGCTATAATTTCTAGTTAGTATGGAGCTTAAGTAACTGTGCTACTGTGGTGTAAGCAAGGAAAGGAAGGGGGTGGAACTTGGCACCTGGACCTAAAAGACCATGAAAGGACAGGTGATAGGATCCACCCTCTCCAGATAGATGGTTGTGATCATCTAGTGAACTGTTTGTATATACTATGTTTGTTTGAAGACCCTTGAGAGATGTTGTAGTTCTTAATGAATGTTTTGGATAAAAGGGATTTCCAGGCAAAAAGTAGAAAAAAAAAAAAAAGAAAAAAAAAAAGAAAAGAAAAACAAGGTACTCAACTTTTTCAAGATCGAGTACCTTAAAAGAGTAATCAATTTTCACAATATCGAGTACCACATTGCTTTTTAAATGTATCAAATTCCAAGTCATTGAGTACCACATTGCTTTTTTAATTGACCAAATTTCAGGTTAGTAGTGCCATGTTGGCGACTCACCTAGGAACTCGAGTTCAGTAAATTTGAGTACTATTTAGAACTCGAGTACTAAAAAAGTGGTAATTTACTACATATGTAGTTCCTTTTTTTTTTTTTTTTTTTTTTTTAAATGTGATAAGTGTTACCTCCTCTTTAGTAGAGGTAGAGTGAAAGAAACTGTGGCGATGAAATTAAGAAACAAAAAAAAAAAAAAAGTTTAGAGAATCTCGTACGTACAAGAGATGTATGTAAACCGTACGATTTTCAAGTTTCTTTTGCATCAATATTTCCTAAGAATTTATATGAAACATGAACATACGAGTGTTGTAGGGGATTCTATAGAATATATGAATTTGAAAATTTGTTGAACAAAATCTGTTATAATTGAAATGAAAACGTTTGTGAATGTTTAAAACAATTTATGGACAGTTATAACTCCTTACCCATGATATATATAAATGATTCTAACTCTCACTTTGATTGTCTTCTTCTTTAAAAACTTTCATAGAAACACTAAAAATCCTCTGGGACTTCACCAAAATTTCTATTTTTATAACCTAATGAACTTGGTTGTATTCTGAGGATAAATTTATAATAACCTTTTAGTAAATGTTGTGTGGGTGCATACATTGTCTGAGGAAAGTATTTCATTGGGGCTCCAAATTATTAGGTGTTTTGTTTGATTATTGAATCACTATAATTTTTAATTATATTCTCTAATACCAAAAACGAGATGTTTAGTTTCAATTTTTGATAATGTGAAAAGTGTTAATTCTTCTTTAGTGTTGAGAGAGTGACAAAAAATGTGGCAAACAATTGAAAAAATAAAGTTTGTAGAGTCTCGGACGTACGATAGTTGTATATAAGACGTACTAGAGTGTCAAGTTTCTTTTCATCAAAATTAATTGTCGGTTGTACGAATCTCAAACGTACGAGTTTTGTACGAGATTATGCAAAATTTACCAATTTGACAAATTTTGGGCCAAAAGTTGTACAATTTGAAATAAAAACTATTGTGAATATTGGAAATAGCTTCTGGATGGTTTAAAGACTTTATCCATGAGATATAAATGATTGTAACTTTCACTTTAAATATTTTCTTCTTTCAAAACTTTCAAAGGAAAACTAAAAATTCTCTAGGTCTTCTCCAAAAAAATCTATATTCAGAATGTAATAAACTCGGTTGTATTCTAGGGATATGTTTGTAGTAACATTTTAGCAACTCTTCTGTGGGTGCATATATTGTCTAAGGATAACATGTCTTTATGGCTCCAAATTATCAAATGTTTTGTATGATTATTAAATCTCGATATTTTTTTAATTATATTTTTGGGTAGTGAAAATTTGATGTGTAGTTCCTTTTCTTTTTTTTTCTTTTTTTTTCACTTCTAATTTATTTTCCATTTGTTTCTTGGACCTCTATATATGCTATCAACAAGTTTTAGTGCAAGAATGATGACATTGCATTATGGTCAAAATCCTTGACCCTTTAGACCTAGGGGCATTTTTGTACAAAATTGACTCGAGTTTTTTTTTTTTTTTTTTTCATTCACTCTAAAGAATTTTCCATTTGTTTGTTGGAACTTTTTATACGCTATCAACAATTTTTTGTGCAAAAACGCCGACATTGCATTCCAGTTAAAACTCTTTTCTTTTTAAAGAATTTTTCATTTGTTTCTTGGACCTCTATATATGCCATCTAGAAAGTTTTCATTCAAAAACTCCGACAGTGCATTCCGGTCAAAATTCTTGACCAGTCGAAACTAGAAGCATTTTCGTACAAAATTTACCCAATTTCTTTTTTCTTCCCATTCTAAAGAATTTTCCAATTGTTTCCTGGACTGCTGTATATGCTATCTACAAGTTTTTGTTCAAAAACACCGACATTGCATTCCGATCAAAATTCATGACCAGTCAGACCTTGGGGCATTTTCGTACAAAATTTATACGAGGTTTTTTTTTTTTTTTTTTTTTTTTTTTTTTTCCATTTATTTCTAAAGAATTTTCCATTTATTTCTTGGACCACCATATATGTTATCTACAAGTTTTCGTGCAAAAATGGTGACATTGCATTCCGGTCAAAATTCTTGACCATTGGACCTAGGGGCATTTTCGTACAAAACTTTTTTTTTTTTTTGAAAGAATTTTCCATATGTTTTCTGGACCTCTATATATGCTATCTAAAATTTTTCGTGCAAAAACGGTGACATTGCATTCCGATCAAAATTCTTGACCACTCGGACCTAGGGGCATTTCCGTACAAAATTTACACGAGTTTTTTTTTTTTTTTTTTTTTCTCCAAAGAATTTTCCATTTGTTTCTTGGACCTCTATATATGCTATCTACAAGTTTTCGCGCAAAAATGTCGACATTGCATTCCGGTCAAAAACTCTTGACCAGTTGGACTTAGGGGCATTTTCGTACAAAATTTACTTGAGTTTTTTTTTTTTTTTTTTTTTCCTTTCATTCTAAAGAATCTTCCATTTGTTTCTTGGACCTTTATATACGCTATAAACAAGTTTTCGTGCAAAAACACCGACATTGCATTCCAGTTAAGATTCTTGACTAGTCAGACTTATGGGCATTTTCGTACAAAAGTTACCCCGAGTTTTGTTTTGTTTTTTTTTTTTTTTACCACTTCTAATGTATTTTCCATTTGTTTCTTGGACCTCTTTATATGCTATCTACAAGTTTTCGTGTATCAAACAACTCCTTAAGAATTTGTTGAGCTTCAAGAGAAAAATCATAGCTCGCCTTTAATTCCTCAATCCAAGAAGGGTAGGGAAAGGAGATCAAGCACAGTGAAGCTGAAGAAGGAACTTGTTCTACATCGCCCTCAAGGTCAGCATCCACTTTCCTAGAAAGGGCATTAGCAACTCTATTTTCACAACCCTTCTTATATTCCACAACAAATAGGTAACCCAAAAGCTTAGTCAACCACTTTTGCTAAGCTAGGGTAGCAATCCTTTGCTCCAAGATGCACTTCAAGCTTTGTTAGTCAGTCTTGATCACAAAAGGCCTACCCAACAAGTAAGGTCTCCACTTGTGCACTACAGTGACCAAGGCTAAAAGTTCTTTTTCATAAGTTGACAGGTGTAAAGCCTTGCCCTTCAAGAGCTAACTGTGAAAGGCAATTGGTCTGTGATCTTGCATCAAAATAGCCCCTAACCCAACACTAGAAGCATCACACTTTATAATAAAGGGCTTAGAAAAATCTGGCAAGGCCAAAACAGGTGGTTGACATTGCAACCTTAAGTTTCTAAAAAGCTTCCTCAGCTTGCAAGGACCACACAAAGGCTTCTTTCTTCAATAAGGTAGTTAAAGGAGCAGCTATCTGACCATAATGTTGTATGAATTTTCTATAATAGCCAGTAAGACCAAGAAATCCATGCAAAGCTTTAACAGTTTTTGGAGAAGGCCAAGCTTGCATAGTAGAAATCTTTTTAGGGTCAGCACTCACACCTTGACCAGAGATAATGTGGCCAAGATACTCTACTAAGTACCTAAAACCAGTTCACAATCACCCAAAGCTAATGCATTCAAGTCCACTGCAAACACCTGACCTTGCATAGCAACCTTGACATTAGAACAAACACTTTGTGTCCTAATGGAAGCACCATTGGCTACCTTCACTTCAAAGGTTACAGAAGAGTCTAAGGGCAATTGTAAAATAGAAACCATAGTAGCATCTATAAAATTATGTGTACTCCTAGTGTCAATCAAAATAATAAGGCAATGTCCATTAATTTTTCCTTGAATCCTCATAGTACTAGGTGAGGGACTGCCCAAAAGAGCATAGAGTGTAATCTCAGCATCCATTGCTTTAGGTTTAGACCTACTATCAACAGACTTATCCTCATCTAATTGTAACAAGGTGGCTTCAAAATCATCAAGTTCTACTAATTGAATATTAGAACTAGAATCTTGGAAATGATAAAGTCCCTTTAACAAGAAAAGCTTAGCAGACTTACATTAATGACCAGGTTGAAACTTCTCATCACAGTTGAAACAAAGCCCTTCCTTCTTCTTTCTTCCATCTGAGTAGGTGACAACCTCTAAAAGGGCAACCTAAATCTGGATTCCACCTTCCCCTCAGGCTTGGACCCAAAATTGAAGGTTTGGCAAAATCAATTGAAGGTCTTTGACTCCTACAACTATTGTTAAGGTACTCCTCTAGGATTTTTGCTAACCCAAAGGCTTCATTGAGGTTCTTGGGATGAAGCATCTTCAGTGGTAGTCTCACCTCATCCTTGAGACCGCTAAGGAAATAGCTCAATTTGTGGCTATCTGACAAGCCCGTAATTCTGTTTGATAAGGCTTCAAACTGCCCTTTATAAACTACAAAATTGGAAATTTGCCTCAACCTTATGAGTGATTCCATAGGATCCTCATAAGCAGTACTTCCAAACCTTGTCAACAGGGCTACCAAAAATCCCTCCCAGGTTGCAAACACCTCATTCTCATCACTATCATGAAACCATACCAAGGCATCTCCTTCCTTGTGGAAGGAAGCCATTAACAACCTCTCATTGAATGGAGTTTTATAAAAACTAAAATATTGGTTGGCCTTGTATACTCAGGAAGCAGGATCATCACCCTTAAATTGAGGGAAATCCAGTCTCACACTCTTTGTTAGATGCAAGATAGGCAAAGAAACAGCTTGGGTAATTGGAGATTTTGGTGAGTGAGATGAAGACTTTGGAGACATGACTTGTTGTTGTCTCTGTTCTTCAGTTCAGTGAGTTTCTGTAGAGCCAAACTAATGGCATTCAATTGTTGAGTGTTGGCATTTAATTGTTGAGTGTTAGCATTCAATTGTTTGTTGATCTCTTGCAAAGAATGGGCATGATGATCTATGGTAGTTTTAAGAAGAGATAAAGATTCATTGATGTAAGCAAAGGATCTAGTTTCAGCCATGGTTGCAGGAAAGTAGGCTCTGATACCAAATTGTTAAGTTTTTGGTTAATCGAGAACTGTTAGGAAGGAAAGGTAGTTACTTCAAGGGTAATTGTCCTCCAGAGTTTAGAAAGAGTAGAGAGAAGGAAGATTAGAGAGGGAATTAGAAGATAAGGAAGAGAGCAATTGAGTGGTTTCTGCTTGATTCACTTCAATTGTACTTACAGACTTATATACATGAGCCATTCCATGTTTTCCCTCCAAAACTCACAAACTAACAGTCTAACTAACTAACTGACTTGCCAGCTCACTTACATACAATGCAATACACATACATCAATGTTCATATCAGTGACTAAATGATCCCTTAGAATTACTATACAATCATGTACAATCGGGTTCCTAACATGTTCTTGCACACTAATAACCACTTTTACACTTCTCTCACTATCTAAACTCAGGTTGCTGGTGGGAATTCCACATTTCATGTACTGAATCTCAGATAAAGAGCTGCTTTTGTTTTAAAATCATGATGCCTTTTTTTCCCCTCCCTTCTACAGCAATATTCTAAAGCTTAGATTCTCGCAGATAATCAAGAGATACTCAAAGTCATGCAGATAGTCAGGAGATACTCAATAGTCATCTGCTCTAACATCCAACTATCTGAGCCTCTCTTGCTTCTCTCTTCTTGTCTCTCAAATTCTAACTTGATGAGCTGATATCTTGTTGAAGTAGGGTCATTGAGTTTGTTCATTGTCACATTCAATTTAGTTTAACACGTGTATTCTTAGTAGATTTAGCTTTCTACCACCACATCAGTAATTCCTCGGCCTCCGTTATTGGCAGTTATTAGAAAAGATGAGTTTACCTTTGCTAGTCTTCCTTCATTTGACTGGTACCAGCCCTTGGGGAATAGAATCCCCTATCTATGGCTTGTCTTGCTGTGTTTTTTTTTTTTTGTTTGTTCTTGTATGGTTACATATCTCACATCTACTCATCCTCTGTTTTCTTTGAATTTTTCCGCTTATTTGTTATGGCCTCAAAGTTAAATTAGATAACTCAGGCAATACTTGCACGTATTTCTTCTTTCTAATATCTGAATTTTTCCACTTATGAGTAATGGCCTCAAAGTTGAATCAGATAACTCAAGCAATACTTGCATGTGTTTCTTCTTTCTAATCTCTCTCAAAGTTTCATTAACCTTTTCAGTTTTAACTAGTTCATGCTCCATTTGGTTGCATAATGCTATGTGAAAAAGGAAATGGTCATTTATTTCATAACTCTCACAATTAACCTTTTTCGATTTTGGCCCTTTCATGATCCAATTTTAAATTCATCTTCTTCAATCCAAATTACAAAGTTTTTATTTCATATTAGAAGTATACAATCACTCCCTTGTTTCCTCTCTCAGTGAATATAAACTACATATATCAGAAATCCACTTTCGAAACGAACATGGTCACAAACCCGCAAAACCCAAACGCAATAGGTATGTAACATTGCTGAGGGCTCAAAGCTTTTTAATGAATTCAATGATATAGGTATTGAAAGCAGAACACACTACTCTGAACCCTTGAAATCCAGCCCCTTTAGCCAAGGCCTCAAACTCCTTTTCGGTCCTCTCTTTCCCACCAGGATTATGAGCCAACATGATAACGTCAATGTGGATGACTCCCTTAGCAGCAAGGCTAGTGTCCGGGGCTACAGGAAGAATGCATTCAGCAAGAATCACCTTTCCATTGTCTGGAAGAGCAGCATAGCAGTTTTTCAAAAAATTCGAGCAGTGCTCATCACTCCAATCGTGACATATCCACTGTATGTAGGAGCACACACATGTCAATAACATAAATCAAGGATAGAATGCCTTTGACTAATCAAATTTTCTTATAATTTCATTTTCACTCTATGATTCATGTACTAGTTAATACAATTGTCTTTGCACACCCTATAGTTGAATTAGACTGTAAAGTTTAGTGCTAGTGGTGCCTTCCAATTGTCAACCATCAATTGCACCATCGTAGATTTATAAAACCGGACCCAACTAAAAAGTCAAGCAAGTATGTGGGTAAGAAAGTGAAAGGATCTCAGGTAAGTTTAAACCCACCTTCATGAAAATGGCATCTCCTTTAGGAACACTAACAAACATGTCTCCCCCAACATGCTCCACACCTGCAGCCAACACTCATATCTAGCCCATGAGATCATTATTAAACCCAAAAAACATTACAAAAAGAATAGCATTATAATGCATTATACAGGGTTTTAGTTTGGGAATCAAGTAATACATATTAAAAAAAAAAAAAAAAAAAAAAAAAAAACTTTACAATTGACCACCAATCTGCATCCAACAACCCTCCAGAAAAAGTCTTTAACTTGTTAAAAACAAAGGTCTAAATAGGCAGGCGCTTAAATCTACTTTGCCATTATAAAAGATAGCTTAAGTTAAGCATACAAATAAGTATATGACTTTACTTATGGACAAGAAACATCATAATAATTATTATTATTATTAAAAAAAAAAAAAAGCATTATGCTGCAGTACATATGGTTTTAGTTTGGGAATAAAGTAATAAATATAAAAAAGACTTTAGAATAGGCCACCGCCCACCAGTCTGCATCCAACAACCCTCTTGAAAAGTCTAATTTATTAAAGACAAGGGTAATAGGCAAGCGCTTAAATCTACATTGCCATTATAAAATATAGCTTAAATTAAGCATACTATCAACCATATGACTTTTATAATAGATACTATAGATTTGAACCAATGGACAAGAAACTTTGTCAGATGAGATAACTTGAAACTACTTAATTTAATATATGACACAAATAAAAATAAAATAGTGTCAATACCGGGATAAGATGGTGCCTCCTCGATCACATGGGGCAAATCAAAATTGATGCCCTTAATAGAGGGGTATTTTGCGACGATCATGCTAAGGACAGCTCCAGTACCACCACCAACATCAACCACTGATGTGAGACCCTCAAAGCCTTTGTAGGTCTCCAATATTTTCTTCATGGTAATGGTAGAGTGATCAGACATTCCCTTGTTGAATACCTTGTTGAATCTAAGATCTTTACCATGATACTCAAATGAGGTCATTCCATGGGCCTTGTTAAATGGAATCCCACCTTCAAGAACTGCATCTTTCAAGTAGTACCTATAGAAAATAGAATTAGTCAATTAAGTGAAATTTTAGTTTTCTACTTTTCTTTGGCTGGAAGGTGAATGAATTCTCATGCAAAATGCCAAATACAAGGCCTATCTTTATTTAATAGTAGTTGGGAATTAAAGTCCTAGTTTTTTCTCAAAAAAAGAAGTCCTAGTTTGGTATATACCGTTGTTAATGTTCAAAGATCTTACGAAGCATGGACAGGTCATAAACATCAAGTCATGAAGCTAGTGTGAATTGAAAGTGAAAGCTGAGTCTATTATTGAGCCCAGAAAAGAAAAGAAAAGAAGAGCTAGTGTGAAATGGTGGACTTTTGTTAATTACAAACCTGATCCATAGCATTCAAAAATGCAAAACCAAACCTTTCTTTCATTATTTTTTTTTCAATTTTTCTTCACCTCTTCTAGAAAAATATCTTATGATTATGATACATGCATCATCCTTCTCACATTGTATGGATCCCACATAATTATAGGTCCACGTACTAGGAGATGGATGATACATATTTTTTTTTTAATGATACATAAATCCAATACTTTAGATAATTGTTACTTCTTTTATAGGAACCTGCGAAATCTATACACCATAAAAGGGAATATACATATGGAAAATTCTTAGCTTACATTACTAGTACAATGTGTTTTTTTAGAAGATTACTAGTAAAATATAAAACTATAAAAGCCCTATGCATATATCTAATATCTTTTCTTTAGAGGTTACATATATCTAATATCTCACACATAAGATAATTGGAATCATGTTGTGCAAATTGTTAGGTATAATGATTAGATGCATACAAAATAGAAGTTATGCACAGCCTTAGTAAAGCACTAAGCAGTAAGCAATCATTGGAATCATGTGGATGCCAATTGTTGGGTATAATAATTGAGGCATAGAAAATAGATCAAGTTATGCACAGCCTTAGTAAAGCACTAAGCAGCAAGCAATTGGGAGGTCATAGATGAAGTGGTGGTTGATTGTTTTAGACTCCTAAGTGGAGGGTCCCCTATACCCATCAGCATCTAGTGACTATCTATCCCACAAATCACCCTAAACATTTTTTAAGGGTCCCACTAAGGTTTTTCTTTGTAATTTTCCTTTGCAAAGTGTCGCATAAAGAAAGAGAAAGAAACAAAGTACAACTTATTAGTAGTCCTAATAGTAATGTTATGCTATTAATTATAAAAAGAGTGAAAATCACTCTGACTAATCTAAAGGGAATTAAAAATTGTTGATCATGATCTATGTAGCACGGGTGCGTTTCGGGATTCGGGTGCGGGTGCGGGTGCGGGACTCGGCAATTTTTGAAAAAGGTGGGTGCGGGTGCGGCGGGACTCAGCGATTAAAAAATTATTAAAAATATTTTTATTTATATTTTTTATATATTTTTACTATTAAAATATTCTTAAAAAACACATACTATGCCTTGATTCACAAAAAAAGAAAGAAGAATGCAAGTTTCGGCTTTTCCGGCCATATTCAAGGCCGATTTCGGCCATTTCCGGCGTGTTTCGACCTGTTCCGGCCGTTTTCTGGCCTGTTTCGGCCGTATCGGCCGGATACGATCCGATATGGCCGATACGGCTCGATTTTGGCCAAATCAGTCCGGTTCGGCGCGAATCGAAGCCGATTCGGCACGAATCGAAGCCGATTCGGCACGAATCGAAGCCGATTCAGCATGAATCGAGCCGCATCAGCGCGAATCGAACCAAGTCGGTGCGAATCCGAGAAAAAAAAAAAAAAAAAAAAAACGCAGACGCGGTCCGACGCGCGGGCAACCGCGTCGGACACGGGTGCGGCACCTCTGGTGCCGTGTCCGTGCTTTCTAGATCATGATTCATGACTCATGACTTCATATATATATATATATATATATATATATATATATATATATATCACAATCCACCACCCAATCCAAGTTGGTTGAAGCAACTACTTGGCACGGCGACATGCTTAGCGATAGACAATAGTATACTCCAAATCCAATTGATTGTATATTATTATCCCCAAATATATAAAATAAAAAAAATTTGGACACGCAATCCACCTTGATATATTTAATGTTGCCTCCATATTTTTGTTTTGTTTATTTATTTATTATAAAATTTTAATCTATAATTTTAGAGACTTTATTAGTTTAGCTTTAAAACTCAATAGACACAATATTAATAATTTTTTTTATATTTAATTTAAGCTTTTATTTGATTTGAAAAAAATGGATAGCCTTTTTTAAACTGAATTTATTATATATATATATATATATATATTTTTTTTTTCATTTGGAAATTGAAAGGCAATAAACCACCCCCCCCCCTTTTTTTTTTTGGTCTTTTAATGATTGCTTGAGGTACTGCGGCTGGACGTAATAACATTAAGCACCTACTAAACTATACTTTTTTATTTACCAAAAAAAAAAAAAAAGATTTAACACCCACCAACAACTCAGGAAAAAAAGATAAAAAAGAGTTACAAAGACCATTTTCTAGGGGTGTGTAGCTAACCCACTAACCTGTTAAAACCGACCCAATCCAACTTAACCCGTTGGATTGGGTAGGTTTTTTGAGCTTGGTGGGTTGGGATGGGTTACAAAATTTTTTTGATAATGGGTCGGGTTGGATTTGGGTTATAAAATTCTAAACTCGTCAAATTCGACCTGACCCACCTATATATTTAATATATATTTAAAATATATTATAATTAATATATATTTTTAAATAATTAGCTTTTCCTATCCTATATAAAAATCAATTAGTTTACACAAACCCTAATAAATTACTATTTCTGTTTAGTTATTAGTGTTATTTGCTTTTAAGGAGTTATTTGTTTTTAAGGAGTTACATTAATACTAATTTTCAGGTTTTTTTTAATATATTTATATTTATATTTTTTTTGCATAATTTAATAATAATAGTAATAAAAAAAATTGTCTAACCCATGGGTTCAACTCGATCTATCCTGAATTATATGGGTTGGGTTGGACTTGTGTAATAAATTGGGTTGAATTTTTTTTATCCCACCATAATGAACTAGGTCAAAAAATCTCTTTACCCAACTCAATCCCACCCATACAAACCTCTATTAGTTTCAAGAGACGGGCCCTTTTTCTCTTTCTTTTTCTTTTAAAAAAAAAAAAAAAAAAAAAAAAAAACCTCTAAAATTATTTTTTTTTTTCCAAGTTTCAAATATGTTGGTGGGGCCCTGTTACCTACTCATTAAATGATTCACAAGTTTCTAATTTTTTTTTTTTTAAAGAAAAAAAAAATATTGGTCATCACTCGTCACTAAACTCAAGAGACCCAAGAGTCAGGACTCCTACCTGTACTGACCAAGGAAAATTATATGAACAAACTATTCATATATTCAAACTTCCTAATCATTTGATGACGGAGGTGTTTTTTAGTAGAAAAAAAAAATGGTTAGAGGCACTGGGGTAGCTTTCTTGAGCGTTATTATAGTAGCGTCATAATGATTTCGAGTTAAAATCAACTGTGTGTATGCAATGATACAAGGAAAGACCTCGTAATGCAACACATTAAAAACAACATCAAGAACACATAACTATTTTTCATTATAATGAATTGTTGAAACACACCCACTTCTCTCCATTGATTGAAAGTGAATAATTTCTCAGACAACATAGGAGAAAGGCTTCTCTGTTCAGCTTAAAAAGAATGACAGTGTGACTCTTTTAAAAACAAGGAATAAGTTTTTTTTTTTTTTTTTTTTTGAGAAGGAAACAAGGAATAAGTAGAAAAGAAAGTGTGACATGTATTTTATTATCAACTATTAGCCCAATTAATCATTAATTTCAATTCCACCAGTTTATAAAATTATTTAATTGATGTTTAAGAAATATTTTTAGAATATTTTTATAAAATTTACCAAAAAAAAAAAAAAAAGACATCAAAACTTTTCTAAAATCATTTATAAATTGTACCCATATGTCGAAAAAAAAAAGAAATACAGATAAGAAAAAGAAGAGGATGAGATTGAGAAGAGATTACCAGCTCTCCATGAGGACCTTATCTTGATTCATGAGAGAGAGAGCAGCAAGAGACACACCTTCTTCATTCTTGGTTAAGAACTTACACACAGGAGCTGTACCATAAAGCCTCTCAATTTTCCCATCAGGGAGTGTGCGCAGAGAGTATGTGAGAACAGAGTAGCTAGCCAGGAGCCTCAATATGCGGTCCACAATCACTGCTGCATCTGGGTTTTTTGTAGGTAGCTGGGAAGCAATCTCTGAAGGAGAAAGGTAAGCACCTGGTCCAGCCTTGGCTATGATCTCCAAGAGATCAAGTTCTATGGCAGATTTAAGGACCATGGGTAGCACTGAAGCACTGGCTAGTTGCATGGCAAAAAGGTTGGCTTCTTCATCAGAGACTTGGGTTGGAGTCATCTGGGTTTCACCACTTGAGCCCATTTTTTTGTGGCCTGGTTATGTGGGTTTTGAGTGTGAATAAGAATTGTTAAAGTGAGAGAGAGAGAGAGAGAGGCTTGGGAAGATGAGTATATGCAATCCGCTATGACAAGGTTGGAATCGTCAATATATATGGTTTTTCCTCAACCACCACCAAGCATTTTCACTCTACAGCAAGTGTCCACCACCTACTTGGCCTTTGACTAGGTAATCATTTGAGAGTATTATAGTAATATTCTATAATTTATGGTAAGGTTCATCATTTATATGAGATTGGATGTATATTTTTATGTCCTTTGTTATATTTTTTACTTCAAAAGAGGAAAAAAAAAAAAAAAAAAACCTTCTACTCTCGTAAGTCTTTTTTTTTGGGTAACTTTGTTAATATAAACTCTTGGTCTTCTTTCTCCAAAAAAAAAAAAAACTCTTGGTCTTAGCACATACTCATTTCTATCTTAACAATTTTTATTAAAAGAAGGGTTTCTCAACTTTTGATTGGATTATTTCACTTTTTGTTGAAGAGAGTTTGAGATATTCCAAATATTTCAAAAACAAACTTGTGGTCATTAATTTCTATAACCACTAAATTTATATTACGCTTCAAATCAATAAATCCAACACTCAGGTACTATATTACAATTTTCTTTCCCATAGTATTAACTTTAGGTCTTACTTTTAGAAGGATCGAGGAAATAATCTAACCACTATATATATACTTTCATATTGAAAAAAAAAAAAAAAAAAAAAACCAGTATATATATACACACACACGACATTTAAGACGTCTCATAAATCCAAAGTCTATTACTTTTAGAAGAAGTATTCTTAATTTCTTACTTCTAATAATACATTTAAAACTAGATATTTAAGACACCTCATAAATCCGAAGTATATTACTTTTAGAAGAAATATTCTTAATTTCTTACTTCTAAGACATTTAAAACTAGACATTTAAGAGGTCTCATAAATTCGAAGTCTATTACTTTTAAAAGAAATATTCTTAATTTCTTACTTTTAAGACATTTAAAACATCTATTAAAACTGATAAATAACTATTATTAGGAGTAAACGTTTTAGATTGAAACTCTTTCTAAAAAAAAAAAGAAAACTATTAAAACGCGTCATATTGTTCATTGCTCTCCAAAGTAGATGAGCGATTGGTCTCCAAAGTAGAATTGCAGATTTTGTAGAAGGAAAAAAAAAAAAAAACCCCAAAGTTTATAGGCATCCCCTGCACCACTAATCCTCACATCAAAAAGTAAAAAAGATTTAAAAGAACTACTTTTTTTATTTTTTTATTATTTTTATTTTAGTGTTTAAAAACCATAGAATGAGTTCCTTCAATATATCTTATTTTAGTTCGTTTTTAATTGGATAAGTTTGTTTGTTACCCAAAAAAAGAAAAAAGAAAAAAAAGAATAAGATTCAAAATGGTATTAACTATTCCACCAAAAAAAAAAAATGGTATTAACTATTAAATATATTATCTGATTCAAATTTTAATTATTCTCATAAGGAAGAATAAGTGTTATTGAGCTACAAAACTCTTAGCAAATTGGTTTTATTTTTTAGTTCAATTTATATAAGTAATTTTCCAAACATCCGAGCTTAAATAGTAGCTTAGCAAGAAACAAAAATATATATAGAAATTGTGGCCACCGATACTCCTTCAGTCCTTTGGTAACCTTAAAAATTTAGTGGCAAGTTTGTGCTTTTTTTTTTTTTTTTTTTTTCTTTGGCGCCCACCGTAGTTTGTGCTTATCTTTAATTGACTTTTTACTCTCTTTTTTGCTTGAATAATAGGCACTTTAGTCTTCTTCCTTCTCTAACCAACTTTAATTATTAAAAAAGAAGAGGAATAAACTTGTGGCAAACTGGCTATTAATTTAGCTTTGGAATTAACTGAAACATGATTGCTTTCTGTGACCGAAGAATCACTCCAGGATCTGAAATTCTAATCTGCTCAGGCATAATTGCACTAAGCTACTTTTTTTAAGTTCTAGAAGACACACCTAATTAGATTTGCAAAAAACATCAATACGTGGAACAAAATGTTGAAAGAAAAAAAAAAAGTTTGTAATCACTATAAAATTCAAACTAAAATCTTCATAAAAAAAAAAAAAAAAAAGAAGTCATTTTGACTTCCGTAAAAAGAAAAAAAGAAAAGAAAAAAGAAGAATTCATTTTGACCTTTATACTAGTAGACATTTAAACTTTGTTGATTTAAGACAGTCTGTTAAATCTTAAATGGTTTAAACTTTAAAAACAAAACCCAAAAAAATTCATACAAAAAAAAAATTATCTCAATAATTAATGAGTCACCAAATAAAAATTCATCATATGACTTGTAATACATAGGTTGAATACTTGCAACAACACATGAATTTTAGAACTTAACTTTTATCATAAATATCTAATTTATTATTTTTATTAATTAAATAGCAATAAGTGTTAGTTGAAATTAATTAAATCTCATATGTGGCAAGTTTTGTTTGACTAAATCAACTTATTACTAAAAAAATGTGAATAAATTACGTTTAATTCTCTCCAATCTAAACCAAATTTAATTGAGTTATATTTGATATTTTCTAACAAATTTTTTGATTTGATTTTTTATTTATTGATATTATTAACTATATCATTTTGCAAAACCATTCCACAATTGCATTGCACAAGTTAGTGATTAATACAAATATTTTTTTAAATCATAGTTAGAACAATGCTCTTCCATTAGTTTATACATCTATGGTACGTGTTCTGTTTATCAATTGAATAATATAGTAAGCAAAAAGACTAATTGTCTTTGGAGAAATTAGTTTGCAAGATTATTTAAAGCATATAAAATTTGTTGTCATTTCTTTTTAGCAATCAAACAAAGTGGTGGATATTTTTCTCATTTAAGGGTACACAAGAAATAGTAGAGTAGAGTTTTTCCGTGAAGCTTTATAGCCTGTTTGGATCAAGAGGAGTAAAGTAGAGTTAGTCAAAAATTAGCATAATATTCAGTCAACTTTACTCCAATCGCCTCTACTCCATCTCCCTCCCATGAATCCAATCAAGCTATAACGTTTCTCAATTTTCATTTCCTAGCTTCCCAGAAAAATTCATGGGCAAAATTATTAATTATTAGTCACATTCCTAACTTATGATAGGGGAACCAAATTAGTTGGTGAGTGAAGTCAGTGGGCTCGACCAGAATATTATACTGATTGTTATTGGATCATCCAACTATAACATCACTTAAAAAACAATTGTGGCTTGTTAGTTGTTACATCATATCTTCACTTGTTTATTGATTTCTTGCAATCCACTTGATAACCTACCTTATTTTCTTAGAAATTAATCATTACAATAATGACTAGATTACTTATTCTACCTAATTTTTAAACTCACTGCTGGATTGCATTATTTCAATCTGCAGAAGGAAGAATACTAAATAATACAATCCATGCATATATATGCTATGGTTTATCCAAGAAATTTTATGGTCCTTAAAGAATTATTTTTTCACTTCCATGAAAGGGTGCTTCGAAAGCTCCATACATGGCTTCCACCACTGTTTTTAGTTCCTATTCTGAAAGTGCCATTCTTGTCTTTTGTGGACAAGTATGGCTTTTTATCGATTGGGTGGCATTGACATTTCAAATGGGATAACATCTCACCTAACTTCTAGAGCTTAGAAGTTAGAATTTAGAAATTATAAGATCGAATAAGACAACGATCGCAGCTAATGGCGAACAAAGGTGTTACCAGGACTTGACCCCATCGTTTTTCTGGAAGTTAACACAATGTTCTCCAAAACCATATAAAGCCCAAGAAAATTCAGAACCAAATGTTAAATTCTTCACCTACTTTCCCACCAACCCTGGATTCTTTTTCATATAGTATTTTTTATAATTAAAAGATATGCTTATTAACTTGATTAGATTAGCACAACTAACCTTCGGTCAAAATAGCTAGTGATTGTCTAGTATATTTTAGTATCAACTATCAACCTTTAAGATAATTTCAATCTCGCATTCAAGATGTCTAAATATATATAGGAATTATTATTTTTTTAATTTTGATGAACGAGAAAAAGGGGTATTGTGCATGTGGTCACTGACCCTGCCCACTTAAACCCGAATTGAGCATGACGTGGAGCACCTTTAGGTAGATTAGGACTATCCACATTACACTGCAACATTTTTTCATTGAAGCGTGTAACTCAAAACAGCAGACCCTTCAAGCATCACGTGCTGAGACTCTACCAACGTGCCATGACCCAGAGGGCAAATTATTATTTTTTAATTATAAACAAGGAAAGGTGACCATTTGATACAGATATTATTCTATTGCCTGTTAGTTAATAGATTTTCTGGGCACACATCTGACTTTGGTTAGTTTCTACAATCGAGAGATGGTCAATGGTCATTAGTCTCACTATGATAAGGTTTGGGTACGCAGGACGTGCCACCAAATTCATCATCTACAATTCTACATAGACATGTTAAGCAAAGAGGTCTTGCTTAGATGCTTAGTCACAAATAACAACAAAGGGAAATGCCCAGAATTTTGTTTCAGCATTATTTTAAGCCTAGAGACACTGATCTTTACAATGTAGTTTTCAATAGCTTATATTATGCTATATAAAAAAGCAGATTTCCAGATATGGCACCTGGCCTTGACTACTCAAAATTACTTATTTTATTTTATTTTTTTTATTCCACCAAATCATATCATACGTAATACAAAATGATATCGGTCTTATTCATCATACTATATAGTTGTGCGATTCAAAGTAAACATTATCTTTAAAAAAACGTTTTAAAGAAAAGGACTGCAAGCTGTAGTTATTGCAATTTGAAGTTTCAATTATTGTGCTCTTTGTGTCCTCTTTAATCTTTATTATAGAAAGTGTGGTTTAAAGTTTACGCCAATGAGATTCATAATTAGAAAACTTTATTAATATAAAATTTTATTTATTTTATTTTAATAATTAATTTGTATATCACAATGACATAGTGCTACTACTAATATATAAAATATAATCCTTTTATATATAAAACACATCTTTACCATTGACATCATTACAAATGGAATTAAAGTTGATAGTACTGACGAACATACGCACATCTCAGATGAGGCCACCAGGACGAAGGTACATTGACGAGTAAAAGGATCAGTCACGCCTGACTGGGACATAGGGCCATTCAATACAAATAAACACTCTAAACGGTTACAAAACCAGACTGACAGACCGTTGGGCCCATTAAAGCCCCATTACTAGGCAAAAATGTTACTACTGAAACATCAACTACTCACAACGGCTAGAATCCAGAGCAACCTATATAAGGCCTTCACATCATCAACAAAAGGTACAAGAAATATACACTGATACAACTCTATCAATTTTCTTTTAATATCTTTTTCCCCATTTTAACTTGGGCGTCGAAGACGTTGTGGCAGACACCACACCGGTGACCACGTTGGAGGAATTGATCCTACTACTTGCACGGGTGTCGAATCCATTTAAGATAATCGACTGACGAGATTAGTACTCATCAAAAGGAACTTATAAACAATTGACAAATTGCATCTATTTCCAAAAAAAAAAAAAAAATTGTTTAAAAAATATGGGTCAATTCGACCTGACTTGCGATTGACTTGACCTGACCGTTTTGCCACGTCTACTTAATACTTACTTTAAAGATTTAAAGCTTGCTCGAGCACACTCTTTAGGAATAATGTTAAAGATACAACATTTTTTTACCATTCACAATAGTTAAGTACTTAAGTTGACAATTATTTCCTACATAAAAAAATAAAAAATTAAAAAAAAAGTTGACAATTATTATTATTATTATTATTATTAGCTTTCGTTTTCTAACTTGGATTTTATTTTAGGGCCAGCCATTGTTGAAATAAGAGGATACACATAAAGGCTTTTGGCTGTGGAGGTTAGCAGTCATTTTCATTCTCTTGGAATTAGCTTGGGGTTTTTAGTTCATCATCAGCCTTTATGGCTAAGAAAGCAAATAGAGAAGGTTTTGGGTTCTTGAGCCACTGATCGATCCGTGAGGACTTTACAGAAAGAGTACAGAGATCTGTTTCTCTTGAACTTGATAGAGGCAAGATTGTGGGGTTTCACTCTGAGCCATTTTCGTTGAAACGCAACATTTTGTTTGGCCAAAATAAGGAATAGAGGAGAAACTATTTCCTGCGCAGCCGCGCTGGATTTATGAGATGCATATCTGTGAGACCCACATGTCAGTGAGACGGAAAATTATTAGGTACTCCCGGAGTACCATAAATGCGTGCTCCCTCCTCTCACATGAATGGTGGGTCCCACCATGAATTTAATTAGTGGGACCCACCATTCATGTGAGAGGAGGGAGCACGCATTTATGGTACTCCGGGAGTACACAATAATTTCCCGAGTGAGACTTACGCATCATAGGTCCCGCACATAAAGTATTTGATGGAAATAGAAAGAGTGAAGCTCCTTAACCCAACTTGTCTGCTTGTGTAAAAAGAGAAAAAATTAATCCTCTCTCTCTCTTACTTTAAAAAAAAGAAAAAAATTTGAGCAAACTCTCTCTCTCTTACTTTAATCTTGATCATGAGCCTTATTTTTCCAACCCATGTTATAGTTAAGATTATATAATCCAATACCCAGTGTTTGATAAAATACTCCTTCCATTTTATTATAAAAAAATACTCCCATTATCCCACTCATAAGTCAAACCCACTTTGAGTTTATGAATTTGAAAGCACAAAACTACAAGGCGTAAATGCACTTTTAGTCTTTATATTTCGACTTAATGCACTTTTAGTCTTTATATTTCGACTTTTTTTCATTTTAGTCCCTACATTTTAATTTTATCTCTTTTAGTCCCTAAACCAATTGATGCGTGTTATTTTTGTCCTTTCCGTTAGTCAATCGACGGAAATAGCTGAGGTGGCAACCGGAAAAATTAAAATATTATAAAAATGTCACATCACCCATGACACATCAGCATATAAATTTAAAAAATTAATTTATTAATTTTAACAAAATTAAAAAACATAAAAACATAATTTAAAACATAAAAATACATCAGAAAATCAAACCCAAGAACACAAATTCAAAATTAAACCAAAGAACATCCATCATCAGCCCACAACCCAAAAAACCCATTGAATCAAATTCACTAGCATGTACGGCACCATATTTGCGAGCCATTAGCTTGCTAGATTAATGGTGGAGCACGACTTGAGATGTTCATCCAAACATATATGTTGCAGTACACACTTGACACCACCACCACCAGTAACCCACAATCCACCATCAACATTCAACACCAAAAACCCATACCCACAGCAAGCAAAACCCATGACAAACCAAGCAAAACCCAAACCGACGACGAGCAAACCCAGACCCACGGCGAGCAAACCCACGACAAACCAACAACAAGCAAATAATGAGCAAATCGAAAACCACCAACCCAGATCGCAACCATCGACACAAGACCAACACACTGAAACCCAGATCGCAAACTGAAAATCACCAACCCAACTACCACCCAAATCGGCTAGCCACCACTATTGAAACCCAAATCGCAACCCACTGACCAAAATCTCAACCCACCGGCCAAAATCTTAACCCACTACACCCAAATCACAAGACCCACCACTGATCCACAGCCCCTCCAATCCACTGCCAAAAAATTGAGAGAAAGAGTCCAAGAAAGAATAAAGAAGAAAGAAGAGTGAGAGAAGAAGGTGAGGAAGGAAACCACAGCCACCACCACCGATCTGAGTTTCACAACACACACAAGGGGGAGATGCCGATCAGATCTGAGTTTCATTTTCTCCTTTCTAACTCTTTCATATGCCGATGACGTTGCAGTCATGGCCAAGCTCCTAGCCTCCTTCGACACCGCCCCAAGCAGCTGGTCCGCCACCATAGACTGCTGTGAGTGGGATTACATTCGATGCGACAAAAGCAATCGTGTCACCATCATCTACTTAGCTTCTCATAATCTCACAGGCACTCTTCCTTCCGATCTCGATACTCTCACCCAACTCACCACTCTCTCTTTCCAAGGCAACTCTCTCTCTGGACCTCTCCCTTCCTTCGCCAACCTCACGTCTCTTCAAAAACTCTACCTTGACAACAACAATTTCACCGATCTGAGTTTCACAAATTATGCTTTAAATTATGTTTTTATGTTTTTTAATTTTGTTAAAATTAATAAATTAATTTTTTAAATTTATATGCTGATGTGTCATGGGTGATGTGGCATTTTATAATATTTTAAATTCTCTGGCTGCCACCTTAGCTATTTCCGTCGGTTGATTGATGGAAAGAATGAAAATAACATGCGTTAATTGGTTTAGGGACTAAAAGTGATAAAATTAAAATGTAGGGATTAAAATGAAAAAAAGTCAAAATATAGGGACTAAAAATGTATTTACGCCAAACTACAAATCTTTAGTGAAGTTCACTACAATGTCAAAGGTTCTTGTTAAAGAAGGATTCCATTGACTCTGAGATTATCGAGGTAGGAATACAAGTGGGTGTCTGTAACTGTTTGAGTGTTCGTTACTTGGTAGATTTTAAAAGGATTTGTTTTGTCCCAACAAGTGGTTTTTATTTTTTGAGAGATTCTCCTTAGGTTTTCCAATTCCTGACTAATCAACCTTTGTGTGACTATCTTTATATAGTTTCAAGTCAATATATATGCTGTTGGATTGTTTTGTTTAATTGATGGGTTTAACTGTTAATTTTATTAATTTCACATTATTAAACACGTAGGAGTCTAATTTGAATTTTTTCAATAAGGAAAATTAAGAAAAATAAAATAAAATAAATAAAGATGTCTCATGTTTTCAAAATCTCAAAAGAAGTTAGTACCTTAGTATATCAGCCAAACTGCTCTACATTTGGTGTTTCTTAGTAATTCCATTAGGGTGAGAATTACCGACACTGTTAAAGAGAGAGAGAAAATAATCTAAAATGAATGAGGAGTCCTGATATTTATACTCTTTCATATTTTTTGGAAAGAGATATATCTTTTTATTTAAAGATGTATCTTATCTAATAACATGATTTTTCGATAAATACTAACTTGAATGTTTGATTAATTACCCATTATAGATTGGTGAAGCAACAACATGAGTGAATATTCACTATATTATGATGTAATCAAACATGGAACTGCCCTAAAGATAAAGAAGAGAAAGTGTGTTTTTTTTTCCTATTGTATATATGTATTTTTAGTTTATATTCAAAACAATAATTTGGCCCCAGGTAAAAAATTTTGGTGCCATCATTACATAATGTACTAGAATTTGTGTGGAAAAGGATTCTTTTGGTTTGCTTAAAAATTAAGACCTTATCTCCTCTTTTCTTGTGTGTATTAAAAATACTTAGTATTCTAAAAAAAAAAAAAAAAACAATGGGTTAATCTCACATTGGAAAATTAGTATAAGTTAAAAAAGTTTAAGACCTATGTTGTGTATGTAAGAGTTAGATCTTTTTGGATATACACCATTATTAATTTCTTTAAGACTTTCTTCCCTCTTTCCGTATGTGTATGTTATAAATACTTAGTATTCTTAAAAAAAAAAAAAAAAAAAAAAAAAAGGAGTTCATTTCATGGTTAAAATTTGGTAGTTAAGAAATCAAAAAGTAAATATACACTTCATTTAAATTGAGTTATTGTTGCATTATTTGGTGGCATAGAATTTTAAATCATATGACACTATTTATATCCTTAGATTCATTGGAACTTAATCTAATAGCCTCCATCTTCATGGTACTTATTGCACATTGGTTGTGCTCCAAACTTGATTCTTAGCAGGGAAATTGAGTTCACTAACCTAATTGTTGAATGTGAAGACTTAGGCTTGATCAGGTTGCTATGTCAAGAAGAACTGTGTGTCTCTGAACTGAACTTGGCCTATTAATAGACGATGAGGCACTTAAATTTACACACTAACACACATCAAGTAGTGCCTTGAAGTGTATCTCAAAAATTAAAAAAAAAAAAAAAAAAAAATAGTAGTAGTGCCTTGAAGTGTGGCTTGAAGAATGTCCTCATTTTCTTCAATTATTTTATAAATTCTAATATTACAAACAATCAAGGCATCCATGTTCTAACTTTCTTTTTACCTCAAACTCTTCATTCTTTTTTTAATTTTATTTTATGAAAAATATTGGAGACATATAAAATGATACATCTCACTACGTGATGAGTTATGAATAATAGATATAAAATTATGTCATTTTATGCGTGCACGTAACATTACCATTTTTTTTTATTAATCCTTAGCCAAAAGAAAAATCTTGATCAAATTTATATTCCCTTAATAATCTCAATCTTTTATGATGTTGGGAATTAGGATACATAAGATGGAGACGATGGAATGATAAACTTTAAAAACGATTTTTGTTTTGGGAGAATACTTTTTTTAGTGAAGAAAATATGAAAAGTGAGATATTTATTTATATATTTAATTGTAAGGACCGGATTTGACTTGAATCCAGAACAGAAATGGATCCAGGCCCACAAAGCCTGAACAATAAATTTGTAGAATGCGGGAGAAAAAGCTATTCTGAATCTAGGACAAAGATATTGGATTATAGCGTTAGAAAGAAAGAGTTATACGCATATATCTGTACAAAAAGTATCCTCGGACATGCCCTTATACTATGACTTGAGAGTACTCAAGTCTTTTCTTTTCTTTTTTTTCTTTTTTCTTTTTCTTTTCTCTTTGTATTATATACCATGGCTTTTTTACCATTTTCTCCATCCACGTGTGGGTCAGGCGTTGAAAGTCCTTTTTCTCCACTTCTCTTGTCTTTTTTTGAATCTTCCATTCTTAGTTGTAAGGCTGCGTGTTCACTGTTCAGGCATCACCTTCACATTAATGCGGTTAGAAGGTTAGCTGAGCAGCATTTAATGCGGAGGTAACATTACCTCTAGATATTTGTTATTTCTCACTCTTATCCTTTATTTGATATTTTCTCATTCATTTTGTTGCAAGGTTTATCCGAGGCGTTACTCTAAAAGACTGATAAGTTTACCAGCCACCTCGGACAGAAGTTCCGAGGTGGCTATTATCCTCGGACACGGTCAAATTCTTCACAAGCACTCTTTACTTCTCCTCGGAGTGTAACTTTCATCTCTTCCTTTGCTGGTCGTCCTCGGATATTCTCTTATCCTCGGACTGGATATTGGGCCTGGCCCTTTCTTATGCAGTCTGTACATATAAGACTAGATATTGGACCTGGCCTCTTCCAATGCAGTTTGAACACATGGGATCAATTGGCTCCCACATTAATATTTCTCCTTTCTTTATGATAGCTAGTAAGTGAAAAACATTTGCTTAAAAAAAAAAAAAAAATGAAAAACAACAACAACAACAACAAAAAAAAAAAAAAAAAAAAAAAAAAAAAAAAAAACAAACGGCGTCGTTTTGCTTCCTCCACTTCTACCCATACTGTGTTTGATTTGTGGGGGAAATCCAACGGTCCACTCCACGAATTCCAAACCTAAATATTTTCGAAATCCGAGTCGCTCTGCTCACAGTGTTAATAGCAGAACTCAGTGGCATCACTCAAATCACAGGAATCATTTTCTCGGTTACCAAACAGAAAATCAAAAAAATGGCAAAAAATGGGACACAATTGATTGAGATGTCTCCCTCTTCGTCTGAAAGATATTCAGAAGAGGAAGAAGATAATGGGACTCCGTTGAGACCCGTATTTTGCGTCAAAAGAAACACCGATATCAAACGCATTGAAGAGATCGAGGAATGCTTCATATTGGACTTCGATCCCTTTGACTCCGTTGATATCTCAAAGCTCTCTGTTAGCAATAGTCCTATTGATGATGAAGTCTCTGTTGTTGCTGAGAAAGGCCAGGTCTGGATTCTTAATCACACACCCATTTCAATGTTTTTCTCTTTTCTGTGATGGGTTTTCTTTTTTATGCATATTGGGTCTTTTTGGTTTTGGTTGTTAAGGATATGTAGAACACGAAAAGACCCATTTTTTTGTTGTTATTGATGAAATTGAATGATGGGTTTTTTGTATTTCTTTGCTCGGAGTTATCATGGAATGGCGGCATTGGAGATTGATTGTAAGTTGGTTATGCTTACAGACATTGTAAGCGTGTCATTTGTGTTATTGTGACAGAGAGTTTGGCTTTCATTTTCTGTGTTCATTTAAAATTTAAAAAATAATTGACTTATCAAACACCCAAAAAGAAAAAAAGAAATTGTGTTATTAGTGTGGAAGAGTTAGGTTTGAGAGAGAGATGTGTGACTATTGGGTTAGTGGTTCATCTTATTGTTTAGTTTGCCTGAATCTTCGTTTATGTATATGTAACATCTAACATTTCTATAATAGTTGTTGTTGTTGAGCTTCGCCATCACACCAATCATGAATCATGTGATGTTTCATTGGTTTGCGGTCAAGTTTAGTTGGTAGTATGTGGGCTTAAATAAAGTTAAATTGTCAACATAGCTTGTGAAATGGAGAAGCTCAACAACTACCATAATAGTAATTGATGCATCTACATAAAGTCCTCGTTGGAGGGTTGTGGAAGATTGTTGATGGCAGTGAGACCTACCCCGAAGGCGACACAGAAGATTTTTAGTGATATATCATGGCTGGAAGGATGTTGTGTGTGAGACTAAGTAATGACAACAATCTTAGGAGTTGAAATTCTAGGTGTCATCGTGTGACTAGGTAACAACTATGTTAAACACTAAGGAGGTGTATCTTTTGTGCAACAGTGCCTGGCACAGGTGTGAGTAAAACCCTGTTGGGATGTTTGGAGTGGGGGAAGGGTTTGAAGGGATTTGAAAGGGATGTCTTACCCCTCCAAACCCCTCATGTTTAATTTCCTTCAATCAGATGAATTTGGAGGGGGAGGAGAGGGGTTCCACTTATATTAAAAAAAATTAAATTGTCAATTTATATCTATTTCTTGTAATTTAGTGGCGTTGCCTGGTCTCCTTTATGAGGAGAACCATGGTTCGAATTCCCCTCCTCCACTTGTAACAATTGAATTAACAAAAAGTGTTGTAATTGTCAATTTATATGACCATATCTCTCACATCTCCTCCACGTGCTTAATTTTTGGAATATCTAAACAAAGTACTTAATTTTTAAATTATCCAAACAAAGGGGAGGGATATCTATATTTTAAAAAAACCCAAACAAGGGGAAGGGATAACCATTCCCCTTTCCTCTCCTCTCCTTCCCCTGTTACCCTCTACTCTCTTTTCCTTCCAAACATCCAAACATACTGTAAGATAGGGTGTTTTTTGTGTGCCATCCATGTGGCTCAAAGTTGTGTGCAGGTGAGTCTAAGTGCGTGTGCAAGTGAGTAGGCAAGAGCGCCCTTGATTGGTGTGCTTGTAAAGTAATATTATTAAGGGATGGTGTTTGTTGTTTTAAGCCCACTAGCTGCGTGTGTTTTACTCAAAATCTTTCTGTGAATGTGCTGTCCTAAAATGTTTTCATTTTGATTGATGGTGAATAGGTGGCTTGCAGAGATTATCCACATTCAAGGCATCTCTGTATGAAATTCCCTTTTGAGACAACACCTCATGAGCAATACTGCAAGCTGGTAATGGGATTTAACATTTAAGCAATATGGGATGTATACTTTATCTCCATTCTATAATAAATTTCAATCTATGGAATTATTGCAGTGTTACTGTTATGTTTGCGATTCATCTGCCCCGTGCAAGTATTGGATGCAGCATGAACAAGCACACTGCCATGCTTCAGAGAAGGTTGGAGATTGGAAGTCCCGGAGAAATTTAAGGAAAAAACTACCAGCTGTTTGGGATTGGGATTGAAGAAGTTTTTCTTTCTTTGTGCTTTATTGTAGTTAATGGGTTTCTGACTTTCTGGTATAGTGGTACATGACAAAAGAAAAAGTAAATTGTTTTGCTTTAATGCTGTCAAATTTATGCTTAGAATTTGATATGTGGGTTTTTTCATTTAAAGAGGCATATGTGCTATTATTCCTTCATTTTGGGTTGTTTTATATATGAATATACATACATGCTATGATATACGTAAAGGATGGTGAGAGACTGAGAGTTGGGTGTAAAATGTTTGAAATTCTATTAGTTAAGGAACTGGAGTCTGATTCCTGGTCTTTTGCAGAAGGTGAAAGCAAGGATTTGTGTACCCCTCCCCAAAAAATTGTCAGCATTCAAACCCCTTGCACATGTTGGAAGAGTTCATAAGTTTTTTGGAGATGAGTGGATGAAGTTGATTTACTTCCAGTACTTAAAAAAAAAAAGGAATTGAATTCTTGTCCAGATCAATGTCTTATATTATTTTAAACAATGCAGTTCTAAATTAGAAAACTTATTTAAAGTTGTGCCCACTTCCTGTTTAGTGTTAATTCTGAATGAAATGCCTACGTCAATGTAGGCCTTCAAGCATGGACTGTAGAGGATAAATGTTTGTATTTTTAAAGAACTGACTAGATACCCTAATTTTTACCTCTAATTTATAGAACTGGATGCTATTGATGTCTCAGAAGTAAATTTGACTACCAGTGGATTAGTATGTGGGATTTGAAGGAAACAATTTTTACAGTTAATTATTATTATTATTTTATTTTTAAAATGGGCCAAAAGGGAGGAGTAGAATTTTTTCCCTTTTGAGTAAGCAAAACTCTCATAGAGGAGAGAAGAAAAAGATGAATCAAGACAACATTGGTTAATTCGGCAGTACAATATCTTTTTTTGTTAAGGACCCCAACGGTCCACTTAACATTGCCTTTTTAGAAAGTTTTCTTTGCTGTAGTAGTAGTAGTACACTCTCTGCGTCTTGATTCATAGGGACTCAACTGCTTGGTAACCAAACAGAAGAAAGAAAATGAGTGAAAATGAGCTTAATATATCACCCTTCTCATCCGAGGAAGAGAGAAAACTTGTTAGTCAGATGAAGTCAATTACTTCTTCAGATGAATCAAGTTGTTATGAAGTCGGAGACATTTCCTCTTCTTCTATTGGGTCTCCAATTAGATCCATATTTTGTCTCAAGGAAAAGGCGGACATGAAGCGCATAGAAGAAATAGAGGACTGTTTCATCTTGGAGTTCGATCCTTACGAGCCCCTCGACGTCTTCAATCTCTCCATGAACAATAATCTTATTGATGGTTATCCTGATGGTGCTAATGATCTCTTTGTTACTGCTGAAAAAGGCCAGGTATGGATTGCACTGTTTTTTTCACAAGCTTGATGTCTGGTTAACTTGCTTTTGTGTTATCAGTGTGTTATATTTACAATCTCAATAAATTAGTATCATTGGAAGTGTTTGTATGTGTGTTTTACTGAGAGGTTTTGATATATAATTTGATTAATGATAAATAGGTGGCTCTTAGAGATTATCCACATTCAAGGCATGCATGTCTCAACTTCCCCTTTCATACAACACCTCATGAGAACTACTGCGAGATGGTGATAATTTATTTAACAGCTAATTTAATCAGTGTTTAGGTGCATATAGTTTATACCTGTTATACATAAAGATATACTGATAAATTTTCGAATATTGATGGAATGCAGTGTTATTGTTACGTTTGCGATTCAGCTGCACCGTGCAAGTACTGGACAGAGCCAGAACCAGCACATTGCCATGCTACAGAGCACGTAGGATATTGGGAGTTCCAAAAGAATTTGAGAAGAGGCAACCCACCTTTAATGGCATATGGCAGAGATTAAGTAAATTATTTTGCTATGAGGCTGTCAAATTCAAGCTTTAGAGTTTAATATTTGGGTCAAATATAGCTTTCTGTTTTGTGGAAGAGTCTTTTCATTTTGAAGAGGAATATGTGTCGTCATTGACATATGTAGATATCCTAGTATTTGTAAAGAATGGAGAGAGTGTTGGGATCAAATGAAATTCGTCCATTTTAGTTATAAGTGGAGTGCATTTTGTTTTGTAGTCTGATACAGAAGGTGATGTAACAGCATGAAATTAGTGCATTAAGTAATTTGAAATTTAGAAGCTAGCAGTGACATTTATCTGAAAAGAAAAAGATGGATAGCCTAGCCTTTCTAAAAGCAGTTCTTTTTCTGTACCTTTATTTTTCTTAGCCTTTGAACTTAATTATGCTTGTAGAATTAGATTATCTTTCTTTCTCATTAAGTAAATCAATAAGTATTGGCACCTATCATTTTCAGAAACATCTTTTTCACAATTGTTCACATGGTTCGTTACAATTGATGTATAATAAAAGCAGTGTTAGTGATTGGCCTAAGTGAAATGATCTTATTTATGAAAAAAAAAATGATGAAAATTGTTCTGTAACTAACATTATTCTTAGTAAATGCATTCTTTATGTAGATATACTCGAATTTGTAAACTATGAAAATCATTTTGTTTGTGTGGGTATGTTTTAAACATTTTATATTTATCACAATGTGAAGAATTAATAAATATAAGTAATTAGTGCTTTGTCTAATGAGTTATTTGATATACATCACTATTTTCCTATTGCTAAAGATTTCTGTCAAAGGAGATTGTTTTTCTTGTGTAGAGGCCATCAACAACTTAGGGAAGTCATCTAGTTGGAAAATTGCAAGTAGCGTGTGTGGATTATATATTATTGCATAATTAAGCTTAGGATTTTGCTCTGTTCATTTGGGTGGGTTCCTAGAGATTCTATCCTCGTGTTGACTAAATGGGCTCTTTTAAATTCTTTTGTGGGCCGGGCTCCCTCCCTCCTATGCGTTTTGGGCAATTTTGGCGGAGAGGAACCTAGGTTTTATTTTATTTTTTATTTTTTATTTTTTTTTATTTTTTTATTTTTTATTTATTTATTTTTTTTAAACCCTTGTTTCGCATGCAATAAAATTTTTATCTCACAAGAAAAAATTAAAAAAAAAGATTTAGGGGGTGAATCAATTGGTGTATATGTATTTGAAGATGAAGGTACTGAGAAATTTGCAGATTAATGACCCAATGTTTGGACAAAAAATTAGAGGACTCTTGGAAGGGTACAAAATCCATTTCAAGCTAGTGTGTGTGTGTGTGTGTGTATATATATATATATATATATATATATATACTTTTCAAGCAAAAAAGAAGAAGGCTTTCATTGGTCTTAATCAAAAGTCCAAATTATAATAGAAGAGAGTGTCAATAGTCAAATACCGAATTCCAGACCAACCCCTAACTAGCCTCGAATTAAATTTATATGGAAAAGAAGTAGATGAAAAACTAAGGTGATAACTATCTTAAATTAAAAGCTTAATAAATAAATAAATAAAAAGAGAAAAAAGAACTTGTATTCTTCATCTTAGTTATCTTCTCATAATCTTTGCACAAAATTCGTTTTTCATCACCAATCATTTGGTGCCGGGTGTTGTTTCCTTTTTTGTAATTTTTTTTTAAAAGATATTGGTCCTTATTAATTATCTAATGATAAAAATATATGATCTTCGTATTTTTTATGATACATTAGAGCACTAGTATCCAGGGATGCAAAAAAAAGTCTATTTAATATCTTCAAAATCTATTTTATCTATTTTACCAACTCATTTTATAACTCACACAATATTCCAGTTTTTATTTTTACATACAACTCATTAAAATAATATAAACCATCACATCCAATAATATAAACTCATTTCTCTCTCTTCTTTCCCATCTTCTTCTTTCATTTTTTCCTCTCTTCTTCTCTCTCCATCAAATCTACACTACCAGCTAGGGAGAAAGTGAATTAGATAAGTATATTTATGTTTACATCTCAACTACAGCAGGTTGTAAATTTACAACCTTATTGTAGTTGGGTGGGAAAAAGTTTTGGATATACCAACTCAAATGTTGGTGGTTTTGGACATATGAGGAGCTAAAATAGCAACTTGGGGGGTTTTACACCCAAATGCTAATGCTATTATACATAAGATAAAAAGTTAATGTGAGATGATGGAAAGATATATGATGGAATGTTTTCGAAGTTTATAAGAAAAAAAAGGTAAAATACAGTTAATAGCTCTAAGTTTTGCCCTAATTTCATCTAAGTCAAGACTTTTCAAAAGTCAAAACTGACAAACTTGAACCCTAAGCCGATAAATTCAATTTAAATCTTAAATTATTACTCATTTTTCTTATTTTTTACTGTGATTAGGAACTAAATTGGTTAGTTTTGAAAAATTTTGAATCTTACTAGCATTAATGTAAAGTTCAAGACTGCTAACTGTATTTTACCAAAAAATTTTTTTAAAAATTTTGTGGATAAAAAATGAACCTCGGATAAAAGTTTAAGGACAAAATATATTATTTTTATATATTATATATTAATGTATTTATTTATTTATATATGGATCCTTTACTTATGGGCTCCTCACATTCAAAATAGACTCAAAGTTGGCCCAATTCATGAGAAAACCCTTATCTTATTTCACACAGTCTCAGCTTATTATTCACAGGGACAAAAGAAGGTTATCACCTATTGATACCTCAGTCCCTCAATTTTCTCTCGCCTCCTCATCTTCTTCTTCCAAGCACCAAAAGATAAAAACCAAACCCCTAAAAACCAAAAGTGCTTCAAAGCCATGTCACCAGGACCAGTTGTTGAGGCCGCCGAGCCCGAGACCTTGCTCCAGACCCCAACCACCGACGAGCCCCAGAAGACTCTTGAACCCCAGGTCACCCATTACTCACTCTATGCTTCATTCGTTTTCTGGGTCTTTTTGCTTTTTGGGTTTTGAGTTTTGTGTATGTGTGTGTCTTAGCAGAACGACGAGGTTGTTGTTGAGGATGTGAAGGACGAGGATGACGAGGATGATGACGACGACGACGACGACGAGGAGGATGACAAGGAAGACGGGGCACAAGGTTTGTCAACTGTTTTTTTTTTTTTTTTTGGTCTTTATTTTTATTTACTATGTTGTTTTATGAGTTTTTTCTTTGTTTGTGTTTTAGGGTTTTATGATATTTACTTGTTTGATATGAGTGATTTTCTGTAGTTGGGGTGTTGGGATTATTTTTTGAGCAAGTGGGGTTTGGTTTATTGGGTAAAGTTTTTGACTTTTGAATTGGGGTTTGGGGCATTTTTTAATTGAAGATTTTGGGGTATATGTTGTAGTCATTTTAAGTGGAAATGTATTAATTGAGAAAATGTAGGAATAAAGGAAGGATCTTTATTGGTATCTAGGAGGACTGAACAAAGTAAAAATGGAAAGAATATAAATTGTTTGGTTGAGTTGGTCATACTTTATGCAATGGCAGAAGAAAGGATTGTTTGTGTGATATAATTCTTTTCATTTGCTAGAAAGTATAAAAGAGTGGGTTGCATAGTATTATTGTTCTTTGTTATTTTTTAAGAACATATTGTAGAAAATTTGACTTTTGAAGTAATGGAAGAGACTTAATGTTTGATTGTTGTAGTTGTTATTGTTCGGTACAGCGAGATATAACTGCTTCCTAAATGATAATGAATTGATTTTATTTGGTTTCATTAATCAACTATGATATTTATCCATGTGTTGCTTGAAAGCCAGGGTTTATTTGGCTGTTTAATTATATGACTATTTTCTATGTTGTCCAAGTTTTTTGATTGGAGAATGAGTTGCAGGTGGGAATGAGAGTTCTAAGCAGAGTAGAAGCGAGAAAAAGAGTCGCAAGGCAATGTTGAAGCTCGGTATGAAACCTGTTACCGGTGTTAGCAGGGTCACCATCAAGAGAACCAAAAATGTAAGCTGTTATCTTGTTCTCGTTTGATGTAATCAACTGTCTACATGATGGATGGAAATTCACTGTAGTTTTCTTGTTATTCAGATACTGTTTTTCATCTCAAAACCTGATGTCTTTAAAAGTCCACATTCTGAGACCTACGTCATCTTTGGGGAGGCAAAGATAGAGGACTTGAGCTCACAATTGCAGACACAGGCTGCTCAGCAGTTCAGGATGCCTGACATGGGATCTATTATGGCAAAATCAGACGTTTCTCCTTCAGCTGCTGGAGTGCAGGCTGATGAGGAAGAGGAAGAGGTGGATGAAACTGGCGTGGAGCCTCGGGACATTGATTTGGTCATGACACAGGCAAGTGTGTCAAGGAGCAAAGCTGTCAAGGCTCTCAAGACTCACAGTGGGGACATTGTCAGTGCTATCATGGAGCTCACCACTTAGATGTGCTCCATAGTCTATCCTGTAGTATTTCTTTTTGATGATTTTTGAAACTTATTTCATCATTTAGTTATCGTAGTCTATTTGGCTCACATCTATCTGGTGGTTCAGTTACCTTTCTCTTTTTGTTGGACTTGAGAGTCTCAGACAGTTTTCAGTCACAGTGAGGTTGTCTTCCCAATGAGTTATTCTACTCGTGAGTAATTAAGGTTTTCATTACTGGTTTTTTTGTTGCTTGAAAGGCTGCAAATCAATTAATTGGGTTATGGATTCCTTAACAAAATTACTCTTTCTACAAGAGCTTGTAAGAATTGTCTGCTAGAACTGCTTAGAATGTCTGAAAAGACGTGTTTAAAGACTCCTCACACAACATCTTAGAATTAGGCTCAAGTGATTATCAGTCTTTAGGATTTGAGCTCTGTTTTTTTGTAATATTTTTCTGGGGCAGCTGGATTACTGAATTAGATCTAAAATGTAGGGATTAGCGCCGTTTATGCAATCTTGACTGCAATGGTTTGACAGGTTTGGTATATTTTGCTAGGTTTTAGCCACTGGGTAAAATAACTCGAATGTCTAGACTTTAAACATTAAATTCTCGTTGGTTTCCATTCTTTTTATTTTTAGTGTTTTGGTTAATAATTCAATAGTTGAGGTGGGGAGATTTGAATAGGGGATGTCTTTCTTGGTAACTGAGTTATAACTTATAAGCCTTGTGTAGCTTGTTCTGGTTTTAATTGGGCCTTATTGTTACCGAGCAAAATGTCATGTATGTGGCACAGAACAGAAATGCACGGCTTTGTAAAGGTTGGGCTGGTATCCATGGAGTAGCTTCTCTTTAGCTGATAAGAGGTTCTCCTAAATCCTAAATATCAATCGGTTCTCTTGATTGTAATCAACATGGCAGCAACTAATCCAAAATAAGAGCATCAAAAACTTGAATAATTATTGCTTGCCTTGGGATTATACTGATGACAGGCACAATACGCATTTAGCTTTTAGCTTAAAGATTACTAAGCTTCCCTCTCCTCTCTCTCTAGCTATTTATAACCCTACAATTTGAACGTATCTCACCAGCATCACCCGTTAAGACATCAAGTTGACTCATCTTCAACATTGCAGCAGCAAATTTGCTCCTCCAAAGATTGGGGTTCCTGGCATTTTGATTCACTTGGATTGCTGTTGCTGCGTTTGTCATGAGTGTTTGGTCTGATGTGAACAGTCCACGGTTAGCTAGAACATTCTTGTAGTAGCCTGCATCACGGAAGCTAGGGCAATCAGTGGTCATTAGAACCACCAAAATACGGATTTTTGCTGCCTTGTGGACACCTCTGCTTCAACTGAGTCACATATGTAGAATCTAAACTTGGGTCCTGACTTGTGGTTCCATTGAAATTGTACAATCTTTCACTGAAAGAAGTGCAATGAGAGCGGCCAATGGTGTGTGCTCCTGTTAACACATTTTATATTGGGAAAGTGCAATATTTACTACAAAATAAACTGATGTTGTAAGAATATGATCGGTATTACTCTTTTGTGATTAGTGATCATCAGTTATGCAGTAAAATTTAGTGTCCCTAAGATTGGTCTTTATGTTATTCAGTAGTTTCTTCAAAGTTTCTCAATAATATTGAGTTGGTGGTAAATGGATTTGGATAGTTTTACAAGAGAGTAGTGCGAAGTTCTTACCGGTAAGGGTGACCATTTCTTCTTGTGTGAAACCCTTCTTTGCATAGGCTTGAGTGAGTTGGTCAACATTCAATGTAGGTGGAGGTAAGTTAGTAAATGTCTCATTAACTAGTGAAATTCTGCCATCTCTTCTTCCAGCAGGAACCTCATAGCCAAACCCTCCAGCCTGCATGAAGAAAATAAGAAAATTCGCCTAAAATGTTTCAAGAGTGTAAGCAGGTTAGGTATCTCTTACCATCATTATGCTATCCCTGGCTGCAAATGCGACTATATCAGCGCAGGAAACAACACCCTTACATATGGCTTCAATTCTAGCCTTGGCTCTATCAATGACTTCAAACCCTCGTAGACTGGGATCATTAGCTGGAGAATCTTGCTCTGCTGAGTTTCCTGGAGTGGAGTCAATGAGTACTGATGCATCACAACCCTGAAAGTAGTTATACATGTTAGTGGCTCTTGTCAAATTTCTCAATATTTAATTCAACACATTTGAGAATATAAATTGGCACCATCTCCTGCTAGGCACTACTCAGCTCCTCTATGTTACCCACCAAAAGTTCTTTATTTTGATGGATTAAAATTTTGATGCCTAATAACCCATAGATGGTTTGAACTGTACAGAAACAATTATCAATTTAGCTTGAATGATTCCTAGCCTCTTTGATCATTTCGACGTTTCATTGTTCCAATTAAATATTACAAATATATCTAATCTCACATTATTTAAAATTGATTCATTTTGTGATTAAAATTAAATATTAGATATAGAGATGAAAATAGTGTAACATAATTTAAAATTTTAATTATTGTCACCATATATACCATTATATACAAGAAATTAAATCTCAAAGTAATGTTAGGGACAACATTTTTCATAATTGATGACACGTTTTGTTGTAATTGGAATAACATTACTTTCATTTGGGTCTGCCACATATACAACTTTTATTATGGACCAATTGACAACAAATCATATCAACAAAGAGAAAAATATTGAGTCCCTTAACTCTCTCCACTTCACTTTAAATATTGAGAATCACTCATGGATCAAATTAAGCTCCAATTGTCATTGATTGGAAATGAACATGCTTTCTACGTTACTATACTTAAAATGGAGTGTCCAAGAGCCTTATACCTCAATTGACACTTCTTAGTGTTTCCAATAAGAACGTCTAAGGTTCAAATCTCCCTCCTCAACTATCGAATCATCAAAAAATAAAAATAAAAGTTTGATGTGATTGGTCATTCGTGGACTTTGTGTGTGTGTGTGTGTGAGAGAGAGAGAGAGAGAGAGGAAAACAAGTGAATAGCTGCATTAGCACATTTGCTTACTCTAACAAAGCAGTCATGGAAGTGTAGTCTCACAAGACCAGCAGCCACTCCCTCGTCCCTACTGATGCCTTTTCTTGCCTCTTCTTTAACTATGGTTTCAGCTAAGCTACATAAATTTCTATAAAAGCCTACTTGAAGCTGAGAACGCACACTTTGACATAACAGAACCACAGTTAAAGTTATAATGCACAAGTTAGCTTCCTTGCACTCATTTTGTTTAGAAGCTGGTAAGACTTGAAGGTATATTAACAACGTTATGTATAAACTATATATAGTTGGCAAAGCAATACTTCGTGGTCTTATAGTTCAGACTAAAATATGCATCAAGTGCCATGCGAGAAAGCAAAATGAAGAAGGGACAATTATAGAGGGCTTTGACGACAATCGCACTATTTATCTATATAATACATATAATATTAAAGTCCCTCACGTGCAATTAATTTTTGTTATATGTTAGTTAAAATTAAGAGTAAATAAATTTTATTCACATGTGGTTAGTCCAATTTCATATTATTTACTCGTGGTTTGAAATGTATCATTTTACCTGCTTCAGGTTGGTTCTATTATGCAGTTGTTATATACCTCATTACTTTCACAGTTAAAAACATAAGAAATATTAAAAAAAAAGAGAAAAATTAGGATCTGAATGGGATATTTGTAAAAATTGTAGAAATTACTTATACTTTGGCTCAAGCACACTACTAGTAAAAAATTTGACCAAAATCTAGAAACTCTATTCATTAAATGGCACAAATTCAAGCAAAAAAGATTCAACTTGTGTCTAGTGTTTTTTTTGCACTGAACATGACATGTGCCCGAATCGTATTGTATCCAGTGCAAAAAGGCGACACAAGCTTCACCCAAACTAAAATACCCCTAATCTTCATAATCAACCTCCATCCACAGTACTGGCAAAGCATTAGCAAAAAGCGTATGCCATTAATACTTGATCAAAGGAGCTAAAAAAATGTTTTTGGCAAAGTTGGAAGAAAAGGACAACGAGAGTGGGTTTTGATGACAATTGCACTCGTATAGTTATTGTTGTTAGATCTATCTATATGAATATATAAAAAGCATAATCTAAGAGAAAGTGTAACCTAAAATTCCAACGATTGTTCATTATATATTTATATGACACATGTCTATGCTAATTTTTAAAAATTATGCCACCTAAATAGCATGTTTATGTTATATAATAAATATTAAAGGTATAAATGACAAAAAAGAAAAAGAAAATGAAACAATGTTAATCTTAAGTTTAATTATAATTAATATATAATGAACTTTTCGGAAATCACATGTAAAAAAAAAAAATAACAAATGCATATACCAAATTGCCATTACAAATAGGGGTCATTGTAAGGTATCTTAATTATTTTTTACGACATGAACACATGATACTCATAGTGGAGTTATTCTTCAATGTAACATGGGTTACTAGCTAATGCTACAAATTTTTTGTTATATATGACCATGCTATTGCAAATCTAAAATCACTTCAAAAAAAGAAGAAGAAAAGAAACATAGATTATCATATGACGTGACAATATCTATCATCAGATTTGATATAAACATAATCTTATTTAACCTTATCACAACCCAACATGAAAAAATAATAGATGACCATATAGCATTACTACTTGGTATGATGTGAGTTAGCAAAAACATGTGACAAAGTTATTGTCACATGTAATCTTATTATCATTAGAATAAGAAGTGAAGTGATTTCATAGGTACAAAAAATCTTGCAAGTTGGGTTGGGTTGACCCACGAGTCATATGGGTTGACTTTTTTTCTTCCTTTAGAGGGTTTTATATATTTATTTGTTTGTTTTTGTGTGTAACATGTCTTTTTTACTCTTTTCTAGGTTTTTTTCCCCTCATAAACACTAGTAGATTTTTTCTTAATGAGTTTGAGATTTGAATGCTTCAATTAAGTGAACCTTAAATTGTGTAAACTTAAGAGTTTATGTATTATATTTAACTTTTATTTTTTAGTGATTTTGTTTATTTATTATCTTATTTGTATTGAAAAGAAGACAAAAGACAATTTTTTGTATGTCATCGTATTGGGTTGATGCAACTGAAAAGACTAGGTAAGGGTTTAGGTTTGCCAGGTGGTAACCTGTTTGGGACAACTTGTTATGACCCAAACTCAATGCAACCTAAACCCAAGCCCAATTGACCAAACCCATTTTCCAGGTCTAAGAAAAACATGACCTTTTAGGCAATCTGATTCCTAAAAGTTGGGCCGAAATACATGGGGTAGTTTTTATGTAGTTGATAAAAAGGTTGTCCTTTAAATCGGCTATTACATTTTAAATTCATTATTGACATGATATTTTTTAGATATGACTTTATACATAATACCATGTAATTTAAAAAGTTAGATAACTTAGTAAATACACTTTTAGATTTATAATATTTAGTATGAATTATGAAATGAATTCATTTTAAATAAAGAAATCGTGATATCACTATATCCCATCCAAAATAAGACAGCCTTTTAACTTAGAAGCATTAATATTGCTTGCTTTGTGATTAAACAAATACAGGCACAGTAAGAGTCCAGTTTTAGCTTAAAGAGTACTAACTATGCAGCTTCCCTCCGCTCTCTAGCTATTTATCACCCTGCAATTTGAACGTATCTCACCAACGTTACCTGTCAAGACATCAAGTTGACCCATCTTCACCATTGCAGCAGCAAATTTGCTCCTCCAAAGCAGGGGGTTCCTCTTACTTTGATTCACCTGGTTTGCTGCTGCTGTATTTGTGATGAGTGTTTGGTCTGATGTGAACAACCCTCGGTTAGCTAGAACGTTAATGTAGTAGCCTACATCTGTGCTGCCAGGGCTAGAAGGGTCCATTGGAACCACCAAATTAGGATTTGTGTTCCCTTGTGGACACAGCCTCTTCAACCAAGATGCATATATCAAATCTAAGCTTGGGTCCTGACCTTTGGTTCCATTGAAATTGTACAATCTGTTGCTGAAAGAAGTGCAATGAGAGCGGCCAATGGTGTGTGCTCCTGTTTATCACATAATTTTTTCATGTCATTCAAGTATAATTCGCTTTCCATATCATTAAACATCAAATCAAGACATTAGAGAAAATCATGGTATTAGTTAATAAGGGATTGATTTCTCTGACAATCAATATCTTGATTTGATATTCAATGACATGGAAAGTCGATTTGGAATGAAGTTGCAAAAAACTTGGAAATTTATACAAGTGAATGAAGTTCTAACCAGAAAGCGTAACCATTTCTTCTTGTGTGAAGCCCTTCTTAGCAAAGATTTGAGTGAGTTGGTCAACATTGAAAGAAGGGGTAGGTAAGTTTGTGAATGTATCTGAAGCTAGAGAAATTTTGCCATCTCTTCTTCCAGAAGGAACATCGTAGCCGAGCCCTCCAGTCTACATGAAGAAAATAAAGGTCATATATATGTTCAACCAAATTTACCAATATATAATGTTTCAAAAATGTAGAGCAAACTAAGAATCTCTTACTATCTCTATGCTATCCCTTGCTGCAAATGCAATTATATCAGCGCACGAAACAACTCCCTTGCATATGTCTTCAAGTTTAGCCTTGACATTATCAATGACTGCAAACCCTTGTAGACTCTGATTATTTGCAGGAGAATCTTTCTCTGCCTTGTTTGATGGAGTGGAATCAATGAGCACTGATGCATCACAACCCTGAAAGTAGCTAGTCAACACTACGTATTAGTGACTCTTATCAAATATATAGCTTAAAACTAAGAGATTGGCACCCATCACTCTATGTTAAAGAGGATCCTAATATGTCCCTAGTGATAGGTCACTTGAAATTTTAAATAATGAAGCAAATGTCGTCACATTAAAAAATGTAAATTTTAACAGTGAAATAGACTCTCTCTCCCATATTTCAAGTGAAATGTAAAAGAGATCCTTTCAGAGAAAACCTTGAAACCAAAGCGAGAAGAATAAGGGAAATAGCAGCATGTTTACTTACTCTAACAAAGCAGTCACTGAAGTGTAGTTTTACAAGACCAGCAGCTACTCCATGATCCCTAATGAAGCTGTCTCTGATCACATCTTTGACAATTAATTCGACTAAGCTACATGAATTTCTATAAAACCCTATTTGAAGCTGAGAATGCACGCTTTGGCATAACAAAACCACAATAAAAGTAATAGATACAAAATTTAGCTTCCTTGACCTCATTTCTTTTAGATGCTAATAAAACTTGAAAGCATCTAACATCTAATCTAATCAAATCTAATTATATATTAAAAAAATTGGATTCAAACAATTGATTGATGCATAGAATGATGACACATGTTAGAACTCGTCTATTTCTTCTTATTTTCTTTTGAGTTATTGCCAATTAATTCCTATCAGAGCTCATTATGAGCACAATAAATTTCTTCCATCAATGTTTTAAGAAAATAAGGGGCTATTTGTTACTAGATTTTAAACTACAGTTTTTATAACACTTTTTAACCCACACGTATTTCTATAACACTTGAACAACAATACTAGAAATCTCTAACTAAATAGACCATAAATTTTTCCACAAAAACTTTCCATAAACGTTCTGGTAGCTATAAAGCGGAAAAAATAAATAATGAAATCTAAATATCTTCTCTTGCACCTTCTTTTTTTTTTTCTCCTTCTATTTTGATTCTTATTCTCATTTGAGCTACATATTAATGAAGGAGAAATGACATGTTCATAACATTGTCACAATAAATTCAAAGTAATTATGAGTGGCCAAAAAAACAATTTAAGATGTTGATTTAAATTAAAACCAATAAAAATTTACCATATAAAATTTGTTGTGAACGTGTTATGGAAAGAGTAATGCTAGAGATACAAAATCTTTTACAAATTTTTTTTACAAATTACTGATATGGTGGGTGGTTATTAGTAAACAATAATAGTTATTACCTATTATGGACATAGCATTTCTCATTAATGAAAACAATAATAGTTATTACCTATTATTTTCTCTTAAAGCTCATTATGAGGATAATAAATTTCTACAGTTAAAGTTTTAATGAGAAATTTTGGTAGCTAAAGTGGTAAAAAATTAAAAAGTTAAATTTCTTCTCTTGCACCTTTTGATTTTTTTGTCTTCTATTTTAATTATCATTCTCATTTGAGCTACCTATTATTAATGACAATAAATTTCTCTCCGCAAATTTTTTGGTAGCTAAAGTGAAAGGAAAATAAAAAATAAAAAAATAAGAGTAATGCTTCAGCCACAAACTAATTTACAATATTTTTACAAACTATTGATGTGGCAAATTCTTATTTGTTCTAATATGGGTCCACCACTAACATCACATTTATGTTTACCAATAATTATTTGAAAATTACTAAAGCTACATTAGCAGTATGTAAAAATATTGTAAATTAGTTTGTGCTTGTAGCATTACTCAAATTTAAATGCCTTTTCTTACACCTTTTCATCTTTTGTCCCGAAAAGGATTTAAATGCCTAAACTTTGCTTCTTCTCTATTGTGTTTGTAGTTCTCTCTCACTCATTCCATAATCACTCATTCACTTTTTCTTTACATCTAATCTATAGTTTGTTCTTATTCGTTTTTATATTTGTAGTACCTATTCATTCATTGTCCAATAATCCTATTTGGCCAATCCCAAAAGGAAAGTAGCGCTAATTGCTCATATTTTCTATTCAGATTATTTGGCTGAGTTTTTTAGATGGAAATAATTTCAAGTGTTCATGTTTTAATTGGATTTTGTGTAATTGTACAGCTTTCACTCTTTGAAGATGGAGTATGTTATGATGAAAAGGTTCTTCCTAATCGTTCAAGGATGGATTTGTCAAACTATTTGAATATTTTATTTATTTTTCAAAAGTTTATATTTTTTTCAACTCTTTCATTGGATGAATTTTTAATGTATATATAATGTGCATTTGAATACTGTTTATTTTGTTGAAAACTAAAAACAATAAAAAAATAATTTCTACAACACTGTTCACTTTTTTGACACTGTAGTTTTACTTTCATGCACTGTTCATGTCATGAATAGTGCAAGAGGTACTGTTCAAGAAAAAAAAAAGAAAAAAAAGAAGAAGGCAAATGCAAATGTGAACGTGGAACGCGCAATCCAAACGGAGCTTATAATGTCATTTTTGGCCTTGTAAGGCTATTGCAGATCTAACAAAGAAGTGGTCAAGAAGATTTTTTTTTTCTTAAATCGTGAGAAGGACAAAGAATTCAGGTAATTTAATACATAATTAATTTACATCGAAATATTTAGAAATTTCTTTTTTACTTGTTGCACCTTACCGCTTTCATGATGCAATACTTTGAATTATTTTAATTTTATGAAAATTTTAATTTAATTTATCGATTAATCCACTATAACTTTGTTAACCAAAAAACAAATCTTGAAATATGTTAGTTCAATTAGTGTTAGGAAATGGATGGGTGACAAAAGATAGGAGAGCCTTTGAAGCATTATTGCTTGCTTTGTGATTAAACAAATACAGCAATAAGAGTCCAGCTTTTAGCTTAAATAGAGTACTATGAAGCTTTCCTTTCCTCTCCTCTCTAGTCTCTAGCTATTGATCACCCCGCAATTTGAACGTATCTCACCACCATTACCCGTTAAGACATCAAGTTGGCCCATCTTCACCATTGCAGCAGCAAATTTGCTCCTCCAAAGCATGGTGCTCCTCGCATTTTGATTCACTTGGTTTGCGGTTGCTGCATTTGTCATGAGTGTTTGGTCTGATGTGAACAACCCTCGGTTAGCCAGAATATTCGTGAAGTAGCCTGCATCTGTGATAGCAGGGCTAGACGGGTCCATTGGAACCACCAAATTTGGATTTGTGTTGCCTTGTGGACACTGCTGCTTCAACCGAGATGCATACATGGGATCTAAGCTTGGGTCTTGACCCGTGGTTCCATTGAAATTGTACAATCTGTTGCTGAAAGAGGTGCAATGAGAGCGGCCAATGGTGTGTGCTCCTATTTATCGCATATATTTTTCATGTCATTCAGTTGTTTCTTTCGATTTGTATGGTCTTATAAAAGAGATTGAAGTTCTAGCTTACCGGAAAGTGTTACCATTTCTTCTTGTGTGAAGCCCTTAGAAAAGAATTTAGTGAGTTGGTCAACATTGAAAGAAGGGGGAGGTAAATTTGTCAATGTTTCTGAAGCTAGAGAAATTTTACCGTCTCTTCTTCCAGCAGGAACATCATAGCCGAGCCCTCCAGTCTGTATGAAGAAAATAAGGGTCATAGACTCGTATATATGTTCAACCAAATTTACCAATAATGTTTTCAGAACGTTCAGCAAAGTGTCTCTTACTAACTCTACGCTATCCCTTGCTGCAAATGCAACTATATCAGCACAAGAAACAACTCCCTTGCATGTGGCTTCAAGTCTAGCCTTGGCATTATCAATGACTTCAAACCCTCATAGACTGGGGTTATTTGCAGGAGAATCTTTCTCTGCCTTGTTTGATGGAGTGGAATCAATGAGCACCGATGCATCACAACCCTGAAAATAGTAACATGTACTTGTTAGCTACTCTTATAAAATTATAGCCTATAACTTTGTAAGTCATATATTGGCAGCCATCACTCCTGCAAGTACTACTGAACTCCTCTATGTTAGCCACCATATCCCACAAGTTGATGATCAAGTCCACCAGTCAATTATTGAAAATGAACATATATACCGTCCTAATGATGCAGTGTGCTGTGGTTGGTCATTTGAGAACTTTGAAATGGGTTCCATTTTATAGTTAGCTTTGGACATTAAAAATATGATCCTCTCAATTTTACCATTAAGATTTTAGTTCTTGGACTTGACAGTATACATGCAGGTTGCAATGTCATTCTAAAATTTTTAAATGACGTGATATTGGATATGGAATAGGATATACCTTTATATTTGTATTGTATCATTTGAACTATGGAATGATTCCATTTGAAATGGAGAAGATTCTAATATGCATCTAGTCCTATGTTATTTAAAATTTTAAATGACGTGACACTAAATATGTTGTTAGATGCAAAAAATTAGATCTTAATAGTAAAATATTGACTCTTTCCAATATATTTCAAGTGAAATGGAGAAGATCCAATTGGAGCTAATCATGAAACCAAAGCGACAAGATAAGCAATTTAGCTCGTTTACTTACTTTAACAAAGCAGCCATGAAAGTGTAGTCTAACAAGACCCGCAGCCACTCCCTGATCCCTAATGAAGCTGTTTCTGACCTCATCTTTGACTATGAATTCAGCAAGGCTACATGAACTTCCATAAAACCCTACTTGAAGCTGAGAATGCACGCTTTGACTTAACAAAACCACAATAAATTTTATAGAAGCACAAGTTAGCTTCCTTGACCTCATTTCGTTTTAGATGCTAATATAACTTGAAGAGTATCCTAATAAATTATATATGCATGTATAATTCAGATTAAAATATGCTTCTAGTGCCATGTGAGAAGGAAAAAGGCTGGAAAAGTTATTGTTGTTTGATTGGTGAAATGAAAGAAAATAAACTGTTTAGAGAAAGTAGAAAAAAGGACAACTGGAGTGGGTTTTGATTGATGACAATGGCACTCCTATTGTTGTTGTATTAGTTTAAAGGCCATATCATGGTTTAAGCAGGATTGAATTTAAAATAAATGAATAAATCAATCTCATTTGACTTGAGTGCAACAAAATTCCAAAGGTGGTTGTAGAAGATCAGATTTTGTTGTATTTTATTGAGTATTGCTAACGATATTGAAAAAAATTATTGAATACTTCATATTCATTCACAATCATTCACCTCACCTAGACAACTCGACCCTGCTGCAATACAAAAACAATAGGGTGTTAAATATTTGGACCACTTTTCCATATCTCTAGCAATTTCATATATTTTTTTTCCAACATATACAGAAGAAAGGAAAAGAATACATTGCTAAGCAATATATGATTGTTTGTTGATAAATGACGCAAATCCACTTGTAATATTTTTATTGACATGAGATATGATCAACTTGTATATATACCGTTATTTTACTTTTTTCAAGATTATGTGACATAAAGATGAAGCACTTGTTTCAGGGTTGGCTCATTATGATTCTGAATCCTAATTGCAGTTGGGTCCCGGATGAAAGCCAAATATCCTTCCGATGAACAAAAGGTCAACTTAAGGCTTAAAAAGTCTCCTTAAGGATCTCTTTAGCAACAAAAAACACAAAGCTAACTTTCACGGATTGTGATCTCGTGCATTAGCCAGGCACTATGAATTAAATTTCAACATTTATTTTCCTCCTATATTTTACCTTTTTTTTCTTACAATAAGTGGGTGAAGAGAGGTTTGTTCTTTTTATTGGGAGAATCGGGCAATACCACTTAAATTCAAGACTATTGGCATCTCCTATATGGCTATTGTAAAAGGTGAAATTCAACATATTGTGTAATAGTGGAAGCTCTTATATCAATTTTTGTGATTTGGGACTAATGTAAGCACATTCACATAAAAAGAAAATAAAACATTCACAAGAGACAACAATATTTAATATGGTTTGGCCAACTCCATGCCTATATCCACAGGCAATGTCAACCAAAAAATCCATTATCAATGATAAGGATTACAATGACATTAATCAACACTCATAAATTTCACAAATATTAACAAAGAAAATCCAAACCAAAATGAATTAAGAATTTGAGGCAAAATTCAAATGGGAATATTTATTACAAATCCACTCTACCTCTAATTTGATTTCGTTTGCCAACTAAAATATATAGGAATTACATGCGTAAGTCATGATAATGGATACATTAAGCATGAGCAAGGGTATCCATCTTAAAAAACATGTGATATAGGAGTATACATCTAAAACTGGTTCAATTCTCATACAAGATTAAAAAGTAAGATCAGTTCAAGATCCAACAACTGCAATAACGAATAAAACATATCTATTCTTCTCCTATTAAGCTACATCAATGTAGCATTTTGGTCTACTTTAGTCAATTTAATATTATTTCAAATGTAAGGTTTATTAGTAAATAACTAAATGAGTTAATTTGATTATTTGTCCAAATCTATTAGTACATGAAGTTATTTAAGCATTTTTAAATTAATATTAGTTAAACAATAAGATCTATTAAATAATGCATCTTATGAATGTTTTAATTAAAATTTTTAATAGAAAAAAAATTTAAACAATATCGTTTACTATATATATATATTTTTTTTAAAATGACATGATATTTTTAAATCAACAAACATAATAATCAAATTCCTAATTATATTTTTAATGATATTGTACTTAATACACATAAGTCTTAAAAATATATATCTATATAATATATAAAGCTTAAGCGTAATATTTATTATTGCTGCATTTTTTTTGAGCAATATCAGCGAAACAATTTGGTCCATTCAGTTCAATTTGGTCAAATTCAATCTATTTGGTCTATTCGGTCTAATTTAGTCCAGTTCAGTCCAACTAGGCACACTTCGGTCTAGTTAGGCACACTTCGGTCCAGTTTGTCAACTTCAGTTTATTTTAGACTAATTAGGCCTTAAATTGATTTTTTAAAGTTGCCTTTCTATTTTGTGCTCAAAATTATTATTTTTTCTTAATTTTTGGATTGAAAAGTATGAAATTTTATTCTATTTGGGCCAAACCCTTTAGTTTTTGGCTAAAAAATACAAAAAAATAGTCATTAGAAATTAGAGATATGAGCACTAAAAAAGGAATAAACAAGATAAATATTCAAAAAATTGTCTTAAAATTTAAGTTTCAATAATATAGACATTATATTTATATTTGGAAAGAAAAAAAAGGCTTTAATTCTAAACTTATATAATAATTTATACTAAATGTAACATGTTACATGTGTTCCATGGAATGAGTGTGTACATTTTTTTTTTTTTTTTAATATTCTTGGATATGTTCAAATTAGTCAACTGATTACGATATATTTTTAAAAAGTCAATTTAATAACATCTTCTATATTTATATAAAATAATATTATAATTAAGTAAGTTAAATCTTTTTATTAAATTACATTTTTCACACACACACACACACACACACACACACACACACACACACATATATATATATATATATATATATATATTGTAGGGATGAAAGGCCCAGAAGTACGTATCTACGTATGTATTGGGCCAAGGGCCTAATCCGAGGACATTAAGTAGTCCAAGGATGAATAAGCATTGTCATAAGGATCCGTGTTATCTACACCAACAATCTTATCTGCACGTGGATGGTAGAGATGAAAGGGGGAGATAGTATAAAATAGAAGAGAGACCCTAAGAGAAAAGGATCGGAGAATTGAGAAAGAAACACTGTAGCAATCAAAACTGTATCTGTAACCAACTTCAAGGAATATATACAAGAACTGATCTCCTCAGACTGTGCCGATGACAAATTTCCTTAGATAAATCCAGTCTACTTTTACTTTATTGTCTTCTAGATCCATTTTAACTGTTATCCAACTTATTAGAATTTAGTTTTCCAACCCACTCTCTACAAATTCATTGTATTGGACTCTTTGGGTCTAACTCTTTTATCATTTGGGCTTGGGATCCAAATAGCATCCTTAAATATATATATATATATATATATATATATCTCACTATGTATTGTTGTTGAATACAAAATAAATTACTTATTTCATTACATAAAACTTATAAAAATATAAAATACTTTTAAATAACACATGACTATTTAACCTACAATTTTTACATTATATATATCACTATGTATCATTATTGAATACAAAAAAAATTATTTATTTCATTACATAAGACTTATAAAAATATAAAACACTTTTAAATAACACATGACTATTTAACCTACAATTTTTACATTATATTATTATAAAATAATTATATTGCATTTCCCACGCACTATGTGTGTTAGTGACTAGTGTTTATAAATTACAGGATTAGTTTAGTTCTATATAAGCTATATAAAAAAAATCCGTTCAAAATCTAATAATTGCGATCAATTGATGAGTAATAAATGTTTACCCTTCGTAAGTCAATATTTAGAAAACCTTAGAACTAGATCATCTCTAATTATAATATAAACAAAAAATAAAACTACTTCACAACAGAGTAATGGAGGTACTGCCCGACTTGATTTATCCTTTAAGATTACAAGTTTACAACCGAATGTCTTATGTCTAATTCTCCCAATAAATAAAGAGAACGTAGTTTCATATATCTTTTCACCCACTTATTTCAAGTAAAAAGAAGAAGTAAAATATAGGAGTAAACTAAATGTTGAAACATAATTTTAACTAGACTTTCAAAGGATTTTGTTAGTCGTAATCGTATTAATGCAAACAATCCTATCCATATGTTGGGAAAGTATTTCTTACATAATGCCCATTTGGGCAGGGGAGAAACATATCAGAGCATTCTACTAGCTAATGAGATGGTTGAGCAATACCGTAGGAACATGATTCCATTAAGCATGGAACTTCATTTTTATGTGCTTGGTGGCTGTAGGTGATGTGAGAGACAAGGAGATTTTTATTTATTTTTCAAATAAGACAATTAGGATTTTCTTGTCAATTAGAACTAGGATTTAATTTTCCTACATAAGCAAACTATTGTACTAATTTTGGAGATAATTTAGAGATTATTTTAACTTGCACAAGATTGAAATAATACCACTTGATATAACTTAGAGATATATTTCATGATATTTTAAGGATATGTCAGCACATGAAAAATATGACCCTAACTACTTGGATGTTTATAAAGTTGAATTATCAATTCAAAATGAAATGAAACAGGGGAAAACAAAAAAGAAAAAAAAATCTAACAAACAAAATACAGAAGAAAAAGATGTTTATAGGAGAAATTAAATTCAAATAATATTAAGGTCTCACCCATGCCTCTGCACAAGCATCACATGGGATGATCAAGTGTAAGACGTTTTCCTAACATTGCAGAATAATGGTAGCACATGGCTAGGGCCATTTAGTAATATTACTATTCAATTAATATCGTCTATTATTCACATTATTTTTTTATTTACATTAATGAAATTGGAACTTTTTGAACCTTGACTTCAATCACAATCATAAATTCATGGTGCCTACCTCTTGCATCTTCACCTAATTTGTTGATTACTCTACGTGACATTATTAACTTTCCAAACTTTGTCTTCAATTGCAATCATAAATTCATGGAATTCTAGTTTATTCATTTTGAACTTGTCCAAGCAAGAATTGAGCTTATTGTGCTTATGGACTTCTAAAATGAGGATAACCCAGAATCATAAGAAGAAAACAACATGAGATAATCAAGAGAAAAAAAATACTGTGAAATTGAATTAAGAAGAAAGACAGTGACACTGACTTACAGGTAATCAAGAGAAAAAAAATAGTTGATTGCTGCCAATTGCTTAGCTCTTCACCACGTTCCTTGTATTGACTTGACTCCTCACAATCAAATTTACTATGGGCCATAAACTCAGGGACTCTTTCAATCCTTTTGGTTACCTTCCACTACCATTGCTGAATTGTTGAAATAATGATGGGGAATATCCAAGCCCTTGTAAGGAATGATGCTGTTGTTGCTACACTGAGCTATATTTTGGTTAAGATCTTCAATGTCTTTCTTGTATACCACACGCAACCCGCATTTCTTCACCAATATTGAATGTCTGTTATAAATTTTAATTCCAATCTCACGGAATCCATTTGCATCACATTCCCACAATGATTTTCTGTTCTCCTCATTCAAGTAGCATTGAGGAAGACAATAATCTAGACAAATATGATCTGATAAACCAACAATTTTATTAATGAATAGTCCAACAGGCCTATTTTTTCCATTGATTATCAAATTGCCAAAAGGTGGCCCTTCACTGGGATTTTGGAGATGTGGATGAGAACAAAATACAATGCAAACAACAATTCCTATCCATTCATTACACAAATGAGAAAAAGGTTCCATTATATTCACTTCATCACCCATACATTGATGGCTAAACCACTCCGGAATTTCACTTCCAGGAAAGATAATCTCATATATATTATCTTGATATTTAGGAGAGAGTCCCTGAAACATATAAAGCAATATGCTTAGAACCATGAGAGAGAGAGAGAGAGAGAGAGAGAGAGACTTGGGAAGACTTTTCTATCACTGCAAAAAACAAGTCAATGAAGCCTTGATTGTCAGCCAGTTTACTACAATTTGAAAGATAAAATTCTGCCTCACATGAAGAATTTGGCTTCAATAGATTTGGTACTGTTTCTAGTGAGGAACAACCCTCTCCCTTTATATAAGCTATACTTAATGGAAGCTTCGGAAATGATCGAAGACTCGTGCAATTCTTCACGTCCAAAAGTTTCAGAATAGATAGTTGAGCGATGCTTTCTGGAAGGCCACCAAAATTATTTCCACTTATATTTAACTCTTGTAAAGAGAATAAGCAACCAATATCATTGGGGATTGCCTTGAGATTGCAATTACTTAAATTCAATGTGGTCAAAGAAGACAAACCAAATAGAGACGATGATAGCAAGCCCATGGGATCGGAACTTCTCGACATTGAATAAAAAGGGACGAGCTGAAATCTACCAAAAGCTATTTTTCTAAAAAATTTGAAAATAGCATTAGAAGAAAGCATTTTTTCGTTCACATCAAGCTCCTCAACACTTTCTGCATTTCCCAATGTCTCTAGTAGTTTTGAGCATCCAGAAAGATTGAGATCTTTAAGCGACTTCATATTAAAAAAAGTGCTAGGAAGAGACATAAGATTTTTGCAATCTCTTACATTCAATGAAGAAAGGCCAGTCAAATTTCCAATTGATGTGGGTAGTTTTGTAATAGCAATGCCATCCAAGTAAAGTTTGGATACATGTTCCATGTTCTCCCCAAATTCTGGAATTCTATTTAAATTTGAGCATTTAGAAAGAATAAGGATCTCAAGAGACTCCGTTTCAAACTTTCTTGAAAGACTTCTAAGGTTTTTGCAACCTTCTAGATTAAGAAGAATAACCTTTTTGTGAACTCCAACTGATGGATGTATTTCTCGTAAATTTATATAGTCTTCAAGAACCAATTTCTCAAGAATTGGGATTTTGGTGAAGTCAGGGGTTTCAAAAAATTTTAGAGAGCTTTTCAAGTTGATGTATTTCAACATCTCACATGACTGTAAAAAGCCAAAAAGACAAAAAAACAAATTTTAGCTTCTAAAACCTTATAGTTCTATGAAACTATTTAAAGAAAAGTTGTAGAAGGGTAACTATTACCTTTGTCCCTTTCCAAAGTCTTTCAATGTTGCTGGAGCACATGTGAAGTTCAATCAACTCATTTGGTTGGGAACTTGTTGGCAATGATTTTGAAGGGTACCCACTCCAATCAAGAAATCTTAAGTCATTAGGAAGATGTTTGGGATCATACATGAGGTGAACATTTTCAATTATAAGGAATTTCAACGATTCATCTTTGAAAATGATTCACAATTCCAATGTGCCCCTTTGGTTCCTAGAAATGTTAAGTTGATGCCCTGAATTGCTTTTGTTCCCTAAGAATCATGAACAAAAGGGATTAGTGAATTGTAAAATGTATAATTACCAAAACTACTTTATGTTAGACTATGTTGAATAATATAATTACTAAGGTATATTCTTGGGGTTCTTTCAATAAGCTCTTACCGTATTATTGATCAACACATTGTCAATATCTTTATACAACCACAATCTACTACGCTTCCCAGGCTCTTCGGGGCACTCTTTTCGAACTATATCCTGATCCATTTCTTGAACTAAATCATGTATCCATAATATATTGTCTTGTAACTTGATGAGAGAATTTTCAATAAGAACCCTTAATCCAATTTTAGGGTAAAGCCTAAGATAATCTAATATTGCTATAATAGTTTCTTGACTTTTATGATTAAAGAAGCATGCAATATTCAAGAAAATTTCTTTCTCTATTTCATGTAGTCCTTCAAAACTTATTTGAAGCACATTGAGAATTTTGCTTTCAGGAAATTCTCTAAGCCTATCTAATTCACATATCCATTCAGAAGTACTTCTTCCGTTTAGAAAGGAACCCAAAATCTCAATGGCTAAAGGAAGGCCCTTAGCATAATGTACGAAGGCTTGGGATAGCTCTAGATAATCTTTAGTAGGATGCTCTTTGTCAAAAGCTTTCAAATTAAAAAGATGAAAAGCTTCATCATTACTCAATACTTCAACCTCATATATTTCATCTACTTTATGTGTCGTTAACAACTTCATATCTCTTGTTGTTATGATAACTCTACTACTTGGACCTAACCAATCATGCTTCACACCTAATTTGTTCAACTGGTCTAATTCATTTACATCATCAAGAATGAGAAGAATCTTTTTGTGACGTAACCTATTCTTGATCATGAAAACTCCATTATCAACATCTTTTACATTCATATCTCTTAGAATCAAAAGATCATTCAAAAGTTTTTGTTGTAACTGAAGTATGCCATATTCTTTGTAAACTTCCCTAACATTAGCAACAAAACTACATGCTTCAAATTGATTGGAAATCATACTGTAAACAACTCTTGCTAGAGTTGTGTTACCCATTCCTCATATTCCCCAAATTCCTATAATTCGAACACCATTTGACTATATTGCTAAATGTGACATCAATTTCTCAACTTTGGAACTTATTCCTACTAGTCCCTCGATAGCTACAAAGAATGTACAACTTAGTTTATTTATTATCACTTTCACAATATCGTCAATAACTTCTGCCTCAGGCCTGCAACGAAGAGAGAATAGTAAGTAGTGAGTTTGAACCTCCCATGACAAGACCCAAATTAGAAAATTTTACAAATATAAAGTATAGTTGATTAAAACTGAAATCCCAACAAATAATTGTATATACAACCTATAATGTAAAATTTGAATGTATTGTTTAGTTTGTTCCATTCCTTAAGAAACCTAGGTTTAATTTAAGACATATGCAATATATACTCTATATTAAAAATCTGAATATTATCTGGATTAAAAAAAAAAAAAAATCTAACTACTTGCAACCTATGTTTCCATATTCGGGTGGGTTTTGAATCTAATAAGTTTTTGACCTAGGATAGTATAAGCAATGTTAGGATTTTTTCTCCTTCGTTAACAATATATATATATATATATATATATTGAATGTAATGACTGCTGAGGCTTCACCACATCCTAGGTTCAAGTTCTCACGAGAACTGTAATTGCAATTTCTGGAAATCCCAGAAACCATTAGAGCTTGAGGTGTGTGTTGGTTCGGAGTTTCCAAGCTCTAGTTCGAGCTGGTGGTACCCATGGGCTTACCCAACTGTACCGTGGGGTGTGGGACAATGACTGCCACACACGAGTCCCTTATTTTTTTCTTCTCAAAAAAATTAAAAAAAAATAACAAAAGTTACTTGGGAATAAGAGATTTAAGGTTCAATCCCCTCCTACCCTAAAAACCAATTGGTATCTTAATCTGATACAAAAACAATCATTAGGAGCAGATGTCATATATTAAAACTATATAAAAATAAATAAATAAAAATAAAAACAAAAGTCTCTTTGTGTTCCATTGCATTTTATTTAGTTAAATATTGCCTATATGGAAATAATAAATGTCTTATAAAATGATGAAAAGGTGAAGAACACCTTTGGCTAAAATGATAACTTGTATTACTTTATCTTTATGACAGTTGGGAGTGTAGTTATTTTTTTTCTAATAATTGTTAGCAAGATGTTTTGAAAGTTCAAATAATGTGTAAAACACTAATGAATATTTAGAACCCCAATTTCAAAATAACCAACACAAGCTTATACTCAAACAATAAATGTGCGGAATAATGAGTACAAGCAAAAACCCGAACAAATAAACAACTCTACACCATAATAAATCACAACACAACAGTAATTAAAGGTAGAGAGTAAGGGTTAGAGAGATGCAAACACAAGAATAACATCAGTACGTGTTATCGAAGAGGAAACTGAAGAACTCAGCGAAAAACCTCTCTGCCGCCCTCCAAGCTTTGAAATGATCCACTAGAGAATAAAGTTGGAGTATACGAATAACAAAAGACCCTCCAAGCCTAATCTACCCAATGTACTTGAGCCCTCCAAGCTCCTGCTACCAATTGGTTAAGCCTAACCTTATCTTCTCTAGCTTTCCGGATCCTGCAATAAGCTCCATATTGCATCCGCCATCCTTGGCATCTTCTAATGCTTCACAAGCTCCAAAAACACTCTTAACACTCTAAAGGGGTATGGGTAGTGTTTGGGTACAAATCTACTCTCAATGCGTATAATAATAGGAGAGGGAATGAGAAGAGACTACAAAGATTTCTCTCTAAAAATGGGTAGCTCTCTCTAATAGGGTGGGTGTGTTGTAGAAACCTCTCTTAGAGTTTTTCTCTCAATAGGCTCATTTTTTCAGCACATTACATTTTGTGGGTATAAGAGTATTTATAGTAGGGTATGAGATAGAATGTGAACAGTCAGTTTTCAGCAACACAGAGCATTCTGGTGACTTGGCCTTGTGACTAGAACGAGTAGCGAGTTTGAGTCGTGAGATAACTGTTAGGCTAGACCGTACTTTTTGTCCCATAGTGCTCCAGCTGTCGTGACCCTTTAGCTTCCTGCATGCTTCACACGTGTGGCACTTTGGCAACTTGCTAGTTGCGAGTCAGTCACGAGACTCCTCTTGAATGCTCACAACTTGAGTTTCTTCACACTCTCTCACACACAACCCTTACATTATTCTCACCTAAATACAAGGTTTCTACATGCTGAATTATAAGCAAATTTGACACGAAATAAAACCAACACATGATTGAATAAATTCAACCTTACATTTTTTTGTGAGTAATGTTATGTTTACAACAATTTTGCAACAAATTCTAGATAGGAAGTTATTACTCGTTCCAATCTGAGCTCACAACTAAAATAAGACAACCAAATTACAACTTGCTACCTAGGATTTAACGTAAAATTGTTGTTGTGGATGTAGCATTTCATTTTCTTTTGGTTAGTGTTGCCATTGAATGTAAGCATAGAGTTTGTCAAATAATGTTTACATTTGTGTCTAGTATGGCTTACCTTTTTCTTTACATATTTTCATAACAAATTAGTACTAGAACTTCTACTATTACAACAAGTGACTAATAATGAGTTTACCAGGTTTTTTTTTTTTAACAGCTCTGTTTCCACGTACATATAAGTTTGACAATTATCTTAATCTCTCTCTCTTATTTTTTTCATTACCAAATGAGTTAGTCAACAACTAATAAAATTCCTTTCTTATGAAGAAAAAAGAGAATATGATATTAAGTAGTAGAACGGCCACTAGAATTTGTAATTGCTTGAGCTACTGTACATTTCAAATTATTCACGCAATGAAAAATTGTACATGAAGCAAGTGTTTTGGTTGGTCTTTTCATGGTTAATCTTTTCAGGGCTCCACAAAGTCCAAGTGCATCTCAAATTATTGATGCATAAAATATGTTCTATTTTATATATACTATTGGTGTGCACTAGCAGAAGTTCATTAAAAGTTATAAATGTTATCAAGGAAAATATTTCATTTATATTTTAAAGAGCTTTGTAGCTCAATTAGCACTTCTTGATATTTCCAATAGAAATGTTTAGGGTTCAAAATTTCAAATTTCCTCTCTACCACGGTAACTTTTGAACTATCAAAACATAAGTATTTCAATTTTATCATTAAATTGAATAATAAATAGATAATAAATATAAAATAAAAAGTAATTTAAATTACATTGTGAAAATTGATTATTCAATACTAAGTTTACGTCATAAACTTTTCTTTTTTTGAGAGAAAGTTTACGACATAAACTTAAAAACTACGATAATTGATTAAAGTAACTTGAAATTCTTTCAACTTTTAATAGTATAGTTTGAAATAGTATTTAAACGTCTAGAAGATTTGATAATAAAGTTCAGTTTAAACCAATTGTCATGAATAACTTTCATATATTTATCGTAAATCATATAACATAAGCACTTTGTGTGACATATAAAGCTCTTATGTAGTGAACCACAAGATACATATACAACGTGTATAACACAACTTTTTATATATATATATATATATATATAAAATCTCGGTGGCTATTTTCTTTTTTAAAAAAGAAATTTTATTTGGCTAAATTAAGGCCCTCACCACTATGTTTATAATTTTACATAATTCAATTTTAAAGCTCTTTTTTAAATAGAATTTTATTTTGCGTAATTATTGCCATAACGGTCTTTAATTCTATTGCTACTTTATTTGTAATTGTTAGGTTTACATTTGTATGGGCTAATTCCTGTGTTAAGTTCGTTCGTTGAGGAGATTTTTTTAGAAGAATTCTAGAGTTTTGGAGCAACTACAATGGGAGGTGAAGTAGCTGTTTTATTTATTTATTATTATTTTATTTTATTACCAAATCTGTGTGCTCTTTACCATTTTCATTACTTTTAGATTTTAGTGATACTTGTAGTGGTTGTACAATAGTTCAAATTTTTAACTCTGAACTTACATGAAATTTGATCAAGGTCAACTGTTAATCCATAGTCTATGCTATTGGGTTCTAAATCATATTTTTTAGTCATTATGTTTGGTGATGATGCTGTAAAGTTCACCAGTGAGATGCACGATCCTTGCGCTCAAACAGTCACCTACAAAAGAGAAGAAAACAAGAACACCTTACAGAAGGCACCGGTGTGGAGCCGGCCAAACACCCTCCGAAGGTTAAGTCAGAAGTATTCTCACAACTCTAGAGTGCTAGAGAGGGGTCAATTATGCGTACCTTGATGTGAGGAGGGTGTTGGGGCTTTTATAGTAGTGAGGTCTTGCTTCCTTTCCTTGTAGCCCAAGCCTTATCCTTATAGGACAAGTCTTGCCCTTGTAGGACAAGTCTTGTCCTTGTAGCCCAAGTCTTTTCCTTGTAGAACAAGTCTTCAGGAATCCGAAACGTGGTGGACAAGTTATTCATTGTGAAGAGTCTGTGATCTTTAAGGTGTTCCTCCAATATTTTCCCATGCTTTGCCCTATTCATGCTGGGTCTTTGTTTCATCAGGGATTCCACACAAAGAATGGGCTCGACCTTCTTTTGGCCCATGGACATGGACCCGTTGGACTCGTCAGGCCTTATCTCCTATTTTTATCCTCTTCAGCTGCCCCCTTCACCCCATTTGGTCCGTCGCTTTTGTGCAAACGGTCAATTGGGGTGACGGTCAATATAGTCATGACGGTTCTATGTTCATGGGGCGACGGATAGACATACATGAACGGTGACAAAGAAGAGCTAGGATGGTGACCGTGAATACTGAGTGGTTGGTGACGTAGTCAATGTGGTGACGGTCAGAACTTAACAGCTGACAGTCAGAACTTAACAGTTGATGGTGACGAGGACCCTTGGAGGGAGGTTTATGGAGCATGACGCCGTCAGGTCTATAGAGGTCTGACAAGCTGCAGAGGCATTTAAGGCGATGACACGTGTCACTCGTCGAGTGGTTCGTACCATGGATCGAAGTGCCGCTTCGTCTTCCGTGCACTCCATCTATAAAAACCAGCACCCTTCCCTTCATTTCTTTTACTTTACGCAGAAACTATATTGTCAGAGCGAGTCCGTCACCTGTCAGAGCTTACCCGTTCACATCCTCCAGCAACAACTTTTATCCACTCACTCTTTTTCTTGGTAAGTGATTCCATCCGTTCACCTTGATATACTTTCAGTTTTTATACTTGACATGGTAAAAGCTTTAAATTTCTTGCATCCGTCTCTTCCCTTTTTATTTTTGACCCGTCAGTCTTAGGTTTTGTCGCTACGTTGTAGGCAATGTCTAGTGCGTCGAATTCGCTTAGCTCAATTGCCCACAAGGCCATTCTCCCTTCCGCCTCTGGGCTGCTCATTGTTTTCTTCAAAGGTTGATCTGTCAGAACTACGATTATATGAGCTTGGAAATATGGTTTGAGTTTCCGCGCAGCGGTTATGAGTGCAAGAGCCAATTTCTCCATCCGGGTGTATCTTTCTTCTGCTCCTCGGAACGGCCTGCTTATGAAATAGACGGGTCGTTGCGAGCGTCCGTCATTTCGTACTAAGGCCGCGCTAACTGCTGCTTGCGAGACCGCTATGTAGAGGTACAGTTCTTCTCCTGGCATGGACGGGCTAAGCAGTGGTGGGGACGATAGGTACTTCTTCAAGTCCTTGAATGCCTTCTGACATTTGTCCGTCCACTCAAATGATTTCCTCAGTACTCGGAAGAAAGGCAAACACTTATCTGTCGCTTTGGAGACGAATCTGTTTAGGGCCGCAACTTTTCCATTCAAGCTCTGCACTGCCTTCATTGTCCTCGGGGGTTCTAATTCCATTATGGCCCGCACTTTCTCTGGGTTGACTTCTATACCTCTTTGGGACACCATGAAGCCCAAGAATCTCCCGGCTGTAACCCCGAACACGCACTTGCTTGGGTTCAGCTTCATGTTGTACGACCGAAGGGTGTTGAATGTCTCCTGGAGGTTGCTCAGGTGGTCGTTCTCGCGCACACTCTTCACCAACATGTCATCGACATAGACTTGTACGTTCCTTCCAAGCTGGTGCGCGAACATTTTGTTCATTAACCTTTGATACGTAGCTCCCGCGTTCTTGAGTCCGAACGGCATCACCTTGTAGCAGAAAAGTCCCTGACTGGTTACAAAAGAGGTTTTCTCCTGATCCTCCTTCTTCATCTTAATCTGGTTATAGCCTGAGAAGACGTCCATGAAACTCAAGAGTTCGTGTCTGGCCGTTGAGTCTACCAAGGTATCTATCCTTGGGAGTGGATAGCTGTCTTTCGGGCAAGCCCTGTTGAGGTCCGTGAAGTCGACGCACATCCTCCACTTTCCGTTATTCTTTCTCACCATAACCACATTTGCTAGCCAGTCGGGGTAATATACTTCTCGGATAAAACCCACCTCCAGCAGCTTTCTAACCTCTTCTGCCATCGCTTTATCTCGTTCTTGCGCGAACACCCGCTTCTTCTGTCAGACTGGCGAAGCGTCCGGGTTAACATTTAGCATATGGACTATCACCGACGGATCGATTCCCGGCATGTCTTCGTGGCTCCAGGCGAATACGTCCTGATTCATCCTTAGGAAGTTTGCCAGGTCTTGACGTACCGTCGGGCTAGCCAAGGTGCCCATTCTGGTCGTCCGTCCGGGTCTCGATTCATCGAGAATGACTTCTTCCAACTCTTCTACCGGCTCTGCGATCGTCCGCTGCTCTCCAATGCACATGGTCTGCTGATGATCCTCCATTTCCAACATGGCGATGTAGCACTCCCGGGCGGCCACCTGGTCTCCTTGCAGCTCTCCAATTCCGTACTCCGTAGGGAATTTAATCATCAGGTGGTATGTTAAGGTTGCTGCTTTCCAGGAGTTCAGTGTGAGTCACCCTATTATACCGTTATACGCGGATGAACAGTCGACCACTAAGAATGTCACATCCTGAATGATTTGCTGTGGATAATCACCGACCGTCACTGAGAGTGTGATTGCTCCTAATGGGAGTACCCTCATTCCTCCAAAGCCGACCAACGGGGCATTTGTTGGTGTTAATCGTGCTCTATTTACTCCCATCTGCTGGAATTCTGGGTAGTATAGGATGTATGCCGAGCTGCCATTGTCGACCAGCATCCGATGTACATTGTAGTCTCCTACCCTTAAACTGACGACAAGGGCATCATCGTGTGGATGGTGGAGGCATCTCGCGTCGTCCTCTAAGAATCCAATAATCGGGCTTTCTCTCCGCGCTATCTTGGGTACAGAACCCGTTGTCTGTACATTCTGGACCATCCTGAGGTAGGTCTTTCGGGCCTTTTTGGACGATCCCGTTGCTGCCGTGCCCCCTATTATCATCCTTATGTCCTCGATAGGGTGCCTCGGATGGTCGTTCTCCCGTCGGGGGGCCTGTTCTTGTGCATGCGCATCCGTCCTTTCCTTTCTGAGGAATTTCTATAGTTTTCCTTCTCTGATGAGGGCCTCAATTTGCTATTTCAGATTGTAGCAATCCGCAGTATTGTGACCGTGGTCGCGGTGGAAACGGCAATACTTGTTTCTGGGTCGCTTGGCTGGATCGCTCTTTAGCTTCCCTGGGAACGTCAGGGATCCCTCGTCTTTGATCTGCATCAGCACTTGGTCTAGTGGGGCGTTCAGAGGGGTGAAGCTTGTAAATCTTCCTCTTGGGGGTTTAGAACGCTTCTCCTCGCGTCTGTCTCCTGTCCTCAATTTCTTCCTTCCATGGTCCTGCCTGGCATCTTCCGGTCTCTCTCTCTTCCTGGGTTTGTCTTCCCTGGCCTACAGTGCGTCCTCTACATTCATGTATTTTGTGGCCCTGTAGAGTACCTCAGACATGATTTTCAGATCATTTTTATACAGGGAGAACAGGAATTTTCCCTTCCGTAGGCCATTGGTGAAGGCTGCCACCAAAATCTTATCGTCGGCCTCATCAATAGAAAGTGCTTCCTTGTTGAAGCGAGTTATGTATGATCGTAGCGTCTCGTCCTCCCGCTACTTGATGCTCATTAAGCATGCTGTAGACTTCTTGTATCTGTGCCCCCTGATGAAGTGCGAGGTGAATTGGACACTTAGTTCCTTGAAGGTGTTGATTGAATTTGGTGTCAATTTGCTGAACCAAATTCTTGCTGCGCCCCTTAGTGTTGTAGGGAAGGCCCTGCACATGATCTCGTCCGGTACTCCCTGGAGGTGCATCATTGTCTTGAAGGTTTGTAGATGATCTAACGGGTCCTGGACCCCGTCGTAGCTCTCAAGCTGCGGCATTCGGAACTTCTGTGGTAGGGGACAGGAGTTGACTTGTATAGTGAATGGCGAGTCCGTCCTATTCACTAAATCGTCAAGGTCGCTGGAGACGCGTCCCTTGAGGGCGTTCATCATGACCTCCATTTGTTCCTTCATCGCCTGCATTTCCCCAATGATGGGTGGTGGGGTTGTATCCATGAGAGAGGGCGTGCTCAAGTTTCGCCGCTCCGGTCTACTGGGCTCATTGCTGCCCTCTGATCTTTTAGGTCCCCTCCGTTCGGAGCTGTCCCCCTGGTTTTCCTCCTGGATGTTGTGTCCCGTGTCCCTCTGTCATAGTTGCTCCTCTAGATCATAGTTTTGTTTTGTGAGGCGCTCTACCGCAGCCGCGAGGGTTTGGACCTGTCTTTCTAACGCGATGGACCTTGGCGGCTCGTCTTCTTGAACGTTGTTGTTGGTGGCCATTGAGCGTGTGAGTACCATGCAACTCTTATGTCTGGGATGCGACAATGGCTTAAATTGTCACGAACTATTTCCCACAGACGGCGCCAACTGATGATGCCATAAAGTTCACCAGTGAGATGCACGATCCTTGCGCTCAAACAGTCATCTACAAAAGAGAAGAAAACAAGAACACCTTATAGAAGGCACCGGTGTGGAGTCGGCCAAACACCCTCCGAAGGTTAAGTCAGAAGTATTCTCACAACTCTAGAGTGCTAGAGAGGGGTCAATTATGCGTACCTTGATGTGAGGAGGGTGTTGGGGCTTTTATAGTAGTGAGGTCTTGCCTCTTTTCCTTACAGCCCAAGTCTTTTCCTTGTAGAACAAGTCTTCAGGAATCCGAAACGTGGTGGACAAGTTATTCATTGTGAAGAGTCTGTGGTCTTTAAGGTGTTCCTCCAATATTTTCCCATGCTTTGCCCTATTCATGCTGGGTCTTTGTTTCATCAGGGATTCCACACAAAGAATGGGCTCGACCTTCTTTTGGCCCATGGACATGGACCCGTTGGACTCGTCAGGCCTTATCTCCTATTTTTATCCTCTTCATTTGGTATTATTCTTTTTTTTTTTTAAATACTTCTTTATCATTCTTATTTTTTTCGCCCACTTTCCAAAACTTGAGATTTATTCTGAATCTTCTTATTTAGCAATTTTAACCTTATCATATTCAATACTTTAAATTCTATCATTTTATTTAAAACTATTTAATGAGATATTTCTTGATAAATTAAAGGATGAAACCATAAAATCTTACCCTATTTATAGTAATATAAATTACCTATCATGTATAATGTGGGCGGATTTAACATAACATATATTATAGTCAAAATATCTGTTGATAATGTAATTCATGGTACATATATAGGAAGATCTATTTGAAACATTTTAAAAAATGTCAAGTTAGATTACCTATTTTGTAAATGCTAATGCCACCCAGAGAGATTGGCCACTTCACTCAAAGCGGCTCGCCAAGTTTGCACTTTCTCTGTGTTCTCCTTAAAATGTTTGTTATGCTCAGCAAAGGCTTGTGCAAAAGTTCCCATCTGTTTTCGTACATTAGATGGATCCACTTCATAAAATATAGGTAGAACTGTCATTTCCATTTCTTTCATGCATTGAATGATCTTTGCAAGTTCATCCAAGCACCATGTCGAAAATGCATAGTTTTTTGAGAGAATAACAATAGCAAATCTCGATTCTTCTATTGCTTTCAACAGCTCAGGTGAAATAGACTTTCCTCTTTCAAGTCTTTCATTGCCTCTAAAGGTAAAAATACTTGAACGTTGCAAAGCAGTATATAGATGGTCTGTAAAACTATTACGTGTGTCCATACCTTTGAAATTAAGGAAAACGTCATATATCCACCGTCTTGAAGAAGAAGATGACGATGTCAACGTAGAGGCTCCTTGAGTACCCATTGAAGTTGATGGAAATATGTTGGTAAATCTTGAACCACAATAAGGATAAAAAAATTAGTAAAAAAACAATTTGAAGGATGTGTGTGTAAAGTAAAATAACTAGAGAAGAAGAATATGATTTAACATGGATTTTTTTGAGAAAAGATAAATAAAAGAGATAGATGTGTTTGAAAAGTGAAAACTCACAGATTCAAGAAATTGCAGCAGTGATTGTAATGCTCAAAAGCAACTTGAAACAATGCTGCCTTCCAACCTTTTCTTTTCTTTCCTTTTTCTCTCTTACTAGACTAATTGATTATTCTTTGAAACAAGTATTTATTTCCCACTAACAATAGAACCCCTTTTTATTTTCCTATAAACGCGGTAGGTGTGCAAGTGGCCCTTTTCTTCGAGGAATCGTCCTTGCAAAACACCGACAATTTTTTAAAAGGCTGAGCATTCAACAAATCTTTCTACTTTCTTTTTCTTTTGTCAAAAGATTCCTTTCTCTTTTTTCTAGGCATCTTTCAGTCCAATTGGGGTATGAGATTCTGTTAAGTGATATATTCTACATAAAGAGTATTAAAATATTTTCAAATGTCACATTAGAGATAAGAAAAAATTAAATAATTTACTTTTTGTTTTATTTGATTAAATATTTCAGGACTTTTCTAATTTAAAAATAAATATTATATGTATCTTTTGGTTTATTGTTTCAAGAGTTTTCATTCCTCACACATACACATAAAACTCTTTGCATTTTAATTCACAATTTTTACCTCTTGCACTTCTACCCCTTTATATATACATATCTATAATCCTTCATTCCATTCCATGTCACATACACAGACAAAAAACAACGTCATTTACTTTCAATCTTTTGATGATATCTAACTAGTTCTAACATTGTTATTTCATTTAATCCTAACCCGTTATGAGTTGGCAACAACCAAGGAAGGAGGCTTGCATTTTATATTGAGTGATAACAACGATTACGATTTTGATGTTAAGGTTGAATGTTGTTGATTTGTGAGTTTTGTAAATGATGTAAATGACTGTGGGTGTTTAGGATGTGTATTTTGTTCTCTATCAACTTTTATTATATAATATTCCTTCAATTTTTTTTTTTTCATTACTTCAATTGAATAATTATAATATATATGTGTGCAATTTATAATTTTTGTTTTTCATGATGAACTCATTGCTAATAAAATTCTATAACAATTATGTTATAATACATATATAACATTTTTTAAAACTATTTTACATAAAATATTACAATATTTTATAATATTATCAATGTATCGCACAGAACTTACTAGTTATTTATAATTGAAAGGAGAAACCATTTCCCATGTAATTGGTTGATTAAAAGGCTGAGCATTCACGAATCACACTCTCTAACTGTTGTGGGTCAAGTCAACAAATCTTTCTTTTTCTCTTGTCAAGATGCCTTCGACTTCTTCTGGGCATCTTCCAGTCAAAAGGATGACTGGAAGTTATCAAATTGATAATAAAGTAAATAAATAAAGACCATGAAGACTTCTTTTCTTATGGCAGGACAGGGTATGCAAGCATGAGGGGATCACTCCAAACCCACATTTTGTTTTTTTAAACATTTGAATATGTGAACTTAATCAAGTGTGTCCAGCAAATACTCTTGCAATTCCAACTTAGTTGTTGCTTGCCTTCTCAAAGTTTAGGGGTTCCGATTCTTCACCTACTATCGTTTGTTGATTTCCCTGTGTTTAGAGCTAAGCTTCTAGATTTGGATACGGAACAAGATGCACCTTCATATTTGTATTATTTTATTTGAACTATGAAATGGATCCATTTAATTTAAAATAGAGAGGATTTTTTTTTTTTTGACTAAATAAATAGAGAGGATTCTAATATGCATCTAATACTGCTAGTTCATTAAAACTTGAAATAATAAGATATATATATATATATATATATATATATATATATGTTATTAGATGGATTGAAAAGTGAGTCCAAATCTTCTCCATTTAATTAAGTTAAATATAAATCACAATGTATTGTTATTGAATATAAAATATATTATTTATTTCATTTCATAAAACTTATAAAAATAGAAAAAAATAACACATGCACTCTCTAACCTATAAATTTTACATTATATTATTATAAAATAATTAAGGTTTGCAACTTGTGTTTATAAATTACATAATAAGTTTAGTTCTAATATAAGCTTTAAAAAAAATCAGTTCAAAATCTAATAATTGTGATCAATTGATGAATAATAAATGTTTACCCTCATAAATCAATATTTGGGAGGGTTTGGCTTACCTCCAGTTAAAAAAATACTGGAGGTAAGTCAAACCCTATTTAGTAAACCACAGAACTAGTTCATCTCTAATATAAGATAAACAAAAAATAAAACTAGTTCACAGCAGAGTGATGGAGGTACTGCTCGCCTTGATTTATCCTTTAAGATTACAACCAAATGTCTTATGCCTAATTCTCACAATAAATAAAGACAACATAGTTTCATATCTCTTTTCACCCACTTATCGTAAGAAAAAAAAAGGAAGTAAAATATGGGAGTAAACTAAATGTTGAAACATAATTTTAACTATACTCATGGAGATCTATTTCACTTTTTATGTGGATCATGTATAAATATATTTATATATCTTTTGTTCCAGCTAGGTAGCAATATAGTCCTAAACCACTTCAGATAGATCAACAAGTACCAAAATATATGCGGAACACAGAAACAGAAAGCTATACAAGTTGCTAGACAAATAGCTAAAAAAAAAAGAAACAAACACATAGGTTCTGAAATTCCAGAAGCGTTTATGAGCTTTTTACAAGTACAGAGAGCAGTCGTATACTCTTTATAATACAAGTAACTGCCATGTTTCTTTACCAGAAACAGCATATAAATGTCTTTCAGAGGATATAGAGCCATTTACCAAAGGGAGATTCAGATCTTGACAGTTCTACTCCTCAAAATCCTCCTTCATTACATGTTCCCAATCTGATGTAGTGTCAAACCAACCTGCTGGAAGTGGGTCGCCAAGCCTGCTGGACTGACAAGGTTGTATCACTGGGTCATCCTTACACAGATAGAACTCCTTCACAGTTAAACCGCCTTCAGAACTGTTGGCAGTGTGGTGCTGCAAGACAGGTGCCAATGTTACATCCACGCTTCCATCCTCTGATTTGTCTCTAATAATTGGCCTATGCTTACTCTCACCAGCAAATCCAAAATGGAAGACCTCTGGAAATTCTTGCCTTTTCATATCCATGGAATTCACATTATCAATCCGGTGTTTAAGGACATGGAATCTGGCCATGACAGAAGACTCGACATCTTCTGTGTGGCGGCTTAGGGTTGAAACAGGAGAATTCTGGGTGGAAACATCTGGGATCGGGCTACCCTTCACTTCAGTTGCTTCATGCACCAATTTGTCAACGTTGATCAGATCAGGAATGACATCTATGCTTGATGGCTCCTCTACGTCTGTAGATGTTACAGAATTTGAATTCTCAACCCGGCATTTTAGAATGTGAAATCTAGCCATAACACTATCTGCATGGCAGGTGGTGTCAATGATGGGAGAATTCTGAATGGAAATATCTTGGGTCAGAGACTTTTCTTCTGCTGTTTCAGATGCCAACTGGTCAACCTTGTTCAGATCAGGATACACTTTTGAGCTTGATGGTCCCTCCACGTCTGTAGCAGAATTCGAGTGGTCGATCCGGTCTTTTAGAATACTATATCTGCACATAACATCTGGGATGGAAGGGGTATCCTGGATGGAAATAACAGGGGAAAGGCCACCCCTAGCCCCAGGTGCCAATTTGTCAACAGTGTTCATTTCATGAGAAACCTCGGATCTTAGTTCTTTCTCCACATTCATAGTATTTTCTGACACATCTGAAGCAGAAGAAATTAGGTTAAGCAATAATGACAGAACCAGTGGTTTTAGATAGAAATTCTAACCTTTTGTCTTGTCCAACTCGGATTTCTCCATTTCAATCTTCATGCGATTATAGCGAGCTTTATAGTTAACGGAACATAATTCAGCTTCTGCCTCAAGCCATAAATTCTTATACAAGAGGCTCTTTGGCTGCATATCTTCCTCATATTTAAAATTATCATTGAGAACCTTCATAATAGCCTGTCAATCAAGATCCATGGCATTTTAGTTTCTTTTTCCCCCTCCTTTTGCATTCTTCATGGGAAGAATAATGGTTAACATTTATTATTCTTAGATACAACATAAACAGAAAAAAATACCTGGGTCATATTATCTTCTTTCACCATGTTAGCATCACCCTTCACACAAACAGAATCTGATACCTTCTCATTTTTATTAACAGACACAATATGATGATGCTTTTCCTCATGTAGACACTGATGGTCAAGCTGATCCTGAGCAATGATCGCTGCCTCCTTTGCCAACCTAGGCCTGTCCCCAGTCACTTCCTGAAGAAGACATTATCCGTACAGCATAATTGAGATATTACAAAATTATTCTTGTGCTGATTTACTTTACCTCAGCATCATGGAACCAAATTTAAAAGCAAGAAAAGCAACAAACGACAAAAACAACTGGCAAATTCAATCTAGAATAGAAGGTGGTAGACTTCACAAATCCCTATAAATAAGAGTACATTGTTACAAAAGAAACAGTCATATTACTGTCATAATCTACATAAAACTAATAAAGTTTAAATTGGTGAAAAAAAGATTATACTGGGTTTGTAGCCTTTCAGTCGGCGAGAATAAAAAGGGAGCTGCATCTTTTACATCTTACGCATTCATCTCATTTCAAGAAATTATCATTATGCAGATGGCTGGAAAGTCAAAACTTCCTCAAAAGAAGAAAGCTCTTCTCCTAAGAAAGATAAGTTTTCTTATAATATATCTGGGCTCTACAACCCATATAAAATGCCCATCATGCTGCAAAATTGATTCCCATATCTAAAAGATCATTTTGAGTTTTACTGTAAACAGGGAGCTGCATCTTATACATATTACACATCCATCTCATTTTGAGAAATGATCATTATGCAGATGGCTGGAAAGTCAAAACTTCCTCAAGAGAAGAAAGCTGTTCTCCTAAGAAAGATGAATTGTCTTTATATTATATCCAAGGTCTATGACCTGTATAAATAGCTTGTCATGCTGCAAAATTGATTCCCATATCTAAAAGATCATCATGACTTTTAGCATAAAATATCTTCATGCTATACATGTTCCTGTATTTGTGGGGGGGGGTGGGGTGGCGTGGGGGTGGTATTGGAGAACAATCCAAACAGAAGAAACAACATACCTTGTGAAGCTTGGGTAACTCTTCAAGATATTGAGATGTGCCTTGCTCAGGAAACAGTGATTCTGGTGTTGGAAGCTTTTGTTCAGTGCCCTTTAATAAACATTGATGAAGATTAAGGATGACATTTTTAAGAGCCTCATGGTCTCCTTCCTTCAGTTCAATTGAATCATTTGAAGAGTGAAATAAAAGCGTTTCAGACAGGTTATATATCGTATTAACCAACATCTGGACATCTATTTTTGAAGTTGAATCTGCCTTATGCAATTTGGTAAGCTTAGCAGAAGCATCTTCAACAGAAGCCAGTGAAGACAGAGAATCTTCAGTGCCATGGAATGGCACATTTGATGTACCAGATCTTGAGGGATTTTTTCTATTTGATCCAGCATCCACAACACAAGTCTCTGATGAGTGCTTTTTTTCAGATGTTACAGTACTTTCTTCAAGATGTTGCATTGTGAGTAAAGATTTTAAGTCCAAATAACCTGTAGACAGGCTGGGTGAAGCATCATCTTTCCCAGGTTCAAAAGCTTTATCAGAATGTTGAACCTCATAGCCACAGCTTTCTTTAGAATAAAAGGATCCAGCTTTAGCAGCATCATCTGATTTGCATTCACTAAATGTTAAATTAGCAACTGAAGGCCTCTTTGGAGAAGGTGCTAAACTATTTTCCAGAGATCCAATTTCATGATACACCGTCTTCTCAATTGGATTTTGCGAGGAGTGTTTTACAGCATCATCAATATTGAAAGGGAAAAACTGAGGCAGTTGAAAATCTGAATTATTGCATGATTCTAATGTCTTCAGGTACTGAGAACTGACAGCCTTAGAAGCTTCAAATGGTGAAAAACAACCAATTGGTGCTCCTTTCCAGCATGGTGAGTCCACAGCAGGGTTATAATGATCTAAGCTCTCAGAAGAATTCTCAACAGAATTGACGGCTTGGGTAAATTCAAGGGGCAAATTGAATCCATCTGAACTTGTATGAGAAATTTGAACGCCAGATTTTGCTTTGAATATTTGATCCAAAGCATCCTCAGAAATGCTTTTGTCCATTGACAGCTCTTTGTTTTTTGCCGAGAATGATTCCACACTAACAGGATCATTTCTGTCTAAATGAATTCTGAGTTGGCTGGCATCAAACCGAACTTTTCCCTCAGAACTTAACAAGGGATGCAGTTCATTCACATAAGAGGGATTATTACCATGAAGATCAGGATCAGCTGCATCGGTCCTAAAATTCACATCCTTTAATGGACCTTTATTTGATGCATAAATGGTGGTGACAACATCTGGAGGTCTAATGACAAGCGAAGGCGAAGATGTCATAAATGATGCACTACCACTCAGACTAGCATCATGCTCTCTCATGTCTTTCTCATACGAAGCACTGTATGGTACTTGACGGTTCCTGGAATTTGTGACTAGTTTATAGGATGGTGCCTCAGGGTGGTTTTCTGGAAGTACTAAAGTACGATCTGAGAGAGATGATTTTGAATAATCAACAGGCATGATTCTGGGTTTTGACCCTGAGAAGGATTTATCATTTGACTGCTCCATGCTTACACACCTACCATCCTTTTCCCAACCTAACATATCAATGATATGGGAAGATTCTTCATGAGTGTTACCTATCAAAAAAAGAAAAAAAAAAAAGCTTCTTCATGTGTTCAAACCTTTAGATGCATTAGCAGCTCCTGTGCATTATAAAAAATCATAATAATCAAGGAGAAATATGCTTTGTGTCTGTGTCCGCGTTCGTGTCCATTCTTCATTGATTCTAACTTATATAGGAAAATCCAATTAGTGAATTACAAAAATAACCTTAACTCATCCAATTAATGAATTACAGAATAATCTTAACTCTAGGAAATTAAATAATTAAATTAAATAATAATAACCTAATTAACTAATAAGACCTAAAAAAACTAATTGACCAATAAAAAATACAATGGACTTCTAAAATTCAACAAGACTGAATTAAAATAATTTTTTTTTCTTCTCGTATCATAAAGTTCTCTAAACAATAAACAAATAGTAATAAATACATATAGAGACATAAGGGGTCAATGTCAGTTTTATTTTGTTTTATTCATTTTTAAGTGGCAAGGGTTATTTTTGTAATTTAATAATTTCTGGGATGGGCTGTGCTAATAGTCCATTTGGTCTTATTTTGGTTTAATTTGAGTTCAGTTATTTAGTTTGGGTTTAGTATTAAAGCCCAGGGAGTCCAAGTCCAAGCCTTATCAGGAGTTTAAAATAAAATCTTATTTCAACTAGGAATAGGTATTAATCTTCTATTTTAAAGAGTTGTAATGATTTCTTTTTTTTGATAGGTAAAGAGTTGTAATGATTTCTATTGGGAATAATAAAGTTTTCAGATTTTTAGAGAAGCCATGAAGCTAGTTATTGGTTTGTGTAATGCAACCTTCTAAGAGTTCACAGTTTCTGTTCACACCACAGTTCGCAGCAACCCAAATTTTGATTTTTCCCCTTTGTTTCATCCATAAATCTTACCATTCCTTCCCTCCATTGGAAACCCTCTAATTCTTACTACTTTCCAACCCTCTTCCCACCAAACCCTATCCCTAATCCTCAAAATCTAAGTACTGCCCAGATCTGCCCAGAAGTTTTAAATAAGATTTTGTTTGTTCCCCCTTGTGCTATGTCACCAGTGCAAGTTGAGAAAAAGGGTGAGGGAAGTCTCTTATAAGACATCCTATATGATAAAACAGGATGAAGTGAAGGCTAAAAATATAAATGAATATAGCAAAAAAATACTTTGATTACCCAAATCAATCTCTCTCAATCTCCTTTTCGGTTTAACCTTCTACAGATGGCTACCATTCCAACCTCCACTGCATGTGTTCTTTACACAATCAGGAAAAATTATATAGCTTAATTCCCAAAATAAAATGGGAAGCCAATTGTGTGTATCACACATTCCCCTTGCTCCTGAGATAACGGGAAATATTGATGAAGGGTATTTAAAAAAATGTTTTTTTTTTTTTTTTTTTTTTTGGGGTGGGGGGGGGTGGGGGGGGGGGGGGGGGGGTGTTGTGGACAGGGTGGGGGGGAGGGGGATCAGGTTGAGGGGGTTGATGCAGGGAAGGTGATGGGCTGTGATATGATTTAGAATTAGCTGGAATGTGAGTTGCTTAGAACTAATTGATAGGTGGTTAGGCAGCACTGCAAAGAACACAAAGTTCTCAAGAAAAGATCTCAAAGGCTTATTTCCATTCACATACAAAACTGATTTACAAAGTGCTTACATTCTTGTACTTATACTAGTCAATTGACTTTGGCAGCCTTCTAGATGATTGACAAGTGTCTAAATCCTATTGGCCAATGCTTAAACAATCATCTAACAAACTAATTAGTTACAAGAGGATTAGGCTGGCTGCTAAATTAGCTACTGTTGCTACTGCTACTGGTTTGTGTCAAGGCTAAAAATGTAAATAGCCTCTTGAAATGCCCTGCATCAGTGGTTTTCTATCTTAGCATTCACCAAATTGAGAATGTTACACGGGCATGTATTGTCTGCATTTTTACAAATCAATTTAAAAGTTCAGAGGATCCAGCAGACTCACCCAAAACTATCCAGCTGGCATGTATCATGCAATCCCCTTATTTGCATGATAATGGGATTTAATGGGCAATATTGATGAAGGATATTACACAAACTGTGGGTTGGATGTAGGGGGGGAGAGAGAGATCTCAGGTTGAGGGCATCATAGCATTTTCGAAATTGAGAATTTTACACAGCAGTGTATTGTCTGGATTTTTAAAAATCAATTTAAGAGTTCATAGTGGATCCAGCAGAGTCATCCAAAACTACCCATCTAAGGTGATATGTAAAAAAGGTGCCACAGCCAATGAGAAGATAGCTGAGTGATACATAAAAATAAAAATTACAGATACATAGAAAACTGGTGCCACAGACAAAGATGAGTAAAATTAAGAAAACTGTGCAAAAAATGAATTTCATAGAATAACACAAATTTCAAGAAGAACAAATTGACCAATGACATTGAACCATAATAAGATTGAAAGTGGTACTCCGTAGCACCCACAAGAAAGATAACTAACATGCATACTAACTGAAATTAATAAAACAAGTATCTATATTTAAAGGTAAAGTAGAGATACCTTGGTTCATATAATTCTTGTAAATGGATGAACCAGCTACACTCGACCCCTTTGAGCAGAAACTCCCATCAAGTTCCAGCTGTTTACCATGATCCCAGTCTCCAAATCTACTCCATGAGTCACCCCAAAGGGCAGTATAATCCAAACTGGACTGAGTGTAATCATTGTGAGAGGATCCATCTAAGGCTGGAGCATGGGAACTCGAAAACCAATCATAACTAATATTATCAGGAGCCACCAAAGGACTACTAGAGCCTTGAGTTGCAGGTGGGACATATGTGGGATAATATGGTTTAGCTTCAAGAATACTCGTGGCGACACCATCCGAGCATTGACCATACAAGAATGCATCAGAAGAAGCAGCAGGTGCAATAGGGTTCACTGGAGACAAATGGGTATTGGGTGACTTAATCTCCTCCAAGCCCGGGTATCGAAACGCATCAGATGAAGGAAAGGGGTCAAATTCTGAAGTGTGGTTGGAAAAGAAATCGGTTCTAGAATTGGGATAGTGGGAAGGGAGCCAATTGTGCAGAGAAGGATTCAAGGGAACACCATAAGGGGAATCATTCAAATCCACAAGTGGATTTGAAATGGGTTTTGGAACAGCAGACCGATCAACAGTAAAAGGTGGAGCTAAAGCTGATAAATTTGAAGTTGATGATGAAGATACATAACCATAAGACCCATAACCCATCATCTTTTAAATTTTCTTTGTTTTTTGGTTGCAAGAGATAATTGAGTCAAACTGATCAAAACCCAGAAATTTTTACATCAAAACAAATGGATATCAAAGAAAAAATCAAACTAATACTGAAAAAATGAACTTCATGGATATATATGATCAAAAACAATATTAATCAAAGAGCATTAAATTAAGAATTGATCATGTTAGAGATATAATATGAAAATCTAGATTAGAATAACGATGATTGTGATGGAAATAGAATTGAAAATTGAAAGGATTATAGAGATTCATACCAGAAGAGTGAAGACTGAGAAGAGCAGTGGCGTGTCGTGTCGTGTTGTGTGGTGTCGTCTATGTTTCCACCTTCGATGAAAAGGTCGGAGTCCAGTTATTCACTTCCGGGTTGTTGGATCTTTTTAGTATTATTTTTTAGGAATAAAGTCACTTTTAGTCCCTATATTTTCAGGCGATTTCCATTTTAGTCCCTAAGTTTTATTTTTACCGCTTTTAGTCCCTATTCTGGAAAACGCCTCCATTTTAGTCCCTGCCGTTACATCAGAAACGGAGAAAACTGACGTGGCAAACGACAGGAATAAATAATATTAAATTAATGTCCACGTGGCCTAAATTAATAATAAAAAATGTTTTTTGACATTAAAAAATGCCACGTCAGCTCTAAATAAAAAAAAAAATTTATTAATTTTAACTAAAAAAAAAAAAAATCAAAACAGAAATAAAAACCAAAATTTACATTAACTAAGATCTAAAAGTATCTTAAACAAGAATGCCAAGAACACCATCCCAAACTTAAGATCTCAAAATTTCAAAATTGAAAACCAAAATCCACAAACCCAGAAGCACAAACACAAACCCAGCAACAGATCAACCAAACCCAATCCTGCAACAACAAATTAAAGCACCATGAAATAAATAAAAACTGCCTTTTCTTTTCCCTATAAATAGAAGCTCTAAACGCATCCCATTTCTCTTTCTTTCTCTCTCTCTGTCTAAAAAAAAATTCTATAAAAACAACAAATGGAGCCTCCATCCTCGGAATCTCAGGAAAACCATCATCAGCAACAATAGCAGCAGCAGTAGCACCAAAACGTCGTCGTAATGCGACACGGAGACCGCAAGGACAACTTCGAGCGATTGTGGGTGACCACCGCAAAGAGGCTGTGCGACCCACCTCTCGTGGAGGAGGGTCGGGTCCGGGCCTTTTGCACCGGTCGGAAGATCTGAAATCAACTCGGGTTCCCAAACCACCGGGTCTTCGTGTCCCCTTTCGTCCGCTGCGTCGAGACCACATCTCAACTCGTCTCTGCTCAAGGCGGCTTTTATTTATTTTTTTTTTCTTCCAATTAATAGATCTTTGTTGCAGGATTGGGTTTGGTTGATCTGTTGCTGGGTTTGTGTTTGTGCTTTCCAATTAATAGATCTTTGTTGCAGGATTGGGTTTGGTTGATCTGTTGCTGGGTTTGTGTTTGTGCTTCTGGGTTTGTGGATTTTGGTTTTCAGTTTTGAAATTTTGAGATCTTAAGTCTGGGGTAGTGTTCTTGGCATTTTTGTTTAAGATACTTTTAGATCTTAGTTAATGTAAATTTTGGTTTTTATTTCTGTTTTGATTTTTTTTTTTTTAGTTAAAATTAATAAATTATTTTTTTTATTTAGAGCTGACGTGGCATTTTTTAATGTCAAAAAACATTTTTTATTATTAATTTAGGCCACGTGGACATTAATTTAATATTATTTATTCCTGTCGTTTGCCACGTCAGTTTTCTCCGTTTCTGATGTAACGGCAGGGACTAAAATGGAGGCGTTTTCCAGAATAGGGACTAAAAGCGGTAAAAATAAAACTTAGGGACTAAAATGGAAATCGCCTGAAAATGTAGGGACTAAAAGTGACTTTATTCCTATTTTTTAATCTCATTTACAAATAAGCCCCTGTACCTTATTTATTAAACACCATATGTCTTACTTCTTTAGATATAGAAAATTTTGGTCAAAATATTATTTTCATTTACAATTTTTGACTACAAACCTATATTATTTTCATTTATAAAATTTGACTACAAATTTGATTGTAGTTATTGACTATAACTCTACTCAATATATTTTCCGTAGAGGTAAATCTTCGCCTATTTGATAAAAGGATAACAAATTACAAATTCTATCGCGGTTTTTATTGGATGTGAATTTTGAAAAACTCGCTATTAGATTATATTTTCTTTTTGTATTCTCTGTGCTTGAAATATTTATAAAACATAAAAAATCAATAGCTATGTCATAAATCAAATATTTAAATTTCAAGTTTTTGTAATCCAAAATTATGTATAAAAATAAGTTTATGAATTAAATAGTAAATAACATCTAATTGACATGAAATTTAACATCTATTTTAAGGATATAATCAATATGCAATTCAATGATTAAATATTCAAAACTTGTAGCTATATTAATTTTTTAGTAGGAGTTGTATCTAATGACTACAACTGAATTTATAGGTAAACTTTATCCTATTTTGATGACATGAATTTTGACTTGAGTCCCTAAATGATAAAAGGTTCTTCTTCTTTGTCTTAAATTATTGAAAATATTACATAATTTTTCCTTTAGTTTAAAAATATTTCTTTTCATCTCTGAACTATTCTTTTTCCACCCCCTAAACTATTGGAAAAATTTTAACCATAAATTTAAAATATTGTATTTATTATTTATATAAGAATATAAGATCACACTGTTAGACTCTGTTTTTATTTTTTTAGTCTGAAACATGATCAGTAATATACAAGATGAAATACATATAAGTTTCATACAGTTTAATTTTTATTATTAAAAAAAGCATTAAATATATGACACAGAAGACAAGAATAAAATAAACATAAGTAGTAGAATATACGGATATATTATTGTAAGGACCAACTTTGGTTTAAACCCAGAACAGGAATGGACCCAAGCCCAAGAAACCCGAACAATAAATTTATAGAGAGTGGGAGAAAATGCTAGTTTGAATCTAGGATAAAGATATTGGTATATAACGTTAAAAGAGAAGAGTTACACGCACACAGATACAAAAAGTATCATCGGACATGCCCTAGTATTGGGACTAAGAGTAATGAATTCTTCTTTTTTACTGTTGTATTTCTTCAACCTTTTGCTCTCTTTTTCTTTTTCTTTTTCTTTTCTCCTTCTTTTTCTGTCTGCCTTTCTTTTTTTCTTTCTTCGTATTATATACTATGGTTTTTACACCGTTCCCTCCATCCACATGTGGGTCAGGTGTTGGGAGTCATTTTTCTCTATTTCCCTTCCCTCTTCTTGAACCTTCCATTCTTAGCTGTAAGGCTATTTGTTCACTGTTCAGGCATCACCTCCACATTAATGCGGCCAGAGAGTTAGATGGGCAGCATTTAATGCGGGGGTAACAGTACTTCCAGATATTTGTTTTCTCTCATTCTTATCATTTATCTGATATTTTCTCATCCCCTTTGTTGCAAGGTTTGTTCGAGACGTTACCTTAAGAGATTGATAAGTCTACTAGCCACCTTGGACAGACGTTCCGAGGTGGTCGTTGTCCTCGGACACGGTTACATCCTACGTAGGTATTCTTTACCTCTTTTCAAAGTGTAACTTTCATCTCTTCCTTTACTGGTCGTCCTCGGATACTCTCTTATCCTCGGACTGGGTATTGGGCCCAGCCCTTTCTAATGCAGTCTGTACATATGAAACTGGATATTGGGCCCAGCCCTTTCCAATGCAATTTGAACATATGGGATCAATTGGCCACCACAATTATGATTTAAAAGAAAATTTAATATTAAGAAATAATTATATAAGTTAAATTATTTCTTTTTTATATTCTAATTTAGTAGGATACACGTAAACAAAGGAGATTGTTTTTAATATATTCTTTCAATCACTTACAGACTTACTTAGAAAAAAAGAAACAACATAAAGTAGATAATGGGTGTGTGTAACAAAGTAAAAAAAGAGATTATGTTTAATATATTTCTTCATTCACTTACTTACTAAAAAAATTTATCTATTGTTACATATTACTATAGTTAATTTAAAATGATTTTATTGTTTATTTATTTAAAATATAATCATTCAAATTGTAGAAAAAAAAACTTAACAAATAAAAAGATTATAATAAAAATGTAAATTTTTAACATAAATTGTAAAACATGAGACTAAAAATATTGATTTTTGATAATTTTATTGTCATATATATATAATGACACACCCTAACAAAATGCATGGTTGATAACTGTATTAAAATATAGTTAAGTTGAAGTTAAAATTTTTAATACGTATTTTACACTTTAAATTTGAAAACATGTATTTTTAAAAGTATTTTATTTATATGATAAACGATATTTTGTAAAATATGTATATACGTGTAACATATAGTTTAGATTCTATAGAACACGTATTTTACTAATTTTGTTATCAAATTATTAAGATTCTCTTGTGTAAATCACTTGCTTCAAAAAGGGAGCCTAAAGCAATCAATGATAAGCTTTTAATAATCTATATACATTAAACACATGAATTAAAAGAAAATACAACCAAAAAGTTTATTTTTGTTGAAAAGCAAATACAATTAAGCCTTTAAACAATAAAGTGCAACTTTTTAAAGTGTTTGAGACCATTTGAAGGGAAAAGATAACATTTTCTTATTTTTATTTCATTGGGTGTTTTTTTTCTTGATTATATGATCAAATAACAGTATAGATTGAACTCTTGAAGAGCCAAGACCAAGGGATGGTGATTCCAAGCTAATAAAAGCTGAAAGTCAAGCCAGCCAAGCATTGAATTTTTATTTTATTATTTTTTAAGAATGAGCCAACTCAATACACAAGTGTAGCTATCTATTTTATTTAATTTCTTGCTTAATATTGTCTTTTAATTTGGAAAAAGAAAAAAAGAATTGCGCAGAATTATTTTTCTCTTCATTCTCGTAGATGTCACTTCAAACTAAAGAGAGAGCATTTAGCCAAGACAGAGGAGGGGCTTGCCTACATGGAAAGTGTCTCATATGCTTCAAAAAATGGCATTTGACAGCCTTAATGTTTGTTACGGTTTGTACTGGATGGAAACATAGCACATGTAATATTGGGAGTTGCGATATGAGTAACCCTAGTAAGCAACATTGGAAGGTAGTAATGTAGATCCTTAATAAGATACTTGAAAGGTAACAAAAACTTGTTACTATGTTTCTAGAGCAAGGTAACAAAAACTTGTTACTATGTTTCTAGAGCAAATATGGAACTATATATAGCTTTATATTGGCTCAGACTTATAGCAAATTTGATATGGACAGTATAAGAAACAGTACTACTGAGTTTGTATTTATTTTGGATTGTATAACAGTGAGTTGGGTCTCTCAATTACACACACACACACAATATATATATATATATATATATATATGGCATTTTCAATTACAGAATCTGAATAAGTTGTAATTGCTGAACCTGACAAGGAGATTATTACGTTTCAAAGTTGTTGGCTATATAAAAATATTTAAAATTCTTCACTCACCAACAGCATAACAAGGGGTGCAGTGAGGTCGCGTCGTGTGCAAAGCAAGAGCATAGATTAAATGTACGTAGATCAAAAGAATAGCAGTAGTTATTGAAGTTTTGAACAGTGCCTGTAAGCAAGACAAGTGGCATGGCATCAAAGTATGAGGAGCAAGTGCCACATACGAGAAAGAAAATGTTAGTAACGGTTGATAACCATCATATGCCTCAAGTATAAATAGGAGACTCATTTCTTAAGAGAATTCGACCATCTTTCCAGAATCGAGTAAATACGTTCAACAAAACAGTCACTATTGAGAAAGTAGAGATAGCAAAGGAGTGAGTTTTCTGCTGGTGCAAATACAATAAATATTACAAGAGAAATATAAAAAACTCAACAAAAATTATTTTGAAAATCTCAACACAATTAGATTGAGACATGAGTATCTTGCTCCTTTTAAAGAGATTTAGACCCTCTTGATTGGCAATGCCAAGAACTAGTGTAGAAGACTTTCTTTTGACTTTTCTTTTCTATGATACAATAGGTTAACAATCAGGGCAGAGGCACGTTGTTGGGTGGAGGGGCCATGCCCCCCCCCAGTTCAAAATATTTCTATAATATGGTCTAAAACATTAGTTGGGGTCTTAAAACTTAATAATTGGCCCCTCCAAAATATATTGGTCCCCCCCCCCCCCCCCCCCCCCCCTCTCCAAAGTATGGACTTTACATTTAAATAGTTTAAATCCCACATAAATGTCACTTGGGTTTCTTACTTTTTAACTTTTGTCTAACCTATGTGTGCAAGTGTGAAAACGTGCACTATGCAACACCAAACTTTTTTTGTTTTTCTTCTTAATAGCCCATACAACAACACACTAAGGCTGTGTTTGTTTTGGCTTCAAATTACTTCTGGAAATGTTTTTCCAAAAATGCGGGTGTTTGGTTGCACATAGAAAATAAATTTTCCGAAAATTATTTTCAATTGACCGTGTGTTTTGAAGGCTTTGACCTGGAAATGGTTTGAAGTGAAAATTTTCACTTCAAACCATTTCCGGACCCACGCAGAGAGAGAGAGAGAGAGAGAGAGAGAGAGAGAGAGAGAGAGAGAGAGAGAGAGAGAGAGAGAGAGAGAGAGAGAGAGAGAGAGAGAGAGAGAGAGAGAGAGAGAGAGCGAGCCCAATCCTTAGACCGAGCTCCAGTCTACGCCGATTGCAGCATCACGCACTTCTCTCTTCCTTCTTCTCTCAATTTGACCGGATTTGATGATTTTTTTTTCTGGGTTTTGTTTCTTTTGTGTTTCTGTATTGAAGAATGATATTATATACTTGTTTGGCAGCTGAGAAAATGAGAGAAAATGTGAGCAACAAGTAGAAAATGTGTTTTCTATGGTATTTTTAAGAACATAACCAAACACCAGAAAATATTTTTCAAAACATTTTTTGAAATGCAACCAAACACTTGAAAATATTTTCATTTCTCGAAAATAGCATTTCCAAAAATATATTTATTTTCCAGAAAATATTTTACATGAACCAAACACATCCTAAAAGTCCACTGAAAACCCATGATCATGAGGGGCAAAGTAAAGAAACTTACTAAAAACGTGTACTAGGCTTTAGTGAGTTTTTTTTTTTTTTTTGGTTATTCTTCTTCTTTTTAATCTTCAAACTTCACCCTTTACTTCTCTTCATCATCATCATAATTTTTTTTTCTTTTAAATTGGATATAATTTTCTCTCATCATCATCATATATCATTTTTTTTTTCAAAATTGATTTGTTTTCTTTTTAGTTGAATTTTGGTGCCAAATAAGTTGTTCCAATATTGGGTTTGTTGCAGAGAGAAAATATATATTTTTCTAAAATTTCCCTTTCACAGTAGAATCTTCTCAAGTTATGTAGAATAATTTTAGTAAATACGTATACTATACATAGTATTAAAAATATATATTTTATCTGCTTAAATTTTCAATTGTTTGTTATGGTTGATTAAGACCAAAGATAATTTTTCTTTATATATATATATATATATATATATATATATATATATATATATATATATATATATATATATTTATTGTGCTTAAAGGAATAGTTAAATATAGGAAGTGAAAGCCATACATTAGAGGGATTATTAATTAACGTAAAATTATATGATTTTTTCTAGATTAATTCTTTAACCATTTTATTAAAGATTAAGGAGATGCATGATAATGGATGATTTATTCAATGAAAGATCATTTTCAAGCATAACTTTGATGGGAGATGCTAAATTCTTCATTAAAATATTTTGTACATCTTTATAGCAAAATAAATAATTTTTATATATTCATTTGAGTTTAGAAATATTTTTTTTTAATTCAATAATATTATATATATATATATAATATATTTATAAAATAACGGCTAACATATGAATATGTATAATCCGCTCGCCCCCCCCCTCATGTAAAAATTTCCGGCTATGCTCCTGTTAATAATAATGTTGTTTGGGTCAAACAAATTTGGCACAAATTGTTTAACCCCAAGCTTGTCAAAATAGCACATCTTCTTACCTAGAATCTATTTGATGATGCCGAAAATCGTCAGTAAGCCGCACAATCCTCATGTGCACTAAACAAAACCTGCACAGCAAAGAATAAAATAAAATAAAAAATCCTACAGAGAGTACTGATGTGGTATCGGCCAAAAACCCTTCGAAAGTTAAGTTAGAGAACTTTCACAACTATAGAGTGCCAAAACTGGGGAAAATTATACGTACCTTGTTTTTTGAGGGCTTGGGGTTTTTATCGTAGTGTAGAACTGAGTCCAATTTCTTGGATAAGAAGATGTTTCCTTATGGGGAAAATCCTAAAAAATGTAAATATTTTGCAGGATTCTTCCCATATAGGGATTCTATTTACCAAGGTCAATCGTAGGGTGCAAGATATTTCTATTTAAAATTCCTTGGGGTTTACTTAAGCCATGTGGGTGCCACGTGGCCTTGATATCTATCAGCCTCGGGCCCGTGTACCTAGAATCCGTCCATCATGGAGGATCATCCGTCCACTATGGGGGACCATCCGTCATGTGATCTCTCCATTCAGTACCTCAACCCATCGTCTTGTTGTTGATTATCCATTAACTTAGTACCGTCACTTATGGCTGGCTTATTAGAATGGATCCGTCAACCTTAATTTTTATCCTCTTCACTATCCAATGCTCTCTATTGTGTATGTATGTTTGATTGCTAATTGTGTTGTGTGTAAATATGTTGTCATACATACATACATATATTTATGTGCGTGTGAGTATGCGTGTGCATAGGAATGATGCAAATGATCCTATTTATAGACTCTTAAGACTTACTCAAGATTAATCACATTATAACCTTTTTTTTTTTTTTTTTTTTTTTTTGACAAAAGTGGTAGAATTATATTAATGTAAAAAGGTACAAAAGGGAGACAAAGTGTCAAACCATCAGAGGAGTTTATACTTATTATGTCAAGGTTGGAGTTTCTAAAATAATTTGGGAATTACAGAATTAGGATGCAAAAACACTGACTCTCCATTTACCATTAAACTCTCCTATCTTTTTCAATAAATTTGCCAACTTTAATTAATTTATTAAAGTAACGATTCAGTATTAAAATACTCCAACAATTGCTCCAACATTATTATGTTGAGAAGACATCTAGAGTTTGATATTTTGATGGGTCAATTGAATAAATTTTATGCGTGTACAATTATTGAGGACATTTCCAATATTAGAGTACACTTTAGATGCCCTAATTAAGCCTTTATTATAACTTCCCTCATATGTTTAGCTCAAGTTAATAGTGCAGAATATTTATGCTAATGATCCATACAACTCTTGTCGTAGTCACCATAATAAAACTGTAGCAAACCCATGGACATTTTCCTTGCTAGCTTTCGGTGGACCATGCAAATCCGTGTGTTTGTGTGTGTGGCTGAGCTTAATTTTCTGTCATTCACGTTCAATAGATTTTTACTGTTCTTTTTTTTTTTTAAATAATAATAAAAACTAGGTATATTATTAGTATTAATTTTTCTATTACTCCATTTTGTTACAAACTGATGTAACTTTCCATAGTGAATCAAATCTAATTACTTGCTATACTAATAATTCAGGGAAACAGAGCCGATTAGTTTGATAATTCAGTAATCATGTCAGTTTGCAATTACTCTCTGTAATAATGTGTATGTAGTACCGACACATTTGTCATTGTCCATGCTTTTATACAATTAACTAGTTGGTATAATTTATTGTCCTTTTCATAATCAATTTGTTTTTTTTACGTACAACTTTTTTTGTTTTCTTCCTTTCTTAAATTCACAAAATCTTATCCACAATGCGTGAAATTCAAGATTCACCAACCAAAAGAAAGAGATTGAATTTGACTTAAATCACCAGTAATAGTACTCTAATTATTCTACTAAACAAACAATTTTTTGTGGTGGACAATCAGAGATGATAGGCCATCATAGGTCTCAGAAAAATTGTCATATTGCTAATGATGTGATTAATTGAGAGAGATCCCCACAATTTTCTCCATCATTAGCTCATTTACAAAACTTTTTTTCTTATTTACTTTATCCATTTTTGGTAGCTAGGAAAGCTCATTTTACAATTTGAACATACATAAATAAATGCACTGCACTGTGCTTCTTGGATAAAAAGTTTAGAACATATCAAATTGCTTTAAGTAAAATTTTATCAACTTTTCAAATATTTCTTTTAAGTAAAATTACCAGTGATGTGATTAATTGAGAGAGATCCCCACAACTTTCTCCATAATTAGCTCATTTACAAAACTTTTTTTCCTTTTCATTTTTCTATTTTTGGTAGCTAGGAAGGTCATTTTACAATTTGAACATACATAAATGAATGCACTGCACTGTGCTTCTTGGATATAAAGTTTAGAACATATCAAATTTGCTTAAAGTAAAGTTTTATAAACTTTTCAAATATTTCTTGCACTCTTAAACAGAGTAATTTTGCATTGTACTAATGAATTGCTTTACGTTTAGCTTTTGTTTTCTATTTGCAATGTGAGGCCAACCACTCAACTTCATGACACTAAGGTGGAAAAGAAAAGAAATTTCCAAAAACAATATATAAAAATAAAATAAAATAATAAATAAATAAACAAAAAAAAAAAAAAAAACTCTCAAGAACTCAATTAAACATCTATATTAGTATTTCACTGGGACATATATATATATATATATATATATATATATATGTATATAAATCCAAGAATGAGCAAGAAATTTTATTAATCAAACAACATATATAAACAAGGAAAATGCTTTTTGTATTATAAATTGGATTATTACTTTCTGAGGTAAAGAATGAATCTCACATGAGAAAATACAAAGATGATAAATTCAAATCTATATATGCTAAATCACAAATCTAAAGCCTCCCCAAAAGAATCTCATAAACCCCATTCAAGAAAGCAATAAATAGCTCAAACAAATACATGAAGAAGATTGTGCAGAACCGAACATAAATTAAGCTTTTCAGCAATTAAAAATAAAGAATGAATGAGGAAGAGTCTTGCATTGATGTGTAAGAATTCAGACGAAGATTTCTGAAAGCATGAGTACGTATTCTACGCCTTGGTTGAGCAAGCCTCTCAGTCAGTCTTGTAAGCACAGCAGCGTATTCCCCCAAGAGCTCCGCCATAATCACCATCATCATCATCTTCTTGTTCTTGCTCCTCTTTCTTTCTTTCTTTCTTTCTTTATGTGAAAGCACTGCTAAGACTCAAAGAGATTGCTTGCTAGCTTGAACTTTCAAAGTCCTAAACAATGACTTTTTGTACCTCTCTAGCAGTAGTAGTAGTTATATGTTATAAGTTGAAAGTGGAGGCAAAAATGAAGCCAAATTTATAAGCTAGTAGTGGGTGGATAGGCCAAGACTATCTGGTGCTTTCTAAAATTCCATATGGGTTAGGTACATTTATAATCATCATAGATAGAAACTGGTTTCAAATTGTGTATTTTTTGGTCAGCTGACCCGTAAAGGGTAATCATTAAGGTTAAAATTAAGCATGCTCGGTTTTGCTAAGACGTTTTTTGTTTCTGTATGACTTGTATATTCACGTTCTTACTTTTTCCTTAGCTGATGTGGGATGAGACCCTTGTTTGATTATGGAGTGGCTTGAAAGTATGCCTTTTTTTTTTCTTTTCTTTTTCTGAAATAATGGGATGCTTTGGCATTATCAGACAGTTAAGCTAACTCTTTAGGTCACATGAGAATGACATGTGAGCTACCCTACCATGTTTTCCTAGGTATATTACTGCTTTGAGAATGTAACAATGTGAATATTTTATAAGATAACAGTACCTTTAGACTTAATTACTCTGCACTTTCATCTTTTGAACAAGTGCAAGTATAAATAACAATACAATTCACGTGTGAATTGTGGAATGTGATTCAGGTTTGTGTTGGCAAATTAAACTTGCCCCTTTGTCTGTGCGAAGAGTCAAAAAGACTTACTTGACAGTAATCTTTTGTAATTTATCAAGTATTTTATAGGGTAAAGTAAAAGAACCCTACTTATTACTCTGCACTTTCTTCTATCTCACCCATTGGAAGAAGAACGAGTAGAGTATAAATAAAGATACAATTCACGTGTTGAATATATATTGAATGTGATTCAGGTGTGTGTTAGCAAAGAGAAAGAATATAAACACAACTTTTTTGTGTCACAATTTTTTCCACAATTTTAATGTAAGTAATTATGAATGATAAATTTATATGAAAATGATATAAAACCACTCGTTTACAATTGAACATGTCAAAATTGTGGCACAAAATTAAGTTATGGTCTTAAAAGAACTCATTAGCAAAACTTAATTATTCCCTTATTTGAAGAGGCACATAAGGACTTACTTAATAGTGATCTTTTATAAATTATTATTTGATGTTTTGTTAGAGTAAATTGTAGTTTCTCATTGGCTAATGCAATAACTCTACCTCAATTCCTAATAAGATTGGTATTATGGTGACTTCCATTCTGAGGAAAGAGGATGGTAAAAAATAATAGTGTTAGAATTCATACATGCATGTGTGGGCAAAATCTTAGTGTCCAAGCACATCAAATTTGAGTTGCATCAATGGAATTGTGTTAGGATTGAATTTGGGTCATAAGCTACCTAAAGACAATAAAGTTATGATATGTTCAAAGATGGTGAATCAATGATCTTTTACTAATATATTTTACATCAAAACTATTTTTAAATGAAATTTATGCCATGGGATAGTAAACATATTGGGCTTCAATATGGACACAAATTTAACCAAATTTAGGAGTTATATATGGCTGTTTGAAATGTGCACAACTATATTAATTGTCTCTAAGAGTTCACATGAACCTCGCTTACTTGAAATTGCAGCAAAGAGTAAACCAACTTTTGAACTCTTGAAAACTTAACCCTAATGATTTCTTATATAAAACCAACCCATGTTGCACAAATGGAGAGTAAAGAGATTGTCATATTTACCTAAAAAGCTAACCTTCTTGAGCCTAAAAAATTATAAAACTCTCTCACTTGTGTGTTCTATTTACAAGTTCCTTCTAGAGTTCCTCCCAAACCATAGAAGTTGTTAACCCTTACCAATGAGTTCACTCATACAAGAAGTTTTATAGAAGAATTTCAAAGTTCTGGAACCATTGCGGTACGTAGGAGGCAAAAAAGTCATGGCTGAGGTTACAGATAAAGTTTAGGACTACAAAGGTGTTGTGAGTATACACATATTGTAATTGTTTATTTTAATAGAATTTTCCTACGGGGTTAATTACCCGGAGTGGTTTTTCTTTTAAAGAGTTTTTCAATAGTTTTCCACTTCATCATCAAATTTTTTTAATTTTTTTTAATAAAATTTTCTTTATTGGTATTGGATTTTGGTGACACTGGGATTGTACAATCTATCAAATAATAGTTAACCATGGAATTAATTAAAAATTAATCAAGTTATTCATTAATTTTCTACTTAGGTTTTTTTTTGGTTGGGGGGGGGGGGGGGGGGGGGGGGGAGGGGGGAGGGGTCTAAATCAAGAAATACTCTAATAGAGGAAACATTTATAATAGTAAAACGAGGTCATCCTTCATTACACCAAATAAACACTATGGCACCGCCCTTATTGTGGTCAGTGATAGGGTGAGTTCGAACTTTATGGGTGACAACATAACATTGATTTGATTTTAGGACTCTTACCCTCTTCCTCCTGAAATCACTTATTTTTTGGATGCATATGAGATTAATCTATGCCTCAACTCACATGAAGAAACACATGTAACCCCCTTACCATCTAAGGCCCCACAAGCATAAGTTTACAACAAAAAAATAAACTATTATATTCACACCAACTTGAAGAGTCTTCATAATTAGCCAAACCCTCTACAGACCCCGCCCTTTCTCAACAGATGAGATAGTCTCATAAGATCACCTCTCATACTATATATGAAATCAATCTGTCTCTTACATTATATATGAATCTCACACATAACTATCTCATATTACAATTTTTCCATAGGGCATTTATAGAATATTCCTATGCACTTTCCACAAACCAGCCCTATAGTTTATCGGCTCAAGCAAATGCTTAACTTACACGTCTTGTTAACCGGCTTTGGTCAAAGTTACGTTGTTATGTTGTTATCCTTATCCAGTGAGGTCATAAAGAAGAACACGTGCAAGTTGAATTTTTCACTTTTCAGTTGAAATTTGGCAATGATAGTTTTTCAGGTATATTATGACAAAGAAAACTCAAACCTCCTTTAATTTCTATATGGATTTTTTTCTGAAGATGTACATACCATGTTCATTAAATCAACCTATAATTAACAAGATATGGCAGTGAGCAAATTAAAGCTATTTGGCTTTTTTGGATTTGAATACTGTAAATTGATTGTCCCTCTTGAACAAAGATAAGCTCAGGATGATTAAATTTGGCTCCATTGCATGTGCTGAATGTGAGGCCTGGGTTCCAGTAACCAGTTGGGAGACCCCAGTGATAAAGGGTCACAAATAACTTGGTTTGTATCAACCTAAAATGCTTGACTTATGAGCCTGCTATTCGTTACATGCATGACCCATGAATAGTTTGAGACTGCACACGCATGTTTATGCTGACCCTGCTTTGAAACTTGAGAGTTACGTTCAAAGAAGGAGAAAAGACTTATTGTTCAATTCTGATCAAACATGAAGGATTAGGAAAAAAGAGCCATCACTATGTTCCGTTTAGAACAAGGACTAAGAGAGTCAAAAAAATCAAAATGCTTGAAAAAGCAGTACTTATTTACAAATGACAAGAGTCATCAGAAGGAATTGGATCTAGTGAAAACCTTTTTCCATGCTTTCCAGCTTAGAGACCGGACCATAGTAAAAGCTAAATAAGGCTTGGAGTCTCTTAAAGGATTCGAAGATGGTGGTTCTAATTCTTCTGATGTAATGTTGTCTTCTGGGTTCCAAAAACGAGCTTCTTTTCTCTTGCCCTTTATGTTTGCTAGTACATCATACTTATTACAAATTCCCCACACAGTCACCTTTTGTTGATAATAATCCACGTTTACTGAGTATATTCCTGCCATCAACAAGTTTCATAGAAATTAGATGTTAGAACATTTGGTAAAATGATTGAATTCACTCTATTTTATTAATTTAAACTTTTAGGATAAGTAATGATTTATAATATTAAATGGTTCTTATTAGTTCAAAACTTATCTCATCTACAAAATTTTGTCTACATGCTTATTTCAATTTTTTTGCTCTTTTGGGACAAAAAAACAAAAGATCTAGTCTCTTTTTATCTATTCAATCGTCTCTTCCACATCTTTTTCGTTTGTATGCACGAGTCACAGTGGGTGTATGTAATGATGGTGTCAGTAAAGTGATGAAGGCCAAAATCGTGAAGGTCAGAGGCCTTATGATGGAGGCCTAATTTTCTCTGGTGGAACTTACTCGACGAATGGCTAAATGCATTCGTGAACTTTAGAGAAATCGCATGGATTGGTTTTTGCCAATGACAAAGACTGACAATACATGTATAAAATGGTTATCTAATAAACAGGCATCATTGACTTGCTTCAAGCAATATGTTACCCATGCTAGGCTATTCTCCTTTGCTTTTGAGCACGTTTTGTTGTGTCAGTGTGTTTTATTGAATGCGTGTTGTGGATATATTCAATTGCGTTTAGGAAGTGGTCCAATCTCAGTACTATTCATTAGGTGAATGCTATTTGCTATTTTCCTAACTCAATGGACCAGCAAGAGACATTGTAACACAACACACTGCAGGTATGTATTACATGCCTATAGAGACATTGTAACACAACACATACAAAAGGACTACTATAGGGAAGGAACACCCAACCCGAGAGCCAAGTCCGAAGTTGCCCAAGCAGCAAGATTGTGAGCAAGAAAATTCGTAAATCTAGGAGAAGGAGTAGCCACCCTATGGATTGAACATGTTTAGATCAAAATTTTTCATGTCTGATTTCTTGGTGAAAAAATTGGGCTGGTCCAGCCAAGAGAGAGGATGGATTTGGGGCTAAAATCAACTGCACTTTATATCTTTCATGGCCTTGGGCTTGAGCCCATATGGAAATCATGCACATGTCTAGGCCCAGGCCCATGTCCCACCCAAGTCCAAGTCTGTCTTATATGTAGGTTGACCAACACTTCAATAAAACAGTATATGCTATACTTAATTAATACAACCATCACCTAGCTTTGTTGGGATGAGAAGGTATATCATCTTATGCTAGAGTACTCCCTCTTATATGGGTAGACTCCACTTGTGAGGTCTGGCCCATATAAGAGGGATGACTTATGTATCAAATAAATGGTATATTTTTCCCGTTAAAATAGAAAAGATGTCCTAATTAAGAAACTGAAATTTACATGACACATGAATATTATTCCAAACAAAATGCATGAGCAACATGAAAATATAATTAATCTTATTGTCCTGAAGATAGAAGTGTAGAAACTAATCCTCTAAATTTACCTTTGAGATGGGATAAGGTCTTCTTCACTTTCTTCTCACACCCATAAGAATAGAGAGGCACCATCATCTCCACATATTGTGCTTCCACATTCTTGCAAGCTGGAACAATTTGCATGTCTGCCATTATTCAAAACTCCCAAGTTACCATGCAAATACTTGCTATTGTTCTTTATAATATTGTGCAGTTGCTTCTCAACTATAAGTTGGTCGATCGTTGTATATATATATATCAAGTTTGTAAGGTCTTATATAGAATGTACATAACCCATTGATAAAGGTCTAAGATAATCCTAGATTTCCTAGAAAAGAAAGATAGTACCCCCTTTTTCACTTTTCCTTTTCCTTGGTGATATTGCTTATGCTTTAACATCCTTGGCCGCTTGAGGTGGTTGAAGAGGATTGTGTCTTAATTAAAAGACAGTACTTTGATTAGTGATTTGATTAGAGAAATTCCTGTATTGAATGGATGTGTGGGCTGGTGACTTGGATGAGTGCAAAGCTAACTCAGCATCTCTGTTTGGTTAACCAAAAGTGCATTGAATTCTATACTTTACATAGGAGTTTACAGTCTTATATGTTGGCTCCCACATGGGTTGTTTTCCTTACCAAAGAAGATTAGTTTATGTGAATATTGCGATGTTGAAACTTTGGAAACTTAAAGATTAATAGATTCATTAAACTAATCTGAAGTTCTTTTTCTTTATGAAGAGAGAGAGAGAGAGATAGATTAAAGCTTATAAGACTATGATTATGTTCCCATCGATTATAAATGTGAAGTTGTTATTATGATGAAGTACTCAAAGCATCATCATTTTATGCGCTCTCATTGATTAGACCGCCATGCACATGCATGCATTCTTTCCTTAGATTTGCAATGATCAGACCGATGCACCCTTAATCTTATCTCTAAATTTTATGGTCATGTTCTTTTTTTTTTCTTTTTTTCTTTTTTAATGCTGAATAAATATTATAGTCATGCTTAGAACTTGTATGACATCAAAAGGTATGCTTCCTCTTCAATAAAGTCCCTCTCTAACTAGGATGCTCATTAATTAACCTAAAGTTTTTTTCTTCTAAGGAGGATTTTAATTTTAATTTTTTTAATGCTGAATAAATATTATAGTCATGCTTAGAACTTGTTTGACAGCAAAAGGTATGCTTCCTCTTCAATAAAGTCCCTCTCTAGCTAGGATGCTCATTAATATAACCTAAAATATTTTTTCTTCTAAGGAGGATTTTATTTGATTTTATTTTGGGTTGAGATGAAGTGAAAGGAATTTTAAAGGAATATTACATCTATTATCTTGTTTGTTTGAGGGTTTAGTGAGAAGAAATTCATTTCATTCCATGGTAAGCATTCCTACTAAAAGTTGGAGAAGCACTCATTATTTAATAGATAGATGTAAAATGTCAATTTTATTGTTATCATGAAAAAGGGAAATGAAACGTGGAAAGTGTAATAGAAGAATAATATATTTCTTTCATTTTCACTTTTTTGTGAATTTTTAAACCTATTAAAAAATACATTACATTACTTTCCATTCTATTTCATTCTTTTTTAATCTAGCATTTCATTTCATTCTATTCTGTTCTTTTACAAAATTTCAAATGTAGTGTAAGAAAGATTATATATATAATTACTTATGACATCTCATCAGGAATCAATAGGCTCACGATTTATGATGTGTCATCCAAAAAAATCCACAGTATATGCAATATATTCAAAGATCTAGAGCTGATGTATTCCATGAAAAAAGTGTTGTAATATTTGGGTTGTATTCATAAAGGATGTAAAATGGGTTTAAAGGTGAAGCTACTGTTCACTGTGCAATAATGAAGAGCTCACTTGTGTTAGCTAGCTTGAGCAAAATTGAAAATCAAACAAGGAAGTTTTGACAGTCTCTTGTTTGAGCGAAACCATGCATTTTTGAAAGATTAGGAACTTACCTTCTACGGCAGATTTTGTGGCCACTGCAACCTTAATCCCTTCTCATATAAAAGTATAATTTTAATCCTAATTTCAGGGAAAAGACAGTTGCAATAATAGAGAGAATTCTATTATCTTCCCAAACCCCTCCTATGAATATCCTTAAGAGGTCACTGAGCCAAGCACCTTGATATCTAATATATGAGTGTGCTGGACTTTTATCATTGAAAACATAGGCATGTCTTCAATTTACTCATACTGAAAAAAATCTCCAAGAGTAAATCGTTTGTTTGCAAGAGGCAATCATTTGTGAAGTTGATCACATAAAAGGAACAAGGCAAGAGTCTATCGTTATTAGCAAGAATAGAGAGTTTGAGTACATTAATAGTCAGGTCAATAGGTAGATGATGTCGCGTGAGTAATCACAAAAACCTTTTATACTGGCTTTGAATTTTGAGGTTCTATTCTACTAGGTGTTTCTACCTTGATAGGTGTTTCTACAAGGATTTTCATTTCGTAAACAAATAATCGGTTATTAATATGTTTTTGTTTTAATCATGCATGCTTTGTCTATGTTTATGTATGATTAAATAATAAGTTATTTGTGATTTGAATCTTGTTCTAATTAACTTGTCTAATCTTTAAATAAATTAACTAAGAATTGGTAGTTAGGCTGTCTGAGATATAAACTTAAAATTTCAAAATAATTTAGTCAGTTAGCTAGGTTCGACACACAAATCTCTAATTGGTGGAAAGACTTCTAGAAGACAAACAGATAGAAGAATATTAAACACATACATGGCGCAGGTTGTTCAACCTATTAGTTAATTTAGCCACACACACCCTCTTATTTTATGGATCCATCAATGCTTAAGCTCTAAAATTACCAAAGATGCTTCTTAATACAAACTAATGACTACTAGTGCTACATTTGGCACCACCCAAACCAGAATGTTACACTATATATTAACACTTTGCTCTATACACTGCTCAATGTTACTGAACTAGAATATCCATACATTGATGAAACATTTTTTTCGAATAAAAACATAGAATTACAACTTTCAAGTACTAAAAAGTAGAAAGCAGAAACTACTAATTAATATAGTAGTCAATAGAAGTAGCTTGATACTTTAATTGCGTAAGATTAGTCAACAAAGTTGTTTTAAGCATGCTTTCCCTCTCTCTTTTTTCAACTAAGCTTAGTCTGTGCTGTAATTTATTTTGTTTTGGTGTAAGAAGTGGATGCATTTTTGTGTCCTTACGTAACTTCTGAACCACATCCATTAACTTCACTTTTTTTCTTTCTATCTTGTTTGATAATACTACATCAGCTTCATATACAGAATTCTTTTTGTTTGATATATTTCAGCTTTCCTTTGATCACCACACGTAGTGTTCAACTTTTGAGGATTCACCATGACAAGCATGACTTTTGTGTACGAGACAAAAGGACATGGATAGGTGTAACGGCATCAGCACCGCCGCCCCTCAGCCACGTTTTGAGAATGGATCCAATGGCTTCCATTGACGTGGATTTCTGTCTCACTCAGACCATGAAGATGAGTCAGATCTCAAACACATGTGAGACCCACAACCATGTGAAACGCCCACACCTCTGATCTTTTTTCTCAGGGAATCTCTCAATTTCTCAAACACCCACACGTCAGTTTTTATCCTTTATACACCTGACATCCACAAAAACATGAAATAGCAATAGTTTTTAGCTTTTTTCTATTATCCTGAATTGACTTTTGTACCCACTCAAAACCTTGTAAAGATGGATATTCGGATCACAGGACTGCTCAATGATTGCAAGGGTATGCGTGTCATAATTAATGTTAATCTGCGGCTTATCTAGTATCAACAGTGGTCATCACAGGAAGCCATGGGGCCTATGCTGTACTGTTTTTGCCACCCTTTCCAAATTCAATCTATCATACTTTCAAGTAAAAAGAGAATCAGAAAGGAAAATTTTAGCACAAAGATGGCAAAAGTAGAACATTTTCAGAAATTTAGGGATAAGTACAGAGAAAAGAAAGAACATGCGCATGCACAGCATTTTATCTGACTATGCAGTGGGATTCTTTTTCCATTTATTAGGCTTCAGCACCAAAAGTGTACAATAAGTTGGTGGGAATTTTGGTTTTCACCCATATAATGAACGTATATACCATGTACACTTTCCAAACTCACTGCAACTCGTCTATTAGTTTAGAAACAAAAGTTAATGTAAGCTCTAACTGAGAACTATTTGTATACTAAAAAACCATTAAAGTGAACATCAAGTACCATTAACAATGAGAAGAAGAAAAAAAATACACATACAATAATTGTAATTATCTTTTAGTTTTTAAAGGTTAATTACTAATACACACTTAGTTGTTGCACACAACCGTATACACACACGAGTTACAATTTTAGTGTAAATTGTATGTGTATGTATGGTTGTGTGCAACAACTAGTGTGAAATAAATATTGTCTATAGGATGACCTCAAGATGCTAACAAGATGTTTCGAACTCATGATTTTATGGATATCATTAGGGTTTAGAAATCACTAAACCAACTCCCAGGTAATCCATTGCAGATTTATTTAGTCCAATAATTGTGAAAACTATTCATGTAAACCCTCACCTCCACTCCACCCACGAGCACAACACTAATCACTGATGTTGCATGTGATTAATTCAACATTGTTGCGAAGTTTGGCATATATAATGATCTCATCTTGCATATGTATGTTTTCTTAACAAGAGGGTACTGAAATATTCTTTATTATTAGATGCCGAAGCTACCATTCTTTCCCATAGATTACATCAATCTTTGCTTGACACGGTTCACAGAAACCATGTGAATTAATTAGTGCAAGATTATAGTATTAGGTGTGCTTACAAGTAAAAACAAAAAAATATATATATAATATAGAATGGGAATTTTTGTGATTACTTGTGGTGCCTACACATGTTGTTACGTACATACATCGACACATGACTGCATCAAACAGTTTGCAAATGTCCTTTTTTTCAAACAATTTTCCTAAAAGCAATCCCCTTATATCAATTGGTTACATTTGTTTAAATATATTAGTCCCTAATAAAACAAAAGAAGCAATGCCAAAGGACAAATATTTTAAACTTTAGAATATTCTTAACTATATAGTATATGGCTAATTAATTGATTGATAATATATGCATTCATTTAAACTATAATACAAAAGATACAGAGAATGATTAAATTATTATTCATCAATTTCGATCTAATTCCATTTGACACCTTACACCAGACATCTCTATAAAATTCTCTCATCACGAGCAGTGCTAGAAGCTATTGGACAATTCACATTATAATAACTTTTTTTTTTTATCATATAATAATTTGGTCAAATTGTTATGAAATGCAACATGCATTTGGATTCTCATCACTGAAGAGCTGAGGAGGAGGTGGGATTCGTTCAATCACATAGACTGGCTGGTAATAGTACACCATTCTCTTCATACCTTCCTCATCAATATTATTGTTGATGACGACAATTTCTTCACCTTCCTTCTTGGCCACTTCCTTGTTTTCGTCACCACCACCACCACCTTTGTTCTCATTACTTTCACCATTGTTATTACCACCCTTGTCACCCTCTTCTTTCTTAGCTTCTTCTGGTGGTTTTTCTTCTTCTTTCTTTTCTTCAGGTTTTGCTTCTTCTGCTGCTGGCTTCTCACCTTCCTTGTTTTCTTCTTTCTTCTCTGGTTCAGGCACGGGTTGTGGTACAATTCGAGCTTGCTTTTTGGTGCGCCTATAAACATAATCTACAAGCTTGTTTTCGTCCATTGTCCCAGTCACCACGACCTTACCAGTGCTAAACTCAGTCACGGCTGTTTGGACTCCTGTCATAATGCACACATAAATATTAGTATCTCGTATCATGTCATATATATAAACATCATACGTATGTGAAACTATGAACCCTATAACTAAAAACTCAAACTATAAGATAGAAGATACATATATCTTATGCATAACATAATTTAATGGATCAGTCAGTTGTTGATAATTCAATATTGTGTTACTACACACTAGAAGAAAGAGGGTATACATATTCAATGCATGAGATAAGTGGATAAAAATCAATGGAAAATGTTCTCCCCTATAAAACTGATTGGATTACATATATCATAGATCAAAAGACTATTTATATATGTTTTTTATTTACGTGGATTATTTATTAAAGAAGTCAAATTATTATTTAATATGTTAGTGACTTAAAATGGAGTAGAAGAGTTCTCTCTAAATTTATTTGGGAAAAAAACGTCCAAAATCAAGTTCAAATACATACACAATTTCACAACTTACCAACAAATTATAATTTGTTTATCACTATCACATAAGTCACTATTAGGGGCGGAGCTACACTTAGCAATGGCCCCCCCAATATTTTTTAAAAACTTCATAATATATGGATATTTTGCAATTTTTTAAAACATTAGACCTTAGAATCAATAGTTGGCCCCTGCAAAAAAGAATTGAACAACTAATTGTTGGGTTCAAAATAATAGTTGTTAATAACGACAAACTATCCACCTTGTAGCAAAAAAAATTACTAACTCTTTTTAGTTTTTTCCTCTCATAATTGGTAAGTTTTGGTTGTTGAGTTCTAGACTAAGTCTTTTAGTTTTTTTGTTTTTTTTTTGGTTAAGTTTTAAATTGTTTGTCAATACTTGATTTAGTCACAAAATATTAAATGAAAAAAACTACACTGACGATATGTAATGTTAAGAGGTGACAATATTTAAAAAGCAATTTTGTCTTGGATACACACACACATATACTTTTTATTATTCAATTTGAGACTAAGTCTTGTATTGTTATTGTTGTTGTTAAGTTTCCAATTTTTTTTCCAATGCTTGATTTAGACTAAAAAAATTGAATGAAAAAAAATAAGAAGAGGATATTTAATGTTAGGGGGATGATATTACTCCAAAAATGAGAGATTTAAAAAAAATTACAATTAAATAACGGCAATACATTTTTGTACATATTGATTGCAAAGTAGACAAATTGTTTATACTCATTAAAGTTTATAAAGATGATAATTTCTAATATATATATATATAGCTGTGTAAATGTATGTATATATAAATATGTAATTCGGCCCCCCCAAACCAAAATTTCTGGCTACACCCCTGGTCACTATCATTCTATTCTCACAAATCAATCACAACTTAACACCTTCATATATATATATATATATATATATATATATATATAGTTATAAAAATGTATCAAAAGGAGGAGATTCCTTTCCCTGACTTATTATTTCTTGTAGTTGCCAGGTCACACTCAAACAATTAACCTTTTTTTTGCTCGTGCACACAAATCATTCATTTAGCTTATACAGAATAGGGAAAATGTAACATAATGGTACCTCTCATTTTCAGTATCTTCTTCTTAAGTTCCTCAGCACAGGCCTCGCAGTGCATGTTTACATTGAGCTCCACTGTTTTTAATTCACCAGCCTGGAACACAACAAACCACACATGTTGGTTCATGTACTTCGCAAAAAATTCGGTAGTTAAGCCCTTCACTTAGAATAATTAAAGGAACTACATGGTACCTGTGAAATAACAACTTCTGGAATGGGTTCACCCTCGGATGCTGGTAATGGGGATAAGACTTTTGCTCTTCTCTTAGTTTTTTTCATAATTTTCGTGCACACAGCTTGAGGCTCCACTATCCCCTTTATCGTCACTTCATTTTTAGCCATGTCTATCTCAACCCCTTCCACTCCTGCTTACAACAACATACAGGTTTAGCACACAAGTTCCAACACATCAATAAGTCTATAGTAATATTTTTTTACACTAAAAAGCTACCTTTTTTTTTGTGATGTGTTTGGCCAAGTGAGATGAGTGTGTGCGAATTTCAGTGCAAAATTCAGTGTATGTAACTAGTTTGAACACATATTTGCACCAATAAAATTAAAGATATAACAATAACTTCACGACGTTCCTAAATTAGGGACAGTTTATAACTGTCGTTTAAATAATATTATACATATTTTTATATTTTTTTTATATATAAATATTTTTAAAAAATACAAACAACATTACTATAAATATAGTAATTTTTTACGTTTGGCCCTTAGTCTACCACTTGGAAGACGAGCCTACCACGATCTGTAGTCTAAAATATTTTTAATGCTAATTCAAAAATGCTATTAATTTTTGTTGTGTACTAGCATGAATCTATATATATAGACATATGCTAACATATACTAGCATTGAAAAACAAAAACATAAATAACAATTAACAAAGAGAAAGGGAGACAAGGGAGGGGGGGACCTCTAATTTTCATGATGGACTTTTCAATCTTCTTGGCACATCCAACACAATGCAAGTCCACGTACAAGACAAACGGAGCTGGTGGCTTTGGCTCTTCTTCCTTCTTCTCCTCTGGCTTAGCCTCTACCTTAGCTTGTTCCTACCAAATACAAATGAAAAACAATCAGTAGGGATTAAAATAAAATGCAGCTCCAAAAAAGCCAAAACTCAGAGATATGAAAAGCCTCACCTGTTTAGCTTCCTCACCCATTTCTATGAATCAAGAATGAAAGAGATATAAAACCCAAGTTGTTCAAAATGGGAAAAGAAAAAAGAGAAGAAGGGAGAGGGTGTAACAATGAGAAGAGAGCGGTTTTATATGTAGATATAGTGAGAGTATAATGGATGGACGGTGGGGTATATTAGCAAAATAAAGCAAAATTCAGTGTGATTCTCTGAGCACATGCAGTGCCACTAATTGCACAAAGAAAGAGACTCTTAGTTTATTATTTCTTTCTGGAATTCTTTTCAAACTCCAAAGCTGAAGAGGGAGAGAAGAGGGAGAGAGTAATGGAGCAGAGTTGGCAGATTTATAGTGAGAAAGAGCGGTGAATTTGGTGAGGCCAAGAGAAAGAAAAAAAAAAACCATGGAAAAAGGACACAACACATTTTCATCCCCCACCGACTCGTGGACTTTCCGTGTCATAACTCAGACTGTCCGACGTGTAAGTCCATCTTACGTGGGCAAACCTAGATACCTGGGTCCTGAGGTATGGTTCTTGTGTGGGACATACCATACATGCTGCCCATCCAATCGTTTATCTCTTCACTAAACATTGGTTATAATCAATTTAATACTAGTAACACATAACTTAAGGTGGGTAATCAAGTTAAGCTGTGAACTACTTAGCCAAAAAAACAAAAAACAGAGTTTAATTGTGATTTTGTGATATGGGTTGATGAGTTATTTTACTAACCTAACAAATCTCACTATATTTTCATAACAAGTTGAGGTGTCAGTTCACCAAAAGTCAAAATAAAATTATATCAAGAACCACCACAACTTAAAATAAGGGTGTTATGAAAATGTTGTGAGATTTTGTTGTACTCCTGAACTTTCTCATGAGTGAATTGGTGTTAGACCAATAAACAAATCAAGTCAATCTGATTCGAGTTTGACCCATTTGGATTCGAGTCAAATTTGAATTGTCCTAAATGGGTTGTAAATGGGTTGGGCTGATCACGTTACAAGGTCAATTAGGTTACGGGTTGAACCATATTTTTTCACATAAATAATAATAATAATAATAATATTGTTTTTGTCTTCCTATCAATAGAAATAAGAGAAAAAAATAATAAAATACTTAAAAATAAAAGTTAAATAATACATAAATTCTTAAGTTTACTTAATTTAAAATTCACTAATGATATCATCACCATAAAAGAAGGAAAAAAAATACTAGATGTAGTGAGCTACATCAAGTTATCAACCTCTTTAGGTGTACCTGTTGCATTTAAAAATAATAATTAAAAAAAAGTTAAATTAACTAGAAAGATAACTAAATAAATAAAGTTTTTAAAATAAAACAACATTTTATGTAAAGAAAAATAAATAAATATTTAATATGAATTGCAACTCAATCTACTTAATTAATAATAAAACAACATATTTTGTGCTTTTTTTCGCTGTAAAGAAGGGTCTTACAATCTAACAATATGTTTAAAGAAAGATTAGCTTTAACCATAAGGGAAGAGTGGATTATTTTTTTAATTAACTGATTTCAGAATATATATCCCGATGTCAAATTTATTAAGTAACATTAAATATCTAGTACAAACAAAAATACCATTAATTATGTTGTTGTTTTTTGTTTTTTTTTACAACAAGTGATGAGAGAAAAGGTATTTTAAATGCAGGTTTACCATATAAAAGGGACTTGTCATACTACTGGATCAAAAAACTTTGGACAAAAATAGACCCATATTAAAGTCTATGCTCGATGTAACATTTCAAAATAGATTGGTAAAATTTTACAAACTACTTACTAGAATTAATTTACCATAACAAGTTAACAACTCAAGAAAATGCTTACGCCCAAAAATTAGTGGTTAAGCAATAATAATCATCACATTTAATTTCCATGACTTTTTTGACTTGGGATGGATGAAACGTAGGGATCATGAAAACGTGTGTTAAGTTTTGCGTGTAAAGATCTACATACTAGAAAGTTTTTTTTTTTTTTTTGGGTAAACTACTAGAAAGTTGATATCTCACATGGGCTGCTGCTTCTCAATTGGCAATGCTTAATCATCTTCTTTCTTTCTTTCCATTTTGTACTTTTCTTTTATATTTTCGGGTTGATTAATTATCAAAAAACTTCTTGTTGGGTTTACCAATCCTCTCTCTCTCTCTCTCTCTCTCTCTCTCTCTCTCTCTTCCAATTTGTTTCTTTTATATTTTGGGTTAATTATCAAAAAACTTCTTGTTGGGTTTACCAATCCTCTCTCTCATTTTTCCAATTTAGTTCTTTTATTATTTTGGGTTAATTATCAAAAAAACTTCTTGTTGGGTTTACCAATCTCTCTCTCTCTCTCTCTCTCTCTTCCAATTTGTTTCTTTTATAGTTTTGGGTTAATTATCAAAAAATGTCTTGTTGGTTTTACCAATCTTTCTCACTCTCTTTTCCAATTTGTTTCTTTTATATTTTTGGGTTAATTATCAAAAAACTTCTTGTTGGGTTTACCAATCTCTCTCTCTCTCTCTATGATAATTACTTAATTAGGGAGAGAAGAGAGGGGAAGAATTTCCTTAAACATGATATTTCACAACCTCACCAAACTGCACCTACTTGGGGATTAATTTGGAACAATATTTCTCGTTCCATCTCAAAGCAAACCAACCCTTTTGAAGAAAATATGAAAATTCATGCCCTTTAGTTTTGTTTTGTCCTTCAAATTTGGACCAAACTAATTCAACTTCTATAGAAACACAAAAAGAAAAGACCCAACTTACTAAGGTCCTAACACGTGGATATGACTCAGCAATGACCACCATGGGACTATTAACAGAACCTCTCAACATTTAAAGCTTTTTTTTCCAAGCTCTCAACCACTGCACCTTTCCGAGGCAAACAAACTTCACCAACCAACATATCTTTCTATCTGATGCAAAACCCATACAAAAACCAGCCAACAAGCAGGCAAAAATAGAATTTCGGTTGACTTTGTTTGATTATCTTTCTCCTTTTTCATTAGTAAAGATGGGTTTACAATATCATCTATGATGTATAGGCTGATTAGGAGATTCCAATCAAGGCAGGTGCTGGCCATTCCATTGTTTCTTTGTTAGGATGGTCGGTTGGAATAGAATCTAGAGCATTGCTCAGCATAAAGCAATTCTACTCAACCATCCATTACTTTGGCTATTATATTTTATATCACACAAACCAATCTTCTAAACTAGTTTGGATAAATTTCTACCAATTCATTACGTGATAATTCATAAAACCATTTACATATTTATTTAACCAAGTCACATAATTCATTAAATAAATCATGTGACTAAACTATATGTAAATAATTTTATCAATTGACATGTATTGTGTTAGAAAAATTTTCCTCCAAATCGTTTTGGAAGTAACCTTTTTCCTAAAGGGTGGTTCTTAGTTTCTTATCATTACATGATTGCATAATCAAAGAATATTCTCTGTCATTGGCTATAGAGGATTGCTTTTAAGTGCCTTGCCCAACATATCCAGCTATGAAATGTAAAATTGTAGGCAACATTTTACCACAAAATTCTTTGTTGCAGTTAAAACTCAAACGCTCGTGCATGAAAAATTCAAACACGAAAGAGTAAGATTAGACCTATGGTCTACAAAAATTCCTATGTACTCAAGGAAGGGAATTAATGTGTTAGACTGTTAGAGAATGTATGTTATGGACCATGATAATGTTAGTATGAGTTGTCACAACTAACAACTGTTTTAATTAACAGTAAACGATCAAGATCATTAAATTATATAAGTGACTGAAATTATAGGAAAACGACTTTTGTTTTTAGATATAAAATAATGAAGAACAATTAAAGAATATAGTGAGCATTACAATATTGGCCAAGAGGTTGCAATAGATGTGCCATGTGTCTTGATTCCTGTTTGTGATTGAATTTCTTTCACATTTTTTAGACAAAAACTTTGAGGTGCTCTTTATATGTAGGGATGACTAATAATTCGTGCATAATTGCAAATTCGAAATCTTCCTGAATCTACACTTTTAGCCGAAAGTATAAATTATTGAAAAACATTGCTTCTGTGAGTTGCATGCATGTTCAATTGAAAATATATCAAATAATTAAACAAGCAAAGGGAACATGGACGTACACGACAAGAAAATGAATCATTCATTTAGGGTTCCATTTTTACTTCCATAATATTAATGCTCTGAATGTTTTAGAGTAAAATATTTTCAGGTATTTGGTATAATAAATAAATTTTTTCAAGAATTTGGTATGACAAGTAAAATTTTTCAATAAAATATTTCCAAGTTTTTGGTATGACAAGAAAAATATTTCAAATAAATCACCAAAACTAATGGCTCAGCCATCAAAGCCACTAGTGCTGAAGGTTTGGTGACCGGACCGCCGGAACCAGCAATCAAAGTGATGGCTTTGGTGACCAAACTATTGATGATCATTATCAAAGTCGAAGCGGTGTCTCTAGTGACCAATTGACAAAACGGTATCTCTGGTTATCGGAACTCTTGCATTGGTCGTGGTGCGTCATCTCTGGCCATCAAACTGCAAGCACTAGTTGCTTGAATGGAGTCTTTGGACACCGGGCTAGCACCAATCACTAGAGCAGAGTTTCCGGCCACCAGAACGCCAGCATTGGTCATTGGAGCGGTGTCTCCGACCACCTAACTAGTGACTTAGCCACCAAATACGGGAGAAGAAGCCATGGTATATTTTACAATTTTTTATAAATGATTTTATAGTTAACGGAAAATATTTTACAAATTTAACTACATTTTACCTACAAACAAACATGTGAAAACGGGAAAAACATTTACTAAAAATTATTCTACTTAAAAACAAACAAAGCGTTATACAAAAGGTTATATTCTAAAATCAAATGAAAACCTATAGACTCATCCATTGAGAAGGTGCATTCCCTACGGGGAAATTAAAATATTAATATATGATGCACGTTATCATTGAATGCGCCTATCAAACGTTGAACAATAAGTTTACTCGCGCAAATATGATGAATGTGAGAGTCAGTATTGTGTTGGAGGTACGTTATTGCTAGAGCTAATATCGTTAATTACTTTGCACAATCTCTTCTAGTGCAATTATGGGTTGTGCTGCTTTGACAACTGAAAGCAACATAATCTGTAGAGAAAATGGTGTCCATGTCAGGTTTGAAAGCTAGGATAGTGATTAATTTGAGGAAATGGCCACTTCTTTTATGAGGTCAATTTACAAGCCTTTAATCACCATATTGGATAAAAAGAAAATGGATAGAGGGTTACAAACAACCAGAATTGGAGCAGAATACTTTTAGAAAGTCACAACTAATGGGGAGAGAGAGTGTGTGTGTGCATGAACATAAAGATTGAAGATGCTATGTCTTGTCAAGGGGGTCCATGATCTATGCAGATTAAGAGAAAGAAAGAGAGACAACATGCATGCAATGTTTTGTATAAAGTTAGTCCTTTATTTATTAATTACTGTTGCTTTCTGATATTAAGGGCAGTCCTTTGTGGTCTTAAACCTGCCTCGATTTTCTTATACAGTTCTTTATTGCCCCTAACGCAAACCAACCACCCCCCCCCCCCCCCCCTCTCTCTCTCCCTCCTTTTCCTTTTTCCCTCCTTTATTGTGACAATATCATTTATTTGATGAAAAGCTAAAAGTCAAAAAAAATAAAAGGAGTCTTAAGGAATTCTAGGGTAAATAAATTATTGTAAATACCAACAAGAGGCTTCAATCTAGGGAGTGTTGTTAATTAAGAGTTTGAAAAGAGTTTCAAATAGGGTTCAATTGTTCAAGTGATAATTTAGTAATAACGACATCTTTTGTAATATTTTGTGTTTGTGATTTAAACTTTGAACACCACCTTCTCCTCCCCTTACCTACCTCAAAAAGAGCTTCAAGTGTTTGGGTGCAATGTCTACAAGAAAGAGAAGTATGAGAGAAACCCTACAAACTCATCATATATATTTATATTAAGTGTAAATTTTGAAAATCTAATCGTTAGATTGCATGTTCTTATTACATCCTTAATGCTTACAAAATTTCAAGAAAATCAAAGATCAATTGTTATGTCATCAAATAAATGTTATAATTTCAAGTTTTTGTAATCTAAAGTTGTATGTAAAAAATAAGATAATTGATCAAATAGTAAATAATATCCGATTTGAACGAAATTTAATATACATGTTAAGATCATAAAGAATATAAAATTAAACGGTTAGATTTTCAAAATTCATACCCAAAAGAGAAATATATGAGAAGTTTGAAAAGTTTCTACTTTGAAGAGAAACTTTGTTCTTTTCACAATGGCCCACTGAGTTTGTGATTGTGTAATTGTAATTTTATTTGGTGCATTATCCCAATCGCATGGCCCCCACGAAAGATTTTGTAACATGGAAAGTTTCACATAGAAACTCAAACTTATAAGAGGGTGTCCACATTATGAGATTTGAAATATAAAACTGTCCCCTCATTTTATTTTGTAACATCATGAATTTTTCATCCAGCTTAAAACCAAAAAATAAAATAAAAACCATGGATTTTCTATGAGGATGTTCGTAGCGACATGGATGGGCTATACTATAGTGTCTTAAGCATAGCCTGACATCGGGGTCCAATTTTGGCCTTATGCACTTGAAGCATCCGAATAAATTAAATACTATTGCTTTAAGATACGAAGCAAGTGATTAAGTAAACTATGTAAAGCCCATTTTAGATTTTGGGGGCAGGATACTAATTATGAACTGATTTGGAGGTCTATATTTCTAGAGCACACCCATCGTCCTAAGCCATTCGCAAGTTTCCATTATTTAAAAAATCACAAAATAATTCAACAACTTTTAATAAGGTAACAAATTCACAACAAATCATATGAATTTTTGCGATTCCAAAATAAAGCCCTCACTTTTGGCAAAAAAAGACACCAATGACTTTCTTTTGTGTAAGTAGGATTCAAATTCAAGTCTCTTGTTTGACAACAAGAAACTTTACCAATTGAGTTAACTAAAATTAATAAAAAATATATCATACCCAGTGTACAAATCTCTTACTTTTGCAAGATTTGAGAGAGGTCAGATAAACAGCTTTACCCCCAATTTTGTTTAGAGAAGCTGTTATTAACACCATATTATGAAACTTTCATTGCCCAAGTGAGTGTTGGTGCTCACTCAAATATATCTCAGCAAGAGCAGTGTGTAATGCTGCACCAATTGGAAGGACATCCTCATCAAGAAAGAAGTAAGGGGAGTGTGGGGAGTGGACTGCACCCAACTCCTTATTTCCAATTCCAATGCCAAGCATAACTCCGGGAATCAGTTCTTGATAGTAGGCAAAGTCTTCACCTGCCATCATTTTCTCGCCCACAATGACATTCTGAGGACCAACCAAAAGTTTGCCCACCTTCTGCACATGCAGATGCAGTTTCTCATCATTCACAACAGCAGGCAATAGTGGGTGATCTTCTTCTTTCATGTCAATATATGCATTACATCTGTGTACAGCAGCTTGTCCTTCAATAACCTACAACTAGCCGCAGTTATATACAACACAAGCTTTGAAACCAGTGATTACATTAATTAAACTGTTTGTCTTTGGAAACAAATCAGTTGGCAGTTTGCCACAGACCAGATGAGCTAAAAAATTGAAGACATTGAAGCCCAACACAACAAAGTTATGAAGTAAAAGAAGAGAAGTTATGGGGAAAACATTGTGATAGGAAGCTCAAAATAACTCCATAAAGCTGACAATTAGTGTCAGCTAAGGGTGCATCTTGAAACACTTATAGAACAAATGACGGTGTGAAGGTGGGAAAATTGCAATGTTATCTCCATGAGGCCAAAGCCAACTGCTTGATTCTGCCATTACAGTTCACCCTTTTCCAGGAGGATTGCCAAAGCCAGCAAATGGAAACAAATAGTATTGAACAATTGAAATAAGTATATTATGCAGAAATGGAATATACAAAAGATTTGTTTCTTTATATTTCAAAGAGAATTCACGTCTTACCTTATGTTGTAGATCAATGAAGCAGCAAAACTATTTTCTAATAAAGCCTAAAGTGAAAAGGTTTAGTACATACCTCTTTCAACCGTTGCCTGAGTTGGTGCAAGCCTTTAGTTGTGAGACTCCTCAAAGTGCCCCTAATTTCAACATATGTTGGAGTTGTGTCCAATGTAGTACCACCTCTGACATAAGTAACAGATAGCACCTTCAACGAAAAGTCAAGTGTTAGCCCTATGTTACATTAGATGCTTTATGTGCTTTCAGTCACCCATACCCCCCCACAAAAAAAAAAAAAAAAAAAAAAAGACATTGCCCTAGTCACTTCATTGTTGCATAGCCACATAGCTGAAAGATTTTGAAAATAATCCCCAAAAAATAAATTTTCCAATAAAAGTTACTAAACAATTTGGACTAAAAGAGTTAAGCTTTCAGATAATAGAGGGGGACAATTTATTTTGTTTGGAGGGGTGGTCAAACTCAAGTAGATGAAGACTTTATAACCTAAGGTTATACACAGAGTTTATAACAATGGAAAATGGAAGCTACAATAAGCATCCAACCCAAAAGCTTAAATTATCATGTGGAGAGACCAACAAGTACTTAAACCCATGACCAAGTACCCAACCAGTATGGAACTTTTCAAAAAGATTACATTAAAAGATTGAGAATAGAGACAAACCTGACTATGAAGCGGATCAGTTTCTCTCGAGATGAGCTGTTGCAATGCCAAAATTGCAAATGATGCAGCAAGAATTGGATCCACATTTGTATGGGGATCTGCAGCATGCCCATCTTTTCCTACTATTTTTGCTTCAAAGATGCATACTGCAGCTAAGGCAGGCCCTGAATTGGACTCTATAATTCCTGTGGGTAGTATAGAACTAATGTGCATTCCGAATATAGCTTCAGCATCACGAAGAGCACCATCTTTTATCATGTGAGATGCCCCAGCACCTGCCTCCTCAGCAGGTTGGAAAAGAAGTCTCACAGTTCCCTTCAGTCCCAAATTAAAAAGGGTTTTAGAATAACATATGTTGAAGATAATTTAGGCAACTTTGAGAACAGAGAGACAAAAATCTTTATGAACATCTAATTAGAAACAAGTGCGAACTTTCCAAGGGCAAGTCAGAATTCTATCAAACACCAAGAAGTGGTGTCCGCAAAGCACATGAAAAGTACATTCTAAATCTGTTATCTATTAATTATAGCTCAACGACATATTTGCTGGAAATACTGAAGACGCATGACAACAAAAGAGTGGATCATGGTTGAGCTTTATTTTTAGATTACAAATCATTAAATATTAATCAAAACTATCTTGTAAGTTTTTCCATTGTGAGATCCCTTATCCTTGGCACATTAATGTACTTGGGTTGAGTCCTGTATAATGTGTTATAGAAAGTTAGAGAATACAGATCAAAGATATAATTTCTTTCGGTGTTATCGTTATGATGAATGTTACTTCTAGGACGATAGGCCCACTAAATCTTCCATTTGTTACTCTCATTTTCTATCAAAGAAACAAAGTCTCTAGCACAAAGGAGATTCAAATTTCCAATGTCAATTAATCTTAAGCCTTACATTTAAACAATTCAATCAAAATTATTTTACAAATAAGCTCGAGGGCTATCCCAGTGGTTCCAGAACCTCTTGTGCTGCTTGGGCACTGGGGTTCGAACCCCACCAGCCCTTCTTCCCTATTTACCTATAAAAAATTATTTAAAAAATAAATAAAAAGAAAAAGAAATAAAGACAGCATTACAGTGAGACAAGAACATACTCATCATTTTAGCCAAGAAGTATGTTCTTCGAACTAGAACTAGAAGAGCCTCTTGGCTATAGTCCTACAAGGAGCTCTTCACTGATTGAAATTTTATACAAGCTCATTCTCAGTTTCCACTCTCTGATTTTGCCATTCTCTGTTAATTCACAATTGGACCTCCATTCTTTTACAGAGTAGAAATGAACACACTTGCACCAGGTAGACAGCCAAGCCAGCTTGAAAACATTAATAAAAGCTTCATACACATAATCCTCGAGAAAAAAAAAGGAAAGGTGGAAAAGGACTGGAATAGCTATTGATTAGAAAGGTCTTTCTGCCTTTTGATCCTATACTAGATCCTTGGAAAGCAATCATGAGAAAAAAGTCCAAACATACAGATAGAATACCCACAAATATCTACGTCAAAGTAGTAATTTAACCAGATATAAAAATGCCACTGGAAAGAAATCTGATCATCACAGACAACATTAAAAAAGATGAAAGTTTGGACAAAAAAAAAATTAGATTGCTAAGGAAGAAAGTTTGGACAAATCTGGTTAGCTTACAAGAGCTATCTTTTCTAAGCTAACCAAGTACATTATCTGCTGTATTCACAATTTTCCTCTCTGTGATACACATTTGACCATGGCACAGGAATAGGACTCATATTTAGGTTTCATAGAAAACAAAAGATATGAGACTTTCTGTGAGAGAATCATCCATGAAACAGGAGAGGTTTGTTATGAGGAGAACAACACAAGAATGTAATTTCATTATTAGGGTCTATTGCTTTAAAAAGAAATATTTCTGCTACTGAATTATTAAATGTAGCATCATAGCCATGTCCTACACTAGTTTCTCATAAATTTAGTGGGTAATAACGGGAAACATGTTGCAAGTGCACGGCTGATCCGAACATCAAGAAAAAGTAAAGAAAGTGAGTAGCTTATATACACAACCAGGTTCAAACACTTTTGCAATAGAGTGGTGTCCCAATATGTACACCAATGGTGCTTCTCTCCCTAACAAAAAGCTATTCAATGAGAGGTCGTATTGTATATGTGTTGTTTCTCTTGTTAAATTTTGTGCTAATCCTAATGTGTCATCAATATGCAAATGATCGATAAGGAAGAATCATTCTAAACTTAATTTTGTTGACAAAGTGAGTTTCTCCATGGTATTTACTAGTTAGTAGTTTCCCCTAATGTATAGGTTTATCACAGACATGCACATTAACCCCTCAAGTTGTTCCTATTTCAGCTTTGGCATCCACAATTATTACATAAAAGAACTGAAAGGCATCACCTTTGAAAACCCACATCAAAAACAAAAGTACTAAACCCATATAGAATGAAATATCTTTCATTCATTTCATTGCAATATTAAAAAACAAACCTTGAGCTTATCTTTGCGTTGATTAAGCAACTTAGCAGCACCAAGGAGCATAGTTGTGTGAGCATCATGTCCACACCCGTGCATTTTCCCATCAATCTTACTCTTATGCTCCCACTCAACAAGCTCCTACACATCAAAAACTATAGTTTGAAAACGAACACACACAAATACAGAGAACTCTTGAAAACAAAAATGGATTACTTGCATGGGAAGAGCATCCATGTCAGCTCGAAGAGCAACAACAGGACGAGAACCAGAGCCAATTTGGGCAACAATGCCGGTTTTGGCAAGTGGGTATGAGTAAGGGATGCCAAGCTTTTCAAGTTCTCTGCGGATAAGAGCACTGGTGTTGTGCTCTTCGAATTTGAGTTCTGGGTATTCATGGATTTGCCTTCTTATTGAGACCAACCAATCTTTGTCTTGCTGAGCTGAGCTTAATAGTTGTTTCGCATAAGTTGGATGCTGAGTACTCTGGATTGGAGAAAGGGAAGTGAGTGAGAGAAACAAAATAAGATGGAGACAATGTAAGATTAACAAGTGTGTGTCCATCGTTAGCTTTTACAACTCAATGTTACTGAAAACGACATCAACAGGATCTTGGACTGTAGATGGAAAGAGACTAGAAAGATCAGAAGATCTGATTCCTCACACTTCTCCCACAAAAAAATTTTAATTCTTTACTTTTTTGCATTGCTAGTTTACTGTGAGAGATAAAGTTTGTGGTTCAAAATGGTAACACTTTTTCTGCATTGCTAGTTTACATTTGATAGGAAACCAAGAAAACTCTGTTTTTGTTTATTGATTTCCCTACAATCTACAATGCTGTCTTTATGTGCACATGACTTGGTGCAGATTATTGGAAGCTTGATTCTTATTTAATTAATTATGTTTATTTTATCATATAGCTGTGTGGATCCTCTAGAATCTGTCAATTTATTGTTTGTAGATTAATCAAAATTGGTCTAGTTCTATACCCCAGAGGCTATGTGCTGTGAATCGGTGAGTTTGAAAGGAATTAGTCGTATTCGAGGCGACAACCCTACAAGAAATTAATAGACGAGAAGAGAATAGTTTAAATGGAAAATATTTGCTGCCTTTTATTGCTGAAGCTGTAGCTTAAATACAACCATGACTAATTCTTGAAACATAGCACTATGGAGGGTGCATTATCATGAGTGTTATCTTCAATCTAGAAATATTACAACCATTCTATTATCTTCAATCTAGAAATATTACAACCAATGCCGCAACCAAAGCATGATCATCAGATCCAAGATATATGATTAGTTGAAATTTATTCCTTTTAGCATAAACTGCTACAACTTGTACATGAGGCTAGTCTGCATCAAAACATAAGAGTGAGACCTTATGTTAAAAACCACAATGAATAAAATTGTAATTATAAAATTAAGAGAAAAAAAATATAACCAATCTACAACATTTACATTGCAGCAGCTAGTGGCTCTTAACAAATCTATGAGACAATTTTAAGGAATGACAAGATGAGGAAGCATGAGATAATCCATGATAAATATGAAAAAAAAAAAAAAAAAATCATGCATGAGAAATTAGATGAATTTATTGAGAGATGAACAAGACCCGAAAATCATGTTATTTTGTAACCTATACATATAACTAATTCCCTAGCAAGCGTAATGTAGTTCAACTGTTCAAGTCGAGAGATCCACAAGATAAATTAAGGCCACAAAAGAAAAGCATGGTTTAAAAGCTCATAACTTAAAGCAAAAGTCATGTAACTTATCTTAGAGTAGCTAACTAAGCAGTTTGTTGAGCTCTCAGCCAAAAAAAAAAAAGAAAACATATTGTTGAGCAATGCTATTAAGTTTGTACTAAGTACATATTTCTTTGTCCAGTCATCAAATGTATGATGTTCTTAAAAATCTTCAATAATTTCTAGTCTATACACAAATCACATACGCCAAACATGTACTTAAACCTCTAGTAAATAACAAAATATGTTTCCGCATAGTTACTGATCAGGCTTAAAACAATATATCTTTGTTGCATTTTTCAGTAAATTCCACAGAACACAAAGCAAATCTTAATCATTGAGGCTTCAGTTTTCAATGCTAGCAACATTTATCAATTATTTGTACCTGAGCCACAATATCATTGCCTCTGTAGATAGTGCAGGATTTCTGGAAAGGATTTCAGTGTATATGAATTTAGTTTCTTCCCAAAGTCAAATATTAATTTAGTTTCTGCACCCTTGAAGCCACTATACAACCCATTCTACAACAATATCCGTTAAACCAATCAAAACCTTATCCAAAATTTGAAATTCAATCACATATATGCCTCCTTAATCATAGATTATTTGAGATTTTTTCTTGCTTAAACATTTGCAATGTGCATTCTAAACTACAAAAAATTTCAACCAATAATGGTGAAAAATAATTGTACCTGATCCACAATATTAATTATTTGTACCTGAGCTAGAATAATTTGGAGTATACATTATCAAAACCTAGCTTATTACTAATTTTTAAACATATCCCTGTTATAAAAGGTTTTCAATATTCATTCAAAATAAAAATAAAAATCTGCGTTGATAAAACACCACTGATGCCAATATTTATTCATTTACTAAACCAAGGAAAAGATATAAATAAAATTAGGATTACTAAAGACAGATTCAGTGTGGTTAACCCACCATGATACTAACAAAGTCATAATCACCTTTGAAAAGGTTTTCAATCAATAACAATGGTGAAAAATAAAAACATGTTGATTTAGACATTGTTTCAAACACTTGGTGGGCATTGAAAAACAATTGGTGGGCATTGAAAAATAAATGCAGAATGGAATGAGAGAGAGAGAGAGAGAGAAGCCGCACAGAGAGAGAGAGAGAGAGAGAGAGAGAGAGAGAGAGAATACGTATCTATTTTAGTTTTTTAGTTTTTATTTTTTATTTTTTTAATAGATGGTGTAGTTAACTAGGGTTTGTTGGGTTAAGTTTACTTAAATAATCATATACAATGCACATGCCATTTTTTACACATATCAATTTATTAGAGCAGTTTGTAGCCTTAGGCTACAAATTGTTTTGTAGCTAAACTTTGTCTATATATATATATATATATATATATAAAGTTACACTTTTTTTACACCATAGATTTTTAAAAGATTTAACGGTTAAAAAAGACATCATTAAATGTTATTGCTTTCCATTTTTGTCTTTCTCTTTATTTATTGTTTTTTACTTGATTAAAGGGCACCTGTCATTTTCAACAACCGGCCAAAATGGCCAAATGGCCATAAAATCCTAACTATATAGTTAGTAGTTCTAGTTTCCAAATTATATTTTTTACTAGCAATTCGAGTCTAAGAGACTCGATTTAGGGTCTATAAATCGAGTTTTGGAGACTCGATTTTTATGGGTTGTTCACGTCTGATGTGGCACTTTTTCCACGTAGCATCTACATGGAAATCGAGTCTCTAAGACTCGATTTACAACTAAAATAAAATACAAACAAAACAGCAACGACAATAGCAAAAGAAAACCACAACAACAGAAAATATGTGTTCATCAAAAAAAAAAAAAAAAAACCCAGAAACAGAAACAGGGGTCGCACGAGGCCTGGGTTGCGCTGCGACCTGGGTCACGCACCGGCCTGGGTCGCACTGCGACCTAGGTCGCACGGCGGTCTGGGTCTACGCGGCCTGGTCTTGCTTGAGCTGCATCTCCATCTCTTCTTCTTCTCTTTCTTTTTTTTCTTTCCTAAGTTTTTTTTGCTGTTTCTGCATATTGGGTCATTAATAATTATTATTTTTGGTTAGAAATCGAGTCTTAGAGACTCAATTTCCATGTAGATGCCATGTGGAAAAAGTGTCACATCAGACGTCAACAACCCATCAAAATCGAGTCCCAAAAACTCGATTTATAGACCTTAAATTGAGTATCTTAGACTCAAATTGCCAGTAAAAAATATAGTTTGGAAACTAGACCTACTAACTATATAGTTAGGATTTTATGGCCATTTGGCCATTTTCGCCTCAACAACCTATTCATCCTAAAAGAGAAATCAAATAGATATTTGATGATAAAATTAAATTATTTTAAATAAAATTTATACAATTATATATACAATTGAATTTAAAAGTAATCTGCTGCTTTTTATTTCAACAAGAAAGATTTACAATTGAATTATATATACAATTGTTTCACGCTCCATCGTTGTCTTCTTCTTCTATCTCTCTCTCTCATATGCCAAGACCTCCATGAAGGATCTTATTATGTGTTCGATGAAAAGAAAAACTGAGAGCTTTACAATATATGCTTTTGAGATTAAGTCTTGACATGAGTTGGTTGGAGACAACACACCTGTACAAGTGAATTGATGTAAGGTTTTTATATACAAATTTCATTGAATAAAATTAGATGTCTTTTATAAGGATTTCCATGCCACTAGAAATTTAGAGGAAATAAAATATTTTGAAAGACAAGTACAGGAAAAAGAGGAATACTCGGATGTTCAAGTCCAACTACAATTGCAATTGACATGCATAATCCATCCAAATAGTCACTTCCAGTCTGAGTTAATGGCTATGCAAATGGGTAGTCCTGTCTAGTGGCTTGTTGTGGATTCAAAGTTGTCTTCATCTTCTTCTTCTGCAATTTTTTTTTTCCTTGCTTTATCTCTCGCTGTAATGGTTTAAGAGTTCTAAAATATCTAAACTTCTAATGAATAAAGGGAGAGAGAAAATAAAATGCCAATATTAAATGAGTGAGCTGACTTTTTCAAAGCATTAAATATTTAATAAAGACATAATTATTAGTGAATTTTTAACCATTAGATCTTTTGCAAATCAATGGTCTAAAAAAGGTGTAACTCTTACAAAGTTACACCAGGTGTAACTTGAACCCATCTCATATAAATATATATATATATATATATATATTTATTTATTTATTTATTTATTTATTATAGGGTGGAATATATAAAAACTAACACCTACTTAAAGTATTGTCAATTTTTTAAAAATATTTCTACAAGTATTTTTTATCTTTTTACCTCTACAAATATATCATTATATTATTTTTTGCATGTTTGATTAATATTTTTTTAAAGTGAACCATATCTTTCTAACTTTTGTTGTAGTGTGTTATATTAACCTAATATACAACTAAATTTTATAAGTTTCAACTCTTTTAAGGAATAAGAAGATATCATGTAATCAAAACTCATCACAAAATTACAAATTTATCTTAACCAAAATTAAAATGAAATCAAAGAAATAAAAGATAGACTTTATCATAATTTATTGTTCAAACAATTGGTAGGCATTTTCAAATTCATAGCCATGTAGATTGTGTTTTGATATAAACTCAAATTCCTATTTCCCAAAAAAAAAAAAAAAAAAAAAGAGTATTAACCTAAATCAAAATTCAACCAAAGCTATAATTAGAGTTATAAAAAAGAAAAAAAAAATCACCGAGAGAGAGTACTCACAATTTTTGTGTGGTAAAAATATGGATTGAATGGGAGAAATAATATCAAATTTATAAAAATAAAATGGGAAGAAGGAGTCAATTTATAAAAAAGAGAAAATGATGAAGTGTGATGGTGAAGTAGAGAGTAGTGGGAGGAAAGAGAAAGGTTAGAGGAAGTGTAACTGTAGGCGTGTACAAATAAAATGGGAAGAAGAAGAGTCAAGTTATGAAAAATGATGAAGGAAGTGTAACGGTGAATTAGAAAGTAGTGGGGGAAGTAAAAAAGTAAAGAGGGAAGGAAAAGGTTGGAGGAAGTGTAACTGTAGGTATGGACTAATAGGCAAAAGAAGAGGTTTTTGTTTTTGTTTTTGTTTTTTTATAGAGAGTAGTGAGAAGAAAAGTTTAAAAAAGAAAAGAAGAGATAAAAAATAAGTGGATGATGTAGCTCAATGATTGAGTAGCAAAATGTATTGTGTGTGTGTGTGTGTGTGTATATATATATGGATTAGGATGGAAAGAAAATGACACTCAATGTTCAAAGGAGCTTTCAATATAGACAATAAACGATTAGAATTTATGATGGTGTGTAGTGCATTACATTTGGCCACAAAGAATTAATTTTGCAATAGACAATCAATAAAGATGGAAAACCAAAAAAATAAAATAAAATAGTGACGTGGCTCAACAGGAGCGTAGCAACAGTAAATACTACGCTTTAACTTTTAGATAGGGGAAGGTAAAGAGGTAAAGAAGGAAGAGAAATGTTTGGGGAAGTGTAACTGTAAGTGTGTACAATTAAAATGGGAAGAAGAAGAGTCAAGTTCTGATAAATGAAGAAGAGTCAAGTTATGATAAATGATGAAGCGTAACGGTGAATTAGAGAGTAGTGGAGGAGGTAAAGAGGCAAAGAGGGAAGGAAAAAGGTTGGATGAAGTGTAACCATAGGTGTGGACTAACAGGGAAAAGAAAACGTTTTTGTTGAGAGTAGTGAGAAGAAAAGTTAAAAAAAAGAAAAGAAGAGATAGAAAATAAGTGTATGATGTGGCTCAATAATTGAGTAGCAAAATGTATTGTGTATATATATATGGATTATGATGGAAAGAAAATGACACTCAATGTTAAAAGGAGCTTTCAATGTAGATAATAAACAATTAGAATTTATGATGGCATGTAGTGCATTACATTTGGCCACAAAGAATTAATTTTGCAATAGACAATCAATAAATGTGGAAAACCAAAAAAATAAAATAAAATAGTGATGTGGCTGCTAATGTGTCTCAACAGAAGTGTAGCAATAAATGCTACGCTTTAGCTTTTATCCTTTCCCTTTTAAATTCCTTCACCTCCTCACATCTTAGCCTTCCACTTGTTGATCAAATAACTCATCTTCTTGATACTTGTCCCATCAGAACCTTCTTGAAATCTTTGTGAGCAGTTGCAAGGCTAGAGGTCACTGTTTAGGCATCACCTCCACATTAATGCGGCTAGTTGATTAGGTGCAGATCATTCAATGTGGTGGTAGCAGTTTTTTTCCCAGATATTTCTCAATTCTCTATTGACTATCCTCTCTCCGAAGCTTATCCTCCTTCCAAGCATGGTTGTCCACTTCCTAGTACTTGTTGGGTGGTCGGACTTCAAGCTTCCACTCTATTTCCCGAGGAGGTTTGTCTCCTCGGACAACATCACCTGCTTGTCGTGACCAGCTCTCGTCCTCGGCCCAATAACCTACTTCTCTTTACTAATACTTGTTTGTCCTCGGGCTCTTTGGCGTCCTCAGGCGCGACCCACGGCCCAATTCCCTTATCCAAGCCATTTATCCCCACAATATATATATTATAGGATCTTTTTTGGAATCTTTGGAAACCTTGAATGTGACTCTTACAATTATACCATTTTAGGGAAAACAAAGAGGGAATTGAATAAGTAGATTATATTTCAAACCCTTTTATAATTCTTTTTATATTTCTTAGGAAAAACATATATAAAAAATACTTTAGGTGTCTAAAGACTAATATTTATAAATTTAAAAAAAAAAAAATACATGCAACACATAGGGCAAAAACTAGTATATTTAAAAGTTTAAGTGTAACGCCCCAAAAATCAATGTCTATTCAATCTAAATAATCCATAAAATGTAACCAACAAATGTCTATTCAACAAATGTAACCAACAACCTAAAATCTCATCACAATTTTCAGAGCTCTAATTCTACCAATAAGTGAGAATACTCAAAAATAATTCTCCAGTATAATGTTTAATACCATAAAAATAATATTAAAATCCTCAATTCCACAAAATAATTCCTAACTGTTGTCTTCCAAGAATCTCTACTCCAATGATCCCTCTAATGTATCTGTAAGGGAAATAAAGGGGGATGAGATAAATCAATAAATGGAATTCACTAACATTGGGGTGTGGGAACAAACCTTTCAAATAAATAATTCTTACAACAAATTTATAACTTGTAACTCATCAATATTTTATTATCAAATATTTTATATAAAAAAATATCTTTATATTGTGAGCCATTATAATGTATATATATCAATACCATCATATAAAATTTCTTAGACTTTTCTCGTGGTTAACGTTTACGTCCCATTAACAGGGTTGTGTTGTCTCCTTTATGGGACTGGAACCTCCTTTTCATCCCCTTTCTTGAGGATAGCTCCTTTGGAACCTAAAGGTGCACTTTCTTGCTAAGGAGCTTCATTTTTGGATCCTCAATAGTATACTCCCTTGCTAAGGAGCTATCAAATATGCATTGTCCCCTTTTCTAGAATTGTCTCTTACTAAGGACTAGCTGCAGTATGATTATCTCTTGCTAAGAACTAAATACAATACTAAGTTTTTAATCATGACTTGCCATAGGTTTTCAAAAAATATTCAATATGCTCACAAAAATAATCCATTCATAATTCTCAAAAATATAAAAATATATTCACACATACAAGTTTAAATAAATTTAGGTTGTCCCACAAGTTTTTCGTAAAACAAATAGTCAATGTGCACATCAAACATTTATAAAATATCAATTTATATATAGAATATCAACATATTTTTTTGATATAAAATAGTTTAATAATCAACACTATTTTGGGAAAACCCCTAAAATTAGTAAACACCACTTACCTCTTATTTGCAAAAATATGAAACCAACCTTCTTTGAATCACAATAACTCAATAGGATTAGAACCTAGCAACACCAAAAATAGGTCCATCAATAGACAATTTCCTACTTAAAATCTGTTTTCACACTTAAACAATTTTATCCTAGACAATACTGATATATCCAAAATTCTTCATTTATTCACTTAACTATCTAATTCACTTTCAACTTTGATCAGATTTTTGGACTTAAAAATATTGCTGCCTAATCAGATTTTTCCATTAATGTAATCATAGATATTCATGAAACTTCAGTATGGTTGAATGATAGATATTTGATCAATCTAATATATATAGTTGAAGCCAATATTATTCTTAATATATCAATCCCATAGCCAGCCCATTATTCCCTTAATACCGCCCAAACTTAATGATAGAGCTAGACAAGTTTTGAACATTGGTAGGCCCATGACAATAAATGAGATGGAATTGGCTTGAGCATGGTCAGCCAATCTGAAAGAAACAAAACTAGCATGGCCATGTGCAGAAACTAGAGTTACAAATGCTTGTCACTTATATCTTTTCGTTGGCAGAGTAACCATACTTCTATAGGTACTATATTTTATCTATCAAAATTAAAAGCTACAAAGTACCCTTCCAGACATATAGCTATTTACATCATTACTAATCTAATATAATAACAATATAGGACATCTTTTCCCTTAATGTAAAGATAGGTGGAGATTCATGGAGTGATGCCTATAATCCTAGTAGGTACTAATATAATTCCATGCATCACTCATGCCTTTCCTGCAAACGTGGGATAAGTCTAGCCATTGAATATTCAACTTCCTAAATTTAGAGCTAAAGGAAATCATACCTGCAGCAATCTCACGTTCAGCTGTAAAGCAAAAAAAAAAAAAAAGGTTGTTCAACCGTGTGTTGCGGCTAAAACAAAAGAAAATCTTTTATATATATACGTGTTTCTTAAGAGGTAAAAGGTTAGGGTTTTTAAAAGCTTATCAAGGCCCATATATTTACTTATGCCACCTCACTTGGGCTTCTTATTCCATAGTATTTATCTTATTTTTAATATTTTAGGCCCAAATCAATTAAATCCATTTAATTGTGGGCCTCCTTTTTTATTTACGTATAAGAATTAAATTAGTAATAAAATCATGGGGTGTTACATTAAGTATAGTATTTATTGTTGTTAAACTCATGTTAAGCCATATCAGTCTACATTTTGGTCCGTTCAATCCACTTTGGTCTTATTTGGTCTTGTTCAGTCCATTCAGTCTTATTCAATCCATTGAATCTACTTTGGTCATATTCTGTCCAATTTATTCCTATTCGGTCCATTCTGTCCACTTTAATCTTATTCAATCTTATTCGGTCCACTTCAGTCTTATTAGGTCCACATTGGTCTTATTTGGTTCTATTCGGTCCGCTTCATCCACATTGGTTCTATTCAGTCCAATTTGGTCCTAATTGGTCCCCAGAAGTCCACTTTGGTCTTAGTCAGTCCATTATGTCCACTTGGTCTTATTCGGTCCTACTTGGTCCATTTAGGTTCTATTCGGTCTACTTTGGTCCACATTTGTTCCTATTTGGTCCACTTCAGTTCTATTCGGTACACATTGGTATTATTTGGTCTTATTTGGTCCAATCTGTCCACATTGTTACTATTGGGTCCAATTTAGTCCTACTCAGTCCACCTTGGTCATACTCAGTCCTATTCGATCCACTTAGGTCCTATTTGGTCCACTTCAATTCTATTCGGTCCATATTAGTCTTATGTGGTCCTATTCAGTCCATTTTGTCCACATTATTCCTTCTTAGGTCCACTTCGGTCCATTTTAGTCCCATTCAGTACTTTTGTCCTATTTGGTTCACTTTGGTCTTATTTCGTCCATTATGTCCACTTTGGTCTTATTCGATCCTATTTGGTTCACTTTGGTCCTATTTTGTCCACTTCGGTCCTATTCTAGATTGGAGAAAGGGAAGTGAATGAGAGAAACCAAAATAAGATGAAGAAAATGGAAGATCAAGGGTGAGTCCATCTTAGGCTCTTAGCTTACAACTCAGTGAAAATCAACACAAGGAAAACCAAGGTTTTCAGACCCGGACCGTTCATTGAACCGTAAAAGGGAGAGGTTCAAGTTTTTTGAGGTTGAACCGAGGTCGAACCGGAGTCGAACCGTGATGACGTCATAATTAATTTAATAATTAATTAAAGCCTAAATATAGATATTAAATTCATAAAACTAGCAAAATTGACAATATATCTATATATGTGAGGAAAATTTAATGATTTTCAAGCATATATTTAATTATTAAATAAGAAAGTTAATAAAATAAAACAATAACCATGAAAACATTAAAATTTATGATTAATTTTTGAAGTAAAGTTGAATATCTTTGAAAATTTTTAATTATAATTTTTTTTATTCCTTGTAAGAGATGGATAATTTAATTAAGTAGAATAAAATTGTGTTAAGTTGTTTTTTTTATTAAAAAAAAAAAAAAAAATTGCTAAGGGGTTGGACCGCACGGTTCTCACCGGTTCGAGCGGTCCAACCCCGGTTTTAACGGTTCACGGAATTAACAAAAAATCCGGTTCTTTAGGCTTAAAAAACCGGTTTTCATCCCGGTTCCCGGTTTTCACGGTCCGACCTCCCGGTCCGGTCCGGTTCTGAAAACAGTGAGGAAAACGACATCAACAGAATCTTGGACAAGAAAGAAAGAGAAGGTCAAGTTCCTCTCACAAAAACATTTTTACTTTAACATCTCATATTTTATATTTCAGATTCAAGGGTTGAGATTATAAGGGGTTTTTTTTTTTTTTTTACCTGTGTTCATTGAAAGAGGCATTCGGTATGTTCTTTCCAAAAAATAAACGATACTCCCTCTAAAGCTAAAAAATTACTATAAGTTGGAAAAAATATTTAATTACAAAACAGTAAAGAATAAATAACAAGACATTAGGATTAGTGTGGTATAAATATTTTGTAAAAACTATTTGCCTTAATGAATTTTAATATATTTCATAATAAATTTTGTAACAACATTATTAACTTAATTAATATATATTTTTATTAAAACACACTTCCATTTTGCAAATCAATTGCATGCATCTCTCTTTAGGCCAGGGACAAAACGAGAGGAAATTGAAAAGAGTGAGGATTTTTAAATGGAATATGGGTAGATTTGTAGGTGAAATTTTCCCTTAAACCACTTTGTTGCATACCACAGACAAAGTTTCCAATCAATAATAATTGCCTGGGCAAAAGCCAGATATCCCCTAAGAAAATGTGAAGTTATTGGTTAGAACACCAACTTCATTACATTTTTCTCGTATATACAGACAGTTTCAAACCCATGCAACACCACGGAATTGATATTAATGTTTTTCCCCCTAATTTGAAACCTACAATATTCGTTCCATGCTTATTGCTCTTTACAATCAGGCTAATACACTAATAAATTTCTATTTTGTATAGGTGGAATTCGAATCCAAGTCCATTGTTTTGACAACAAGAGACTTTATCATTTGAGATAAACTTAGATTAATGTTGATGTTATTAACACCATATTCTGAAAATTTTATGGCACAAGTGAGCATTGGTGCTTGCTCAAATATATCTCAGCAAGAGAAGTGTATAATGCTGCACCAATTGGAAGGACATCCTCATCAAGAAAGAAGTAAGGGGAATGCGGGGAGTGAACTGAACCCAAGTCCTCATTTCCAATTCCAATGCCAAGCATAACTCCTGGAATCAGTTCTTGATAGTTGGCAAAGTCTTCACCTGCCATCATTTTCACACCCACCTTGACATTCTGAGGACCAAGCAAAAGTTTGCCCACCTTCTGTACATGCAGATGCAGTTTCTCATCATTCATGACAGCAGGCAATAGCGGGTAGTCTTCTTCTTTCATATCAATATATGCATTACATCTGTGTACAGCAGCTTGTCCCGCAATAACCTACAACCAGCCACAGTTATATACCTCACCAACTTTGAAACTAGTGATGGCTCTAATTAAAATGTTCGTCTTTGGAAACAAATCAGTTGACAGTTTGCCACAGAGCTGATGAACTACTAAATTCAAGACATTAAAGCCCAACACAACAAAGTCATAAAATGAAAGAAGAGAATTTTTGGGGAAAAGAATGTAATAGGAAGCTTAAAATAACTTCATAAAGCTGACAATTAGTGTCAACTAAGGGTGCATCTTGAAACACTATCAAGAACAAATAACTGTGTTAGGGTGGAAAAATTGCAATGTTATCTGCATGAAACCAAAGCCAACTGCTTGATTCTGCCACTACAGTTCACCCTTTTCCAGGAGGATTTCCAATGCCAGCAAATGCAAACAAAGAGTGTTGAACAGTTGAAATATAACAGTTATGCAGAAATTGAATTTACAAAAGATATGTTGCTTTATATTTCAAAGACAATTCACGTCCTACCGTGTGTTGTAGACCAATGAAGCGGCAAAACTATTATCTAATAAAGCAAAAAGTGAAAAGGTTAAGGTATGGTATATACCTCTTTCAACCGTTGCCTGAGTTGGTGCATGCCTTCAGTTGTGAGACTCCTTAAAGTACCCCCAATTTCAACATATGTTGGAATTGTGTCCAATGTAGTACCACCTCTGACATAAGTAACGGATAGCACCTTCAACGAAAAAGCTAAGTGTTAGCTCTACGTCACATTGGACGTTTTATATGCTTTCAGTCACGTATACCCCACTGCCCCCAAAACAACAACAACAAAAAAGATGTTGCCCATTCGCTTCATTCTAGCAAATCCATATAGCTGAAATATTTTGAAAATAGCCCCCCAAAATTTTTTTTTTTTTTTGAGAACCTCCTATAAGAGTTACTAAAGGGGACAACAATTAGGACCTGAAAGAGGTAAGTTAGCAGAGAATAGAGGGGAGCAATTTATTTTGTTTGGGATTTTTTTTTGGGGGGGTGGGGGTGGTGTGTCAAACTCATGTAGATGAAGTTTTTATAGCCTGAGGTTCTACAGAGAGTTTTTCACAATGGAGCAAATTGGAAGCTACAATAAGCATCCAACCCAAAAGCTTAAATTAGATCATGTGGAGAGGCCAACTAGTACATAAACCCATGACCAAGCATCCACCCGGTATGGACCTTTTCAAATAGATTACATTAAAAGATTGAGGATAGAGACATACCTGACTATGAAGAGGATCAGTTTCTCTCGAGATGAGCTGTTGCAATGCCAAAATTACAAACGATGCAGCAAGAATTGGATCCACATTTTTATGGGGATCTGCAGCATGCCCATCTTTTCCTACTATTTTTGCTTCAAAGAAGCATACAGCAGCTAAGGCAGGCCCTGAAATGGAGTCTATACTTCCAGTGGGTAGGTTAGGACTAATATGCATTCCAAATATAGCTTCAGCATCACGAAGAGCACCATCTTTTATCATGTGATATGCACCAGTACCTGCCTCCTCAGCAGGTTGGAAAATAAGTCTCACAGTTCCCTTCAGTCCCAAATTAAAAGGGGTTTTAGAATAACATATGTTGAAGAAAAAATTAGAAAATTTTGAGAACAGAGAGACAAAAATCTTTTATGAACATCTATTTAGAAACAAGTGCCAACTTTCTAAGGGCAAGTCAGAATTCTAGCCAAGAAGTGGTGTCTGCAAAGCACATGAAAAGTAAATTCTAAACCTGTTATCTATTAATTATTGCTCAGTGACATATTTTCTGGAATTACTGAAAACACATGACAACAAAAGAGTGGATCACGGTTGAACTTAATTCTTAAAAACATCAAGAAATGAACACACTTGCACCAGGTAGACAGCCAAGCCAGCTTAAAAACATTAATAAACCCTTCTATTGAGTAATAACAGGAAACATGTTGTGAGTGTACATGTGAGAACTGAATTGCACATCAAGAAACAATTAAGAAAGTGAGTAGCTTTATATTTACAACTGGGTTCAAACACTAATGCGATAGAGTGGTGTCCCAATATGTACACCAATGATAATTCTCTCCCAAACAATGAGAGGTCATATTGTACATGCATCGATTCTGTAGTTGAATCTTATGCTAACCCTAATGTGTAATCAAGATGTAAATGATTGGTAAGGACGAAACATTCTATACTTAATTTTGTTGACAAAGTGAGTTCCTCTATGGTCCTTGTCACATACCTTTGAGAACCCACATCAAAAACAAAAGTACTAAACCCATATAGAAATGAAATCACTTTCATTCATTTCATTGCAATTTTAAAAAACAAACCTTGAGCTTATCTTTGCGTTGATTAAGCAACTTAGCAGCACCAAGGAGCATAGTTGTGTGAGCATCATGTCCACACCCGTGCATTTTCCCATCAATCTTACTCTTATGCTCCCACTCAACAAGCTCCTACATATATCAAAAACTACAATTTGAAAAACAAACACACACCTATATAAACACAAACAAAACCTGAAAACAAAAAGGATTATGGATTACTTGCAAGGGAAGAGCATCCATGTCAGCTCGAAGAGCAACAACAGGAGGAGAACCAGAGCCAATTTCGGCAACAATTCCGGTTTTGGCAAGTGGGTATGTGTAAGGGATGCCAAGCTTGTCAAGTTCTCTGCGTATAAGAGCACTGGTGTTGTGCTCTTCGAATTTGAGTTCTGGGTATTCATGGATTTGCCTTCTTATTGAGACTAACCAATCTCTGTCTTGCTGAGCTGAGCTTAGAAGCTGTTGCGCATAAGTTGGATGCCGAGAACTCTGGATTGAAGAAAGGGAAGTGAGTGAGAGAAACAATATAAGATGAAGACAATGGAAGATCAAAAAGGGTGTGTCCATTTTAGCTTTTACAACCTGAATGGTACTGAAAATCAACAACGCAAAACGACATCAACAGAATCTTGGACAAGATGGAAGAGAGGATCAGGTTTCTCAAATTCCTCTCACAAAAACTTTCAATTCTCTATATTCTAAACTTTTGACTTCTGCTTTTTCTTTTTTTCTTTTTTCTTTTTTTTAATTTTTTGTATTCAAGAGTGGAGATTGAAAGTTGACTTTTAAACTGTCAATCTCAGTCGTCAACAACTATTGCACACAGTGCAATAGTACTTAGGGTAGAGAGTACTGCACCTAATCTGAATTCTAGGAGGAGAAATGCAAATTTGGCCCGGCCATCTATGGCAAAATTGAACACTATCCGTAAATTCGACATGATTCAATATGAAATTAGTAGATTTTGAGTTGAGACTTAATTAGTTAGTGTTATATTTAGATTGACATAACTAACATGTTTAATAAACAGGTTAGGTTAGTGTTCAATCTATAGAATGCGTTTAACTCGTTTAAATAAATGATATTTTATCAATATACCATTCAAACCCTAGGTATATAAACTGTTAGGACATATGTAAGACTTGTTAGAGACATATGTCATGTAAATTGACTAATCTTTTGACAAAACGCACTTTACTTATAATTTGGTAGATCTATGATGAGTTTAGTACTTCATGGAACAAGAATTCAAATTTAGTATTGAAGTCATGCAAATATGTTCAAGAAACAAGTGAAAAAGTACTATTCATTAAAACTCTACAGATAGCTCGACAGAATCATTTCTATCGAGGCTTAATGATGAAGCTTGACAGCAGCTCGACAAAAGCTGTATCTGTCGAGAATTACGAAATTAGAATTTCCAGATCTGATTTCACACATATCCATGTGTATTTATGTAGAGTTTCTTTTCTCACAACCCTAAATATATATAAAGATTATTTTAAGGGCTGTCACAGGTGATGCAACTTGATGATGCATAGTCATTGTGCACATAAATTGTGACTAGAGACAAAATTTGTCCTAGTTTATCATATTCTCTTTGTAGAAGCTACTGCATCTTTGCGCCAAGGGTTTTGTGACCAAGGAGCTTCCTAATCTTCATTGTTGGATGAACTAAAGAACTTTGCAGCCAACATTTTCCTCAAGTTGGTGTGTTAGTCACGTACTAGGATCCGTGCATCATTGGTTAGTGACGTACTAGGATTCGTGCATTGAAATGAGAGATTGTTGTTACATTATAAGTCCAATTAGGTATTGGAGTAAGGGTTCAACTGTAGGTTGGTATTAGGTACTGAGATTCCTTTTACTTGTAACTGCTTGTTTTTTATAATAGTGGATTCTCGCAAGTGGTGACTTTAAATTCACCTGGTAGAGTTTTTGCCTCGGTGGTTTTCCTCATTCATAAACAAATCACCTATGTCAAATTTATCTTTTGCTGCATTTAACTTAGTGATTTGTTTGTGCTCCCACGCTTATTGCATGTAATTGAATCTAATTAATTCACTTGACTAATTAATTGATTTATTTACCAAAGGGGTCAATATATTTTTGGCATATATCATAAACTTATTAATTGTTGTGATTTATTTTCTTTGACATATTATGATTGATTATTTGTGATATTGAGATATGCTTTAATTTTAAATTATTATTTGTAGTGTAGTTACTCCTTATTTTGAATTTTATATATATATATTTTTTGTATTTCATAATTCATATCAATTTGGTTAATACTATTTTTTTTTTCTTTTTGATAAAATTTGATAAACAAGTCGACACAACTAACTCGTTTAATAAATGGGTCGTGTTAGGGTTGAGGAATCTTGACCCATTTAATAAACATGTCAGGTTAGTGTTGACCCATATAGTTGGATACTCATGAGTCAACACAACACGAATTTGACACACGAACATGAATTACCACTTTACAAGGTTGGAAATTTAATATGTCTGGGACTCCATAAAAATAAAAAAAATAAAAAGTATATAAAAAGTTAATGAATGTCCTAAGAGCATTTGTTAATAAATGATTTTAGAAAAGTTTTTATAGAAAAAAAAAATTAATTAATGTTTTGACATTTTTTTCAATTTTCCATAAAAATGTTATAAAAATTTCCTAAAATGATTTATAAATAATTGCCCAAAGGGCCCGTTAACATGACCCAAAAAGTAATATACTATTCAATTATATAAAAGATCATGGTTTATAAGAAACATGTACTTGTATTATAGGAATTGTGTAGGACAATATTTTACACAATTTTTATTGCAACTCATCATGTAATGAGCTGTAAATGGTGGAGATGTAGACTAGGACCCATCATTTTTCTCTATTACTTACAACTCGCCACGTGATGAATTATAGTAAAAATTATGTAAAGTATTGTAGTACTAACATTGTTCGGGATTATGTTATGATTGTACTAGTCCCTAGTAAGACCATCTACACTGATGAATAAAATTATTGCCTTTTAAGATGAATGATTATCATAGGATCTGTATTGGAATCTTTGAAAACCTTGAATGTGACTCTTACAATTATACCATTTGCAGGAAAAACAAAGAGGGAATTGAATAGTAGATTTGGAAATTGGAAACGGATTTTCTTGTACACAATTGGATCAGATATAAACGCTTTCGAGAATTTCAACATCAAGGGGTGGTGGCGCAGTTGGCTAGCGCGTAGGTCTCATAGCTTAAAGAGTTATCCTGAGGTCGAGAGTTCGAGCCTCTCTCACCCCAGAAGCCTTTTTTTTTTTTTTTTTCTTTCTTTCTTTTCTGAAACACCATATAAAGACCAAACATTTTTAAATTTGTAGCAAGAAAGATAAGACCAAAAAGACTTTGTTTTTCTTTGTTTTTTTACCCCCTAGGAGGCAATCAGGAAATGGCTTTGCACCTCTCTCTCTATATATATCCTGAAACCTGGAAATTGCAACCTTTTGAGGCAAGACACTCAAAATTATGAAAACAGAAAAAGCAGAAATTAGATTTTTTAATTGAAACTAGAAAGAGAACACCCTACGTATATACTGAACAAAATTCTTAATAGCCAAACTATATCAAGGTTTAGGACACCTCGTATCTATGTAAGAAGATTAATACAATATTCTGCAAACAATATTGTGTAAGTTTCAATTGTAAAACTACCATCATTTTAAAGCACCCATCTTTGAAGCCTGAATGCACTTAGAATAGTAGCAACATTAATAACAAAGCAGTGAACTTGGACAATCAACAGAGCTTTACCTGAATGACATGCCTTTATTTAACTACTACTGGATTTTTAGTCAAAAGCCCGACCCTAAGTATAGCACCCTCAACCTGGAGGTCCTGGACATCGTTATTTTTCCTATCCTGTGTACTTTAGCCTTTTTCATTGTACATGGTTCAATTATATATCTGATTTCTGTTTACATGCATTCTTCTTGTCTAAACACACAAGCATCTCAAAACACCCGCATTCCAGCAAAAAAATTTTAATCATCCTAAATATTCAAGATGAAACAATAAAGCTAAGCTACTAAGGACAAAACATTTTTACAACAAAGTCTGGGTGACAAATAACTTGCAAAATTGTCGTAAAAATGTTGTGCTAGTAGCACTACTAAGATGATAACAGTAACCATCCCAAGCATTAATGAGTACATTTCATGACATGTCTGCAGAAAGTAAACAATTATCAGTACAGTTGGACATAAATCACACTGTACACAAATTTATCGATAACAGAGTCTTAGTCCAATTTTGAAGTTTCCAAATCCTTCTGCTAATTCCAAACAATGGCTCAATTCAGTATATATACATAGAATTGGTTCAAAACACCAGCAGATGAGGACGTATTGCACTTGTATTGCACTTGTAAGGTTCTCTCTGTAAGAACACCAAAGTTGTCCAGTGCTCCTCAACTTTATACACAAGAAGGTATTTTTTTATCACCGGGATATATCACACATTCACACCCATCTCACATGGGAGTAAATCGAACCACTATTTTATATTAGTACATCACACTAATATAAAATAGAAATTGCATTATACACAAAAGTGACAGTACAGTAATCAATTGCACTTGTTTCACTATGTAACAGAGTTTAGGGGTTGTAAAAATCTCGACCAGGATCTTAAATCTCACAATTCTACAAATATAAAATGTCAATGATTTAAATCTCAATTAGAAGTTTTTCTAAGCACAGGATTTATTAAAATCCCAACCCAGATTGGGTACTTTTAAAGAAACCATCAAATTCAACATGGAGCTGAAATAAGGACTTTTTTTTAGAGGCAAGGCAAGGGAGGGATTTGGATCACCATGCAATTACCACTTGGTTGTGAGATGTAAAAGTTAAGATGGTAAAGAAAATAAACTTTTATCATTTTATTATCATTTTAATTTTTGAAACTTTTACCATCTTAACTTTTGCATGTCACAGCAAATGGTAATTGCATGGTACAACAGCTACGGATCTAAATCCGTGAGATAGCAACAACCCAAGTAGAAACAATTCTAGGCCTGTTTGAGTTGTAAAAGGAGGCTTAGGCTTTTGAATGTAAAAGATCATGGGTTTGTGGTTTGTAAGAGACCATAAGTTTGTTTGACTTGAAAAAGACTTTAGGTCTGTTTGAGTTGAAAAACATTGAATTGTTTTGAGTACAGTTTGAAGAATGTTTGCAAATTTTAAGTGGCTTGGGTCACCCAATACGATGCAGTAACGTGCCCACACCATTTTCAGATCCAGTGCATAGGACACACTCTGCCCAAGCCTTACCCTAAGAAAGACTAACTTTCTTTTGAATTACAGTTTTGTCTTCAAAGAGTATTGAATTTTTTTTACTCTTTCTGAAATAGACTTATTCTTTTGATAAGTTCTTTCTCAGAAAGATAAATAGTTCTTCTGATTTTTAGCTTTGTTTAGAAGTAATACTAATAATATTTTCTGTACCTAAATCATTGACACTTTTCAATTGTAAAATTTTATGATCTTCAATCCGAACCTATGATCTGATCCGAAGACCTTCCAACAGATTCTATATATGATGCTGATTTTAACAACCCCAAAGAAACCTCTGGATTGATGATCTCGTCAAGCCACACCAAATCTTGATGCTCTAGCTCAATCTGTTGTACATAATATCAATGCAAGGTTAGATTTTAGAAGACCAATTTATCTGAAGATAAAGACACAAATAAAACCATATCCAAAAATCCAAAAAGTAATCCCTAAAGGAGTATAACAAGTCTTGAGCAGCAAATTAACACAACTTAAAATTTCTTGGAAAAACTTGCTAGATTAATTAATAAACACTATCTTGAGAGTTTTCACTTACCCTTGCATTGGCATCTGCAAGATTGTCCTTAGTGGAGACCGTGTTTATCAGGGTTTCATTATCAAACGCAAGATTATTTTGACTGCTAGATGACTTGTTATGCAAGCAGTCACCACGGTTACCAAGAGTCAGACCCCAGGACTCGGAGATATTGGGAGCGGGCTCATTCGTGCCGTATTGGTGATGTACCCCCCAATGACCACTGTTTAAGTAATTGGGAAAAGGGTAAAAGCTGCAAGAAGAACCTAACTCTTCTTGCATCTGCGAGTGTAATGGGTATAACATGTTGCAACCTAGTGGCTCTGATGAGACACCCAACTGCAAATCAACCTGTAGTTAGAAAAATGAATAGGATAGGTACTTGACTAGTTAAACTACACTTGGACGATAGAAATTATTTTATGCTTGAATTTAATTCCTTTCTCACCTCATCAGATGCTACTTCTGCCACTTTATCCTTTCCAACATAAGTGTTATAACCATTGTACTCAATGGGTGCTATAGTGTTCGATATAATTCCATCAGACTTTTCTGCAGGAATACTTTGAAAACTCATGGGATAATTGTCAGCTTCACTGCCTAATTCTGTAGACACTGAAGCTAGTGCTGGCATAGACCATGCTTCTTCAAGAGAAGCTTTAACTGTGGTAGGAAATGAAACAGCAGGTGCAACGGGGGTTAAAGTTGACGGGGAGAAAAAGTTGCAATCTAATGGCTCTGGTGGATGGGAATAGAACTTTTTGTGTGCTTCCTCCATTTCCAGCTCAAACTGATAGAAGAAACATGGATAACCCAGATAAGAGTAAAATTAGTTTTCTGCACTATTAATTCCCACAATTTAATAACAATAAAAACTTTTTTAAGATGAAAGTAAAATATTTTCTCACTTCTGTAGCTTTGACTTCTGCCACCTGATTTTCTGTAGCATACTCACTATAACTATTGCTACATGCAAAGGGTGCTACAATGTCAAATCTTGTTCTGCAATTAATAAGATGCTTTTCAACTTGCTCCGGAAATGCTTGAGACGCTGGAGCCAATGTTGGCTCAGATTGCATTGCTTCACAAGAAGATTTGACAGTGATAGGAGCTGAAACACCTGAAGTGTTGGGACATAAACTTGATGGGGAGTCCTCTGCAGACGGGACATAGAACATATGCAAGAGATGCTCCATATCCTTATTAAAATCAACCTGATGAAAGAAACATGAGTGCACAAGATAAGTACTTGATTAATTTACTATACTCCTCAATTCCAAAATAAATAAATAACATAGAAAGTGTCCTATCACCTCCGAAGATGTCACTTCTGCCACTTGATTTTCTGCAACATCTTCATTATGATAGTCTTTGTGATTGTTACACTGAACAGGTTCTGTAGCATCAGGCATCATTTGATCAGAAATTTCAGCATAACAAGATTGATTACTCGTTTGATAAGTTTCAGCCTGCACTTCCAATGCAGGAGATACAGGAGCCAGTGCTGGCTTAGACTTTGCAGGTCCACCTTTGTTACTCTTTTCTTCATTATTGAATAAACGACAAAGCACAAAGGCCTTCTGCATAATTTTAAGCACCCAAATGAATCGGATGAACGTAACACCATTGCCTGATATATACTACAAATTGAAGTACCACAAAGATGCAAATAACAGTATGTGAATATGTATCAGAAATGTTATAACTAATAATAATGAAATAAAGGAGGTTGTCATACAAAGCCATTAGATATATAATAGGTGTCCATTTAGGGAAGCACCTTTGGCAAGGTAACCCCACGATGAAGGCATGTACATAAATTTTTTTTTTTGAGTCCAATGAGAGGATAGTTTAAAATTTTCATTATTGGCTTTAGAATCCATCAGTGATTAAAAAGTTGTTGTGATTTGCAGCTAGTAGAAGCACATTCATGCGAACAATTTTTTTAAAAAAAGTACAAGATAACAATATTATGCATGGCTTGGTAAATTCCATGCAAGCTACAACCCCAATCAAAATTCAGTATGAACAATATGGATTTCAACCACATTCAATGAAACCTCAAAACAAATTAGCACTCTCACAAGCATCACATGCAAATGTCACAAACACACCATCCCAAATCCTATTACACCTAAAACAAACTCTTAATATTAATTGACAAACTCATATACAAGACTCACAATCTCAAAACCTTGATACACCCAATGTTGCTCTTACATTAACAAAACAAACAAATTCTCAATTCATAGATGGGAGTCTTGTTCAACCCAAAAGAAACCATCAAACTATTTGAAAAAACTCACTCCCTATTTTTCCGAGAGTCTCCTCCTCTCCTCAATAAAACCTCATTCTAGATGCACGCTTAGAGAGTTTCCGTTTTGGCCAAACACGCTAAGTGTGCATTTACATGCACTTTGCTAATTGCTATAAAGAAAATTAAAATTATTTTTTCCACAAAAAGGCCAGGGAGGGTGTTTGGGGGCTTTTTTCTGGTACGGAACCTGGTTAATTAAGCACAAAAAACTGACTTCCAGAGTTGAGGAGAATTGGCCCATATATTTATTAATCCCATTAGCAAAAGTTTGGCAACTTATTAAAGTTACACAAGTAATAGTGTATTCTGAATTTATAGGAGAAACATATAAGCCAACAGACTTACCTTTTTAAAGTAGGGATAACTCTCTTAATTCACCAATTAAACATATCAGGAGATCAATAAAAGTCTGTTTGGGATCCGCTTATTTTGCTGAAACTGAAAACTTTTTGCTGAAAGTATTATAAATAAAGGTAAAAATTAGTTTAAAAAGTGCAATGGGGCCATAAATAGTAGCAAATATACGCTAAATAGTAAAATAAGCTAGTTTTTTAATTTGGAACCAAACCACACTAACTCATCAAGAATGTTAACTCAATTATATTTAACAAATTTAACAGCTTTCACAATCCTTTTTAATTGAATCAATCCTCTTTTAAAGATACCTCCAATGATTTAGGCAAAGCTATCTTAAATAATAATAAAAACACACACACACACACTCAGTTAAGTAATCAACAAAAAATCTCAGGTCAATATCACAGCAATCAAACAAACTGAATAGAAAAGGCCAACCTGACCAGGGTGTGTTCCATCAAGGTCCTTCAGGGTTGTGCGGTACTCATGCATTACCCACTTAGTCCCTTTACGAGAACGACCTATATGGAAGACCAGAGTTTTTTTCATTCCAATCACTTTTCCTTCGGACTTGATTTCCCTATCTTTACCAGTTACTTTCCAGTACCCTTTCTCTGTTTTCCTACTCCTCCCCTTCCCTTTCTGATGCTGCAGGCCTTGTGCAGCAAAGAAGAACCACTCTTTGTCCTTTGTATGTATCCCAGATTTATCTACAGTAAAAAAAACCAGACTCAGCATAAAATTTTGACAAACAAAATGAGAAACTCACATCCCGTAAGTATATATACTATTATTTAATCAACAATGAGATAAACAAGAAAGTAAAGTATATATACTATTATTTGATCAACAATTACATGGGCATACGAAGCAAACGTACTACTTACAAAATTTAAGTTGCAAGATCAAAATGAAAGTCAAACAAAAATTCTTACACAGAGTGATTTTTAAATTTTGTTATCAAAGTTAACAAAAAGGGAAACTAATAGTACCATCAAAAAAATAAAAATAAAAATTCAAGGTCTAAAATATGAAAATCAAATGTTCAAATTGAGTAGTGCTAAATCATTACTTTGAATTCAAACAAGAACAAATTTAAGAAAATCAACTTTCTTGTCACAATTATGCAAAAGAGAAACCACCAACAAAAATTATATCAACTTTTTTCTTTCTGGGGAAGTAAATGTATTAAAGAAGAAAAACAACTATACAAGAGCAGAGGAAGATGCCCCAAGAAAGCATCAGTTATACAAGAACAAATAAAAGAAAAACACCTTGCATAGCTAACGCAACATACCAGAAAAAAAATACTCACACACACACACACACACACTGTGTTAGGATTGGAATATGGAATCAGGTAGCTGCCATGATCTCTGTAGCCATCTGTTTTGATCAATTAATCTAATACACTTGTCCAGGAAAAAAAAATCTATAAAAAGCACACAAAACAAGCAACAATCTACAGCATGATTCCAACAACAATTAACCAAAAAAAAAACACTTCCCTATTTTTTCATAACAAAGTAATAAATTTCCAAGAAATGCAGGTGGGTGTCTGATAATAAAAATAAGAAGATTACATTGTAAATCCCAGGGCTCCAGTTTATAAAACTCAACTTCAGGAACAAAGTAAATATCTTCATCATTCCCAGTGATCTTCGGCTTCAGGAAGAGTTCGATGAGCTCCTTGTCCGTCGGCCTAAATCTGAACCCAGGTGGCAAATCCAAACTCAGCTTTTCCATCACACACTCACACACACACACACAGAAGAAGCTTTACAGATAAAGCCAGAAAAAGCTTTACTCAGAAACTATCTAAGAAAGAAAGACACACACACACAGAGGAAGCTTTACCGAGAAACCCAGAAAAAGTTTTAGTGAGAAAAACAGCAAAAAGCTTACTGAGAAACTCTCTAAGAAGCTTTACTGAGAGAAAGCCAGAGAAAGCTTTACTCAGAAACTATCTAAGAAAGAAAGCTATTCCAAACTAACACTTCCACCACACACACACAGAGGAAGCTTTACCGAGAAACCCAGAAAGAGCTTTACTGAGAAACTATCTAAGAAAGAAAGCTATTCCAAACTCAACCCTTCCCTCACACACACACACACACACACACAGAGGAAGCTTTATTGAGAAACCCAGTTAAAGCCTTAGAGGAAAGAAAGATATTAGGAATCAAACACTAGACAGGCTCTGCTCTTGAAATCCATAACGGTACGGAACACAAGAGCACAGAAGAAAATGAGCTCAGTTTTTTTTTTTTTTTTTTGCTGAATAAGAAAATGAGCTCAGTTGCGAGGAGGTCTTGGCTTCTCATATAATCAGTATAACTTGTCAAGCAAGTCGTGACTTTTGCACATACATGGTCCTTACTACTTTTAAGCTAAAGTTGAGTCCACGCCTTGCTTAATCTTGTCACTTGTCAGCACAACTTGTCCAACAAGTTGTGACTTTTGCGCGCATTTTTCCACGACTTGTTTGCGAAGTTGAGACTTTCGGACGGAATTCACACAACTACTGGTCCGGTTAGTAAAGTTGTTTTAATAATATTATTTGTATTTTTAAAAAATATATAATAAAAAAATGTGTGATATTGTTCTAATACTGAAAACTATCGTTACAAATAAGCTGTGTGTGTCTTTAAAATTTTTGAATTCTTGTCTAAAAAGTTTCATACAGTAACCAAGTTAAATTATAATTTTGGACTTAATTTTTTCTTAAGATTCTAGATTCCTCGTCTATCAATTGTTTGTTATTAACACTAGTATAGGTTGGGGTGGACCCGGTGGTAGATGTTTTCTATATCCATCTGTCAATATTATATTTAAGGACAAATATTAAACTATTTTACAAATTTTTTTTTTTTTATAAGAGGTTAATGTAGTACGTGGTTATTGTTATTAACCAAAAGTATATCATTTGTTGTTAAGCTACTTTAAGCCACATTAGGTAACATATTGGTTTAATTTGGTGTATTCTATTTCAATACGTTTTGGTCCATTCGATCGTATACAATTCACTTTGGTTCATTCAGTCTATTTTAAATAAATTATGCTATATTTTTTTTTTTTTTAGGTTGCCTTTTTAGTTTTTGGCTCAAATATTTTTTTTCTTAATCTTAAATATAAAATTTTATTCTACTAAAACCAAACTCTTTAGTTTTGGGCTAAAAATTACAAACAAAATATGCATTAAAATTAGAGACATGGCCCCTTAAAAATAAAAATGATAAATATTCTAAACATCATCATAAAATTCAAGCTTCAATAATATAGATATTATACTTATATAATAATGTAAACTTAATATAACATATATGTGTTTCATAAAATGTGAGTATACCTTTTAAAAAAAAAAAATTGTTCCTCAAAATATATATATATATATATATATATATGTATTTGGATATGTTCAAATTAGTCCATCGATTATAGTATATTAAAAAAAGTCATTTTAATATCCTCTCCATTTATATAAAACAATTTATAAATGTATTTGAACAAATTTACAAATCAATACATTCACAAAAATATAATTGGTATCACTAAATCAATGTAATAAATGAGTATTTAGATTATTTTTTAGGATAGATCTATTTAAGAGGTTTAAAAGGTTTATATATATATATATTTAATATAGAAGAGATATCTCAATGTATAAGGCTTATATAAATAAAACTTATTATATCCTAATATCTTTTTTTTTTGTGTGTGTGTGGGGGGGGGGGGGGGGGTGGGGGTGCTAAACACAGCGTATGGTCCATACCTAATCTATATGTATTTCAAGGCTTCACATGCATACGCTCACTAAAAAGTTCCGCATGTTTAGTCTTACTCTTGAATTCATTCACACTAAGGCAAATAGACACTTTTTCACTTCGATTTATGATTATTTTTAGGTAAACAATTATTTATTTGTTGAAAAAAATAAAAATGATGGTTTTGAATAAAATTCCAAAATTTTCTTAAACAAGTTGAAAATCAATTTAGAAGATATACAAGTAATAGAGGCCAAGAGTATGAATCCATTGGATTTAACCCATTTGATAAGTCTTAGGAATTATCGATAAAATTACTCAACCATAATCACCTACTTCTAATGGCTTGCTTGAAAGAAAAAATTGCTCTTATTGAATTAACAAATGCTATACTAATAGAATCAAACGCTCTCTTAAACCTTTGGATAGAAGCAATATCAGTTACTTGTCAATTGTCATGTTTTAACTTTTAAATAGGGTTCCCCCGTAAGAAAACTAAAATCACACCTTTTGAGGTTTTTTTTTTTTTTTTTTTTTTTTTTTTTAAGAGTAAAATCACACCTTTTGAGTTGTAGGAGTATAAATCAAATTTTAGATCATTTAAGGGTCCATTTGAAATCCGCTTATTTTATTGAAATTAAAAACTTTTTGTTGAAAGTACTGTAAATAAAAATAAAAGTTAATTGCAATAGTACAGTTGAACTCATGAATAGTATCAAAAAATATTGTGAGACCCATAAATAGTAGCAAAAATAAGTTAAATAGTAAAATAAAAGTTGGCAAAAATCATTTTTGCCTACTGCACGCTAAGAGTGTGTGGCTGTCATGCTGATATAAGGAATTAGAGCTAAAACATTCAAAATAGGAATTAGAGCTATTACCTCTGTTTCTCTTAGTTATACAATTTATTGTACAACCTATGGATTTTTGGACATTGAAAATAATATAATTTTAGAATTAGGTGGTGCTATTTTTCTCGAGGAAAAAAAGTAGGGAGTATAAAAGTTCAATAAAATATTTTATCACAACATAATTCTTCTACTTCTCCTTTACAGACACAAGAAGATTTTGAATTAGAACCAATAAGAAGTAAGAGAACTTAAGTAGAGAGATTCTAGACCAGATTATAAGGTTTTCCATATTGAGGAAAATCCTCTAAATCAAAAAGGAAGTTTTAGCATCACTAAGTCTTAACACTCTATTTTAGAAAGAAGTAACGATGAGATGGATTCATTAAATTTCAAGAAAATTTAGAAATTAGGTAATCTTAACACTCTATTTTAGAAAGAAGTTGTAAAACATAGGTTGCAAATGGGCCCTTACAAAGAAAGATTACTAATTATTGTTGCTTGCTGTAATATGTGATTTGAAAATTCATTAAATTGATGTAAAAATTCTGAATAACCCTTAGCCAAACCACATCAATTTTCAGGACACCTTAAATCTAAGTAAGAAAGTTTATTGAATATTCTGAAACAATATATGCACTTAAAATAATACCAACATTAATAATAAAACATTGAAATTCAACAACCATTAAAGCTTTGCCTGAAGACATTCCTGTATTAACTACAGAATTATAAGCCGGACGCACCTGATTATAGCACCTTCAATCTGGAGGTCCTGTACCATGTCACTCATTCCAATCCTGTGTATATTAGCCTTTTTTATTGTGCATGCTTCAATTCTAGCTCAACTTGATTTCTGTTTTCATGCATTCTTCTTGTCTAAACACACAGAAGCATCTTAAAAACAACCACATTCCAGCAAACAAATTTTAACCATCCCAAACAATAAAGATGATAACACTAATGAAAATCATCGGTTGACTTAAGAATAATATCATTATATACATACAGAAAGTAGACGATTATCAGTACTGTTGAACATAATTCATACTGCATACAGATTTAACAACAATGAAGCCTTGCTTCCAATTTTGTAGTTGCCAAATCCTCATACTAATTCCAAACGATAGCTTAATTCATTATATACATATAGAATTCGTTGACATCACCAGCAACTAAGGATGCATTACCAGTGCTCATCAACATTATACACAGAAGTGACGGTACAGTAATCTACCATGGTTGTTTGTCTCTGTAACGGAGTCTGTCCGGAGGTTTTTAAAATCTTGATCAGGATCTTGAATCTCATAATTCTACTATTCTACAACGTCAACGATTTAAACGGTGTTTAAATAACAAAAATTGTTGTTTAAATAAACGGTGTTTAAACAATGAAAACTATTGGTTAAACACCATAACACGTATTTCCACATACTTTTTCATCCATACGTAAACCCATAAAACTTAAACGTTACTAGAAATCTCTTACCAAATGGACCTTAGGACTTTTAAAAATCCCAACCCAAATTATGGGGGAGAGTAACAATCTATGGGTCTGTGGTTCGAAAAAGAGTAGTAGACTATTAACTCTATTTGACTTGGAGAAGGCTATAAGTCTCTCAAAGAGACTCCAAGTCTGTTTGAGTTGAAAAAGAGTGAATCTCTTCAAAAGAGTCTTTGGAGAATGTTTGCCAATGTAAGTGGGAAGAGGCAGTGCTCCCATTTTCAGCAAAATCCACAGAATTTTGGTGGAACTTACCGATACATACTAGACTTCAGAGAATATTAATAAATCTTTGAGTTTTAGCTTTGTCTTCAAAGAATATTTAAACTTTGTTTAGGGCTTTTTAAGAAACAGTATTCTTGTGGCTCCAAAAAACAGAGAGTATTCTTTTGAGTTTTACAGCTTTGTTTTCAAAGAGTATTAAAAATTCTTTTATTCTTTCTGAGGAAAAACTTTTTTTTCTCTTGTAAGTTCTTTCCTAGAAAGATTAATAATTCTTCTGATTTTAGCCTTGTCTTCTAAGTAATATTAACAATTACTTATCTACCTAAATCATTGACGTTTTTTTAGTTGTAGAATTTTATGATCTTCAATCAGATCCTATGATCAGATCCGAAGATCCTCACATCACAGAGATGATGAAACCTTTGGCTTGATGACCTCTTCAAACCTCACCAAACCTTGATACTCTTGCACAGACTGTTGTACATAAAAACAATGCAAGGTTAGTTTTTTGAAGACAAATTTATCCGAAGATAAAAGACACAAATAAACCACTTTGAACAAGTAAAAATGTACCCACAAAGGAGTATAACAAGTCCTGAGGTGCAATTTAACAAAAATTAAAATATCCTGGAAAAACTTGAAAGATAAAATAATAAACATCTTGACAGTTTTGACGTACCTGTGCATTGGCACCTGACCCACCGCATGACCCATTGTCCAAAAAAGAGGCCATGATTTTCAGGGTCTCATCATCAACAGCAAGATTATTTTGACTCAAAGATTCATTACGAAAGTACACATCTGGTTTATAAATTGAATCCCAGGACTCAGAGATAATGGGATCTGGCTTATTCGTGCCATATTGGTCATACACCCCCCAATGACAATCATTGGCGGAAGGGTGATAGGTGCAAGAAGAATATAACTCTGCTTGCACTTGAGAGTGAAATGGGGAATACATGTTGCTAACTAGTGGCTCTGGTGAGACGGAGAACATATTCGAGCATGCCTCCACCTGCAAATCAACGATGTTAGAAACATAAATGAATAAGATAGGTACTAAACCAGTTAACTACCCTGGCAGATAAATTTCTTTTATGCTTGAATTTAAATCCCTTCTCACCTCATCAGATGTGACTACTTCCACTTGATTTCTATCAACAGAAGTATTATAACCATCGTTCTTGTACTCAATGGGTGTTTTAGTGTTTGATATTATTCCATCAGAATTTTTTGCAGGAGAAAATCGAAAACTTGGGGTATAATTGTCAGCTCCACTGCCTAATTCGTGAGGCACTGAAGCTGGTGCTGGTATAGACTCTGCTTCTTTAAGAGAAGCTTCGGCTATGGTAGGAGAAGAAACAGCAGGTGTAACGGAAGTTATCTGGTCAACCTGATGGAAGAAAAATGAATAACCAAGATAAGCACATAATTAGTTATCTGCACTTCTAATTCCCCAAATAATAATAATAATAATAATGACAATTGTACCCACAAAGGAGTATAACAAGTATTGGGGTGCAAATTAACACAACTTAAGGTATCCTGGAAAAACTTGCAAGAACAAATAATAAACAATAACTTGAGAGTTTTCACTTACCTGTGCATTGGCATCTGACCCACTGCATGACCCATTGTCCTTAAAAGAGGCCATGCTTTTCAGGGGCTCATTGTCAACAGCAAGATTATTTTGACTGCAAGATGTGCTATGAAAGAACTCATCTGGATCATTAAGAGGATTAATAAGAGTTGAATCCTCAGAGATATTGGGAGTCAAAACAAAAGGAGCGATGGGGGATAAACTTGGTGGAGATTCCCCAAGGGACAGGACATTGAACATATTCGAAGATTGCTCCAGATTAAAACCAACCTGATGGAAGATACACGAGTGCACAAGATAAGTACTTGATTAATATATAATACTTCTCAATTCCAAAAATTAAAACATAGAAAGTGTCTTATGATGAACTAAGTTCCTATCACCTCAGTAGATGTCACTTCTGCTGCTTGATTTTTTGCAACATCAGACATCATTTCATCAGAAATTTCAGAATAACAAGATTGAATACTTGTTTGATGAGATTCAACTTGCACTTCTAATGCTGGAGATAGAGGAGCCAGTGCTGGCTTGGACTTCGCAGATCCACCTTTGTTACTCTTTTCTTCATTATTAAATAAGCGGCAGAGGACAAAGGCTTTCTGCATAAAGTAAAGCACCAAAGTGAATTGGATGAACATAACATCATTGCCTGATATACACAACAAATTGAGTTTCCAGAAAAATGCAAATAACAGTATGCAAATATGTGTCAGAAATGGTATAACTAATAATAATGAAATAGAGTAGGTTGTCCTACAAAGACATTTGTTACATAATACATGTCAGTTTAAGGAAGCGCCTTCAGTAAAGCAAAAGCAAACTAACGATAAAGGAATCTACATAAATTTTGTTTTGAGTCCAGTGAGGGGATAGTTTAAAATTTTCCTTATTAATTTTCAAATCCCACAGTGATTAAAAAAAAAATTGTGATTTGGGGCTAATCGAAGCACATTCACAAAACATACAAACAAACAAACAAAGTCTTAGTCCCAAAATTTTGGGGTCAACTATAGATCCTCAACAGATTAGTTAGGGTTGGCCATATGTATTCTTTTCCTCCATTCTACCCTATCTAAAGGCATACTTTCTGTTACTCTCTTAATTGATATGTCATTGTTTATTACATCTACTAGTGTGATTTTTGGTCTTCTTCTACCCTTTTTTTGTTCCCTCAACTTAGATCAACTCGTTCTTTCTTACTAGTACATTAGACGCTCTCCTTTGAACATAACCAAACCATCTTAAGCGACTCTCCCTCATCTTTTCATCAATAGGGCTACCCCTATCTTTAAGCACATTCATACGAGAAAAGAAAAAAATAATTCCCATACAAGATAACATATTTAACATGGTTTGGCTAACTCCATGCCTACATCCACAAGCAACAACACCGATCAAAACCCACTATCTAGTATCAACAATATAAATTACAACCACCTTCACAAAACCTCAAGCAAGGATAACTCGCTTAATTCACCAATTAAACATATCAAGAGATCATTAATTCAGCAAGAATGTTAACTCTCACTTAAAATTAGCAAATTTAACATCTTCCACAACCTTTTTTAACTGAATCAACCCTCTTTAAAGTTACCTCCAATTATTTTTGAGGCAAAACGATCTTAAATCAACACAAAAATAAAAGGCAAAATAGACAAAACAAAAATTCTCTTGAACAATCAAGAAAAACTTTCAGGTCAATATCACATCAATTAAACAAACTGAAAAGCAAAAGCCAACCTGACCAGGGTGTGTTCCATCGAACTCATCCTGGGTTGTGCGGTATTCATGCATCACCCACTTGGTCCCTTCTCCATTAGGAGTACGCCCTCTATGGTAGACTAGAGTCTTTTTCATTCCAATTAAACTCCCTCTGGACTTGATTTCCCTATCTTTACCAGTTGCTTTCCAGAACCCTTCCATGGTTGTCCTGTTCTTCCGATTCCCATTCTGATTCAGGCTCTGTGCATTGAAGCAGAACCACTCTTGGTCCTTTGTATCTATCCCACATATATCTGCATTCCAAGAAGCCAGACTCAGCACAAAAATTTGACAACCAAAATGAGAAACTCATATAAGCATTTATAAATGTTATTATTTGCTCAACAGTGAGATAATCATATGGGCATACTAAGCAAATGTACTACTACTATACAAAATTTATGTTGCAAGACCAAAAAGCCACAAAACAATGAAAGTCAAATAAAAGTTCTTACAAAGAGTGATTCATACTTTTGTTATCAAAGTTAACAATTGGGAAAATAATAGTACCACCAAAATAATAGTACTACCAAATTCAACATAGCAAATAAATATACCGAAAAATTAATAAAAAGGAGTTACAAATGCAAGATTTAAAATAACAAAATCAAATGATCATATTGAGTAAGTGCTAAATCATACTTTGTAGTCAAACAAATAAAAAATCAAACTTCTTGTCACATTTATACAAAAGAAATACTACTAAGCAAAATTCAATCATTGTTTTTTTCTGGGTATGTAAATCTGTAGGAAAAACAACTGTACAAGAGCAGAGGAACACAGCCCAAGAAAGCATCAGTCTTTACATAAGAAAACGCCTTATCAAAAATAATAATAATAATAAAATAAATAAAAAAATAAGAAAACGCTAACTAGATGCCTATGCCCAATAGGCCAGTCCAAAAAAACCCTTTAATTGCTAACACACGTGAACCCAACCAGACTATACCAAGATCAGAAAACAAAAAATCAATACAATACTTTCATTTTCACTCTCAATTTCACAACTTGTTGAGCGTGAATAATAGACCAAAAGTGGTGGGTCCATGTAGATTCAAGTAGCTGCCATATGATCTCTGTAACCATCTGTTTTGATTAATTAATCTAATACAATTAACCATATAAAATAAAATAAAATAAAATAAAAATTCTATAACAAGCAACAATTTACAACAGAATTCCAACAGTTACAAACTAGTAGAAGGAAAAAAAAAAAACATATTCCTACCTTTGACAACAAAGTACACAATATCCAAAATGAAGGTGGGTGTGTGATAATAAAAATAAGAAGATTACGCTGTATATCCCAGGGCTCCAGTTTATAAAACTCAATTTCGGGAACAAAGTAAATATCTTTATCATTCCCTGTGATCTTTCGCTTCAGGAAGCGTTCGATGAGCTCCCTGTCCGTTGGACTAAATCTGAACCCTGGTGGCAAATCCAAACTCAACTTTCCCATCACACACGCACACACAGAGGAAGCTTTACTGAGAAACCCAGTAAAAGCTTTACTCAGAAACACACTCACACACAGGAAGCTTTACTTAGAAACCCAGTAAAAGCTTTACTCAAAAACTATCTAAGAAAGAAAACAGGAACAGAGAGAATGAATGCAGTTGGTCTCGGTCTTCTTCTTTTTCTGGTGGGAAAGTCTTGTTCTACTTGTCTTTATAGTACTCACCACTCACCACTCATCAGGAAAACTATTCCCACCAAACTTCTCAAATAAGTTTTTTTTTTGTTTTTTTTTGGGGAAAAAAACTTCTCAAACAAGTCTGATACAGTAACCAAGTTATTATTATTTTCTTTTATAAGATTAAAATATAATTTGGACTGCATGTGATTCTAGATTCTTCATCTATCAATTTTTTTTATAATAATAAGAATATATCCTCTATTCTATTAAATGTCTTTTTAGTTTTTAATCACTGCAGAGAGTATAAGAGCCTCTTTGGCCAACCATTTTTCATCACTCAATTTTCATCATTTATAACTCATCACTCATCACTCAATTTTTCACACCCGTTTGACATCATCATCTAATTTTCATCACTCAATATTTTTCACACTATTTGTGAGCCCATACATGTCAGTCGATGTAAATTTTTCTCTCTTTTTTTTTGTTTTTTTTGTTTTTGTTTTTGTTTTCAGTACCCAAACTCACCGAATCTTAAAAGAAAAAAAAAAAAAAAACTGAAGACCGAACCAGTGAAAAAAAAAAAAAACCAGAACTGAAGACCGAACAAGTGAAAAAAAAAAAAACCCCCACAACTGAAGAACGATCAAGTAAAAAAAAAAAAAAGTCAAAAATGGTCAAAAGTTGCGGCTGTGGGTCTCTCCATGTGTGTTTATTTACGAAAATGTCATTGAGTTATGAGTTATGAAAACTCAAAACAGCCTTTGGTTGTTTTCAGTTTCCATAACTCATAACTCAAAAATCAGAGAATTGAATGAGGAAACAGAGTTATCGTTTGGCCAAACAACCTTTTTGCTATGGGTCCCATCATTTTTGAGTTATGAGTTATGGAAACTGCGAATTGAGATATCAAATTTGGTTGGCCAAACAGTTAGTCTGGTGGCAGTGGTAAACTTTTTTTTTTTTTGGTTGGGTAGACAAAGAATATATAATAGACTAGCTATTAAGAGCATCTCCAGTAGTTTCTCTATATTTTTGTATTGTTTGAATAATAAACAGTGATATTTACCTTTTACCTACCTACTTTTTCAAATACATTTTCCAACAGATTCTCTATCATTTCTCTATCTCATTTAAATATTATTTCTTCAGTCCAACTCTTCTGTCTCACTTTTCCTGTTTCACTCTATACTCTACAAATAAAAACTTGCCACATGTTCACCTAACTAATTAAATGCTACAATTAATTAAAATGGTAATATTAATAAGTCAATAATGATAGTATTTAATTAATTAGGTGAACATGTAGTAAGTTTTCATTGGTGAAGTATAGAGTGGAGTAGGAAAAGTGGGACAGAAAGATTTAGATTTCATTTATTATTTCTTCATTTTTTTAACACATGTATTCCCGTACCTCCATCCCCACTCCTTTTCTTGTTAATTTTTAATTTTGTTTTATTTTTTTACTAATGTACAGTAGCCCATCAGACTTGATAAGGTTCATGAGCCAAAAAAAAATCGTGATTTAGAGAATCTATTGGAGATCTCTTTTTGGTCTCATTCTCTATTATAGGGATTATTTTGCTTTTACCTAAACTATTAGAGATGCTCTTAATAAGTCTGATACATGCATGCTCAACAATAAATAGACAACTAGTCGCGAACCCGTGCGTTACGCATGATAATTATTTTTATGGTGGTTTTTTTATTATTATTATTATTTTTTACAATTTAAACTAATCTAATAAGGAGTAATGTATTTCATAATTATATTTTTATTTATTATAGGAACAATCATAAATGTAATATAAGAACAATCCAAAACACCAAAAAAATGTAAACTAAAAAAAATTAATAAAACTTAACAATGATTAATTGAACCAATATTAAGATAAAATTTTGTTTTTGATAATCTATTAAGGTTATTTTCTTTGTAGAAATTATAATTTCGGCCGCCCAAAACATATTATCAAATAAACAATTATTAGCAAAATCTAAGAATTAAATTTCTATACATGCATTGTTATAAAATAATAAAAATAAAAATAAAATTGTAAAAGTTAAAATTTGTCATATATCCGATTATTTTCGTTTGGCTAACCTTTGCTTTTCTTTAAATAAGTGGCATTATAGAGTACTTCTAACACAACTATTAAAAGTACTTTGTCTACCACAAAGGATTAGAAAATAAACAAAAATTAGTAAAGTCTCATAGTTTAACATCTAAATTGAGCACTATTAAAAATCATGCTATGTAACAAAATAAATACCAAATTATCAAAATCATACTATGTAATAGAATAATATTATATTTTTATATGCTATATTTAATTCTTTAGAACGCAATAGGATAACATTTAACAATCAAAGAGAATAAAAAAAAAAAAAACAACAACAACAACAATTTAAAAAACAAAATTAAATCACAATTTAAAAAACAAAACTAAATCGCATAAACCCAAAATAGAGTTTTAAAGAATATAAAAAATTATCAACCTAAAGTAGAGATGCAAGAAAAATAAAAAAAAATCTACCAAAAAATTTAGAGAGAGAGAGAGAGAGAGAGAGAGGGAACCTTTTTTTTGTGAGGGAAAACTATGCATAGAATAGAAGAGATAGTGACAAATTTATAGTAAGAGGGTGTGAATAAGAAGAGACAAAAATAAAGAAAGATGAAGGGAAAGAGGAGGAATGATATTAATGTAGAGTGTAGTGGTGAGATGAAAAGGTAAGGGAGGAAAAAAGATTGAAGAAGTAGTGGAGAGATGAAATGGTAAGGGAGAGAGAAATGTTGGAGAAGTGTAAATATTAAAAATAAATAAAGGTTAAAAAAAATTATAAGAAAATTGGAAAAAAAAAAAAAAAAAAACCCTTAAAGCTTGAAAGGCTTCAACGTTTTGTTTTTTTTTTTTTTGTTTTTTTTTTTCTTTAAGCTGAAAAAGGCTTTAGGTTGAGCTTGATAGTGGAACTAAATAAATAAGAGGTAGTTTGGATTAATTATACAAATTTATTATAGGGTGATAGTGGAAGTAAATAAATAAGTAGTGGACTGGATTTATTATAGGGTGATAGTGGAAGTAAATAAATAAGTAGTGAGCTACATTTATAGGGTTGAAAATTGTAAAAACCATTTTAAAATTGTAGGACAAATTATATCTTAAAAAAGAAAAGAAAAAAAAGAATGACGTAGAAGCTGATGTGGCGCAACATGAGAGCAGTAGCATTAAACGCTATGCTTCAGCTTTTAGTAATATATAGATTAGATAACAAAGTAGTTCTTATATTAGCAAGTGCATTAATACACCTGTTAGCTTCCCGAAAGGCATGCTTAATTTGCTTGTTAAGTATAGTATAGAAGTAATGGAACAGGTTCGTGCAATTAGTCAAGAAAAGGTTCCAAAAGAGCATTTATAGAAGAATAAAGTATTAACTGAACCACACACAAGAGTCAAGATTTCAGTGGTGATGATATTGGTATTACCCATGTATCATGCCAAAACCTTTAATACATTGACGTTTAGAGCATTCATATTGGTAAAGTTATAATTTTAGTTAATTAGCATCACAAAAAGTTATTTTATCTATTTACCTTCTCACTTTACAAAACATCCAACCAATAGTTTTATTTTATCTTTCAACACAATAAAATAATATATCTACTACAATAAAGATTAAAAGAAAGAAAAGAAATCAGTAAAATAATTAAAATAGTATGAATGCAGGAATAAAAAAATTTTTTTTTTTTAATATTTTTTTTAACCTTTAAGCTACAATGCACAGCCATTTTTGACTATGCATTGTAGTAAAGAAGCCAAAATTTTTGGCTATAGTTCCACCGATAGAGTCTTATTTTTGCATTTGGTAGTGCTAAAAATAACAATATAGTTTTTTAGCACCATCAATAATAATGTTTTTATTATCTTTAATGAGCCCTCCCCCACCTACAATCCTAGGTTTTTTATACGCGTCTTTGTAGGGCTTTTTTGCCTTATTTTATTTTCACAAACTTATTCGTTATATGGCTTTAAAATGTAACAATACTAATTATGTAGCCCTATTTTAGTTAAGCTATCAACACATCTTTTAGTTTCTCTATAAACATGCCACATTGTGCAATTAGTGAAGATTCTCGTAAGGTTCCTGCATTCAACATAAGATTTTTAAAGGACAAGTTAGAAAGCATATAAACAAGATAGGCCATCTTCAATGGCCCATGGTTCAGCCATAATATCAAAAGTTATCCCAAGAAGGACCCCACCACCATAGCCAACTTAAAGTCCATTTGGGAACAGTTTATTTAGCTAAAATTAAAAACTTTTTACTAAAAGTACTATAAATAAAACTAAAAGCTAACTGAAATAGTACAATGGAATTCATAAATAGTACCAAAAAGTGTAATAGGACCCATGAGTAGTAGCAAAAATAAGCTAAATAAGTTTAAAAATGAGATAAATAGTAAAAAAGAAAGCTGCATTTTTTGGCCAATGCCAAACACGATCTTAGAATTCCCACACATCGACCCATCAGTATTAACTTCACCCAGCTTAGGAGGGAGTTTAGTCCATTTCACCTGCACACGAATTCTATTTGGTTTGGTGGACTCATCAAGAACAATAGCATATAATTCAGTTTCTTTTTTGATTTATAACATAAAACAACCGAAACGACACTATTATGATATGGGTATAACACGGATACAACACGAGTATGACACCCTAAATGAAGTGTCCATTCTTCCTAAGTAAAGCTATTCCCACCTATAACTTGTCTAGTTGATATAGTAACCAAGTGAAATTTATAATTTTAGACTTGATTTTTTCATGAGATTCTAGATTATTTATCTATCAATTTTTTCTTACTACCATCACTATAAAAGAACAATTTAGGTGGTAGACGTTTTCGGTTTCTATACACATCTTTATATATATATATATATATATATATATATATATATATATATATATATTGTGGGGGCCAATTGATCCCATATGTTCAAATTGCATTGGAAATGACTGAGCCCAATATCCAGTCTCATATGTACATACTGCATTAGAAAGGGCTGGGCCCAATACCCAGTCCGAGGATAAGAGAGTATCCGAGGACGACCAGTAAAAGAAGAGATGAAAGCTGCATTTCGAAAAGAGGTAAAGAATGCCTATGTAGGATTTAACCGTGTCCGAGGACAACAGCCACCTCGAACAGTGGCCAGTAGACTTATCAGTCTCTTAAGATAACGTCTCGGACAAACCTTGCAATGAAGGGGATGAGAAAATATCAGATAAAGGATAAGAATGAGGGAAAACAAATATCTGGGAGTACTGTTGCCCCCACATTAAATGCTGCCCAGCTAACTCTCTGACCGCATTAATGTGGAGGTGATGCCTGAACAGTGAACAAGCAGTCTTACAGCTAAGAATGGAAGGTTCAAGAAGAGGCGAGGGAAGTAGAGAAAAATGACTCCTAACACCTGACCCACACGTGGATGGAGGAAATGGTGTAAAAAAAAAAAACCATAGTATATAATACAAAGAAAGAGAAAAAAGAAAGGGGGACGAAAAAAAGGAGACTAAAAAGAAAGAGAGAAAGGGAAAGAACATAAAGGTAGAAGAAATACAACAGCAAAAAGGAAGAATTTAGTAATCTCAATCATAATACTAGGGCATGTCCGAGAATACTTTCTGTATATGTACGAGTATAACTCTTTCCTTTTAACACTATAAACCAATATCTTTATCCTAAATTCAGACTAGCTTTTTCTCCCGCTCTCTACAAATTTATTGTTTGGGCTTTTTGGGCCTAGGTCCGTTCCTGTTCTGGGTCCAAGTCAAATCTGGTCCTTACAATTGGCGCCGTCTGTGGGAAATTGCTTGATCTGATCAGAAAGAGATTTTGGTTTAGTGCATAAAATGGAAGAGTCAGGTTCGCATCAACCAACGATAGGGCCACATCAGGGTAATGACAATCCGCACCAGGCGGAATCAGGAGGTTCACAACATAGCCAATCGGAAGTAAACCCTCAACAAAGGAGAGATCGTGAGAAAAGTGCACAAACCATGCACACTAATAGGAGTCAATCACGTGGGAAAAGTCATGTGTCCCATGCAGAGAATGAGAAAGACATGCAACGTGAAATTGACGAGTTGAAGAAGAAGTTACGCCGAGCACAGCGAAGGTGGTCATCATTTGAATCTGAATCTTCTTCTGGGGATACAGAGGATATCACGTATAGGCAAAGATCCAGAACTCCGCCCAGTGAAACCTTCTCCGGTGATGAGGAGTACAGTAATCATAGGCGGAAGAGCAAAAATACGTCGCACAAGGGTCTAGGAAACAAGGCCATGAACAACGTGTTGAATCAGGTTGCTAAATCGCCTTTTACGTGTCGGATTGAGGGTGCAAGCCTTCCTCAGCGATTTAATCAACCAACCTTCTCTCTTTACAATGGACGGACAGATCCGGTGGAGCATGTTAGCCATTTTAATCAAAAAATTACCGTCCATTCAAAGGATGAGGCCCTAATATGTAAGATCTTTCCATCCAGCTTGGGACCAATGGCGATGAGATGGTTTAATGGCCTCAGGGCAAATTCCATTGATTCCTTCAAGAAACTTACCCAGTCCTTTGGTGCTCGCTTCATCACATGTAGCAGGGTACCATTGCCTTTAGGATCTTTGCTATCTATGTCTATGCGAGAGGGAGAGACTCTAAAGGCTTACTCAGATAGATACTGGGAAATGTTTAACAAGATAGATGGGAGCTATGATGATGTGGCCATTAGTACATTTAAGGCTAGCTTGCTGGCGGAGCATGATTTGAGAAAGTCACTCACTGGCAAACTTGTCACCAGTGTACGCTTGTTGATGGATAGGATTGACAAGTACAGGAGGATTGAGGAAGATCAGTTGCAAGGAAAAGGGAAAGCGAAGGTGATCCCTCAGGAGAGGAGGGATTCTAGGTCGGAACGGTTGCAGAACAATCGACCTCGGAGAGACTTTTCAGGGCAATCTGCATCTGCCAACTCCCAAGCGGTTAACGTTGTGTTTCGAGAACCAGTGCAGAAAGTCTTAGAGAAAGTAAGGAATGAGCCATTTTTTAAATGGCCGAATAAAATGGCAGGAGATCCAATCAACCGTAATCAAAACCTGTACTGCCATTATCATCAGGATCATGGTCATAATACTGAAGATTGTCGGAACTTGTGGGACCATTTGGAACAGCTGGTCCGAAAAGGGAGGTTAAAGCATCTATTGCACCATTCTAGTGGCCAAGGAGGCCAGACTGGTTCGGCGTTTCAGGGAAATCCTGCATCGAAGCCTCCTCTTGGTACCATAAATGTCATATTTGCTGCCCCAGGGAGGACTGGATCCTGTCCTTCTAGGATAATGTCGGTATCCCATTATTCCGATGATGAGCCTGATTCAGTGCCAAAGAGGGTCAAGACGAACGTCCCTCTAGTGCTGAGTTTTTTGGAGGCGGACAAACAAGGAACCATACAGCCAAATGATGATGCTTTGGTGGTTACCCTTAGAATTGGTGGATACGATGTGAGAAGAGTCATGATTGACCAAGGAAGTGCAGCGGAAATTATGTATCCTGATCTCTTTAAGGGTCTGGGTTTAAAGCCTGAGAATTTGACTACCTATAGCTCACATTTGGTGAGTTTTGAGGGTAAGATGGTTGTCCCTAGGGGTCAGATCAGATTGCCTGTGCAAACCGGATCAGACGTGGTTGAGGTAGATTTTATCGTGGTAGATGCCTTTTCCCCGTATACGGCCATTATGGGCAGTCCTTGGCTGCACTCCTTGGGTGTCGCTTCCTCCACCCTTCATCAGAAGGTAAAATACCCTTCTGGAGGTCAAGTGCTAGAGATAGTGGAAAGCCAATCTATGGCTAGGTAATGTTTAATTGCGGCAATTCAGCACAAACCAGAGACTGGCATTTCGGCCAGTAAAGAAAATGATTTATAGCAGTTAAAAACCTCATCGTCACCGCTCGGTGGGCCAGCCAACGAGATGAAATGTGAAGACCTGGATAAAGTGATCATAGGGGACGACCTGGAAAGATTCTTTCAGGTTGAGGCTCGACTGCCCCTACAAGAGAAGGAGGAGTTGGTTGAATTTTTGAGAAGAAACGTAGACGTGTTCGCATGGGATGCCTACGAAGCTCCTGGTTTAAATTCGGAATTCATCTGCCATCGTTTAAATGTAGACCCCTCAGTCACTCTAAAAAAGCAGCCACCTCGGCGCTCTTCTAATGAACATGTAGAGGCAATCAAGAGTGAAGTGGTTAAACTTAAACAGGCAGGGGCTATTAAAGAGATATTCTACCCTTAATGGCTGGCAAATACCGTGGTGGTTAAGAAGAAGACAGGAAAATGGCATGTCTGTGTGGACTTTACAGATCTTAACAAGGCTTGCCCCAAAGATCCATTCCCTATGCCGAGGATAGATCAATTAGTAGATGCAACAGTAGGCCATCCTCGGATGAGTTTCCTGGATGTCTTTCAAGGCTATCACCAAATACCATTGACAATGGAAGATCAGGAAAAAACAGCTTTGGTCACTCCTGTGGGGAACTACCACTACAAAGTAATGCCTTTTGGCCTGAAAAATGCAGGATCAACTTACCAACGGATGATGACAAAAATGTTTGAATCACGGTTGGGAAACAATGTTGAGGTCTATATTAATGACATGGTTGTGAAGAGCAAATTAGTGTCCGAGCACTTAGCAGATCTTTCGAACATTTTTGAAATCTTGAGGCGGAACAGGTTGCGTCTGAACGCTTCTAAATGCTCATTTGGAGTGGGGTCAGGGAAGTTCTTAGGATACATGGTGACTCATAGGGGAATTGAGGTAAACCCAGATCAGATTAGAGCAATCAATAACTTGCAATCACCTCGGAATCCAAAGGAAGTCCAAAAGCTTACTGGGATGATGGCGGCTTTAAATCGGTTCATATCTAGGTCAGCGGAAAGATGTAGACCTTTCTTTCTTCTATTGCATAAATGGAAAGAGTTTCAATGGTCCGAGGAGTGCGTCACGGCATTCCAAGAGCTTAAACGCTACCTATCCCATCCACCCATAATGTTTAGCCCAGTGGTGGACGAAGTTCTCTTTGCCTACCTCGCCGTTGCTCTACATGCCATAAGCCTTGTGCTCATACGGGTGGACAATGGTATACAATGACCAGTCTATTATGTGAGCAAGTCACTTAACGAGGCTGAGGTGCACTATCTGCCACTAGAAAAAGCGATATTGGCTGTAGTGCATGCCACAAGAAAACTTCTCCATTACTTCCAGGCGCATACCATGGTTGTTCTAATTCAACTCCCCCTCAAGTCAGTGCTTAAGAACGCTGATTATACAGGGAGAGTAGCTAAGTGTGGTACGATTTTAGGGGCTTTTGATATAAAGTACATGCCTCGTACATCTATAAAGGGGCAGGTGCTCGTTGATCTGGTGGCCGAATTCGCTGAATGTCCTGATGAGGTGGAAATGGGAAGTGAGGCACTGGTCGAAAGGTTGGTCAGCATGGCCTCTATTCAGGGCCTATCGCTTTGGGAGTTATATGTTGATGGAGCAGCTAATCAACGGGGATTAGGAGTGGGGCTAGTACTAGTGTCACCTGAGAAGATTACTATCAAGAAATCTTTAAGACTGAATTTCTCAACTACGAATAATGAAGCAGAGTATGAAGCTTTGCTGAGGGGGATGGTGATGGTTCAAAAAATGGGGGGAAAGACAGTAAGGGTTTTTTCGGATTCGAAACTGGTTGTGGGACAAGTAAGAGGTGACCTAGAGGCATGAGATTCAAGAATGCAGGAATATTTAGGTCAAACCAGGAGTATACAAGAAAAGTTTGAAATTTTTTACTTGTCTCATGTTCCTAGAAGTGGGAACACCCATGCAGATTCATTGGCCACCCTTGCCACGTCCTCTGCCCAGGATTTGCCTCGGGTAGTGTTGGTGGAAGACCTATATACGCAAACTTTGCTGCATCAAGGTGCTCCTCGGATACATCAGATCACGCTGGGTCCAAGCTGGATGGATTCTATATCACTATTCCTGGAAAAAGATGTACTGCCTAAAGAAAAGTCTAAAGCTGATAAAGTGCGAAGGAAAGCTCCTCGGTTCTGGCTCTCTGAGGATAGAAAATTGTACAAGCGCTCTTTCTCTGGACCTTATTTGCTGTGTGTGCACCCAAAGGCATCAGAATCACTTCTAGAGGAATTACACGAAGGGGTTTGTGGAAGTCATACAGGAGGAAGATCACTATCTCACAGGGCTCTTACCCAAGGGTATTGGTGGCAAACATGCAAAAGAGGCGCAGGAATATGTCAAGAAATGCGATCAATGCCAGAGGTTTGCACCCAATATTCATCACCCTGGAAGGGTGCTCAACCCTCTTTCTAGTCCGTGACCTTTTGCTCAGTGGGGCCTAGATATTGTGGGACCTTTCCCCCAGGCAGTGGGGAACAAAAAATACCTCCTGGTATGCACAGATTATTTCATTAAATGGGTCGAAGCAGAGCCTTTAGCCAATATCAGGGATGTGGATGTTAAAAGGTTCATCTGGAAGAACATAGTTACGCGATTTGGGGTTCCCAACGTCCTCATCTTAGATAACGGTCTTCAATTTGACTGCAAAGCTTTTAGGAAGTACTGTTCTGATCTGGGGATAAAGAACAGGTATTCCACTCCAGCCTCTCCGTAAGGAAATGGGCAAGCTGAGGCTGTTAATAAGGTCATCGTGAACGGACTTAAAAAGAGGTTGGATGACGCCAAAGGAAGATGGGTTGAAGAGCTACCACACGTTCTTTGGACATACAGGACAACACTTCGGAAGTCTACTGGAGAGACCCCCTTCTCAATGACATATGGGGCTGAAGCTGTAATTCCTCTGGAGAGCGGTTTCCCTACCATGAGGTCTAGCTCATTCACCTCGGATGGAAATGACGAATTGCTAAAAAGGAACTTGGATCTAATTGAAGAACGACGGGAAAACGCTAGGGTGCAATTAGCCTATTATCAACACAAGCTAAAGCAAGGCTACGATATGAGTGTGAAGTTGAGACCATTGGCCCCAGGGGATTTGGTTTTGAGGAAAGTTGTGGGAAACACTAAAAACCCTGCTTGGGGAAAATTGGGGCCCAATTGAGAGGGACCATATCGCATCACGTCGGTAGTAGGGATAGGTGCATACTACTTAGAAGATTTAGATGAAAGAGCTGTACTTCATCCTTGAAATGTAAATAACCTGAAAAGGTACTACTATTGATAAGAAAAGTTATGCTATGTTTTCTTTTGCTTCTATGACATCTATTGAAATATTAAACAGAAACTAAGTTATGTCAGGTCCTCGGACCACAAACTTAGTGGAAATTAATATCCTAGGACATCTATTGAAATATTAAACAGAAACTAAGTTATGTCAGGTCCTCGGACCACAAACTTAGTGGAAATTAATATCCTAGGACATCTATTGAAATATTAAACAGAAACTAAGTTATGTCAGGTCCTCGGACCACAAACTTAGTGGAAATTAATATCCTAGGACATCTATTGAAATATTAAACAGAAACTAAGTTATGTCATGTCCTCGGACCACAAACTTAGTGAAAATTAATATCCTATGACATCTATTGAAATTTTAAACGAAAACTAAGTTATGTCAGGTCCTCGGACCACAAACTTAGTGGGAATTAATATCCTATAGTATCTTTGAAGTATTATACAGAGGCTAGTTTGTATTTAATTCACCTACCATCGGCTTGCTGAAAGTGAGTGTTCAAGAAATTTCCTTGAAATATAAAAAGGGAAAACTTCTTTGTATCACATCCTTAGATCATAATCATTGTGAAAGTAATTGATCTTGCCATCTCAAGGGATACCCTCAACGAAATATAAGTTGTATCCACATCTTTAAAACGTGATACTTAATGGAAAATGTTGATTTCTAAGACAGGTGTTGTCTTATTTTATAAATCATAGGTCAGTCTTATAATTATTAAATTAAAGGTCAGTATATTTCCCTGTATTGAGGTTCTGTTCGTTATATAAGTGTTGAGATATTCCTTGGAGGTGGAAGGACTTATTGAAGAACTTGATAAAAATAATAATAATAATAACACTTTTTAACAGGATTTGATGGTATGTCTTATCAATGTACTTCATTCCTTAATGATTTATGTAGAAGAAAGCGTAAAAGATAAGATGAAATAAAAACCATATATTCAAGTAGAACAATATTACTGAGAAATATAATAAGGAACAAACAATAGTGCCTCATGTATTATAAAAATTTGTCCTTCAATAAAAAAAAAAAGAAGAAGAAGAAAAATAATAACCAAGTTACAACCATTATAAATATCGTAAAACAAAAGAAAAACTAGTATAAAACTCAGGGTTTCAGCTTGATCTGAAGCTTGGGCTTGGGAGCTTGGTTAGCCGTCTCAGGGGTGATCTCTTTCTCTTTATCCTTAAGAGACTCTTGCGCAGGTAAAGTGACTAAAGCTAATTGCTTCTCAAAATCCTGAGAAGCTGACCCTGGTTGAGGGGCTTCAGTCACTTTATCCGAGAAGGGTCCCTTCTGGATCTCTTTTTCTTTAACCTGTTCTGGCTGGGCAGTAGAAGGAGGGTGCTGAGGAGGGGCTTCATTAATCGGTTGGGGCGCGAGAGGGACTGTCTCAGTCTGCTTCGAAATTTGCAGGGCTGAAGGGAAGATAATGCTCTCTGGTCTCCTCAGTCCAGATGAAGCTTCAACCCCAGCCCGGTTGAGAGCCTCTTCCTAAGTCTGGACACAGTAGGCATGACAGAGAGCGGGAACCTCAGCCCGAAGAGCGTCCTCGGTCTCAGCTACGCCGACGTCGTAGCCATGTTGCTCAGCCTCATCCCTCTCCTTCTCAGCTTTGACCTTATCTTCCTCAGCCTACAATTTGGCTTTTTCGGCCAAGTCCTTAAGCCTGTTAGCCTTCTCCAGCTGCTGCTTTAACGCTGCCATCTGCTCCTTGGCCGTAACCAACTGCCCCTTAACCTCATTGGCCAGTTTTCTTTGGCTCTCGACCTGGGTCTCAGTGCCTTTTAAGGCCGATTCAGCGCTCTTCCTAGCCTGTTCCTCCTCCTTTAATTTTTGCTTGAGATCAGCATTGCTGTTTTCAGCAATGGTTAGTGTCTGCACAGCAGCAACCCTTCTTTTTCTTTCATCATCCAGCTGCTGTGAGACGAAATGGTATATCTCCTAAATTCTGAAGGTGCTCTAAATAGCATTTTTTTTAAAAAAAAAAACAAACAAAAAGCAAAACAAGCACAAAAAAATAAATAAATAAATAAATAAAATAAAATATATATATAAATAACATGAAACAAGTGTTATACCAAATAAAAAGAAAAGAAAGAGACTGAGGGGGTAAAAATATATACTATTCCTAAAAATCGTTTGGTTTAAAGAAAGACTTCATTCCTCCTCAGTCCTCGTAGCTCCACCATATCCTTGGGGAGTAGGAGGGTCTCCTCCAACACTGAGGCCACGTGGCAACTGGCAACCTATACCCCCATTATAGTCTCTGATTGATGCATCATCAGTCAGAGGCTCACCACCAAGCATGGGGGCTAGAAGCCATGCTCGAGGTTCGGGCAGTTGAACCTCACCCCTCTCTGGTCCTCAGCTGGGGACATGACTAATTCTTTGTTGCTTCGTTGGCCTGTGGGCCTCTTCTTCACTGGAAGGATGAGTCCTTCCGGTTTCTATTACCTCCTTGCCCTTGGGCTCCTTTCTTCTCTTAGGGTCAGGTTGTTCAATCCTGGAGGGAGGGGGTGGTTGAAGGGCACGAAGAGGAGATTTAGGTGGGGGAGGAGAAAGTTTGGGTTGAGCAGACCTCCCAACCTCCCCCCTTCCTGGCTAGCTCTCCAATAACTCTTCAAGGCTGCGCTGAGGTTTCCTCTGGATGCCCATGTCTTCAGGTGTGTTTGGTGATGGAGAAGATTGATTGAAGACTTCGTAATCGTCTGTGGCAGAGGTGAGGTCCACAAAACCTTCTTCCTCTTGTTCAACTTCTTCTTCCTCCTTTACTTGGAAAACGAGGGGGGGGGGGAAGATGTTGCTGCTACTGCAAGGCTGGCAACGGGTAGTGGTTCTGTGAGCGGGGAGTAGCTGGGGAGAGGAACGCCTTGAGGGACTACGAACCCTTCGTAGGCGACACTAATTCTGCGGAGCCGAGGATCCTTTGCCCTTATCACGCACGAAGGAGCTTGGAATGCGCGTGATATGGGGTTGTAGCCAAGGATGAGGTGTGCTGCCCTAAGCTGACCGTCTGACTCGTTGACGTAAATTTCAGTTTGAAGAACCCTATCCAAGCTGGCTTTGTTAACTAAACGGAGTGAAGGCGTAGTGGCGCGGGGATCTACAATATCAGTAGGAACAATAAGGAATCATTTTAGTACCAGCAGACAACAGTGGGAGTACCAAACTTATGTAAAGTTAAACGTTAGAACTAAATGGTTAGTTTCCCACCTGGTTCACCCTCTTTAACTGAGCATGGTAGGCCATCATGCTATCGCCTAGAGAAGATTAGAAAATCTTCTTTTAATCCCTTGTTAGATACAGGAAGACACTGAATCAACCTAACCTCGGCTTGCCTGGATTTTAAATAATATCCTTGCTTTTTTAGGTGTTGAAGGTTGTAAATCCAGTTTATATCGTGGTGGGTTAGGTTTAGGTTCATTCTTTCGTTCAAGGCTTCTATACACCATAACTCCCTAAACATATTCGGCGCACACTGTGTAAGGGACAACCTAAAGTACCTCAGGTAGTTCCTGGTGAGGGTACCCATAGGAATGGTCATTCCCCCTTCTATGAAAGCAATCATAGGGATGACCACCTCATTTGTTTTCCTTTCATCGTACCACTCACCTTGTGCCGCATATCTAACGCCCACATGTGGAGGAATGTTATACTTAGTTCTAAAACTCCTCATTCCCTCCTCGATGTCTACTAACTCCTTAAATCTACCCATTCTCTAAGAAGTTCTATAAGGGAAATTTTGCAATAAAAGGAATAAGAGTTGTAGATAGTTCAGGAAGACTTACAGGTGTGTGAAATGGTCCTCGGACAGGATTTTGGTATTTGTAAACGCACAGAGGAGTGAGAAAAAGAAAGGAAATATCGGGTTCTAGAATAGCGCAATCGTTTAAAATGAAAAGAAACTGATTTGAAAGACTATTTATAATGGTGTAGAAATTGGGAGCGGGAATTTGCTCGCCCAAATTCCCAGAAAGCTCAACCGTCGTTGGATTCTCATCCAACCGTTGAACGTGGGAGAAAAAGGAGTTGCCAAAATTAAATGAAGGCACGCCCTGGGCACTGAAGAGTCAGGGATGAGTCACAAGGAGATAGACACGTATTGTTACGATTTGACCTAATGAAACCAAATCATAGGGCGGATCAGACGAGGGAATCAAAATCCTCCTTTTCTCCCGAGGAGCCGAAAAACAAGATTTTGAGGGGCTATTGTGGGGGCCAATTGATCCCATATGTTCAAATTGCATTGGAAAGGACTGGGCCCAATATCCAGTCTCATATGTACATACTGCATTAGAAAGGGCTGGGCCCAATACCCAGTCCGAGGATAAGAGAGTATCCGATGACGACCAGTAAAGGAAGAGATGAAAGTTGCATTCCGAAAAGAGGTAAAGAATGCCTATGTAGGATTTAACCGTGTCCGAGGACAACGGCCACCTCGGAACGTCTGTCCAAGGTGGCCAGTAGACTTATCAGTCTCTTAAGGTAACGTCTCGGACGAACCTTGCAACGAAGGGGATAAGAAAATATCAGATAAAGGATAAGAATGAGGGAAAACAAATATCTGGGAGTACTGTTGCCCCCGCATTAAATGCTGCCCAGCTAACTCTCTGGCCGCATTAATGTGGAGGTGATGCCTGAACAGTAAACAAGTAGCCTTACAGCTAAGAATGGAAGGTTCAAGAAGAGGCGAGGGAAGTAGAGAAAAATGACTCCCAACACCTGACCCACACGTGGATGGAGGAAATGGTGTAAAAAAAAAACCATAGTATATAATACAAAGAAAGAGAAAAAAGAAAGGGGGACGAAAAAAAGGAGACTAAAAAGAAAGAGAGAAAGGGAAAGAACATAAAGGTAGAAGAAATACTACAACATAAATGAAGAATTTAGTACTCTCAGTCATAATACTAGGGCATGTCCGAGAATACTTTCTGTATATGTACGAGTATAACTCTTTCCTTTTAACACTATAAACCAATATCTTTATCTTAGATTCAGACTAGCTTTTTCTCCCGCTCTCTACAAATTTATTGTTTGGGCTTTTTGGGCCTAGGTCCGTTCCTGTTCTAGGTCCAAGTCAAATCTGGTCCTTACATATATATATATATATATATATATATATATATAAGTTGAAACGTAACATTTATTGTTACTATGCTCTTGTTGAGCCAAATCAGCATTCCCGTCATTATCCTATTTCTTTTTAATTTTTCTGTAATTGTTTTTAACATTCACTTTTTTTTTTAATGTATACTTTTTCCCTCCTTTACCTTTTCATTTTCCCACTATCATCTACTTTAATATCACACTTCATTTTTACCTTCATCTTCCCTTATTTTGTCTCTTCTTACTCACACAATTTTACTATAAATTCGTCATTCTTTCTTTCATTTTTTTCATAATTTTCCCTCACAAAAAAGAGGTTATTTCTCTATCTCTCTCTCTCTCTCTCAATGTTTTGGTTTATTTTTTTATTTTTCTTGCATCTTTGCTTTAGATTAATAAATTTTTGTATTCTTTAAAACTCTACTTTTGGTTGATGCAATTTAATTTTGTATTTGAAGGTTTTTTTTTTTTTTTTTCTTGTTCTCGTGATTGTTTATCCTCATTTTGTTCCAAATAGTAATCTCTAATAAAAAAAAATATATAGTTCCATGAGCAAAAGCTCCTGTCAGCATAAATCTTACTATATATTGGTGATACATATATATAACACAACTTGAAGCATAATAACATAACAAATATTAATAATAAAAAGACCACTCTAAAAAAAATTATCACACTTAGCATGTGGGGCTGCGACTAGTGACTTTCTAATATTGGAGTATTAATAACTCATCAATACCATATGTTTTTGCATTAAATTTTTTTTTAAAATACTAAAACAATTTCAAACAAATTTTACTACAAAAATTTGACCAACTGATATGATCACAAAAATATAATTGGTATCACTTAATTAATGTAATAAATAAATATTCAAATTAATTTTTATGTTTTTCTTGAGAATAATTAGATTATCTTTTAAGTGTTTTTTTTTTCTTTTTTTTGGTTATGATAGAAGATATCTCCTTTTTTTTCTTTTTTTCTTTTTTTTTAATTAATGAGAAGATGACAGAAGATATATCAATCTATAAGGTTTATATAAGAAACTTATTGTATTCTAATTTCATTATTTTTGTTATTTTTAATTTTGGCTAAATACACCATATCCATATACATTGCCACCCACCAACTCGCAAGGTTCCACGTGCAAATGCTCACTAAAAGTTTTGCACTCTTTTCTGGGGACTTTTATAGTGTTGAAAGAAATCCTGAATTAATTTTAAAATGTTGAAAGAAATCTTGAATTAATTCAAATTTATTTCTGTGAATTTTAAGGAATATTAACTTATGGAGCAAATAGACATTTTATCACTTTGATTTTTTATTTTTTATTTTTATTTTTTAAGGTAAACAACTGCTTATTTATTGAAAATAAAAGTGTGATGGTTTTGGAAAATTTCTAAAAATTTCTTAAAGAAATTGAAAATCAATTCAATAGAAAAATTAGAAGATATAGAAGTGATAGATACCAAGAGAATGAATCTATTAGATTTAACTTATTTGTTAAATCTTAGAAATTATCGATAAAGCTACTCAACCATACTCACATACTTCTAATGGAGTGCATAAAAGAAAAAATAGCTCTAATTTAGTTAACAAATGCTATATTATTAGAATTATACGCACTCGTAAACCTTTCAATATAAGCAATATTAACTTCTTGTCATGTATGGCTTAAAGACCCTAAGAGCATCCACATTGGTGGGTGCAAAGTCTTGTAAAATGCAAAAAACTCTAAAATTTACACATTTTGGCCAAAAAAACACCCACATCAGTGGGTGTAAAAATGTGCATAAATGCATAATTGCTACAGTAACTGTGCATATATGCACGGTTACTGTAGCACTTGCATTTAATATTTTAGTAATTTTTTTTCTCTCTTTGTCTTTGTTGCTCTCACTCTCACCTCACTCTCCGTGATCAACATCAAACGGGCAACAGAGAATGACGATAATAAGAGAAACAAAACATTAAGGCAAGTTGGGTCAGCTTCTTCCTTGGTCCTAGATTCCGTTATGGTTCTCAAATCTCAATCCTTCAAAACGGTCCAGTTTCGCATCCCTGAACGATGAGGGGTCAAGGTCAAAGACCTTGCCATAACGTCTTCACATGGTGTGTTTTTCGAGAATACAACATCGCATGGAGCGAGGTGGAGCGCCGATTGCACCACCGTGCATGAGTGGGTTTCGGCTTGATGATTTGGCTTTCGAATTGAGTCAGTTTCGGCTTGAATGGTTTTTTGATCTTGGGTTGGTTTGATCTTGAATGGTTTGCCGATGGGGTAGTGATGATGATGGTGGTTAGGTCTGAAAGGGAGAGAGAGACAGTGAAGAAAATAATAAAAAATGGAAAAAGAATGAATATTCTATTGAATAAATGAATAGATAGACTGATATGGGTGTTTTGTAGAATTAGATGTGTAAAATAGAAAAACTAGTTTTTTTGTGCAAAATAGAAGGTAAATTTGCACCCACTAATGTGGATGCTCTAAGCATACCTAAAATAGGACTTAGGGTTGTTAGCTCTGCTTTTCTTAGTTATATAATTTAGAGTATAGATTATTTACATCAAATTGAAAAATAGTGGGGGTAAAAAAGTTCAAGAAAATCTTTTATCATTGTCATTCTTCTGCTTTTCCTTTACAAACACCAAAAAAAAAAAGAAAAAAAAAAGAATTAAAACCAAAGAAGTAAAAGAACTAAAGTAGAGAAAGATTCTAGATCATATTATAATGTTTCTATCTTGAGGAAAATCCTCTAAATCAAAAAGAAGTTTAGCATCACTTAATTCTATATTTTGGGAAAAAGTTGTAAACAATGAGACAGATTCATTAAATTTCAACAAAACCTACTTACCATCTGTTTGTAAAAGTCCTTACAAAGAAACTTAATTCAAATGGAATTATAGATAAGTTTAAAAGCTAAAATTGTTGCAAAAAGCTTTAAACAAAAGATGATGGTCAAATTTTTTTTTAGGACAAAACTTAGGTACGTGCATTATATTGCTAATTACTGATGTTGTATTATGTGATTTGAAAATTCATCAAATGGATGTAAATATGATTTTTTTTTTTTTTTTAATGGAGATTTATAAGAAGAAATTTATTAGACCAAACTAAAAGCTTTATATAAATTGGACAAGAAGACAGGGTATGTAACGTAACTAAATAAGTATATGGCTTGAAAAAGACCCTCAAAATAATGGCAAGAAAATTCAATAGTTAGAAGTCAAATGAATGTGACAAGTGTATCTAGTTTAAAATATTGGGAAAACTCAAATGTTATTGTTAGCCTGATAGCCTCTATAAGGATGATTTATTATGTGTGATTTTGATTTTCATGTTATAAATGAAACAAAAAATATGCTAGGAAGTCGTTATGATGTAACGTAAAATTTTGTAATATTCCTAACATTACTATACAATTTTTAGTATTTTTTAAGAGGAAGTTAGAAACCTTTTTTAAAGGGGTCTTATGCCTTGAGCCACCAAGATCATAAACTCCACTTAAGAGTCATGAAAACTTTTAAAAAGAATGGGGCAAATTATATTATACAATTGGATTTTTTTTTTTTTTTTTTTTGAGAAACAAAAAATAATCAGGGGAGAGAGCATGAGGTGAACTCTAATAATAGTACTTGGTAAATATTTCGTTTCTTTTCAACAAAAAAAATTAACTTTTGTGGGGGAGTAAAACCAAGGCCCGTGATCGAGGCCCAGGAATACCGTTTCATTAAAAGCACGCCCGAGGGGGAGAAATCGTTGAGACCTGTTGTAGGTAACAGTGGGGCGCGTAAGTGTCCGAGGAGGTTGGTCCGATAAGAATACCCTTCTCGGATGTGACGTCTATTGGAGAGAGGAGCTTCGGCTCCCCATTAATCCACTTTCCAGCGAGTCCCAGAATAAAAGACAGACTACCGACGTGTATAGAAGGGATAAGGATCCAGAAATATCTCAAGGAAAGGCTGCTACCACCGCATTAAATGCGTTGCAGCTGATTTCCTGGTCGCATTTATGTGGAGAAGACCCCTGAACAGTGTGGAAAGTCTCCTTTATCCCCAGAAAATCAGAGAGCTGGAGAAAAAGGAGGGGAAACTCAAGTACCGTGCTAGATGACAGACAAGTGGACGATGGGATCGAGCAGTGAAGGACTATATAATGGAACAAACCCTTCACAAAAGAAGGGGAAGAAAAAAAAAGAAAAAAGAGAGTACGGGAAGAACATTGAGAAATCGCTACTGTAGTATTTAGAAGAAAATAACCTAAAAGAGAGCACCTTGTCCAGGTTCATACCCCTCGGACTTGATCAGAACCCATCAAAATTGCCTCAACCTTACCCCTCGGACCTAAAGTCTTAGCTGCTTATTCGAGCGTTTTAGCCTCCTCGGCCAAGTACCCTAACCCCAATAACTGTCGCGAAAATCCGTTGGCCCAATTCTTCAACCCACTCTCTTACAAATTTATTGTATTGGGCTCATTGGGCCCATTCCCTGTTTCCATCAAGGTGTGGGCTACAATCTGTGACCCTACAATTGGCGCCGTCTGTGGGAAAGAATTAGCGCTAGTAGGAAGTTACGGCAGTTATGGCAGGTTCCGGACCGCAACAAGCCAGTCCGCCCCATGCAGAGTCAGTAAACGCCAATCAGCAAGATGAACTCCATAATCTTGAACGGGATAACCACGTAGATAACCAGCGTGAGGGTAGTTCGCGAGCGATCCATGCTGGGAAGAGCGGCTATCGACGAAAGAGCCATCTGGTGCAAGGACACGCTGACGAAAAGGACTTACAGCGTGAAATAGAAGGATTGAAAAAGAAGCTTCGTCGAGCACAACGAAATCGCACCCCTTCAAGTTCTGATATCTCCTCCAACAGTGAGGGGGAGGACAGTTACAGGAATTCTATAGAGACTCCCCCCAGTGAATCCTATTCCTATGAAGAAGAGCATTCTCACAAGAGAAGGAGAAAAAGTTCGTCTAGACGGGGAGTGGGAACCCAAGACATGAAGAAGGCTTTGACCCAAATTTCTAAGTCCCCCTTTACTAGGGGAATAGAAAAGGCAAAGCTTCCCAGACGTTTTCATCAGCCTACGTTCTCTATGTACAACGGGCGTACCGACCCTGTAGAACACGTGAGCCAATTCAGACAAAAGATGGCAGTCTACTCTCAGGACGAGGCTTTATTGTGTAGAGTGTTCCCCTCTAGCCTAGGACCGATGCCGATGAGATGGTTCGACGGGTTGAAGACTGATTCCATCGGCTCCTTTAAAAAGCTCACTCAATCATTCTGCTCCCGGTTTGTTACATGCAGCAGAGTTCCTCAACCCCTTGATTCCCTGCTGTCCATGACAATGAGGGAGGGGGAGTCTGTGAGATCATATGCCGAGAGGTATTGGGAGATGTTTAACGAGATTGATGGAGATTTTGACGAGGTCGCTGTCAGAACCTTCAAGGTTGGTCTGCCCTCCGATCATGGCCTGAGGAAGTCCCTGACAGGGAAACCGGTCACCAGCCTGCAACAATTAATGGATAGGGTGGACAAATATAAAAGGATAGAAGATGATCAACAACAGCAGCAACAAGGAAAGGGGAAAGATAAGCTTGTCCCACAAGAAAGAAGAGAGTTTAGGCCGGATAGGTACAGTAATAACCGGCCGAAAAGGGATTATGCCGAGCAGCAGACATCCAGCAACAGCCAAATAGTAGGGGCTGTATTCCGAGAGCCTGTGCACCAAGTCCTAGAAAAGGTAAAAAACGAACCCTTCTTCAAGTGGCCCAACAAGATGATGGGAAATCCAGAAAAGAGAAACCGGAACCTCTATTGTCAATATCATAGAGACCACGGCCATACCACCGAGGATTGTAGAAGCTTATGGGATCACCTGGACCAGCTTGTCCGGGAGGGCAGATTGAAACAGCTGTTGCACCATTCCAATAATCTGGGTAGCCATGCGGATACTCGGTCAGAAAGGGAGAATCCTCCTAGACCTCCAATTGGAATTATTAATGTCATCTTTGCGGCACCTGGCAGGACAGGGTCATGCCCCTCCAGAGTAATGTCGGTGGCTCGTCTGTACCCTGAGGATGACTCTCATGAGTCGAAGAGAGCTAAATCGAGCCGGTCCCTGGTCATGGGATTCTCGGACGAAGACAAGATCGGAACAGTTCAGCCACATGACGATGCTTTGGTAATTACCCTCCGAATTGGGGGCTACGATGTAAAGAGGGTAATGGTGGATCAAGGCAGTGCAGCCGAGATCATGTACCCTGACCTCTTCAAGGGGCTGAACCTAAGGGCCGAAGACCTGACACCTTATAACTCCCCTTTAGTAAGCTTTGAAGGGAAGATTATTATCCCGAAAGGGCAAGTCAGGCTGCCAATACAAACCGGAGCGGAGATAGTAGAGGTCGATTTCATAGTGGTGGACGCCTACTCCCCTTATACAGCAATTGTTGCAAGGCCTTGGCTTCATGCTTTAGGAGCAGTCTCTTCCACCCTGCATCAGAAGATTAAATACCCCTCTGGAGGCAAGATAGAAGAGATATTGGGTGATCAAACCATGGCACGGCAGTGCATGATAGCAGCTATCCGACATGAACCTGGAGCAGAATCTGAGGCTCAGGAAGAAGAGCTATAGCAATCAAAACCCCCAATGTTGTCCAAGGATGGGCTGTCCGAGGAGGCGAAATGCGAGGATCTTGTAAAGGTCATAATAGGAGATGACCCTGAGAAATTCTTTCAAATCGGATCTCAACTACCCCCGTTGGAGAAGGAGGAATTGATAGAGTTCCTCAAGCGAAACATAGACGTATTTGCATGGAACGCCTATGAGGCTCCAGGGATAGACCCAGACTTCATTTGTCACCATTTGAATGTTAATCCAGCAATGACCCCCAAGAAGCAGCTCCCTCGCCGGCCATCTAAAGAGCATGCAGAAGCAGTCCGTCAGGAAGTGATAAAGCTAAAGAAGGCAGGGGCTATCAAAGAGATCTTCTACCCAGAGTGGTTGGCAAACACGGTGGTGGTCAAGAAAAAGACTGGGAAGTGGCGAGTATGTGTTGATTTCACGAACCTGAATAAAGCCTGCCCAAAAGATCCGTTCCCCATGCCCAAAATTGATCAGCTGGTAGACGCCACAGTCGGCCATCCTCGGATGAGTTTCTTGGATGCTTTCCAGGGTTATCATCAGATACCTTTAGCATTGGACGATCAGGAGAAAACTGCTTTTGTCACGCCAGTGGGAAACTACCACTACAAGGTGATGCCTTTTGGTTTGAAGAACGCAGGCTCTACTTATCAGAGGATGATGACGAGGATGTTTGAATCATTATTGGGGAAAAGTATGGAGATCTACATAGATGACATGGTGGTGAAAAGCAGAAGAGCATCTGAACACCTAGAGGATCTTCGAGTCGTCTTCGAAATTCTCAGAAGCCATAAGCTACGCTTGAATGCCTCCAAATGTTCGTTTGGCGTTGGCTCAGGCAAATTCTTGGGTTATATGGTCACTCATAGGGGAATTGAAGTCAATCCCGACCAAATCAAGGCCATCACCAGTATGCGAACTCCTCGGAACCCGAAAGAGGTGCAAAAACTCACCGGGATGGCCGCTGCCCTGAATAGATTCATATCTCGATCAGCTGACAGATGCCGACCCTTTTTCCTGTTGATCAATAAATGGAAAAGCTTTGAGTGGTCGACGGAATGTGACGCGGCTTTTCAACAGCTCAAGGACTATCTTGCTCGGCCGCCTGTCATGTCAAGCCCTGAGCCGGACGAGGTCCTTTTTGCTTACATTGCAGTGGTCTCCTATGCAGTGAGTTTAGTATTGATAAGGGTAGACAACGGCGTGCAACGACCAGTATACTACGTGAGTAAGTCACTGCATGAGGCAGAAATACGCTACCTACCACTGGAAAAGGCCATATTAGCGGTGGTGCTTGGCACACGCAAGCTGCCTCATTATTTCCAGGCGCACACAGTGATCGTCCTTACTCAACTCCCACTAAAAGCCATACTTAAAAGTGCAGACTATACGGGAAGGATAGCCAAGTGGGGTACAATTCTGGGAGCTTTCGACATTAAGTACATGCCTCGCACCTCAGTTAAAGGCCAGGTACTGGCCGACTTGGTGGCAGAATTCACCGAACCGGAAGCGGATAGTCAACTATCATTAGAGGAAAGAGGTGCAAAACTAGCCTGTAGTATCACCAGGTGTCCCCCTCCGACGTGGGAAGTATATGTAGACGGAGCATCAAACCAAAAAGGAGCGGGTATTGGGCTAGTGTTGACATCAACAGAGATGATCACCATTGAAAAGTCGTTAAGATTAAACTTTCCTGCCACGAATAACGAAGCAGAGTATGAAGCACTACTGGAAGGAATGACTATGGTCCTGAAGATGGGAGGAAAGTCCATTAACCTCTTCTCGGACTCAATGCTAATTGTGGGACAAGTCAAGGGAGAATTTGAAGCCAAGGATGAGAGAATGCGAAGCTATCTTAGCCGAGTGAAAGCCATGCAAGTGGAGTTCGAATCTTTTAGCTTGTTACATGTCCCAAGAAGCGGTAACACGCATGCGGACTCCTTGGCCACTCTTGCAACCTCCTCGGCACAGAATTTACCTCGCCTAATCCTTGTTGAGGACCTGCATCGACCCTCAATAATAGCAAACGTAGTACAGATCAATCAAGTAAGGATGGGGCCGAGTTGGATGGACCCCGTCGTGCAGTTCTTAAAGGATGACATTCTACCCGAAGAGAAAACGGAAGCCGACAAAATAAGAAGGAAGGCTCCTAGCTATTGGCTATCACAGGATGATAAGCTATACAGGCGTTCCTTCTCTGGACCTTATCTACTCTGTGTTCATCCCGATCAAACGGAATCGCTTTTGGAGGAAATGCATGAGGGAATCTGTGGAAGTCATACTGGAGGCAGATCCTTGGCGCATAGGGCCATTACTCAGGGTTATTGGTGGCCGAACATGCAGAGAGAAGCTTTGGAGTACGTCAAAAAGTGCGATCAGTGTCAACGATATGCACCAGGTATACACCAGCCCGGAGGAATCCTCAATCCGATATCTAGCCCATGGCCATTTGCTCAGTGGGGCTTAGACATCGTCGGACCATTTCCTAAGGCTGTGGGAAATAAAAAGTATCTGATAGTTGGTACTGACTATTTTACCAAATGGGTTGAAGCAGAGCCCCTGGCTAATATCCGAGATGTGGATGCAAAAAGATTTGTCTGGAGGAACATTGTTACTCGATTCGGTGTCCCACGTGTACTCATCACAGATAACGGACTCCAGTTCGACAGTAAAATGTTTAGAGACTACTGTGGAGAATTGGGGATCACTAACAGATATTCTACTCCGGCTTACCCCCAAGGGAATGGGCAGGCTGAAGCTGTAAATAAAGTCATACTCAGCGGATTGAAGAAAAGACTGGATGAAGCGAAAGGCAGATGGGTGGAGGAACTCCCACATGTACTTTGGGCATATAGGACCACACCTCGGAGGTCCACCGGAGAGACCCCCTTCTCAATGACCTATGGAGTTGAAGCAGTTATCCCCTCGGAGACTGGGTTCCCAACGATGAGAACAAGGTCATTCAATCCAAAGGACAACGATGAAAACTTGGCGAGAGATCTGAACTTGATCGACGAGAAAAGGGAAAACGCAATGGTCCAATTGGCCCATTACCAACAAAAGCTGAGGCAAGGTTATGATGCCCATGTCAAGGCAAGGCCTTTGGTCCCAGGTGACCTGGTACTGCGAAAAGTCGTGGGCTCAGCAAAAAATCCGGCTTGGGGAAAACTAGGGCCAAACTGGGAAGGACCATACTGCATCACCTCCAACGCAGGCATTGGGGCATATTACTTGGAGGACTTGGATGGGCTTGTAATACCTCGCCCTTGGAATGTTAATAATCTGAAAAGGTATTATTATTAATAAACTTATGTTTGATCAAAATTTGCTCTTTATATTCAATATATATACCTCTTTCCATACCTCTTGACGTTCTGTGAAGTGTTTAAACTTAAATCCAATCATGCATGAGTCCTCGGACCGGATGATTTGGGTTAGTTAACACCCTCACTGCTCTTTGAAGTGTTTAAACTTAAATCCAATCATGCATGAGTCCTCGGACCGGATGATTTGGGTTAGTTAACACCCTCACTGCTCTTTGAAGTGTTTAAACTTAAATCCGATCATGCACGAGTCCTCGGACCGGATGATTTGGGTTAGTTAACACCCTCACTGCTCTTTGAAGTGTTTAAACTTAAATCCGATCATGCATGAGTCCTCGGACCGGATGATTTGGGTTAGTTAACACCCTCACTGCTCTTTGAAGTGTTTAAACTTAAATCCGATCATGCACGAGTCCTCGGACCGGATGATTTGGGTTAGTTAACACCCTCACTGCTCTTTGAAGTGTTTAAACTTAAATCCGATCATGCACGAGTCCTCGGACCGGATGATTTGGGTTAGTTAACACCCTCACTGCTCTTTGAAGTGTTTAAACTTAAATCCGATCATGCACGAGTCCTCGGACCGGATGATTTGGGTTAGTTAACACCCTCACTGCTCTTTGAAGTGTTTAAACTTAAATCCGATCATGCACGAGTCCTCGGACCGGATGATTTGGGTTAGTTAACACCCTTACTGCTCTTTAAAGTGTTTAAACTTAAATCCGATCATGCGCTAGTCCTCGGACCGGATGATTTGGGTTAGTTAACACCCTCACTGTTCTGTGAAATGTTTAAACTTAAATCCGATCATTCACCAGTCCTCGGACTAGATGACTTGGGTTAGTTAACGTCCAAATTGTTCCATGAGGTGTTCTCATTTAAGTCCCATCCCTATTTTTAACGTTCAAATATGGGCAAGTGAATGTCTCAGATTTCCCACTTAATGGTGTTTAGCTAGTTTGTCAATTTCCAGGCCTTCTTAGTCAAGTTAGGCGTTCGTTTAACACAAGCCCAAAAAAAAAAAAAAAAAAAAAAAAAAAAAAAAAAAAAAAAAAAAAAAAAAACGCAATGACAGCAAAGAGATTTAGTACTACTTGATATGATACGTAAAAGGAAAAGAGTGCATTTTCATTAATGACTGAAACAAAGTACAAATCCTTGAAATAATAAGTATAGAAAACAAAAAGAAAACGTTAACATAAATGTCCTAGGCCTTGGTCTTGAAGTCTTGGTGGTCTTGGCGGTCGGCTACTTGTTTGGATTGCGAAGGGGCAGCATCCAAAGCATCACTCTGGGAGGCCTCAGCGCTTTCCCCCTGACCAGACTCTTGAAGTGGGGCTGTAGGGATTTCCACAGAAGCTGGAAGATCTTGGTTGATCACAGGAGCTTCAGACACTGAGGCTGGCTGCTCTGGGGGAGGAGAATCGGAACCTGAGAGCGGTTGGATTTCAGGATCATAATACACGCTCTCAGGCCTCCTAAGAATAGAGTCAGCAGGAACCCCAGCGGCGTCAAGGGCTTTTCCCCAAGTGACGTCGCAGTAGTCCCTGGCAACGGAGGCAAACTCCTCAGTTAATCTGCTCTGAGTCTCCTCCACCCCCAGAGCATAAGAAGCTTGTTTCTCAGCCTCGGCTGCTTCTTTCTGTAGCTGCGCAGCTTCCTTGGCCTGACGGAGCTCTTCACGCAGACCTATCACCATCTGCCTCTCCGTCTCTAAATTGATCTGGCAGAGGTGCAGCTCACCGCGAATAGTCTCCGCCTGCTTCTCTATATTATTCCTACCAGCCTCAGCGCTGGCCTTATCTTGGTTAGCCTTCTTCACTTGCTCGGCCAACTGCTTCTGCTGGGTTCTAAGCACGCTTAAGTTGTCCTCCGCAGCATCTCGGGCCTGGTAAGCAGCCCTCGTCTCATCGCGAAAGCGCTTTGCCCATTCGTCGGCCACGTGCACCTGTTGCGCGACCTATTAAGCAAAAAGAAGAAACGTCTTAAACCTAAAAAAAGGAATAATAATAACACATAAATAAGATTCTTTTTATATATAACCAACTTACCATGGCCAAGTCCCTTTTCATCGAAAGGACCAGATCAGGATAGTCAATGCTCCTGTACGCCGCCAGGTCCGAGGGAAGGAGGAGGGGTTGTAGCAGAGCGTCGGCCAGACGACCTGCATGGCCACCTCTATAATGCCGAAGAGAGGCGTCCATCCTAATGGGGCCGCCGTCGACCTCCAACTCGGGTGACCAAGTTTGTGGCGGCTGACGAACTCGGGCCGCAGGTCTCTCCTCGTGGCTCTCCACGGAGTGGGACCTCCTGCTCCTTCGCTCTGGTGCAGGCCTGGCCTGTTTGTTGCCCCTTGATGGGCCTAACCCGCCCTCCTCGGCAGGCTCCATTGGCCTCTTCCTTCTTAAATCTGGATTCGGTTTGAGCCCAAGATCAGCAGGAACTTGGGGCGGAGGAGGAGGAGGGTGTGCAGCCTGTACGGACTTGCCTTTATCTTGAGAGGGCGGCCCCTTATTCCTGCCCATCATCAGTTCTTTCAAAGACGGCTCGGTCCGGGGGGCCATGTCTTCCTCCTCGTCAGTCGAATCGGCAATGTAAGCAATCACCCGATCCGGAGGGTGCACGCTTGACTGCTCGTCCTCCCCTTCCTCGGCCTCCGATATGTGTACTCTTTCTTCTTCGAATCTGAACTCGTCAATCTCAAGTTCAAGAGAGGAGGAGGAAGCTGTCACCTCTCGGAGTACGGCCCCACCAAGCGCTACGTCGCGTAGTGGTTCGAAGGCAAGGGGGATCCCCTGTGGAATGGGGTGGTCGACCGGAGGAAGATCGTAGTCGGCAAGGAAGTTTGGCCGAGACACGTCAATGCGGGCCAAGCGATAGTCTCCCGCTCGGATAGAGTTGCCGACGTCTAAAAAAGACCGAGAAATGGGCTCAAAGTCCAAAATGAGGTGGACCGCTCTTAACTGCCCGTCTTCGTTCACAAAGATCTCTGACCTCAGCAAGTAATTCAATGCTGGGACGTTGATTAGGCTCAGCTTCGGATTGGTGAGGAATTTGTCTAGCAAAGAAATAAACCACGTTACTAAGCCTCGGCTATAAAAAAAAAACGTGCAATAAGCTATACTCGCATAAAATAACTAAATAAATGAACAAAGGATACGGAACAATCCCTAGTGCTAAAGTTAGAAGTCCTAGGTCTAAAGTGCTCCACCTGGTGTCCCGGCCTTGGTTGGGCAAGCTAAGCCGTCGCTCCAAGGCCCCGACAGGATTAAGTAGTCGTCTTTCATCCCCTTATTTGACTTGGGAAGGCAGGACACCAGTTTCACCACATTGTTACGGGACTTAAGGTAAAAACCCGCCCGGGACTCAATATGGCCTTCGTATAGGTGGGCGACGTCGTGCCACGTCAGTCCTAGCCTCAGGTGCCGGTCCAAGGCGTCGATTGACCCTAATACTCTAAAAAAGTTGGGGGCACACTGATGGGGGCACAACCTATGGGCGCGAAGGTAGTCCCGTGTGATCCTACCCATGGGGACGGTCATTCCCCCTTCTATAAAGGCAATCATAGGGATGACCACCTCTCCTCTTTTCCGTTCGAACTCCACCCCCTCTATGGTGCAATGGCGCACCATCACCTCCTGGGGAATATGATATTTCTCCTTGAACAGCTCTACTTTGGCCGGAGTGTTCACTAAACGCTCGAATCTACCCATGGTTAGTCTCTATAAGACGCTATGGTTAGCCGAGAAGGTTAGCCGAGGATATAATGGTAGTCGGAGTGCGAATCTTACGAAAGGATGAACGCGGATTGCTTCTCTGATCGCCGGAGTCAAGCTCTCTCTTTCTTGTGACGGATTGATAGGCGCTTGGATACGAACACGGAAGTTGTAAGCTCTAATAAGGAACCGAAAGTAATGCCTGGAAGCTTTTATAGTGGGAAATGGGAAAGGGAAAAGCCACAATCCCGCCCAAATATTGAAATTGTAATCTGGACCGTAGGATTCGCATTCCGCCGTAGGATACCTGGTTGAAACGGACTTCCCAGCATTCAATGATGATTGTGCGAGTTCCCAAGCGTCAGAAGCCCTTGCGAAATGGCAGAAATGGCCCTTACACGCGCCTAAATTTAACTACAATAAAGGACTACATCGTAATTACATTTATATATCAAAATCCTAATTTTCCTCCTCGGATCAGAAGGAAAAGTTAGAATTTTGAGGGGCTATTGTGGGGGAGTAAAACCAAGGCCCGTGATCGAGGCCCAGGAATACCGTTTCATTAAAAGCACGCCCGAGGGGGAGAAATCGTTGAGACCTGTTGTAGGTAACAGTGGGGCGCGTAAGTGTCCGAGGAGGTTGGTCCGATAAGAATACCCTTCTCGGATGTGACGTCTATTGGAGAGAGGAGCTTCGGCTCCCCATTAATCCACTTTCCAGCGAGTCCCAGAATAAAAGACAGACTACCGACGTGTATAGAAGGGATAAGGATCCAGAAATATCTCAAGGAAAGGCTGCTACCACCGCATTAAATGCGTTGCAGCTGATTTCCTGGTCGCATTTATGTGGAGAAGACCCCTGAACAGTGTGGAAAGTCTCCTTTATCCCCAGAAAATCAGAGAGCTGGAGAAAAAGGAGGGGAAACTCAAGTACCGTGCTAGATGACAGACAAGTGGACGATGGGATCGAGCAGTGAAGGACTATATAATGGAACAAACCCTTCACAAAAGAAGGGGAAGAAAAAAAAAGAAAAAAGAGAGTACGAGAAGAACATTGAGAAATCGCTACTGTAGTATTTAGAAGAAAATAACCTAAAAGAGAGCACCTTGTCCAGGTTCATACCCCTCGGACTTGATCAGAACCCATCAAAATTGCCTCAACCTTACCCCTCGGACCTAAAGTCTTAGCTGCTTATTCGAGCGTTTTAGCCTCCTCGGCCAAGTACCCTAACCCCAATAACTGTCGCGAAAATCCGTTGGCCCAATTCTTCAACCCACTCTCTTACAAATTTATTGTATTGGGCTCATTGGGCCCATTCCCTGTTTCCATCAAGGTGTGGGCTACAATCTGTGACCCTACAACTTTTATTCAAAAAAAAAAGTTGCTTCTAAGTCCAACCTTTCGAAGCAAGCCACGGAAAAGATCCACTCCAATTTCCGAAACAATATTGTGAAAAGAGAAAAGCAAGAATAATAGGTTTTGAAAGTCAAAAGAGAACATCCTAAGTACATAAAAATGTCTAGCATAACTAACAATTCTGAATATGCATTAACCAAACTTTAGGACACCTTAAACTTATGTAAGAAGATTTATCAAATATTCTGAAACAATTTTGTGTGTTTCAAATGTAAAACTACCATCACTGCAAGCAACCCATCTTTGAAGCTTGAATACGCACTTAGAATAATAGCAACATTAATAATAGAACATTGAATTCGGCAACCATTTGCTTTACCTGCAAAAATTCCTGTATTTTACTTGGATAATTGAATTAATTAACTTGAGTCAATCTATTTTAATCCAACATTCTTGTCAAAACACACAGAAGTATCTTAAAAAACAACCATATTCCAGCAAACAAATTTTAACCATCCCAAACATTAAAGAAGATAACACTAATGAAAATCATCGGTTGACTTAAAGAGTACATAACATTACACGTTTACAGAAAGTAGACAATTATCAGTACAGCTGAACATAAATCACACTGCATACTGATTTAACAACAATGAAGCCTTGCTTCCAATTTCGTAGTTGCCAAATCCTCATACTAATTCCAAACGATAGCTTAATTCATTACATACATATAGAATTCGTTCACATCACCAGCAACTGAGGACGCATTACCAGTGCTCATCTACATTATACACAGAAGTGACGGTACAGTAATCTACCATAGTTGTTTGTCTCTGTAATGGAGTCTGTCCGGAGGTTGTTAAAATCTTGATCATAATCTTGAATCTCATTATTCTACTATTCTAAAACGTCAATGACTTAAACTGCAATTAGAGTCTTCTAAGAATAGAGGATTTTAAAAAATCCCAACCCAGATTGTGGGGGGAGAGTAACAATCCAGGTTCCAATGACTGTAAGTCAGGAAGCCATAGGCCTTTGAATGTAAAAGACCATATGTCTGTGGTTTGAAAAAGAGTAGAAGACTACTAACTCTGTTTGACTTGGAAAAGGCTATAAGTCCAAGTCTGTTTGAGTTGAAAAAGAGTGAATCTCTTCAAAAAGAGACTTTGGAGAATGTTTGCGAATGTAACTGGGAAGAGGAAGAGCTCCCATTTTCAGCAAAATCCTCAGAATTTTGGTGGAACGTACCGATACATACTAGACTTCAGAGAATATTAATAAATCTTTGAGTTTTAGCTGTCTTCAAGGAATATTCAAACTTTGTTTTGAACCTTTTAAGAAACAGTATTCTTTTGACAAAGAGTTTTAACAATTCTTTTTTTCTTTATGAGGAAAAACTTTTTTTTCTTGTTAAGTTCTTTCCTAGAAAGATTAATAATTCTTCTGATTTTAGCCTAATTATTTATCTATCTAAATCATTGACGTTTTTTTAGTTGTAGAATTTTGTGATCTTCAATCCTATGATCAGATCCGAAGACCCTCACACAGATGATGAAACCATTGGCTTGATGATCTCTTCAAGCCTCACAAAACCTTGATACTCTTGCTCGGACTGTTGTACATAAAAACAATGCAAGGTTAGTTTTTAGAAAGACAAATAAACCACTTTGAACAAGTTAAGATGTACCGCAAAGGAGTATAACAAGTCATGAGGTGCAAATTAACACAAATTAAAACATCCTGGAAAAACTTGCCACAATAAAACATCTTGAGAGTTTTGACGTACCTGTGCATTGGCACCTGACCCACCGCATGACCCATTGTCCATAAAAGAGGCCATGTTTTTCAGGGTCTCATCACCAACAGCAAGATTATTTTGACTCAAAGATGCGTTACTAAAGTACTCATCAGGCTCATTCGTGCCATATTGGTTACACACCTCCCAATGACAATCATTGGCAGAAGGGTGATAGGTGAAAGAAGAATATGACTCTCCTTGCACTTGTGAGTGAAATGGGGATAACATGTTGCCAAGTAGTAGTGGCTCTGGAGAGACGGAGAACATATCCAAGCGTGCCTCCACCTGCAAATCAACCAGATGTTAGAAACATAAATAAATAAGATAGGTACTAAACCAGTTAACTACCCTTTCTCACCTTATCAGATGTGACTACTTCCCCTTGATTTCTATCAGCATAAGTGTTGTAACCATCGTTCTTGTACTCAATGGGTGTTTTAGTGTTTGATGTTATTCCATCATAATTTTTCGCAGGAGAAAATCGAAAACTAGTGGGATAATTCTCAGCTTCACAGCCTAATTCTGGAGGCACTGAAGCTGGTGCTTCCATAGACTCTGCTTCTTTAAGAGGAGCTTTGGCTATGGTACGAGAAGGAACAACAGGTGTAACGGGGGTTGAATTTGATGGAGAGAAAAAAGAGTCGCACTCTGATTGCCCTGGTGGACTGATATAGTCTGTTTCATAGGCTTCCCAGCTATCCAGATCCAGGTCAACCTGATGGAAGAAAAATGAATAACCAAGTATATGATTAGTTATCTGCGCTTCTGATTCCCCAAATAATAATAACAATGACAAGTCTTGAGGTGCAAATTAACAAGACTTAAAATATTCTGGAAAAATTTGCAAGATCAAATAATAAACAACATCTTAGAGTTTTCACTTACCTGTCCATTGGCATCTGACCCACCGAAAGACCCATTGTCCATAAAAGAGGCCATGTTTTTCAGGGTCTCATCACCAAAAGCAAGATTATTTTGACTCAAAGATGCGTTACTAAAGTACTCATCAGGCTCATTCGTGCCATATTGGTTATACACCCCCCAATGACAATCATTGGCAGAAGGGTGATAGGTGAAAGAAGAATATGACTCTCCTTGCACTTGTGAGTGAAATGGGGATAACATGTTGCCAAGTAGTAGTGGCTCTGGAGAGACGGAGAACATATTCAAGCGTGCCTCCACCTGCAAATCAACCTGATGTTAGAAACATAAATAAATAAGATAGGTACTAAACCAGTTTACTACCCTTTCTCACCTTATCAGATGTGACTACTTCCACTTGATTTCTATCAGCATAAGTGTTGTAACCATCGTTCTTGTACTCAATGGGTGTTTTAGTGTTTGATGTTATTCCATCATAATTTTTTGCAGGAGAAATTCGAAAACTAGTGGGATAATTCTCAGCTTCACAGCCTAATTCTGGAGGCACTAAAGCTGGTGCTACCATAGACTCTGCTTCTTTAAGAGGAGCTTTGGCTATGGTACGAGAAGAAACAACAGGTGTAACGGGGGTTGAATTTGATGGAGAGAAAAAAGAGTCGCACTCTGATTGCCCTGGTGGATTGATATAGCCTGTTTCAAAGGCTTCCCAGATATCCAGATCCAGGTCAACCTGATGGAAGAAAAATACATAACCAAGTATATGATTAGTTATCTGCACTTCTGATTCCCCAAATAATAATAACAATGACAAGTCTTGAGGTGCAAATTAACAAGACTTAAAATATTCTGGAAAAATTTGCAAGATCAAATAATAAACAACATCTTAGAGTTTTCACTTACCTGTCCATTGGCATCTGACCCACCAAATGACCCATTGTCCATAAAAGAGGCCATGTTTTTCAGGGTCTCATCACCAACAGCAAGATTATTTTGACTCAAAGATGCGTTACTAAAGTACTCATCAGGCTCATTCGTGCCATATTGGTTATACACCCCCCAATGACAATCATTGGCAGAAGGGTGATAGGTGAAAGAAGAATATGACTCTCCTTGCACTTGTGAGTGAAATGGGGATAACATGTTGCCAAGTAGTAGTGGCTCTGGAGAGACGGAGAACATATCCGAGCGTGCCTCCACCTGCAAATCAACCTGATGTTAGAAACATAAATAAATAAGATAGGTACTAAACCAGTTTACTACCCTTTCTCACCTTATCAGATGTGACTACTTCCACTTGATTTCTATCAGCATAAGTGTTGTAACCATCGTTCTTGTACTCAATGGGTGTTTTAGTGTTTGATGTTATTCCATCATAATTTTTTGCAGGAGAAATTCGAAAACTAGTGGGATAATTCTCAGCTTCACAGCCTAATTCTAGAGGCACTAAAGCTGGTGCTACCATAGACTCTGCTTCTTTAAGAGGAGCTTTGGCTATGGTACGAGAAGAAACAACAGGTGTAACGGGGGTTGAATTTGATGGAGAGAAAAAAGAGTCGCACTCTGATTGCCCTGGTGGATTGATATAGCCTGTTTCAAAGGCTTCCCAGATATCCAGATCCAGGTCAACCTGATGGAAGAAAAATACATAACCAAGTATATGATTAGTTATCTGCACTTCTGATTCCCCAAATAATAATAACAATGACAAGTCTTGAGGTGCAAATTAACACGACTTAAAATATTCTGGAAAAATTTGCAAGATCAAATAATAAACAACATCTTAGAGTTTTCACTTACCTGTCCATTGGCATCTGACCCACCGCATGACCCATTGTTTTTCAGGGTCTCATTGTCAACAGCAAGATTATCTTGATTATTAAGAGGACTGATAAGAGTTGAATCCTCAGAGATATTGGGAGTCAAAACGTCAGGAGCGATGGGGGATAAACTTGATGCAGTGTCCCCTAGAGACGGAACATTGGACATATTCAAAAATTCTGCCACATTAAAATAATCCTGATGGAAGAAACATAAGCGCACAAGATAAGTACTTGATTAATTTATAGTACTTCTCAATTCCAAAAATAAAAACATAGAAAGTGTCTTATGACGAACTAAGTTCCTATTACCTCAGTATATGTCAGTTCAGCTTGATAAGAGTTGTTGTTGTTGTTGTTACTCTGAACAGGTAATGTAACATCAGACATCATTTCATCAGAAATTTCAGAATAACAAGATTGAATACTTGTTTGAAGAGTTTCAACTTGCACTTCTGATGCTGGAGATAAAGGAGCCAGTGCTGGCTTGGACTTCGCAGATCCACCATTTTTACTCTTTTCTTCATTATTGAATAAGCGGCAGACGACAAAGGGTTTCTGCATAAAGTAAAGCACCCAAGTGAATTGGGTGAACGTAACATCGTTGCCTGATATATACAACAAATTGAGTTTCCACAAAAATGCAAATAACAGTATGCAAATATGTGTCAGAAATGTTATAACTAATAATAATGAAATAGTGGAGGTTGTCCAACAAAGACATTTGTTATATAATAGGTGTCAGTTTAAGGAAGCGCCTTCAGTAAAGCAAAAGCAAACTAACGATAAAGGAATTTACATAAATTTTGTTTTGAGTCCAGTGAGGGGAATCCTGCAGTGATTAAAAAAAAATTGTGATTTGGGGCCTAATAGAAGCTCATTCACAAAACATACAAACAAATAAAGCCCTGGTTCCAAAATTTGGGAGTTCTTACCAATAATGAATATAGATTAGTAATTAGGGGTGGCAATTTGTGTTCGCGTGTCAGATTTGCGTCGTATCGACTCATGAATATTCGACTATATGTGTCGACCTTAACCGACATGTTTATTAAATGGGTCAAGATTCATCAACCCTAATACAACCCATTTATTAAATAGGTCAGTCGAGTTGACCTATTTATTAGATTTTATCAAAATGAAAAGAAAAAAAAATAGTATTAACCATTAACCAAATTAATATGAATTATGAAAAATCAAACAAATAAATATTTTTAATATAAAAATCAGAACTAACGAATAACTGTATCACAAATAATTATTCAAAACTAAAACATATCTCAATATCACAAATAATCAAATCATAATATGTCAAAGAAAAATAAACCACAACAGGTTAGATAGGTCAAGCAGGTTCTATATGATGGACACTTACCCAACTCGTTTATCAAACGGGTTAATCGTGCCAACCCAAATATGACACGAACCCATTAAGCCTTAACCCATAACCTATTAATTCCGTGTCATGTTGTGTCAAGTTCGTAGGTCGTGTCCAATTTTGCCACCCTTAGTAGTAGTGTACCCAACCAAAATCTACTATTAATTATATGAATTATAACCACAAACAGTAACATAAACATAAAAAACCCAAATCCTTAATACATCAAGGTGTTCTAGCCATTAATTCACTTGGCAAACCATTGTGTTATGATTCTCACACACAACACAAAAGCTACACTAACACTATTTTATAACACACAAAAAGTGGAGTTTAGATGCACTTGGCTAATTGCTTTAAAAATATTTTTAAAAAAGAAAAAGAACAGGAAAAGCTTTCTTTTTTTGGTGTGAAACTGACCAAAATAAGCTCAAAAAACTGACTTTCAGGGTTGAGGGGAAATGGCCCTTAGATTTAATCGCATTAGTAGAGGTTTGGCAAGTTATAATAGTAATTGTGTATTATGAAGTTCTAGAGAATCATAAAAGCCAACAGCCTACCTATTTAAAGTAAGGATAACTCGCTTAATTCACCAACTAAACATATCAAGAGATCATTAATTCAGCAAGAATGTTAATTCTCACTTAAAATTAACAAATTTAACAGCTTCCACAACCCTTTTTAATTGAATCAACCCACTTTAAAGTAACCTCCAATGATTTTGAAGGCAAAACGATCTTAAATCAACACAAAAAATGAAAGGCAAAATAAACATAAGAAAATTTCTCTTGAGCAATCAAGAAAAAACTTTCAGGTCAATATCACATCAATTAAATAAACTGAAAAGCAAAAGCCAACCTGACCAGGGTGTGTTCCATCAAACTCATCCTGGCTTGTGCGGTATTCATGCATCACCCACTTGGTCCCTTCTCCGTTAGGAGTACGCCCTCTATGGTAGACTAGAGTCTTTTTCATTCCAATCAAATTCCCTCTGGACCTGATTTCCCTATCTTTACCAGTTGCTTTCCAGAAACCTTCCATGGTTGTCCTGTTCTTCCGATTCCCATTCTGATGCTTCAGGCTCTGTGCGTTGAAGCAGAACCACTCTTGGTCCTTTGAGTCTATACCACATATATCTACATTCCAGGAAGCCAGACTCAACACAAAATTTTGACACCCAAAATGAGAAATTCACATAAGCATTTATAAATATTATTATTTGCTCAACGATGAGATAATCATATGGGCATACTAAGCAAATGTACTATTACTTACAAAAATTTATGTTGCAAGACCAAAAAGTCACAAAACAATGAAAGTCAAATAAAAGTTCTTACAAAGAGTGATTCATACTTTTGTTATCGAAGTTAACAAAAAGGAAAAATAATAGCACCACCAAAATAATAGTACTACCAAATTCAACATAGCAAATAAATATACTGAAAAATTAATAAAATGGAGTTACATATGCAAGGTTTAAGATAAGAAAATCAAATGATCATATTGAGTCAGTGCTAAATCATACTTTGTAGTCAAACAAATAAAAAATCAATTTTCTTGTTACAATTATACAAAAGAAATACTACTAACCAAAATTCAATCATTTTTTTTTTCTGGGTATGTAAATTTGTAGGAAAAACAACTAACAAGAGCAGAGGAACACAGCCCAAGAAAGCATCAGTCTTTATACAAAGACTAAACATAAGAAAACGCCTTATCAAAAAATAAATAAATAAATAAGAAAACGCTAACTAGATGCCTATGCCCAATAGGCCAGTCCTTAAAAAAAAAAACCTTTCATTACTAAAACTACATGAACCCAACCAGAGTACCAGACTACACCAAGATCAGAAAACGAAAAAACAATACAATACTTTCATTTTCACTCTCAATTTCACAACTTGTTGAGCGTGAATAACAGACCAAAAGTGGTGGGTCCATGTAGATTCAAGTAGCTGCCATATGATCTCTGTAACCATCTGTTTTGATTAATTAATCTAATACAATTAACCATATAAAAAAATAAAATAAAAAATAAAAAATTCTATAACAAGGAACAATATAAAACAGAATTCCAACATTAACAAGTAACAAACTAATACAAGGAAAAAAGAAAAAAGAAAAAAGAAAAAGACAACATATTTCTACCTTTGACAACTAAGTACACAATATCCAAGAAATGAAGGTGGGTGTGTGATAATAAAAATAAGAAGATTACGCTGTATATCCCAGGGCTCCAGTTTATAAAACTCAATTTCGGGAACAAAGTAAATATCTTTGTCATTCCCTGTGATCTTTCGCTTCAGGAAGCGTTCGATGAGCTCCTTGTCCGTTGGACTAAATCTAAACCCAGGTGGCAAATCCAAACTCAACTTTCCCATCTCACACACACACACACACTCACACTCACTCACTCACACTCACACACACACACAGGAAGCTTTACTGAGAAACCCAGTAAAAGCTTTACTCAGAAACACACTCACACGCAGGAAGCTTAACTTAGAAACCCAGTAAAAGCTTTACTCAAAAACTATCTCAGAAAGAAAACAGGAACAGAGAGAATGAATGCAGTTGGTCTTCGTCTTCTTCTTTTTACATGGTAGGAAAGTCTTGGTCTACTCGTCTTTGTAGTACTCACCACTCACCGCTCATCATTAAAGCTATTCCCACCAAACTTCTCAAACAAGTCTTTTTTTTTTTGGGTGGAGGGAGAGAACTTCTCAATAAAGTCTGATGTGACCAATAATTTTTTTTTTTTTTGCCAAAGGTTTGTAGTTGGAGTGGTAGCTCCTGTAAAGTGCTTGCGGTTTAGAAGAGAAATGATTCGAGTTATAAGGTTAATCGTACATTATAATTAATTTAAAAAAAAATTAAACTTTTTTTTTGATAAGAGTAAAATATAATTTGGACTGCATGTGATTCTAGATTCTTCATCAATCAATTTTTTTATAATAATAAGATTATATCCTCTATTCTATTAAATGTCTTTTTAGTTTTTAATCACTGCAGAGAGTATAATTAGTCAGGTGGCACTGGTAAACTTTTTTTTTTTTTTTGGGTTGGTGGTAGACAAAGAATATATAATAGACTAGCTATTAATAAGTCTGATACATGCATGCTCAACAATAGATACATAATTAGATAACAAATTAGTTCTTACATTAGTAAGTGCATTAATACACTTGTTAGCTTCCCGAAAGGCATGCTTAATTTGCTTGTTAAGTATAGTATAGAAGTAATGGAACAAGTTCGTGCAATTAGTCAAGAAAAAGGTTCCAGAAGAGCATTTATAGAAGAATAAAGTTTTAACTGAACCACACACTAGAGTCAAGATTTCAGTGGTGATGATATTGGTATTCCCATGTATCTTGCCAAAACCTTTAATACATTGACCATTAGAGCATTCATATTGGTAGAGTTATAATTTTAGTTATTTAGCACCATAAAAAGTTATTTTATATATTTTACCTTATCACTATACAAAACATACATCTAACATCAGTAGTTTTATTTTAACTTTCAACACAATAAAATAATATATCTACTACAATAAAGATAAAAAGAAAGAAAAGAAATCAGTAAAATAATTAAAGTAGTATGAACGCAAGAATAAAAAAGTTTTTTTTTTTTAATTTTATTACCTTTAAGCTACAATGCACAGCCATCTTTGGCTGTGCACTTTAGCAAAGAAGCCAAAAATTTTGGCTATAACTCCACCAATGGAGTCTTACTTTTGCATTTGATGGTGCTAAAAATAACAATATAACTTTTTAGAACCATCAATAATAATGCTCTTATTATCTTTAATGAGCCCTCCCCCACCTACAATCCTAGGTTTTTTATTCACGTCTTTGTAGGGCTTTTTTGCCCATTATTCTATTTTCACAAACTTATTCGTTATATGGCTTTAAAACGTAACAATATTAATTATGTAGCCCTATTTTAGCTAAGTTGTCAACACATCTATTAGTTTCTCTATAAACATTTATGCGACATTGTGCAATTAGTGAAGATTCTCGTCAGGTTCCTGCATTCAACATAAGATTTTTAAAGAACAAGTTAGAAAGCATATAAACAAGATAGGCCATCTTCAATGGCCCATAGTTCAGCCATAATATCAAAAGTTATACCTAGAAGGACCCCACCACCACCAACTAACTTAAAGTCCAGTTGAGAATAGCTTATTTAGTTGAACCTAAATTTTTTTTGCTAAAAGTACTATAGATAAAAGTAATATAGATAAAGCTTTTTGCTAAAAGTACTATAGATAAAACTAAAAACTAATTGAAATACTACAATGAGACCCATAAATAGTACCAAAAAGTGCCATATGACTCATAAATAGTAGCAAAAATAAGCTGAATAGGTTCAAAAATAAGTTAAATAATAAATAAATAAAATGGTATTTTTTGGCCAATGCGAAACGCGATCTTAGAATTCCCACACACCGACCCATCAGTATTAACTTCACCCAGCTTAGGAGGGAGTTTAGTCCATTTCACCTGCACTTGGGTTCTATTTGGTTTGGTGGATTCATCAAGAACAATAGCATAGAATTCAGTTTCTTTTTTGATTTATAACATAAAACAACTAAAACGACACTATTATGACACGGGTATAACACGGATACGACACGGGTATGACACCCTAAATGAAGTGTCCATTCTTTCTAAGTAAAGCTATTCCCACCTATAACCAAGGTTTTGAAACCCAGACCGGACCATACGGTTCGACTGGGAAAACCTCGAACCGCTCATTTTTGCGGTTCTTTTAGCCTCAAGAACCGCTCTATGGAAAAAAAGCAAGGACCCATGCGAACCACGGTCAGACCTCATGGTTCTGAGAACCGTGATCAAACCGCTTTTCACGGTTCCCTACTTCCCTTTGAATCTAAACCTTTATAAAAAAATTAAAAAAAAAAAAGAAAAAAAGAAAAAAGAAAAAGAAACACAACTGCTAGGAGTACATCATGTCTTCAGAAACTCTACCACTGCCATTTCTAGAGAAACATAACATGTCTTTATGTTTCTTCTTCTTCTTCTCTTTTCGGAGTACATCACACAGCTCCCTCTCTTCAGAAACTCTTCTCTTGGGCAAATCAAGCTTTAAATTTTGGCTTTGTTCTTCGCCAGTAATGTGTGTGTAACAGGGTGAGCGTATGAGAGAAAGAGAATGAGAAAGAGAGAGCTAGAGATGAAGAAAGTAAAATAAAAGCAGAGAGGACACGTTGTGGACAGTGGAGGAAGAGTTCTAGAAAATTAAAAACAAGATGAGAGGTGTGGGTCAGTGGGGATGGGGATATGGGCGTGGAGGAGAAAAAACAAGAGAAACAAAGAAAAGAAAAGGAAAAGAAACGTATGGATGCAAGGAAAGAAAGTAAAAATAATAAAAAGAAAAAAAAATCACAATTAAATGTTACTATAATATTTTCACAATATTTTACAATAAATTTTAAGTAACAGATTGTTATTAGTTAATATTGGTGAGTAAAAAAATAATTTCAATGGTGGGTTTAAATTAGAACTAGTAACAATTTTTTACATAAATTTTGTTGTGAAAGTATTGCTAAATGTTGTAGACTTCTTCGTTGCTTCTAGAGACTTCTTCTTTGCTGCTGCGTGCTTTAGTGTCAACTACTAACATGTAATGCTTGCTTGCTGTCAAGCACTTCCTTCTTGGGTTTTGTTATTTATTTAACTTTAACAATTTTTAAATGCATGGACATCTTTAGATCTAGCTTTTGATTTTTTTTTTTTAATTCATAATAAATGGTGAACAGTGGCTATTCAAATGGGCTTGGGAAAAAAAATGATCCGCTGTCAAATGGGCTTGGTCATGAGCAAATAAACTAATTTGCCTCTTAACTATTTTATTGGGTTTCATAAAATAAAAAATATTGGGTACTAAAGTGTGCTTTGTCATGACTTAAAAATAATTTAGAAACTCAATAGCTATTTATGTTTTTTTAGAATTTAATAATTTTTATTTGTATTATGAAAGTTATGTTATAAAAAATACTATCTATATTTGTTTTGGACTATTTTAGTTAATTTTTCTATTTTTTTTTATTAATTTAAGGTTTATATATATTTAAAATAATTATTAAATTAATTATGAAGTCATCACAGTTCGACCCCAGTTCGACCTTGGTTCGACCTAAAAAATCTTAAACTTCTCCCTTTTACGGTTCAATAAATGGTCTGGGTCTAAAAACCTTGCCTATAACTTGTCTAGTTGATACAGTAACCAAGTGAAATTTATAATTTTAGACTTGATTTTTTCATGAGATTCTAGATTATTTATCTATCAATTTTTTCTTACTACCATTGCTATAAAAGAACAATTCAAGTGGTAGACGTTTTCGGTTTCTATACACATCTATATATATATATATATATATATATAAAAGCTGAAGTGTAACATTTATTATTGCTACACCTTTGTTGAGCCAAATCAGCATCCACGTCATTATCCTATTTCTTTGTAATTTTTCTATAATTGTTTTTAACATTTACTTTTTTTTTTAATTTATACTTTTTCATTCCCTTATCTTTTCATCTTCTCACTACCATCTACTTTAATATCACTCTTCATTTTTACCTTCATCTTCCCTTATTTTGTCTCTTCTTACTCACGCAATTTTACTATAAATTCGTCATTCTCTCTTCCGTTTTTTACATAGTTTTCCCTCACGAAAAAGATGTTATTTCTCTCTCTCTCTCTCAATGTTTTGGTTGATTTTTTTTTTCTTGCAACTCTGCTTTAAATTAATAAATTTTTGTATTCTCTAAAACTCTACATTTGGTTGATGCGATTTAATTTTGTATTTGAAAGATTTTTTTTTCTTGTTCTCTTGATTGTTTATCCTCATTTTGTTCCAAATAGTAATCTCTAATAAAAAAATATATAGTTCCATGAGCAAAAACTCCTGTCAGCATGAATCCTACTATATATTGGTGATACATATATATGACACAACTTGAAGCATAATAACATAACAAATATTAATAATAAAAAGACTACTCTAAAAAAAATTATCACACTTAGTGCGTGGGGCTGCGACTAGTGACCTTCTAATATTGGAGTATTAATAACTCGTCAACACCATATGTTTTTGCATTTAAAATCTTTTTAAATACTAAAACAATTTCAAACAAATTTTACCAACTGATATGATCACAAAAATATAATTGGTATCACTTAATTAATGTAATAAATAAATATTCAAATTAATTTTTATGTTTTTTTGAGAATCAATTAGATTATCTTTTAAGTGTTTTTTTTTTTGGTTATGATAGAAGATATCTCCTTTTTTTTTTTTTTTTTTTTTAATTAATGAGAAGATGACAGAAGATATCTCAATTTATAAGGTTTATATAAGAAACTTATTGTATTCTAATTTTATTATTTTTGTTATTTTTAATTTTGGCTAAATACACCATATCCATATACATTGCAACCCACCAACTCGCAAGGTTCCACGTGCAAATGCTCACTAAAAGTTTTGCGCTCTTTTCTGCGGACTTTTATAGTGTTAAAAGAAATCTTGAATTAATTCAAATTTATTTCTGTGAATTTTAAGGAATTTTAACCTATGGAGCAAATAGACATTTTATCACTTCGATTTTTTTTTTTTTTAGGTAAACAACTGCTTATTTATTGAAAATAAAAGTGTGATGGTTTTGGAAAATTTCTTAAAGAAATTGAAAATCAATTCAATAGAAAAGTTAGAAGATATAGAAGTGATAGATGCCAAGAGAATGAATCTATTAGATTTAACTTATTGTTAAGTCTTAGAAATTATCGATGAAGCTACTCAAGCATACTCACATACTTCTAATGGAGTGCATAAAAGAAAAAAATAGCTCTAATTTAGTTAATTAACAAATGCTATATTATTAGAATTATGCGCACTCGTAAACCTTTTAGTATAAGCAATATTAACTGCTTGTCATGTATGGCTTAAATATCTTAAGAGCATCCACATTAGTGGGTGCAAAGTCTTGCAAAATGCAAAAAACTCTCAAATTTACATATTTTGGCCAAAAAAAATCCACATCATTGGGTGTAAAAATGTGCATAAATGCATAATTGTCACAGTAATTATGCATATATGCACGGAGTGAGAGCAACAGAGACAAAGAGAGAGAAAAAATTACTAAAATATTAAATGCAAGTACTACAGTAACTGTGCATATAATATTACGGTTATGGTAGCACTTGCATTTCATATTTTAGTAATTTTTTCTCTCTCTTTGTCTCTGTTGCTCTCACTCTCACCTCACTCTCCTTCTTACCTCACTCTCTGTGATCAACATCAACCATTGCCGCACAAAGAAGTCGCCTCATCAACATCAAACCGGCGACAGAGAATGATGATAACTAGAAAAACAAAACATTAAGGCAAGTTTGGTCAGCTTCTTCCTTGGTCCTAGATTCTGTTCTGATTCTTAAATCTCAATCCTTCAAAACGGTCCAATTTCGCATCCCAGAACGATGAGGGGTCAAGGTCAAAGACCTTGCCATAACGTCTTCACATGGCGTGTTTTCGAGAATATGATGTTGCATGGAGCGAGGTGGAGCATCGATTGCACCGCCATGTATGAGTGGGTTTCAGCTTGATGATTTGGCTTTCGGATTGAGTTAGTTTCGGCTTGAATGGGTTTCTGATCTTGGGTTGGTTTGTTCTTAAATGGTTTTCTGATCTTGGGTTGGTTTGATCTTGAATGGTTCGCCGATCGGGTAGTGATGATGACGGTGGTTAGGTTTGAGAGGGACAGAGAGGCAGTGAAGGAAATAAGTGAAGAAAATAATAAAAAATGGTAAAACAATGAATATTTTATTGAATAAATGTGTAAAATAGATAGACTGATGTGAGTGTTTTGTAAAATTAGATGTGTAAAATAGAAAAAAGTAGGTTTTTTGTGCAAAATAGAAGGAAAATTTGCACCCACTGATGTGGATGCTCTAAGCATACCTAAAATAGGACTTAGGGTTGTTACAACTGCTTTTCTTAGTTATATAATTTAGAGTATAGATTATTTACATTAAATTGAAAAATAGTGGGGGTAAAAAAGTTCAAGAAAATCTTTTTTAATTGTCATTCTTCTGCTTTTCCTTTACAAACAAAAAAAAAAAAAGAAAAAGAAAATTGAATTAAAACCTAAGAAGTAAAAGAACTAAAGTAGAGAAAGATTCTAGATCAAATTATAATGTTTCTATCTTGAGGAAAATCCTCTAAATCAAAAAGAAGTTTAGCATCACTTAATTCTATATTTTGGAAAAAAGTTGAAAACAATGAGACAGATTTATTAAATTTCAACAAAACTTACTTACCATCTGTTTGTAAAAGTCCTTACAAAGAAACTTATTTCAAATGGTATTATAGATAAGTTTAAAAGCTAAAATTGTTACAAAAAGCTTTAAACAAAAAGATGATGTTCAATTTTTTTAGGACAAAACTTAGGTACATGCATTATATTGCTAATTACTGATGTTGTAATATGTGATTTGAAAATTCATAAAATGGATGAAAATATGATTTTTTTTTTTTAAAGGGGATTTATAGGAAGAAATTTATTAGACCAAACTAAAGGCTTTATATATCTTGGACAAGAAAACAAGGTATGTAACGTAACTAAATAAGTATATGGCTTGAAAAAGGCCCTCAAAATAATGGCATGAAAATTGGATAGCTAGAAGTCAAATGAATGTGACAAGTGCATCTAGTTTAAAATATTGGGAAAACTCAAATGTTATTGTTAGCCTGATAGCCTCTATAAGGATGATTTATTGTGTGTGGTTTTGATTTTCATGTTATAAATGAAACAAAAAATATGCTAAGAAGTCATTTTGATGTAACGTAAAATTTTGTAATATTCCTAACATCACTTTACAATTTTTAGTCTTTTTTAAGAGGAAGTTAGAAACCTTTTTTAAAGGGGTCTTAAGCCTTAAGCCACCACGATCATAAACTCCACTCAAGAGTCATGAAAACTTTTAAAAAGAGAGACAAATTATACTATACAATTGAATTTTCTTTTTTGGGAAACAAAAAACAATCAGGGGAGAGAGCATGAGGTGAACTCTAATAATGGTACTTGGTAAATATTTCGTTTCTTTTCAACAAAAAAAATTACCTTTTATTAAAAAAAAAAAAAGTTGCTTCTAAATTGTTACTTTTATTAAAAAAAAGTTACCTTTAAAAAAAGTTGCTTCTAAAAAGAAAAAAGTCCAACCTTTCGAAATAAGCCACGGAAAAGATCCACTCCAATTTCCAAAGCAATATTATGAAAACAGAAAAGCAAGAATAATAGGTTTTGAAAGTCAAGACAAAACATCCTAAGTACATAAAAATGTCTAGCATAACTAACAAATTCTGAATATGCATTACCCAAACTTTAGGGCACCTTAAACTTATGTAAGAAGATTTATCAAATATTCTGAAACAATATTGTGTGTTTCAAATGTAAAACTACCATCACTGCAAGCAACCCATCTTTGAAGCTTGAATATGCACTTAGAATAATAGCAACATTAATAATAGTACATTGAAATTCAGCAACCATTAAAGCTTTTCTGGCAGAAATTCCTATATTTAACTTGGGTAATTGAATTAATTAATTAGAATCAATCTATTTTAACCCAACATTCTTGTCAAAACACACAGAACCATCTTAAAAAACAACCACATTCCAGCAAACAAATTTTAACCATCCCAAACATTAAAGATGATAACACTGACGAAAATCATCGGTTGACTTAAAGAGTACATAACATTACACGTTTACAGAAAGTAGACAATTATCAGTACAGCTGAACATAATACACACTGCATACGGATTTAACAACAATGAAGCCTTGCTTCCAATTTCGTAGTTGCCAAATCCTCATACTAATTCCAAACGATAGCTTAATTCATTACATACATATAGAATTCGTTCACATCACCAGCAACTGAGGACGCATTACCAGTGCTCATCTACATTATACACAGAAGTGACGGTACAGTAATCTACCATAGTTGTTTGTCTCTGTAATGGAGTCTGTCCGGAGGTTGTTAAAATCTTGATCATAATCTTGAATCTCATAATTCTACTATTCTAAAACGTCAATGACTTAAACCGCAATTAGAGTCTTCTAAGAATAGAGGATTTTAAAAAATCCCAACCCAGATTGTGGGGGGGTGAGTAACAATCCAGGTTCCAATGACTGTAAGTCAGGAAGCCATAGGCCTTCGAATGTAAAAGACCATATGTCTGTGGTTTGAAAAAGAGTAGAAGACTATTAACTCTGTTTGACTTGGAAAAGGCTATAAGTCCAAGTCTGTTTGAGTTGAAAAAGAGTGAATCTCTTTAAAAAGAGACTTTGGAGAATGTTTGCGAATGTAACTGGGAAGAGGAAGAGCTCCCATTTTCAGCAAAATCCCCAGAATTTTGGTGGAACGTACCGATACATACTAGACTTCAGAGAATATTAATAAATCTTTGGGTTTTAGCTTTGTCTTCAAAGAATATTTAAACTTTGTTTTGAACCTTTTAAGAAAGAGTATTCTTTTGGCTTCAAAAAACAGAGAGTATTCTTTTGAATTTTACAGCTTTGTTTTCAAAGAGTATTAAAAATTCTATTTTTCTTGTCGGTTCTTTCCTAGAAAGATTAATAAATCTTCTGATTTTAGCCTTGTCTTTAATATTACTAATTATTTATCTATCTAAATCATTGACGTTTTTTTAGTTGTAGAATTTTATGATCTTCAATCCTACGATCAGATCCGAAGACCCTCACACAGATGATGAAACCTTTGGCTTGATGATCTCTTCAAGCCTCACAAAACCTTGACACTCTTGCTCGGACTGTTGTACATAAAAACAATGCAAGGTTAGTTTTCGAAAAACACAAATAAACCACTTTGAACAAGTTAAAATGTACCCACAAAGGAGTAATAACACAAATTAAAATATCCTGGAAAAACTTGCCACAATAAAACTTGCAACAATGAAACATCTTGAGAGTTTTGACATACCTGTGCATTGGCACCTGACCCACCGCATGACCCATTGTCCATAAAAGAGGCCATGTTTTTCAGGGTCTCATCACCAACAGCAAGATTATTTTGACTCAAAGATGCGTTACTAAAGTAATCATCAGGCTCATTCGTGCCATATTGGTTATACACCCCCCAATGACAATCATTGGCAGAAGGGTGATAGGTGAAAGGAGAATATAACTCTCCTTGCACTTGTGAGTGAAATGGGGATAACATGTTGCCAAGTAGTGGCTCTGGAGAGACAGTGAACATATTCGAGCGTGCCTCCACCTGCAAATCAACCTGATGTTGGAAACATAAATAAATAAGATAGGTACTAACCAGTTTACTACCCTTTCTCACCTTATCAGATGTGACTACTTCCACTTGATTTCTATCAGCATAAGTGTTGTAACCATCGTTCTTGTACTCAATGGGTGTTTTAGTGTTTGATGTTATTCCATCATAATTTTTCGCAGGAGAAATTCGAAAACTAGTGGGATAATTCTCAGCTTCACAGCCTAATTCTGGAGGCACTAAAGCTGGTGCTACCATAGACTCTGCTTCTTTAAGAGGAGCTTTGGCTATGGTACGAGAAGAAACAACAGGTGTAACGGGGGTTGAATTTGATGGAGAGAAAAAAGAGTCGCACTCTGATTGCCCTGGTGGACTGATATAGCCTGTTTCAAAGGCTTCCCAGATATCCAGATCCAGGTCAACCTGATGGAAGAAAAATGAATAACCAAGTATATGATTAGTTATCTGCACTTCTGATTCCCCAAATAATAATAACAATGACAAGTCTTGAGGTGCAAATTAACAAGACTTAAAATATTCTGGAAAAATTTGCAAGATCAAATAATAAACAACATCTTAGAGTTTTCACTTACCTGTCCATTGGCATCTGACCCACCGCATGACCCATTGTTTTTTAGGGTCTCATTGTCAACAGCAAGATTATCTTGATTATTAAGAGGACTGATAAGTGTTTCAACTTGCACTTCTGATGCTGGAGATAAAGGAGCCAGTGCTGGCTTGGACTTCGCAGATCCACCTTTTTTACTCTTTTCTTCATTATTGAATAAGCGGCAGACGACAAAGGGTTTCTGCATAAAGTAAAGCACCCGAGTGGATTGGGTGAACGTAACATCATTGCCTGATATATGCAACAAATTGAGTTTCCACAAAAATGCAAATAACAGTATGCAAATATGTGTCAGAAACGTTATAACTAACAATAATGAAATAGAGGAGGTTGTCCTACAAAGACATTTGTTATATAATTGGTGTGAGTTTAAGGAAGCGCCTTCGGTAAAGAAAAAGCAAACTAACGATAAAGGAATTTACATAAATTTTGTTTTGAGTCCAGTGAGGGGAATCCCACAGTGATTAAAAAAAAATGTGATACGGGCAGAAGCTCATTCACAAAACATACGAACAAACAAAGCCCTAGTTCCAAAATTTGGGAGTTCTTGCCAATAATGAATATAGAGTAGTAATTAGGGGTGACAATTCATGTTTGCATGTCAGGTTCATGTCGTATCAAATTATGATTATTTGATTACATGTGTCAACCCTAATCCGACATGTTTATTAAACGGGTCAAGATTCCTCAATCCTAACACAACTCATTTATTAAATAGGTCAACACGATCAGTCGTGTTGACCTATTTATTAGATTTTATCAAAATGAAATGGAAAAAAAAAATAGTATTAACTATTAACCAAATTAATATGAATTATGAAAAACCAAACAAATAAATATTTTTAATATAAAATTCAGAACTAACGAGTAATTGCATCACAAATAATTATTCAAAACTAAAGCATATCTCAATATCACAAATAATCAATCATAATATGTCAAAGAAAATAAATCACAACAACTAATAAGTTTATATACCTAGGATTTGAAGGGTATATTGGTAAAATGTTATTTTATTAAACGAGTCAAACAGGTTCTATATGATGGACACTAACCCAACCCGTTTATCAAACGGGTCAATTGTACTAACCCGAATATGATACTAACCTATTAAACCTCAACCCATAACCTACTAATTCCGTGTCATGTCGTGTCAGGTTCGCGGGTTGTGTCCAATTTTACCACCCCTAGTAGTAATGTACCCAACCAAAATCTACTACTAATTATATGAATTATAACCACAAACACTAACATAAACATAAAAAACCCAAATCCTTAATACATCAAGGTGTTCTAGCCATTAATTCACTTGGCAAAGCACTGTGTTATGATTCTCACGCACAACACAAAAGCTACACTAACACTATTTAAAAGACTATCTCATCCTCTTACTTCTCCTTAGAATCATAACACGCAACAAAGTGGAGTTTAGATGCACTTTGCTAATTGCTTTAAAAAAGAAAAAGGAGAGGAAAAGCTTTCTCTTTTCGGTGTGAAACTGACCAAAATAAGCTCAAAAAACTGACTTTCAGGGTTGAGGGGAAATGGCCCTTAGATTTAATCCCATTAGTAGTGGTTTGGCAAGTTATAATAGTAATTGTGTATTCTGAAGTAATAGAGAATCATAAAAGCCAACAGCATACCTTTTTAAAGCAAGGATAACTCGCTTAATTCACCAATTAAATATGTCAAGAGATCATTAATTCAGCAAGAATGTTAACTCTCACTTAAAATTAACAAATTTAACAGCTCCCACAAGGCCACAACCTTTTTTAATTGAATCAACCCACTTTAAAGTAACCTCCAATGATTTTGAAGGCAAAACGATCTTAAATCAACACAAAAAATGAAAGGCAAAATAAACATAAGAAAATTTCTCTTGAGCAATCAAGAAAAAACTTTCAGGTCAATATCACATCAATTAAATAAACAGAAAAGCAATAGCCAACCTGACCAGGGTGTGTTCCATCAAACTCTTCCTGGGTTATGCGGTATTCATGCACCACCCACTTGGTCCCTTCTCCGTTAGGAGTACGCCCTCTATGGTAGACTAGAGTCTTTTTCATTCCAATCAAACTCCCTCTGGACCAGATTTCCCTATCTTTACCAGTGGCTTTCCAGAACCCTTCCATGGTTGTCCTGTTCTTCCGATTCCCATTTTGATGCTTCTGGCTCTGTGCGTTGAAGAAGAACCACTCTTTGTCCTTTGAATCTATCCCACTTATATCTACATTCCAGGAAGCCAGACTCAACACAAAATTTTGACACTCAAAATGAGAAACTCACATAAGCATTTATAAATATTATTATTTGCTCAACAATGAGATAATCGTAAGGGGCATACTAAACAAATGTACTACTTTCAAAATTTATGTTGCGAGACCAGAAAGTCACAAAACAATGAAAGACAAATAAAAGTTCTTACAAAGAGTTATTCATAATTTTGTCATCAAAGTTAACAAAAAGGAAAAATAAAACAGTTACCAAAATAATAGTACTACCAAACTCAACATAGCAAGTAAATATACTGAAAAACTAACAATGAAGTTACCAATGCAAGGTTTAAAATAAATTAAAAAAAAAAAAATCAAATGTTCATATTGAGTAAGTTCTAAATCATACCTTGTACTCAAAGGAAAAAAAAAAATTCAATTTTCTTGTCACAATTATGAAAAAGAAAAACTACCAACCGAAATTCAATCATTTTTTTTTTTCTGGGTAAGTAAATCTGTAAGTGCATTAAAGAAGGAAAAAACAACCATACAAGAGCAGAGGAACACTGCCCAAGAAGGCATCAGTCTTTATACAAAGACTAAACATAAGAAAACGCTAACTACATGAACCCAACCAGACTACACCAAGATCAGAAAACGGAAAATTATTAGGTATTTTCGGAGTATCATAAATTCGTGCTTCCTCCTTTTACATGAATAGTGGGTCCCACCAATTCATGGTGGGACGCACTATTTGGTGGGATCCACTATTCATGTGAGAGGAGGGAGCACGTATTTATGGTACTCCGGAAGTATATAATAATTTCCTCAGAAAATAATAAACAATATAATAATTCCATTTTCACTCTCAATTTCACAACTTATTGACTTGTGCTAGTGTGAGTAATAAAACAAAAGTGACAGGTCATGTAGATATGTCTGAGCAGAAAATGTCCAAAACTCACGCACACACAAACCTAATGTGAAATTGGGTGTGTCCTAGAATTATTCAAAAACAAAATACACACACGGTTAGGACTCCAATATAGATTCAGTTAGCTGCCATACCATATAATACACTTAACCAGAAAAAAAAAAAAAAAAAAAAAAATCTATAACATGCAACAATCTACAACAGAATTCCGACGTTAACAATTAACAAACTAACACAAGGAAAGAAAAAAAGAAGACAACATTTTCCTACGTTTGACAACAAAGTATAAACTATCCAAGAAATAGAGGTGGGTGTGTGATGATATAAATAAGAAGATTACGCTGTAAATCCCAAGGCTCATGATCATAAAATTCAATTTCGGGAACATGGTTAATATCTTTAACATTCCCAGTTATCTTCGGCTTCAGGAAGAGTTCGATGATCTCCTGGTCTGTCGGAGAAAATCTGTACCCAGGTGGCAATTTCAAACTCAATTTTTTCATAACTATCTAAAAAAGAGAACGAAAATTGAGAAAATTTAATGCTGTTGGTGTTGGTCTTCTTTTTTTCGTGGTAGGAACTAGGAAGAACTCCTTGGTCTTCTTGTCTTTATAGTCCTCGTCACTTATCAGTGAAGTTATTCCCACCAAACTTCAATAGCAAGTCTATACAGTAACCAAGTTCTTTTTCTTTTTCTTTTCTTTTTTGAGAAAGTATACAGTAACCAAGTTAAAATATAATTTTGGACTTGATTTGTGAATGTGATTCTAGATTCTTCATCTATCAATTCTTTTATAATAATAAGAAAATATCCTCTACTCACTATAGAAAGTATAATTAGTCAGTTGGCAGTGGTAAACCCTTTTTTTTTGGGTTGGGGGGGGGGTAAACAAATGATATATAATCTAGGAAACACGGACACGGAAATGGATAAAGATACAACACAATAACATAAGCAATTTATAAAAATTATAATGTGAAACGACTAATACGACACGAATACAACACCCTAAATGAAGTGTCCGTACTTCCTAATATATAATAAATTAGCTGTTAATAAGCCTATTACATGATCAGATAACAAAGTAGTTTTTATATTAGTAAGTGCATATCGGTACACTTGTTAACTTCTCGGAAGGCATGCCTAATTTTCCTTTTGGGTATAACATGGAACAGGTTACTGCAATCAGTCAAAAGAGGTTCTATAAGAATTAAACATTAACTGAACAATAGCACTAAAGTCAAGTTCTACAATAAGATATGAACTGTTCAAGTTCTTTAGCCAATAGCAATCCATCACGTAGAGCCCATATTTCAGTTGTGATATTGTTGGTGTTACTAATATATCTTGTGAAACCTTTTGATCCATTGTCCATTAATAATCTTCAAGGAGCCCTCCCCCTCCTGCAATCTCAGGTTTTCTATACTCGTCTTTGTAGGACCTTTTTTGCCCATTATTCTATTTTCACTAACTTATTCATATATGGCTTTAAACAAAACATATTAATTATGTAGTCTTATTTGGAATTTAAGTCCCTAAGAGTCGAGTTCCAAAGGAGAGCTCAAGTCTTACCATGGAAAAAAAACCTGAGTTTTTTTTTTTTTTTTTTTTTTCTTCAATAGAACTCATGTTTCAGAGAGTCGAGTTCTTCATGTTCGAACTCAACTCTCAGATACTCAAGTTCCAAATATTGCTATAATATCTTTTTTTTTTTTTTTTTTGAGGTAATATAACAAATAAGTTTTTGAAAACATAATAATGGCACAAAAAAAAAACATCTTTGTAAATACGGGAGGAACAAAACGTTAGCCCACCCATATGTGTTGCTTTTAAAAATTAAAATAAATAAAGAAATACTAAATCTAGCACAAAAAAATTTTATTAGAAAAAACTTACAAATTAATATTGTAACTTGTAAGAATATTGATGATGCATAAAAAAGAAAGAAAGATATTAGGAATTAGACACTGGAAAGGCTCTTGTTTTCCATAGTGGATTTCAAGAGCAGAGAAAATTAGCATAGTTGTGAGAAGTCTTGGTCTTCTTCATTTTGTTTTTGTTTTTGTTAATCAAGCACATAATATTAACTAGAAATAACCATTCTATTACAAAAACGCTCGGCTTATCAAAAGTTAGCACATTTTCCACCATAAGCAGTAAATCATACAAAAAGAGGAAATCAGTTCTTTGCATAACCCCCATTTTAACCAAGTTGTCAGCACATCTATTAGATTTCCTATAAACACGTGACACTGTGCAATGAAGGTCATCATTAGGTTCCCGCAATCATTTAAGTGCGGTTCCAACATAAGATTTTTAAAGGACAAGTTAGAAAGCATATAAACAAGCATATCAACATCTACTTCTGCATTAATGTTGTTAAAATCCAGATGCATAGCCAGGGATAGGCCATCTTTTAAGGGTCATTGCTCAGCCATAATAACAGAAGTTATCCCAAGAAGGACCCCACCACCACCAGCCAACTTAGAATTCCCACACACTGACCCATCAGTATTAAGCTTCACCCAGATTGGGAGGGGGCTTAGTCCATTTCACCTGCACCTGGGTTCTATTTGGTTTGATGGACTCATCAGGAACAATAGCATATAATTCAGTTTATTTTTTGATGCAATGGGAATAAGTAACAGGATCAGTTCTACCTGTTTGGAACACAAACTTGTTCCTTTAAAGCCAAATCAACCAAAAAGCTTGTGGAAACAAAATCTTCCAGGGAATATGCGTATGCTTTTCTAACAAGATTGATACTACTCAATCCCTCATCAGTAAAGCTATTCCCATCTATACCTTGTCTAACAAGGTAATATAACTTGTCTAAAAAGGTTGATAAAGTAACCAAGTGAAATTTATAATTTTGGACATGATTTTTTCATTGGATTCTAGATTCTTTATCTATCAATTGTTTCTTACCATCACTATACAAGAACAATTCATGTGGTAGACGTTTTTGGTTTTCTATACACAGGACATGGAACTAGGATTTCAAGTTAGGGTGTCAAGGTATAAGAAAAAAAATTCATAAAGCTCCAAATAAGCATCCATTTAGTACTAAAAAATTATGAACAAAAATACATAACAAAATCATTATTTTTTAATATATTACAATGCATTCATCTACCAACAAAGATAACGACACAAATCAAATAAGAATTACGTTTATTATTTCCCAAAAGTACTAATTGTTGTCACTAAGTAATTAAAGACAAATACAAAAATATAAATGATATGCATGATGCATTAATTATAAATTCCATTCTTCTTAATTTATAGATTTATTAGTTTTCAATTAATTAATTTATAGCATTATGAGTTAGCAATGTAGGCAAGTGTGAAAAATTTTATTTGGTTAAATTTGTGTTACATTTTTATATTTTATGATCTCTATGTCCTTATCTAAAAAAAAGTTAGAATACACTATAAATCATTCAAGCACATGGTCTACACTCACTCACTCTATCACACTACCCTTTGCCACCACACTGTAGCCCATTTAGTCACTGCCCCACACCCGAGTTTGTCATTTCTAAGTCTCTATTACATAACTACTTTTATAGCTTATTCTAATTCTATGTCTCCAAAACACAAAGTCATAGATTTGTTTTTTTTTTTTGTCAATATCTCAATGATAAAATGGGCTGATCTATGGATCTGTGGGTATCAGTTTTTTTAATTAATGTTGGTACAGTTTTTATTAAATTTTGTGGGCTGAAGGTTTGTGATTGTTTGAGCTAATGCGTGGTTTTTTAGTTTGATTTATGATGTTATGTGTGTTAGAATTTGGTTGAGGGCCAAGATTTTGGAGGGAGAGGGTGCCAAATTCTATTTTCTTGAACCCAAAGCCCAAATATACATATGGATTTTATTAAATTTTGTGTGCGCATTTCTGTGCATTTCAAACCTGTTAACTTTAGGAGTAATAACAACTCGACAACACCATATGTGTTTGCATTTTAATTCTTTTTTAAATACTAAAACTACTACAAACAAATTTAATTACAAAATTTTACCAACTGATAAGATCACAAAAATATAATTGGTATCAATTAATCAATGTAACAAATAAATATTTAAAATTATTTTCTATGTTAGATTTTTATAAGTGTTTTTTTTTTTTTTTTTTAATGATAGAATATATCTCTTTTGTTTTTTTATAAAAAGATGATAAAATATATCTCAATCTATAAGGTTTATATAACAAAACTTAGGCTAAATTGTAAACTTTACCCTTAATTGTTTGGGGTATTCAGATTTTACATCTTGAAATTTTAGAATTTGAATTTTACTCCTTGGAGTTTTGGAATGTTTAGATTTTACACCCTAAAATTTAAAAATTTGAATTTTACGCCCTAAAGTTTTGGGGTGTTTGAATTTTTCACATCATTTTTGTAACCTAAAAGATTTAAATAATTAAAAATGGCATGACTTAATAAAAACAACATGGCATCATTTTATTACATGAACTAAGCTCGCGTAGCAAGTTATATTTTGTGGCACTCAAGGAAAAATATGGACAGAGGGATTGTTGATGTAGATGAAATAGAATTTCATTATTTTTGTTATTTTTAAATTTGGCTAAATATACCATATATATACATATTACAACACACCAACTTGCAAGGTTCAACGTGTAAAGGCTTGCTGAAAATTTTGAACTTGTATAGTGTCGAAAGAAATCCTGAATTAATTTTAAAACGTTGAAAGAAATCTTGAATTAATTCACATTTATTTATGTGAATTTTAAGGAATTTTAACTTCTAGAGCAAATAGACACTTTATCACTTTGATTTTTGATTTTTTTTAGGTAAACAATTGCTTATTTGTTGAAAAATAAAAGTGTGATAGTTTTGAAAAAGTTCAAAGAATTTCTTAAAGAAATTGAAAATCAATTCAATAGAAAAATTAGAAGATATAGAACGGATAGATGCCAAGAGTATGAATCTATTAGATTTAACTAATTTGTTAAATCTTAGGAATTATTGATAAAGCTACTCAACCATACTCACATACTTCTAATAGAGTGCATGAGAGAAAAAATAACTCTATTTGAGTTAACATATGCTATATTAATAGAATTAGGCGCTCTCCTAAATCTTTGGTATAAGCAATATTAACTTTTTGTCATGTTTTAAATAAAGTTCCACATAAGAAAAATAACATCACACCTTCCGAGTCTTGGAAAGGGCAAAAGTTAAATTTAAGATATTTAATAGTGTGCGGTTTTCTTACTTATATAAGACTTACAAACTCTAAAATACCTAAAATAGGGCTTAGAGTTGTTACCTCTACTTTTTTTAGTTATACAATTTAGAGTACAACCTACAGATTTTTTTACATTAAAATAATATAATTTTAGAATCAAGTGATGCGATTTTTTATGATGACAAAATTCCATTTAAATTGAAATTTAGTGTGGGTAAAGAAGTTCAAGAAAATCTTTTATCACAGTGTCAATCTTCTACTTTTCCTTTACAAACACAAGAAAATTTTGAATTAAACTTATAAGAAGTAAAAGTACTAAAGTAGAGAGATTCTAGATCATATTATAATGTTTCAATATTAAGGAAAACCCTCCAAATCAAAAAGAAGTTTAGCATCATTTAATCCTGTATTTTGGGAAAAAGTTGTATACAATGAGACGAATTCATTAAATTTCAATAAAACTTGGAAATTAATAGACTTTCCATCTTATTATAAAATTCCTTACAAAGAAACGTAATTCAAATGGATTTATAGATAAGTTTAAAAGCTAAAATTGTTGCAAAAAGCTTTAAACAAAAAGATGATCTTGAATTTTTTTTTTCTTTACACATTTTCTCCAGTTTCTAGAATTACATGCATTACATTGCTAATTACTGATGCTATAATATGTGATTTGAAAATTCATCAAATGGATATAAATATGATTTTTTTTTTTTTTAATATGGAGACTTAGAAGAAGAAATTTATTAGACCAAACTAAAGGCTTTATAGAACTTGGCCAAGAAAAAAAGGTATGTAATGTAATTAGAGAAGAATATGGCTTAAAAAAGGCCCCCAAAACAATGGCATGAAAATTCAGTGGATAGAAGTCAAATGAACGTGACAAATGCATTTTGCTTAAAATATTGGGAAAAGTCAAATGTAATTGTTAGCCCGATAGCCTCTATATGGATGATTTATTAATGTTTGGTTTTGATTTGCATGTTATAAATGAGATAAAGAAAAATATACACTAAGAAGTCATTTTAATATATTGTAAATTTTGTAATATTCCTAACACCACTTTACAATTTCTAGTTTTTTTTTATAAGGAGGTTAGAAACCTTTTATAAATTGGTCTTAAGCCTTGAGCCACCACGTTTATAAGTTCCACTCAAGTGTCATGATCGAAAACTTAAAACTTTTGAAAAGAACTAGGCAAATTATACTACACAGTCGGATTTTTTTTTTAGAAACAAAAAACACAGGGAGAGAGCATGAGGTGAACTCTAATAATAGTACTTGGCAAATATTTCGTTTCTTTTCAAAAATTTACATTTTAATCAACAAAAAAGTCGCTTCTAAGTCTTATCTTTCGAAGAAAGCCACGGAAAAGATCCACTCCAAAACAAAATTATGAAAACAGAAAAGCAAGAATAATAGGTTTTGAAAGTCAAAAGGGAACATCCTAAAGTACATAAAAATGTCTAGCACAAGTAACAATTTCTGAATATGCATTCGCCAAACTTTAGGACACCTTAAACTAATGTAAGAAGATTTATCGAATATTCTGAAACAATATAGTGTGAATTTCAATTCTAAAACTACCACCATTGCAAGCAACCCATCCTTCAAGCTTGAATATATGCACTTAGAATAATAGCAACATTAATAATAAAACATTGAAATTCAACAATCATTAAAGCTTTACCTGAACACATTCCTGTATTTTACTACTGAATTATAACCTGATTATGACTCTTTTAATCTGGAGATTCCGGACCATGTTATGTTAGAGTGAGTGTGTTTCAAACACTTAACCTTTGCTTTGTGTCCCACATTAGTTAGGAATAAACCTTGTTATAAGTTTATAAGCCTTTATATAGCTTAAGTGGTAAGTTGGAATACAATAGATTAGGTGTTGGCTTAGCCCTGTTATGTCTTTCTTGGGCCTCACTTTTTCCCTTTCTTTCTTTAAGCCCAAATTTGATTTTGTTATGTCTGTTGGTGAGCATCTGAGCAGCCCGTTGGGCATCAAATCTGCACAGTAGCCGTTCGAGGTCTAGTCCATTTAGCTAGCCCACTAGTCTTCCTTTAGTTGGCATATAAAACCCTTGTATTTCACTACTTTCTCTTCAGTTTTCCTAGCCTCTAGCTGCCGCCACTCTCCCTCTGTTTAGCTCTAAATTTTCTGCTCATCTCCACAAAATTTCTGCTTCTAAGTTTTTAGTTTTAAGGAAAGGCAAATTAAGGTTATTCCTAGTTCTTCTTGCTTGAGTGTATGATCAACTTGAAGAAATCACTATAGTCTAATCTTGGAGGTTGTTCAGCCAAGAGAGTCATTCACACCGAGTTCTACTCTGGGTGGCACGAATCAACCTTTAAAGACAACACATTTTACGTGATTCTATAGTTTGTGAGATCTTTCTAACTCTATCTATTTATTTTTGTCATTGCTAATTTTTTAGGTTTTGTATTGTTGAATTAAAACTTGTTTATTTAGCCATATCTTCCAACATGTCACTCATTCCAATCCTGTGTACATCAGCCTTTTTCATTGTACATGCTTCAATTCTAGCTCAACTTGATTTCAGTTTTCATTCATTCTTCTTGTCTAAACACCCACAAGCAACTAAAAACAACCACATTCCTGCAGGACCAGCACACAAATTTTAACCATCACAAACTTTAAAGATGATAAAACTAACGAAATTCATCTGTTGACTAAAGAGTACATATCATTACATGTTTACAGAAGTAGACAATTATCAATACAGCTTAAACATAAATCACAGCGCATACAGATTTAACAACAATGAAGCCTTGCTTCCATTTTCGTAGTTGCCAAATCCTCATACTAATTCCAAACGATAGCTTAATTCATTATATACATATATAACTTGTTCACAGCACCAGCAAATGAGGACGCATTGTACTTGTAAGGTCCTCTCATAAGAACACCAAGGCTGTCCAGTGCACCTCAACATTATACACGAGAAGTGACGGTACAGTAATCGATTGTACTTGTTTCACTCTGTAACAGAGTCCAGGGGTTGTTAAAATCTCGACCAAGGATCTTCGATCTCACAATTCTACAAATCTTAAACATCAATGACTTCAACCAGAACTAGAAGTCTATTAAAAACAGGATTAATTAAAATCCCGACCTAGATTGGGTTTTCCAAGAGAAACCTTTAAATTCAACTTGGAGCTGAAATAAGCCTAAGCTGGTAGCTTTTTTAGAGTTTTTTGGGGGGGTGGGGTGGGGCAGAGGAGAGTAGAGGGAAATGGGAGTGGTAGTCAATTTGAGTTGTTGAAGGAGGCTATAGGCTTTTGAATGTATAATACCATGGGTCTGTGCTTTGTAAAAGACAATAACACTATATTTGGAACGGAGGGAAATGGAAAGGGAGGAGAGGACAGTAGAGGGAAAGATGGTTGGAATATACTAAAATTCTCTTTTGAGGTGAAAAAGAGTGAATCGGTTTGAGGAGACTTTGGGGCACGTTTGCAAATGTATGTAAGTGGGAAAAGGAAGACTAATAATTCTTTTAATTTTTAACCTTACTAATATTAGTAAGGGTATCTTCAATCAGATCCTATGATCTGATCCGCAGACCCTCCCAGAGATCCTAATTATGATCCTGATTTAACAACCCTGATGAAACCTCTGGATTCAAGATCTCTTCAAGCGACACCAATTCTGGATCCTCAAGCGCGAGCAGCTGTTCATAATAACACTGCAAGGTTAGCTTTTAGAAGGCCAATTTATCTGAAGATAAAAGACACAAATAAACCACATTGAATAACTCAAAAACTACCCACAAAGGAGTATTAAAAGTCTTGAGCTGCAAATTAACACAGCTTAAATTTTCTTCAAAAACCTTGGAAGATCAATTAATAAACAATATCTTGAGAGTTTTCACTTACCAGATTGGCATCTGACCCACTGCATGACCCATTGTCCTTATCAGAGACCATGTTTTTCAGGGTCCCATCATCAAAAGCAAGATTAGTTTGGCTGCTAGACGTTTTACGAATGAACTCATCTGGATTAATAAGAGTTAAATCCCTGGACTCGGAGAAATTGGGAGCTGGCACATTCATGCCAGAATGGTGATGCACCCTCCAATAACCACTGTTTAAGTCATTGGTAAAAGGGTAAGACATGCAAGAAGAACCTGACTCTGCTTGCATGTGCATGTTGCAACCTAGTGGCTGTGGTGTGTCAGGGAACATATTCGAGCCTGCCTCCACCTGCAAATCAGCCTGATGTTAGAAACATAAATGAATAAGATAGGTACTTAACTGGTTAACTACCCTTGGAAAAGAGATGCTATTGTTTTATGCTTGAATTAAATTCTTTCCTCACCTCATCAGATGTCACTTCTGCCACTTGATTATTTGCAACATTAGTGTTATAACCATTGTACTCAATGGGCACTATAGTGTCAGTTGTTATTCCATCAGAATTTTCTTCAGGAAGACGTCGAAAACTTGGGCGATAATTGTCAGCTTCACTGCCAAAGTCTGGAGACATTGAAACAGCAGTAACGGAGGTTGATGCTGAAGGGACATAGAACGCACCCATGAGAAGTTCCATGTCCTCCTCACTTAAATCAACCTGACAAAAGAAACATGAGTGCACAAGATAAGTACTTGATTAATTTAATATACTTCTCAATTCCAACCAAAAAATATATATATATATATATACACATATATATATCTCACCCCTTCCGCTTGATCATCCGCAACATATGCTTTATGATGTTTGTTGTCATTGTTACACTGAACAAGTTCTTTAACATCAGACATCATTTGATCAGAAATTTCAGCTTGCGCTTCCAATACTGGAGATACAGGAGACAGTGCTGGTTTAGACTTTGCAGGTCCACCTTTGTTACTCTTTTCTTCATTATTGAATAAACGACAAAGTACAAAGGCCTTCTGCATAATGTTAAGCAACCCAAGTGAATTGGACGAACATATCATCCTTGCCTTATATATACTACAAATTGAATTACCACAAAGATTCAAATAACAGAATGTAAATATATATCAGAAATGTTGTAACTAACAATGACATAGAGGAGTTTGTCCTACAAAGCCATTTTATATATAATAGGTTTCGGTAAAACTTTTTTTGATTTGAGCAAGTGAGAGAACATTCTCATTAACAAATTTTTTTTTTAAAAATCATTACAAGATAACAATATTAAGCATGGTTCAGTCAACTCCATGCAGTCCACTAGCAACAACACCAATCAAAATCCACTATCAATAATATGGATTACAACCACCTTCAACAAAACTTCAATCAAATTAGCACACTCTCACAAGCATCACACACAAATGTCAGAAATAAAAATCTCAAAACCTTTATACACCCAATGCCACTCTTACATTAACAAAACAAACAAATTCTCAATTCATACATCTGAGTATCGTTCAACCCAAAAGAAACCATCAAACTACTTTTTTTTATAAAAAACTCACACCCTGTTCTTAAGAGTCTCCTCCTCTCCTCAATAGGGAAACTTCTGAGCTAAAATCACTAATCCCTTGCAACACTGTCTACATGTCAAATTTCAATATCTATCACTTGATGGATTAAGAATACCTTCTTTAATGAAAAAAAAAATATTAAAAAGAGAGAGTTAATTAACCCAGCAAGAATGTTAACCCTCACTAAGAATTAACAAAAAATTAACAGCTTCCACAATCCTAGCTAATTGAACCAATCCTCTTTTAAAGTTATCTCCAATGATTTTGGAGGCAAAACAATCTCAAATCAACACACACATTCAGTTGAGTAATCAATAAAAAATCTGAGGTCAATATAACATCAATCAAACAAACTGAATAGCAAAAGCCAACCTGGCCGGGGTGTTTTCCATCAAACTCCTTCTGGGTTGTGCTGTACTCATGCATTACCCAGTTAGTCCCTATTCCCTTCCCTTTTCCCTTAGTACTCCCTCTATGGAAGACCAGAGATTTCTTCGTTCCAACAACGATCCCTCCAGACACGATTTCCCGATCTTTACCGGTTGATTTCCAGAACCCAGCCTTGGTTTGCCTGTTCACCAGTTCCTGTTTCTGACCCCTTTTTCTCTTTTTTGGATTATCGTTTTGATGCTTCAGGCTCAGTACAGTGAAGAAGAACCACTCTTGGTCCTCCGAAGCAATCCCAGTTTTAACTGCAGTACAAGAAACCAGACTTAAGCACAAAATTTTGACACCCAAAATGGGAAAAATCACATGAGCATGTATATATTATATAATTGCTCAACCATGAGATAATTATAAGGGCATATTATGCAAATCCTATGTAATCTAGTAAGTATAATAGTAACAAAGAAGTAACATAATATTGAAAAGTTCAAAAATTCTTACAAAGGCTGATTCAGAATTTTGTTATCAAAGTAAGCAAAAGAGAAAACAATAGTACTTCCAAATTCACCACAACAAATTAAGTACAGAGAAAGTTTCATTCTTTATACAAAAGAAAACGCTAACTAGATACAACATGAACCAGACAACAAGAAGACCAGAAAACAGATACAACAACAACAACAGAAAAACACACACACACACACACACACGGGGTTAGAACTTAGGACTCGAATATAGATTCAAATAGCTGTCATGATGTCTGTAACTATTTCTTGTGATCAAATAATGTAACACACTAGTCCAGCAAAATTCTATAACAAGAACAGCGAACAAGCAACAATCAACAAACTAATACAATGTGAAACATTTTCCTACCTTTTCACAAAAAAAAAAGCATTAAATTTTCCATGAAATGAAGGTGGGTGTGTGATAATAAAAAACAAGAAGATTACTTGGTAAATCCCATGGCTCATCTTCATAGAACTCAATTTCGGGTATAAACCAAATGTCTTTATCATTGCCGGTTATCTTTGGCTTCAGGTAGAATTCGATGATCTCCTTGTCCTTAGGACTAAATCTGAACCCAGCTGGCAAATCAAGACTCAACACTACCATCTCTCACAGTCACAGGAAGCTTTTTTATTATTATTGAGAAGCCCAGAAAAAAGGTTTATAGAGAAACCCGGAAAATGTTTTACTGAAAATCTATCAAAGAAAGAAAGATATTAGGAATTGGATGAGCTCTTGAAATCCATTACAGAAAACAAGAGCAGTTGGGAGAAAGCAGTTTGCCTTGCTCTTCTTGTCTTTATACATGATAAGTCAAGTCATTGTCAACTACCTTCACTAGCAAGTCTATACAGTAACCTAGTCTAAATATAAGTTTGGACTTTATTTATTTATTTATGCATGAGATTCTAGTTCTAGATTCTTCTGTTCTTATATTCATTTTTTTAATTTAAACAATAATAATAATAATAATAATCTTATTAATCACTACGCAAAGTACAATTAGCCAAGTGATAGTGGTAAATATTTTTTATTGTATTAATAAGGACACAACAAATTATCACAGCCTCACCACAATAAAAATAAGAGTGATATGAAAATGTTTTATTATCATATAATTTCTCTTTTTATACTCGTCTTTGTAATGCTAGAGCAACAACACTCAAGCTTTTATTTGTTTTCTTTTTTAATATTTATAAAAAAAATAAATAAATAAAGCTACTGCAAGATGCAAACACATTTTGTTAGAAAAGGCTTATAAATTAGTGTGGAAAAAATATGATTATTGATATTTAGTCAATATTATGATAACTCATATTATGATTTTAGTGTGGTAAAGTTTAAAATATTATGATTTTTTTTTCTATTTTAATATTTTTTAAATATAAAATTTGATAATAATAGCAATAATTAATTTGTCTAAAATTATTAATAAATATTTATTTATTATAATTGTATTTATATATGTATTTTTTTTTTTTTTTAAGTTGCAACTTGCAACTTGCAAGCCTCCACACTGCGCGCTTTTCCGCAGACGTTTTATTTTTTATTCTTAAAGTGGAACCGCCATGCAGTCTGTGCTTTACTTTGGTACTATTTAAAAAGAAATCAAACCAACTTCTACTTTTTTCATTAAAAAAAAAACCTAACTTCTACTTTAAGTGTAAATTTTTTTTCCTTCTATTTATTGTATGGAAATATAATTGTACATTAAAAAATTTTAGAGCTTTATGAATAAAATAGTATATTTTATTTTAATAAAGAAATAAGCTCATTTAAATGAGAATATGTAGTACTTTTTTTTAATGAATAATATTATGTTCATAATATTTTCACAGTATAAATTTTATTTTAAGAAAAAAAATGTTTTATTGTGAAAAACTTAGGTGACATTTTGTTACTGGTTATTTACATATGCTACTAATATCATATTTTAACCTACTATTAATACTTCTTCACCTAAGAGATTTCATAAATTAATTGGACATTTTCATAATTTGAGGATAATTCTTCTGCTCTATGTTTCAAAATGTACTTTAAAACCATAATTAGGGCTCTCTAATTTTACTCCCAAAAAATTTGTCAGTATTGACTTAACTCTGTTCCCCCATTGGTGAACTTTTTTTTTTCCCAAAAAAAACATCATTTTTTTTCTTCTTCTTCCCTTGCATTCGAAGCACTAGGGTCCGTGTGGGACCAAACTTTTGTGTGTAGCGTAGCGTTTTCAGTGATATGCCGAATCTTTGTCCTATATAAATAAAACTTTATAATAAAGAATACATAATATAAGATAAGAATCTATGTCATAAGTCATGACTCATACACCCCGTCAGTTATTGAAAAATATATACCTGTACGGACGAAGAGGCAGTGGAATCTTTGCTGCTGTCTGAGATATTGATGATTGATAACCGGATTCTTGACCATTCTTTTTTAGACGGTTACAATAAATTGCTAACTCGCAACTTGTAGCTTGAATATTTTCTCTTTAGACTTCCAAACACTTTTAGGAATTTAAGACATAATTGCACAATGTACTACTAATTCTAAAACCATACTTTTTATCGCATTTTTTTTTTTTATAATTATTTTATGTAGCAAATTGTAATTGGTTGTTTATCACATACACATTAACTCATTGTTTTCTTTCTACTTACCTATAGTGTGCCACATTAGAGTCTAGACAAAATTACAACACAAAAGTGTGTGATCTTAGAATTTTTTTTACTTTGCCCCATTTTTTTTTTAAGCTTTGGAATTCTTGGATAATTGAATAATGTAGCGGAATGGATTATTATATTAGTGAGAATGTTCTGGAATTCATAACATAATTGCACCATACATATTACATACACACTATGATTATAACTATAATAATTGCACAAATAATTGGAGTATTTTAACAGGAGATAAAATCAACCGGCAGACTGATAGCCACAATAATAGTTTGTTAGACAGGATTAATAAAAAATTAGAATCTTTAGAAACTGTGGAAAGATCCATAACAAACACTAAAGTAGGAAGGAAAAATGATAGTTTTTTGGAACTCCTTAAAAGAATGAAAGCTTTAAATTCAAAAAAAGAAAGAGAATTTGAACCTTATCAATGAACATGACAGATATAAAAAATAGTAAAAAAGATAGCCTAATAGAGACAAGTGATAAACAGAATAACTTGAAGACACTAAAAACAATTCTAACAGAAAAGAAAGAAAGAAGTCCTATAGAAATAATGCAAAAAGAAGATGACATTGAAAGACAAAAGAGTAATAATAAGAAATATGACCTAATAATGGAAAGAATAACACATATAGAAGATAAAGGAATGATAAGGAAATGCATAGTAAAAGAGATGTTAGAGAAAATTGAAAGACAAAATGATAACACTCTAAAGCTAGCCAATATAGAAACTCTACATAAGAAGTTAGATAGAAAGAGACATAGAAAAAGAAAGACACATGACAAGGAAAGAGGTAGAAAAGGAAAGACATAATAGTGATAGTTTAGAAAAAGTAGTCAACAAAGAAGAGAAAAATGATAGCTCCAAGAAGAGTAATAGTTTAAAGGAAGAAATTGATAAGAAACTAAAATCAATTAAAAGATCTATGACAGATACACAAGATAATAGTTTAGCAGAATTAATTAAAAAGATAGAAATTTTAAATTCACCCTTGGAGAAAAAAGAGATAGAAAGAGATGTAGCAGTTCTAGATATTACTGAGACATCAGATAATGAGAAAAACGACAAACGTATTAGAAATACTATTTGTCATAAATGTAAAGAATATGGACATACTAAAAAATAATGTGATAGACATAATAAAATTGTTAAATAAATCAGTAAATTAGATTTTGAGAAAGACATAATAAATGAACTAATGGAAATATTTAATGTCCATCAAAAAGAGATAGATCAAGTTAAGAAAAAGACAGAATTAAGATCAACCAACCCACTCAAACTCAATAAAAGAAAAAGAAAAAGAAAAGACATAATAATGAAATTGATAGATAACATACCTAATCACCTAAAAGACAAAAAAGATTATTTACTAAAATTGAAAGATTCTATAAACATACCTATTGCTTGTATTAAGTGTAGAAAATATGGATACCATGTTACAAAATGTGGAAAAGAAGAAAAAGTTAAGAAAGAGAAAGAAAAAGATAAGAAAGAAAAGACAAAAATGAAACAAGATGAAATAGACATAAAACAAGTAACTTTACAAGACTTCATGACAAAAATAAAAATGGTAAAATAAGAAATTAAAGAGGATAATTCCACATACATAAATGAACATAATATTGCAGAAATAATAAATTTGAAAGAACTCTCTAAACCCATGATAGACCCCCTTCATTAGAAAAAGATGTTTCAAATAATGAGAACAATAGACAGAATTTCTTGAGTTTAATTAACAAAGTAATTTTTCAAAAATGGCATACAAAAATCACTTTAATAATTAATAAAGAGTTTTTTTTTATTTACAGAAATTGCTTTAATAGACTCAAGTGCTGACATGAATTGTATACAAGAAGGACAAATGCCTTTAAAGTATTATGAAAAATCATCTGAAAGAACTAAGGCTAATAGAAAAAAGTTCATAATTAATTACAAAATAGCTAATGTTCACATATGTAACGATTGAATATGCTTTTTGAAACTGTTTTTGTTTTAATCAAAGACCTTTCTTTTAAAGTTATTTAGGAAATCTCTTTATGGTTTTGTTTTACCCCCTTTTAATGACAAATGAAGGAGTTAAAACTAATGTGCTGGGAAATGATATACTTTTTAAATCTATCTCACCCCTTATCCTGAAAGAAGTTTATTCCCTTAATAATGTCACTATTGATATTAATAAAGAAAGATATTTGTCAGAAATATTACTTGTTAACCAACTGACAAAGACAGATTGTTCTAATCTCCCTATTGCCTTTTGGCATAGGCACCGACATATTATACAATCATCTTGTGAGAAAGACTCTAATGGAAAACATACAAAAATAGAACTATTTCTTTTAGTCAAAATGAATGGACTGACAGTTTGACAAATGTACCAAACAAAATTATAATAAATCATAGACTTACACCCTTTATAGTATCCTCAAATACTCATATAACAAGTGTTTAAAAAAAAAAAAAAAAGTCTTGATAGAATTTCCTTTACTAATCATTAAAGAAAATATTAATTGTGGTAATTTCCTAAACAAAGATAGATTTAATTTCCTAACAAGAAGAGTTAATTATAAATTTATAAATCCCTGACAGATTTTCCTATTATAGTACTTGATGAAAGACTTTATGGAGAAGTTTTATTTCACATATTCTCTTAGAATAAGATATATAGTAATACATACAAAATGGATAGAATCATGGTAGATTTTGTGAATTTTTTGAAATCAATCACTCCGATATCAATAGACTTCATCGTGATTACTCTTATACCACTACTCAAAGAAAGCACAAAGGTGTACACAAAAAAGTTTGTTCTATTATATATATTTTAAAATTTAAAAATGATTTTCTTATAAAATATTTTAAAGAAATTTCACATGGCAAAACAGTTTTAAAAATAAATCTGAAAGAAGCTTTGCAAAGAAATGTTTATTTTCAAAATATTGCTTCAAGACAGAATGATATACCAACTAATCCTTTTACCAAAAGCCAATTGCAGACTAATATGAATAAAAGACCCTCCCAGGCAGACATGAAAGGAAAAGGCAAGGCACCAGTGGAGCAACCCAAAGAAATCCGAAAGGCTTCAGCGAAGATTTCGGATAAGCATGAAGGCGTCCTGATAGAGACAATATCCCTTCAGGATATGTTGCTAGCAGAGGCAAAGTATTCATGTGGTGGAAAAAGTGAAATTCTACAAGAAGTGCTCCGTGCTAATCTCATTTTTCTGGACGGAGAATTTACAGGCCTTCCTTTTCCTATTAACTTACTTCTTGATAATCTCCAAGCAGCCTTCACCCTTAGACAGAAACCCTTATTCCAAAAGATCCTTAAGGCTTTGGAATTATATCTTGTTAGCACCAGTGCATTTATTGAAGCACTTGGTAGTCAACTCTCTGGCAAGGAGGATGGAGATTCTCCATAAAGACAGAACTACAGTCTCTAACAAGCCATCTTATGGGAACAAGCTTTTCAAAACTCCACCATAAGATTCAGCAAAAAAGAGACTTGCCATTAGAACCTTACCCCCTTGAAATCCAATAGAATATACTAACTCATAAAACCATAACCAGTTCTTATGACAGATGGATGTATCTTTTTAAAGTTGTTAGGACATATGTGATTCACTTGTTAGGAACATATGTCACCACTGTATGTAATTGGCTAATCCTTTGACAAAACGCACTTTACTTGTATTTGGATAGATCTAGGATGTTTTTAATACTTTAAAAAACTTTGTTTCAAGATCAAGTGTTAAAGTTATGCGAGTCTGTCCAAGAAACAAGCTGAAGAAGTGCCTGTCATTAAAGCTCGATAGCTAGCATCTATCGAGCTTAAAAAGCTGTTCCAGCCTCGTGGCTTGACAGATGCTATCCGTCGAGGTTTAAGAAACTCAGATTTTCTGAATTGATTTTCTTCCAATCCGTAATTATGTGTTTAGGCTTTCTTTTCTCACAACTCTAGATATATAAAAGGATTATTTTAAGGGTCATCAAAGTGGACACAAGTTGTACAAGTGTTAAGCAAAGTTTGTTTAAGCAAATTGTGACCGGAGACAGAATTTTCCCTAGTTCATCGTTCTTGTGAAGAAGTTGCTGTGTTTGTGCACCGTAGGGTTTTATGGCAAAGCATCTTCTTGATCTTCATCGTCTGGATGAACTGAAGAACTTTGCAGTCAACAACCTTCTCTAGTTGGTGTTTGAAGTCGCGTACTGGGATCCGCACAATTGGTTAGTCACGTACTGGGAGCCGTGCATTACAAGGAGAGATTGTTACTACAGATCAAGTCCAATTGGGTATTGGGGTAAGGATTCAACTATAGGTTGGTAGAAGGTGCTGGGATTCCTTTACTTGTAACCGCTTGTTGTGATAATAGTGGATTTTCAGGAGTTGTGACCTTAAAATCACCCGGTGGGGTTTTTGCCGTGTTGGTTTTCCCCATTCGTAAACAAATCACCATGTCAATTTATTTTTCGCTGCAAACTTAGTTTATTGGTGATTTGTTTGTGCTACCACGCATTTTGCATGTTAATTTGATTAATTAATAAACTTGGCTAATTAATCAATTAATTTATCACAAGGGGTCAATTTTTTTTTGGCCTATCAAAAGTATTAGTCTTTACAACATTTATCAGGACAGACATGACAATCGACATATGGCTATCTCATAAAACCACATGGTATTAAAGCTTTGGAGAAACAAAAAGAGTTTATGACGGACATCATCCCTATCTGGGACTACTTATCAACACTGGGACAGAGGATCCAATGATTTGTGATCCTTCATGGTTATTTGAACTGCTGGAAGCAGGGTTTATCAGCAAGTTAATCCTAACTTCTGGAACTTAGATTAGTTTATTTCCCAAAGTCATCCAAGAAGCAGCTGCACAGATTGGAGGACTTAATTATACGAAGCTTACTATTTGGAGCACTCTCCCAGCTTGGGACACTAGTTACTATATGGAAGCCCGACCATCACACATTTTGGTTCTCATAAGTGATTTCAGTTGTAGTCCTAACTACTACTGGTATATAGGAGAGACTTACCTATCACTTGATGAACCATATGTTTTGGCACAAGAATGGTCTAATTTCATGAGCAATAAGATTTATGAAGTATAGAAAGAGTTAGATCATGACTTCCATTTATATGGCTACACCAACAGGATAGCTATAAATGGACCGAGACCTTTAGCAAGAAGGCTCATTGGGAAAAGAAAGATTACTAGAGACCCCAGAATAATGACAAAGAATCGTGCTCCTACCTTTCTTCCTATTTCATACTACGTTCTGTGTGGTAATTATGGAGTACTCCATGAGCATGAGTAGTGTGAAGATAACTCTGATCCGCTAGATTATGATAACTACGCAGATACAGATTGATAGACAGATAGACAGAATGTTCTCCCAGTCAGACAACTATGACAGATCACTATTTACCAAGACAGATCACTGTTCACCAGCACGCGTGAATAGCTTCCAGATAGATGATAGTCCAGAAAAATACATACAAATGTTCATAGGTCACTACTGTTTACTAGCATGCGTGAAAAGAGACTTGATAAATTCCCAGACAGACTACTGCTCATCAATAGTAATTTCCATAATATTCTACAAGTCTCCACCGACAGATTAACTTGAATTAACTAACTTAGGTTACTTTTGAAGACTTACCATGGTTTATTTCATCTATAAAAGGATGGACTCTGAAGACAAAAGACAAGTCCAAGTTAGAGGTTCAAAATATAGGTCCAAGTTAAAGGTCCAATTTCTAGGTTCAAATTTTAGTTCTAGTCCCAGAAAGAAGATAGCCCTCTCTCCCTTAGAAAGACTCTTGTAATCCTTCCTCTCTTGTAATCTTGTATCCCTTCCCTTCAAATAGACATAATCTTGTAACCTTTTAGTCTCAAAGACAGATTTTACTTTGTAATCTTGTAACTCTTCAGATAGAGTTTTATTTTCAAAGCTTGCATCGAAGACAGACGTTTTCAGTTTTAATCAAAGACAGAAGTTTTTATTCAAGTAAGATTTTACTAGTTTTTGTTTTGATATTCTATATTCCGTTTTAACTTATTTTGAATATATCTATTTTGCTATTTTCTTCTTTATCATCTATTTTATCATTGTTTATGCTTCCATATTATTGTTGTGCTCTCTCCTGGGTAGTCAATATATACCTGTATGGATGAAGAGGAAGTGGGATCTTTGCTGCTATTTGAGATATTGATGATTGAGAACCGAATTCTTGACAATTCTTTTTTAGACAGTTACAATATATTGCTAATCTCGCAACTTGTAGCTCGAATATTTTCCTTCTTTAGAGTTCTAAACCCTTTTAGGAATTCTGTGAGAGACCGCGCCCCCGACTCGTTTTTTATGATGTTGGGCCAAACCCACGTGAATGGGTGGAGTCGTGTTATTGCCTCTCAAAATGGAGGTTCAACTAGTTATATTTTCCCCCTTAGATTAGGGGTTTTACAATGGAGTCTCCACTTATTTAATTATTGGAAAAACAAGAAAATCATAATTGAAAAATTCTTCATATTATTAATTTGAAATTTAATTTACATTGATCATAGGAAAATTACATGGCTTTGGTCCTAGATACAATCTAAGATAAAGTACATGACTTTATTTCCTAGCTACAATCTAGAAATTGAAAAATTATATGGATAAGCATTTGATCTACTAACCCTTGATCTAAGTTCGGAGGCTATGTTACAAGGTGGGAAGGTATTAGGCACCCACCTTGCTCGGTGAAACCGGTTTTCTAGACTATGGTGGTCAACATTCATATCACATCATCCAATATGTTATCAATCAATTTGCATGTTAAATTTAATGTGTGTGCCTGTGATAAACCCTAATTCAATTCATTAAGCATGGCATTTGGATTGAAAAATAAACTCTAGTGAATGTGTGTGGATGGTGAAATCCTAGATTCAAGAATTTGAAAGAATTATTAAACAAACATGTTTTTCAAATTTTTGATGTGGATTTAAGATCAAAACTAGTGATATGCATGAACATGTGATGAACAATTAAGAACATGTGATGAACAATTAAGAACATGTGAAGAACACATAAAAACAATTAAGAACATTCAAACATATTCAATGAAATTATCATGCTTTAATCTTAGATTCTCATAATGGTAACATAAACAAACAGTTATGGAAGGGGATTATACCTTCATGCAAGATCTATGTGGTAGAGGAGGAGACTCTTGGTGGAGGTCCTAAGGGTGGAGGAAAAGAAGAGTTAGGAGAGGAAGAGTGAGTCTCACTCAATACCTTGAGTCTCAGGAAGACCAAGATATGACTAGACTACTTAACTTCACTAGAACTCAAGAGAGGAGAAGAGAATGGATTTTTCTTGTTGTCTCTCTTGGAATGAAGGAGATGGGGGTTTATATAGTAGTGGTGGAGAAAATATGAATGGAAGGCCATTTAATGAGGGTTGACAAAGAATCATGAACCTAGACCTCATTTTAACCTTGGGGGAAATCTGGTGCATTACATGGAAAGATTGGTGGGAGTGAGGAGCAAGCAAATTTCGGTTTTCCCGTAGCTGCTGTAACAGCATATAGAGTCAATTTCGAAAAATCATATCTGACTCAATTCTGATTGGAATTGCTTCATTCTTATGCTCAAATTGAAGCCCCGGATGTCTAGTTTCAGGGAAAATTAACCTCATTCACAGATTCAAAATATTCTGAGAGATATCGATGAAATGGTGAGCAGATGTCATTTGTTAGAAAATGGTTTCAGCACAATTAATATTAATACGTCCCAAATTAGCTCCCAATTAACATTAAATGGCTCCAATCACTCCCATTTCAGACTTAATTGGTTCTAAATTTACTCTAATTAAAAGATAATTGCACAAATTACTCATTGAATAATTAATGTTTAACTATCTAATTAATTAGATGTATGTAATCTCACCATAAAATGTAGTCCTAACCAATCAAATTATGACACATCATCGATCTCAAATTGATTATACTTATAACCAACTGAAATCAATTGTTCATAATCACATATAGTCGGACTCAATTTGTGATAGTGCATCTCAGTCATTAAAACTTGATTTGATGATAACTTTCAATCTGATGGTCCGATTAGGGCTCATGACCAGTCGATTTGATCGTTACAACATCAAGATCATTTTGGTGAATTGAGATTAAGGATCTAATGACCAGAATCAAGATGCATATTTCCAAGGTGAAATTACCCATTTACCCTCCATGTGAGGTTAAATGCGGGTTGCAAAATAGGGTGTTAACAAATTCATGACATAATTTCACAGTGTACTACTAATTCTAAAACCATACTTTTTATCGCATATATATTGTGTGGGCCAATTTTGCCCTGGGTTCCAACAGTGTAAAGGGCAAGGCCCGGCCCAATATCTTGTATGAAGAGATACGAACATCCGAGGACGACCAGCCGAGGAACGGATAAAATTACCATCCGAGGAAAGGTGCAGCATGTTAGCAAGGAGTGGGGACTGTGTCCGAGGATGATGGTCACCTCGGCAATTTTGTCCGAGGTGCCTGGTTAACTTGTTGGTCACTCAGAACAGTGCCCAGGACAATCTTATAACGGCACAAAGGGGAAAATATCCAACAAAAAGTAATGGTAGAAAATGGCAAATATCTAGTGGTGCTGTCACCTCCGCATTAAATGTCTCCCAGCTAACCTTCTGGCCGCATTAATGTGGAGGTGATACCTGAACAGTGAAGGGGCAGCTTTCCAGCTAAGGATGGAAGATTCAAGAGAAGGTGAGGAAAAAAGGCAGAAAAGCTATGATATATAAGGCGAGGAAAGACAGAGGGAAGGGGGATCGAAAGTAAGTGGAGAGAAAAATGGAAAGAGAAAAATCAGATCTTTAGGACATGTCCGAAGGAGATTTATTGCTACATATCACGCTCGTATATTGGATCTTTTTTACACTAAAATCCAATATTTCGGCCCAAGATCAGACTAGCTTTCTTTCCCGCACTCTATAAATTCATTGTTTGGGCTACGTGGGCCTGGATCCATTCCCGCTTAGGATTCAAGTCAGTTCTGGTCCTTACAATTGGCGCCGTCTGTGGGGAATTGCTTGATCTGATCAGAAAGAGATTTGGGTTTAGTGCGTAAAATGGAAGAATCAGGTTCGCATCAACCAACGGTAGGGCCACATCAGGGTGAGGATAATCCGCACCAGGCAGCATCAGGAGGGTCGCAGCATAACTACTCGGGGGCCCACCCTCACCAGAGAGGAGCTCATGAGCAAAGTGGGCAAACCATGCACACTAATAGAAGTCAATCGCGCGGGAAAAGTCGCGTGTCCCATGCAGAGAATGAGAGGGACATGCAACACGAGATAGATGAATTGAAGAAGAAGTTACATCGCGCGCGGCGAAGACGGGCACCATTTGAACCGGAGTCTTCATCTGAGGATACAGAGGATGACACATATAGGCAAAGATCTAAAACTCCACCCAGTGAAACCTTCTCCGGTGATGAGGACTATAATGATTATAGACGGAAAGGTAGAAGTACTTTGCAGAAAGGTCTAGGGAACAAAGCTATGAATGAGGCTTTGAGTCAAGTGGCCAAGTCGCCCTTCACACGACGAATTGAGGGCGCCAGCCTTCCTCGGCGATTTAACCAACCAACCTTCTCTCTTTATAATGGCCGAACGGATCCTGTGGAGCATGTAAGCCATTTTAATCAAAAAATGGCCGTCCACTCGAAGGATGAGGCTCTAATGTGTAAGATCTTTCCGTCCAGCTTGGGTCCGATGGCAATGAGATGGTTTAATGGCCTTAAGGCAAACTCTATTGATTCTTTCAAAAGGCTTACCCAGTCCTTTGGAGCGCGCTTCATCACATGCAGTAGGGTACCTTTGCCGTTAGGATCTTTGCTATCAATGTCCATGCGTGAGGGAGAATCTTTGAAAGCTTACTCGGACAGATATTGGGAGATGTTTAATGAGATAGATGGGGACTATGATGATGTGGCCATTAGTACATTTAAGGCAGGATTGCCGGCGGAGCATGATCTGAGAAAGTCACTCACAGGCAAACCTGTCACCAGTGTACGTCTGCTGATGGATAGGATTGACAAGTATAGAAGAATTGAGGAAGATCAACTGCAAGGTAAGGGAAAAGTGAAGATGATTCCGCAGGATAGGAGGGATTCCAGGTCGGATCGGGTACAGAATAATCGTCCTCGGAGGGACTTTTTAGGACAATCTGCATCTGCCAATGCTCAGGCCGTCAATGTTGTGTTTCGAGAGCCAGTGCAGAAAGTTTTGGAAAAAGTAAGGAATGAACCATTTTTTAAGTGGCCGAATAAAATGGCAGGAGATCCAAGCAATCGCAACCAAAACCTGTATTGCCAATATCATCAAGATCACGGTCATGCTACTGAGGATTGTCGGAACTTATGGGATCATTTGGAGCAACTGGTCCGAGAAGGCAGGTTGAAGCATCTATTGCATCATTCCAGTGGCCGAGGAGGCCAGACAGGTGCTGCGTTTCAGGGAGGCCCTGCATCCAAGCCTCCTCTCGGGACCATCAATGTTATATTCACCGCTCCAGGGAGGACTGGATCCTGCCCAACCAGAATAATGTCAGTATCACATTACACCGACGGTGAGTCTAATTCAATGCCGAAGAGGGCTAAGACGAACGTTCCTCTAGTCCTAAGTTTTTCAGAAGCGGACAAACAAGGAACCATACAACCACACGACGATGCTCTGGTGGTTACCCTTAGAATTGGCGGATACGATGTGAAGAGAGTCATGGTTGACCAGGGAAGTGCAGCGGAGATTATGTATCCCGACCTCTTTAAGGGTCTGGGTTTGAAGCCCGAGGATTTGTCTGCCTACAGCTCGCCTTTGGTGAGTTTTGAGGGTAAAATGGTGGTCCCTAGGGGCCAGATCAGACTGCCTGTGCAAGCTGGATGGGATGTGGTCGAGGTAGATTTCATCGTGGTAGATGCCTTCTCTCCGTACACGGCCATTATGGGTAGGCCGTGGTTGCACTCTTTGGGCGCCGTATCCTCCACCCTTCATCAGAAAGTGAAGTATCCCTCTAACGGTCAAGTGATGGAGATATTGGGAAGCCAGTCTATGGCTAGGCAATGCCTAATTGCAGCAATTCAGCACAAACCAGAGGCTGGCATCTCAGCCAGTAAAGAGAATGTCTTATAGCAGTCGGGGGCCTCGTCGTCGCTTCGTGGAGGGCCATATGACGAGATGAGTTGTGAGGGCCTGGAGAAGGTGATTATAGGGGATGACCGTGAAAGATTCTTCCAGGTAGGGGCTCGATTGCCCCCACAGGAGAGGGAAGAGTTGGTTGAGTTGTTAAGGGGGAACGTGGACGTTTTTGCATGGGACGCCTATGAAGCCCCTGGTCTGAATCCGGAATTCATCTGTCATCGATTAAATGTAGATCCTTCCGTGACTCCAAAAAAGCAGCCTCCTCGGCGACCCTCGAGTGAACACGTGGAGGCAATTAAGTCTGAGGTGGTTAAACTCAAACAGGCAGGGGCTATTAAGGAGATTTTCTACCCCCAGTGGTTGGCTAATACAGTAGTGGTGAAGAAGAAGACAGGGAAATGGCGCGTCTGCGTAGACTTCACAGACCTTAACAAGGCTTGCCCCAAGGATCCTTTCCCTATGCCGAGGATAGATCAGTTGGTAGATGCGACAGTAGGTCACCCTCGGATGAGTTTCCTGGACGCCTTCCAAGGTTATCATCAAATACCATTGGCCGTTGAGGACCAGGAAAAAACGGCTTTTGTTACTCCTGTGGGGAACTATCACTACAAAGTAATGCCTTTTGGCCTGAAAAATGCAGGATCGACTTACCAACGGATGATGACAAAGATGTTTGAATTACAGTTGGGAAAAACCATCGAGGTCTACATTGATGATATGGTGGTGAAGAGCAAGTTGGCATCTGAGCACTTAGCAGACCTTACCAGTGTTTTTGAAATTCTGAGGGGGCATAAATTACGTTTGAACGCTTCTAAGTGTTCCTTTGGAGTAGGGTCAGGGAAATTCCTAGGATACATGGTGACTCATCGGGGAATTGAGGTAAACCCAGATCAAATCAAAGCAATCAATAGCTTGCAGCCACCTCGGAATCCAAAAGAGGTCCAGAAGCTTACAGGGATGATGGCAGCCTTAAATCGGTTCATATCCAGATCAGCAGAAAGGTGCAGACCTTTCTTTCTTTTGTTACACAAATGGAAAGAATTTCAATGGTCCGAGGAGTGTGCTAGAGCCTTCCAAGAGCTTAAGCATTACCTATCCCATCCGCCTATAATGTCCAGCCCAGTGGTGGACGAAGTCCTTTTCTCTTACCTTGCTGTCGCTTCACACGCCATAAGCCTTGTGCTCATACGGGTGGATGGCGGCGTCCAACGACCAGTCTATTATGTAAGTAAGTCGCTTAATGAAGCCGAGGTGCGTTATCTACCACTAGAAAAAGCGATACTGGCCGTGGTGCATGCCACGAGGAAACTCCCCCATTATTTTCAGGCGCATACTGTGGTCATTCTGACTCAGCTCCCCCTTAAGTCAGTACTAAGGAGCGCCGATTATACAGGGAGGATAGCCAAATGGGGTACGATTCTAGGGGCTTTTGATATAAAGTACATGCCCCGTACCTCAATCAAGGGACAGGTGCTAGCCGATTTGGTGGCCGAGTTTGCTGAATCTCCGGAGGAGGTGGAAAGGAAAGACGAGCTAGTGGATGAAAGAGTGGTAGGCGTAGCCTCTATTCAAGGCCTACGGTATTGGGAATTGTACGTTGATGGAGCAGCCAATCAGCGGGGATCAGGAGTGGGGCTAGTACTGGTGTCCCCTGAAAAGATTACCATAGAAAAATCCTTCAGATTGAATTTCTCCGCTACGAATAACGAGGCCGAGTATGAAGCTTTACTGCAGGGGATGCAAATGGTGCAAAAACTGGGGGGAAAGGCAGTAAGGGCTTTTTCAGACTCAAGATTGGTGGTCGGACAAGTAGGAGGTGATTTGGAGGCGCGAGATTCAAGAATGCTGGAATATTTACATCTGGTCAGGGATATGCAGGAAAGATTCGAAGCTTTTGACTTGTCTCACGTGTCCAGAAGTGGGAACACCCATGCAGACTCGCTGGCCACTCTTGCCACGTCCTCGGCTCAGGATCTACCTCGGGTAATCCTGGTGGAAGACCTGTATGTGCGAGCTGTGGCACATCAAGTTGCACCGCGGATACACCAGGTTGCGCTGGGTCCCAGTTGGATGGATGCCATATCACTGTTCCTGGAAAAAGATGTACTACCTGTGGAAAAATCTGAGGCCGACAAAGTACGGAGGAAAGCTCCTCGGTTTTGGTTGTCCGAGGACAGAAAATTGTATAAGCGTTCGTTCTCTGGGCCCTACTTATTATGTGTGCACCCAAAGGCATCAGAAATACTTCTGGAGGAATTGCATGAGGGAATTTGTGGAAGTCACACTGGGGGAAGATCACTGTCTCACAGGGCTCTTACCCAAGGATATTGGTGGCCGAACATGCAGAAGGAGGCGCAGGAATATGTCAAGAAGTGTGATCAGTGCCAAAGATTTGCACCAAACATCCACCAGCCTGGAGGAGCGCTCAATCCGCTTTCTAGCCCATGGCCTTTTGCTCAGTGGGGCCTAGACATTGTGGGTCCGTTTCCCAAAGCTGCAGGGAACAGAAGATACCTCCTGGTCGGTACAGACTATTTTACCAAGTGGGTTGAAGCTGAACCTTTAGCCAATATCAGGGATGTGGATGTCAAAAGATTCATCTGGAAGAATATAGTTACGCGGTTCGGTGTTCCCAACGCCCTCATCTCGGATAACGGCCTCCAATTTGACAGTAAAGCCTTTAGGAAATACTGTTCTGACTTGGGAATAAAAAATAGATATTCCACCCCAGCCTACCCGCAGGGAAATGGGCAAGCTGAGGCCGTTAATAAAGTCATCGTGAACGGATTAAAGAAGAGGTTGGAAGACGCCAAGGGAAGGTGGGTCGAGGAGTTACCTCATGTACTATGGACCTATAGGACAACACCTCGGAAGTCCACTGGTGAAACGCCCTTCTCAATAACATATGGGGCTGAAGCCGTAATACCACTGGAGAGTGGTTTTCCTACAATGAAATCCAGAGGGTTCACTCCGGAGGGAAACGAAGAGCTGTTAAAAAGGAACTTGGACCTAATTGAAGAACGGCGAGAAAATGCTAGGGTACAGCTAGCCTACTATCAGCATAAGCTAAAGCAAGGTTACGATCTTAGTGTAAAGCTGAGACCATTGGCCCCAGGGGACTTAGTTTTGAGGAAAGTTGTAGGGAACGCTAAAAACCCTTCGTGGGGGAAATTGGGTCCTAATTGGGAGGGGCCGTATCGCATCACGGCGGTGGCAGGAGTAGGAGCTTATTACTTAGAAGATTTAGACGAGAGAGCTGTACTTCATCCTTGGAATGTAAATAATCTGAAAAGGTATTATTATTAATAATAAAAGTTATTTTTCTCACTTATTAATATATTATGACATCTTTTGAGATATTAAACAGAAACTAAGTCATGTCAGGTCCTCGGACCACATACTTAGTGAAAATTAATATACTATGACATCTTTTGAGATATTAAACAGAAACTAAGTCATGTCAGGTCCTCGGACCACATACTTAGTGAAAATTAATATACTATGACATCTTTTGAGATATTAAACAGAAACTAAGTCATGTCAGGTCCTCGGACCACATACTTAGTGAAAATTAATATACTATGACATCTTTTGAGATATTAAACAGAAACTAAGTCATGTCAGGTCCTCGGACCACATACTTAGTGAAAATTAATATACTATGGCATCTGTTGAAATTTTAAATTGAAACTAAGTCATGACAGGCCCTCGGACTGCAGACTTAGTACATATTAACGTATTATGACATCTGTTAAAGACTTGGTGGAAACAAATATTACAGAACATCCCCTAAAATAAACAACAAGTCATCTTTATTAGATCCGTATACCATAAACCTGGAAACTATAATTGCCCGTGCAGTGTTAAGGAATATATTCCACAAATTGTATGCTATGGTAAATTCTTTAAAACATAATCTTGAGTGCAAGTTATTGTCTCCTGAGTTAGGTATTAACCTACTTTATAGGCCATGATTGACTTCGTGGTTATCAAATAAGTATAAGTATAACTTAATATGCTCACAATCTACTTATTGCCTAAGTGAAGTAATATTGCTTGAAAATCTCGAAACTTATTATGGAATTAAATAAAAGGGTGATACATTTTCTTGAAAGATCAACGTCATGCTTTATTAATTCATTTTTACTCCTCATTAAGGTATGTTGGTTCCTCGGTAATGGATTACGTTATGAAAGAAAGCAAAGAACTGAGCAAAATAAGTATAATACAGTTAATTAAAGCAATGAGGCTGACTGACATTACTTGAAGTAAAGAAAAGAATTCCATATATCATCAAAATTGGCTTTTTAGCATAGCAGAAGGAGTTACAATCACTATCGAAATAAAAAAAAAAAAAAAAAAAAAAAAAAAAAAAAAAAAAAAAGAGAAGAAAATGAAATTGAAATGACAACATTGATAAAAAAAGGAAAACAAAACTAAGGCTTTAATTTGATCTGGAGTTTTGGCTTGGATGTCTGGTCAGCTGCCTCGGAGTTGGTCTCTTTCTCCTTGTCCTTAGGAGACTCCTGAACAGGTAAGGTGACTAAAGCCAACTGCTTCTCAAAATCTTGAGAAGCTGCCTCTGGCCGAGGAGCTTCAGTCACTTCACCTGGAAGGGGTCCCTTTTGGATCTCTGTCTCCTTCTCCTCACCAAGCTGGACAGCAGGAGGGAGGGGCTGAGGGGGGACCTCGGCAGTAGGCTGAGGCACGGAAGGGGCTGTCTCAGCCTGCTTGGGAATTTGCAGGGCTAAGGGGAAGATGATGCTTTCAGGCCTCCTCAACCCTGATGAGGCCTCAACTCCAGCCTGGTTGAGAGCCTCTTCCCACGTTTGGGCGCAGTAGGCGCGGCAGACCGCAGGGACTTCAGCACGGAGAGTGTCTTCAGTCTCGGCCACGCCGACATCATACCCGTGCTGCTCAGCCTCGTCCCTTTCCTTCTCGGCCTTCAGCTTATCCTCCTCCGCTTGTGCCCTCGCTTTTTCGGCCAAGGCTTTAAGCTGGTTAGCCTCTTCCAGTCGTTGCCTTAGAGTTGCAATTTGCTCTTTGGCAGTGACCAACTGTCCTTTGACTTCCACCACCTGCTTCCTCTGGCTCTCAGCCTGAGTCTCAGCCCCCTTCAAGGCGGCCTCATCACTTTTTCTTGACTGCTCCTCAGTCTTTATCCTCTCCTTAAGATCAGTGTTACTCTTCTCGGCAACGGACATTGTCTGCACAGCAGCTATCCTTCTCCTTCTTTCCTCCTCTAGCTGCTGAGCAACGGAGTAGTAAATTTCTTCCATCCTAAAGGTGCTCTGGACAGCCTGTTTACCAAAAAGAAAGGAAAATTTAAAATACAAATAAAATAAATGATAAACAGCACTAATAAAAAAAAAAATATATATATATATATATATATAATAATAAATAAATAAAAAAATAATAACATTATTAGTGACAAAGTAATGGTACATACCATCCCTAGACACCTTTTGGCTTGGAGGAAGACCTCGTTCCTCCTCAACCCTCGTAGCTCCACCATGTCCTTGGGGAGCAAGAGGGTCTCTTCCAAGGCCGAAGCTACATGGCAGCCAATGCCCCCGTTGTAATCCCTGATCGACGCATCGTCGGTCAGGGGCTCGCCCCCAAGCATGGGGGTTGGAAGCCATGCCCGGGGCTCGGTTTGTTGAATCTCCCCCATTTCAGGTCCTCGGCTGGGGGCAGGGCCAAGTTTCAGTTGCTTCGTCGGCCTGTGGGCGTCCTCATCATGGGAAGATGGAGCCCTCCCGGTCTCCACAACTTCCTTGCCTTTGGGCTCCCTTCTCCTCTTAGGTTCAGGCTGCTCGGCCCTGGAAGGAGGAGCTGGCTGAGGGGCAGGTAGGGGAGATTTAGGAGGAGGGGGAGGAAGTCTCTGTTGGGTTGACCTTCCAACCTCTCCCCTCCCAGGTTGGCCCTCCAGCAACTCCTGGAGACTCCGTTGGGGTTTCCTCTGGATGCCCATATCTTCGGAGGCGGTGGGTGAGGGGGTGAGCAAATCAAAAACCTCGTAGTCGTCGGCGGCCGAGGATACGTCTACAAAGCCCTCCTCGTCTCTTTCAACCTCTTCCTCCTCTTTTATTTGAGGAACGTGGGGCAAAGATGAACTGACTCCTGCGAGACTGGCAACGGGCAGTGCCTCAGTATGCTTGGTATCTTCTGGAAGAGGAATGCCTTGGGGGATTAAAAACCCTTCGTAAGCGACGCTAATCCGGCGAAGCCGAGGATCCTTTGCCTTTATCACGCACGAAGGAGCTTGGAACGCCCGAGAAATAGGAGTGTAGCCGAGGATGAGATGGGCCGCCCTCAGTTGACCGTCAGAAGGATTGACGTAGATTTCTGCTCGGAGAACTTTGTCCAAGCTAGCCTTGTTGACTAAGCGCAACGATGGCGAAGTCGCACGTGGATCTGCATTTTTAGTGAAAGCGATAAGAGTCACTTTAATGTAAGCCGACGATAATGGGAAAACTAGAATCCAAACAGTTAAGCATATAGATTAAATAATTCGGACCCCCACCTGGCTTACCCTCTTTAACTGGGCATGGTAAGCCGTCATGCCACTGCCCAGAGAAGATTAGGAAATCTTCTTTTAATCCTTTATTGGATTGGGGAAGACACTGAATCATCCTAACCTCGGCCTGCTTGGATTTCAGGTAATACCCCTGATTTTTTAAGTGCTGAAGGTTGTAAACCCAGTTTATGTCATGATGGGTCAGATTTAGATTCATTCTTTCGTTCAAGGCCTCTATGCTCCTTAGTACCCTGAACATATTCGGTGCACATTGGGTGGGAGATAGCCTAAAATACCTAAGATAGTTCCTAGTGAGGGTGCCCATGGGAATGGTCATCCCTCCTTCTATGAAAGCGATCATAGGAATGACAACTTCGTTCGTCTTTCTTTCGTCGTACCATTCGCCATGGGCCGCGTATCTAACGCCCACATGGGGGGGAATGTTGTACTTAATCCTAAAGTTTCTCATTCCCTCCTCAGTATCTACTAACTCCTTAAATCTACCCATGTTTTTTTTAGGAGGCCCTAGAGGAGGGATTCTGCAATAAAAAGGAATAAAAGTTAAAGAGAGTTTAGGAGGACTTACAGGTTTGAGAAATGGTCCTCGAACAGGATTTATGTGTTTGTATACGCACAAAGGAACAAGAGAAAGAAATAAAGTCTCAGGTTCTCGAATAACGCAATCGTTCAAAAGTGACAAGAAAGTGATTTGAAAGGTTATTTATAGTTACGCAAAAATTAAAAGCGGGAGTTCGCCCGCCCAAATTCCCAAAAGGTCCAACCACCGTTGGATTAGCATCTCACCGTTGAACGTGGGAGACAGGGGGGTTGCCAAAATTAAATGAAGGCGCTCCCTGGACACTGAAGAGTCAGGAACGGGTCGCGAAAAGAAAAACGCATGCAGCTATGATTTGACTCAATAGAATTAGATCATAAGGGAGATCCGAAGAGAGAGTCAAAATCCTTCTTTTCTCCCGAGAAGCCGAAAAGCAAGATTTTGAGGGGCTATTGTGTGGGCCAATTTTGCCCTGGGTTCCAACAGTGTAAAGGGCAAGGCCCGGCCCAATATCTTGTATGAAGAGATACGAACATCCGAGGACGACCAGCTGAGGAACGGATAAAATTACCATCCGAGGAAAGGTGCAGCATGTTAGCAAGGAGTGGGGACTGTGTCCGAGGATGATGGTCACCTCGGCAATTTTGTCCGAGGTGCCTGGTTAACTTGTTGGTCACTCAGAACAGTGCCCAGGACAATCTTATAACGGCACAAAGGGGAAAATATCCAACAAAAAGTAATGGTAGAAAATGGCAAATATCTAGTGGTGCTGTCACCTCCGCATTAAATGTCTCCCAGCTAACCTTCTGGCCGCATTAATGTGGAGGTGATACCTGAACAGTGAAGGGGCAGCTTTCCAGCTAAGGATGGAAGATTCAAGAGAAGGTGAGGAAAAAAGGCAGAAAAGCTATGATATATAAGGCGAGGAAAGACAGAGGGAAGGGGGATCGAAAGTAAGTGGAGAGAAAAACGGAAAGAGAAAAATCAGATCTTTAGGACATGTCCGAAGGAGATTTATTGCTACATATCACGCTCGTATATTGGATCTTTTTTACACTAAAATCCAATATTTCGGCCCAAGATCAGACTAGCTTTCTTTCCCGCACTCTATAAATTCATTGTTTGGGCTACGTGGGCCTGGATCCATTCCCGCTTAGGATTCAAGTCAGTTCTGGTCCTTACATATATATATATATATATTTTTTTTTTTTTATATGGCAAATTGTAACTAGTTGTTTACCACATACACATTAACTCATTTTTTTCTTTCTACTTATCTATAGTGTGCTACATTAGAGTCTTGAAAAAATTGTGATACAAAAGTGTGTGATCTTAGAATTTTTTTTACTTTGCACCATTTTTTTTTATTTTTTTTGGGATTTTGCACCATACACCAATGGAATAGATGAGAAATTGATGAGAAGCTTTGGAATTCTTGGATAATTGAATAATGTAGTGAAATGGATTATTATATTAGTGAGAATGTTCTAGAATTCGTAACATAATTGCACCATACATATCACATACACACTAGTGTAATATATGAGAAATTGATGAGAAGCTTTGGAATTCTTGGATAATTGAATAGAGTAGTGGAATGGATTATATTATATTAATGAGAATGTTCTGGAATTCATAACATGATTGCACCATACATATTCCATACACACTTTTTTTTTTTTTTTTTTTTTTTTTTTTTTTGTTGTTGTTGTTGTTGTTGTTGAGAATCATATTCCATACACACTAGTGTAATAGAAGATGGAAACTTGATGAGAAAGTTCTGTACTTCTTGGAGAATTGAGTTGTAGACTAGTGCAATGAATGACTTATTGATGAGAATATGTTGGAATTCTTTAACTTATTAATTGCACCCACACGTTAGTGGAGTAAAATTTAATGAGAAGCTTTTGGAATTCTTAGAGCATTCACATTGGGAATGGCATATGTCATATGTAGGGAAAATTTAGCATAAAAGTCCAAAACCCTCCACACATCCGGACTTGTAAAAACCAACCATTGCAAAAAAATTTGCAATAGTGCTATAGTGCAATTCTAAAGGTAGAATTTCATTGTAGCTCAATTCTAAATAAATAAATATAAAAAAAAAACCTAATATTTTATTCACTTACTATATCAATTCCTCGCTCTCTCTCTCTCCGGATTTTTGGGTTTTTGTTCTATTTGGGTTTTGGTATATATTATTTTCTTGTGTAGAAATATTATTTTAATGTGTTGTATTGTAAAATAAAAGTTGAGATGCTAAGAGTATTGTAAAATGGTATAGTATAATTGATAAATTAGCTTTTTGGGATGGTAAAATATGATAGGATAAAATTTTGGGATGTGAATGCTCTAAGAAAATTGTAACGTTGACTTAATAAAATCCTTTGTATCTGTTAAATTTAAAACAAGTTAATTAAATTGACCACATCATTAATAAATAAATAAATGATAATATTGAAAAAAAAATTTGAAATATTGATGACATTAAAAAATAAGGTCTACTAATTACAAATAGAATCTTAAAATTTTCATAGTACGGATATCTTAAAAGCTCTAAGTGATTTTATCTTTAATAAAATAAGTAAAAATCCCCTTCCTCAAATATTTACTGCTCTTATCAATTCGGGGCTATTTTATAATATATAAAAAAGGATAACTTGTTTAGATTAAAAGGTTAGGATTGAAAAATTGAAGATTAATTATTTGTTAATAAAGGGAGACTCCACCTCAACTATGGTCCACATAATGTTTGAATTTTTTTTTTTTTTTTTTTTTGAGAAATCGGAAAAAACTTGTCATTAAACATGCAGAAAAAATCTGTCAGCAGTTACAAGCTCTGTTACATTGCTATGAATGTCCTCTAACCATACTTGTGGTTCATACAAATTCTTCGCTAGCTTAGCGAGTTTGTCTACAACGTTGTTGCCTTGGCGCTTGGTGTGAGTGAAAGTAGCCAACCTCAATCTTGCTGCTAAGGAATGTGAGTCCTTAATAATGTGCCCAAATGCTGACATGCAAGGCTGCTCTGCAGTGAGGAGTTTAAAGATAACCTTTGAATCGCCTTCGAAAACCACCTCCTGGAGCCCAAGCTCAATTGCAAATAAGATGGACCTCCTGCAAGCCAAAGCTTCCAAGGATGCCATAGTTGGAGGTAAATGGATTCTTTCCGATAGCGCTGCAATGACCAAGCCCTCTGAGTCTCGTACAACCACACCCAAACCTGCCGTGGCGATGTCTAGAAAAGTAGCGCCGTCAAAGTTTACTTTATAAACTGATGGTGATGGTGGCAGCCAGTGAGTTGGGTGGGGCACCGTTATTTGGTTTCTAGGTTCTTCTTGGATAGAATGGAACTCTTTCATACGTTCCACAGCATCTCTGTAAATTTTCTCCATTGGTAGAGAAGGTGAGCCCACCCTCCTTGCATTATGTTCATGCCATATACTCCACCCGATAAAAGCAAATAGCTCAGCCAACTTTGGGTTTTTCTAAACAAATCATGGAAGCTAGCAAATTTTTCGTTCAAGTACTCTCTGCAATTTTCCAGTTCTCACCACACTTGTTTAACCATTTGACATCCCCATATTGCGTGAATTCCATCTTCAATTCCATCCCTACAACGATCATAGGTTGGGTCTTGAGTGATATTTTGCTTCTGCAGATTCTTTATTGTTAGAAGGGAATCGTTGGCCGCTCGCCACAGGAAATGACGAATTTTGTTGGGCACATTCAGTGACCAAAGCTCCTGCCAGAAAAGCTTTTGAGCCACTGAGTTTGAAGTGCCAGGTGCCGCTGCCTCTGCTACTTTTAATAGAAGTCGGTATGCGGATTTGGTGGTGTAATAGCCATTCGTCATTTCAACCCATATCAACCTGTCCTCTTTGTCATTAAAACTCAAAGGTAGGCTGAGGATTGCTTCAGCTTCATGTGGCAGAAATTCCTCACATATCCATTACTCCATCCAGCATCTATTTTCCTCATCAATAAGAGCACAAACTCGAGTATTGTTGGGGAAGTTTTTCTGTGGCGACACCACACGGCTAGAGTACAAATCAGGTAGCCACTTGTCCCCACGGATCATGACAGATTGCCCATCCCCAATTCTCCATTTTGACCTAATCCGCACCACCTCTCGTGCTTTTAGTATGCTTTGCCAAGCATATGAGCCATTCACCTTCACCCCCTCATCCAAAATAGAACAATTGGGAAAATATTTGGCTTTAAAGACCTTGTAGAAGAGAGAGTCTTTGTTATGGAGCAACCGCCAAACTTTTTTTACCCAGCATAGCAATATTGAAGAGTTCAATATCTTTGAATCCTAACCCTCCGTGACATTTTGACTTGCACAATTTTTTCCATCCCACCCAATGAATATTTCGTGCTTCCCTCTTGTAGCCCCACCAAAATTTCCGAATTAGAGATTCAATATCCTTGCATAGACTTTTTGGGAGTTTGAAGCATCCGATGGTATAAGTGGGCATAGCTTGAAGGACCGCTTTTATCAACACTTCTCTACCGCCTTGCGATAGTAATCTTTCTTTCCACCCTTGCATCTTGCGCCAAATCCTCTCCCTAATGTAGCTGAAACTTTGTTTTTTTCCTCTCCCTACAAATGAGGGTAAACTGAGATATTTTTCATAATTGGTAGTAGCTGCCACTCCTAACAAAGTTTTGATTTCCTCCTGCAAGTGTGGAACCATGTTGGGACTAAAGAAGAGTTGAGTTTTTTCTTGGTTTATTTGCTGCCCTGATGCTTCTTCGTACTGTTTCAAAATCTCCATGATAGAGCTAGCCTCTTGTGTGTTTGCCCTACAGAAGAGCAAGCTATCATCGACGAAGAACAAGTGTGAAACCTTTGGACCCACACTACAAAGGGAGACTCCTTTGATTGAGCCTGAAATTTCAGCTTGTTGAATAAGTGAAGTAGCCCTTCTACACACAAGAGAAACAAATAAGGTGATAATGGATCTCCCTGTCGGAGTCCCCGATTAGGAGTGAAATTACCATGGGGTTCACCATTTACCAACACAGAGAAAGAGACAGATCGAATGCAAGAACTAACAAATGTGATCCACCTATTATCGAAGCCCAATTTTTCCATTAATTTTTCTAGGAATGCCCATTCCACTCTGTCATAAGCTTTGCTTATATCGAGCTTAATGGCCATGTATCCGGTTTTCCCTTTTCTTTTTTTGTCTTGAGGTGATGGAGGGTTTCAAAGGCTACAAGGATGTTATCTGAAATAAGTCTATTTGACAAGAATGCACTTTGGGATTCTAACACCAATTTGGGGAGAAGTTTCTTTAGGCGATTGGCTATGGTTTTAGAGACAATTTTATATAAGACATTGCAAAGACTTATTGGTCTGACATCAGTGGCTTTTTTTGGAGATTTTATTTTTGGAATGAGTGATATGTAAGTATGATTGAGACTAGCTGGCATATTACCCGAATTTAGTATTGCTAAAGAAGCATCAATGACATCATGTCCAATAAAATTCCAGCAAGACTTGAAAAAAATTAGGGACACACCATCCGGGCCTAGGGCAGTTAGGGGCTTCATTTGTTTCAAAGCAAATTCAACTTCATCTGCGGTAAATTATCTTGTGAGATCTGCATTCATGGCTGGAGTGACCTTTTTATCTATGCCTTGGAGAATCTGATCAAAGCTCGAGGGCATGGTGGAAGTAAAAATATGTTTGAAGTAGCCTACCATTGCCTCCCCAATTTGTTTTTCATCTGTCACCACCGATCCATCATTCAAGTTCAATTTGGAAATAAAATTCCTCTTGTTCCTTTGTGTTGCTCGGCTATGGAAATAGCTCGTGTTCATGTCACCACTCTTCAACCAGTAAGAAAATTGTGAAATTGATTTACCAAAGTCTAGTAAGAAAATAGTAAGTTTCCATTATTATTATTATTATTATTATTATTATATTGACAGAGTATTGTAATATTTTAGTATTAAAATATTATTTTAATAAATTATTAAATATTGAGTTGGTAAATTAAACGAGGACAATGTTGGATTTTCACGAGGTTAATAAATCTTAACTGAGGATTTACTATTGTACTAAAAAGAATCAAATGTTATTGTAGGAGGTTGAATATGCACAAGGACTTCACCTTGGAAAATTTGAGAATTTTTCTTGGTGAGACAACGCCAAAAAGTAAGCAGAAATGATACCCATTCTAAGATCTCATTCGTAGAGGTATGTAGGAACGAAACAAGCATAACTCAAATGTTATTGTTAGCCCAACAGCCTCTATATGGATGTTTTATTAATGTTATAAATGCAACAAAAAATATATACTAAGAAGTCATTTTGATATATTGTAAATTTTGTAATATTCCTAACATCACTTTACAATTTTTTGTCTTTTTTTTATAAAGAGGTTAGAAACCTTATTTAAAGGAGTCCTAAGTCTTGAGCCACCACAATTATAAGTTCCACTCAAGAGTCATGATCGAAAACTTAAAACTTTTAAAAAGAACTGGGCAAATTATACTGCATAGTTGGACTTTTTTTTTCAAGAAACAAAAAGCACAGGGAGAGAGCATGAGATGAACTCGTGGGCAGCGTTACATTAAGGCCAGGGGGTTCGTTCAAATGAACCCCCTGACCTGGCCCAATCAAAATTTTTATAGATAAATTTTTTTAAATTTTTTCATTTTGACCCCTTAAAATAAAATTTTGAATACCCTAATCTTAAATTTTGTTTGAACCCAATTGAAATAAGCTTGAAACTTGAATATGATCATATTAAATTTAATTTCACAATATTTTTACAATAATATGACGCAAGATGTAACGGCTTTTTATTAGGACCCACAACTGACAATATTTTTTAATCTACCTTTAACAATTGGTCACCTAGATTTTGTTGTGGAATTTTTTTGAAAGTATTGTGTCAGTTCCAAAATTTTTGCCCATTCATAAAAAAAAATTAATAATAAAAAAAAAATATATGAATATTCTTTCTAGGATTTTGCCTTACTTTGCAGTTGATAACGAAATGAAGTTATTTTTTCTAGCACTTTTCTTCTTCATTAACAAAAAAACTACATCGTTGTTACAACCAACAAATTTGTACAAATATGTATCTATATCTGTAATTTTTCCTCATTCTCTCTATCTCGCTTTCTCCCTTCTATTTTTTTCTTAGTTTTTCTTTCTATCTCCAATTATCTACAATTCCAAGAGATTGACTATGTCTATGTGTATAGTTAAGAAGTCATCCACTTCAAAAGCAAAAACTTATATCAGTTACTATTTTTTCTCTTAGTTTCACATTTACTACTAGTCCTACTTCTAAGTGTATTACTAGTCTTCTCCTTCTTTATCATATATTTTGATATAATTGATATTACATATAAATATAATAAGTTATTATTAATTTGACAAAAATGTATAATTAGTAATTTAGTTATATTAGCTTATGCATTCAATAGTTGTTGTCTTACCTATTTTATAACTGTTTTAGACTATTGTATAATATAGTTGTATTGTATATAATATTGTATTTAGAATATTATTTTAGATTATTGTATATAAAATGGATGTTGTATCTATAGGAAAAAAGATTAATCATTTAATTTTTTGACAAATGACAAATTCTTAGCTCTGCCATTGCTGACTCCCCTAGAAAAAAATCCTGGAGCCCCCACTAGTTCAACTCTAATAATAGTACTTGGTAAATATTTCGTTTCATTTCAAAAAATTTACCTTTTAATCAACAAAAAAGTTGCTTCTAAGTCTTACCTTTCGAAGCAAGCCACGGAAAAGATCCACTCCAAAGCAAAATTATGAAAACATAAAAGCAAGAATAATAGGTTTTGAAAGTCAAAAGAGAACATCCCAAAGTACATAAAAATGTCTAGCATAACTAACAATTTCTGAATATGCATTCGCCAAACTTTAGGACACCTTAAACTAATGTCAAATCTTCTGAAACAATATAGTGTGAGTTTCAATTGTAAAACTACCACCATTGCAAGCAACCCATCCTTCAAGCTCGAATATATGCACTTAGAATAATAGCAAAATTAATAATAAAACATTGAAATTCAACCACCATTAAAGCTTTACCTGAAGACATTCCCGTATTTAACTACTGGATTATAACCTGATTATGGCACCTTCAATCTGGAGGTCCCAGACCATGTAACTCATTCCAATCCTGTGTACATCAGCCTTTTTCATTGTACATGCTTCAATTCTAGCTCAACTTGATTTCAGTTTTCATGCTTTCTTCTTGTCTAAACACACACAAGCAACTAAAAACAACCACATTCCAGCACACAAATTTTAACCATCACAAACTTTAAAGATGATAAAACTAACGAAATTCATCGGTTGACTAAAGAGTACATATCCTTACATGTTTACAGAAGTAGACAATTATCAATACAGCTTAAACATAAATCACACCGCATACAGATTTAACAACAATGAAGCCTTGCTTCCATTTTCGTAGTTGCCAAATCCTCATACTAATTCCAAACGATAACTTAATTCATTATATACATATATAATTTGTTCACAGCACCAGCAAATGAGGACACATTGTACTTGTAAGGTCCTCTCATAAGAACACCAAGGCTGTCCAGTGCACCTCAACATTATACACGAGAAGTGACAGTACAGTAATTGATTGTACTTGTTTCACTCTGTAACAGAGTCCAGGGGTTGTTAAAATCTCGACCAAGGATCTTCGATCTCACAATTCTACAAATCTTAAACATCAATGACTTCAACCAGAACTAGAAGTCTATTAAAAACAGGATTAATTAAAATCCCGACCTAGATTGGGTTTTCCAAGAGAAACTTTTAAATTCAACTTGGAGCTGAAATAAGCCTAAGCTGGTAGCTTTTTTAGAGTTTTTTGGGGGGGTGGGGTGGGGCAGAGGAGAGTAGAGGGAAATGGGGGTGGTAGTCAATTTGAGTTGTTGAAGGAGGCTATAGGCTTTTGAATGTAAAATACCATGGGTCTGTGCTTTGTAAAAGACAATAACACTATATTTGGAACAGAAGGAAATGGAAAGGGAGGAGAGGAGAGTAGAGGGAAAGTTGGTTGGAATATACTAAAATTCTCTTTTGAGGTGAAAGAGTGAATCGGTTTGAGGAGACTTTGGGGAATGTTTGCAAATGTATGTAAGTGGGAAAAGGAAGACTAATAATTGTTTTAATTTTTACCCTTACTAATATTAGTAAGGGTTTCTTCAATCAGATCCTATGATCTGATCCGCAGACCCTCCCAGAGATCCTAAGTATGATCCTGATTTAACAACCCTGATGAAACCTCTGGATTCAAGATGTCATCAAGCGACACCAATTCTGGATCCTCAAGCGCGAACAGCTGTTCATAATAACACTGCAAGGTTAGCTTTAGAAGACCAATTTATCTGAAGATAAAAGACACAAATAAACGACATTGAATAACTCAAAAACTACCCACAAAGGAGTATAAAAAGTCTTGAGCAGCAAATTAACACAGCTTAAATTTTCTTCGAAAAACTTGCAAGATCAATTAATAAACAATATCTTGAGAGTTTTCACTTACCAGATTGGCATCTGACCCACTGCATGACCCATTGTCCTTATCAGAGACCATGTTTTTCAGGGTCCCATCATCAAAAGCAAGATTAGTTTGGCTGCTAGACATTTTACAAAAGAACTCATCTGGATTAATAAGAGTTAAATCCCTGGACTCGGAGAAATTCATGCCAGATTGGTGATGCACCCTCCAATAACCACTGTTTAAGTCATTGGTAAAAGGGTAAGACATGCAAGAAGAACCTAACCCTGCTTGCATGTGCGAGTGTAATGGGGATAACATGTTGCAACCTAGTGGCTGTGGTGTGTCAGGGAACGTATTTGAGCCTGCCTCCACCTGCAAATCAGCCTGATGTTAGAAACATAAATGAATAAGATAGGTATTTAACTAGTTAACTACCCTTGGAAAAGAGATGTTATTGTTTTATGCTTGAATTTAATTCTTTCCTCACCTCATCAGATGTCACTTCTGCCACTTGATTATTTGCAACATAAGTGTAATAACCATTGTACTCAATGGGCACTATAGTGTCAGTTGTTATTCCATCAGAATTTTCTTCAGGAAGACGTCGAAAACTTGGGCGATAATTGTCAGCTTCATTGCCAAAGTCTGGAGATATTGAAACAGCAGTAACGAGGGTTGAAGTTGATGGGGAGAAAAGGTTGCAATCTACTGACCCCGGTGGAGGGATAAAGAACCATTCGAAGGCTTTGTCCATATCCAAATCGAGGTCAACCTGATGGAAGACAAATGAATAACTGAGATAAGTATATATTTTTAGTTGTCTGCACTTTTAATTCCCACAAAAGAATAATATTGACAACTGTTTCAAGCTGAAAGTAAAATTCATTCTCACTTCTGCAGTATTTACTTCTGCCACTTGATTTTCTGCAGCATATGCATTATAATCATCATTACATGCAAGTGGTGCTTGCTCAGGCAATTCTTGAGATGCTGGAGCCGATGTTGGTTCAGTTTGTGTTTCTTTATGAGAAGATTTGACTGTGATTGGAGTTGAAACATCAGTAGTGGTGAGGGGTAAACTGGATGGAGAGTCCTTTGAAGGGACATAGAACGCACCCATGAGAAGTTCCATGTCCTGCTCACTTAAATCAACCTGACAAAAGAAACATGAGTGCACAAGATAAGTACTTGATTAATTTAATATACTTCTCAATTCCAACCAAATATATATATATATATATCTCACCCCTTCTGCTTGATCATCCGCAACATATGCTTTATGACGTTTGTTGTCATTGTTACACTGAACAAGTTCTGAAACATCAGACATCATTTGATCAGAAATTTCAGCTTGCACTTCCAATACTGGAGATACAGGAGACAGTGCTGGCTTAGACTTTGCAGGTCCACCTTTGTTACTCTTTTCTTCATTATTGAATAAACGACAAAGTACAAAGGCCTTCTGCGTAATGTTAAGCACCCAAGTGAATTGGACGAACATATCATCCTTGCCTTATATATACTACAAATTGAATTACCACAAAGATTCAAATAACAGAACGTAAATATATATCAGAAATGTTGTAACTAACAATGACATAGAGGAGTTTGTCCTACAAAGCCATTTTATATATAATAGGTGTCAGTAAAACTTTTTTTGATTTGGAGCAAGTGAGAGAGCACATTCTCATTAACAATTTAAAAAAAAAAAAAAAAATCATTACAAGATAACAATATTAAGCATGGTTCAGTCAACTCCATGCAATCCACTAGCAACAACACCAATCAAAATCCACTATCAATAATATGGAATAAAAATCACGTTCAACAAAACCTCAATCAAATTAGCACACTCTCACAAGCATCACACACAAATGTCAGAAATAAAAATCTCAAAACCTTTATACACCCAATGCCACTCTCATATTAACAAAACAAACAAATTCTCAATTCATACATGTGAGTATCATTCAACCCAAAAGAAACCCAGGGTGTGAGTTTTTTTTTAAAAACTCACACCCTGTTCTTAAGAGTCTCCTCCTCTCCTCAATAGGGAAACTTCTGAGCTAAAATCACTAATCCCTTGCAACACTGTCTACATGTCAAATTTCAATATCTATCACTTGATGGATTAAGAATACCTTCTTTAATGAAAAAAAAAATATTAAAAAGAGAGAGTTAATTAACCCAGCAAGAATGTTAACCCTCACTAAGAATTAACAAAAAATTAACAGCTTCCACAATCCTAGCTAATTGAACCAATCCTCTTTTAAAGTTATCTCCAATGATTTTGGAGGCAAAACAATCTCAAATCAACACACACATTCAGTTGAGTAATCAATAAAAAATCTGAGGTCAATATAACATCAATCAAACAAACTGAATAGCAAAAGCCAACCTGGCCGGGGTGTTTTCCATCAAACTCCTTCTGGGTTGTGCTGTACTCATGCATTACCCAGTTAGTCCCTATTCCCTTCCCTTTTCCCTTAGTACTCCCTCTATGGAAGACCAGAGATTTCTTCGTTCCAACAACGATCCCTCCAGACACGATTTCCCGATCTTTACCGGTTGATTTCCAGAACCCAGCCTTGGTTTGCCTGTTCACCAGTTCCTGTTTCTGACCCCTTTTTCTCTTTTTTGGATTATCGTTTTGATGCTTCAGGCTCAGTACAGTGAAGAAGAACCACTCTTGGTCCTCCGAAGCAATCCCAGTTTTAACTGCAGTACAAGAAACCAGACTTAAGCACAAAATTTTGACACCCAAAATGGGAAAAATCACATGAGCATGTATATATTATATAATTGCTCAACCATGAGATAATTATAAGGGCATATTATGCAAATCCTATGTAATCTAGTAAGTATAATAGTAACAAAGAAGTAACATAATATTGAAAAGTTCAAAAATTCTTACAAAGGCTGATTCAGAATTTTGTTATCAAAGTAAGCAAAAAGAGAAACAATAGTGCTTCCAAATTCACCACAACAAATTAAGTACAGAGAAAGTTTCATTCTTTATACAAAAGAAAACGCTAACTAGATACAACATGAACCAGACAACAAGAAGACCAGAAAACAGATACAACAACAACAACAGAAAAACACACACAAACACACACGGGGTTAGAACTTAGGACTCGAATATAGATTCAAGTAGCTGTCATGATGTCTGTAACTATTTCTTGTGATCAAATAATGTAACACACTAGTCCAGCAAAATTCTATAACAAGAACAGAGAACAAGCAACAATCAACAAACTAATACAATGTGAAACATTTTCCTACCTTTTCACAAAAAAAAGCATTAAATTTTCCTTGAAATGAAGGTGGGTGTGTGATAATAAAAAACAAGAAGATTACTTGGTAAATCCCATGGCTCATCTTCATAGAACTCAATTTCGGGTATAAACCAAATGTCTTTATCATTGCCGGTTATCTTTGGCTTCAGGTAGAATTCGATGAGCTCCTTGTCCTTTGGACTAAATCTGAACCCAGCTGGCAAATCAAAACTCAACACTACCATCTCTCACAGTCACAGGAAGCTTTTTTTTTTTTTATTGAGAAGCCCAGAAAAAAGTTTTATAGAGAAACCCGGAAAATGTTTTACTGAAAATCTGTCAAAGAAAGAAAGATATTAGGAATTGGATGAGCTCTTGAAATCCATTACAGAAAACAAGAGCAGTTGTGAGAAAGCAGTTTGCCTTGCTGTTCTTGTCTTTATACTACCCATGATAAGTCAAGTCACTGTCAACTATCTTCACTAGCAAGTCTATACAGTAACCATGTCTAAATATAAGTTTGGACTTTATTTATTTATTTATGCTTGAGATTCTAGTTCTAGATTCTTCTGTTCATCTATTCATTGTTTTAATTTAAATAATAATAATAATAATAATCTTATTAATCACTACACAAAGTACAATTAGCCAAGTGATAGTGGTAAATATTTTTTATTGTATTAATAAGGACACAACAAATTGTCACAGCTTCACCACAATAAAAATAAGAGTGATATGAAAATGTTTTGTTATCATATAATTTCTCTTTTTATACTCGTCTTTGTAATGCTAGAGCAACAACACTCAAGCTTTTATTTGTTTTCTTTTTTAATATTTAAAAATAAATAAAGCTACCGCACAAACACATTTTATTAGAAAAAGTTTAAAAATTAGTGTTGTAAAATATGATTATTGATATTTAGTCAATATTTTGATAACTCATATTATGATTTTAGTGTGGTAAAGTTTAAAATATTATGATTTTTTTCTATTTTAATATTTTTTAAATATAAAATTTGATAATAATAGCAATAATTAATTTGTCTAAAATTATTAATAAATATTTATTTATTATAATTGTATTTATATGTAAATTTTTATTTTTTTTTTAAGTTGCAACTTGCAACTTGCAAGCCTCCACATTGCGCGCTTTTCCGCAGACGTTTTATTTTTTATTCTTAAAGTGGAACCACCATGCAGTCTGTGCTTTACTTTGGTACCATTTAAAAAGAAATCAAACCAACTTCTACTTTTTTCATTAAAAAAAAAAAAAAAAAACTTAACTTCTACTTTAAGTGTAAATTTTTTTTCCTTTTATTTATTGTATGGAAATATAATTGTACATTAAAAAATTTTAGAGCTTTATGAATAAAATAGTATATTTTATTTTAATAAATAAATAAGCTCATTTAAATGAGAATATGTAGTATTTTTTTTAATGAATAATATTATATTCACAATATTTTCACAGTATATATATTTTTTTTAAGAAAAAAAATGTTTTATTGTGAAAAACTTAAGTAACATTTTGTTACTGGTTATTTACATATACTACTAATATCATATTTTAACCTACTGTTAATACTTCTTCACCTAAGAGATTTCATAAATTAATTGGACATTTTCATAATTTGAGGATAATTCTTCTGCTCCATGTTTCAAAATGTACTTTAAAACCATAATTAGGGCTCTCTAATTTTACTCCCAAAAAATTCGTCAGTATTGACTTAACTCTGTTCCCCCATTGGTGAACTTTTTTTTTTTCCAAAAAAAACATCATTTTTTTTCTTCTTCTTCCCTTGCATTCGAAGCACTAGGGTCCGTGTGGGACCAAACTTTTGTGTGTGTGTAGCGTAGCGTTTTCAGTGATATGCCGAATCTTTGTCCTATATAAATAAAACTTTATAATAAAGAATACATAATATAAGATAAGAATCTATGTCATAAGTCATGACTCATACACCCCGTTAGTTATTGAAAAAAAAATTAGATTAATAACAAGGGAAGAAGTTTCTCCTCGCTAGCGAAAGGTGGGTCTCCATCCTCTCCTAGGTTGTAGAATAGCAGTCCCTTCTTTGAAGGTGTTTGTGTCCCCCAGGGCAACAAGTTTGCCTTGAGGCTTTGTGGTTTTTTCTTCTTCCAGGGGTTTGGGAAACATAATTTTCTTATTCTTTACTCCTTAGGATGGAGGACCTAACGAGATCTTGGAGTTGTTTAACATTATCGGAGTGCGAAGGATCAAACCTTCGGATTTCGGAAGAACAGGCAGCAACAGAGTATATATTAGCTGCAAAATTTTTGACAAAGCGAGCTCTTAACATAGATGCTATAGCAAAAACGTTCACACCATTGTGGAAATCTGTGAATGGTTTTAAAATAAAAAAGGAGGGCGATCATGTGGTTTTGATTACGTTTGATAATAAGGAAGAGATGGAGAAAGTCATTGATGCTGAGCCATGGAGTTTTGATAAACATCTTGTGGTATTACAATGTTATGACAAAGATACAGACGTGAGGGACTTGGAGTTTAATAGAGCTAGCTTCTGGGTGCAAGTGCACGACCTTCCGGTGAGATTTCGAAGACGGAAAGTGGCTGAACAAATATGTGAGGCTGCAGGGAGGATTAATGCATCGACTGATGATTCTGAATCGAAAGGAGATAATTTTATGAGGGTTAGAGTTTCAATGGATATTACTCAACCTTTGTGTAGAGGCAGTGTAATTTCGCTTGACAACGGCAAAGAATTGTGGGTGTCCTTCAAATATGAATGACTCCCCAATCTGTGCTATTGGTGTGGGTGCTTAACACACAATGATCGTGATTGTGCTCTTTGGATTGAAAGCGAAGGAAGCCTGCAAAATGAGTCACAGCAGTTCGGTCCCTGGATCAAGGCAGTGCCGTTTGTGTTGACAAGGAGAAATATGGTTAAAGTCCCTAGTTTTTTCACTAGCAGGAAATCAGGTGCATCGGCATCAAATAGCAAACCAGCTCGAAAGCCTCCAGTGGTGGTTGTCCATTCAGGCAAACCTTCTCCGGAGGTTGTTCGACCTGATAAGGAAAGTGCTAGTATCTTTCCTAGTGCAAATATTGCTCCGGAATTTCAGGAGTTAAATATGGAGAATATAATGCCACAGGAGTTAGGGGATGCTACGAATTTGGAAAATTCAAACCTGACGGATTTTGGGGAGAGGATAAAGCAAGCTAGTGTCTTTGAGGAGGTAATAGAGGATACTGATAAGGACATTCGCAAGTTTGACTTGGCGGCTTCCAATAATGCTGAAAACAGAGCATGTCTTGGTAAGGAAAATATCCCAGAATCACCTTCCATCCAGGATTCTAATGAGGGGTATTCACAAGCACGTGCACAACTTAACCCCTCCTTACCACGTGCTCCTCTAGGGGTGATTTCAGACAACCAAAACAGATCAATGCATGCTGAAGGTTCGTGGAAAAGAATTATCAGAATTGAAATAGGGACGGACACAATTATGACTGAAGCAGTAGGAGAGAAACGTTTGGCTGGGGAAATAGAATGTCTACCTGAGTTACCGAAAAAAAGAAAGGTTTCTCAAGCAGGCACAACCAAGAAGAAGATATTGGCGGCGGCTGGGTTTCAGCCCTGCCAAAAGCAATGAGTATCTTAGTGTGGAACTGTCGTGGGCTTGGGAACCTGCGTACAGAGAATGAGCTCGTTAATTTGATACAGGCAAAAGATCCCTCTGTCGTGTTTATAGCCGAAACATGAGCAGATGATGCAAGGCTAGATCGCACTTTGAGCAAAATTAATTTTGATCAGAAGTGGGTAGTGGCAAGGGTTAACAGAGGTGGTGGCTTAGTGTTATTTTGGAAGAATACTGTCAACCTTACTGTAGTAGATTCTCACAGGTACTATATTGACACCATTATCAATGGGAATTCAGAGAATGAGTGGAGATTTACTGGCTTTTATGGGGAACCCGAGACCACTAGGAGATTTGAAGCCTGGAACAAGTTGAGGGCTTTGAATTCAAGGCAGAATAGACCTTGGCTTTGTGTCGGGGATTTTAATGAAATTATTCGACATGATGAGAAGTTGGGTGGACCGAGAAGGGATCACAATCAGATGCAATTATTTAGAGATGTGATTGATGAGTGCGACTTCATGGATTTGGGATTTGTAGGTTCAAAATTTACTTGGGCTAGACACTTTGATGATGGGTATTCTGTTAGACTTAGATTAGATCGGTGCCTGGCTACTAACTCCTGGTTTCACAAATTTTTGGGAACTAGAATCCATCACCTTCAATCTATATCATCAGATCATTCAGCCCTTTGGGTTAATCTAATGGGGTTGGAAGAGCCTTGTAGGAAGAAATGCTTCAGGTTTGAGGAAATGTGGTTGTCAGAGCCCTCTTGTGGTGAAACTATTGAAGAAACATGGAATAATACTTGGGAGCCGAACCCTAGCCTAGCTATCTTGAAAAAGGTGGCTCGATGTGAACAAGAATTGACTTGGTGGAGTAAGCATAATTTCGGACATGTGAGAAGGGAATTAGCAAAGAAGAAAAAAATGCTTGTGGTGGCCGAAAATGAAGCAATTATCAGTGGGAACAACTCTGTGATTAAGGGTCTTAAGGCTGAAATTAATGTCCTTTTGGATAGAGAAGCTAGAATGTGGTGTCAACGGTCACGAGTCTTGTGGCTTAGTAAAGGAGATAGCAATACATATTTTTTCCATAGCAAGGCAACAAAGAGGTGCAGGAAGAATTTAATTAGGGGAATAAAAAATGATAGAGGTGAGTGGGTAACCGAGCTTGAGAAAATGGGGTTAGAATGGACGAAGTATTATGAAGAGCTTTTCTCCTCTTCTAACCCGAGCCTTACTATTGAGACTCTTGAGAAAATCCCATGCACTGTGACTGAGGAGATGAATGGAGACTTGGTGCGTGATTTTTCAGAATTGGAAATTAAGGAAGCTTTACATCAGATGGCACCTTTAAAGGCACTGGGTCCGGATGGAATGCCTCCACTCTTCTATCAGCATTTTTGGGAGGTTATGAAGTATGATGTAATCAATGCTGTCCTCTCTTGGTTAAACATAGGTACTTTACCCGACCCTATAAACCATACTCTCATTACTCTTGTGCCAAAGGTTGATAACCCTGAACTAGTGACTGAGTTTCGGCCTATTAGCCTATGTAATGTTCTCTACAAAATTTATTCTAAAGTTTTAGCTAATAGACTAAAGAAATTTCTCCCATCCCTTATCACTGAACACCAATCTGCTTTTGCTAAAGATCGCCTCATTTCAGACAGTATTATGGTTGCCTTTGAAACTCTCCATCATATGAAGAATCATAGGTTGGGTAGACATGGATTTATGGCCTTAAAACTAGATATGAGTAATGCCTATGATAGGGTTGAATGGGTGTATTTGGAGAACCTTATGGCGAGAATGGGTTTTTGCCCTAGGTGGATTGCTCTTGTTATGAGTTGTGTGAAAACGGTGACATATTCCATCATGGTGAATGGAGAACCTATGGGAATGATTCATCCCAAACGAGGTATAAGGCAAGGTGATCCTCTCTCCCCTTTCCTTTTCCTCCTTTGTACTGAAGGTTTACATGCTCTCATTAAACACTCGGCGAGAATTGGTGATCTTAAAGGTTTTTCCTTATGCAAGAGAGGCCCGAAATTAACCCATTTGTTTTTTGCAGACGATAGCTTGCTTTTTTGCAGGGCAACCTATGAGGATTGTAATAATATTTTGAAGTTGCTTGCTGAATATGAGTCTTTTTCGGGGCAAAAGATTAACAAAGATAAAACTGCAATCTTTTTTAGCAAGTCTACATCGGAAGAAGCAAAAATTAATATCAAGAATCTCCTCCAACTTCAAGAAGTCAAATCTTATGAGAAGTATTTGGGGCTGCCATCTTTTGTGGGTAGGGGAAAAAAGTCGAGTTTTGATTATATTAAAGAAAGGGTATGGAGAAAGCTTCAAGGATGGGAGAGCAAGTTGTTATCACAAGCCGGTAGAGAGGTACTCATCAAATCTGTAATCCAAGCTATTCCATCCTATGCCATGGGTTGTTTCAAACTTCCTATAGGGCTTTGTGAGGATATTGAGGCTATGATAAGAAGATATTGGTGGGTTCAAAGGGGAAATCGAAGAAAAATTCATTGGCTCCGATAGAGTGAGTTAACAAAATCCAAGATGATAGGCGGAATGGGCTTTCGTGATTTGGCTCATTTTAATGATGCACTTCTAGCAAAGCAAGCGTGGCGCCTTATTCACAATAAGGATTCTCTCTTTTATAAAGTTTTCAAGGCGAAGTTTTTTCCTCATGGTTCTCTTATTGATGCAAAAGAATCCTCTTCAGGATCATATGCTTGGAAAAGTATCTTAAGAGGTCGTGATGTTATCCTTGAGGGAGCTTGTTGGAGGGTAGGCAATGGGAAATCCATCAAAATATGGCAACACTACTGGCTGCCACGGAAATACCCAACAAAGATAGCATCTTCGATGGTGGAATCTATGGAGGAAGCAACTGTGGACTGCCTGATAGATGAACAGACTCGCACATGGAATACTGAAATGGTTGATGGAATTTTTGCACCGCAAGAAGCAGAAGTAATTAAGAATATTTCGTTGGCCCGAGAAGCTACTGAGGACTCGCTATTCTGGCCACTAGCACAGGATGGAAAGTTTACTTGCAAGCTGGGGTACCGGTTTTTGAAGGAAGCAGAGGATGGTCCTCAGATGGAGGTTCGGCCTGACTATGAACAAGGTCTATGGAAGAAAATTTGGGCATTAACATGTCCGAATAAAGTGAAGAACTTAGTTTGGAGAGCTTGCCGGAACTCTCTGAATTTAAAAAGCAATCTTTTGTGAAGAACTATCATCACGGATCATACCTGTGACCGGTGTAGGTGTGCAGCAAAAGACATGATTCATGCGGTATGGAACTGTAAAAACCTGGACTGTGTGTGGGAGAAGGACACTGCCTGGAACTTTCGGACTCAGACCTCTTTCTCCAATTTCAGTGAATTGATGGCTTGGGTGATTGAACATCAGCGAAAGCCAGCTCTCTTTGCTTTCACGGTGTGGTCCATTTGGACTCAAAGGAACCAGGTGCGCGCCCAACAGCCATGTTGCTCCTTAAACCATCTTTCTCCATTAGTTGTTGAGAGACTTGTAGAATACTATGCCATTCTGCCACCAACACCACCTAGCCGACCCCACAGAAGAACACGTTGGAAGCCACCCCTAGTGGATATCTTCAAAATTAATTTTGATGGAGTTGTTTTTGCCGAAGAAAACTGTTCAGGTGTGGGTGTTATTGTTCGAGACAGAGAAGGCTTAGCGATTGCTGCTATGTCAGAAAAATTTCCCAAACTTCTTCATCCGACCGAGATTGAAGCCATGGCAGCTACAAGGGCTCTGGAGTTTGCTAGGGAAGTGGGCATCTTAGAAGCCATTCTTGAGAGAGACTCGCTGTTGGTGATCAAGGCATTAGCAACCAAGGACATAGGACTTGCTCCTTTTGGTCTATTGATACAGGATGCCTACAGGTTCACTGAAGCTTTTTCTTTATTGTCTTACTCTCATACAAAGAGAGAGGGCAACCAAGTAGCGCATGATTTGGCAAAGTTAGCTGTTACTATCCCAAATTGTGTAATATGGATGGAAGATGTTCCATCATATGTTGTTAATTCTTATCAGGCTGATTTGGCCGGGATTTCTTAATAAAAGTTCACAGTATTCATTCTAAAAAAAAAAAAAAAAAGTTATTGAAAAATATATACCTATACGGACGAAGAGGCAGTGGAATCTTTGCTGCTGTCTGAGATATTGATGATTGATAACCAGATTCTTGACCATTCTTTTTTAGACCGTTACAATAAATTGCTAACTCGCAACTTGTAGCTTGAATATTTTCTCTTTAGACTTCCAAACACTTTTAGGAATTTAAGACATAATTGCACAGTGTACTACTAATTCTAAAACCATACTTTTTATCGCATATTTTTTTTAATAATTATTTAATGTAGCAAATTGTAACTGGTTGTTTATCACATACACATTAACTCATTGTTTTCTTTCTACTTATCTATAGTGTGCCACATTAGAGTCTTAACAAAATTACAACACAAAAGTGTGTGATCTTAGAATTTTTTTTACTTTGCACCATTTTTTTTTTAAGCTTTGGAATTCTTGGATAATTGAATAATGTAGTGGAATGGATTATTATATTAGTGAGAATGTTCTGGAATTCATAACATAATTGCACCATACATATTACATACACACTATGATTATAACTATAGTAATTGCACAAATAATTGGAGTACTTTAACAGGAGATAAAATCAACCGACAGACTAATAGCTACAATAATAGTTTGTTAGACAGGATTAATAAAAAATTAGAATCTTTAGAAATTGTGGAAAGATCCATAACAAACACTAAAGTAGAAAGGAAAAATTATAGTTTTTTGGACCTCCTTAAAAGAATGAAAGCTTTAAATTCAGAAAAAGAAAGAGAATTTGAACCTTATAATAAATCACCTTTAGTAAAAACTATGACAGATAATTGGCATAATAGACAAAAGGATAACTTAGTAAGTACCAACATAACAATGAACATAACAGATATAAAAAATAGTAACAAAGATAGCCTAATAGAGATAGGTGATGAACAGAATAACTTGAAGACACTAAAAACAACTCTAACAGAAAAGAAAGAAAGTAGTTCTATAGAAATAATGCAAAAAGAAGATGACATAGAAAGACAAAAGAGTAATAATAAGAAAGATGACCTAATAATGGAAAGAATAACACATATAGAAGATAAAGGAATGATAAGGAAATGCATAGTAAAAGAGATGTTAGAGAAAATCGAAAGACAAAATGATAACACTCTAAAGCTAGCCAATATAGATACTCTACGTAAGAAGTTAGATATAGAAAGGGACATAGAAAAAGAATGACACATGACAAGGAAAGAGATAGAAAAGGAAAGACATAATAGTGATAGTTTAGAAAAAGTAGTCAACAAAGAAGAGAAAAATGATAGCTCCAAGAAGAGTAATAGTTTAAAGGAAGAAATTGATAAGAAACTAAAATCAATTAAAAGATCTATGACAGATACACAAGATAATAGTTTAGCAGAATTAATTAAAAAGATAGAAATTTTAAATTCACCCTTGGAGAAAAAAGAGATAGAAAGAGATGTAGCAGTTCTAGATATTACTGAGACATCAGATAATGAGAAAAACGACAAACGTATTAGAAATACTATTTGTCATAAATGTAAAGAATATGGACATACTAAAAAATAATGTGATAGACATAATAAAATTGTTAAATAAATCAGTAAATTAGATTTTGAGAAAGACATAATAAATGAAATAATGGAAATATTTAATGTTCATCAAAAAGAGATAGATCAAGTTAAGAAAAAGATAGAATTAAGATCAACCAACCCACTCAAAGTCAATAAAAGAAAAAGAAAAAAAAAAGACATAATAATGAAATTGATAGATAACATACCTAATCACCTAAAAGACAAAAAAGATTATTTACTAAAATTGAAAGATTCTATAAACATACTTATTGCTTGTATTAAATGTAGAAAATATGGACACCATGTTACAAAATGTGGAAAAGAAGAAAAAGTTAAGAAAGAGAAAGAAAAAGATAAGAAAGAAAAGACAAAAATGAACCAAGATGAAATAGACATAAAACAAGTAACTTTACAAGACTTCATGATAGAAGTAAAAATGGTAAAATAAGAAATTAAAGAGGATAATTCCACATACATAAATGAACATAATATTGTAGAAATAATAAATTTGAAAGAACTCTCTAAACCCATGATAGACCCCCCTTCATTAGAAAAAGATGTTTCAAATAATGAGAACAATAGACAGAATTTCTTAAGTTTAATTAACAAAGTAATTTTTCAAAAATGGCATACAAAAATCACTTTAATAATTAATAAAGAGGTTTTTTTTTTTTTTACAGAAATTGCTTTAATAGACTCAAGTGCTGGCATGAATTGTATACAAGAAGGACAAATACCTTTAAAGTATTATGAAAAATCATCTAAAAGAACTAAGGCTAATAGAAAAAAGTTCATAATTAATTACAAAATAGCTAATGTTCACATATGTAACGATTGAATATGTTTTTTGAAACTGTTTTTGTTTTAATTAATGACCTTTCTTTTAAAGTTATTTAGGAAATCTCTTTATGGTTTTGTTTTACCCCCTTTTAATGACAAATGAAGGAGTTAAAACTAATGTACTGGGAAATGATATACTTTTTAAATTTATCTCACCCCTTATCCTGAAAGAAGTTTATTCCCTTAATAATGTCACTATTGATATTAATAAAGAAAGATATTTGTCAGAAATATTACTTGTTAACCAAGTCACAAAGACAGATTGTTCTAATCTCCCTACTGCCTTTTGGCATAGGCACCGACATATTATACAATCATCTTGTGAGAAACACTCTAACGGAAAACATACAAAAATAGAACTATTTCTTTTAGTCAAAATGAATTGACTGACAGTTTGACAGATGTACCAAACAAAATTATAATAAATCATAGACTTACACCCTTTTTTATAGTATCCTCAAATACTCATATAACAGGTGTTTTAAAAAAAAAAAAAAAAGTCTTGATAGAATTTCCTTTACTAATCATTAAAGAAAATATTAATTGTGGTAATTTCCTGAACAAAGATAGATTTAATTTCCTAACAGGAAGAGTTAATTATAAATCACTAATAGATTTTCCTATTGTAGTACTTGATGAAAGACTTTATGGAGAAGCTTTATTTCACATATTCTCGTAGAATAAGATATATAGTAATACATACAAAATGGATAGAATCATGGTAGATTTTGTGAATTTTTTGAAATCCAATCACTCCGATATCGATAGACTTCATCGTGATTACTCTTATACCACTACTCAAAGAAAGCACAAAGGTGTACACAAAAAAGTTTGTTCTATTATATATATTTTAAAATTTAAAAATGATTTTCTTATAAAATATTTTAAAGAAATTTCACATGGCAAAATAGTTTTAAAAATAAATCTAAAAGAAGCTTTGCAAAGAAATGTTTATTTTCAAAATATTGCTTCAAGGGAGAATGATATACCAACTAATCCTTTTACCAAAAGCCAATTGCAGATTGATATGAATAAAAGACCCTCCCAGGCAGACATGAAAGGAAAGGGCAAGGCACCAGTGGAGCAACCCAAAGAAATCCGAAAGGCTTCAGCGAAGATTTCGGATAAGCATGAAGTCGTCTCGATAGAGACAATATCCCTTTAGGATATGTTGCTAGCAGAGGCAAAGTATTCATGTGGTGGAAAAAGTGAAATTCTACAAGAAGTGCTCCGCGTTGATCTCATTTTTCTGGACGAAGAATTTACAGGCCTTCCTTTTCATATAAAGTTACTTCTTGATAATCTCCAAGCAGCCTTCACCCTCAGACAGAAACCCTTATTCCAAAAGATCCTTAAGGCTTTGGAATTATATCTTGTTAGCACCAGTGCATTTATTGAAGCACTTGGTAGTCAACTCCCTGGCAAGGAGGATGGAGATTCAAGCTCCATAAAGACAGAACCACAGTCTCTAACAAGCTATCTTATGGGAACAAGCTTTTCAAAACTCCACCATAAGATTCAGCAAAAAAGAGACTTACCATTAGAACCTTACCCCCTTGAAATCCAATAGAATATACTAACTCATAAAACCATAACTAGTTCTTATGACAGATGGAGGTATCTTTTTTAAGTTGTTAGGACATATGTGATTCACTTGTTAGGAACATATGTCACTACTGTATGTAATTGACTAATCCTTTGACGAAACGCACTTTACTTGTATTTGGGTAGATCTAGGATGTTTTTAATACTTCAAAAAACTTTGTTTCAAGATCAAGTGTTAAAGTTATGCGAGTCTGTTCAAGAAACAAGCTAAAGAAGTGCCTGTCATTAAAGCTCGATAGCTAGCATCTATCAAGCTTAAGAAGCTGTTCCAGCCTCGTGGCTCGATAGCTGCTCGACAGATGCTATCCATCGAGGTTTAAGAAAATCAGATTTTCTGAATTGATTTTCTTCCAATCCGTAATTATGTGTTTAGGCTTTCTTTTCTCACAACTCTAGACATATAAAAGGATTATTTTAAGGGCCATCAAAGTGGACACAAGTTACACAAGTGTTAAGCAAAGTTTGTTTAAGCAAATTGTGACCGGAGACAGAATTTTCCCTAGTTCATCGTTCTTGTGAAGAAGTTGCTGTGTTTGTGCACCGTAGGGTTTTGTGGCAAAGCATCTTCTTGATCTTCATCGTCTGGATGAACTGAAGAACTTTGCAGCTAACAACCTTCTCTAGTTGGTGTTTGAAGTCATGTACTGGGATCCGCACAATTGGTTAGTCACGTACTGGGAGCCGTGCATTACAAGGAGAGATTGTCACTACAGATCAAGTCCAATTGGGTATTGGGGTAAGGATTCAACTATAGGTTGGTAGAAGGTACTGGGATTCCTTTATTTGTAACCGCTTGTTGTGATAATAGTGGATTCTCAGGAGTGGTGACCTTAAAATCACCCAGTAGGGTTTTTGCCGTGTTGGTTTTCCCCATTTGTAAACAAATCACCATGTCAATTTATTTTTCGCTGCAAACTTAGTTCATTGGTGATTTGTTTGTACTACCATGCATTTTGCATGTTAATTTGATTAATTAATAAACTTGGCTAATTAATCAATTAATTTATCACAATGGGTCAATTTATTTTTGGCCTATCAAAAGTATTAGTCTTTACAGCATTTATCAGGACAGACATGACAGGCGACATATGGCTATCTCATAAAACCACATGGTATTAAAGCTTTGGAGAAACAAAAAGAGTTTATGACGGACATCATCCCTATCTGGGACTACTTATCAACACTGGGATAGAGGATCCAGTGATTTGTGATCCTTCATGGTTATCTGAATTGCTGGAAGCAGGGTTTATCAGCAAGTTAATCCTAACTTCTGGAACTTAGATTAGTTTATTTCCCAAAGTCATCCAAGAAGCAGCCGCATAGATTGGAGGACTCAATTATAAGAAGCTTACTATTTGGAGCACTCTCCCAGCTTGGGACACTAGTTACTATATGGAAGCCCGGCTAGCACACATTTTGGTTCTCATAAGTGATTTCAGTTGTAGTCCTAACTACTACTGGTATACAGGGGAGACTTACCTATCACTTGATGAACCATATGCTTTGGCACAAGAATGGTTTAATTTCATGAGCAATAAGATTTATGAAGTACAGAAAGAGTTAGATCATGACTTCCATTTATATGGCTACACCAACAGGATAGCTATAAATGGACCGAGACCTTTAGCAAGAAGGCTCATTGGGAAAAGAAAGATTACTAGAGACCCCAGAATAATGACAAAGAATCGTGCTCCTACCTTTCTTCCTATTTCATACTACGTTCTGTGTGGTAATTATGGAGTACTCCATGAGCATGAGTAGTGTGAAGATAACTCTAATCCGCTAGATTATGATAACTAAGCGGATACAGATTGATAGACAGATAGACAAAATGCTCTCCCAGTCAGACAACTATGACAGATCACTATTTACCAAGACAGGTCACTATTCACCAGCACGCGTGAATAGCTTCCAGATAGATCCAAGATAGTCCAGACAGATACATACAAATATTCATAGGTCACTACTGTTTACTAGCATGTGTGAAAAGAGACTTGATAAATTCCCAGATAGACTACTGCTCATCAATAGTAATTTCCATAATATTCTACAAGTCTCCACCGACAGATTAACTTGAATTAACTAACTCAGGTTACTTTTGAAGACTTACCATGGTTTATTTCATCTATAAAAGGATGGACTCTGAAGACAGAAGACAGGTCCAAGTTAGAGGTTCAAAATACAGGTCCAAGTTAAAGGTCCAATTTCTAGGTTCAAATTTTAGTTCTAGTCCTAGAAAGAAGATAGCCCTCTCTCCCTTAGAAAGACTCTTGTAATCCTTCCTCTCTTGTAATCTTGTATCCCTTCCCTTCAGACAGACATAATCTTGTAACCTTTTAGTTTCAAAGACAGATTTTACTTCGTAATCTTGTAACTCTTCAGATAGAGTTTTATTTTCAAAGCTTGTATCGAAGACAGACGTTTTCAGTTTTAATCAAAGACAGAAGTTTTTATTTAAGTAAGATTTTACTAGTTTCTGTTTTGATATTCTATATTTCGTTTTAACTTATTTTGAATATATCTATTTTGCTATTTTCTTCTTTATCATCTATTTTATCATTGTTTATACTTCCATATTATTGTTGTGCTCTCTCCTGGGTAGTCAATATATACCTGTATGGACGAAGAGGAAGTGGGATCTTTGCTGCTATTTGAGATGTTGATGATTGAGAACCAAATTCTTGACAATTCTTTTTTAGACAGTTACAATATATTGCTAATCTCACAACTTGTAGCTCGTATATTTTCCTTCTTTAGACTTCCAAACCCTTTTAGGAATTCATGACATAATTGCACAGTGTACTACTAATTCTAAAACCATACTTTTTATCGCATATTTTTTTTTATAATTTTTTATATGGCAAATTGTAACTGGTTGTTTACCATATACACATTAACTCATTATTTTCTTTCTACTTATCTATAGTGTGCCACATTAGAGTCTTGAAAAAATTGTGATACAAAAGTGTGTGATCTTAGAATTTTTTTTACTTTGCACCATTTTTTTTTTTTTTTTTTGGGATTTTGCACCATACACCAATGGAATGGATGAGAAATTGATGAGAAGCTTTGGAATTCTTGGATAATTGAATAATGTAGTGAAATGGATTATTATATTAGTGAGAATGTTCTAGAATTCGTAACATGATTGCACCATACATATTCCATACACACATTTTTTTTTTTTTTTGAGAATCATATTCCATACACACTAGTGTAATAGAAGATGGAAACTTGATGAGAAAGTTCTGTAATTCTTGGAGAATTGAGTTGTAGACTAGTGCAATGAATGACTTATTGATGAGAATCTATTGGAATTCTTTAACTTATTAATTGCACCCACACGCTAGTGGAGTAAAATTTAATGAGAAGCTTTTGGAATTCTTAGAGCATTCACATTGGGAATGACATATGTCATATGTAGGGAAAATTTAACATAAAAGTCCAAAACCCTCCACACATCCGGACTTGTAAAAACCAACTATTGCAAAAAAAATTGCAATAGTGCTATAGTGCAATTCTAAAGGTAGAATTTCATTGTAGCTCAATTCTAAATAAATAAATATAAAAAAACTAATATTTTATTCACTTACTATATCAATTCCTCTCTCTCTCTCTCTCTCTCTCTCTCCGGATTTTTGGGTTTTTGTTTTATTTGGGTTTTGGGATATATTATTTTCTTGTGTAGAAATATTATTTTAATGTGTTGTATTGTAAAATAAAAGTTGAGATGCTAAGAGTATTGTAAAATAGTATAGTATAATTGATAAATTAGCTTTTTGGGATGGTAAAATATGATAGGATAGAATTTTGGGATGTGAATGCTCTAAGAAAGTTGTAACGTTGACTTAATAAAATCCTTTGTATCTGTTTTAAAAAAAGTTAATTAAATTGACCACATCATTAATAAATAAATAAATGATAATATTCAAAAAAAATTTGAAATATTGATGACATTAAAAAATAAGGTCTACTAATTACAAATAGAATCTTAAAATTTTCATAGTAGGGATATCTTAAAAACTCTAAGGGATTTTATCTTTAATAAAATAAGTAAAAATCCCCTTCCTCAAATATTTACTGCTCTTATCAATTCGGGGCTATTTTATAATATATAAAAAAGGATAACTTGTTTAGATTAAAAGGTTAGGATTGAAAAATTGAAGATTAATTATTTGTTAATAAAGGGAGACTCCACCTCAACTATGGTCCACATAATGTTTGATTTTTTTTTTTTTTTTTTTTTTTTGAGAAACCGGAAAGAACTTGTCATTAAACATGCAGAAAAAATCTGTCAGCAGTTACAAGCTCTGTTACAATGCTATGAATGTCCTCTAACCATACTTGTGCTATGAATGTCCTCTAACCATACTTGTGGTTCATACAAATTCTTCGCTAGCTTAGTGAGTTTGTCTGCAACGTTGTTGCCTTGGCGCTTGGTGTGAGTGAAAGTAGCCAACCTCAATCTTGCTGCTAAGGAATGTGAGTCCTCAATAATGTGCCCAAATGCTGACATGCAAGGCTGCTCTGCAGTGAGGAGTTTAAAGATAACCTCTGAATCGCCTTCGAAAACCACCTCATGGAGCCCAAGCTCAATTGCAAATAAGATGGACCTCCTGCAAGCCAAAGCTTCCAAGGCTGCCACAGTTGGAGGTAAATGGATTCGTTCCGATAGTGCTGCAATGACCAAGCCCTCTGAGTCTCGTACAACCACACCCAAACCTGCCGTGGCGATGTCCGGGAAAGTAGCGCCGTCAAAGTTTACTTTGTAAACTGATGGTGATGGTGGCAGCCAGTGAGTTGGGTGGGGCACCGTTATTTGGTTTCTAGGTTCTTCTTGGACAGAATGGAACTCTTTCATACGTTCCACAGCATCTCTGTAAATTTTCTCCATTGGCAGAGAAGGTGAGCGCACCCTCCTTGCATTACGTTCATGCCATATACTCCACCCGATAAAAGCAAATAGCTCAGCCAACTTTGGGTTTTGCTGAACAAGGATTCCTTGCAGCAAATCATGGAAGCTGGCAAATTTTTCGTTCAAGTACTCTCTGCAATTTTCCAGTTCCCACCACACTTGTTTAACCATTTGACAGCTCAATATTGCGTGAATTCCATCTTCAATTCCATCCCTACAACGATCACAGGTTGGGTCTTGAGTGATATTCCGCTTCTGCAAATTATTTTTTGTTGGAAGGGAATCGTTGGCCGCTCGCCACAGGAAATGACGAATTTTGTTGGGCACATTCAGTGACCAAAGCTCCTACCAGAAAAGCTTTTGAGCCGCTGAGTTTGAAGTGCCAAGTGCCGCTGCCTCTGCTACTTTTAATAGAAGTCGGTATGCGGATTTGGTGGTGTAATAGCCATTCGTCGTTTCAGCCCATATCAACCTGTCCTCTTTGTCATTAGAACTCAAAGGTAGGCTGAGGATTGCTTCAACTTCATGTGGCAGAAATTCCTCACGTATCTGATCCTCCATCCAGCATCTATTTTCCTCATCAATAAGAGCACAAACTCGAGTATTGTTGGGGAAGTTTTTCTGTGGCGACACCACACGGCTAGAGTACAAATCAGGTAGCCACTTGTCCCCACGGATCATGACAGATTGCCCATCCCCAATTCTCCATTTTGACCCCATCCGCACCACCTCTCGTGCTTTTAGTATGCTTTGCCAAGCATATGAGCCATTCACCTTCACCCCCTCATCCAAAATAGAACAATTGGGAAATTATTTGGCTTTAAAGACCTTGTAGAAGAGAGAGTCTTTGTTATGGAGCAACCGCCAAACTTGCTTACCCAGCATAGCAATATTGAAGAGTTCAATATCTTTGAATCCTAACCCTCCGTGACATTTTGACTTGCACAATTTTTTCCATCCCACCCAATGAATTTTTCGTGCTTCCCCCTTGTAGCCCCACCAAAATTTCCGAATTAGAGATTCAATATCCTTGCATAGACTTTTTGGGAGTTTGAAGCATCCCATGGTGTAAGTGGGCATAGCTTGAAGGACCGCTTTTATCAACACTTCTCTACCGCCTTGCGATAGTAATCTTTCTTTCCACCCTTGCATCTTGTGCCAAATCCTCTCCCTAATGTATTTGAAACTTAGTTTTTTTCCTCTCCCCACAAATGAGGGTAAACTGAGATATTTTTCATAATTGGTAGTAGCTGCCTGTAATACCCCGACCCAACCTTATAATTAAACCATGTGTTTAAGTGGTTAAGTATTATTATTATTTTTAAGCCACTTTCTTTTTATAATTAATATAAGAGTATTTAATAAATATATTATTTTATAATGCCATTGAATAAGTATTGTAAAGATTATAAATAATTGAATGACTAATTGTATTTTGTATATATATTAAGTATGTACAAAATTATATTAAGTGGTTTAAGTTATTAGATATATAGTTGTTGGTGTTTAATTAAATGTATAAAGTTACGGGTTTATATGCATGTTATTATCTTAATTTCTTTTAAGTGCATGAAGTTTTGATATTGTGATATTATGGAACATATATGCTCTTTTAACGTGATGGTTATAACTTTATAGAGGTAAGGAATATATATATATATATATATATATATATATATATATATATTCAAAGTGATATTATTTTTGTAGAAAAGTGTGAGTGTGAATGCAAGAAATTATTTTTGTAGAAAAGTGAGTGTGAATGCAAGAAAGTTGAAAAAGTGGGGAAAAAGGGAGTGTGATTTTTCTTCCCTAGTCTTCCACGTATCCCACCCCAATTGTCCACTCTCCTTATCTGATTTTGCTGCCCCAAAAGTCTTCTCCTTATCCTATTTTCCTGGCTGCATCAGACCAGAAAGTCCAGCCCTCTTTTCCTACTCCTTTTTCTTTGTTTTTGCTTTCTTCTCTCTTTGCTCTTACACGGCAGCCTTCCCTCTCTCACCAAAACAAAATATCTCTCTCTAAAGAAGAAATTAAAGGGTTAACTCTAAAATTTCAGCTTCCAAGTTTGTGGGTAAGTAATCAAAACTTCATTTGGTTATTTCTATTTCTTTATCCACTATCTTGATTTTAGAGGCTGAATTATGATTCTGTTTTAGTAATTTGAAAGTTTGATGATATTGTGATCAAGTGAATGCTTATTAACATACTTTAATAGGTATGATATGGGTATAAAAATACCCAAACGAAATTAAGGCTTATTGCTATTTGTTGATGATTTTGTAAGAATATGTACTGAAGCTGTCTCTGTGACAGATTTGGTGTTTACAATAAGAAAATTATGTATTAAATCATATGCTGTGAATTAAGAGGCTAGGAGTAGTTTTTATGAATTCTAAGACACATATGGTTGTTATGGAATTGGTCTCACAGCATTTGGATGAGTAGAAAATTAATGGTTTAATTTCTAAGTTGCATGAATTTCTGTCAGAACAGATTTGAGTATGCTGTCTTGCGTGATTTTTAATAAATCATGGGTTGATTCTTTGACTCCGAAATTTTTATGGTATTTATTAGACATCCAGAGGAGTTTCTCTGTAAAATTGCATGAATTTTGGATGTAAATTGGTAGCCCATTCGTATTTTATAAGTGAAGTATATGCTGCTGGAATAAAACAGTGAACAGTATGAGACATGCCTAATTTTGAGGATTTAATTCTCAAGTTAGGGTGAATGTTTTGAGCTATAATTGAATATGCTCATCCGTTGGTATGTTGGGATCTTATGTAAATTTTATGAATTGGTTTCTCTATGATTTGGGTGCATAATGTGTTTGATGATTGTATCTTGTGTTTTGGGGAATTTTATGTGATGGGAATAGGATTTTCTTGGTTCCAAGATATAGGTGTTGAGATAAGTGTGTAAGTTTATGATAAGGAGTAATGGATAGTGATAAGTTTTGATATTTGGTTTAGGTGTTACTAGTTCCTTAGGTCAAAGCTTCTTCGACTGCAGGCTCTCGGTTCCTCTGCTTTCAAGTAAGGGATAAGTTATATGAGCGTTTGGTAAGTCATGAGGTTACTTTAAAGTATATAATGCATTAAAAGGTTTTTGATTAAAGATATGACATATAATCATTATTCTGACAAAGATATGTTCGTGAGCTTTCGAAACCTTATGTATATGATTTAAGCATATTGATGCCATTACTAATTCCATGAACATGATATTTAAAGAAAAGAATGGAAATGCTATTAATGTGAAATATTATGCAAAATAAGAAATTTCACTATGATGTAAAGTATGAAATGTTTTCGGGTTATGTCCTCTGGTGATCTGAACTTTGTCAGTAGGGGTTAATTACTGGCTTTCCATGGAAAATGTTATATGACTGGCCATTAAGTGGGACTGGCTCTGCTGTACCCGCCCCTTGTTGGTTACGGCCAACTTGTGGGGGAAGCCAACCTACCCACATGGTTGGAAGATATGTATTATGATGTGATCCCGGGAATACCTAGCATTGTGGGGAATGCTGGATGCCTAGCACCGTGGTGCTAGAAGCCTCCCAAATAAGTACAGACTTATCAGATATGGACTAACCAATAAGTTATTGATGAGTAGATATATTATGTTATTATTCATGAGAGAATGATTTTGTTTAAATGCATTATGAAAAGTTAAAAGCTCTCATGAAAAGAAGAAGTTTCTGTTGAAAATGAAAACTGTTCATTAAAGATAAAAGTTTTTGAAGTTTTGTTGTACTATAAATGTAAAGCTTCTGATGAAAGTACAAGTTTATGTTTAAAAGTTATCAAATATTTGTTCTTATGAAGCGTTAAGTTTTATGACAATGAAAGTTATAATATTTTATGAGAAGAAGTTTATGAAGAAAAGTTTTGTTATTCTTTAAGATTTTTCTAGCTAAGACAATGTTACCAATTATCCGATTTAAATAAAAACGATTATTTCGTAGTAAATATATATATATATATATATATATATGTATGTATGTATGCGATTCTATATAATCAATATTCTAATTGATGACTTTGTAAGAAATGAAAGAAGTTCAATCCGAAAGGTTTTGGTAATATTATTCTGATAAGAAAAGGGAGAACAATTATTTTCCTATGAAAAACGTATAAGTTATTATTATGAATAGTATAAAATACTATGCATGAAAAGTTGTTCTCCTATTCGAATATTCATAGAATGAAATAATCTGATTTACATGCATCCTTATTAAATTCTCATATATCTTATCTTTATTGAGCTGTGTAGCTCACCCCTTCCATTCTTTCAGTTAGCAGGTTTTATTTTGGAGCAGAGGGAGCCTTAGTCAAGTCGGGAAGGAGCTGGTTTTAGTTTTATACGTATAGATCCTAAATTAGCAATTTGATGTTTAGATTTGTAGTAGGGTGTATTTTAGGATCTAATAAAAGTTGTGTATCTTAAAGGATTAAGAGATGTATTATGTGAAATTCAAAATTTGAGTAACTGGTGAATTATGTTATTCTTTAGAGTACAATGTAGATGCTCTGAATATCAAGTGGAAGGTTATATCATTTAAGTAAAGAAACAAGAATGAAAGGAAAGAAGAAAGCTTTTTGTAAAAGTTTGTTAAAAGTTAAGTTGGTTCTTGTTAATATCAGGTTTAGACTTGATATTAGCATGCCGGTCATGGTCACAAATCCGGGTATCGGGTTTGGGGCGTGACACTGCCACTCCTAACAAAGTTTTGATTTCCTCCTGCAAGTGTGGAACCGTGTTAGGACTAAAGAAGAGTCGAGTTTTTTCTTGGTTTATTTGCTGCCCTGATGCTTCTTCGTACTGTTTCAAAATCTCCATGATAGAGCTAGCCTCTTGTGTGTTTGCCCTATAGAAAAGCAAGCTATCATCGGCAAAGAACAAGTGTGAAACCTTTGGACCCACAATACAAAGGGAGACTCCTTTGTTGAGCCTGAAATTTCAGCTTGTTGAATAAGTGAATGTAGCCCTTCTGCACACAAGAGAAACAAATAAGGTGATAATGGATCTCCTTGTCGGAGTCCCCGATTAGGAGTGAAATTACCATGGGGTTCACCATTTACCAACACAGAGAAAGAGACAGATCGAATGCAAGAACTAACAAGTGTGATCCACCTATTATCGAAGCCCAATTTTTCCATTAATTTTTCTAGGAATGCCCATTCCACTCTGTCATATGCTTTGCTCATATCGAGCTTAATGGCCATGTATCCGGTTTTCCCTTCTTTTTTTTTGTCTTGAGGTGATGGAGGGTTTCAAAGGCTACAAGAATGTTATCTGAAATAAGTCTATCTGACATGAATGCACTTTGGGATTCTGACACCAATTTGGGGAGAAGTTTCTTTAGGCAATTGGCTATGGTTTTAGAGACAATTTTATATAAGACATTGCAAAGACTTATTGGTCTAAAATCAATGGCTTTTTCTGGAGATTTTATTTTTGGAATGAGTGATATGTAAGTATGATTGAGATTAGCTGGCATATTAACCGAATTTAGTATTGCTAAAGAAGCATCAATGACATCATGTCCAATAAAATTCCAACAAGACTTGAAAAAAATTGGGGACATACCATCCGGGCCTGGGGCAGTTAAGGGCTTCATTTGTTTTAGAGCAAATTCAATTTCATCTGCGGTAAATTCTCTTGTGAGATCTGCATTCATGGTTGGAGTGACCTTTTTATCTATGCCTTGGAGAATCTGATCAAAGCTCGAGGGCATGGTGGAAGTAAAAATCTGTTTGAAGTAGTCTACCATTGCCTTCCCAATTTGTTTTTCATCTATCACCACCGATCCATCATTCAAGTTCAACTTGGAAATAAAATTCCTCTTGTTCCTTTGTGTTGCTCGGCTATGGAAATAGCTCGTGTTTATGTCACCACTCTTCAATCAGTAAGAAAATCGTGAAATTGATTTGCCAAAGTCTAGTAAGAAAATAGTACGTTTCCATTATTATTATTATTATATTGACAGAGTATTGTAACATTTTAGTATTAAAATATTATTTTAATAAATTATTAAATAATGAGTTGGTAAATTAAACGAGGACAATGTTGGATTTTCACGAGGTTAATAAATCTTAACTGAGGATTTACTATTGTACTAAAAAGAATCAAATGTTATTGTAGGAGGTTGAATATGCACAAGGACTTCACCTTGGAAAATTTGAGAATTTTTCTTGGCGAGACAACGCCAAAAAGTAAGCAGAAATGATACCCATTCTAAGATCTCATTCGTAGAGGTATGTAGGAACGAAACAAGCATAACTCAAATATTATTGTTAGCCCAACAGCCTCTATATGGATGCTTTATTAATTTTATAAATGCAACAAAAAATATATACTAAGAAGTCATTTTGATATATTGTAAATTTTGTAATATTCCTAACATCACTTTACAATTTTTTGTCTTTTTTTTATAAAGAGGTTAGAAACCTTATTTAAAGGGGTCTTAAGTCTTGAGCCACCACAATTATAAGTTCCACTCAAGAGTCATGATCGAAAACTTAAAACTTTTAAAAAGAACTGGGCAAATTATACTGCATAGTTGGACTTTTTTTTTTTAGAAACAAAAAGCACAGGGAGCGAGCATGAGGTGAACTCATGGGCAGCGTTACATTAAGGCCAGGGGGTTCGTTCAAATGAACCCCCTGACCTGGCCCAATCAAAATTTTTATAGATAAAATTTTTTAAATTTTTTCATTTTGACCCCCTAAAATAAAATTTTGAACACCCTAATCTTAAATTTTGTTTGAACCCAATCGAAATAAGCTTGAAACTTGAATATGATCATATTAATTTTAATTTCACAATATTTTTACAATAATATGACGCAATATGTAACGGCTTTTTATCTGGACCCACAACTGACAATATTTTTTAATCTACCTTTAACAATTGGTTACCTAGATTTTGTTGTGGAATTTTTTTGAAAGTATTGTGTCAGTTCCAAAAATTTTGCTCATTCATAAAAAAAAAAAATTAATAATAAAAAAAAAATATATATATATATATATATGAATATTCTTTCTAGGATTTTGCCTTACTTTGCAGTTGATAACGAAATGAATTTATTTTTCCTAGCACTTTTCTTCTTCATTAACAAAAATACTACATCGTTGTTACAACCAACAAATTTGTACAAATATGTATCTATATCTGTAATTTTTCCTCATTCTCTCTATCTCGCTTTCTCCCTTCTATTTTTTTCTTAGTTTTTCTTTCTATCTCCAATTATCTCCAATTCCAAGAGAGTGACTATGTCTATGTGTATAGTTAAGAAGTCATCCACTTCAAAAGCAAAAACTTATATCAGTTACTATTTTTTCTCTTAGTTTCACATTTACTACTAGTCCTACTTCTAAGTGTATTACTAGTCTTCTCCTTCTTTATCATATATTTTGATATAATTGATATTACATATAAATATAATAAGTTATTATTAATTTGACAAAAATGTATGATTAGTAATTTAGTTATATTAGCTTATGCATTCAATAGTTGTTGTCTTACCTATTTTATAACTGTTTTAGACTATTGTATAATATAGTTGTATTGTATATAATATTGTATTTAGAATATTATTTTAGATTATTGTATATAAAATGGATGTTGTATTTATAGGAAAAAAGATTAATCATTTAATTTTTTGACAAATGACAAATTCTTAGCTCTGCCATTGCTGACTCCCCTAGAAAAAAATCCTAGAGCCACCACTAGTTCAACTCTAATAATAGTACTTGGTAAATATTTCGTTTCATTTCAAAAAATTTACCTTTTAATCAACAAAAAAGTTGCTTCTACGTCTTACCTTTCGAAGCAAGCCACGGAAAAGATCCACTCCAAAGCAAAATTATGAAAACATAAAAGCAAGAATAATAGGTTTTGAAAGTCAAAAGAGAACATCCCAAAGTACATAAAAATGTCTAGCATAACTAACAATTTCTGAATATGCATTCGCCAAACTTTAGGACACCTTAAACTAATGTAAGAAGATTTATCGAATATTCTGAAACAATATAGTGTGAGTTTCAATTGTAAAACTACCACCATTGCAAGCAACCCATCCTTCAAGCTTGAATATATGCACTTAGAATAATAGCAAAATTAATAATAAAACATTGAAATTCAACAACCATTAAAGCTTTACCTGAAGACATTCCCGTATTTAACTACTGGATTAGAACCTGATTATGGCACCTTCAATCCTCTAACTCATTCCAATCCTGTGTACATCAGCCTTTTTCATTGTACATGCTTCAATTCTAGCTCAACTTGATTTCAGTTTTCATGCTTTCTTCTTGTCTAAACACACACAAGCAACTAAAAACAACCACATTCCAGCACACAAATTTTAAACATCACAAACTTTAAAGATGATAACACTAACGAAATTCATCGGTTGACTAAAGAGTACATATCATTACATGTTTACAGAAGTAGACAATTATCAATACAGCTTAAACATAAATCACACTGCATACAGATTTAACAACAAAGAAGCCTTGCTTCCATTTTCGTAGTTGCCAAATCTTCATACTAATTCCAAACGATAGCTTAATTCATTATATACATATATAATTTGTTCGCAGCACCAGCAAATGAGGACGCATTGTACTTGTAAGGTCCTCTCATAAGAACACCAAGGCTGTCCAGTGCACCTCAACATTATACACGACAAGTGACGGTACAGTAATCGATTGTACTTGTTTCACTCCGTAACAGAGTCCAGGGGGTTGTTAAAATCTCGATCAAGGATCTTTGATCTCACAATTCTACAAATCTTAAACATCAATGACTTCAACCAGAACTAGAAGTCTATTGAGAACAGGATTAATTAAAATCCTGACCTAGATTTGGTTTTCCAAGAGAAACCTTTAAATTCAACTTGGAGCTGAAATAAGCCTAAGCTGGTAGCTTTTTTAGAGTTTTTTGGGGGGGATGTGGTGGGGCAGAGGAGAGTAGAGGGAAATGGGGGTGGTAGTCAATTTGAGTTGTTGAAGGAGGCTATAGGCTTTTGAATGTAAAATACAAGACAATAACACTATATTTGGAACGGAGGGAAATGGAAAGGGAGGAGAGGACAGTAGAGGGAAAGATGGTTGGAATATACTAAAATTCTCTTTTGAGGTGAAAAAGAGTGAATCGGTTTGAGGAGACTTTGGGGAATGTTTGCAAATGTATGTAAGTGGGAAAAGGAAGACTAATAATTGTTTTAATTTTTACCCTTACTAATATTAGTAAGGGTATCTTCAATCAGATCCTATCATCTGATCCGCAGACCCTCCCAGAGATCTAAGTATGATCCTGATTTAACAACCCTGATGAAACCTCTGGATTCAAGATCTCATCAAGCGACACCAATTCTGGATCCTCAAGCGTGAGCAGCTGTTCATAATAACACTGCAAGGTTAGCTTTTAGAAGACCAATTTATCTGAAGATAAAAGACACAAATAAACCACATTGAATAACTCAAAAACTACCCCCAAAGGAGTATAAAAAGTCTTGAGCAGCAAATTAACACAGCTTAAATTTTCTTCGAAAAACTTGCAAGATCAATTAATAAACAATATCTTGAGAGTTTTCACTTACCAGCGCATTGGCATCTGACCCACTGAATGACCCATTGTCCTTATCAGAGACCATGTTTTTCAGGGTCCCATCATCAAAAGCAAGATTATTTTGACTGCTAGACATTTTACGAAAGCACTCATCTCGATTAATAAGAGTTAAATCCCTGGACTCAGAGAAATTGGGAGCTGGCACGTTCATATCAGATTGGTGATGCACCCTCCAATAACCATTGTTTAAGTCATTGGGAAAAGGGTAAGAGATGCAAGAAGAACCTAACTCTGCTTGCATGTCTGAATGTAATGGGGATAACATGTCGCAACCTAGTGGCTGTGGTGTGTCAGGGAACATAGTTGAGCCTGCCTCCACCTGCAAATCAGCCTGATGTTAGAAACATAAATTAATAAGATAGGTACTTAACTAGTTAACTACCCTTGGAAGAGAGATGTTATTGTTTTATGCTCGAATTTAATTCTTTCCTCACCACATCAGATGTCACTTCTGCCACTTGATTTTTTGCAACATAAGTGTTATAACCATTGTACTCAATGGGCACTATAGTCTTAGTTGTTATTCCAACAGATTTTTCTTCAGGAAGACATCGAAAACTTGTGCGATAATTTTCAGCTACACTGCCTAATTCTGGAGACACTGAAGCTGGGGCTAGCATAGACTGTGCTTCAAGAGAAGCTTCAGCTGTGGTAGGATATGAAACAGCAGTAACGGGGGTTAAAGTTGATGGGGAGAAAAGGTTGCAATCTAATGGCCCTGTTGGAGGGATATAGAACATTTCCAAGGCTTTGTCCATATCCAGATCGAGGTCAACCTGATGGAAGACAAATGAATAACTGAGATAAGTATATATATTTAGTTATCTGTAATTTCAATTCCCACAAAATAATAATATTGACAACTGTTTTAAGCTGAAAGTAAAATTCATTCTCACTTCTGTAGTATTTACTTCTGCCACTTGATTTTCTGCAGCATATGCATTATAATCATCATTACATGCAAGGGGTGCTGCATTGTCAAATCTTGTCATGCAATTAATTGGATGGTATTCAGCTTGCTCCAGCAATTCTTGAGATGCTAGAGCCAATGCTGGTTCAGATTGGGTTTCTTTATGAGAAGTTTTGACAGTGATCGGAGTTGAAACACCAGGAGTGGTGAGGGGTAAACTGGATGGAGAGTCCTCTGGAGGGACATAGAACGCACCCATGAGAAGTTCTATGTCCTCCTCACTTAAATCAACCTGACGAAAGAAACATGAGTGCACAAGATAAGTACTTGTTTAATTTACTATACTTCTCAATTCCAAAAAAAAAAAAAAAATTATCTCACTTTTGCTGCTTGATTTTCTGCAACATATGCTTTATCATAGTCATTGTCATTGTTACACTGAACAAGTTCTGTAACATCAGACAGTGCCGGCTTAGACTTTGCAGGTCCAGCTTTGTTACTCTTTTCTTCATTATTGAATAAACGACAAAGTACAAAGGCCTTCTGCATAATGTTAAGCACCCAAGTGAATTGGACAAACATATCATCCTTGCCTGATATATACTACAAATTGAATTACCACAAAGATGAAAATAACGGAATGTAAATGTATATCAGAAATGTTGAAACTAACAATAATGACATAGAGGAGGTTGTCCTACAAAGCCATTTGATATATAATAGGTGTCAGTAAAACTTCTTTTGATTTGGAGCTAGTGAGAGCACATTCACACGAACAATTTAAAAAAAAAACCATTACAAGATAACAATATTAAGCATGGTTCAGTCATCTCCATGCAGTCCATGAGCAACAACACCAATCAAAATCCACTATCAATAATATGGATTACAACCACGTTCAACAAAACCACAATCAATTAGCACACTCTCACAAGCATCACACACAAATGTCAGAAACAAGAACTCTCCCAAATCCCATTACATCATAAACGAGACTCACAATCTCAAAACCTTTATACAGCCAATGCCACTCTTACATTAACAAAACAAACAAATTCTCAATCCATACATGTGAGTATCGTTCAACCCAAAAGAAACCATCAAACTACTTTTCAAAAAAAACTCACACCCTTTTTTTCTAAGTCTCCTCTCCTCAATAGGGCAATTTTTGAGCTAAAACGACTAATCCCTTGCAACACTGTCTACATGTAAAATTTCAATACCTATCACTTTATGGATTAAGAATACCTTCTTTAATGAAAATAAAATATTAAAAAGAGAGAGAGATCATTAATCCAGCAAGAATGTTAACCCTCACTAAGAATTAACAAAAAATTAACAGTTTCCACAATCCTAGCTAATTGAATCAATCCTCTTTTAAAGTTACCTCCAATGATTTTGGAGGCAAAACAATCTTAAATCAACACACACACACTCAGTTCAGTAATCAATAAAAAAATCTCAGGTCAATATAACATCAATCAAACAAATTGAATAGCAAAAGCATACCTGACCGGGGAGTTTTCCATCAAAGTCCTTCTGGGTTGTTCTGTACTCATGCATTACCCAATTAGTCCTTATTGCCTTCTCTTCTCTCTTATTACTCCCCATATGGAAGACCAGAGTCTTCTTCATTCCAACCATGATCCCTCCAGACTTGATTTCCCGATCTGGACCTGTTGATTTCCAGAACCCTGCCTTGGTTTGCCTGTTCACCAGTTCCTGTTTCTGACCCCTTTTTCTCTTTTTTGGATTATCGTTCTGATGCTTCAGGCCCTGTTCAGTGAAGAAGAACCACTCTTGGTCCTCCGTAGCAATTCCACTTTTAACTACAGTACAAGAAACCAGACTTAAGTACAAAATTTTGAAACCCAAAATGGGAAAAATCACATGAGCATGTATATATTATATAATTGTTCAACTATGAGATCATTATATCGGCATATTATGCAAATCTTATGTAATCTAGTAAGTATAATACCAACAAAGATGTCACATAACAATGAAAGTTCAAAAATTCTTACAAAGACTGATTCAGAATTTTGTTATCAAAGTTAGCAAAAAGGGAAAACAATAGTACTTCCAAATTCAACACAATAAATTAACTACAGAGAAAGTAAGAAGGAATTTACAAATTCCAGGTCTAAAATGAGAAAATCAAATGGTCATATCATATTGAGTAAGTGCTAAATCATTCTTTGAATTCAAACAAAATATGAAAGTACTAACCGCATTTCAATCTACTACCTTTTAAATGTTTTAAAGAAGAAAAACAATTCATACAAGAGCAGAGGATCATAGCCCAAGAAAGCATCAGTCTTTATACAAAAGAAAACACTAACTAGACACATGAACCAGACAACACCAATACCAGAAAACAGATACTCACAAAAACACACACACAAAACAAGCAACAATCTACACATGATCTCTGTAACTATTTCTTTTGATCAATTAATGTAACACACTTGTCCAGAAAAATTCTATAACTAGAACGCAAAACAAGCAACAATCAACATACTAATACGATGTGAAACATTTTCCTACCTTTTCACAAAAAAGCATTAAATTTCCCAAGAAGTGAGGGTGGGTGTGTGATAATAGAAAAACAAGAAGATTACTTGGTAAGTCCCAGGGCTCATCTTCATAGAACTTAATTTCGGGAATAAACCAAGTGTCTTTATCATTCCCTATGATCTTCTTCTTCAGGTAGAGTTCGATGGCCTCCGGGTCCTTCGGACTAAATCTGACCGCAGGTGGCAAATGATCCAAACTCAGCTTTTCCATTTCTCACACACACACTCACACAGGAAGCTTTACTGAGAAACCCAGGAAAAAGTTTTACTGAGAAACCCAGAAAAAGCTTTACTGAGAAACTACCTAAGAAAGAAACCAAAGATATCGCAAAAACAAAAAAAACCAAGAGCATTTCTAAGAAAGCAGTTGGTCTTGTCCTCTTGACTTCAAACTAACTTCACCTACAAGTCTGCTACAGTAACCTAAGTTAAAATATACTTTTCGACTTAGATTTATTTATTTTATTTATGCATGAGTTTCTAGTTCTAGTCTTCTAGATTCTTCTGTCTTGTTTTTAATACACACACAAAAGCTACTACAAACAAATTTTTTATTAGGAAAAAACCTTATATATTGGTGGGGTAAGAATATGATTATTGATATTTAGTCCATATTATGCATACTTTTTTTTAGAAGAAAGTCAATATTATGGATACTAGTTTTTTTGTTTTTTTGTTTTTTTGTTTTGTTTTGAGGGAATTATGGATTCTAGTTTGTAACTTGTGTAACGCAAGAAAAAGTTTAAGGTGAATTTTTTTTCTAAATTTAAATTTGATAATAATGGTAATTATTAATAAGTATTTATTATAATTGTGTTTGTAAATAAATCTATATATTGTAGTAGAGATAGATATTTATTGTGATTGTATTTATATATGGAACAATATATTTAGTTTGTCATTTAAAGAAAATATGATGTGTCAAAACTCTAATGGAGCCCCTAAAAAAATTATAATGGAGATTTTAATTATAGAATATAAATTCAATTCAATTAAAATATAGGGCAAAACTTATGTACACTACTTATGTGTTGTTTCTTAGATTCTCCTCTTAAAATTCAGACATATGGCTTTTTTCATATAAATGAAAGTGTATTTTTAGTTAAATACAGCCACATAGTTAAATAATAAAAGGAAAACCTAAAAAACAACATATAAGTACTGTATTTAAATTTTATCCTAAAATATACAAGATAAATTCATGAAGTGTAAAATCGTTAGACTTAAAAAACTTATAGTCTTACAAAACTTATAGTCTTACATAATTCTTCTTTATAATCAAGCCAAAAAATTAGAGTTTAAACATCAAATAATTTATTTTACCTATTGAATGGATTGAAACTCACTTTAAATCTTTCATATATATAAATATATATATATTATTGTAGGGTCACAAATGGTAGCCCACACCTTAATAAAAACAGGAAATGGGCTCAACAAGCCCAATACAATAAATTTGTGAGAGAGTGGGTTAAAGAATTGGGCTAGCAGCGATTTTTACAACAGTTATTGGGGTCTGGGTACTTGGCCGAGGAGGCTAAAACACATAAGCGAGTTAAGATTTTACGTCCGAGGAGTGAGGTTTGGGTAATTTTCATGGGTTATAATCAAATCCGAGGGGTATGATCTTGGATAAGATGCTTTCTTTTAGGTTGTATTTTTCCCGGTGCTACAGTAGTTGTTTCTTGATGTTCTTTCTTTTTCCTTTTTTTTTTCCTTCTCTTATGAAGGGTTTATTCCATTATATAGTCCTTCATTGCCCGATCCCATCGTCCATTTGTCTGTCATCTAGCACGGTACTTGAGTTTCCATTTCCTTTCTTACAGCTTTTTGACTTCCTGGGGATAAAGATCACTTTCAACACTGTTCAGGGGTCTTCTCCACATAAATGCGGCCAGGAAAGTAGTTGTGATGCATTTAATGCGGTGGTAGCAGCTTTTTCTCAAGATATTTCTGCATCCTTATCCCTTCCATATGCATTGGTAATCTATCTTTACCTCTGGAACTTCCTGGAGGGTGGACTAAGAGAAAGCCGAGGTTCCTCTCACCATCAGACGTCATGTCCGAGGAGGGTATTCCTCTCGGACCAGCCTCTTTGGATCCTTACGCGCTCTACTGTTAGTTACAACGGTCCTCTGTGATTTCTTCTCCTCGGGCGTATTGTTGATGAAACGTCGTTCCTGGGCCTAGATCATGGCTGCCCGAGGTTCCTCTCACCATCAGACGTCATGTCCGAGGAGGGTATTCCTCTCGGACCAAACTCTTTGGATCCTTACGCGCTCTACTGTTAGTTACAACGGTCCTCTGTGATTTCTTCTCCTCGGGCGTATTGTTGATGAAACGTCGTTCCTGGGCCTAGATCATGGGCCCATATTTTACTCCCCCACAATTATAGAGTTGATTTTTTTTAAAAAATAATCTAAACACCACAATTTAGAAGACTTGGGTGATACAATTATTCCCTATTGTTTTTTTAAAATTTTTGGGATTTTTTTTTTTTTTTTTTTTAAATTTATGTGTTGGCGCGTTGCAACTTGCTGATGCTAACTAGCAAGCCCCCGGGCCCTCCACAGGCAAAAGGTTTTAAGTTCCGCTCGCTTTTCCACATGCAAACGCGTTTTTTTTAGTGGACCTATTATGCTTCATTTTGGTACTATTTAAAAGTGAAATTAAAGTTATATTTGTATTTTTTTTAATCAACTTTTAGCAAGTAAATAAATAAATTTTCAGCAAAAAAAAAAAAAAAACACTAATCCAAACTCAAGCCCAATAATTAAGAATATGTTTAGATTTTAGTAAAACTTAAAATGGATAATCTATTCTGTAAAATATATTTTAGATAAAATAATTAAATCAGCCATAGGAATAATCTTTGACCATCTATGAAAGCTAGTACTACAAAGATTGTAATATCATTTTCAGAAACTAATAGAGGACATTTTCTTAATTTGAGGATATTAATTCTTCTGCTTCATGTTTCAAAATGTACTTTAAAACCATAATAAGTTCTCTCTAATTATTTTAGGGCGATTTGGGTCTAATATTCAATAACATTGGATCTATTAAAATAACGACACATATCTATTTTTAAACTCGTGTCACTATTGGACTAGGTTTAATGCACTGATCTAATCTGGACTTTTTAAAAAAAAAAATTTCTCCGCTTCTTCTTTCCTTGCATTCCAAGTACTGGCGTCATTGTGGGACCCAAAGTTTGTGTGTAGCGTAGCGTTTTAAGTAGATGCCGAATCTTTTTACTATGAAAATAAAAGTATAATAAAGAATACATAAAAGTATATAAGATAAGAATCTATGACATAAATAAATAAGTTTTTAAAATATATGAGTGCGTAAGATGGAGAGGAAGAGGGATCTTTGCTGTCTATCTAAAATGAATGGATGAGATATTGTTGAGAAGAACCTTCTGGATTTCATGGCTTTTTTTTTTTTTTTTTCTTTCTTTAAGATAATTACAATGCGCATACAGTTAACCTTGCAGCTTAAAGAATTTCTCCTACAAATCCTCAAACACTATGTAAAAGTGATGTCAATTCAATTACAAAGCATTTCACCTTTTGAAATTCATGACATAATTATAGTGTGTACTAGTAATTCTATAACCACAATTTTTACTATAAGCTTTTTTACAATTATTTTATGTGACAGAGTCTAAGTGGTTGTTTATCATGTTGACGTTAACCCATATTTTCTCTCCTCCATTTACAGGCTTATAGTTATAGCTGCAGCAATTGCATTATACATATTACATATGATACACACTAGTGTAATAGATAGGAGATTGATGAGAAGGTTCTGCAATTCTTGGAGAATTGAATTGTAGACTAGTGCAATGAATTAGATATTGATGAGAATCTTTTGGAATTCTTTAACTTTTAAGTGCACCCAAACACTAGTGGAGTAAATTTTGATGAGAAGCTTCTGGAATTCCTGGATAACTGTAACATTGAGTAAATAAAATCCTTTGTATCTGTTTTAAAACAAGTTAATTAAATTGACCACATCATTAATAAAGAAATAAATGATGATATTCAACTTTTCTTGAAATATTGATGACAATAAAAAATAAGATCTATACTAAGTACAAATAGAATCTTAAAATTTTCATAGTAGGGATATCTTAAAAACTCTAAGGGATTTTATTTTTAATAAAATAAATAAAAATCCTCCTCCTTAAATATTTACTGCTCTTATCAATTCGGTGCTATTATATATATATATAAAGGATAACTTGTTTGGGTAAAAAGGTTAAGGTTGAAAATTTGAAGATTAATTATTTGTTAATAAAGGCAGACCCCACCTCATCTAGGTTCACATAATGTTTGAAATTGGTTTGCCAAAGTCTATTAAGAAAATAGTACGTTTCCATTAATATACATTTTTTTGGCAAAGTACTAATATTAAAATATCATTTTAATAAATTATTAAATAATGAATTGGTAAACTAAACGAGGACAATGATTGATTTTCACGGGGTTATTGAGGGTTTGTTTGTTAAGTTTTCAGTGTTTAAACAATATTACATGTATTTTTACACACTTTTTCACTTACACATATTTTCAAAAAATATAAACAACATTATTAGAAATCTCTTACCAAACGGGTCCAATAAAAAGAATCAATGTGGGATTCTCTTTGGAAATTAAAGCAAATATAGTTTATGAAAATAAAAACTTTCTAAAAGGTAATTTTCCTAGGAATAGTCAGTTGAGGCCCAAAAAAAAAAATTACAAAAAAAAAAGGAAGCCCTCACAGTAAAGGGAACCCAAATAAAAAGAATAGAAACCAAGAACCCTCTTCACAAACACAAATTTCAGTTATAATTGGGTAAAGAAACTGGAGAAAATATTATATCACGGCCTAATTCTTTTACTTCTCCTTTACAAACACAAGAAAATTTTGAATTAAAACCTAGACGAAGTTGTAGACATCCCATTTTGCAAAAGAGGAACCCACAACCTTGTGTTATTGTAATTTCAAAAATAATCTAGGAGCAAAAATATTGTTTGAATCATTCAATGAATACGAATTTCACTTTCAAATAAAATTGAGTTCACCACGATCAAAACGACATAAAGAACATGATAATCAAACCATCCGATCAAGAGATCAAGCCACATCAAGTTTTAAAGGTCATATGCATTCCAATGCCTTAAGGCATAAATCATGTGATTATGGGTAGTTTATTTTGATTGGTCTTGTTAGGACATATGTGATTCACTTGTTAGGAACATATGTCACTATTTTATGTAATTGGCTAATCGTTTAACAAAACGCACTTTACTTATAATTGGGTAGATCTAGGATGTGTTTAATACTTCAAGAAACTTTGTTTCAAGTTCAAGTGTTAAAGCCATGCAAGTCTGTCTAAGATTCAAGTCTGAAAAGTGCCTGTCGTTAAAGCTCAACAGCTAGCTATCTATCGAGCCTTGAAGAGCTGTTCTAGCCCGTGGCTAGACAGCAGCTCGACAGATAGGCATCTGTCGAGGTTTATGAAAAACAGAGTTTCAGTTCTATTTTAACTCCAATCCGTGATTGCATGTTTGGACTTTCTTTTCTCACAACCCTAAACATATAAAATAATTATTTTAAGAGCCGTCAATGGTGACACAAGTTGCTCAAGTGTTGAGCAAAGTTTGTTCAAGCAAATTGTGACAGGAGACAGAATTTGTTTTAGTTCATCTTTCTTGTGAAGAAGCTGTTGTGTTTGTGCACCGTAGAATTTTATAACCAAGCATTTTCTCGATCTTCATCGTGTGATGAACTGAAGAACTTTGCAGCCAACAACTTTCTCTAATTGGTAATTGAAGTCACGTACTAGGATCCGCGCAATTCGTTAGTCACATACTGAGAGTCATGCATTACAAAGAGAGATTGTCATTGCAGAATAAGTCCAATTTGGTATTGGGGTAAGGGTTCAACTGTAGGTTGGTATAAGATACGGGGATTCCTTTACTTGTAACCGCTTGTTGTGATAATAGCAGATTCTCGGGAGTGGTAACCTTAAAATCACTCGGTGGGGTTTTTGTCGTGTTGGTTTTCCTCATTTGTAAACAAATTATCGTGTTAATTTATTTTCCGCTGCATACTTAGTTTATTGGTGATTTGTTTGTGCTACCATGCATTTGCATGTTAATTTGATTAATTAATAAACTTGACTAATTAATTAATTAATTTATCACAATGAGTCAATTTGTTTTTGGCCTATCAGGTCTTTATTGGATTAGTTAGAATTAATTAATGTCAAAATCCCATTGTTTTATTTTTAAGACAAGAATGTAATTAAGTAAGCGTTTGCCTAGAACTGAAGCTGCGTTTAAACTGCATTTGCATTTTTTTGGCTAGTCCCATGGCACTGTTCATGGACCAGCCAAAGCACAAAAACGCGTGAATAGTATTCGTAAATAGTTTTTTGCCTTTAAAAAAATTATTTTGCTACATGTTTTCAGTAATAAGTTTTCAGTTTTCAACAAATAAGCGGTATCCAAACAGACCATAAGAATAATAAAAAAAATTTAGGAGATAACACTCTAAATTTTGATTTTTGATTTCCCTCCTTGAAAAGAAGAAAGTAAATTGAAGATCAAAAAATTGGATTTGTGGGGGCAAAAGCTTGAATTTTTATATTGGGCCTTAAGCCCTATTTGCTAATGGGATGCGTCCGAGGAAGAGCAAATGACTGGGGAGGCCTCAGAGTAGATAGTCGCATCAGGAAAGAGTAGAGGGCCGAGGTCTGAGGAGGACACCCTCCTCAAACCAGACTAATATCAGTCGAGTAGGCATCCAGGTGTCTTGGGTAATCTTCCAAGAGACTCTAACAATGAGGATAGACTTCAGGCACGTACGGAGAAGATAAGGATACAGAAATATCTTAGGGAAAAGCTACCACCACCGCATTAAATGCACTGCAGCAACTTTCCTGGCCGCATTAATGTGGAGAAGACCTCTGAACAGTGTTCTCAACCACTACCGTTCACAGAGAGCCAGAGAAGATGCTTGATAAGACACGTACTTGAGTGCAGGGTTGGATGATGAACAACTGTACGATGGAGATGATTTGAAAAACTCTATATAATGTGAAAGACACTCCATAAGGGGGGGATCGGAAAAACGGTGAAGAAAAATAGAAAGAGAACTACTGTAGCACAGTGTGGAACTATCTTTTAGAAATAACAATTTGATTGTTAAACTATCTCCTTGGACGTACATTTCATCCATAATTACATACATATTCCTGTTCGGTTATACTTGGAATCTGAGCTAATCGTTAATCAATCCGCCAAAAGCCTAATTCTTTCGCCCACTCTCTAAAAATTTATTGTATTGGGCTCATTAGACTTATAACCCAATTCATCTGGGTTTAGGCTACAAATTGTGACTCTACAGGATCTTTAAGTTAAAGTTGTGATCATTTAGTGGCTTTAAAGTAGCTAAAAAACTTATGATTATCCTTAAACAAGTTTTAATATCACGCAAAACTTGCCAAAAGACAAAGTTGGAACCAAAATGTGTCCAGGACACAAGTGTTGATCAGCACCTTGTCACATAGACATGGATTCCAATTAGCACTTATAACCTGATTCTCGCCAAATCCAAGTTTTATAGTGTCTTATTAGCTTAAAATATTCAAACATGTTTGAATTTTTTTTTTTTTTTTTCATTTCCCTTCTATAAATTAAACCCTCATCATCAAATTAAAGGATTATAAAAATTCCAACTTTCTATAGCAATAAAGTTATTACAAAATTAAGAGTACTAAGGTACTACAGAAATACTAATAGAAAATGCTTGAAGGAGATATTAGGTTGCTTATGCAACATTTACTCCTCCAAAGTCTTTAAGCAAATTCATTTTTTGGGGGGGGAGGTGTTGGGCCAATTGACATCCCTGACTCCTCTAAAAATCTCTGCACTCTACTTGTATTGGGCCAATTGACCTCCCTGACTCCTCTAAAAATCTCTGCACTCTACTTGTATCATGCCAAAAGTTTGCTTCTTTGCCCCACCTGAAATAGAAAAGAACAAAACACACTCCACGTCCACACTAACAACTAAAAACTATCACTGGAAAATAAAAAGCAACAAAACACTCATTGACACTATCGATAGCATGTCTCTTTGATTTTTATTTTGACCCATTTACCTTTATACCCTTCTTACTAAGTAAAATTGTTTTATTTTGTTATTAATACTAATTAAAATTTTCAAATTAATTGCATTTTTAATACTGTCTTTTAATTTTGCCCTCCCTTAACTTAAATTCTAGTTCCACCACTGTTCATATGTACACATTCAACCAAATGAATACTTCAAAAAACCACATTAAAGTAAACTACAACATGACATACGAGATGATTGACGACATGAGATGATATTTGTTGTTCATATAAAATATTTGGAAACAAATCAACTCAAAAGTTTAAGATTATGAGTTTAGATTCAACTATATTATATTAATTATTCACTTTTCTCATTATTATTCAATTTAAAACTTCACTCGTATTTGTATACCTAAAAATCTTCCTCTCACGTATGAGTGATTGCCTCTTTGTAGACTACAAACAAGTTTTACTATAAGCTATTGTTTTTCCACCATCGCGTCATCTATGGAACTTTTGTATGCCATCTATGAAAACCATGTGTCAACCCTACATGTTCATCCATGGAAACCTGCCTGCACACCCGTGTCCATGAAAACCTCGTCCAGAAATTTTGAGAGAGAAGACTTAATATTGTACAATCAATATCGTGTGAGTTTCAATTATAAATCTACCATCATTGAAAGCAACCCATTTTAAAGCGTGAATGCACTAGGAATTCTACCATCATTGAAATTCTACCCATTTTAAAGCGTGAATGCACTAGGAATAATAGTATCGTTAACAATAAGCATCTTAAAAACGCCCACATTCCAGCAAACAAGTTTGTGGCCATTTACCTTAAATCAACTTTAACTATCCCAAACATTAAAGAAGATAACATTAAAGAAAATCACATGTTGGAACATTTTATTACATGTTTACAGAAAATCCACAAATATCCAGTATAGCGGAACATAAATCACACTACATACAAACTTAACAACAACAAAGTCTCGGCTCCAATTTCGTAGTTGCCAAATCCTTGCTAATTCCAAACGATAGCTTGACTCAATATATACATATAGAATTGCTTCACAAAACCAGTGGATGATGACATATTGCACCGGTAAGGTTCTCTTTGTAGGAAGACCAAACCTGTATAGTGCTCATCAACATCATACACGAGAAGGTATTTGGTATCACCAGGATATCCGCTCCATGTGAGAAGAGTGTGATATCCCAGAGATATAAAATACAAATTGCATTATACATACAAGTGACGACTGTACTTGTATCACTCTGTAACGGAGTCTGGGGGCTGCTAAAATCTTGATCAGGATCTTAAATGTCACAATTCTACAAATTTAAAACGTCAATGATTTAAACATTAATTAGATTCTTTTAAGAAGGATTATTAAAATAACCCAGATTATGGTTTCTTTTAGAGAAACCTTTAAACTCAACATGGAGCTAAAATAAGGAATCCAATTTGGTAGTCTTTTAAAGACTTTTTCTGAGGAGGGGTGAGGTGGGAGAGTGGGGGAGAGTGACAACCCAAGTTCCAAAGACAATAAGTCTGTCTTGAGTTGTAAAAGTAGGCCATAGGCCTGTGATTGTAAAAGACCATGGGTCTTTGGTTTGTAAAAGACTAGGTAGTCTCTTTTTCTTTTGAGTTGAAAAAGAGTGAATCACTTTGAGTAGACTTCAGGGAATGTTTGCAAATGTAAGTGGGAAAAGGAAGAGCTCCCATTTTCAGCAAAATCCCCAAAACATTGGTTGAATGTTGCTTACATGCTAGATTTGAGAGAATATTAATAATTCTTTGACTTTTGGGTTTGTTTTTAAAGAATATTAAACTTTCTTTTGAACTTTATAAGAAAAACTAAAATCTTCTTAATTTAGCTGTCTTCAAAGAGTATTAAAAATTCTTCTACTCTTTCTGGGAAAGACTTTTTTTTTAATAAGTACTTCCCAAGAAAGCCATAATTCTTTTTTTTTTTTTTTTGCCTTGTCTTATAAGTAATATTAAGAATTAATTATCTGTCTAAATCATTGACATCCTTTAATTGTAAAATTTTATGATCTGATCTGAAGACCCTTCCTCAGATCCTAGATATGATCCTGATTTTTACAACCCTGGTGAAACCTTTGGACTTTTGATGATATCTTCAAGCCACAACAAATCTTGATACTCTTGATCAAACTGTTGCATATAATAACAATGCAAAGTAAGTTTTCAGAAGACCACATGGAATAAGTCAAAAAGTACCCACAAACGAGTATATCAAGTCTTGAGCTACAAATTAACACAACTAGAAATTTATTGGAAAAACTTGCAAGGTCAATTAATAAAGATATCATGAGACTTTTCACTTACCTGTGCAGAGACCATGTTTTCCCGGGTTTCATCATCAAAAGCAAGATTATTTTGACTGCTAGACTTGTAACGAAAGCAGTCATCCACTTGCATCTGCGAGTGTTAGAAACATGAATGAATAAGATAGGTGCTTAACTAGTTAACTACACTTGGAATAGAGATGTTATTGTTTTATGCTTGAATTTAATTCCTTTCTCACCTCATCAGATGTTTTTTCTACCACATCATTTTTTGCAACACAAGTGTTATAACCATTGTACTTAATAGGTGGTATACTGGTAGATGTTATTCCATCAGAATTTTCTGCTGGATAACATTGAAAACTCATGGGATAATTGTCAGCTTCACTTCCTAATTTTGGAGAAACTGAAGCTGGTGCTAGCATAGACTGTGCTTCTTCAAGAGAAGCTTTAGCTATGGTAGGAGAAGAAACAGCCGGTGTAGAGGTAGTTATAGTTGATACGGAGGAAAAGTTGCAATCTAATGGCTCGGGCAGATGGGGGTAGAACATTTTGGGGGCTTTCTCCAAATCCTTGACAACCTGATGGAAGAAAAATGAATAACCAAGACAAGAGTATAATTAGATATCTGCACTTCTAATTCCCACAATTTAATAATAATAACAACTACTCTATGCCTCGTAGCTCAACTAATTGGCATCTCTTACTATTTCCAACAGAGACATTCCATGTTCAAATCCTCCCTCCCCCATTATAACAATCAAATTATTAAAAAAAAAAAAAAAACCATAGACAGTGTCTAATGCTGAAACTAAGTATTATTACCTCAAAGTTGAAGTTGCCATTTTTAAATTGAATAGGTGCTGTAGCATCAGACATCATTTCGTCCACATAAAAATCAAATGCAAATGGAGAGAGATTATTCAAAAATTCCTCCACATTAAATTCATCCTGATAGAAGAAACATGAGTTACAAGATATTGATTAATTTAATATACCATATTTCTCAATTCGCAAAAAAAAAAAAAAGAAAAAAAAAGAAAAGAAAAAATAAGCATAAGTATCTGATGCGGAAACTAGGTCCTATCACCTCAGAAGATGTCATTTCTGCCTCCTGTTTTTCTGCAACAGAAGCATTTTCACATGGAACAGGTGCTGTAGCATCAGACAACATTTCATCAGGAGTTTTAGCATAACAAGATTGATTACTTGTTTGATGAGTTTCAGCTTGAACATCCAATGCTGGAGATACAGGAGCCAGCGATGACTTAGACTTCATTTCTTCAATACAAGATGAGGTATCAAGTGAAGCAGCAGGTCCACCATTGGTACTCTTTTCTTGATTATCGAATAAACGACAAAGGACAAAGGCCTTCTGCATAATGTTAAGCACCCAAGTGAATTGGACGGACATAACATCGTTGCCTAATATATACTACAAACTGAATTACCACAAAAAAATGCAAATAACAGTATGTAAATATGTATCATAAATGACAAAACAAATAATTTCTCAATTCATACATGTGAGTACCGTTCAACCCAAAAAGAAACCATCAAACTACTTTTCAAAAAGAAAAACTCACACTCACACCCTGTCTTCTACGAGTCTCCTCCTCTACTCAGCAGGGGAACTCGTGAGCTAAAACCACTAATCCTTGCAACAGTGTCTACATGTAAAATTTCAGTATCTATCCCTTGATGGATTAAGAATACCTTCTTTAATGAATCTAAAATATTAAAAATAAAAAATAAAAGAGAGATCATTAATCCAGCAAGAATGTTAACCCCCTCACTAAGAATTAACAAAACTAACAGTTTCCACAATCCTAGCTAATTGAATCAATCCTCTTTTAAAGGTACCTCCAACGATTTATCAACACACACACACACACACACACACACAGAGTGCAGTAATCAATAAAAAATATCAGGTCAATATAACATCAATTAAACAAATTGAATGGCAAAAGCCAACCTGACCGGGGTGTTTTCCATCGAAGTCCTTCTGGGTTGTGCTGTACTCATGCATGACCCACTTCGTCCCTATTCCCTTCTCTTTTCCCTTAGTAGTCCCTACATGGAAGACCAGAGTCTTCTTCATTCCAATCAAGGTCTCTCCAGACTTGATTTCCCTATCTGTACCAGTTGATTTCCAGAACCCAGCCTTGGTTTTCCTGTTCACCCTTTCTTGCTTCTGATTCCTTTTTCTCTTTTTTGGATTATCCTCCTGATGCTTCAGGCTCTGTTCAGTGAAGAAGAACCACTCTTGATCCTCCGTAGCAATCCCACTTTTCACTACAGTCCAAGAAACCAGACTTGAGCACAAAATTTTTGACACCCAAAATGGGAAAAATCACATGACCATGTACATTATATAATTGCTCAACTATGAGATAATTATACGGGCATATCATGCAAATCTTAAGTAATCTAGTAAGTACACTACTAGAAAAGACCAAGAAGTCACAAACACACACGCACACACGCAAGTGTATTAAAGAAGAAAAACGGCCATACTAGAGCAGAGGAGCATAGCCCAAGAAAGCATGAGTCTTTATACAAAAGAAAACGCTAACTGGAAACAACATGAACCAGACAACACCAATACCAGAAAACAGATAATGTACGCATGATCTTTGCAACTATTTCTTATGATCAATTAATGTAACACACTTGCCCACAAAAGAAGAACAATCAACAAGCTAGTTCAATGTGAAACACTTTCGTACCTTTTCAAAAAAAAGCATTAAATTTTCCAAGAAATGAAGGTGGGTGTGTGATAATAGAAAAACAAGAAGATTACTTGGTAAATCCCAGGGCTCATCTTTATAGAACTCAATTTCGGGAATAAACCAAGTGTCTTCATCATTCCCTGTTATCTTCTTCTTCAGGTAGAGTTCGATGACCTCCTTGTCCTTCGGACTAAATCTGACCCCACGTGGCAAATGTTCCAAACTCAGCTTTTCCATTACAACACACACTCACAGGAAGCTTTACTGAGAAACCCAGGAAAAAGTTTTTACTGAGAAGCCCAGAAAAGCCTTTACTGAGAAACAACCTAAGAAAGAAAGATGTTACAGAAAAACAAGAGCAGTTGTGAGAAAGCAGTTGGTCTTTGGCTTCTTGTCTTCTTGTCTTTATATACTACTCATTAGTAAAGCTATTTTCAACTATCTTCACTACTAAGTCTGCTACAGAAACCAAGTCAAGATATAATTTTGGACTTCATTTATTGATTTATGCATGAGATTCTAGTTCTAGATTCTTCTATTCATCTATTCATTTTTTTAATTTAAAAAACAATAATAAATCAGCTATTCTTATAAATTAGTGTGGAGAATATGAGTATTGACATTAAGTCTATATTATGGATACTGGTTGGTAACTTGTGTATTACAAGAAAATGTTTAAAATAATATGATTTTTTTTCCTCCCATTTTTTTTTGTTTAAATATAAAATTTGATGATAATAGTAATTATTAATAAGTATTTATTATAATTATATTTATACATGAAACTATATATGTAGTTTATCACTAAAAAAAAATATGATGTGTCAAAATTCTAATGGAGCTCCTAAAAAAATTATAATGGAGAGTTTAATTATAGAATATAATTTAAATTCAATTAAAAGAGATAGGATAAATTCGTGAAGTGTGAAATCACAAGACTTCAAAAACTTATAATCAAATAATCAAGCTATAAGTTATATAATTATTTTTTATAATCAAACTAAGACACTAATTAATTTTTTTTACAAGTGGAGCTATAACATCAGATCTTTTATTTTACTTATTAAGTTAACCGAAACACAGTTTTAATCTTTTATATATTATAAATAAATTATAAGTTTGATTTTTTTTTTCTTGTATTTTAATGATCAAAACACATTTGGGTGATAAATTTTTTTATCTTCTTCTTCGTTTTTCCAATTTATGTGTTGGCAAGTTGCAAGTTGCAAGTTGCTAACTAGCGAGCGACCGGGCCCTCCAGAAGTCCACATGCTGCTTTTAAGTGCTGCGCGCTTTTCCACATGCAAACGTTGTTTTTTTAGTGGATGTATTGCACTTTTTTTACTATTTAAAACTGAAATTAAAGTAATTTTTAATGTATTGTTGTTTAGGGTTAGTGTAATGGTCAATTTATAAATATAAATTTTGGTGAGGAAGAGGTTAGGAGAAAGGACATCTTATGGAGAAAGCTTCGTACATACGTACATTTGTAGGTGATAATTTTTTTTTTCCCGAGTTATTTTGTTTATTTTATTTATTGTATAAAAATATAAGTGCACATTAAATAGAATTATAAAGCTTTATAAATAAAATAGTAGATTCTATTTTAATACGGAAATAAGCTCATTTTAATGACATAGTTTGTGGAAATTATTATTCTTAAGTGCTTTAAAAAATAATAGAGATTTCAAAAGGTACATTTTAAAAATGTAATTTTTTTTTTTTTGTTTCTAAAAAAATGTGATTTTTTTTTTAAATGTAGCTGAGCATCGACAAAATTTGTGAAAAGTGTTATCATTGTGAAAAATTATGGTTTTTGACTCCATGAAATGCAATTTTAAAACTCATTGTTTGCTTATTTTTTATGTGCAATTTAAAAAAAAAAAAATACAAAGCCAAACGTCAATCCTTTAAAATTGCTAATTTCCCCCATAAAGGGCCAAATAGTACTCTAAGATGAGTTTGAAGATACTTTTTTTTTCTTTTAATTTGTCAACTTATTTTCTTTTGTATAATTTTTTAAAACCATATATTTTAAGTTATATTTGTATTTTTTTAATCAAATTTTAGCAAGTAAATAAATAAATTTTCGGTAAACAAAAAAATTAATCTATACACACTTTAGTCAAATTCTAACTTATTTACACCTTGCCAAAATAAGTTAAATCACCACTAAAAAAATGATAATATTAGATATTTTTTAATCTAATAATAAAGAATATGTTAAGTAAGACTTAAAATAGATAAGTTATACGGTAAGATGTTTAATAGGTAAAGTTTCTAATAGTTGAAAAAGAGATATCTTGAGTTCAGTCCCCACTTATATATACAAAAAACTAATTGATATTTTGATTTGATGATAAAGAGCACAATAATCATAAGTGGACACCATAAGTTGAAACTCTCTATATATATATATATGTGTGTGTGTGTGTGTGTGTGTCTTTTTGATAAAATAATTAAGGCAGCCTTAGGAATAATCTTTGACCATCTTTGAAAGTTAGTACTACAAAGATTACAGTATCATTTTCAGAAACTAATAGAGGATATTTTCATAATTTGAGGATTATTAAGGATATTAATTCTTCTTCTTCATGTTTCAAAATGTACTTTTTTTAATAATTAAAAAAACCATAATTAGTGCTTCCTTTAATCCATTCTCTAATTTTTTTTTCTCTCCAAAAATTTGTAAGTATTGACTACTCTGTGTCCCCCATTGGTGAACATCAATTTTCTTCTTCTTCCCTTGCATTCAAAGTTTGTACTATGAAAATAAAACTATAATAAAGAATACATAATATAAGATAAGAATCTATATCATAACTCATACATAAATTAGTTATTAAAATATATGTATCCGTACGGATGGAGAGGAAGTGGGATCTTTGCTCTCTATCTAAAATGAATGGATGAGATATTGATGAGAAGAACCTTCTGGAATTCATGACTTTTTTTTTTTTTTTTTTTTATATAGATAATTACAATGTGCATAAAGTTAAATCTATATATTTTGTAAAATTTTTCTCATAAATCTTCAAACACTTTACGTATGAAGATGTGACAATTCAACTACAAGACTATTGTAATTGGTTATTTATTACATTCACATTAATCCATTATTTTCTCTCCCTCACTTATTAGCTTATGGTTATAGCTTATCACATCAGAGCTTATGGCTATATCTTATCACATCAGAATTATGACACAATAGCGTGCCATCTTATATATTTTTTACTTTGCACCAAAATATTTTTTTAATTTTTTTGGGACATTGCACCATACACTAGTGGAATAGATGAGAAATTGATTAGATGCTTTGGAATTCTTGGATGATTGAATAGAGTAGTGGAATGGATTATAATATTAACGAGAATGTTCTGGAATTCATAACATAATTGCACCATATATATTACATCCACACTAGTGTAATAGATGGGAAATTGATGAGAAGGTCCTGGAATTCTTGGAGAATCGAATTGTACAGTGTAAGAGTAGTGCAATGAATAAGATATAGATGAGAATCTTCTGGAATTCTTTAACTTTTAGTTGCACCCAAACACTAGTGGAGTAAAATTTGATGAGAAGCTTCTGGAATTCATGGTTAATTGTAACATTCACTTAATAAAATCCTTTGTATCTGTTTTAAAACATGTTAATTAAATTGACCACATCTTTAATAATTTAAATAAATAAATAAAAATGTTGATAACATTAAAAAATAAGATCTACTAATTGCAAATAGAACTTTAAAATTTTCACAGTAGAGATATTCTAAACTCTAGAGGATTTTATTTTTAATAAAATAAGTATAAAAAAATCACCCCCCTCAATATATTTACTGCTCCCATCAACTTAGGGCTATTTAATAATAATAATAATAATAATATATATATATATATATATATATATATATATATAACTTAGGTAAAAAGGTATGGTTTGAAAAAATTGAAGATTAATTATTTGCTAATAAAGGGAGACCCCACCTCAACTATGGTTCACATAATGTTTGAAATTGATTTGTCAAAGTCTAGTAAGGAAATAGTACGTTTCCATTATTTTGTACATATATTTTTTGGCAGAGTATTGTAACATTTTAATATTAAAATATCATTTTAATTCTACCTTTTTAGTAAAAAAAAATCATTTTAAAAAATTATTAAATAATGAGTTTTTTTTTTTTTTTTTTGAAAATCATTACTAAATAATGAGTTAAGAAACAAAACGAGGTCAATGTTGGATTTTCACATGGTTAATGAATTTTAAGTGAGGAGTTACTATTGTACTAAAAAAAATCAATGCGGGATTTTCTTTTGGAAATTAAAGTCCTCATGGTAAATTTAATTCATGAAAATAAATTTTTTTTTAAAGGTAGTTTTTCTTGGAATAATCTATTGAGGCCAAAAAAAAAAAAAAAATTACAAAAATAATGGAAGCCCTCACAGTAAGGGGAACCCAAATTAAAAGAATAGGAATCAAGAACCCTCCTAACAAAACCCATAAACACAAATTTCAGTTTATATTATAGTTGGGTAAAGAAAATGGAAAAAATATTATATCATGGCTTAATTCTTCTACTTTTCTTTTTTAAACACAAGAAAATTTTGAATTAGAACTTAGAAGAAGTTGTGGACACCCCATTTTGTAACCAAAGAATCCACAACCTTGTTTTATAGTAATTTCAAAAATAATCTAGGAGAAAAAATGATGTTTGAATGGTTTGATGAACATGAATTTCACTTTAAAGAAGATGATGATCGAACCATTCAATCAAGAGATCAAGCCACATCGAGTTTTAAAGGTCATATGCATTCCAATGCGTTAAGGCATAATCAAGTGATTATGGGTAGTTTATTTTGATTGGTCCTTATTGGATTAGTTAGAATTAATTCACGTAAGAATCAGTATGAAAATATAAATTTTAATTTTTTATTCTAAAGTAAGTTATATACATATATACAAAATTATCAACTTTAATATGTACATATACACATCTAGACACGAGATCTTCTTTATAAAAGAAACTTATAATCTTCTAAACTCTAATAAGTATACAAACACTGTATAATTGGGTATACAACAAACAAATATATAGAACCAAAAAAAAAAAAAAATATATATATATATATATATATATATATATATAGAATCTTTCATCAAAGTCGTGCTCAACAATTAAACTTCACGTAATAAACTTCATCAATTATTATTTTTATAGCAAAATTATTCATAATTTCCTTTTCAATATATAACTTGTTTTCAAAAAACTTCATCCATGTTTGACAAATCAAAATCATAATGTTATAATTGAAGTTTCATATGAGCTTTTTTTTTTCTTGATAAAATCTTGAGAAAAGAAAATTTTAACAAAATTGCATATATTATCAATGTTGAATGATTTGAACACATTAATAGGATTTGAAATTGAGCAAAAAATTAGGGGTTCCACTATTTTCTCACAAAACTTACTTCCTAATTATTTCATTATATTGCAATTGTATATCAACTCTAAACATTTTTTTTTTTTTTTTTTTTGGAATGATTAATAGATTAGCTGATCAATGCTTTCTTCTTCTTCTTTTTTCTTTTTTTTTTGGGGGGGGGGGGGGGGGGGCTCCTATTTTTTATCATATAACCTTTAAATATTTGTAAAATATACCTTGTAAGGACTAAGATTTGAACCTCAGCCCACTAAGTACAATGGATGGTAGCCCAACAAACCCAAAACAATATATTTGTTAGAGAATGGGTTTAACAAGAAAATGTCTCAACAAATTAAGTTTGGGCCGGAGATGATAGGATATATGTTAATGAGATTAAAAAAAAAAATGATGGAAATAACGCTCATCGGTCAAGTTCGAGGATGAGATGTTCTTATATTTAACTCAAGCTTATCCGAATACACTATCTTCTTCTTCTTTTTTCTTCCTTCTTAGATTACATGCCCCGATTTTCACGATGGCCATTTCCTTATATAGTCCTTCCCCCCTTCATCCCAGCCTTCCACCTATTGATTTTGTAGAAAATCCTTTGGATGCTTGTCCTATCAGGACCTCCTAGAAGTTTTGTGAGTAGCTATGAACTGAGATGACACTGTTTAGGTGTTGTTTCTCCATAAATGTGACAGTTCATTTGGTGCAGTGCATTTAATGTGGTGGTGACAGCCTTCGTCCCAGATATTTCTTCTTTTATTGTTGATTGAGCTTTGCTACTTTCCCTAAAACTTATCCTTCCATAATGGTTACCTCCCTAAAGCCCTCCCGAGGTGGCCCGGCTCTTAGGGAACCACAGTTGACCTGTTATTCTTTTCCTTTGTCCTCGGCCCCTTGACTCAGGCTCAGCAATCCCTTTGACCATCCTCGAGTTTTTGCTTGTCTTCGGGCATGGCCCATAACCCAACATACTTGCTCGGACTTCTTATCCTCACATACCTATTGTAGGGATGAAAGGCCCAAGAATGTTTTTTGGCCCGTGGGCCTTGTCCGAGGACATTTAGTAGTCCAAGAACAGATAGACATTGGTGGAGAAGTACAAATTAGTGAATTATGGAAGGATTCTGTTTATGAGGGTTTGGGAAGGTAGTCCGAGGAGAAATGCGGCCTCCTTGACATAACAGAGTAGAGATCAGAAGGGTTAACCTGCCATCAAGAGCAACGCTCAAGGAAATTCTACTGGTAAGGATAAACATCAGGAAGGAATAGGCTAGGACAAAGGGAAACTAAGAAATATCTAAGAGAAAACAGCTACCACCGCATTAAATGTTCTGTAGCTAACTCTCTAGCCGCATTAATATGGAGGTGATACCTAAACAATGATATTCAACCTTACAACTACCCCTAAAAACTTCAGGAAGGTGCTGATAGGATACGGATCAAAGTAAGGAATTTAACCTACACGTGGAGGGTGGAGATAGTGCAAAATGGGAGAATATAAGAAAGAAAGACTCCATTACAATAGGATGATGGGAGAATCTATAGAAAAAACACTGTAGCACTAAGAACTGTAATTGTAACCAATTCTAAGAGAAATTTATTCAAGAACTACTTTCCTTGGATTTTGCTAAGGAAGAATTTCTTTGCATAAAACTTGTTTGTCTTTGTTTTCTCATCATCTTGAATCCATTGTGAGTGTTTACCAAGTCATTGGAGCCTAGTTTTCAGCCCACTCTCTACAAATTCATTGTATTGAGCTCTTTGGACCTTAATCCTTTTATCTTTTGGGCTTAGGATCCAAAACCTGCCTTTACACCTATATTGTAAAAAAAAAAAATTATTAATAAGTATTTATATGTTTCTATTATTTTATATATATATATATATATATATGGCAAAGTATTGTAACATTTTAATATTAAAATATCATTTTAATAAATTATCAAATAATGAGTTGGGAAACTAAATGAAGACAATGTTGAATTTTCACACGGTTAATGAATCTTTTATGTGAGGAGTTACTATTTTACTAAAAAGAATCAATTTGGGATTCTTTTTGGAAATTAAAGCCCTCATGGTAAATTTAATTCATGAAAATAAAAATTTTCTTAAAGGTAGTTTTTCTAGGAATAGTCAATTGAGGCCAAAGGAGAAATTTTACAAAAATAATGGAAGCCCTAGTAGTAAGGGGAACCCAAATTAAAAAAAAAAAAGAATCAAGGACCCTCATCACAAAACTCACAAACACAAATTTTTGTTTATATTATAGTTGGGTAAAGAAAATGGAGAAAATATTATATCACAGCCTAATTCTTCTACTTTTCCTTTTCAAACACAATAAAATTTTGAATTAGAACCTAGAAGAAGTTGTAGACACCCCATTTAGTAACCGATGAATCCACAACCTTGTGTTATAGTAATTTCCAAAATAATCTAGGAGCAAAAACGTTGTTTGAATGGTTCAATGAACATGAATTTCACTTTAAAGAACATGATGATCGAACCATTCAATCAAGTGATCAAGCCACACCAGTTTTTAAAGGTCATATGCACTCCAATGCGTTAAGGCATAATCAAGTGATTATGGGTAGTTTATTTTGATTGGTCCTTATTAAATTAGTTAGAATTAATTCATGTCAGAATCCCATTGGTTTATTTTTAAAACAAGAATGTAATTAAGAGTAATAAAAAATATTTAGGAGATAAAGCCCTAAATTTTGATTTTAGATTTTCCCTCCTTGAAAAGAAGAGAGTAAATTGGAGACCAAAAGATTGGGTCATCAAGATAAAGTTTTGATCATTTAGTGGCTTTAAAGAAGCAAAGAAAACTCATGATTATCCTTAAACTAGTCAGAATATTAACCAAAACATTCCAAAAGACGAAGTTGGAGCCAAAATGTGCCCAGGACAAAAGTGCTAATTAGCACCATGTCACATAGACATGGATTCTGAACGGCGCTTATAATCAGATTCCCACCAAATCCAAGTTTTATTGTGTCATATTAGCTCAAAATATTCTAACACTTTTGAGGATAAAAACAAGTTCAAAACTACTACAACAAAATGATGGAGTAAAAAAAAAAAAAAAAAACTATTTTTTCATTTCCCCCTTATAAATAAAACCCTCATCATCAAATTAAAGAATTATAAAAATTCGAACTTTCTGTGGCAATAAAGTTATTAGAAAATTGAGAGTAGTAAGGGGTTGCAAAAATTCTAAGAGAAAACGCTTTTAGGAGACATTAGATTGCTTATGCAACAGTTACTCTTACAAAGTCTTTAAACACATTCATACGTACACATTCAACCTACTAAATACTTCAAAAAACCATGTCAAGCAAGCTATAACACAACATACGAAATGATTGACAACATGAGATTATATTCATTGTTCATATAACATATATAGACACAACTTAACCCAAAAGATTAAGATTATGAGTTTGGATTCAACTTGATTAATCACTCACTCTTCTCATAATTATTCAATTTGGAATTTCACTCATATTTGTATATCTAACAATCTCCTCCTCATGTGTGAGTTATTACCTCTTTGTGGGCTACAAACGACAACTACTAGCTCTCCCTTGCCGATGGACTTTTTTTTTCCAACAATGCATCATTTATGGGGCTTTTGTATGCCATCCATTAAAACTGCGTGTCAACCTTGCATGTTCATCCATGGAAACATCATGCATAAATTTTGAGAGAAAAGACTAAATATTGTACAAATAATATTGTGTTAGTTTCAATTGTAAAACTACCACCATTGAAAGCAACCCATTGCATGAATGCACGAAGAATAATAATATCATCTATATCTATATATTACTAAAAGCTAAAGCGTAGCGTTTAATACTGCTGTGGTCAAGTTGCGCCACGTCAGCAGCCATGTCATTCCAATTTTTTTTTTATTTGTCCTACAATTTGAAAATGGTTTTTGCAAATTGCAGAATTACAGTAACTCTTGCATAATAAATCTATATAATAAATCACAGCCCACTTCTTATTTATTTACTTCCACTATCAAGCCTAACTCAAAGCCTTTTAGCTTAAACCGAAAGCCATTTTAGCTTAAAGGAGGAAAAAAAAATGTGTAAGGTGGAAGTGTGGAACCCTAAAGGGTTTTGCATGATATAACGTGAGGAAGGCAAAGAAACTGAAACCATGAAGGAAAACAGAGAGTCTGAAATTGTGCTCCCCACCTTCCTGCTCATTGTTTCGCATTAATGGCTGCCTTTCTAAGTTCCTTCCTTCCTATCTTCCTTTCCATGCGATGTATAAATACTGACAGTGCCTGCTTCAATTGAGGAATCTCTAAATCTCAATTCTTTTTTACTCCATTCTTTTGCTTGATGATTTTTGTTTCCCTTATTACATTTTGTTATATGGATTGGTTTGCTACTTGGTTTTGAATCTTTATTATTGTTCTAAGAGTTTGGGACTTTGACGAAGATATAATTGATTAATCGAGAAACAGAGAGAGATAGAAAAGCCCAAGAAAATTGATTGGATATGGACTCTTTAAAGATTATCTATATCTCTGTGCTGTGCTTTGGCAAATTGATTGATAGTTGCTATCATAGGCGGTTCCCTCTTTAAGTCTTATCTATATCGAATATGGAGTGTGCTTTGGCAAAACATTGTATGCTTTCCTTCTTACCATTTTTCTTTTCTGTGTCTTATTTTTTATGCTAAAGGTAGGTTTTAATTTATGAAATAAGCTATAGTTGGATTGGTACCCAATTAGTTGTGGTAAAACCATTCTTTTGGCTTAGATTGTATTCCTGTATCTTCTTAGTTTGATTTTCAATATTTATGTAGTTTTGTATAGTGCTTTATTTCCCTTCGTACACTCTGTTTACCTGGCTATTTTTATTTTTGTTGTGCCTCTTTTTCATTTTCAATAAAGTTTTACATCTACCAATCCAAAAAAAAAAAAAAAACCAATCAGGGAGCTAACTCAGTTAAGTCCAATCCTTGACTCGGGTGTGTTTACAAGGATAGGAAAGGAGAGGAAAGATGAGGAATGGGGTGGGGAGTTACCCTTCCCCTGTTTGGATGTTTTGAGGGAGAGAGGAATTGAGGGGATTTCATAATATCATAAGTTGAAACTGATCTTCTTTCAGACTTTTTTTGAATGGACAAATACTTTGGGTGTTCTTACTTTATTGATTTGTGGTTGAAAGCCAATACAATTGGGAGTTTAGCCATGCCCACTTCCAAAGTAGTATTGTAGTTGTGGAACCCTGCAGGGTTTTGCGTGATATAACGTGAGGAAAGCCAAGAAACTGAAACTGTGAAGGAAAACAGAGAGTCTAAAATTGTGCTTCCCACCTTCCTGCTCACTGTTTCGCATTAATGGCTGCCTTTCTGAGTTCCTTCCTTCTTGTCTTCCTTTCCATGCAATGTATAAATACTGACAGTGCCCACTTTAGTTGAGGAATCTCTAAATCTCAGTTCTTTTTCACTCCATTCTTTTGCTTGATGATTTTTGTTTCCCTTATTACATTTTGTTATATGGATTGGTTTGCTGCTCGGTTTTGAATCTTTATTATTGTTCTGAGAGTTTGGGACTTTGACGAAGATATAATTGATTAATTGAGAAACAGAGAGAGATAGAAAAGCCCAGGAAAATTGATTGGATATGGACTCTTTAAAGATTATCTATATCTCTGTGCTGTGCTTTGGCAAATTGATTGATAGCTACTATCATAGGCGGTCTGCTCTTTAAGTCTTATCTATATCGAATACGAAGTGTGCTTTGGCAAAACATTGTATACTTTCCTTCTTACTGTTTTTCTTTTTTGTGTCTTATTTTTTATGCTAAAGGTAGGTTTTAATTTATGAAATAAGCTATAGTTGGATTGGTACCCAATTAGTTGTGGTGAAACTATACTTTTGGCTTAGGTGGTATTCCTGTATCTTCTTAGTTTGATTTTCAATATTTATGTAGTTTTGTATAGTGTTTTATTTCCCTTTGTACACTCTATTTACCTGGCTATTTTTATTTTGCTGTGCCTCTTTTTCATTTCCGATAAAGTTTTACATCTACCGATCCAAAAAAAAAAAAAAACCAATGAGGGAGCTAACTCAGCTAAGTCCAATCCATGACTCAGGTGTGTTTACAAGGATAGGAGAGGAGAGGAAAGATGAGGAATGGGGTGGAGAGTTACCCTCCCCCTGTTTGGATGTTTTGAGGGAGAGAGGGTTTGAGGGGATTTCATAATATCATGAGTTGAAGCTGATCTTCTTTTAGACTTTGTTTGAATGGACAAATATTTTGGGTGTTCTTACTTTATTGATTTGTGGTTGAAAGCCACTACAATTGGGAGTTTAGCCATGCCCACTTCCAAAGTAGTATTATAGTTGTGGATTGCTCAGGGAAGAAGCAGAGAATTGCAAACTGAAAGCATTACTGCTTAAAGTGAAATCATAGCACCCTGAAAGCTTGGATTATATTTATGGTCATTGAAAGTATAAGACATTGTCTTTTTGCCATTCATATAAAGTCATAACTTTTTTGTTCTTTTGTTAATTACTTTATTTATTGATTAGCTGTTAAGATGGTTGTCAAACACAATACTAGATCTTAGTAAAATTGATGAACCTACTTTACTATGAGACCCAGCTGATAAGGATTTTATATTTTTATTGAATTAGTTCTCCAAATGTGTGCTAAGTGTTTATTATGTAGAATTTGGTTATATAGATGATTCAAGAAAATCCTTAATTGTAATTTGAGATGTGACTAACATTTTTCTTGGATTGTGATAAATGCTATTGAAAAATTTATTTTGTAGATGATGCAAAGACACATTTATTTATTCATTTATGGATCCATATGAGAATTTGTTTGGGAGTTTTTCAGACATTACCATCATCTTCATACTTCATTGTCAATTTTTATTTTTATTTTTTAAACAATACAATTGTTATACTAAGTGAAGGGGGGGGGGGGGAATTCGAACCATTGTTTTTTGCTTTTATGAGATCAGATATTCTCTCTAAGTTACAAAGCTCTTAGCATTTTTCATTGTCAGTTAACATCTTTGAAAGACAAAAAAGGAAAAGCCCAATACGTTTCTGAACTTGTCCTGTAATACTAGAACATAAAAGACTATAATTCAAACCAAGCAGAAAGGTCAAGTGAGTGTACTGTGTAGTGTGCACCACTATGGAACTGTTCAAAATTAGACAACTTCATTGCTTTGCATGCAGCAGCTATAATTAATATTTATGCACGTTTTGGTATAATCAAAGCTACCCTGAGATTTCATTTGGGAGGAGAAATTAAAAAAAAATAAAAAAAAAATAAAATTGCTAAGTGTGCTTCTTTTAGTTTTCTTTTAGAGTTCTCACATGTCCAATTAAGCATTTTGTTAACTTTGGTACGAATTTTTCATGTTTACTCAAAGTGAGAGAAAATATTTTATTTGAAATGGTTGAGATTTAAGGAGTTGTTTTTGCCATTGATATCAGTGACGATCTCTACTAATTTTTGCTGCATCAATATTGTTAATTTAAAACTTGACCAGTTCGTGTTTTTAAATTAACCTTACTTCCTATAGAAAAGATGGTTTTTAATCTATTTTATATATTTATTTTATTTCGTTTAAGTGTTTGAGTTTGATTTAAACATTTTTCTTCTATCTTTCTATGTCTAATTGCAAAGGTGCAATGAGAGTTAAAGATGTGTGCACTGTTTTCAGAATTACTTGCGATGAGTGAAACATAGAAAAGTGAGTTTATCTTCATTCCCATGAAGTTCTCTTTTCTCCTCCATTTGATGTTAATAGTTTTAGAACTAACCCCATTTAAATTTGATGATTTGTCTACACAAATTTGATGGACTATTTTGTGCATTTTTACAGATCTTGACTCAATATTGTTCAAAATCCTAAAATCCTTGATGTGTGCTCTAGCAAATTTTAATTTTAAAGTCAAATTACTTTGAAATTCTCATAGGATTTACTAAGATGTTCAAGTTTATTATCTATGTCCCTTCCCATTTCACACTTTTTTTTTTTTTGGGTGAATGATCTTAATCTATCTTGCAGATTGCATTGCACTGTTGTTGATTACAAGTATTTTTTACATGGGTTGCCAATGGACTCTGGTTATCACAATTGGGTATTATCTTAAAAACACTCTCTTTCTTTTTGTATCATTGTGTGCAACTTTGTATTTTTTTTTTAAATAATTTCTATTTGGATATTAAGAAAGTGTAGGGATATAATACATCTGATAAGTTTTGGATTTTTATTTAGTATGTTTGGGATTCAAGCATCTTTATATAGTTGTTTGGGCTAAAGTTTAACAGGGATGGTGAAGGCTCAGTGTGCTAGGATGATGCCTTTGAGAAGAGGTGATAGATTCCCAAAAAAGATAAGAAGCTGACAGTTTATAGCTTTAAATTAAGCGACATAACATTTGGAATTGGAGTTAGAATTCAAAACCTTATGGTAGGAAACATGTAAATGTTCAATTTCAATGAAAAAAAACTCAAGTCATAAAATTTTCATGGTTGTTTGCAGTTGTTCCTCTGAATGATTATTTGATTTAAAGTTTTCTTTCAATCTTTTCTTTTAGGTTTGGTAAGGTCTAGGAAGAGTCATTCACTTATCCAAAAAAAGGTCTAGGAAGAGTTGTAGACTTTTTTGGATGAATTATGTGGAAAATTATGCAAATAAGAGGAAACAATACTCAAGCTTTATAAAGTTTTATTCATTTGAAAACTATTTTATCAAATTTAGTTTGTTAAATTCAAATTAAGATGAATGGATAATTCAAAACAATGGGTACGCTTATTTTTTATTTGTTCCTTTTAAATGTTATTACACACAGTATATTTATATATTGATTGATGCATCATTATTATGTGATAAAAGTCTTTCCAGGTATCATTTAGCTGCCACATCTATAAAACCCTAAAACTTAATACCACATGCAAAACATGTATAAACTTCAACATCAATGATGTACCAGCGGTGATTAAAGCTTGCAAAGTGTTCCATAATTATTATGAAGTTAGCAAAAAACTCGGTAAAATTGTTGATGTCTGTTTAGGTTTTGTGCAAATGTGATTTTTACTGGATATTGCTAGCTGAAAACGAATGGGAGGATTGCCTTTGTTATTGCAGTGGTTCATCTTGAATTGGCTTGAGTTTTCACTTTTTATTTTATTTTTCAAATATTATTAAAACTACGATAGTTCATGTAAAATTAAAAAGTTTTAATGTATAAACTATACTTTCACAAAAAATTTCTCATGCATCGCACAGATTAACTACTAGTTAACAATAAAACAATGAAATTTGACAATCAATAAATCTTTACCTATTTGACATGCCTATAATCATTTAATACTACTGGTTTATATAAGCCAAACGCCCCTTACTAGAGCACCTTCAACCTCGAGGTCCTAGACCATGTCACTCATTCCCATCCTGTGTATACCAGCCTCTTTCATTGTACAGTTCAATTCTAGCTTGACTTTCTGACTGATAACTATTTTCATGCATTCTTCTTTGTCTAACACACAATAAGCATCTTAAAAACGCCAACATTCCAGCAAACAAGTTTGTGGCCATGTACCTTAAATCGACTTTTAACTATCCCAAAGACTAAAGAGGATAAAATTAAAGAAAATCATCGGTTGAACACTTTATTACATGTTTACAGAAAAACAACAATTATCCAATACAGCTGAACATAAATAACATTGTATATAGATTTAAAAACAACAAAGTCTTGCCCCAATCTTGTAGTTGCCAAACCCTTATACTAATTCCAAACGATCGCTTGATTTATCATATACATATAGAACTGGTTCACCGCACCAGCAGATGATGACGTACCACACTTGTAGGTTCACTTTGTAACTTGTAAGACGACCAAAGCTATCCAGTGCTCATCAACATCATACACGAGAAGGTATTTAGTATCACCAGGATACTGGACACCCACTCCATGTGAGAAGAGTGTGATATCCCAGAGATATAAAATACAAATTGCATTATACACAGAAGTGAAGACTACTTGTTTTAACTCTGTAACAAAGTCTGGGGGTTGCTAAAATCTTGATCAGGATCATAAACCTCACAATTCTACAAATCTAAAATGTCAATGATCATTTAAACATTAATTTGAGTCTTTTAAGAGGGATTATTAAAATCCCAACCCAGATTGTGGTTTCTTTTAGAGAAACCTTTATACTGGAACCAAAGTAAGAAAACCCAATTTGGTAGTCTTTTTAGGACTATTTTTCTGGGGGGTGGGGTGGGAAAGTGGGGAGGAGTAACAACCCAAGTTCCAATGACAATAAGTTGTAAAAGTAGGCCATAGGCCTTTGATTGTAAAAGACCATGGGTCTTTGGTTTGTAAAAGACTAGAAGTCTCTTTTTCTTTTGAGTTGAAAAAGAGTGAATCACTGTGAGTAGACTCTAGGGAATGTTTGCAAATGTAAGTGGGAAAACGAAGATGACCCACTTTCAGCTAAACTCCCAAAACTTTGGTTGAATGTTGCTTACATGCGGGATTTCAGAGAATATTAATAATTCTTTGACTTTTAGCTTTGTTTTTAAAGAATATTAAACTTTCTTCTGAACTTTGTAAGAAAGACTAACATCCTTTTTAATTTAGCTGTCTTCAAAGAGTATTAAAAATTCTTCTACTATTTCCGGGAGAGACTTTTTTTTTTTTTTAATAAGTACTTCCCAAGAAAGCCATAATTCTTTCTTTCTTTCTATCTTTTTGCCTTGTCTTATAAGTAATATTAAGAATTAATTACCTATCTAAATCATTGACATCCTTTAATTGTAAAATTTTATGATCTTCAATCAGATCATATGATCTGATCCAAAGACCCTCCCTTAGATCCTAGATATGATCCTGATTTTTACAACCCTGGTGAAACCTTTGGACTTTGGATGATATCTTCAAGCCACAAAAAATCTTGATACTCTTGATCAAACTGTTGCACATAATAACAATGCAAGGTAAGTTTTCAGAAGACCAATTACCCGAAGATGACAAACACAAAGAAACACATCGAATAAGTCAAAAAGTACCCACATACGAGTATAACAACTCTTGAGCTACAAATTAACAGAACTAGAAATTTATTGGAAAAACTTGCAAGATCAATTAATAAAAGATATCTTGAGAGTTTTCACTTACCTGTGCAGAGACCATGTTTTCCTGGGTTTCATCATCAAAAGCAAGATTATTTTCACAGCTAGACTTGTACCGAAAGCAGTTGTCTGCTTGCATCTGCGAGTGTAATGGGGATAACATGTTGCAACCTAGTGGCTGTGGTGCGACAGGGAACATATTCCATCCTGCCTCCACCTGCAAATTAGCCTGATGTTAGAAACATAAATGAATAAGATAGGTGCTTAACTAGTTAAGTACACTTGGAAGAGAGATGTTATTGTTTTATGCTTGAATTTAATTCCTTTCTCACCTCATCAGATGTTTTTTCTACCACATCATTTTTTGCAACACAAGTGTCATAACCATTGTACTCAATGGGTGGTATACTGCTAGATGTTATTCCATCAGAATTTTCTGCTGGACTACATCGAAAACTCATGGGATAATTGTCAGCTTCACTTCCTAATTTTGGAAACACTGAAGCTGGTGCTAGCATAGACTGTGCTTCTTCGAGAGAAGCTTTAGCTGCGGTAGGAGATGAAACAGCCGGTGTAGTGGTGGTTATAATTGATACGGAGGAAAGGTTGCAATCTAATGGCTCTGGTGGATGGGGGTAGAACATTTTGGGGGCTTTCTCCAAATCCTGGTCAACCTGATGGAAGAAACATGAATAACCAAGATAAGTGTATAATTAGTTATCTGCACTTCTAATTCCCACAATTTAATTGTAATAACAACTACTCTCTCAACCAGTTGGCATCTCCTACTATTTCCAACAAAGACATCCAATGTTCAAATCCCCCCTCCCCCATTATAACTATCAAATTATTATAAATAAATTAAAAAAAACCATAGATAGTGTCTAATGCTGAAACTAAGTCCTATTACCTCAGAGTTGAAGTTGTCATTTTTAAATTGAATAGGTACTGTAGCATCAGACATCATTTCCTCCACATAAAAATCAAATGTGGATGGGGAGAGCTTATTCAAAAATTCCTCCACATTAAATTCATCCTGATAGAAGAAACATGAGTTACAAGATATTGATTAATTTAATATACTATACTTCTCAATTCACAAAAAGAAAAAGAAAAAAAAAGAGAGAGAGAGGAGAAGAAAAAAAGCGTAAGTGTCTGATGCGGAAACTAGGTCCTATCACCTCAGGAGATGTCATTTCTGCCTCCTGTTTTTCTGCAACAGAAGCATTTTCACATTGAACAGGTGCTGTAGCATCAGACAACATTTCATCAGGAATTTTAGCAAAACAAGATTGATTACTTGTTTGATGAGTTTCAGCTTGCACATCCAATGCTGGAAATACAGGAGCCAGCAATGACTTAGAGTTCGTTTCTTCAATACAAGATGAGGTATCAAGTGAAGCAGCAGGTCCACCATTGGTACTCTTTTCTCGATTATCAAATAAACGACAAAGGACAAAGGCCTTCTGCATAATGTTAAGCACCCAAGTGAATTGGGCGGACATAACATCATTGCCTAATATATACTACAAACTGAATTACCACAAAAAAATGCAAATAACAGTATGTAAATATGTATCATAAATGACAAAACGAATAATTTCTCAATTCATACATGTGAGTACCGTTCAACCCAAAAAGAAACCATCAAACTACTTTTTGAAAAAAAAAAAAACTCACACTCACACCCTGTCTTCTACGAGTCTCCTCCTCTCCTCAGTAGGGGAACTCTTCAGCTAAAACCACTAATCCTTGCAACAGTGTCTACATGTAAAATTTCAGTATCTATCCCTTGATGGATTAAGAATACCTTCTTTAGTGAATCCAAAATATTAAATATAAAAAATAAAAGAGAGATCATTAATCCAGCAAGAATGTTAACCCCTTCACTAAGAATTAACAAAAACTAACAGTTTCCACAATCCTAGCTAATTGAATGAATCCTCTTTTAAAGTTACCTCCAACGATTTATCAACACACACACACACACACACACACACACAGAGTGCAGTAATCAATAAAAAATCTCAGGTCAATATAACATCAATCAAACAAATTGAATGGCAAAAGCCAACCTGACCGGGGTGTTTTCCATCAAAGTCCTTCTGGGTTGTGCTGTACTCATGCATGACCCACTTAGTCCCTATTCCCTTCTCTTTTCCCTTAGTAGTCCCTACATGGAAGACCAGAGTCTTCTTCATTCCAATCAAGCTCTCTCCAGACTTGATTTCCCTATCTGTACCAGTTGATTTCCAGAACCCAGTCTTGGTTTTCCTGTTCACCCTTTCTTGTTTCTGATCCCTTTTTCTCTTTTTTGGATTATCGTCCTGATGCTTCAGGCTCTGTTCAGTGAAGAAGAACCACTCTTGATCCTCCGTAGTAATCCCACTTTTCTCTACAGTCCAAGAAACCAGACTTGAGCACAAAATTTTTGACACCCAAAATGGGAAAAATCACATGACCATGTACATTATATAATTGCTCAACTATGAGATAATTATAGGGGCATATTGTGCAAATCTTATGTAATCTAGTAAGTACATTACTAAAAAAAGACCAGGAAGCCACAAAAAAACACACACACACACGCAAGTGTATTAAAGAAGAAAAACAGCCATACTAGAGCAGAGAAGCATAGCCCAAGAAAGCACGAGTCTTTATACAAAAGAAAACGCTAACTGGAAACAACATGAACCAGTCAACACCAATACCAGAAAACAGATAATGTACGCATGATCTCTGCAACTATTTCTTATGATCAATTAATGCAACACACTTGCCCACAAAACAAGAACAATCAACAAGCTAGTTCAATGTGAAACACTTTCGTACCTTTTCACAAAAAAGCATTAAATTTTCCAAGAAATGAAGGAGGTTGTGTGATAATAGAAAAACAAGAAGATTACTTGGTAAATCCCAGGGATCATCTTTATAGAACTCAATTTCGGGAATAAACCAAGCGTCTTCATCATTCCTTGTGATCTTCTTCTTCAGGTAGAGTTCGATGACCTCCTTGTCCTTCGGACTAAATCTGACCCCACGTGGCAAATGTTCCAAACTCAGCTTTTCCATTACAACACACACTCACAGGAAGCTTTACTGAGAAACCCAGGAAAAAGTTTTTACTGAGAAACCCAGAAAAGCCTTGACTGAGAAACTACCTAAAGAAAGAAAGATGTTACAGAAAAACAAGAGCAGTTGTGAGAAAGCAGTTGGTCTTTGGCTTCTTGTCTTCTCGTCTTTATATACTACTCATCAGTAAAGCTATTTTCAACTATCTTCACTAACAAGTCTGCTACAGTAACCAAGTCAAAATATAATTTTGGACTTTATTTATTGATTTATGCATGAGATTCTAGTTCTAGATTCTTCTATACATCTATTCATTGTTTTAATTTAAAAAACAATAATAAATCAGCTATTCTTATAAATTAGTGTGGAGAATATGAGTATTGACATTTAGTCTATATTATGGATACTAGTTGGTAACTTGTGTATTACAAGAAAATGTTTAAAATAATATGATTTTTTTTCTCTCATTTTTTTTGTTTAAATATAAAATTTGATGATAATAGTAATTATTAATAAGTATTTATTATAATTACATTTATACATGGAACTATATATGTAGTTTACCACTTAAAAAAAATGATGTGGCAAAATTCTAATGGAGTCCCTAAAAAAATATTAATGGAGAGCTTAATTATAGAATATAATTTAAATTCAATTAAAAGATATAGAATAAATTCGTGAAGTGTGAAATCACAAGACTACAAAAACTTATAACCTTACCATCGAGCTATAAGTTATATAATTATTTTTTATAATCAAATTAAGATACTACTTAATTTTTTTTGTATAAGTGGAGTTTAAACATCAGATCTTTTATTTTACTTATTAAGTTAACCGAAACACTTTTTTAGTCTTTTATATATTATAGATAAATTATAAATTTGATTTTTTTTTTCTTGTATTTTAATGATCAAAACACATTTGGGTTATAAATTTTATTATCTTCTTCTTCCTTTTTCCAATTTATGTGTTGGCAAGTTGCAAGTTGCTAACTAGCAAGCGACCGGGCCCTCCAGAAGTCCACATGCTGCTTTTAAGTGCTGCGCGCTTTTCCACATGCAAACGTTGTTTTTTATAGTGGATGTATTACACTTCTTTTTTGTACTATTTAAAAGTGAAATTAAAGTAATTTTTAATGTATTGTCGTTCAGGGTTAATGTAATGGTCAATTTATAAATATAAATTTTTTTGAGGAAGAGGGAAGGTGAAATGACTGGGATTTAAGTCTTATGGAGAAAGCTTCGTACACACGCATATTTGTAGTTGATAAATTTTTTTTTCCTAAGTTATTTTGTTTATTTTATTTATTGTATAAAAATATAATTGCACATTAAATAGAATTATAAAGCTTTATAAATAAAATAGTAGACTCTATTTTAATACAGAGATAAGCTCATTTTAATGACATAGCCTGTGGGAATTATTATTCTTAAGTGCTTAAAAAAAAAAGTGCTTTAAAAAATAATAGAGATTTCAAAAGGTGTATTTTAAAAATGTAATTTTTTTTTTGTTTCTAAAAAAATGTGATTTTTTTTAAATGTAGCTGAGCGTCGACAAAATTTGTGAAAAGTGTTATCATTGTGAAAAATTATGGTTTTTGACTCCATGAAATGCAATTTGAAAACTCATTTTTTGCTTATTTTTTATGTGCAATTTAAATTTTAAAAAAAAAACACACACACACACAGCCAAACGTCAATCCTTTAAAATTGTTAATTTCCCCCATAAAGGGCCAAATAGTACTCTAAGATGAGTTTGAAGAAACTTTTTTTTTCTTTTAATTTGTCAACTTATTTTCTTTTGTATAATTTTTTAAAACCATATTTTTTAAGTTATATTTGTATTTTTTTTAATCAAATTTTAGCAAGTAAATAAATAAATTTTCGGTAAACAAAAAAACAAATCTAAACACACTTTAGTCAAATTCTAACTTATTTTCACCTTACCAAAATAAGTTAAATCACCACTAAAAAAATGATAATATTAGATATTTTTTAATCCAATAATAAAGAATATGTTAATTAAGACTTAAAATAGATAAGCTTTACGGTATGATATTTGTTTGTTTAATGGATAAAGTTTCTAATAGTTGAAAAAAAGAAATCTTGAGCTCAATCTCCACTTATATAAAAAACTAATTGATATTTTGATTTGATGATAAATAGCACAATAATCATAAATGGACACCATAAATTGAAACTCTATTTAATAATATATATATATATATATATATATATATATATATATATATATATATATTTCTTTTTGATAAAATAATTAAGTCAGCCTTAGGAATAATCTTTGACCATCTTTGAAAGCTAGTACTACAAAGATTGCAGTATCATTTTCAGAAACTAATAGAGGATATTTTCATAATTTGAGGATTATTAAGGATATTAATTCTTCTTCTTCATGATGTTTCAAAATGTACTTTTTTTAATAATTAAAAAAAAAACCATAATTAGTGCTTCCTTTAATCCATTCTCTATTTTTTTTTTTTTCTCTCCAAAAATTTGTAAGTATTGACTACTCTGTGTCCCCCATTGGTGAACATCAATTTTCTTCTTCTTCCCTTGCATTCAAAGTTTGTACTATGAAAATAAAACTATAATAAAGAATACATATTGTAAGATAAGAATCTATATCATAACTCGTACATAAATTAGTTATTAAAATATATGTATCCGTACGATGGAGAGGAAGTGGGATCTTTGCCCTCTATCTAAAATGAATGGATGAGATATTGATGAGAAGAACCTTCTGGAATTCATGACTTTTTTTTTAATAGATAATTACAATGTGCATAAAGTTAAATCTATATATTTTGTAAAATTTTTCCCATAAATCTTCAAACACTTTATGTATGAAAAGGTGATAATTCAGCTACAAGATCATTGTAATTGGTTATTTATTACATTCACATTAATATATTATTTTCTCACCCTCACTTATTGGCTTATGGTTATAATCTGTCACATCAGAGTTACAACACAATAGCGTGCCATCTAATATATTTTTTACTTTGCACCAAAATATTTTTTTAATTTTTTTTGGGATTTTGCACCATACACTAGTGGAATAGATGAGAGATTGATGAGATGCTTTGGAATTCTTGGATGATTGAATAGAGTAGTGGGATGGATTATAATATTAAAGAGAATGTTCTGGAATTCATAACATAATTGCACCATACATATTACATACACACTAGTGTAATAGATGGGAAATTGATGAGAAGGTCCTGGAATTCTTAGAGAATGGAATTGTACAGTGTAAGAGTAGTGCAATGAATAAGATATTGATGAGAATCTTCTGGAATTCTTTAACTTTTAGTTGCACCCAAACCCTAGTGGAGTAAAATTTGATGAGAAGCTTCTGGAATTCTTGGATAATTGTAACATTCACTTAATAAAATCCTTTGTATCTGTTTTAAAACACGTTAATTAAATTGACCACATCTCTAATAATTTAAATAAAGAAATAAAAATGTTGATGACATTAAAAAAATAAGATCTACTAATTGCAAATAGAACTTTAAAATTTTCATAGTAGAGATATTCTAAACTCTAGAGGATTTTATTTTTAATAAAATAAGTGTAAAAAAAAAAATCACACTTCTCAAAATATTTACTGCTCCCATCAACTTAGGGCTATTTAATAATAATAATAATATAACTTAGGTAAAAAGGTATGGTTTGAAAAAATTGAAGATTAATTATTTGTTGATAAAGGGGGACCCCATCTCAACTATGGTTCACATAATGTTTGAACTTGATTTGTCTAAATCTATTAAGGAAATAGTACGTTTCCATTATTTTGTACATATAATTTTTGGCAGAGTATTGTAACATTTTAATATTAAAATATCATTTTAATTCTACCTTTTTAGTAAAAAAAAATATCATTTTAATAAATTATTAAATAATGATTTTTTTTTTTTTTAAAATCATTACTAAATAATGAGTTAAGAAACAAAACGAGGTCAATGTTGGATTTTCACGTGGTTAATGAATTTTAAGTGAGGAGTTACTATTGTACTAAAAAGAATAAATGCGGGATTTGTTTTGGAAATTAAAGCCCTCATGTTAAATTTAATTCATGAAAATAAAAATTTTCTTAAAGGTAGTTTTTCTTGGAATAATCTATTGAGGCCAAAAAAAAAAAAAATTACAAAAATAATGGAAGCCCTCACAGTAAGGGGAACCCAAATTAAAAGAATAGGAATCAAGAACCCTCCTAACAAAATCCATAAACACAAATTTCAGTTGATATTATAGTTGGGTAAAGAAAATGGAAAAAATATTATATCATGGCTTAATTCTTCTACTTTTCTTTTTTAAACACAAGAAAATTTTGAATTAGAACTTAGAAGAAGTTGTGGACACCCCATTTTGTAACTAATAAATCCACAACCTTGTGTTATAGTAATTTCAAAAATAATCTAGTAGAAAAAATGATGTTTGAATGGTTCGATGAACATGAATTTCACTTTAAAGAACATGATGATCAAACCATTCAATCAAGAGATCAAGCCACATCGAATTTTAAAGGTCATATGCATTCCAATGAGTTAAGCTAGGAATTTTGAGTTGGGGGGTTGAACTACTGTGTCAAGATATACTCAAATCACAAATAGACATTACCCTAAAAAATCCACATAATATATGCTTGTGTATGAAAATATAAATTTTAATTTTTTATTCTAAAGTAAGTTATATACATATACATAAAATTATCTACTTTAATATGTATATATACACATCTAGACACAAGATCTTCTTTATAAAAGAAACTTATAATTTTCTTAAGCTCTAATAAGTATACAAACACTGTATAATTGGTATACAACAAACAAATATATAGAACAAAAAAAAAAAATTTGAATATAGAATCTTTCATCAAAGTTGTGCTCAACATTAGTACTTCACGTAATAAATTTCATCAATTATTATTTTTATAGCAAAATTATTCATAATTTCCTTTTCAATACATAACTTGTTTGCAAAACTTCATCCATGTTTGACAAATCAAAATCATAATGTTATAATTTAAGTTTCATATGAGCTTTTTTTTTTCTTGATAAAATCTTGAGGATAGAAAATTTCAACGAAATTACATATATTATCAATGTTGAATGATTTGAACGCATTAATAGGATTTGAAATTGAGCAAAAAATTAGGGATTCCACTATTTACTCACAAAACTTACTACCTAATTATTTCATTATATTGCAATTGTATATCAACTCTAAACCTTTTTTTTTTTTGGAATGATCAATAGATTAGTTGATCAATGCTTTCTTTTTTGGGGGGCAAGGGGGGGGGGGGGGGGTGCGGGAGAACTCCTATTTTTTATCATATAACCTTTAAATATTTGTAAAATGTACCTTGTAAGGACTAAGATTTGAACCTCAACCCACTAAGTACAGTTGATGGTAGCCCAATAAGCCCAAAACAATATATTTGTTAGAGAATGAGTTTAACAAGAAAATGTCTCAGCAAATTAAATATGGGCAAGAGATGATAGGATATATGTTAATGAGATTAAAAAAAAAAAATTTGATGGAAATAACGCTCCTCGGTCAAGTTCGAGGATGAGATGTTCTTATATTTAACTCAAGCTTATCTGAATACACTATCTTCTTCTTCTTCTTTTTTCTTCCTTCTTAGATTACATGCCCCATTTTCATAGTGGCCATTTCCTTAAATAGTCATTCCCCCCTTCATCCCAGCCTTCCACCTGTTGATTTTATAGAAAATCCCTTGAATGCTTATTCCATCAGGACCTCCTAGAAGTTTTGTTAGCAACTATGAGCTGAGATAACATTGTTCAGGTGTTGTTTCTCCATAAATGTGGCCAGTTCATTTGGTGCAGTGCATTTAATGTGGTGGTGACAACCTTCTTCCTAGATATTTATTCTTTTATTGTTGACTGAGTTTTGCTACTTTCCCTAAAACTTATCCTTCCATAATGGTTACCTCCCTAAAGCCCTCCCGAGGTGGCCCGACTATTTGGGAACCACAGTTGACTCGTTATTCTTTTCCTTTGTCCTTGGCCGCTTGACTCAAGCTCAGCAATCCCTTTGACCATCCTCGGGTTTTTGCTTGTCCTCGAGCACATCCCATAACCTAACATACTTGCTCGAACTTCCTATCCTCACATACCTATTGTAGGTATGAAAGGCCCAAGAATGTTTATTGGGCCGTGGGCCTTGTCCAAAAACATTTAGTAGTCCGAGGATAGATAGACGTTGGCGGAGAAGTACAAATCAGTGAATTATGGAAGGATTCTGGTTATGAGGGTTTGGGAAGGTAGTCCAAGGAGAAATGCCTCCTCAGCATAACAGAGTAGAGGTCAAAAAGGTTGACCTACCATCAAAAGCAACGCTCAAGGTTATTCTACTGGTAAAGATAAACATCAGGAAGGAATAGGACAAAGGGGAGCTAAGAAATATTTAAGAGAAAGCTGTTACCACCGCATTAAATGTTCTGTAGCTAACTCTTTGACCGTATTAATGTGGAGGTGATACCTGAACAGTGATATTCAACCTTACAACTACCCCCAAAAACTTCAAGAATGTGCTGATAGGATAAGGATCAAAGCAAGGAATTTAACTTACACGTGGAGGGTGGAGATGGAGCAAAACAGGAGAATATAAGAAAGTGATAGGGCAAAAACGTATTGACCCCTTGTGATGAATTAATTAGCCAAATTTGTTAATTAATCAAATTAACATGCAAACGCATGGTAGCACAAACAAATCACCAATTAAACTAAGTATGTAACAAAAATTAAATTGTCACGATGATTTGTTTACGAATGGGAAAAACCTACCCGACAAAAACCCCACCATGTGATTTTAAGGTCACCACTCCTGAGAATCCACTATTATCAAAACAAGCGGTTACAAGTAAAGGATCCCAGTACTTTATACAAACCTACAATTGAACCCTTACCCCAATACCCAATTGGACTTGTTCTGTAGTGACAATCTCTCCTTGTAATGCATGGCTCCCAGTACGTGACTAACTAATTGTGCAGATCCTAATACACGACTTCAATCACCAACTAGAAAAAGTTGTTGGTTGCAAAGTTTTTCAGTTCATCACATGATGAAGATCATGAAGTTGCTTGGTCACAAAACCCTACGGTGCAAAAAAGATGAAATAGGGCAAATTCTATCTCCGGTCACAATTTGCTTGATCAAATTTTGCTCAACACTTGTGCAACTTGTGTTACCTTTGACGGCTCTTAAAATAATCATTTTATATGTATAGGGTTGTGAGAAAAGAAAACTTAAACACATAATCACAGATTGGAGTCAAAATAGAATTGAAACTCTGTTTTTCATAAACCTTGACAGATACCCTATCTGTCGAGCTGCTGTCGAGCCACAGGCTTCAACAGCTCTACAGTTCTCGATAGATAGCTAGCTGTCAAGCTTTAATAAACAACACTTTCTGCACTTGAATCTTGGACAGACTTGCATGGCTTCAACACTTGATCTTGAAACAAGATTTCTTGAAGTATTAAACACATCCTAGATCTATCCAAATACAAGTAATGTGCGTTTTGTCAAAGGATATGCCAATTGCATAAAGTAGTGACATATGTTTTTAACAAGTGAATCACATATGTCCTAACGAAAAGAAAGACTCTATTACAAGAGGATGATGGGAGAATCTCTAGAAAAAACACTGTAGCACTAAGAACTGTAATTGTAATCAAGTTTAAGAGAAATTTATTCAAGAACTACTTTCCTTGAATTTTGCCAAGGAAGAATTTCTTTGCACAAAACTTGTTTGTCTTTGTTTTCTCATCATCTTGAATCCATTGTGAGTGTTGTCCAAGTCATTGGAGCCTAGTTTTGAATCCACTCTCTACAAATTCATTGTATTGGGCTTTTTGGGCCTTAATCCTTTTATCTTTTAGGCTTAAGATCCAAAACCTGCCTTCACACCTATGTTGTAAAAAAAATTAAAAAGAAAATTCTAATTATTAATAAGTGTTGTGGGGCCGAAGGGCCTAGCAACCCCGGCCCATCTCATATCAAGCCCAAGGCCCACGCCGAGGAAGAAGAAACGTCCGAGGACAAATAAGGAAGGTCCAAACTGTTGGGAGATATCACCGAGGACAACCCTGTCCTCGGCCAGCCAAGGTCACGAAAGGAGAAAGCAGCACACCCCCAAAGACAGCCCTCCCAGACGTCCCAAATAGAAGGACCAACACAGTGGGCCAGCTATGAGGGCGTGGTGGAGGAGCGATTCCAGGAGAGGCTGTCACCTTCACATTAAATACCAACAGATGACAGTCTAGCCGCTTTAATGAGGAAATAACCCCTGAACAGCATCACCCTGTCTGTTGCAACTCATAGCAAGTTGAGGAAGGCGGTAGATGGGACAGACACTCAAGTAGCAACCTGCATGATTAACAAATGGATTGCCAAGATCAATGGGGAGGAGGTATATAATGCAAGAGGCCCTCACAGGAAAGGGCAGGTTCTAATTCTTACCATCCCCGAAAGTTTCTGTAGCTAAGCACAAGAGGATCGGGAAGAAGGAGAATCAGTCCTCGGATCAGGTACGAGGGTAAACTTTCGCCTTTCTCCATATATGTGATCACCCCATCTCCGTATGATCGTATCTGGTTGTTGTGACTCTTACTAAAACCCAGTTCTTGAGCCCATCTTCTCTATCAAATTCATTGTATTGGGCCCGTTGGGTTTGGGCTCATTCACTTAACAGTAAAGACCGCCCAAACGCGGACCCTACAATTGGCGCCGTCTGTGGAAAGAACTTATGTGCCAGTAAGAACAATAATCGAAGATGGTAGGATCTGGGCCCCATAGAGCAGGCTCCCATCAGCCCGAGCCAGCCAAATCCCAGCAACAGGGTAACTTCCCAAACCACGAGCATGGCCAGAACAAAGAGAACGGAAGGTTTCGGGAGGGGAGCGTGAACACCACTCAAACTAGCAGGAGCCATTCCCGTGTGGGCAGTCACGTATCCCAGAGACGGGATAACGAACGAGCCATGTAGCGAGAAATAAACGACTTGAAGAGAGAGTTGCGCCTTGCACAACGAAGACAATCCCCGCCTAGCCCTAACCCGCTTCTCGACGAGGAAAACGATGACAATTATAGGCAAAGGTCAAGAACCCTGCCAAGCAAGACTTTCTCTCATGCGGAAGAGCGTTACCAGAGGCGTGAACGCAGAAGCCCATCCCTAAGGGGCTTGGGACGCGACTCCATGAGCAGGGCGTTGGACCAGAGCTCTAAGTCACCTTTCATATGCCGCATCGAAGGGGCTGCACTCCCCCGACGTTTCCAGCAGCCGACCTTCACTATCTATAACGTCAATACCGACCTCGTGGAGCACGTGAGCCAGTTCAACCAAAGGATGGCAGTCCACTCTAAAAATGAGGCGCTGATGTGCATGGTTTTCCCGTCTAGCTTAGGACCAGCGGCGATGAGGTGGTTTAACGGCCTGAAGGCGGATTCCGTGGACTCGTATAGGCAGCTAACACAAGCCTTCGGCTCTTACTTCGTTACAAATAGCAGGGCTCCTCAGCCCTTGAGTGCATTACTGTCGTTATCCATACGTGATAGAGAAACTCTGAAGGCCTACTCGGGCAGATATTGGGAGATGTATAATGAGATGGATGGCAACTTTGACGAAATCGCCATCAACACCTTCAAGAGCAGCCTCTCGACCGAGCATGGCTTGAGAAAGTCCCTAACTAGCAAGCCTGCCATCAGCGTGTGCCAGCTAATGGATCGGATCGATAAGTACAAGCGAGTAGAGGAAGACCAACTGCAGGGCAAGGGAAAGGAGAAGGTCATCCTTCAGGAGAAGAAGGATTTCAGGTCGAACTGATATGCCAACAGTCGCCCGAGGAGAGATTTAGTAGGGCAATCGGAGACAACCAATGCGCAGAATGTCGGGGCTGTATTTTGAGAACCACTGCATCAGGTGCTGGAAAAAATAAAAAACGAGCTGTACTTTAGATGGTCGAATAAGATGGTGGGAGAGCCCACAAAGTGGAATCAGAACCTTTATTGCCATTATCACCAAAACCACGGACATACCACGGAGAATTGCAAGAACCTCTGGAACTATTTGGACCAACTGGTCCGAGAAGAAAAGTTGAAGCACCTTCTGCATCATTCTAGCGGTCATCAGGGCCAGACCCACTAGGAACCCCGAAGAGATGTCGCCCTGAGGCCACCTGTAGGGATGATCAACACGATCCTAGCTGTGCCAGGAAGGACGAGCACCTACCCCTCACGAGTGTTGACCGTGACTCAACTGCCCGCTGAGGAGTCCCAGTCGAAACCAAAGAAGGCCAGAAGGAATTCTAACCCTATCTTGAGTTTTTCGGAAGAAGACAGGATCGAAACCACCCAGCCCCATGACGATGCGTTGTTGATCACTCTCAGAATCGGAGGCTACGATGTGAAAAGAGTGATGGTGGATGGTGGTTGTGCTGCCGAGATTATGTACCCCGACCTCTAGAAGGGTTTGAAATTAAAACTGGAGGATTTGATGCCCTACAGCTCCTCTTTAATGAGCTTCGATGGGAAGCTTGTCATTCCGAAGGGCATGATCAGGCTGCCTATCCAGATCGGCCCAGAGATTGTAGAAGTAAACTTTAACGTAGTCGACACCTATTCTCCATACACAGCCATCGTCGGCAGGCCCTGGCTTGACACCTTAGGAGTTGTTGCCTTCTCCTTGCATCAAAAGGTGAAATTCCCGTTGGGGGATCAGGTCCTCGAAATCTGAGGTTGTCAACCCACGGCAAGGCAGTGTATGGTGGCAACAATCTCACATCGACTCGATGCAGAGTCCTCGGCCCCTGTGGAAAAGGGTTTATAGCAATCAAAAACCCCGATGCCACCTCTTGATACGGTCGCTGGCGAGGTAAAATGTGAAGATCTGGAGAGGGTGGTCATCGGGGGCGACTCGGAGAAATTCTTTCAGGTAGGGGCCCAGCTGCCCTCTCAGGAGAAGGAAGAGTTAGCCGAATTCCTCAAAAGGAACATTGACGTTTTCGCATGGGACACCTACGATGCTCTAGGAATTGACCCAGCCTTCATCTGCCACCACCTCAACATCAACCCTTCCATCGCCCCCAAAAAGCAGCCACCCCGGCGCCTATCAAGAGAGCATGCTGATGCAATCAGAGACGAGGTGGTGAAACTCAAGTGCGTAGGGGCTATCAAAGAAGTTTTTTACCCTGAGTGGTTAGCCAACACTGTGGTAGTCAAGAAGAAAAGCGAAAATTGGCGAATTTCCATGGATTTCACGGACCTAAACAAGGCATGTCCAAAGGACCCATTCCCTATGCCTTGGATAGACCAGCTGGTGGACGCAACAGCAGGCCATCCTCGAATGAGTTTCCTTGACGCCTTTTAGAGCTATCATTAAATGTTGCTGGCCCTGGAGGATTAGTAGAAGACAGCCTTTGTGACGCCTACTGGGAACTATCACTACAAAGTAATGTCGTTTGGCCTAAAGAACGCAGGTTCCACCTATCAAAGGATGATGACGAGAATGTTTGAACCGCAATTGGGCAAGAACATTGAAATCTATGTTGATGATATGGTGATAAAAAACAAGATGGTGTCCGGACACTTGGGAGACCTCGACGGTACCTTTAATGTCTTGAGGAGGCACAAGCTGCACTTAAATGCTTCCAAGTGCTCTTTTGGCTTGGGATCAGGCAAGTTTCTGGGTTACTTGGTTACGCACAAGGGGATAGAGGTCAACCCTGACAAGATCAAAGCCATTAATGACCTGAAACCGCCGCAAAATGCCAAGGAGGTTCAAAAGCTCGCTGGGATGATCGCCACCTTGAATCGATTCATTTCCAGGTCAGCGGATAGATGCAGACCATTCTACCTCATGATCAACAAGTGGAAATTATTCGAATGGTCCAAGGATTGTACTGTAGCTTTCCAGCAGCTCAAGGAATAACTATCGCGGCCACCCATCATGTCCAACCCTAAGGCCGATGAAGTCCTATACATATATATTGCTATAGCCCCTCATGTGGTGAGCTTGGTACTAATACGAGAAGACAACAGCCTTCAAAGGCCAGTCTATTACGTAAGCAAGTCGCTACATGAGGCTAAGGTCAGATATTCCCCCCTAGAGAAGGCAATACTAGCTATGGTCCATGCTTCGCGGAAACTCCCCCACTATTTCCAAGCCCACACAGTAGTTGTTTTACTCAATTGCCCTTGAAGTCCGTACTTCGGACTGCGGATTATACTGGAAGGATTGCCTTATGGAACACGATTCTGGGAGCTTTCGACATCAAGTTTATGCCCCAAACCTCTATAAAGGGCTAAGTCCTGGCTGACCTGGTGACCGAGTTCGTTGAATCGCCAATAGAAATGGTGACCGAACGGTGCGACATGGAAGGTAAGTCAGTCGGCGCAATCTCCGTGTCGAGACTCTCATGTTGGAAGGTGTATGTTAACGGCGCAGCAAATCAAAGAGGGTTCGGGGTGGGGCTAGACCTAATATCTCCCGAGAAGACTATCATAGAGAAATCCTTGAGACTGGGGTTCTCGGCCACGAATAATGAAGCCAAGTACGAAGCCTTGTTGTAAGGGATGGCCATGGTGCAAAAGATGGGAGGAAAAATAGTAGAGATGTTCTCGGATTCGAGACTGGTTGTAGGCCAGGTGAAGGGAGAGTTAGAGGCCAGGGATGCGAGGATGCAAGATTACCTCAGCTAGGTCAAACGCCTGTGACTAGGCTTCGATCTATTCAGCTTGTCGCACATCTACAGAAGTGGAAACACCCACGCAGATTCATTGGCCACACTTGCTACCTCCTCAGCGGGGGAGCTCCCTCGAATTATTCTCGTCGAGCATTTGAGCAAAGCAAATGAAGTTGCGGAAGACATAGCCCGTGTCCACGAGGTCAAAGTAGGTCCTAGCTAGATGGACCCCATAGTAATGTTCCTCAAAGACGACATCTTGCCCAAAGAGAAATCGGAGGCTGAAAAAATATGAAGAAACGCAACTCGGTTCTAGCTGTCTGAGGACCGCAAGTTGTACAAGCGCTTCTACTCTGGGCCATATTTACTATGTATTCACCCTGAAGCATCGGAGCCATTACTCGAAGAGCTGCACGAGGGGATCTGCGAGAGTCATACAAGAGGAAGATCCCTGTCGCATCGAGCCCTTACCCAAGGCTACCGGTGGACGAGAATGCAGAAAGAAGCTCTAGAATATGTTAAGAAATGTGACCAGTGCCAAAGGTTTGCCCCAAGTATCCATTAGCCGGGAGGAGTTCTCAACCCTTTGTCCAGCCCATGGCCGTTCGCCCAGTGGGGCCTAGATATTGTAGGCCCCTTCCCTAAAGCAGCAGGAAATAAAAGATATCTGTTGGTTGGCACGGATTACTTCACCAAATGGGTCGAGGCCGAGCCACTGGCTAACATCAGAGATGTAGATGCTAAGAGGTTCGTCTGGAGAAACATTGTTATACGATTCGGGTCCCTCGGACCCTTATCTCGGACAACAGGCTCCAGTTCGATAGCAAGGCCTTCAGAAGATATTGCTGCGAGCTAGAAATCACAAACAGGTACTCGACCCCAGCTTATCTACAAGGAAACGGACAAGCCGAGGCTTCCAACAAAGTCATGGTCAATGGGCTTAAGAAAAGGCTGGATGACGCCAAGGGGAGATGGGTAGAGGAGCTACCACATGTCTTATGGGCCTATCGAACCATGCCACGACGGTCAACAGGAAAGATGCCCTTCGCCATGACCTATAGGGCCGAGGCTGTAATCCCTTTAGAGGCAAACTTCCCAATGCTGAGAACGAACTCCTTCACCCCAAGCGGCAATGATGAACTACTGGGAGAGAGCCTAGATCTAATCAAGGAAAGAAGAGAAAGAGCGATGATCCACTTGGCCTATTACCACCAGAAGCTTAAGCAGGGGTACAATGCCAACGTGAAGTTGAGGCCATTAACACCAGGGGATCTAGTGTTAAGGAAAGTCGTGGGCACTGCCAAGAACCCATCCTGGGGAAAGCTCGGACCCAACTGGGAAGGACCGTTCTGGATCACTTCAATAACAGGAATAGGTGCATACTATTTAGAGGACTTAGATGAAAAAGCTATACCTCGCCATTGGAATGTATATAACCTGAAGAGGTACTATTACTAACAAAAGCACTTCTCTAATTCAAATTCTCAGTCCATTAAGGTTATCTGTCTTATATCCAAAAAAAATAAAAGGGGGGGGGGGGCTAAGTACTAGACAGAACCAAGGTCTTGCATGGTCCTCGGACTCAAACTTATGGGGAAACTAGTCACTTCCAAGAAAAAGCTAAGTACTAAACAGAACCAAGGTCTTGCATGGTCCTTGAACTCAAACCTATGGGGAAACTAGTCACTTCCAAGAAAAAGCTAAGTACTAGATAGAACCAAGGTCTTGCATGGTCCTCGGACTCAAACCTATGGGGAAACTAGTCACTTCCAAGAAAAAGCTATGTACTAGACAGAACCAAGGTCTTGCATGGTCCTTGGACTCAAACCTATGGGGAGACTAGTCACTTCCAAGAAAAAGCTAAGTACTAGACGGAACCAAGGTCTTGCATGGTCCTCGGACTTAAGCCCATGGCGAAACTAGTCATTCCCAGCAGGAACCCAAGTGGTTGCTATTATCATCTTTTGCGACTATGGTGAGGGCTAAGTAAGCGATATGCACTCCATGATGAAACTATCCTCCCTATAGGGATAGGTAGGCAGAATTTGGAAATGAGTTTCCACAAGTCCACCATCAAGTTAGTTATTCTTTTGGCACCCCCCGTTATTTTGAAGCCTCTAGAAAATTAAGGATCAATAATGGGGGGATGGATCCTCGGGCCAAGGTCTTGGAAGAGGTTAATAAAATCAAAAATTCGCGCAAATCACGAACTTAGCCTAAACGCGCACCCAGCGCCTCGGAGTTTGGTGTCCCAGGGCTTAAATACAAGCTCGGCACACACACACACACACACACACACACACACACATATATATATATATATATTATTATTATTATCATTTTCAGATATGGGATCCGTACTAACAGTGGTAACAGAAAATAAAGGCAAGTAAAACGAAAAGAAAATAGAAGATTTCATTCATTCAAGTGGAGCCTTACTACAGCAAATCCTTCTATTCCAAAAAGTAAGAAAAACAACAACACAACACCAAAACAAATACAAAACAGGGGCTACCCAGAGCGACTTACTCCTTCGACCTGGTCTCGGCTCCCACCTCGAAAGGCTGAGCAGGAGGGGTCTCAATGTCTTTAAGGCCCTCGCTAAGGGGAACAGCCTGAAGAGGCTCGACAAGAAAGACCGGCCCCCCGGCATGGGAGACCGGAGCATCACCTGTGGACCCTACAGTCTTCTGGGGTGCATCAGGGTTCTGACCCTCATTCGTCTCAGCCGCATCGGAAGGCTCGTTCTCCTTGGCTGGTTCCTCGGAAGAAGTCACTGCCAAAGCAGCTCCAGGACCAACAGCCTCGACCCCTTCTGGAGCATCCCTGACCTCGAAGCTGGAGGGGGCATCTTCCCTGATGGCAGGGGGATAGTACACATGCTCCGCCTTCCACAGGTCGGACGAGGCCTCAACCCGAGCCTGCTTGAGGACCTCATTCCAAACCTGGGAACAGTAGAGCCTGCATACCCCAGGAACTTGAGCCTTTAGGGTAGCCTGAGTCTCGGCCACTCCCAAATCGTAGGCCTCCTCCTCGGCCTTCTCCTTAGAGCACTCAGCCTCCGTCCTAGCAAACACCGCCTCATTCTTGGCCCTTTGGGCCTCGTCCCTGGCCCACTCAGCAACTTTCTTAGCCCCCTTTACCTCGGTCAGTTTCTTCTTCAGATCGACAATCTACTCCTTGGCGATCTGCAGCTATTCCTCGGCCTCAAGTAGGTGCCTTATCTAATCCTCGGCCTGCTTCTGGGCACTGGCCAAGCCTGATTCGACGCTATCCCTGGCCCTAATCACCTCCTTCAAATCCTCCTTTGCCTTCAGGAGGTTGGCCTTGGAGTTCTTGAGGGTTCATGCAGCGTCCAAGCACTTTTCATGCTCAAGATCCAGGGTCTTGCTCTGGTCGTTGGCCATCTTTTCCAATCTATAAGTGGCCTGGACAGCCTGCTAATAGAAACATATGAGATGTAAATTGGAAGCCAAGCAACAAAGGCCAGTAAAGCCACAAATGTTGAAAACCTTACCACGCCCAGGTACCTCTTCATACTGAGGAAGATCTCCTGCCTCCTCAGGTTCTTCAGGTCGGCCATATCAGTAGGGAGTAGAAGGGACCTCTCCAATGCATCGGCCATATAAATGCCCTCCCCCTTTTGGAAGTCCCTAAGGGAAGTGTTGTCCATTAGGGGCTCCCCATAGAGCATTAGGGCAAGGAGCCAAGCTTGGGGCTCGGTTTGGGCAGCAACCTCCTTTTCTTGACTTGGAAGCGTAATTCTTAGCTACTTTGAAGCCCGTCGGGCCTCATCTTCCTCCTGAGAGGAACGGGATCTCCCCCCATCCGCAGGTTCCTTCCCTTTGGAAGACCTCTTCCTTTTTGGATCAACAGGCTGAACAGGAGGGGGAGGTTTGGATGGCTGCGACAGGGCAGACAACGACCTGGTCTGAGTGGGTTGTGGCTTGGACAGAGGAGGGGGAAGCTTGGGCTGTGATTTCCCCGGTGCATCCTTCCCTGGCTGACCCTCGATTAGGTCAAAGAGGCTGGTGGACAGCTTCCTCTTGAAACCCATTTCGACCTGCGAAGGAGTCCCTTGGAGATCCGCTTCAGTCAAGCTAGGGTCACCCAAATCACCAGAAAGATCCTCGAACGTATCGAATTGGTCGAATACGCCAAATTCGTCCTCGGATTGGCCCAATTCAATGACTGGCTCTTCGCCTTCTCCCCCTCCTTCATCAATTTTCGCGGCTTGTTGGGATAAGGAGGAGCCCGCCAAAACAACACCCCCTTGAGCAGAAGATCCTTCAGGGAGCAAGAAACTGTCTTTCACTACGGTAATCCTTTGAAGCTGAGGATTTTTGGCCTTAATCACGTAGTTCGGAGCCGCGAAAGATTTCTGAATAGGATCGTATCCGAGGATCTTATGGGCAACTCTGACCTGGAGATCACCTTCGTTCATAAAAACCTCCGCCTGAAGAATGGTCTCTAGATCCGCCCGGTTGACCAAGTGAAGATGGCGTTCAAAGGCATAAGGATCTACAAAAGAGAAAATGCACTCCCATTAGCAACCACACAAGTGCCAATTACGGAAACATCAAAGAAATAACCCTCCCTTACTCAAATGCCCCGCCTGGCATCCCTTCCTTAGTCGGGCAGGGTAGGCCATCGTGCCACACCCCTGACACGATGAGGAAGTCTTTATTTAGACCCTTGCTAGACTTGGGAAGACATTGAATGAGCCGAACCTTGTTGTCCCTCGCTTTCATATAATATGTTTTGCCCTTAAGATATTGGAGGTTGTAGCACCAGTTTACGTCATTGTGGGTCAACCTCAACCCCATCTTCTCGTTTAAGGCATCCACACAGCCCAGGATCCTAAACACATTGACAGCACACTGGATGGGCGCTAGTCGGAAGTGTCTAAGGTAGTCCCTCATCACTGGGCCCATAGGGATCTTCATACCCCCCTCCAGAAAGGCGATTATAGGGATCACTACCTGGCCCTCTGACCTCATAATATGCCATTCACCTTCTTTACAGTACCCCAAGCCTACGTTGCTGGGTATTCTGTAATCAGCAATGAATTTCTCCATCACCTCTTCCGACTCAACCAACTTCTTAAATCTACCCATCCCTAGGACCGACTAAGAACTTAAAGAAAGGCAAAGGAAAGAAAAGGACAGGAGGAAAAGAGACTTAGAAAGGAGAAAGTACGAGTTAGAGAAAGGAGAAAACTTACGGAAATGAGGAAGAGCTCCTCGGGTAAGCTTTTTATGCTAAAAGAAGGCGTAAGTTTGGCTGAGCACTTGACCAAATTCAGGGTATGTGCACAAGAACTCTTGGAAGTAAAAGCAAAGTGATAGATTGGTTCGAATGGGTATTTATACTCCTAATTAAGGCAATCACACGGTTTTTCCTGCCCATTAAGACCAGAGAAATTCCCCCCGTTGGATTACCATCACACCGCCCAACGTGGGGAACACGAAACCGTCAGAATTTAATGAGGACTCGCTTTGTGTATCGAAACGCCAGAAACATGTCTTAGGCAAGCGAAAAGGCTTTGGCACTGACAGAGGATAAGACTTGACAAGCCATTAAGGGGCCGCAGAACATCAAAACCCTCCTCTCCGTCCGAGGAACTGGACAACAGGATTTTGAGGGGCTATTGTGGGGCCGAAGGGCCTGGCAACCTCGGCCCATCTCATATCAAGCCCAAGGCCCACGCCGAGGAAGAAGAAACGTCCGAGGACAAATAAGGAAGGTCCAAACTGCTGGGAGACATCGCCGAGGACGACCCTGTCCTCGGCCAGCCAAGGTCACAAAAGGAGAAAGCGGCACACCCCCAAAGACAGCCCTCCCAGATGTCCCAAAAAGAAGGACCAACACAGTGGGCCAGCTATGAGGGCGTGGTGGAGGAGCGATTCTGCATTAAATACCCGCAGCTGACAATCTGGCCGCATTAATGAAGAAATGACCCCTGAACAGCATCACCCTGTCTATTGCAACTCACAGTAAGCTAAGGAAGGCGGCAGATAGGACAGGCACTCAAGTAGCAACTTGCATGATCAACAAATGGATGGCCAAGATCAATGGGGAGGAGGTATATAACGCAAGAGGCCCTCACAGGAAAGGGCAGGTCGTAATTCTTACCATCCCCGAAAGTTTCTGTAGCTAAGTACAAGAGGACCGGGAAGAAGGAGAATCAATCCTCAAATCAGGTCCGAGGGTAAATTTTCGCCTTTCTCCGTGTATGTGATCACCCCATCTCCGTATGATCGTATCCGGTTGTTGTGACTTTTACTAAAGCCTAGTTCTTGAGCCCATCTTCTCTATCAAATTCATTGTATTGGGCCCGTTGGGTTTGGGCTCATTCACTTAACAGTAAAGACCGCCCAAATGCGGACCCTACAAGTATTTATACGTTTCTATTATTATTATTATTATTATTATATATATATATTGGCAAAGTATTGTAACATTTTAATATTAAAATATCATTTTAATAAATTATTAAATAATGAGTTGGGAAACTAAATGAAGGCAATGTTGGATTTTCACATGGTTAATGAATCTTTTATGTGAGGAGTTACTATTGTACTAAAAAGAATCAATTTGGGATTCTTTTTGGAAATTAAAGCCCTCATGATAAATTTAATTCATGAAAATAAAAATTTTCTTAAGGCTCCATTTAGGAGTTCATAAGGGGATGAAATGGAATTGAATGATCAAAACGGAATGGAAAGGAATGGAATGGAATGAAATATATTTAAGTAAGGGAAAAGAATAGAAAAGAATAGAATGGAATGGAATTAAGCAACTCTGATTAGATGTTTTAAAATAAAGGAATGGAAATGAATGAAAATGAATGGAATGTAAGTAATTTCGTTTGGGAGCAACATGGAAGGAATGGAATGGAATCATTTTATGTCAATATTACTATTAGACTCCGATTTTAAAATAAAGGGTTGAATATATAGGGGTATTTTGGGAGTTTTAGTAAAAAAATCATTAAATCTAATTTCATTCCCTTCCATTCCTCCCAATTTCGGGGGGAATGAAAATTTGAGGTTTTAAGGGAATAGAGAGGAATGAGTGTTCCCTTCTACCCATTCCATTCCCTCCCACTTAAACTCCTAAACAAGGGGATGAGCTTTCCATTTCCTCCATTAAAACTCTAAAACAAGGGAAGGGAAGAATATTCTAAAATTATTCTTTTCATTCATTTCAATTCCATTCCATTCCTTCCTCTCAAATGAGGCCTAAAGGTAATTTTTCTAGGAATAGTCAATTGATGCCAAAGGAGAAAATTTACAAAAATAATGGAAGCCCTAGTAGTAAGGGAAACCCAAATAAAAAAAATAAGAATCAAGAACCCTCTTCATAAAACCCAAAAACACAAATTTTTGTTTATATTATAGTTGGGTAAAGAAAATGGAGAAAACATCATATCACAGCCTAATTCTTCTACTTTTCCTTTTCTAACACAATAAAATTTTGAATTAGAACCTAGAAGAAGTTGTAGACACCCCATTTAGTAATCGATGAATCCACAACCTTGTGTTATAGTAATTTCTAAAATAATCTAGGAGCAAAAATTTTGTTTGAATGGTTCAATGAACATGAATTTCACTTTAAAGAACATGATGATCGAACCATTCAATCAAGTGATCAAGCCACACCAGTTTTTAAAGGTCATATGCGCTCCAACGCGTTAAGGCATAATCAAGTGATTATGGGTAGTTTATTTTGATTGGTCCTTATTAAATTAGTTAGAATTAATTCATGTCAGAATCCCATTGGTTTATTTTTAAAACAAGAATGTAATTAAGAGTGATAAAAAAAATTTAGGAGATAAAGCCCTAAATTTTAATTTAAGATTTTCCCTCCTTGAAAAGAAGAGAGTAAATTGGAGATCAAAGATTGGGTCATCAAGATAAAGTTTTGATCATTTAGTGGCTTTAAAGAAGCAAAGAAAACTCATGATTATCCTTAAACTAGTCAGAATATTAACCAAAACATTCCAAAAGACGAAGTTGGAGCCAAAATGTGCCTAAGACAAAAGTGCTTATTAGCACCATGTCACATGGACATGGATTCTGAACGGTGCTTATAACCAGATTCCCACCAAATCCAAGTTTTATTGTGTCATATTAGCTCAAAATATTCTAACACTTTTGAGGATAAAAACAAGTTCAAAACTACTACAATAAAATAATGGAGTAAAAAAAAAAAAACTATTTTTTCATTTCGCCCTTATAAATAAAACCATCATCATCAAATTAAAGAATTATAAAAATTCCAACTTTCTATAGCAATAAAGTTATTAGAAAATTGAGAGTAGTAAGGTATTGCAAAAATTCTAAGAGAAAACGCTTTTAGGAGACATTAGATTGCTTATGCAACATTTACTCTTGCAAAGTCTTTAAACACATTCATATGTACACATTCAACCTACTAAATCCTTCAAAAAACCATGTCAAGCAAGCTACAACACAACATACGAAATGATTGATAACATGAGATGATATTCATTGTTCATATAACATATATAGACACAACTTAACCCAAAAGCTTAAGATTATGAGTTTGGATTCAACTTGATTAATCACTCACTCTTCTCATAATTATTCAATTTGGAATTTCACTCATATTTGCATATCTAACAATCTCCTCCTCACGTGTGAATTATTGCCTTTTTGTGGGCTACGAACAACAACTACTAGCTCTCCCTTGCCGATGGGCTTTTTTTTTTCCAACAATGCATCATTTATGGGGCTTTTGTATGCCATCCGTGAAAACCCCGTGTCAACCCTGCATGTTCATTCATGGAAACCTTATGCAGAAATTTTGAGAGAAAAGACTAAATATTGTACAAACAATATCGTGTTAGTTTCAATTGTAAAACTACCACCATTGAAAGCAACCCATTTTAAAGTGTGAATGCACTAAGAATAATAGTATCATCTATATATAACTAAAAGTCACAGCGTAGCGTTCAATACTGTTGTGGTTAGGTTGCGCCATGTCAATAGTCATGTCATTCCAATTTTTTTTTTTTTTTTAATTTGTCATACAATTTGAAAATGGTTTTTGCAAATTTTAGAATTATAGTAACTCTTGCATAATAAATCCCAGCCCTATAATAAATCTGTATAATAAATCCCAACCCACTTTTTATTTATTTACTTCCACTATCAAGCCCAACTCAAAGCCTTTTTAACTTAAACCCAAAGCCTTTTCAGCTTAAAGGAAAAAAATAAAAATAAAATAAAAACCGTGGAAGGTGGAAGTGTGGACCTTGAAGGGTTTTGTGTGATATAACATGAGGAAAGCAGAGAAACTGAAACCGTGAAGGAAAACAGAGAGCCTGAAATTGTGCTCCCCACTTTCCTACTCACTGTTTCGCATTAATGGCCGCCTTTCTGAGTTCCTTCCTTTCTGTCTTCCTTTCCACGCAATGTATAAATACTAATAGTGCCTACTTCAATTGAGGTATCTCTAAATCTCAGTTCTATTTTACTCCATTCTTTTGCACTCCATTCTTTTGCTTGATGATTTTTGTTTCCCTTATTACATTTTGTTATATGGATTGGTTTGTTGCTCGGTTTTGAGTCTTTATTATTGTTCTGAGAGTTTGGGACTTTGACGAAAATATAATTAATTAATTGAGAAATAGAAAGAGATAGAAAAGCCCAGGAAAATTGATCGGATATGGACTCTTTAAAGATTATCTATATCTCTGTGTTGTGCTTTGGCAAATTGATTAATAGCTGCTATCATAGGCAGTCCGCTTTTTAAGTCTTATCTATATTGAATACAGAGTGTTCTTTGGCAAAATATTGTATACTTTCCTTCTTACCATTTTTCTTTTCTGTGTCTTATTTTTTATGCTAAAGGTAGGTTTTAATTTATGAAATAAGCTATATTTGGATTGGTACCCAATTAGTTGTGGTGAAATTGTACTTTTGGCTTAGGTGGTATTCTTGTATCTTCTTAGTTTGATTTTCAATATTTATGTAGTTTTGTATTTATTTCCCTTTGTACACTCTGTTTACCTGGCTATTTTTATTTTTGCTGTGCCTCTTTTTCATTTCCAATAAAGTTTTACATCTACCAATCCAAAAAAAAAAAACCAATGAAGGAGCTAACTCAGCTAAGTCCAGTCCCTGACTCGGGTGTGTTTACAAGGATAGGAGAGGAGATCAAAGATGAGGAATGGGGTGGGGAGTTACCCTTCCCCTATTTGGATGTTTTGAGGGAGAGAGGAATTGAGGGGATTTCATAATCTCATGAGTTGAAGCTGATCTTCTTTCAGACTTTGTTTGAATGGACAAATACTTTGGGTGTTCTTACTTTATTGATTTGTGGTTGAAAGCCACTACAATTGGGAGTTTAGACATGCCCACTTCCAAAGTAGTATTGTAGTTGTGGATTGCTCAGGGAAGAAGCAGAGAATTGTAGACTGAAAGTATTACTGCTTAAAGTGAAATCATAGCACCCTGAAAGCTTGGATTATATTTATGGTCATTGTAAGTATAAGACATTGTTTTTTTTGCCATTCATATAAAATCATAACTTTTTTGTTCTTTTGTTAATTACTTTATTTATTGATTAGCTGTTAAGGTGGCTGTCAAACACAATACTAGATCTTAGTAAAATCGACGAACCTACTTTACTGTGAGACCCAGCTGATATGGATTTTATATTTTTATTGAATTAGTTCTCCAAATGCGTGCTAAGTGTTAATTAGGTAGAATTTGGTTATATAAATGATTCACGAAAATCCTTAATTGTAATTTGAGATGTGACAAACATTTTTTTGGACTATGATAAATGGTATTGAAAAATTTATTTCGTAGATGATGCAAAGACACATTTATTTATTCATTTAAGGATCCATATGAGAATTTGTTTGGGAGTTTTTCAGGCATTACCATCATCTTCATACTTCATTGTCAAATTTTTTTTTTTTTTTAACAATACAATTGTTATACTAGGGGGGGGGGGAGATTTGAACCTTTGTTTTTCACTTTTATGAGATCAGATATTCTCTCTAAGTTACAAAACTCTTAACATTTTTCATTGTCAATTAACATCTTTGAAAGACAGAAAATGAAAAGCCCAATACGTTTCTGAACTTGTCCTGTAATATTAGAACATAAAAGACTATAATTCAAACCAAGCAAGAAGGCCAAGTGAGTGTACTGTCTAGTGTGCACCACAATGGAATTGTTCAAAATTAGACAACTTCACTGCTTTGCATGCAGCAGCTATAATTAATATTTATGCACGTTTTGGTATAATCAAAGCTACCCTAAGATTTCATTTGGGAGGAGAAATTTAAAATTTAAAAAAAAAATGCTAAGCGTGCTTCTTTCAGTTTTCTTTTAGAGTTCTCACATGTCCAATTAGGCATTTTGTTAACTTTGGTACGAATTTTTCATGTTTACTCAAAGTGTGAGAAAATCTTTTATTTGAAATGGTTGAGATTTAAGGAGCTGTTTTTGCTATTGATATTAGTGACAATCTCTACTAATTTTTGCTGCATCAATATTGTTAATTTAAAACTTGACCAATTTGTGTTTTTAAATTAACCTTACTTCCTATATATATAAAAGATGGTTTTTAATATATTCTATATATTTATTTTATTTCGTTTAAGTGTTTGAGTTTGATTTAAACATTTTTCTTCTATCTTTCTATGTCTAACTGCAAAGGTGCAATGAGAATTAAAGATGTGTGCATTGTTTTCAGAATTACTTGCGATGAGTGAAACATAGAAGAGTGAGTTTATCTTTCTTCCCATGAAGTTCTCTTTTCTCCTCCATTTTATGTTAATAGTTTTAGAACCAACCCCATTTAAATTTGATGATTTGTCTACACAAATTTGATGGACTATTTTGTGCATTTTTACAGATCTTGACTCAGTATTATTCAAAATCCTAAATTCCTTGATGTGTGCTCTAGCAAATTTTAATTTGAAAGTCAGATAACTTTGAAATTTTCATAGGATTTACTAAGATGTTCAAGTTTATTATCTATGTCCCTCCTATTTTGCACTTTTTTTTTTGTGAATGATCTTAATCTATCTAGCATATTGCATTGCACTGTTGTTGACTACAAGTATTTTTTACATGGGTTGCCAATGGACTCTGATTATCACAATTGGGTATTATCTGATTATCATTGTGTGCAAGTTTGTATTTTTTTTTTTTAAATAATTTTTGTTTGGATATTAAGAAAGTGTAGGGATATAATACATATGATAAGTTTTGGATTTTTATTTAGTATGTTTGCGATTCAAGCATCTTTATATAGTTGTTTAGGCTAAACTTTAACAGGGATGGTGAAGGCTTAGTGTGCTAGGATGATGGATTTGAGAAAAGGTGATAGATTCCAAAAAAAGATAAGAAGCTCACAGTTTACAACTTTACATTAAGTGTGTGTTTGGGTTGGCGTTTGCTGCGGTGCGTTTCAGTTTCTACGTTTTCTCCTTTTTTTTTTTTTTTTTTTCACGCGTTTTTCCCCTCACAAGCGGCTACTGTTCATGTACTGTACATGAACAGTAGCCGCAACATTTGACCAGTTTTACGTGAACCGTGCATCCGTGCACTATTCACGGACCCATAAATTTCATTTTTTATCAATTTTTTCATTAAAAATGGGTCCCACGGTACTATTTACACATTTAAAAATTATTTTACTACAGTGATTTCAGCAATAAGTTTTCAGTTTCAGCAAAATAAGTCCTATCCAAACAGACCCTAAGCAACATAACATTTGGAATTGGAGTTAGAATTCAAAACCTTATGGTAGGGAACATGTAAATGTTCAATTTCAATGAAAAAAAACTCAAGTCATAAAATAGTTGTAGACTTTTTTGGATGAATTATGTGGAAACTCTTGCAAATAAGAGGAAACAATACTCAAGCTTTATAAAGTTTTATTCATTTGAAAACTATTTTATCAAATTTAGTTTGTTAAATTCTGATTAAGATGAATGGATAATTCAAAACAATGATTACACTTATTTTTTATTTGTTCCTTTTAAATGTTACACATAGTATATTTATATATTGATTGCTACATCATTATTATGTGATAAAAGTCTTTCTAGGTATCATTTGGCTGCCACATCTATAAAACCCTAAAACTTAATACCACATGCAAAACATTTATAAACTTCAACATCAATAATGTACTAGCAGTGATTAAAGCTTGCAAGGTGTTCTATAATTATTATTAAGTTAGCAAAAAACTTGGTAAAATTGTTGATGTCTGTTTAGGTTTTGTACAAATGTGATTTTTACTTGATATTGCTTGCTGAAAACGAATGGGAGGATTGCCTTTGTTATTGCAGTGATTTGTCTTGAATTGGCTTGAGTTTTTACTTTTTTTTTTTTTTTTTTCAAATATTATTAAAACTATGATAGTTCATGAAAAATTAAAAAATTTTAATATATAAACTACACTTTCATAAAAAATTTCTCGTGTATCGCACAGGTTAACAACTAGTTAACAATAAAACATTGAAATTTGACAATCAATAAATCTTTACCTATATGACATGCCTGTAATCATTTAAAACTACTGGTTTATATAAGCCAAACGCCCCTTACTAGAGCACCTTCAACCTCGAGGTCCTAGACCATGTCAGTCATTCCCATCCTGTGTATACCAGCCTCTTTCATTGTACAGTTCAATTCTAGCTTGACTTTCTGACTGAACTATTTTCATGCATTCTTCTTTGTCTAACACACAATAAGCATCTTAAAAACGCCCACATTCCAGCAAACAAGTTTGTGGCCATGTACCTTAAATCGACTTTTAACTATCCCAAAGATTAAAGAAGATAAAATTAAAGAAAATCATCGGCTGAACACTTTATTACAGATAAACAATAATTATCCAATACAGCGGAACATATATCACATTGTATATATATTTAAAAACAACAAAGTCTTGCTCCAATCTTGTAGTTGCCAAACCCTTATACTAATTCCAAACGATCGCTTGATTTATCATATACATATAGAACTGGTTCACCGCACCAGCAGATGATGACGTACCACACTTGTAGGTTCACTTTGTAAGACGACCAAAGCTATCCAGTGCTCATCAACATCATACACGAGAAGGTATTTAGTATCATCAGGATACCCACTCCATGTGAGAAGAGTGTGATGTCCCAGAGATATAAAATACAAATTGCATTATACACAGAAGTGAAGACTCTACTTGTTTTCACTCTGTAACAAAGTCTGGGGGTTGCTAAAATCTTGATCAGGATCTTAAACCTCACAATTCTACAAATCTAAAATGTCAACGATTTAAACATTAATTTAAGTCTTTTAAGAGGGATTATTAAAATCCCAACCCAGGTTGTGGTTTCTTTTAGAGAAACCTTTATACTGGAACTAAAGTAAGAAAACCCAATTTGGTAGTCTTTTTAAGACTATTTTTCTGGGGGGTGGGGTGGGAAAGTGGGGAAGAGTAACAACCCAAGTTCCAATGACAATAAGTTGTAAAAGTAGGCCATAGGCCTATGATTGTAAAAGACAATGGGTCTTTGGTTTGTAAAAGACTAGAAGTCTCTTTTTCTTTTGAGTTGAAAAAGAGTGAATCACTGTGAGTAGACTTTAGGGAATGTTTGCAAATGTAAGTGGTAAAACGAAGATGACCCACTTTCAGCAAAACTCCCAAAACTTTGGTTGAATGTTGCTTACATGCGGGATTTCAGAGAATATTAATAATTCTTTGACTTTTAGCTTTGTTTTTAAAGAATATTAAACTTTCTTTTGAACTTTGTAAGAAAGACTAATATCCTTTTTAATTTAGCTGTCTTCAAAGAGTATTAAAAATTCTTCTACTATTTCCGGGAAAGACTTTTTTTTAATAAGTACTTCCCAAGAAAGCCATAATTCTTTCTTTCTTTCTTTTTGCCTTGTCTTATAAGTAATATTAAGAATTAATTACCTATCTAAATCATTGACATCCTTTAATTGTAAAATTTTATGATCTTCAATCAGATCATATGATCTGATCCAAAGACCCTCCCTCAGATCCTAGATATGATCCTGATTTTTACAACCCTGGTGAAACCTTTGGACTTTGGATGATATCTTCAAGCCACAAAAAATCTTGATTCTCTTGATCAAACTGTTGCACATAATAACAATGCAAGGTAAGTTTTCAGAAGACCAATTACCCGAAGATGACAAACACAAAGAAACACATCGAATAAGTCAAAAAAGTACCCACAAACGAGTATAACAACTCTTGAGCTACAAATTAACAGAACTAGAAATTTATTGGAAAAACTTGCAAGATCAATTAATAAAAGATATCTTGAGAGTTTTCACTTACCTGTGCAGAGACCATGTTTTCCTGGGTTTCATCATCAAAAGCAAGATTATTTTCACAGCTAGACTTGTACTGAAAGCAGTCGTCTGCTTGCATCTGCGAGTGTAATGGGGATAACATGTTGCAACCTAGTGGCTGTGGTGCGACAGGGAACATATTCCATCCTGCCTCCACCTGCAAATTAGTCTGATGTTAGAAACATAAATGAATAAGATAGGTGCTTAACTAGTTAAGTACACTTGGAAGAGAGATGTTATTGTTTTATGCTTGAATTTAATTCCTTTCTCACCTCATCAGATGTTTTTTCTACCACATCATTTTTTGCAACACAAGTCTCATAACCATTGTACTCAATGGGTGGTATACTGCTAGATGTTATTCCATCAGAATTTTCTGCTGGACTACATCGAAAACTCATGGGATAATTGTCAGCTTCACTTCCTAATTTTGGAAACACTGAAGCTGTTGCTAGCATAGACTGTGCTTCTTCGAGAGAAGCTTTAGCTGCAGTAGGAGATGAAACAGCCGGTGTAGCGGTGGTTATAGTTGATACGCAGGAATGGTTGCAATCTAATGGCTCTGGTGGATGGGGGTAGAACATTTTGGGGGCTTTCTCCAAATCCTGGTCAACCTGATGGAGAAACATGAATAACCAAGATAAGTGTATAATTAGTTATCTGCACTTTTAATTCCCACAATTTAATAGTAATAACGACTACTCTATGCCTTGTAGCTCAACTAGTTGGCATCTCCTACTATTTCCAACAGAGATATCCAATGTTCAAATCCTCCCTCTCCCATCATAACTATCAAATTATTATAAACAAATTTAAAAAAAAAAAACCATAGATAGTGTCTAATGCTGAAACTAAGTCCTATTACCTCAGAGTTGAAGTTGTCATTTTTAAATTGAATAGGTACTGTAGCATCAGACATCATTTCCTCCACATAAAAATCAAATGTGGATGGGGAGAGCTTATTCAAAAATTCCTCCACATTAAATTCATCCTGATAGAAGAAACATGAGTTACAAGATATTGATTAATTTAATATACTATACTTCTCAATTCACAAAAAAAAAAAAAAAAAAAAAAAAAAAAAAAAAGAAAAAGAAAAAGAAAGAAAAAAGAAGAAAAGCATAAGTGTCTGATGCGGAAACTAGGTCCTATCACCTCAGGAGATGTCATTTCTGCCTCCTGTTTTTCTGCAACAGAAGCATTTTCACACTGAACAGGTGCTGTAGCATCAGACAACATTTCATCAGGAATTTTAGCAAAACAAGATTGATTACTTGTTTGATGAGTTTCAGCTTGCACATCCAATGCTGGAAATACAGGAGCCAGCGATGACTTAGACTTCGTTTCTTCAATACAAGATGAGGTATCAAGTGAAGCAGCAGGTCCATCATTGGTACTCTTTTCTCGATTATCGAATAAACGACAAAGGACAAAGGCCTTCTGCATAATGTTAAGCACCCAAGTGAATTGGGCGGACATAACATCATTGCCTAATATATACTAGAAACTGAATTACCACAAAAAAATGCAAATAACAGTATGTAAATATGTATCATAAATGACAAAACAAATAATTTCTCAATTCATACATGTGAGTACCGTTCAACCCAAAAAGAAACCATCAAACTACTTTTCGAAAAAAAAAAAAACTCAACTCACACCCTGTCTTCTACGAGTCTCCTCCTCTCTTCAGTAGGGGAACTCATGAGCTAAAACCACTAATCCTTGCAACAGTGTCTACACGTAAAATTTCAGTATCTATCCCTTGATGGATTAAGAACACCTTCTTTAATGAATCTAAAATATTAAATATAAAAAATAAAAGAGAGATCATTAATCCAGCAGGAATGTTAACCCCTCACTAAGAATTAACAAAAACTAACAGTTTCCACAATCCTAGCTAATTGAATCAATCCTCTTTTAAAGTTACCTCCAACGATTTATCAACACACACACACACTCAGTGCAGTATCAATAAAAAATCTCAGGTCAATATAACATCAATCAAACAAATTGAATAGCAAAAGCCAACCTGACCGGGGTGTTTTCCATCAAAGTCCTTCTGGGTTGTGCTGTACTCATGCATGACCCACTTAGTCCCTATTCCCTTCTCTTTTCCCTTAGTAGTCCCTACATGGAAGACCAGAGTCTTCTTCATTCCAATCAAGCTCTCTCCAGACTTGATTTCCCTATCTGTACCAGTTGATTTCCAGAACCCAGTCTTGGTTTTCCTGTTCACCCTTTCTTGTTTCTGATCCCTTTTTCTCTTTTTTGGATTATCGTCCTGATGCTTCAGGCTCTGTTCAGTGAAGAAGAACCACTCTTGATCCTCCGTAGCAATCCCACTTTTATCTACAGTCCAAGAAACCAGACTTTAGCACAAAATTTTGACACCCAAAATGGGAAAAATCACATGACCTTGTATATTATATAATTGCTCAACCATGAGTTAATTATAGGGGCATATTGTGCAAATCTTATGTAATCTAGTAAGTACATTACTAAAAAAAGACCAGGAAGCCACAAAAAAACACACACACATGGTAATTAAGTGTTTTAATGAAGAAAAACAACCATACCAGAGCAGAGGAGCATAGCCCAAGAAAGCATGAGTCTTTATACAAAAGAAAACGGTAACTAGAAACAACATGAACCAGACAACACCAATACCAGAAAACAGATAATGTACACATGATCTCTGCAACTATTTCTTATGATCAATTGATGTAACACACTATTCCAGAAAAATTCTATAACAAGCCCACAAAACAAGCAACAATCAACAAACTAATACAATGTGAAACACTTTCGTACCTTTTCACAAAAAGGCATTAAATTTTCCAAGAAATGAAGGTGGGTGTGTGATAATAGAAAAACAAGAAGATTACTTGGTAAATCCCAGGGCTCATCTTTATAGAACTCAATTTCGGGAATAAACCAAGTGTCCTTATCATTCCCTGCGATCTTCTTCTTCAGGTAGAGTTCGATGACCTCCTTGTCCTTCGGATTAAATCTGACCCCACGTGGCAAATGATCCAAACTCAGCTTTTCCATTATTACACACACTCACAAGAAGCTTTACTGAGAAACCCAGGAAAAAGTTTAACTGAGAAACCCAGAAAAAGCTTTACTGAGAACCTACCTAAGAAAGAAAGATGTTACAGAAAAACAGGTGCAGTTGTGAGAAAGCAGTTGGTCCTAGGCTGCTTGTCTTCTTGTCTTTATATACTACTCATCAGTAAAGCTATTTTCAACTATCTTCACTAATAAGTCTGATACAGTAACCAAGTCAAAATATAATTTTGGACTTTATTTATTTGCATGAGATTCTAGTTCTAGATTCTTCTATTCAAGTATTCATTGTTTTAATTTAAATAACAATAATAAATCACCTATTCTTATATATTAGTGGGGAGAATATGAGTATTGACATTTAGTCTATATTATGGATACTTTTTTTTTTTTTTTGGGAAGAAAGTCAATATTATGGATACTAGTTGGTAATTTGTGTAATACAAGAAAATACAAGAAAAAGTTTAACATAATATGATTTTTTTTCTCTTATTTTTTTTGTCTAAATATAAAATTTAATAATAATAGTAATTATTAATAAATATTTATTATAATTATATTTATACATGGAGCTATATATGTAGTTTACCTTTTAAAGAAAACATCATGTGTCAAAATTCTAATGGTGTCCCTAAAAAAATTATAATGGAGAGTTTAATTATAGAATATAATTTAAATTCAATTAAAAGAGATAGGATAAATTCGTTAAGTGTAAAATCAGGAGACTTCAAAATCTTATGACCTTACAATCAAGCTATAAGTTATATAATTGCTCTTTATAATCGAGTTAAAACACTAATAAGTATTTTTTATTTTACCTTTAAACTAACTAAAACACACTTTTGGTCTTTATATATATTATAGATAAATTATAGATTTGAATTTTATTTTATTTTATTTTTATGTATTTTAATGATCAAAAATACCATAATTTATAAGATTTGAGTGATAAAATTTATTACCTACTTTTTTTCTTTTTCTTTTTTCAATTTATGTGTTGGCGACGAGGCGTGTTGCAAGTTGCTAACTAGCAAGCCTCCAGCCCTACAAGTCTACATGCAAACGCTTTTAAGTACTGCGCGCTTTTCCCCATGCAAACGGTTTTTTAAGCGTATTTATTATGTTCCTTTTTGGTAATATTTAAAAGTGAAATTAAAAGTAATTTTTATAAATAATATTATAAATATAAATTATTTTACAAATTATTAATATGATGAGTAATTATTGATAAATAAAAATTGTGGGGTAACTGCCCCAATTAATCGGATTTATCCGCTTTGGGGAGCCAGTCCCTCACGGTTTATCGGCTCGTCCCCGAGTGTGGGCAGGACCAACCAAGGGCTAGACCTTGTAGTTGTAATCGCAAGTCCCACATCGGTTAGAGTTCCCTCCCACATATGGTTTATATGCTTCTGGAGCTGCTATATGTGTACCACCCCCGCACATGTGTGGGAGTGGTGGTACACATATGGCAGCTCCAGAAGCATATAAACCATATGTGGGAGGGAACTCTAACCGATGTGGGACTTGCGATTACAACTACAAGGTCTAGCCCTTGGTTGGTCCTGCCCACACTCGGGGACGAGCCGATAAACCGTGAGGGACTGGCTCCCCAAAGCGGATAAATCCGATTAATTGGGGCAGTTACCCCACAAAAATATATAAAAATTAATAAAAAATTAATCACATCAATATTTTATAAAAATATTATAAAATAATTGATATTTATAATATTACTCAATTTTTATTGTAGGTTCGTTTACCTTCAATGCAATGATCAAGGCGGTACTTTAAGTCATTTGGGGAGAACTTCATACACAAATATATGTATTTGTAGGTGATAATTTTTTTTCCCTGAATTTATTTTTTATTTTATTTATTGTATGAAAATATAATTGCACATTAAAGAAAATTATAAAGCTTTATAAATAAAATAGTAGATTCTATTTTAACACGGAATGAAGCTCAGTTAGATGACATATTCTGGGGGATTATTATCTTTAAGTGCTTTAAAAATAATAATGATTTCAAAAAGTACATTTTAAAAATGTTTTTTTTTGTTTCTAAAAAAATTGTGATTTTTTTTTTAAATGTAGCTGAGCATTGACAAAATTTGTAAAAAGTGTTATTATTGTGAAAAAAATTATGGCTCGACTCCATGAGATGCAATTTTTTTTTTTTTTTTTTTGAGAAGAATCCATGAGATGCAACTTGAAAACTCCTTTTTTGCTTATTTTTTATGTGCAATTTAAAAATAAAAAATACAAAGCCACATGTCAGTCCTTTAAAATTGCTAATTTCCCCCGTAAAGGGCCAAATAGTCTAAGATGAGTTTGAAGTAACTTTTTTTTCTTTTAATTTGTCAACTTATTTTCTTTTGTATAATTTGTTGAAACCATACTTTTTAAAGTTATATTTGTTTTTTTTTATATCAACTTTTAGTAAGTAAATAAATAAAATTTCAGTTTAAAAAAAAAAAAAAAAACTAGTCCAAACACATTTTTAGTCAAATTCTAACTTATTTTCACTTTACCAAAATAATTTAAATCGCCACTAAAAAAAGGATAATATTAGATTTTTTTTAATCCAATAATTAAGAATATGTCCAGTAAAACTTAAAATAAATAAGTTATTCTGTAAAATATCTTTTTGCTTAACGGTAAAGTTCTGATGGTTAAATAAAAGGTTTGAGATTCAATTTTTACTAATACCAAAAATTAATTTATGTTTTAGTCTGATTATAAAAAGCACAATTGTTAGTAGCACGCACTATAGATCGAAACTTTTTATATATATAAAATCTTTGACCATCTTTAAAGCTAGTAGTAAAAAGATTGTTGTGTCATTTTCCGAAGAAAAATAAAGGACATTTTCATAAATTCTTCTGCTTCATGTTTCAAAATGTACTCTTTTTAAAAACCATAATTAGATCTTCCCTTAATCCATTCTCTATTTTTTTTTCTCTCCAAACTACTCTGTACCCCCCTTGGTGAACACCATTTTTCTTCTTCTTCCCTTTTATTCCAAGTACAGGGTCAGTGTATTCAGCCAAAAAAAAAAAAGTACTAGGGTCAGTATGGGACCCAAAGTTTGTGTATAGGCTAGCGTTTTGAGTAGATGCCGAATCTTTGTACTAAAAAAATAAAACTATAAAAGAATACATAAGTATAAATGAGATAAGAACCTATGACATAAATAAATAAGTTATTGAAATATATGTATCCGTATGGATGGAGAGGAAGTGGGATCTTAGCTGTCTATCTAAAATGAATGGATGAGATATTGCTGAGAAGAACCTTCTGGAATTCATTACTTTTTGTTGTTTTTGAAATTATTACAATATGCATGCGGCTAAATTGCAACGTACAATTTTCCCAATAAACCATTGAACACTTTATATATAAGGAGGTACGAATTCAGTTATAATGTCCTTAATATTTGGAATTTATGACATAATTTCATTGTGTACAAGTAATTCTATAATCACAATTTTTTCTATATACTTTTTTATAATTATTTTATGTGACAGATTATAATTAGTTATTTATTATATTCATTTTAACCCATTATTTTACCTCCCTCCCTTACAGGCTTCTGGTTATAGCATGCTATATCAAAGTCATGAAACAAGCGTGTAATCTTATATATTTTTTACTTTGCACCAAAATATATATTTTGGGATTTTGCACCATACACTAGTGGAATAGATGAGAAATTGATGAGATGCTTTGGAATTCTTGGATGATTGAATAGAGTAGTGGAATGGACTATTATATCAATGAGAATGTTCTGGAATTCATAACATAATTGCACCATACATCTTACATACACACTAGTGTAATAGATGGGAAATTGATGAGAAGGTTCTGGAATTCTTGGAGAATTGAATTGTAGTCTAGTGCAATGAATGAGATATTAATGAGAATCTTATGGAATTCTTTAACTTTAGTTGCACCCAAACACTAGTGGAGTAAAATTTGGTGAGAAGCTTCTGGATTTCCTTAACTTTTTAATTGCAACCAAACACTAGGGGAGTAAAATTTGATGAGAAGCTTCTGGAATTCTTGGATAATTGTAACATTCACTTAATAAAATCCTTTGTATCTTTTTTAAAACATGTTAATTAAATTGACCACATCTTTAATAATTTAAATAAATAAATAAAAATGATTTTAATCAACTTTTATTGAAATATTGATGACATTAAAAAAAAATAAGATCTACTAATTGCAAATAGAATTTTAAAAATTTCATAGTAGAGATATTCTAAACTCTAAAGGATTTTATTTTTAATCAAATAAGTAAAAAAAAAAATCACCCTGCTCGTAATATTTACTGCTCCTATCAACTTGGGGCTATTTAATAATAATAATAATAATAATAAAATATAACTTAGGTAAAAAGGTAAGGATTGAAAAATTGAAGATTAATTATTTGTTGATAAAGGGAGACCCTACCTCAACTATGGTTCACAGAATGTTTGAAATTGATTTGCCAAAGTCTAGTAAGAAAATAGTACGTTTTCATTATTTTGTACATATATTTTTTGGCAGAGTATTGTAAGATTTTAATATTAAAATATCATTTTAATATATTATTAAATAATGAGTTAAGAAACTAAATGAGGACAATGTTGGATTTTCACGTGGCTGATGAATCTTAAGTGAGGAGTTACTATTGTACTAAAAAGTATCAATGGGGGATTCTTTTTGGAAATTAAAGCCCTCATGGGAAATTTAATTCACAAAATAAAAAATTTCTTAAAGGTAGTTTTTCTAGGAATAATCTATTGAGGCCAAAATTTTTTTTTTACAAAAATAATGGAAGCCCTCACAGTAAGGGGAACCCAAATCAAAAGAATAGGAATCAAGAACCCTCCTCACAAAACCCACAAACACAAATTTCAATTTATATTATAGTTGGGTAAAGAAAATGGAGAAAATATTATATCATGGCCTAATTCTTCTACTTTTCCTTTTCAAACACAAGAAAATTTTGAATTAGAACCTAGAAAAAGTTGTACACACCCCATTTTGTAACCAATGAATCCACAACCTTGTGTTATAGTAATTTCAAAAATAATCTAGGAGCAAAAATGTTGTTTGAATGGTTCAATGAACATGAATTTCACTTTAAAGAACATGATGATCAAATCATTCAATCAAGAGATCAAACCACATCAAGTTTTAAAGGTCATATGCCTTCCAATGCGTTAAGGCATAATCACGTGATTATGGGTAGTTTATTTTGATTGGTCCTTATTGGATTAGTTAGAATTAATTCATGTAAGAATCCCATTGGTTTATTTTTAAGACAAGAATGTAATTAAAAGTGATAAAAAAAATTAGGAGATAAAGTCCCAAATTTTGATTTTTGATTTTCCCTCCTTGAAAAGAAGAGGTTAAATTTGAGATCAAATGATTGGATCATTAAGATAAAGTTTTGGTCATTTACTGGCTTTAAAGTAGCAAAGAAAGCTCATGATTATCCTTAAACAAGTTAGAATATTAACCAAAACATTCCAAAAGATAAAGTTGGGCCAAAATGTGCCCAGGACAAAGGTGCCAATTAGCACCTTGTCACATAGACATGAATCCTGCCAAATCCGAGTTTTATCGTGTCATATTAGCTCAAAATATTCTAACGTGTTTAATTTAGAAAAACTATTTCATCAAATTAATGGAGTAAAAAAAAAACTATTTCATCATTTCCCCCTTATAAATAAAACCCTCATCATCAAATTAAAGGATTATAAAAATTACAACTTTTTGTAGCAATAAAATTATTAGAAAATTGAGACTTTGAGAGTAGTAAGGTGTGGCAAAAATTCTAAGAGAAAATGCTTTAAGGAGATATTAGGTTGCTTATGCAACATTTACTTTTCCAAAGTCTTTAAACACATTCATATGTACACATTCAACCTACTGAATACTTCAAGAAACCACATCAAGCAATCTACAATACAACATACAAAATGATTGATAACATGAAATGATATTCATTGTTCATATAACATATTCAGACACAACTTAACTTAAAGCTTAAGATTATGAATTTCGATTCAACTATATTGTATTAATCACTCACTTTTCTCATTATTATTTAATTTAGAACTTCACTCATATTTATATATCTAACAATCTCCTCCTCTTGTGTGAATTATTGCCTCTTTGTGAGCTACGGACAACAACTATTAGCTCTCTCTTGCCTATGAGCTTTTTTTTTTTTCTCCACCAACGCATCATCCAAGGGGCTTTTGTATGCCATCCATGAAAACCGTGTGTCAGTCTTGCATGTTTATCCATGAAAACCTGCCTACACGTCCATGTCCATGGAAACCTCATGTAAAAATTTTGAGAGAGAAGACTTAATATTGTACAAACAATATCATGTTAGTTTCAATTGTAGAACTACCACCATAGAGAGTCTGTTTGATATCTGCTTATTTTGTTAATACTAAAAACTTTTACTGAAAATATTGTAGATAAAGAGAAAAGTTAACTGAAATAATATAATAGAATCCATAAATAGTACTAAAAAGTATAGTGAGACCCATGAATAGTAGTAAAAATAAGTTAAATAGTAAAATAAACTGCATTTTTAATTTGGAGTCAAACGCACACCAGAAGCAACCCATTTTAAAGCGTGAATGCACCAAGAATAACAGTATCATTAACAATAAAACATTGAAATTTGACAATCAATAAATCTTTACCTATATGACATGCTTGGAAAGTATAGTGAGATCCATGAATAGTAGTAAAAATAAGTTAAATAATAAAATAAACTGCATTTTTAATTTGGAGTCAAACGCACACCGGAAGCAACCCATTTTAAAGCGTGAATGCACCAAGAATAACAGTATCATTAACAATAAAACATTGAAATTTGACAATCAATAAATCTTTACCTATATGACATGCCTGTAATCATTTAAAACGGACAAAATGGGCTTTTACCCTTTTTGGACAAAGTAATTAGTCTTTTACCCTTCTTCCCAAACTAAATAGGGAAATGCCCCTCTTTTGAAAATCGAGTTTCTTAAAATCTAAAACGCCACTATAGGTCCTTATAAACGTCACTATAACTCGATTTCATGAATATCAAGTTATAAAACGCCACTATAGGTCCTTATAAACGTCACTATAAGTCCTTGAAAACGTCGCTATAGAGCTTAAATCGATTTTGAAAAACTCGATTTTCAAAAGAGGGGCATTTTCCTATTTAGTTTGGGAAGAAGGGCAAAAGACTGATTAGTTTGCCCGAAATGGGCATTTGGCAATTTTGTCCCATTTAAAACTACTGGATTATATAAGCCAAAAGCCCCTTACTAGAGCAACTTCAACCTCGAGGTCGTAGACCATGTCACTCATTCCCATCCTGTGTGCATTAGCTTTTTTCATTGTACAGTTCAATTCTAGCTTGACTTTTTGACTGAACTATTTTCAAGCATTCTTCTTGTCTAACACACAATTAGCATATTAAAAACGCCCACATTCCAGCAAACAAGTTTGTGGCCATGTACCTTAAATCGACTATAACTATCTCAAAGATTAAAGAAGATAACATTAAAGAAAATCTCCTGTTGAAAACTTTATTACATGTTTACAGAAAAACGGCAATTATCCAATACAACTGAACATAAATCACATTGTATACAGATTTAACAACAACAAAGTCTTGCTCCAATCTTTTAGTTGCCAAATCCTTGTACTAATTCCAAACGATTGCTTGATTCATTATATACATATAGAACTGGTTCAAAGCACCAGCAGATGATGACGTACCGCACTTGTAAGGTTCACTTTGTAAGACGACCAAAGCTATCCAGTGCTCGTCAACATCATACACAAGAAGGTATTTGGTCTCACCAGGATCTCCACTCCATGTGAGAAGAGTGTGATATCCTAGAGATATAAAATACAAATTGCATTATACATAGAAGTGACGACTGTACTTGTTTCACTCTGTAATGGAGTCTGGGGGTTGCTTAAATCTTGATCAGGATCTTAAATGTAATAATTCTACAAATTTAAAATGTCAATGATTTAAACATTAATTAGATTCTTTAAAGAAGGATTATTAAAATAACAACCCAAAATGTGGTTTCTTTTAGAGAAACCTTTAAACTCAACATGGAGCTAAAATAAGGAACCCAATTTGGTAGTCTTTTAAAGACTTTTTTCTGAGGGGGTGGGTGGGAGAGGGGGGGGAGAGTGACAACCCAAGCTCCAATGACAATAAGTCTGTCTTGAGTTGTAAAAGTAGGCCATAGGCCTTTGATTGTAAAAGACCATGGGTCTTTGGTTTGTAGAAGACTAGAAGTCTCTTTTTCTTTTGAGTTGAAAAAGAGTGAATCACTGTGAGTAGACTTTAGGGAATGTTTGCAAATGTTAGTGGGAAAAGGAAGAAGACCCATTTTCAGCAAAATTCCCAAAACTTTGGTTGTATGTTGCTTACATGCGGGATTTCAGAGAATATTAATAATTCTTTGACTTTTAGCTTTGTTTTTAAAGAATATTAAACTTTCTTTTGAACTTTGTAAGAAAGACTAATATCCTTTTAATTTAGCTGTCTTCAAAGAGTATTAAAAATTCTTCTACTCTTTCCAGGAAAGACTTTTTTTTTAGTAAGTACTTCCTAAGAAAGCCATAATTCTTTTTCTTTTCTTTTTTTTGCCTTGTCTTATAAGTAATATTAAGAATTAATTATCTATCTAAATCATTGACATTCTTTAATTGTAAAATTTTATGATCTGATCCGAAGACCCTCCCTCAGATCCTAGATATGATCCTGATTTTTACAACCCTGGTGAATCCTTTGGATTGATGAGATCTTCAAGCCACAAGAAATCTTGATACTCTTGATCAGACTGTCGCACATAATAACAATGCAAGGTAAGTTTTCAGAAGACTAATTTATCCGAAGATGACAACCAAAAAGAAACCACATCGAATAAGTCAAAAAGTACCCACAAACAAGTATAACAAGTCTTGAGCTACAAATTAACACAACTAGAAATTTAATGGAAAAACTTGCAAGATCAATTAATAAAAGATATCTTGAGAGTTTTCACTTACCTGTGCAGAGACCATGTTTTCCTGGGTTTCATCATCAAAAGCAAGATTATTTTGACTGCTAGACTTGTAACGAAAGCAGTCATCTGCTTGCATCTGCAAGAGTAATGAGGATAACATGTTGCAACCTAGTGGCTGTGGTGTGACAGGGAACATATTCCAGACTGCCTCCACCTGCAAATTAGCCTGATGTTAGAAACATGAATGAATAAGATAGCTGCTTAACTAGTTAACTGTTGGAAGAGAGATGTTATTGTTTTATGCTTGAATTTAATTCCTTTCTCACCTCATCAGATGTTTTTTCTACCACATCATTTTTTGCAACACAACTGTTGTAATTATTGTACTCAATGGGTGGTATACTGCTAGATGTTATTCCATCAGAATTTTCTGCTGGACTACTTCGAAAACTCATGGGATAATTGTCAGCTTCACTTCCTAATTTTGGAAACACTGAAGCTGGTGCTAGCATAGACTGTGCTTCTTCAAGAGAAGCTTTAGCTGCAGTAGGAGATGAAACAGCCTGTGTAGTGGTGGTTATAGTTGATACGGAAGAAAGGTTGCAATCTAATGGCTCTGGTGGATGGGGGTAGAACATTTTGGGGGCTTTCTCCAAATCCTGGTCAACCTGATGGAAGAAACATGAATAACCAAGATAAGTGTATAATTAGTTATCTGCACTTCTAATTCCCACAATTTAATTGTAATAACAACTACTCTATGCCTTGTAGCTCAACTAGTTGGCATCTCCTACAATTTCCAACAAAGACATTTAATGTTCAAATCCCCCCTCCCCCATTATAACTATCAAATTATTATATATATATACATATATATATATATAATAAAATAAAAAAAACCATAGATAGTGTCTAATGCAAACTAAGTCCTATTACCTCAGAGTTGAAGTTGTCATTTTTAAATTGAATAGGTGCTGTAGCATCAGACATCATTTTGTCCTCATAAAAATCAAATGCAGATGGGGAGAGCTTATTCAAAAATTCCTCCACATTAAATTCATCCTGATAGAAGAAACATGAGTTACAAGATATTGATTAATTTAATATACTACTCAATTCGCAAAAAAAAAAAAAAAAAAAAAAAAAGGAAAGAAAAGAAAAGAAAAAAAGAAAAAGAAAAAGAAAAAAGAAGAAAAGCATAAGTGTCTGATGCGGAAACTAGGTCCTATCACCTCAAAAGATGTCATTTCTGCCTCCTGTTTTTCTGCAACATAAGCATTTTCACATTGAACAGGTGCAGTAGCATCAGACAACATTTCATCAGGAATTTTAGCATAACAAGATCGATTACTTGTTTGATGAGTTTCAGCTTGCACATCCAATGCTGGAAATACAGGAGCCAGCGATGACTTAGACTTCGTTTCTTCAATACAAGATGAGGTATCAAGTGAAGCAGCAGGTCCACCATTGGTACTCTTTTCTCGATTATCGAATAAACGACAAAGGACAAAGGCCTTCTGCATAATGTTAAGCACTCAAGTGAATTGGGCGGACATAACATCATTGCCTAATATATACTACAAATTGAATTTCCACAAAAACAATGCAAATAACAATATGTAAATATGCATCAGAAATGACAAAACAAACAAATTCAACCCAAAAAGAAACCATCAAACTACTTTTCGAAAAAAGAAAAAAAAAAAAAAAACTCACACCCTGTCTTCTACGAGTCTCCTCCTCTCCTCAATAGGGGAACTCATGAGCTAAAACCACTAATCCTTTCTTCAACAGTGTCTACGTGTAAAATTTCAGTATCTATCCCTTGATGGATTAAGAATACCTTCTTTAATGAATCTAAAATATTAAAAATAAAAAATAAAAGAGATCATTAATCCAGCAAGAATGTTAACCCCTCCTAGCTAATTGAATCAATCCTAAAAAGTTACCTCCAATGATTTTGGAGGCAAAACAATCAAACACATTGAATAGCAAAAGCCAACCTGACCGGGGTGTTTTCCATCAAAGTCCTTCCGGGTTGTGCTGTACTCATGCATGACCCACTTAGTCCCTATTCCCTTCTCTTTTCCCTTAGTATTCCCTATATGGAAGACCAGAGTCTTCTTCATTCCAATCAAGCTCTCTCCAGACTTGATTTCCCTATCTGTACCAGTTGATTTCCAGAACCCAGCCTTGGTTTTCCTGTTCACCCTTTCTTGTTTCTGATCCCTTTTTCTCTTTTTTGGATTATCTTTCTGATGCTTCAGGCTCTGTTCAGTGAAGAAGAACCACTCTTGATCCTCCGTAGCAATCCCACTTTTATCTACAGTGCAAGAAACCAGACTTGAGCACAAAATTTTTGACACCCAAAATGGGAAAAATCACATGACCATGTACATTGTATAATTGCTCAACTATGAGATAATTATATGGGCATATCATGCAAATCTTATGTAATCTAGTAAGTACACTACTAGAAAAGACCAAGAAGTCACAAATATACACTAGAGCAGAGGAGCCCAAGAAAGCATGAGTCTTTATACAAAAGAAAACGGTAACTAGAAACAACATGAACCAGACAACACCAATACCAGAAAACAGATAATGTACACATGATCTCTGCAACTATTTCTTATGATCAATTAATTAATGTAACTCACTTGCCCACAAAACAAGCAACAATCTACAACAATCAACAAGCTAGCTAATACAATGTGAAACACTTTCGTACCTTTTCACAAAAAAGCATTAAATTTTCCAAGAAATGAAGGTGGGTGTGTGATAATAGAAAAACAAGAAGATTACTTGGTAACTCCCAGGGCTCATCTTTATAGAACTCAATTTCGGGAATAAACCAAGTGTCTTTATCATTTCCTGTGATCTTCTTCTTCAGGTAGAGTTCGATGACCTCCTTGTCCTTCGGACTAAATCTGACCCCAGGTGGCAAATAATCCAAACTAAGCTTTTCCATTACCGAGAAACTTAGGAACAAGTTTTACTGAGAAACCCAGAAAGAGCTTTACTAAGAAACTACCTAAGAGAGAAAGATGTTACAGAAAAACAAGAGCAGGTGTGAGAAGGCAGTTCGTCTTTGGCTTCATGTCTTCTGGTCTTTATATGTTACTCATCAGTAAAGCCATTTTCAACTATCTTCACTAACAAGTCTGGTACAGTAACCAAGTCAAAATATAATTTTGGACTTCATTTATTGATTTAAGCATGAGATTCTAGTTCTAGATTCTTCTTTTCATGTATTCATTGTTTTAATTTAAATAACAATAATAAATCACCTATTCTTATAAATTAGTGTGGAGAATATGATTTACATTTAGTCTATAGTATGGATACTTTTTTTTTTTTTTTTTTAAGAAGAATATCAATTTTATGGATACTGGTTTTTTTTTTTTTTTTTTTTTTTGTTTTATTTTAAGGAAAGATATCATGGAGACTAGTTGGTAAATGTATACTAGTCTCATCACACATGCTTCATGCATGCGATGAGGCTTTTTTTAATTTTATTTTAGTGGTTTAGCAAATCAAAAATTTGTGTTATATATATATATATATATATATATATATAATTTTTATTTTGAGAATCTAATTTATAAGAGGATAAAGCAATTTAAAAATCAACAGGAGAGTGATCTTATTTTTTAGACAATATTTTAGTGGGAGTTAGAATTGTATTTTTACCAGATTTTTCTTTAGTTTTGTCTCTACTTAAACATAGAAGTGTAGGGGCATTTTTGAACCAAAAAAATAAGGAATCCAAATAGGGAAAATCCCTTAAATAATAGTATAGAATATTAGCCTCATCACACGCGCAAAACTTAAACATAAGGGTGTAGGGGCATTTTTGAACCAAAAAAATGAGAAATCCAAATAAGGAAAGCCCCTTAAATAATAGTATAAAATATTAGCCTCATCACACGCGCTTCGCGCATGTGATGAGGCTTTTTTTTTTTTTGGTTAGTGGTACTATTATGTAGAAAAAAAAAAAACTGTGTTTTTTTATTTTATATTTATAATTTTTATTTTGAAAATCTAATTTATAATTGAATAAATCAATTTGAAAATTAATAAGAGAGTAATCTTATTTTTTAGATAATGTTTTAGTGGGAGTCATTTTGTAGAAGAAAAAAAAAATTGTGTCTTTTTATTTTATATATATATAATTTTTATTTTGAAAATCTAATTTATAATTGAATAAATCAATTTGAAAATTAATAAGAGAGTAATTTTATTTTTTAGGCAATGTTTTAGTGTGAATTAAAGTTGCATTTTTACCGGATTGTTCTTTAGTTTTGTCTCTACTTAAATATAGGGATGTAGGGGCATTTATGAACTAAAAAATGAGGAATTCAAATAAGGGAAACCCCTGTGTTTTTTTATTTTATATATTATTGTGGGAGCAATTTTTGCCTCAAGACCAAGTGTTGCACTTGTAATCTTTTTTGGCTTAGGGTCCCACATTGGAAAGATACCTTTCCTCTTTCTACCTTATAAGGCATGAGCCAATGGAGTTAGAGTACCAGGGATTAACTAGTGGTACTCTAACTCTATTGGCTCATGCCTTATAAGGTAAAAAGAGGAAATGTATCTTTCCAATGTGGAACTCTAAGCCAAAAAAGATTACAAGTGCAACACTTGGTCTTGAGGCAAAAATTGCTCCCACAATTATATATATATATAACTAGTGGTACTCTAACTCCATTGGCTCATGCCTTATAAGGTAGAAAGAGGAAAGATATCTTTCCAATGTGGGACTCTAAGCCAAAAAAGATTACAAGTGCAACACTTGGTCTTTAGGCAAAAATTGCTCCCACAATTATATATATACTAGCCTCATCACATGCGCTTCGCGCATGTGATGAGGCTTTTTTTAATTTTATTTTAGTGGTCTTATTTAGTATTTTGTAGCAAAATAAAAATTTTATTTTTATTATATATATATATATATATTTTTTTTTTTTTTTTTTTGAGAATCTAATTTATAAGTAGGTAAAGTAATTTGAAAATTAATAGGAAAATTTTAAAAAAATAAATAAATAACAGGAGAGTGACCCTATTTTTTACGTAATGTTTTAGTAGGAGTTAGAGTTATATTTTTACCAGATTATCCTTTAGTTTTGTCTGTACTTAAATATAGGAGTGTAGGAGTATTTTTGAACTAAAAAAATGAAGAATCCAATCAGGGAAAGCCCCTTAAATAATAGTATAAATATAAATATATAATTTTTATTTTGAAAATCCAGTTTATAATTGAATAAATCAATTTGAAAATTAATAAGAGAGTAATCCTATTTTTTAGGCAATGTTTTAGTGGGAGTTAAAGTTGCATCTTTACCGGATTGTCCTTTAGTTTTGTCTCTACTTAAACATAGGAATGTAGGGGCCATTTATAAACTAAAAAACGAATAATCTAAACAGAGGAAGATATCATGGAGACTAGTTGGTAAATGTGTATTAGCCTTATCACACGCGCTTCACGCGTGGGATGAGGCTTTTTTTTAATTTTATTTTAGTGGTCTAGCAAATCAAAAATTTGTGTTTCTTTTTATATATATATAATTTTTATTTTGAGAATCTAATTTATAAATGGATAAAGCAATTTAAATATCAACAGGAGAGTGATCCTATTTTTTAGGCAATGTTTTAGTGGGAGTTAGAATTGTATTTTTACCAGATTGTCCTTTAGTTTTGTTTTTACTTATACATAGAGGTGTAGGGATATTTTTGAACCAAAAAAATAAGGAATCCAAACAGGGAAAGCCCCTTAAATAATAGTATAGAATATAAGAAAAAGTTTAACATAATATGATTTTTTTTTTCACTTATTTTTTTTGTTTAAATATAAAATTTGATAATAATGGTAATTATAAAAATTCTAATGGAGTCCCTAAAAAAATTATAATGGAGAGTTTAATTATAAAATATAATTTAAATTCAATTAAAAGATATAGGATAAGCGTAAAGTGTAAAATCATGAGACCTCAAAGCCTTGTAACCTTACAATAGAACTATAGGCTATATAATTGATATTTATAATCAAGTTAAGACACTAATTAATTTTTTTATATAAGTAGAGTTTGAATATCAGATCTTTTATTTTACCTATTAAGTTAACTTAAACACACTTTTGGTCTTATATATTATAGATAAATTATAGATTTTTTTTTTTTTTTTGTGTTTTAATGATCAAAACACCACAATTTATAAGATTTGTGAAGTGAAGGGGATAGAAAAGACCGAAATTCAAGTTGATAAAATTTATTATCTACTTTCTTCTTCTTTTTTTCAATTTATGTGTCGGCTTGTTGCAAGTTGCCACCTAGCAAAAGTCCGGGCCCTCCACAAGTCCACATGCCGCTTTTCAGTAGCGCGCGCTTTTCCGCACGCAAACGGTTTTTTTAGTGGATCTATTATACTTCTTTGCAAATATAAATTTTTGTGAAACGAAGGGAATAGAAAAGACCAAAATTCAAGTCTTTTGGATGGAGTTTTTCATCCACATTTATATTTGCAAGCGGTAATTTTTTTTCCCCTAATTTTTTTGTTTATTTTATGAAAATATAATTATAAATTAAAGAGAATTATAAAGCTTTATAAATAAAATAGTAGATTACGTAAATAAGCTCATTTAAATGACGTAGTCTGTGGGATTATTATTTTTAAGTGCTTTAAAAAATCATAACGATTCCAAAAGGTGCATTTTAAAAGTGTTTTTTTTTTTTTTGTTTCTAAAAAAATGTGATTTTTTTTTTTAAATGTAGCTGAGCATCGATAAAATTTGTGAAAAGTGTTATCATTGTGAAAAATTATGGTTTTTGACTCCATGAGATGCAATTGGAAAATTCGTTGGTTTTTTTTTTCTTATTTTTTATGTACAATTTAAAAAAAAAAAATACAAAGCCAAATGTCAATCCTTTAAAGTTGCTAATTTCCCCCATAAAGGGCCAGATAGTGAGTTTGAAGTAATTTTTTTTTTCTTTTGTATAATTTGTTAAAACCATACTTTTTAAAGTTATATTTGTATTTTTTTATCAACTTTTAGCAAGTAAATAAATAAATTTTTATTAAAAAAAACTAATCTAAACACACGTTTAGTCAAATTCTAACTTATTTTCTCCTTATCAAAATAAGTTAGATCATCACTAAAAAGGGTAATATTAGATTTTTTTTAATCCAATAATTAAGAATATGTTTAGTAAAACTAAAAATAGATAAGCTATTATGTAAGATATCTTTTTACTTGATGGGTAATGTTTATGATGATTAAATAAAAGATTAATTCATACTTGCACCAAAAACTGATTGGTATTTTAGTTTAATGATAAAGAACACAATAATCATAAACAGACGTTATAGATTGAAATTCTATCTTAAAATACATATATATATATATATATATATATCTTTTTGCTAAAATAATTAAGTTAGCCTTAGGGAATAATCTTTGAAAGCTAGTACTAAGTAGTATCGTGTTCAAAAACTAAAAGAGGACATTTTCAAAATTCTTCTGCTTCATGTTTCAAAATGAACTTTTTTTTTAATTAAAATACCCCAAAAAAAAAAAAAAACCATAATAATAATGGCTCCCTTAATCCCTTCTCTTTTTTTTTTTTTTTTCTCTCCAAAAATTTTGTCAGTATTTTGACTACTCTGTTCCCCCATTGATGAGCATCATTTTTCTTCTTCTTCCCTTGCTTTCAAAGTACTAGGGTCAGTGTGGTACCCAAAGTTTGTGTGTAGCGCAGCTACAATTCATAATATAAGATAAGAATCTATGTCATTTTTTTTTGGTTGAAAGAATCTATGTCATAACTCATACATAACTTCAGCTAAAAAAGGTTATTGAAATATATGTATCCGTACGGATTGAGAGGAAGTGGAATCTTTGCTGTCTATCCAAAAATGAATGGATGAGAAGAACCTTCTGGAATTCATGACTCTTATTTTATTTAGATAATTACAATGTGCATAAAGCTAAACCTGCATCTGGTACAATTTTCTCCCATAAACCTTCAAATACGGAGGTGTTAATTTGGCTATAACGTCCTTCGCTTTTGGAATTTATGACATAATTGCACTATCTACAAGTAATTTTATAACCACAATTTTTATTATATACTTTTTTACAATTTTTCTATTTGATAGATTCTAACTAATAATGTATCACATTCACACTAACCCTTTTTTTTTCTCACTTACAGGCTTATGGTTATACCCAGTTACATCAAAATCATGACACAAAAGTGTGTAATCTTTTTTCTTTTTCTTTTCTTTTTTTTTTTTTTTTTTTTTTACTTTGCACCAAAATATTTATTTTTTTAATTTTTCTGGGATTTTGCACCATGCACATACACTGATGGAATAGATGAGAAATTGAATAGAGTAGTGGAATGGATTATTATATCAATGAGAATGTTCTGGAATTCATAACATAATTGCACCATACATATTACATACACACTAGTGTAATAGATGGGAAATTGATGAGAAAAGGTTCTGGAATTCTTGGAGAATTGAATTGTAGTCTAGTGCAATGAATGAGATATTGATGAGAATCTTCTGGAATTCTTTAACTTTTAGTTGCACCCACACTATTGGAGTAAAATTTGGTGAGAAGCTTCTGGATTTCCTTAACTTTTAATTGCAACCAAACACCAGTGGAGTAAAATTTGATGAGAAGCTTCTGGAATTCTTGGATAATTGTAACATTCACTTAATAAAATCCTTTGTATCTGTTTTAAAACATGTTAATTAATTAATTTGACCACATCTTTATTAATTTAAATAAATAAATAAAAATGATTATAATAATTTTTTATTGAAATATTGATGACATTAAAAAATAAGATCTACGAATTACAAATAGAATTTTAAAATTTTCATAGTGGAAATATTCTAAAAACTCTAGAGGATTTTATTTTTAATAAAATAAGTAAAAAAAATCACCCTCCTCAAAATATTTACTGCTCCTATAAACTTGGGGCTATTTTTTAATAATAATAATAATGATATATAACTTAGGTAAAAAGGTAAGAATTGAAAGTTGAAGATTAATTATTTGTTGATAAAGGGAGACGCCACCTCAACTATGGTTCACAGAATGTTTGAAATTGATTTGCCAAAGTCTCGTAAGAAAATAGTAAATTTCCATTATTTTGTACATATATTTTTTGGCAGAATATTTTAACATTTTAATATTAAAATATCATTTTAATAAATTATTAAATAATGAGTTAAGAAACTAAACGAGAACAATGTTGGATTTTCACGTTGTTAATGAATCTTAATTAGTGAGGAGCTACTATTGTACTAAAAAGAATCAATGTGGGATTCTTTTTGGAAATTAAAGCCCTCATGGTAAATTTAATTCATGAAAATAAAAAATTTCTTAAAGGTAGTTTTTCTAGGAATAATCTATTGAGGCCAATTTTTTTTTTTTTTTTTTACAAAAATAATGGAAGCCCTCACAGTAAGGGGAACCCAAATCAAAAGAATAGAAATCAAGAACGCTCCTAACAAAACCAATAAACACAAATTTCAGTTTATATTATAGTTGGGTAAAGAAAATGGAGAAAATATTATATCAATGCCTAATTCTTCAAATTTTCATTTTCAAACACAAGAAAATTTTGAATTAGAACCTAGAAGAAGTTGTAGACACCCCATTTTGTAACCAATGAGTCCACAACCTTGTGTTATAGTAATTTCAAAAATAATCTAGGAGCAAAAATGTTGTTTGAATGGTTTGATGAACAGGAATTTTAGTTTAAAGAATATGATGATTGAACCATTCAGTCAACAGATCAAGCTACATCAAGTTTTAAAGGTCATATGCATTCCAATGCATTAAGGCACAACCTTGTGTTATAGTAATTTCAAAAATAATCTAGGAGCAAAAATGTTGTTTGAATGGTTTGATGAACATGAATTTTAGTTTAAAGAATATGATGATTGAACCATTCAGTTAACAGATCAAGCTACATCAAGTTTTAAAGGTCATATGCATTCCAATGCATTAAGGCATACTCAAGTGATTATGGGTAGTTTATTTTGATTGGTCTTTATTAGATTAGTTAGAATTAATTCATGTAAGAATCCCATTGGTTTATTTTTAAAACAAGAATTTAATTAAAAGGGTAAATTGGAGATCAAAAAATTGGATCATTAAAATAAAATTTTGATCATAGTGGCTTTAAAGTAGCAAAGAAAACTCATGATAATCCTTAAACAAGTTAGAATATTAACCAAAACATTCCAAGGACGAAGTTGGAGCCAAAATGTGCCCAGGACAAAGGTGCCAATTAGCACCTTGTCACATAGACATGGATTCCAATCGGCACTTATAACTTGATTCTCACCAAATCTAAGTTTTATCGTGTCAAATTAGCTCAAAATATTCTAACACGTTTGGGGATAAAAACTAGTTCAAAACTACTACAGCAAATTAATGGAGTAAAAAAAAAAACTATTTTTTCATTTCCTCCTTATAAATAAAACTCTCATCTTGAAATTAAAGGATTATAAAAATTTCAACTTTCTGTAGCAATAAAGTTATTAGAAAATTGAGACTTTGAGCGTAGTAATGTGCGGCAAAAATTCCAAGAGAAAATGCTTTAAGGAGGGAAAATTATTAGGTACTCCCGGAGTACCATAAATGCATACTCCCTCCTCTCACATGAATGGTGGGTCCTACCATGAATTTAATTAGTGGGACCCACCATTCATGTGAGAGGAAGGAGCACGCATTTATGGTACTCCGGGAGTACACAATAATTTCCCGACATATTAGGTTGCTTATGCAACATTTACTCTTCCAAAGTCATTAAACACATTCATATGTACATATTCAACCTACTGAATACTTCAAAAAACCATGTCAAGCAATCGACAACACAACATACGAAATGATTGACAACATGAGATGATATTCATTGTTCATATAACATATTTGGACACAACTTAAACCAAAAGCTTAAGATTATGAGTTTGAATTCAAATAAATTGTATTAATTACTTACTCTTCTCATTATTATTCAATTTGGAACTTCACTCATATTTATATATCTAACAATCTCCTCTTCACATGTGAGTTATTGCCTCTTTGTGAGCTACAAACAACAACTAGTTACTACTAGCTCTCTCTCGCCTATGGGTTGTTTTTTTTCCACCAATGCGTCATCTATGAGACTTTTGTATGTCATCCATGAAAGCCATGAGTCAGCCCTGCATATTCATCCATGGACACCTGCCTGCACGTCCATGTCCATGGAAACCTTATGTCGAAATTTTGAGAAAGAAGAATTAATATTGTACAAACAATATCGTGTTAGTTTCAATTGTAAAACTACCACCATTGAAAGCAACCCATTTTAAAGCGTGAATGCACTAAGAATGTATCATTAACAATAAAACATTGAAATTTGACAATCAATAAATCTTTACCTATATGACATGCCTGTAATCACTTAAAACTACTGGATTATATAAGCCAAAAGCCCCTTACTAGAGCACCTTTAACCTCGAGGTCGTAGACCATGTCACTCATTCCCATCCTGTGTGCATTAGCCTTTTTCATTGTACAGTTCAATTCTAGCTTGACTTTCTCACTGATAACTATTTTCATGCATTCTTCTTTGTCTAACACACAATAAGCATCTTAAAAACACCCACATTCCAGCAAACAAGTTTGTGGCCATGTACCTTAAATCGACTATAACTATCCCAAAGATTAAAGAAGATAATATTAAAGAAAATCTACTGTTGAACACTTTATTACATATTTACAGAAAAACGACAATTATCCAATACAACTGAACATAAATCGCATTGTATATACAGATTTAACAACAACAAAGTCTTGCTCCAATCTTTTTGTTGCCAAATCCTTGTACTAATTCCAAACGATTGCTTGATTCATTATATACATATAGAACTGGTTCACAGCACCAGCAGATGATGACGTACCGCACTTGTAAGGTTCACTTTGTAAGATGATCAAAGCTATCCAGTGCTCATCAACATCATCCACGAGAAGGTATTTAGTATCACCAGGATACCCACTCCATGTAAGAAGAGATATCCCGGAGATATAAAATACAAAATGCATTATACACAGAAGTGAAGACTGTACTTGTTTCCACTCTGTAACGAAGTCTGGGGGTTGCTAAAATCTTGATCAGGATCTTAAATCTCACAATTCTACAAATCTAAAATGTCAATGATTCAAACATTAATTTGAGTCTTTTAAGAGGGATTATTAAAATTCCAAACCAGATTGAGGTTTCTTTTAGAGAAACCTTTATACTGGAACCAAAGTAAGGAACCCAATTTGGTAGTCTTTTTAAGACTATTTTTCTGGGGGGTGGGGTGGGAAAGTGGGGAAGAGTAACAACCCAAGTTCCAATGACAATAAGTTGTAAAAGTAGGCCATAGGCCTTTGATTGTAAAAGACCATGGGTCTTTGGTTTGTAACAGAAGTCTCTTTTTCTTTTGAGTTGAAAAAGAGTGAATCACTGTGAGAAGACTTAAGGGAATGTTTGCAAATGTAAGTGGGAAAAGGAAGATGACCCATTTTCAGCAAAATTCCCAAAACTTTGGCTGAATGTTGCTCACATGAGGGATTTTACATGCGGGATTTCTGAGAATATTAATAATTCTTTGATTTTTAGCTTTGTTTTTAAAGAATATTAAACTTTCTTTTGAACTTTATAAGAAAGACTAATATCCTTTTTAATTTAGCTGTCTTCAAAGAGTATTAAAAATTCTTCTACTCTTTCCAGGAAAGACTTTTTTTTTTTTTTTTTTTTCATAAGTACTTCCCAAGAAAGCCATAATTTTTTTTTAACCTTGTCTTATAAGTAATATTAAGAATTAATTATCTATCTAAATCATTGACATTCTTTAATTGTAAAATTTTAAGATCTTCAATCAGATCCTATGATCTGATCCGAAGACCCTCCCAAAGATCCTAGATATGATCCTGATTTTAACAACCCTGGTGAAACCTTTGGATTGACGATCTCTTCAAGGCACAAGAAATCTTGATACTCTAGCTCAAACTGTTGCATAATAACAATGCAAGGTTAGTTTTCAGAAGACCAATTTATCTGAAGATCATAAACACAAAGAAACCACATCAAATAAATCAAAAAGTACCCACAAATGAGTATACCGAGTCTTGAGCTGCAAATTATCACAACTTGAAATTTGTTGGAAAAACTTGCAAGATCAATAAATAAAAGATATCTTGAGAGTTTTCACTTACCTCTGCGATGGCATCTGAGCTATGGCATGACCCATTGTCCTTAACAGAGACCATGTTTTCCTGGGTTTCATCATCAAAAGCAAGATTATTTTGACTGCTGTACTTGTAACAAAAGCAGTCATCTGGATTATAAGGAGTCAAACCCCAGGACTTGGAGATAATGGGAGCTGACTCATTCGTGCCAGATTGGTGATGCACCCCCCAATGACCGCTGTTTAAGTCATTGGTGAAAGGGTAAGAGGTGCAAGAAGAACCGAAATCTGCTTGCATATGCGAGTGTAATAGGGATAACATGTTGCAACCTAGTGGCTGTGGTGTGACAGGGAACGTATTCAAGCCGGCCTCCACCTGCAAATCACCCTGATGTTAGAAACATAAACGAATAAGATAGGTACTTAACTAGATAATTACCCTTGGAAGAGAGATGCAATTGTTTTATGCTTGAATTTAATTCCTTTCTCACCTCATCAGATGTTATTTCTGTCACTTCTTTTGAAACATTAGTGTTATAGCCATTGTACTCAACAGGTGGTATAGTGCTAGATGTTATTGAATCAGAATTTTCTGCAGGACAACATCTAGGATAATTGTCTGCTTCACTGCCTAATTCTGGAGACACTGAAGCTGGTACTAGCATAGACTGTGCTTCTTCAAGAGAAGCTTTAACAGAGGTAGTAAATGAAACAGCAGGTGTAACGGAGGTTAAAGTTGATGGGGAGGAAAAGTTGCAATCTAATGGCTCTGGTGGATGGGGATAGAATATTTTGAGCGCTTCCTCCATTTCCAGCTCACTCTGATAGAAGAAACATGAATAACCAAGATAAGTGTATAATTAGTTATCTGCGCTTCCAATTCCCACAATTTTATAATAATAACAACTGTTCTAACCCTTGTAGCTCAACTAGTTGGCATCTCCTAGTGTTCAAATACCCCCTCCCCAATTGTAGCTATCAAATTATTATTTAAAAAAAAAAAAAAAAAAAAAAACTGTTTAAAGCTGAAAGTAAAATCTTTTCTCACTTCTGTAGCTTCTACTTCCGCCACTTGATTTTCCACAGTGTACGCATTATAACCATTGTTACATGCAAGGGGTGCAACAATGTAAAATCTTGATCTGCCATTAGTAGGATGCTTTTCAGCTTGCTCCAGCATTGCTTGAGATGCTGGAGCCAATGTTGGTTCAGACTGTGTTTCTTCATAAGAAGATTTATTACCAATAAAAGTTGAAACATCAGGAGTGATGGGGGGTAAACTTGATGGAGAGTCATCTGGAGGCATGAAACAGAACTTATTCAAATTTTCCTCCACATTGAAATCAACCTGATAGAAGAAATATGAGTGCACAAGATAAGTACTTAATTAATTTACCATACTTTCAATTCCACCCCCCAACCCCCCCCCCCAAAAAAAAACAAAAAAACAAAAACCATAGATAGTGTTTAATGCTGAAACTAAGTCCTATCACCTCAGAATTGAAGTCGTCACTTTTAAATTGAACAGGTGCGGTAGCATCAAACATCATTTCATCAGCATTAAAATCAAAGGATGGAGAGAACATATTCCAATATTTCTCCACATTGCAATCATCCTGATAGAAGAAACATGAGTGCACAAGATAAGTACTTGATTAATTTAATTCACTATACTTCTAAATTCGAAAAAAAAAAAAAAAAAAAAATGAAGGAAGAAGAAGTGTCTGATGCTGAAACTAGGTCCTCTCACCTCAGAAGATGTCATTTCTGCCTTCTGTTTTTCTGCAACATAAGCATTTTGGTAGTTGTAGTTGTCATTTTTAAATTGATCAGGTTCTGTAGCATCAGACATCATTTCGTCCACATTAAAACCATCCTGATAGAAGAAACATTAGTGTACAAGATAAGTACTCGATTAATTTAATTTACTATACTTCTCAATTCGCAAAAAAGAAGAAGAAGTGTCTAATGCTGAAACTAGGTCCTATCACCTCAGAAGATGTCATTTCTGCCTCCTGTTTTTCTGCAACATAAGCATTATGGTAGTTGTAGTTGTCAGTTTTACATTGAACAGGTGCTGTAGCATCAGACAACATGTCATCAGAAATTTTAACACAACAAGATTGATTACTTGTTTGATGAGTTTCAGCTTGCACTTCCAATGCTGGAGATACAGGAGCCAGCGATGACTTAGACTTTGTTTCTTCAATACAAAATGTGGTATCAAGTGAAACAGCAGGTACACCTTTGGTATTCTTTTCTTGATCAACAAATAAACGAATAAGGACCAACGCCTTCTGCATAATGTTAAGCACCCAAATGAATCAAACATCATTGCCTAATATAAACTACAAATTGAATTACCACAAAATGCAAATAACAGTATGTAAATATGTATCAGAAATGTAATAACTAACAACAATGAAATAGAGGAGGTTGTCCTACAAAGCCATTTGATGTATAATATTTATCAGTTTAAGGAAGCACCATTAGTAAAGAAAACTCACAATGAAGGCATCTACATAAATTTTGTTATGAGTAAAGGGAGAAAATAGTTTAAAATTTTCTTCATTGATTCTAGAATCCTACAGTGATTAAAAAAGTTGTTGTAATTTGAGGCTGGTGGAAGCACTTTCACACGAACAATTAAAAAAATATCTATATACAATAACAAATTTAAATGGTTTGGTCAACTCCATGCCCACAGGCCACATCCTCAAGCAACAACGCCAATCAATATCAGCAATATGGATTAGAACCACATTCAACGAAACCTCGCAAATTGATTAGCACACTTTCACAAGCATCAAACACAAACACAGATGTCACAAACTCCAATTACACCCAATACAAACTCTTAATTCCAACTAACAAACTCATAAACAAGATACTCACAATCTCAAAACCTTAATACACCCAATGTTGCTCTTACATTAACAAGACAAACAAATTTTCAATTCATAGATGTATCTTTCAACTAAAAAGAAACCATCCAACTAGTTTTCAAAAAAAGAGAGAAAAAAACCCACTCCATGTTCTGCTAACCGCCTCCTCTCCTCAATGAGGGTCCTAGCTACACTGTCTATATATAAGATTTCAGTATCTATCCCTTGATGGATTAAGAAATATCAAATTACTTATTAAATAAAAAATGGATTTTCATTCCACCGAGAAAATTCAAACCTAGTCAAAATAGGAATTTGAGACAACGGTTAACAAGAATAATGAATTATACCAATTCCTAAGTAAAATGAGACAAATCCTACATTAGTACAAAGAGAAGTCAGGAGACACGATAGTCCTATATATAGAGTAGTAATGTAACTTTTGGGTTGTGTGTGAAGATTCTAAAGAGATGTAACAAGATACAATAATCCTATAAATAAAGTGGTCATATTACTTTTGTGTTGTGTGTGAGAATCATAACATAATGCTTTGCCAGTGCATTAATGGTGAGAACAGCTTTACTGTATTAAGGATTTGGGTAGTTTATGTTTATGGTTGTGGATGTAATTCATATTATTAATAATAGATTTTGGTTGGCATTGTCTACCAAAATAAATTTATAAATTATATATATTGTATGGTCCTTGCTATTTTATTATCTTGTGCGTTGTTCACAACAAATTTGAATTAAAAGAATCTTCCAAAACAAATTTAAGATAAAAACAAAAACCAAAATTGATGCAGATTGTTTGGTAACACATTATTGTACTTTTTTAAAGTACAATTTAAACTTTAATTTTTTCTAGGTATAGCTTTTTCAAAAGATCCAATTTCAAAAAGCTTAAAAATTAGCTGTACCAAACGGAGCACTTAGTCATCTTTCTTTTAGCCAAGCACGCAAAGTGTGCATTTAGTCTTTAATGTTAATAGTGCCTTTGATACTATGTTAAATAAATTGCAGATGAGTGCAGAAGCGAAAGCATAAAAGGGAACACAAGAGAATTATGTGGTTCAACCACCACAGAGGAAACCCTTAAAGGCTCAGAAAACTGACTCAGGGTTTAGAGGAATTGGCCCTTAGATTTATTCCAATCAGCAGAAGTTTGGCAAGTTATCAAAGTTACACAACTATCTTTGTATTCTGAAGTTATAAGAGAATCATATAAACCAACAACCTAACCTTTTCAAGTAAGGATAACTCGATTTATTCACCAATTAAACATATCAAGAGATCATTATTCAGCAAGAATGTTAATCCTCACTAAAAATTAACAAAATTTAACAGCTTCCACAATCTTTGCTGATTGAATCAATCCTCTTTTAATGAAGGTAAAAATGATTTTGGAGGCAAAACAATCTTTATTCAACAGAACAAATAAATGAAAAAATCACTGGAGCAATCAAGAAAAAATCTCAGGCTAATTTCACATCAATAAACAAACTAAATAGCAAAAGCCAACCTGACCGGGGTGTTTTCCATCAAACTCCTTCTGGGTGGTTCGGTACTCATACATTTTCCACTCAGTCCTCTCTCCGTTAGGGGAGCGCCCTATATGGTAGCCCAGTGACTTTTTCATTGCAATTACTTTCCCTCCAGACTTGATTTTCCGATCAGTACCAGTTGATTTATAGTACCCTTTCTCGGTTGACCTGTTCATCGAATTCCCATTCTTATGCTTCAGGCTCTGTGGAGTGATGAAGTACCATACTTTGTCCTTTGTAGGTATCCTAGCAAAACCTACAATCCAAGAAACCAGACTAAGCACAAAATTTTGACACCCAAAAAATGAAAAAAAAAAAAAAAAAAAATCAAATGAGCACCTATTTAATGCGGGCATATTATGCAAATATTATGCTACTAGTAAGTAAACTACTAACAAAATATAAGTTACAAAGACCAAGAAGTCACATAATGAAGAAGATTTAACAAAAAAAATTACAAAGAGTGATTCAGAATTATGTTATCAAAGTCAGCAAAAAGGGAAAAAAAAATACTACTAAATTCAACATAACAAATTAATATGGTAGTTCAACATAACTTCATTCTCTGAATTCGAAATAAAAAAAATGAAAGTACTAATTTAAATTCAATCAACTACTTTTCTTTTTTTTGGTTAAGGTAATGTTTTAAAGAAGAAAAACAACTATACAAGAGCAGAGGAACATATCCCCAAGAATTCATCAGTCCTTATACAAAAGAAACTGCAAACTAGATACAACATGAAACCAGACAACACCAAGACCAAGAAAACAAGACACACACACACACACACACACACACACAAAGGTTAGAACTTAGGAATCGTATAAAATCTATAACAAACTAAAGTAACAAACTTGTCCAGCAAAAATCTATAACAAGCAACAATCTGTAACAATTAACAAACTTATAATACAAGAAAAAAAAAAAGAAAAAAAGTTCCTACCTTTAACAACAAAAGCAATAAATTTTCCAAGAATATGAAGGTGCGTGTGTGATAACAAGAATTAAGAAAATTACTTGGCAAATCCCAGGGCTCATATTTATAAAAATCAATTTCGGGTATACGCCAAGTATTTTTATTATCTTTCCCAGTTATCTTCAGCTTCAGGTATTCATCAATGAGCTCATTGTCTGTGGGACTAAATCTGTACCCAGGTAGTGAGTACAAATCTGGGTCATCCATAATTCACACACTCTCTCTCTCCCCCCCTCTCTATCTCTCTCTCTCTCTCTCTCTCTCACTCACTCAAGCTTTACTGAGAACCTAGCTAAGAAAAGAAATGAGGGCAGTTGGTCTTGGTCTTCCTGTCTTTATACCTGAAGCTGTAAAGCTATTCCCATCCAAACTAACTATACAATTAACCAAGTGGGTCCTGTTAACAGTGTCTTAAGGAGAATTTAAAAATGATTTTATCGTCTCCTTTCTTTTTTCTAAATTCAAAAAAAAATTAGGACTAAGAATATTTTTCCCACAACTCTACGCGCCATAACCTTTCCCTTTGAAATTGACTTTTAAGATCTCATGATATATAGATAATTGTAACTCACTTTTTAATAATACTATTTTAACTAAAGTGTTTATATTACGTATTTTATTTTTGAAAAATATTACGTTCACAAATAAATAAAGATGTTTAGTAATGAGTACTTTGTTCTGACGACTTAAATCTCAAGTTTTAACTCCTACCTTTATAAGAACTTTGTACCAATTTTTTTTTTTTTTTGAGAGTGATAAGAACTTTGTACTTGTAAAAAAGAATTGACTTAGTGGTTTTTACAACTCATAATATATAGTGAGATATTTGAATAAATCTAGACACTCATTTGTAAAAATAAAAAAATAAATTAAGTTAACTATAACTCCCTTTTTAATAAGTTTATTTTAACAAATGTGTTTATAATACGTATTATATTCTATTTTTTGAGAAATATTACATTCACCAAAAAAAAAAAAAGATGTTTACTAGTGAGCACTCTATCTTGGAAACTTAAATTTTGGCTTTTTTTTTTCATCTCATAAAAACTTTGTACTTATAGAGTAACTATTAGTCCAAAATTACCCTGTAATGTGAGATTTATTCTTACTGTTATTGACTATCACTATACAAAGGACACGTGTCTTTGTTATAATGGAATAACAAGACGTCAGCACCATATGTGTTACAACCTGCCAGTACCGCGCGCTTTTTCGTATTTGTATTTGTCTCTCTTGTTTCGTCGTTTTGGTACTATTTAAAAAAAAAATTGAAATTAAACTAATATAGACCGTAGGTATAACTTTTTCATTAATCATTAGTATCAAAAACATAATCTTATTATTTTCATGAGTGCATAATATTCAATTAAATATGATTTTGTTATTGTACAAAAGTACGATTCTAATCAAGAAGGCAATTACAATAGCCAAATCCTATATTAAACAAGCCTCCAATAGCATGAGTGCACAAATTAGCTAACACAATGTCTTATACGATATCATGTGAGTTTTAAGTTCTAACTATCATTGGAGGGGTTTTTGTCAGCACCTAATTGATTTTCCTTTTGATGAGTGTTTGATCCTTTATTTATTTTTTTATTTTTTGTGTGCTGGTCTTCCAAGCTCTTGAGTGAATGTGAATCAAGTAGTCCATTGAGATCATGAGCACCATCGTTAATCCAAACTTACTTTAACCAGATAAAATTTGATTTTTTTTTTTTTTTGAAATAGTTTCAACCTATGACGTTTGCTCTTAATAATAACTCTTTATCATCAAACTAAGATACTAATCATTTTTTGGTATAGGAGGGGATGAAACCTTAGATTTCTTATTCAATCATAAGAGATTTTATTAGTTGAGTTAACTGAAACTTGCAAATTTGACTTATTTTTACTTGACCAAAATATGTTGTACTAAATTGACACTAAAAATGGAGAAAAAAATTGAAAAGATAACTCTCTCTCTCTCTCTCTCTCTCTCTCTATATATATATATATATATATATATAATACATCCAATAATAACTAAAAATATGTTCAATAAAATAGATTGGCTATCCTATAAAAATAACTTATTGCTAAAATAATTAAAACACCCTTCGGGATAATCTTTGACCATTGATGAAAGTTAGTACAATAAAGATTTTCATATCATTTTCAAGAACTAGTAGGTTATTTGTTTTGCTTGAATAATGTTATAAACACAAACTATTTTATAATATTTTTTTGTGAAAATTAAAACTAGTAAGAATTTGCTATATCAATAGTTTGTAAAAATGTTGTAAAATAGTTTGTGATATAACATTACTTATTTTGCTTTAGTTTGCTGTGTAATTTTCATAATTTAAGGATATTTATTGGTCTAATTAATGTTTTAAGACTTGATTGGATTGAGAGGAGAATAAGGGGAAGTGAAGGGGAGTAAATTTTGAGTCAAATATACTCTATTCTATTCTACTCTCACTTCCTCTCCCTCAATCTAAATAGACCATAAATGTATATTTGAAACCATAATTAGTAATTCCCTTGATCCATTCTCTAGTTGAATATTTTGTTTCAGCAAAAAAAAGAAAAAAGAAAAAGAAAAAAAAAAAGAGTTGGATAGTTTGTCAGCACTGCTACTCCGTTCCCCTCATTGGTGAACATCATAGTGTGAACCCAACAAAGTGGTGCATGTAGGGTTTGAGTAGATGTAGAATCTTTTGTACTAACTAGAACACGTAATAATAAAAGAATCTAGTCATAAATTATTCAATACAGGTACGAGAGAATATATATAAATATATATATATATATAAGTGGGACCCATGCTGTCTATCTTAAGGTGCAAGGAAGGAGTTCAACCATGTGGAATGGAATTGGATGAACTATTTGATGAGAAGTGAGAACATTCTGGAATTCTTTTAATAATAAATTGCATCATATTATAGACCAGTGGGAATGAGAAATTGATAAGAAGACTTTGAATAATTGGAGCTAGTGAAATCGAGTTATGAGATATTGATGATGAGAACTTTTTGGAATTCATGACATGATTGAACTTTGTAGTGGATGACATGAGATTATCAATGAGAATGTTCTGGAATTCCAAATTCTTTTTTTTTTCCTCAAAAAGTTCTTAACTTAATTGCATTTTACACTAAAAGTATAATATATAGATGGGAATTTTTAGTTTATAAAATCTCTTTGGTTCTTTTTTATAAGGATAAACTGCAAATTACACTCTTAAATTTTGGGAGTCTTTAAATTTTATACTATGACGTTTCAAAATTTGAATTTTTACTCTCTGAAATTTGGGGGTGTTTGGATTTTACACTCTAAAATTTTTAGAATTAGAATCTTACCTCCTAAAATTTAGAGATATTTTGATTTTACTACATAAAGTTTGGGGCTGTGGATTTTACACCCTAAAGTTTTAGAATTTGAGATGTAAAATTCAAACACTTCTAAATTTTAGAGGGTAAAATTCAAATTCTAAAATGTTAAGATGTGAAATCTAAATATCCCCAAACGTTACGGTGTAAATTTCAAATTCTGAAACCTTAAGATGTAAAATTCAAATACTCTCAAACTTTAGATATGTAATTTGCAATTTACCTTTTGTCGATGCTCGTTTTGGAAAAGTCCAATAGCGGGAAGAAATCCAACAATATGAGCAGAAAAGAGTTAGTAAATTGAGAGAAAAACCATTAAACCTAAATGACAGAAATAATGGATTATAGACCCATAAAATGAGAAATGGGCCTCAAAGGAAGCAAGTGGGCTTAAAGGAGCCCAGAGAAAGAAGTAGTAAACTTATGGGCAGTATGAAATTAAGAATGGGCCGAGGAAGGCCCAAAGTGATGAAGTAAGTGAGTAAGAGGTTGATGGAAAGCCTATGAACCCCAAAGGCAAAGGATATGGTAATTGGGTCGGGGAAGCCCAAAAGAGATAGCAAAAACCCATGGAAATGCAGAATTGGAATGGGTCGAGGATGTCCAAGGAAAGAAAATAGTCCAAGGATGCTCAAGGAAGAAGAAATGGGTCAAGGAAGCCAGTAAGCAATGAAATGGGTCAAGGAAGCCCAAGTAGCATGAATGCAAACCGAATGACAATGCTGGGTCGCTATAATCAAGTGAAAGAAACGCATATAGCAGGCCTAAAAGAGGTCCAACAAGCACGGGTCAAATAACACCACAGTAGGAATAACAGAGTGACATGACAAGAATAATAGCAAGTTTACAGAAGAAACAAAGAAGCAAGCTAACAAGAGAAAAGTCCACAATTAAGAAAGGCCCAGCCTTTGAAGGAAGAAAGGCACAAAGAATAAAGGCTTAGAAACCCGTTCACTCCACAAGAGGTCAAAAGTGGGTAGCAGAACGCACAAACAAGCCTCCAAGCCATGGCAAACACATGAGCAGTAGATAAACTTTGGACATACACGGAGGTGGAGCATGCACAAGGCTCAGGCACCACTAACTTGTACCCAGCCAATACAAGAGTGGTGGGTCATAGGTCAAAGGTAAGAGAGGGTATGGTCTGACGGTGGTGAGAAGGGGGAGCCTATTCTAAGGTGCCCACTTAAACTCTTTTAGGAGAAATGTCCTACTGGGATGACATACCACCCAAAAGAGGGAATGATGAGTTAGAACCACTAGGTACATGCTGTGAGAGATAGTAAGGGAGAATACCTACACTATTGCTGATAGGAATGCCACGGTGAATAAGCAAACAAAATAGATTTCTTTGTCTGGTAATGGGGAGTGACGCAACCAGCACAAGTAAATGGTGGTGGCTGGGCAGCTGACAAACCAGTGGGTGGTCTGGAAGGACACTCACATCCAGACAAAAGTGGTTAAAGGGTAAAATGGTAAAAAACTAGTCGCGACAAGCAGTATATAAGGAGCCTCTGTCGTGCACAATGGATTATCAACACAGCATCTATCATAACAAGAGATTCACAACATTCCAACGACAACAATCACCACTATAACACACGAGTAAGAGCTAGAACGAAAAGAGTGGAAAAGCAGAGCAATAAAACGGAGAAAAAAAAAAAAAGCGAAAGTTAGGAAGAAAAACAAAGAGATAATAGAATGGTAGGCATGCACCAACAGGCTAGTCCCTTCTTTCCCTCTAAAAGCCTACCCTCCCTTAAGGATTAAGGATTTTTTGGGCATAAGCCATTTAGGTCCGTTCTCTTAAAGTGGGTAATTTTTACGATAGGATCTTCCTGAGAGGTTATTCACATTGAGAAGCAGTATATAAGGAGCCTCCGTCGTGCATAGTGGATTATCAACACAGCATCTATCATAACAAGAGATTCACAACATTACAACAACAACAATCACCACTATAACACACGAGTAAGAGCTAGAATGAAAAGAGTGGAAAAGCAGAGCAATAAAACGGAGAAAAAAAAAAGCGAAAGTTAGGAAGAAAAACAAAGAGATAATAGAATGGTAGGCATGCACCAACAGGCTAGTCCCTTCTTTCCCTCTAAAAGCCTATCCTCCCTTAAGGATTAAGGATTTTTTGGGCATAAGCCATTTAGGCCCGTTCTCTTAAAGTGGGTAATTTTTACGATAGGATCTTCCTGAGAGGTTATTCACATTGAGAAGCAGTATATAAGGAGCCTCCGTCGTGCATAGTGGATTATCAACACAGCATCTATCATAACAAGAGATTCACAACATTACAACAACAACAATCACCACTATAACACACGAGTAAGAGCTAGAATGAAAAGAGTGGAAAAGCAGAGCAATAAAACGGAGAAAAAAAAAAGCGAAAGTTAGGAAGAAAAACAAAGAGATAATAGAATGGTAGGCATGCACCAATAGGCTAGTCCCTTCTTTCCCTCTAAAAGCCTACCCTCCCTTAAGGATTAAGGATTTTTTGGGCATAAGCCATTTAGGCCCGTTCTCTTAAAGTGGGTAATTTTTACAATAGGATCTTCCTGAGAGGTTATTCACATTGAGAAACAGTATATAAGGAGCCTCTGTCGTGCACAGTGGATTATCAACACAGCATCTATCATAACAAGAGATTCACAACATTACAACGACAACAATCACCATTATAACACACGAGTAAGAGTTAGAACGAAAAGAGTGGAAAAGTAGAGCAATAAAATGGAGAAAAAAAAAAGCGAAAGTTAGGAAGAAAAACAAAGAGATAATAGAATGGTAGGCATGCACCAATAGGCTAGTCCCTTCTTTCCCTCTAAAAGCCTACCCTCCCTTAAGGATTAAGGATTTTTTGGGCATAAGCCATTTAGGCTCGTTCTCTTAAAGTGGGTAATTTTTACGATAGGATCTTCCTGAGAGGTTATTCACATTGAGGGAGTAGTTCCCTCCTTGGTCTTAGTTCTATAATGCAACTGAGCACGGCATATTAATCATTCCTTCTTTGCTTTTATTGACTAAGTACTAGTGTTATTTCTTTTTGGCTTTTGCCATTTCATTTATAATGTGTTTCTTGGTGTTGTGCCGTTCTTTTCATTATTTTGACTGAGAATCCTTTGCTTATCTTGTCTAATCGCAAGTATATTTTTTTTATTGTTGTTATATTATATTTTTTTGCCATAATTCTTCTGTACCAGTTTCACCTGCCATGGGTATGTGACCAAAGTTTCAACAAAGGGATTTTAGTTTGCGCACAAACCGGTTTGGGGTGAGTTGCAATTGAATCGGTCATGACTTTCCTACCCAGAACCTTTGGGCCGTAATATGGCAAGAGACAAGAGACAGCCCAGCCCACAATCTTAAAAAGGCCCACCACACCTTCTTTATAATTTGATAATTGTAATTGAAGGTAAAAGATTTGACTCTGAATATCTTCATAAAAAATAACAAGAAGCATTAAGTTATAAATCGATTAAATAACAAAACTATTAAGAGTTAAAAGTTAAATCCTGCTATAAAAAAAAGAAGAAAAAGACAATTGTCACGCCCCGAACCCAAGTAAGAGCTAGGCACGTGACAACAACCACATACTTATAAAGTTTACACCCTACAAGTGCGTAAGGCTTTCTTAACAATTAAAGAATTATCCTCAAGAAAATTTCATCATTAAATTTAAAAATATCCTCAAATAAGCAATTTTCAAAAGATCTCCAAAAATAATCTTCCAACATCAAATAAAAATAAACTAAATCCTTAAGTCTAAAGGATTACACAAATGGTAATCCTAAAACATAAAAGTTCAAATCTTATTCCATTGATTTCCTAAACTTCACTCATGCGCACATCCCAGCGGAAGCCCAAACATATGCTACTCTTCCTGATCAGAATCTGAAAGGAGAAAGAGGGGGGGGGGGGTGTGAGTTGACAACTCAATAAGTAACCAAATCCAAATAAGTTCTATCCAACAATAGATCTGTAAAGTAATAAGATGTAATATGAATCTTCAAAAGTTATAATATGCTATGAGTTTTCAAAATAGCTAAAGAAGCTTCATGATCTTAAAATAATGCTTTACAAATAGATCACATACTTTAATCTTACAATTATATCATAGGTGGTTTAAAAAGTAGTCAGTTTTCCGTATATCAAAAGCTATAACTTACAATAGGTTTCAAAAATAGATAAGCAGTTCTAATGACTCAATATAATTAAATATTCAAACATAATTCATATTATTAACAATCTTATGACTATGGTCACGCTATATCCCCGTGACTGGGCATCAAAGTACCAATGAACCAACCCCATTGGTTTGGGTATCAGAGTACCAATGAACGACCCCCATTGGTTGGGTATCAGAGTACCAATAAATAACCCCCATTGGTTTGGGTATCAGAATTAATTCATAGTCAATTTGTTCAAAAATCATATGAAATCATAATTTCTAACAAAAATATATCTTATTCAAGTACACATATATTCATATATAATCATATATTCAGTATTCAATATATTTGGGATATTTCTATATTCATTACTTTAAATCAATATAGCTAAAGAAACAATTAAATAAAATAAATCTTGTACTCAATGCTCATATTTATTTGTGAAATTTCTCTATTCTTTACTGTAAATCAATGTAGCTGAACAATTAAATAGAATAGTAACTGTAAGGACCAGATTTGGCTTGGATCCAAAACGGGAATGGATCCAGGCCCACGTAGCCCAAACAATGAATTTATAGAGTGCAGGAAAGGAAACTAGTCTGATCTTGGGCCAAGATATTGGATTTTAGTGTAAAAAGATTAAAGATACGAGCAAGGAATGTAGCAATAGGTCTCTTTGGACATGCCCTAGAGATCTGATTTTTCTTTTCTCTCTCTGTTCCAAATTTTTCTTCCTTTCATTTTCCTTTCTCCTTTTTCTTTGGCGCCTTATATACCATGGCTTTTTTGCCTTTTTTATCATCCACGTGTGGACCTGGCATGCAACGTCCTTTTTTGTCATTCCCCTTGCCCTCTCTTGAATCTTCCATTCTTAGCTGGAAAGCTGTTCCTTCACTGTTCAGGTATCACCTCCACATTAATGCGGCCAGAAGGTTAGCTAGGAGACATTTAATGCGGAGGTGACAGCACCTTTAGATATTTGTCATTTCCTACCATTACTTTTTGTTTGATATTTCCCCCTTTGCTCTGTTATAAGATTTGTCCCAGGCGTTGTTCTGAGTGATTAACGAGTTCACCAGATACCTCGGACAAAAGTACCGAGATGACCATCGTCCTCGGACACGGCCCAACTCCTTACAAGCATGCTCCATCTCTCCTCGGATGGTAATTTTGTCCATTCCTCGGCTGGATGTCCTCGGATATTCGTTTGCCCTTACACGGGATATTGGGCCGGGCCCTTCCTTGCTCCATTTGTATGAATGGGGATAATATTGGGTTTGGCTTCCTCACACACAGTTTGACCACAGGGCAAGATTGGCCCACACAGTAACAATTGTAAACAAATTTCAGTAGTTAAAATATAGTAGTATAAGCAATGATAAAACCAATTAGGACAAGGTTACTTACCTCCAAAAGTTATTCTAAAAGAACTTTTCCTTAACAATTCCTCTAAAATCTCTAGATATCACCTAGAACAATTTTCAAATATTTTTTTTCTCAATAATCAAATAATTTAAGAAAGATGGATAACGACACCAACTAGAAGAGAGACTACTAAAAAAATATCAAATTTCTATCAATGTATCTGACACCGAATTCCACCTAATCCTAATGTTTTTCTTTATATATATATTATTATTATATTTTTTTTGACTGGTCAACCCTCAGTGACTTCCTATTCACCCCTTCCAAAACCAATAAACAAAAATATAATAAATAGAAGAAGTTGAAGGCTTCTGCATCTACTTTCCTATTCACCTACGTACAGTACAACTTTTTAAGGCAAAAGCTGTGCAGAACTGGACCACCATGATCATGCCTAAATTTTCTGCAGATCCATCTATACTTAACGCAAAAGTGGCCTAAGGAAAAAAAGAAAATCTATTATCGAAACAGTACAGACATCACAAATATAATTTAATCCCTTCTTCTGTTCCAATTGTAAAATTAATTAGATATTTAAATAGTTTCACTTCTAGCCAAAATACCCACATAGAAAAATACTCTAATTCTAAATAAAACTTAGATTTGACAAGAAAGAAATTCTTAAGCTCTTACCTTTATTGTGCAGTCAAATCTTCTCTACTTTAGTATTTTGGATAGTCTCCTTTCTCAAAACATCTGTCAGTATACGCTGACTTAAAATTAGACTATATAAACTAGGGTTTCAACCTTATTTTCAAAAAAACCCTTAGTAATATTAATTATAAAAATTGACCCCATAAACGACATTACTTAAATACCCCTCCTTTTCTTTTATTTATTTATTAATTATTATTATTTATTTTTGGGGTATTACAACAATATTTTGTCTAAAATATACTATAAATTGGGAATTTGGGATGGACCCGCTTGACTTGACTTAAAAAAGAAAAAGAAAGAAGAAAAGGATTGGGTAAAGTATCTGTTTTTGGATTTTTGCATGTAATAACAAAACGCGTTGAATGCACAAATGAACTCAACGATTGGCCGATTGGGAGAGGGGTCCCATTGGGACTTGGGACCACTAAAAGTTCAAAACTTTGGTATGAAGTTAGTTGACCATCCAATTAGCCACAACTTTTTTATAGAAGTACAATCATTTTCGTATCAAAAAAAAAAAAAAAAATACAATCATTTTGATGTTTTTTCCTACTCATCACTTTGCACAATATGGCTTTATTTGGATGAGCTTTGGAATTTGTGTATTATTTTGTTTTGAAAATAAATTTTGTGAAGCAATGAATAATTGTGTGGATATTAATCATAGGATTGAGGGGGTTTGATGAAAATAATGTTGTATGATCATAGTGTATGATAATTTTAGAAGATTGGTATAGGACTGACCATGTTTTATGGTGGCAGTGTTGGGTTGTTAAGAAGTAATATATTTATTAAATGTTTAGCAGAAGTAAAAATATTAAGATAGATAAATGAAATTTCCTTAAAAGTGGCCTTTATTGATTAAAAAAAATTATCATGTTCATAAAAGGGTGATTAATGTACTAATGAGGAAAATATTGAATTAATTCAAACTAAGAGACCCAAAAAAGGTAGATAGGATATACTAATAGAGAGCCTAATTCTTTAACTTGAATCCATGACAAGTTAATGTGGACGAAGGGCGCTTTCAATCACATTAGGCTCGACCTCTAGAATAATAAAAGGTAGAAAAATACCAAAAATAATATTAGTAAAATGGACATAATAATTAAAGAAGTATCATGAAGTATGAATTCAAAGAAAATTTAAAGGTAGGAAAACATGTGACTGCCTCTAACTAGTGTCTATTGAAGATCTATAACTAAACCCAAATTTTAAGACTAATTTGGTTGTTTGTAGTTTTTATTTTTATTTTATTTGAAGTCATGAATTTTATTACATTATATGGTGGGCCTTTTTGAAATTTTGGGTTGGGCTTCCTCCCGCTGTACTGGGCCCAAGTATTCTAGATGAGGGAGTCAGGACTGGTCCAATTGTAACCCACCTTGATCTAGCTTGTGCACAAATCATGCCCCGTTTGCCTAAATTTTGGTCACATGCCCATAGCAGGCGAAGCTGCTATGGAAGAGTTATAGCAAGCAGATGTAATCTATATATATAATAATAGGTGAAGCAGAGAGAGTGTGAAATTGAATTCCAAACTAGGACTCTAATTTTGTGCCATGTGTTTAGAATCTGAAATTGAAATTGAATTTTGCATCATGTGGCTAAATGTATGTGGGCTCATTCTCATTAAAACCACTTCTATGTATCGGGTCAAGTGAGTTACTGTGCTAATTAAGTTTTTTCTTGATTTTGCAATCAAACATGAAACCCAAAGAGATTAATATCGGTGATAAGAACTCATCATGTGGCTAAATGTATGTGGGCTCATTCTCGTTAAAACCACTTCTATGTATTGGGTCAAGTGAGTTACTGTGCTAATTAAGTTTTTTCTTAATTTTACAGTCAAACATGAAAACCAAAGAGATTAATATCGGTGATAAAAACTTGGTTTGGGTACATTGCATAATTTCCAAAAAGATAGCAAAGCCAGAGTTTGCACCTTTGTTATAAATTGCTTACAAAGTTTGCATCTTTACATTTGCACTGAGTTTCGAATTAAAGTGCTTTCTTCTTGGTTTTGACACTGAGTTTTGTTTACTATTCACTTACAAAGTTTGCATCTTTACATTTGTTATAAATTGCTAATATGTGATTAGATGCACATTATGCCTAAAATTCACTATCCTTATATTTGGCTTTTTGTTCATGTTTGACACCTATAACAATGAAGAAAGCACTGCTGTGGACCAATGGATGATACTTTTTGCAGGCTCCAAAGAAACTTAGTGATCAATGGAATTTCACGCGAATTGGAAAGGACCTGGCTGTAGATGTCTGGATGGCAGATGTGAGTCACTATGTTTTTAAAATTTTAAGTGAAGGTAAATGTTATGAACAATGTAAATTTTCCAAAGAGAGATTTATTATTCTATATTTACGCAAGTTTGGTTGCCTTCTTAGAGTGGATCACTCCACCCTGTCTTTCTACTGGAATTTTTTATTCAGATTGTTACAATTTAATCCGAAATTTTATTTGAATTTTCCTATTGTTGTTACTATCATATATTATCATTCCAATTGTTCAATTAGAATATGAAATTGGAGTCCAATTTTACTATACACGTGTACAATCTAATTATTTTTAATTTTGCTGTCATGTGCAGAAGCCAATGAGATGAAATTAATAACACTTTAAACACTCATGCTTTGGGAATCGGTAGTACCAATCTAAATCCATTGGACCTACTTCGTGATAATACAACTATGAAGGATGTATAAAAACATGCACAAACCCATCTTTTTATAAAAAGAGATTGGAGAGAATTTCTTTTATCAGCCATGGAACTTCAAAGGTTTTTTCTTCACACAAATGCCCACCATGTTATAAAATGACCCATTGTAAAACTATAACATGAGTACAACTCTGAGGGTTTTTTATTTTTATTTTTAATTTTAAATTTTAAATTTTTTAAGTTGCGAAAATTTCAATCATCAATAGAGATTGAAGATTCAAAAGTGTGAATGGATCTTTTGGATAAACATTGTCACCAAGGTTCATCTTTTTGTGTAAAATATATATACTGCTAAGTTTTGTTAATGAAATTTTCTGGTTAATAATATGAATTTAGACTTAACTAAGCCTTTTAAACATGAATAAACTCATGATTAATAATATATCCATTCTCGTGCGGTAGTACGGGGCTACATACTAGTAATAATAATAATAGAAAGCACTTTTGCCATTAGATAGAATAAATAAGGGATTCTTAATTAAAATGAAGACCACAATGACAAGAAACGCCTCATAAAAGAAATTGCAGAAATAAGTAGAGAAGAAATGAGTTATCAATAGAAGGAAAAGATCAATCCTCCATGCCAAGTTATGGTTATCAGACCAAGACCAAGGAGGGAACTATTTCCTCAATGTGAGTAATCACTTAGGAAGATCCTGCTTTGCAAATTAATCACTTTGAGGGAAATTGGCCTGAATGGCTTGTGCCCAAATGAATCCTTTGCATCTGACAGAGAGTAGGCCTTTAGAGGGAAAGAGGGGATTAACCTATTAGTGCATGCCTGCCATTCTATGCTCTTTATTTATTTATTTATTTTTTGTTATTTAATTCTTCTTTTCCCTCTTTTCTTTTCTCACTGCTTACCTCTCCAGTAATGTTGTGATTCTCTCCTAGAGGTTACTATTGCCGTGATGATGATCCCCCTCCCCCCCCTTTTATTATGCACGACAAGGGTTCTTTATATACTCCCTGCCGTGACTGGTTTTTACAATTTTAGTCTTTAACTACCTTTGTCTAGTTTAGGTATTCTTGCCGACTACCACTGGCTTGTCAGTTGTCCAGCCACCACCACTTACATGTGTTGGTTGCTTCACTTCCTATCACCAGATAAAGAAGATTATTTTGTTTGCTTGTTCATCTGGCATTCTTATTTGCCACGGTGTGGGTGTTCTCTCTTCCTATCCCTCATGGCATGCACCTAGTAGTTCCAACTTATCATTACTTCTTTTGGGCAGTATATCATCCTAGCAGGACATTTCCCCCAAAAGAGCCTGAGTGGGAACCCCAGAATAGGCTTTCCTCTCTCCCCACCGCCAGACCATATTCTCTCTTACCTCCGACCTATGACCCACCATTTCCTGTATTGGTTGGGTATAGGTTGGTGATGTCTGGGCATTGCGCGTGATCCACTTCTGTGTACGTCCAAAACTTGTCCGCTGCTTATGCATTTGCATGGTCTAGAGACTCTTTTGCACATCCTGCTGCTCATCCTTGACTTCTTATGTTGTGAGCTATTTTCTGATTTCCCATTCTTTATGGCTTGCTCCTTTTAGGGGCTGGGCTTCGCTTGATTATGGGCTTTTCTTCCTTCAGCCTACTCTTTTACTCCCTCCGTAGTCTTGCTACCATTCTTGCCATACCACTCTGTCATTCTTGTTGTGATGTTATTTGACTCCAGCTTGCTGGGCCTCTTTGGGCCTGTTGCTTATTCTTCTCTCAATGACTCAATATGGTCATTGAATTCATACTCATGCTATTTTGGGCTTTTTTATTACATTGCTTGTGGGCTCTTTTGTCCCATTTATTTCTTCTTGGGCATCCTTGGCCCATTTGCTTTCCTTAGGCATCCTTGACCCTTTTTTCTAGTTCTGTGTTCCCATGGGTTTTTACTAACTCTTTTGGGCTTCCCTAACCCAATTACCTTATCCTTCATCCTTGGGACTCATAGGCTTTCCATCAATTCCTTACTTTCTTTACTTGCATTAGTTCGGGCTTGCTGTGGCCCATTCTCACTTTTCTACATCACATACTGCCCATGGGTTTGCTACTTCTCCCTCCGGGCTCCTTTAGGCCCGTTTGCTTCCTCAAGTCCCATTTATTTATTTTATGGGCCTATGATCCATTATTACTGCCACTAGGACTTAATGGTTTTTCTATCCACTCGCTAACTCTTCCCTGCCTATATTGTTGGGCTTCTTCCTTCTACTGGGCTTCCCAAAATGAGAATCAACACATTGTTTTTTGATTTAGCTTCTTAATTTTTTTTTCCCAGATACCTTCTTAACTTCCTAAGTAAAAGTATTAACCCTTTTTAGGTTGGTAATTTAATAATTTTAAAATAATTACGCCAAATGCCTTATTTTTGCACTTTCAGGCACAATTTTATCCCCAACCACCCCATGCATATGGCCCACATAATGTTAATTCAGCTTTCTCACTTTGATCTATGTTCACAAGTCCTATAGGTCAATTCACACACCCCCATCCAGAAACACCATTGTCATATCCATAAACCATCCAACAATTTGCAACATGAACAATAAACCATTTTTAGAACTATAAAACTACCAGTTTACATAGCCAGATAGTTTGTACACATTTTTTCAACGTACTACTTCATAAAGAAAAACAAACAAGTCTCTGTAATCATATGCAGCAAAACTGAATTATAAAGAATACAAAACTGTAAGTGAAAGCATTTATACATAAATAGATAGACATAGTCTGGGCATGTATTCTTTTTTTTTTTTTTGATAGTTGGGTACATATAATTACATAATATAGTCATTAGCAACGACAAACCTAAGAAATCTATCCTATCAAGTCTAACCCCACTCCCCAAAAAAGACAAAAATTTTGGTGTCAACTACATGCCCCAAAAGTTCTCTAAATAGCTAAGTAGGATCCTTACTGTTTCATGATGAAGACTTAAAATTTCACAAATCTAAAGGTGTACATGGTGATAAGTCACTGAATTTTTTTTAATAATCTCAATAAGAAAAGATTATTAAATTTAAATGATGTAGCACCATGTACACGTCTAAATTTTAAATGAGGCAGGTCGGATAAAAATGCTAAATCTTCACCATGAAAGAGCTCTTTCAGTTTCAAAAACAAATGTACAATATCCTAATATCCAACTGAAATCATAATTTAACACATCTCCATATGCTAGCAAAGCCTATGAACAAGACTGCAACCAGCCCTACCCTGAACAAAGAAGCTGCGAGAAAGCCTGTCAAATTACTACTGCTGTTGAACCTCATGATTGGCCTCGGACTGGTACTTAGTTCTTGAGAAGTTTTATAGTTTTCGATGGAATTAGAAAGGATATTTTCGGGTTCACTAAAAGCACTAGTAGTAGCAGCAGCACTGTGATTACCAGCAACAACAAGCTTTTCTGAAGTATTTTCCTCCTGTACATCAGCATTTTAATAAACTTCATAATCTGTGCATATATGTCATCAGAATATCACATTAGGTTCACAAAACAAACTTCTTACATCTGTATCAACTGGTTTTAATTCATGGTCCCCTGTTGTGTGTCTCCAATCTTCTGGCACCAAGTTTGAGGTAAGTGGCTGCACTTGAAGTTTACACTGCAAACGTATTCTTCTTGGAGCACTGCCCTGTGCCATAGAGTTTCCAATGCTTGGTTAGATTTTTTGTAAGCGATGCCTTATTGTGATTCCAGTTCTAACCTCACCACTTGAGGCTGTAGTCAAATGGTTGCTCGATTCCTTGAGACTATAATCACACATTTGTTCAGAAGCACCACTAGATGAGATGGGGTTCTGCAAAGGAGCCTTTCTGTCAATGATGTCTTCAGACTTCAGAGAACCTTGAAAATGCTGTACACCATTACAATGCAATGTTAGCTATATAAAGACCAATTTAGATAAAGATCAGACAAAAATAAACCATGTCAAATAAATTCAAACGTATCCAAAGAAGGCCATAGCAACTCAAACTGACACTACACAAATTATAGTAGCAAAACTTCCAAGTCCAATTAATAAAAAGTATCTTGGGTGCTTCCACTTACTGGTGCATTGACCACCTCAGGAACGAACTGAATCCAGGAACACAGCTATATCATCTTGTTCATTCGAGCCATATTGGGACATCACCCCACCTTTACCACTGTTGAGGTCATTGGGGCATACAAATGTCATAGCTCCTATATTTGCGTGTGTGATGGAGAGAAAAGTATCCAATCTTGTGGTTCGAATTGTGGGTCAAAGAACATGCCCAAGTCGTCCTCCAGCGTTGGATCATTCTGATGTAAGAAACATGAACAAACAACACAAAACTTAATTCGTTACCTATATATCTCATTTCCATAAAAACATTCAAGTTTTTCAAGCTGCAACTTGATATCAATTTCTTTCTCATCTCAGGTAACTCTCCCCCTTGATTTTCAGCAACAACGTTGTTGCCTTTGTTACAGTTGACTGGAGCTACAGTGTCAGATGTTGATGCATCAGAATTTTCAGCAAGAAAGCATTCAACACTTGTGGGATCATTTACAGCTTGCCCTCCCAATGATGGAGACTCTGGATCCAATTCTAACTGTGTATCTTCAGGTGAAACAGCCGCTTCATCATGGTTTGAAACTTCAATGTTCAGATCTTGTTTCTTGAATAAGCGGCAGATGACAAAGGCACGCTACATGAATTTAATCAACATAGTGAGTTTGGGGAATGCCACATCAATGTCTGAGCAAAGTAAAAAGTTAGGTAAACCACAAAGTTGCATAAATAATATGTGAATGTGTGGCAGAAAACTTTAAAATAATCACGATAACAGAATGTAGTAGGTTGTTCTATAGAGCCAAAAGTTGTATCTAGGTGTTTAAGGAAGCCCCTTTAGTAAAGCTGACAGACAATGAAGGCATCTTTTTACTATTGAATCCAAGAAATCATACATGAAATTAAGGATAAAGAGATAAACACACACAAAGAATAGAAATGGATAAAGAAAAGAAACCAGTCCATGCTTCTGATTTGTCATTTGCTTGGCCATATATATGAAGCCTGAGATAACTAGTCACATGTTGCCTTTCAACACCTGTTTTTCATATTTAAGGTCTGGTGAGTTATCCAAGTTACACGAGTAATTATTCTTCTGAAATCATATGAAGAAAAATGCACTCAAATCAATTTTTATTTGACATACAGACCAACAGCCTTCCTCTTAAAAAATACAAACAACTTGCTCAAATCACCAATCATATACTTCACTGGTAATGTGAAGTACCCTATCTGTAAATTAACAAATTTAACTGTTTCCACAATCCTAGCTAATCAAGTAGTCCTTGTTTAAATTATACATAAAGTGATGTAAGCCATCCTTAATTCACAAATTTAAATTATTTTAGTAGCAAATTGGTCTTAAATCAAAAGAAAAAGTGACTTCAACAAAATTCAGTTAAGCCTTTCCTCCAAAGGAATTCTCAAATCAATAACCAACTCGTTTCACAAACTAAACAGCAAAATCAACATTGTGAATGACTTAATTAAAACAAAAACAGTTTCAAAACGTACTCCATCGTTATATATATGAACATTAGGTATTTTGTAATTAATTATGAGCTTTTCTCCATTAGCCTGAGTTAATCTTTCAGATGATTTTTCATAATACTTTAAAGGTATTAATCCTTCTTGTATACAATTCATGTTAGCACCTGAGTCTATTAAAGCAATTTCTATCAAAGAAAACTCTTTATTAATTACTAAAGTAATTTCTATATGCCATTTTTGGAAAATTACTCTGTCAATTAGACTCAAGAAATTTTGTCTATTGTGAGCATCTTTTTCTAATGAAGGGGGGTCTATCATAGGTTTAGAAAATTATTTCAAATTTATTATTTCTACAATATTTTGTTCATCTATGTCTGTCGAATTATCTTCTTTAATTTCTTGTTTTAGTATTTTTGCTTCTGTCATTAAATCTTGTAAAGTTACTGATTTTATATCTACTCCGTCTTGTTTCACTTTTGTCTTTTCTTTCTTAGCTTTTTCTCTTTTTCCACATTCCGTAACATGGTGTCCATATTTCTTACACTTAAAACAAGCAATAGGTATATCTATAGAATCTTTCAATTTTAGTAAATAGTATTTTTTTTTTTCTTTTAGATGATTAGGTAGGTTGTCTATCAATTTCATTATTATGTCTTTTTATTTCCTTTTTCTTTTATTGACTTTGAGTGGGTTGGTTGATTTTAGTTCTTCTTTTTATGTTATTTGGTCTATCTCTTTTTGTTTAACGTCAAACATTTCCATTAATTCATTTATTACATCTTTCTTATACTCTAATTTACTGATTTGTTTAACAATTTTATTATGTCTATCACATTGTTTCTTAGTATATATGACCATATTCTTTACATTTATGACAAATAGTATTTCTAATATATCTGTCAGTTTTAGATATTACTGAGACTCTTCTCATTATCTGAAGTCTCAGTAATATCTAAAACTGCTACATCTCTTTTTTCTCTAAGGGTGAATTTAAAATTTCTATCTTTTTGGTTAATTCTGCTAAACCATTATCTTAGGTGTATGTCATAGATCTTTCAATTGATTTTAGTCTTTCATCAATTTCTTCCTTTAAACTATTATTTTTCTTGGAACTATCATTTTTCCATCATTTGCTGACTAAACCATCATTCTCTTTCTCTTTCCTTATCATATCTCTTTCTTTTTCTCTATCTTTTTCTATATCTAACTTCTTACGTAGAGTTTCTTTTGAGTTAGTTAGCTTAAGAGAACTATTTCCTTATCTTTCCATTCTTTCTATCATTTATTTTAATATTCCTTTCTTTAACATTCCTTTTTCTCTGTCTTCATCAATTATGTATAGCTTCTTCTTTTGTTTTGTTTCTATAGCACTAGGATTCTTTTCTTTAACTTCTATACATGTTCTTTCCATGGCATCTTCTTCTTGCATTATTTCTATAGAACTTCTCTTTGTCTACTTCTATCATTTCTGCCTTCTTTTGCACTACGTGACTATAGTCTTTTCTTTCATCAAAGTCTTTCTTGTTGTCTTTATATGCTATAGTTATAGGTCTTTTAGTTGCTTTTGGTTTTCTATCATCTTTTCTACTATTATTTATATTCCAATTTTCTATTACACTATTCCTTTCATTATGCCAATTATTTGTCATGGTTTTTGCTAAAGGTGATCTATGATGGGTTCAAATTCTCTTTCTGAATTTAAAGCTTTCATTCTTTCAAGTAGGTCCAAAAAACTATCATTTTTTCTTTCTAGTTTGGTATATAGAGTGGATCTTTCAATAGTTTCTAAAGATTCTAATTTTTTATTATTGATTTTTATTAATCATGTGTAACAAACAATTATCGTGTCTATCAATCTGTCGGTTGATTTTATCTTTTGTTAATGTACTCTAATTATTTGTGCTATTATTATAGTTATAATCATCTATATCACTGTCAGAATCAGAATCTATTTCATCATAATTCATATTACTATTTAACCAATTATTGTCTATATCTCTTATGCTATAACCTTCATCATAATCTATATCATCATAGTCCATATTTCTAATTAGAGTGTGCCTAGCCTAAGTGTGAACAAGCAAACAGATGATGAGCTGATAAATGCATTTATTCTATTTCCAAGCAATTAATAATTACTGGTGGAACTATTACTAACCACTGGTATCCTTGCTATTGGGACCACCTTCTCGGAAAACTCCATTGTGGGACCACCCAAACAACGCCTGTCCATTGGCTAACAAAAAACGGGTTGACCAATGAGAAACTATGGTTTGCCAACGAGTCTTGAGGTTGACCAACGCTATCAAGGAGCAAGTAGTGGCTATGTAGTAATAAAAGTTTCTAGTAACTTCTTAATTACAAAGAAATAAAACTCATACATCTACCATCCTTGACTCTGATACCATTAACTTCTGTCTTTGATAAAATTTGAAAACAAAAACAAACTTCTGTCTTTGATACAATCTTTGAAAATAAAACTGTTTGAAGAGTTACAAGATTACAAAATAAAATTTGTCTTTGAAACTGAAAAGTTACAAGATTCTGTCTGAAGGGAAAGGTTATAGGATTACAAGATTACAAGAGAGGAAGGATTACAAAAGTCTTTCTAAGGGAGAGATGGCTATCTTCTTTCTGGGAATTGGAACCTTAAACTTGAGAACTAGAACCTTAGAGAATTTGGACCTCAATTTTTGAACCCGTCTTCTGTCTTCAAAGTATGTCCTTTTATAGATGAAATTGACCATGGTAAATCTTCAAAAGTAACCTGAGTTAGTTAACTCAAGTAAATCTGTCAGTGAAAACTTGTAAAATACTATAAAGTAGCTTCTGATAAATCTGTCTAGGAATCTGTCGAAGTACTATTCACGCGTGCAGGTGAATAGTGTCCTGTTAGGAGTGTCTGTTTGATTTTCCTGGATCTGTCTGGATTGTCTATCTGGGGCTATTCACGCATGCTGGTAAATAGTAATCTGCCATAATTATCTTTGAAGGGTCTGTTTAAGCGAGCTGTCATTTTGTTTTGTCTGTCATATGTCATAGGGATCCTGAGAATCTTGAAATGCTTTTGGGTTGAGTCTTATAATTTGGAGAGGAAGATTCCATTATTGTGTCATCTTCATTATCTAAAATTTGTGATGCAGCTTCAAGTAGATATTTCTTAAGCTGTTTTCTATCTGAGATAGAGGCAAGCTTGCACTAAACTTGACTTTTTTCTAGAAGGAAATTAGAACTTTCTATTAGGGAGGAAGATGTCTTTTTCTGTAATTCTTGGCAAATATGATCAAAATTAAACTTACTCCACCATTTTAGTTTAAATTTTCTGGTAAGTATGAGGAAAGGATACTGGGGATGTCTTTCTATCTTGTATTCCCATCTAATGATCCATGAGAGATTTGGAAAACTGTAAAAGAACTGCAAAAGATGTGGGAAATTCTTAAGATGCGGTATGTCTGGTTCTTTTTTGAAAGTCTCATAGGCTTTTAAGAGATCAGGAGAGAGAATCATAGCTTCAGGACCATAGGAATTCCACCAGTTAATGAACCATCTTGGTATCATTATATCTTTCTTTCTATACATATCAAAACAGAAAAACCAAATATGTTTGTAAATATTATTTTGGAGTAGAAGGGACCTATCCTAGGCTTTTATATAATCATAATAATTATAAAACTGAGGGTCAGAGGGTTGTGAAAAGTTCTTAGTAATCTAGGGTTGTGCTCTCCATTGGGAGGGTGTGAGAATCTATTTTATGACTACTTTAGAATAGCCAATTCTGTTTGGGTCTTGAGAGCAAGGCATATGTGTTACCAGGATTGAGTCTGTATCAACTAAAATAAACTCATAAAATTTCTGGGTCTTTAAAGTTTCTATCTTAGGGTGTTCCCATCCTAGGGGTATGAGCTATCTGACTAGAGAAAGGGTATCTGTTATGTGCTGATATTCTAGTTCAATCCATAGAATAAAATTTCAAGAATCTTTTGGTAGTTCAATACTGTGGTCTTCTTTTGGGGCTTGGGCTTCTTGAGAGGTAGAGGATCTGTATTTTGGTTGGTTAGAGGGAGAGGCTAAAGGGGGAAAAGATGATGCAACTATGTTAAATGGTGTTTTTAAAGGAGGAGTTGAGGGAGAGACAGAAGTCTGTTTGGTTGTTGGAGTGGGTTTTGGGGAGAGTGGTTCAAAGGGGTTTGGGCTACATGTTAATAGGGATCTCTCTTGGGGTCTGTTCGAAGAGAAAGTAGGTGAAGTGAAAGAGGAACAAGGGAGAAATCTGCTAGGAGGAATCGGAGGAGTAGCATAGGATTGTCTGGTTCAGGGTTTTGGGGAGGGTCTTTTATTCATAGTAGTCTACAATTGGGTTTTGGGAAAAGGATTATGTCTTGAAATATTATTTTGAAAATAAATATTTTCTTGCAAAGCTTTTTTCAAATTCATTTTTAAAACTCTTTTACCAATATCTTTCTATGACCCATTGTCCTTAATAGAGACCATGTTTTCGTGGGTTTCATCATCAAAAGCAAGATTATTTTGATTGCTAGAATTGTAACGAAAGCAGTCATCCGGGTTATAAGGCATCAAATCCCCGGACTCGGAGATATTGGGAGCAGACTCATTTGAGCCAGATTGGTGATGCACCCCCCAATGACCACTGTTTAAGTCATTGGTGAAAGGGTAAGAGATGCAAGAAGAACCTAAACCTGCTTGCATATGCGAGTGTAATGGGGATAGCATGTTCCAACCTAGTGGCTGTGGTGTGACAGGGAACATATTCAAGCCTGCCTCCACCTGCAAATCAGCCTGATGTTAGAAACATAAACGAATAAGATAGGTACTTAACTAGATAATTACCCTTGGAAGAGAGATGTTATTGTTATATGCTTGAATTTAATTCCTTTCTCACCTCATCAGATGCTATTTCTGCCATTTCTTTTTTTGAAACATAAGTGTAATAACCATTGTACTCAATAGGTGGTATAGTGCTTGATGTTATTCCATCAGAACTTTCTGCAGGACAACATCTGGGATAATTGTCTGCTTCACTGCCTAATTCTGGAGACACTGAAGCTGGTACTAGCATAGACTGTGCTGAAACATCAGGAGTGATGGGGGGTAAACTTGATGGAGAGTCATCCGGAGGCGTGAAACAGAACTTATTCAAATTTTCCTCCACATTGAAATCAACCTGATGGAAGAAATATGAGTGCACAAGATAAGTACTTAATTAATTTACTGTACTTTCAATTAACCATAGATAGTGTCTAATGCTGAAACTAAGTCCCATCACCTCAGAGTTGAAGTTGTCATTTTTAAATTGAACAGGTGCTGTAGCATCAAACATCATTTTGACAGCATTAAAATCAAATGCAGATGGAGAGAACATATTCAAATATTTCTCCACATTGCAATCATCCTGATAGAAGAAACATGAGTGCACAAGATAAGTACTTGATTAATTTAATTTACTATACTTCTCAATTTGAAAAAAAAAAAAAAAAGAGGAGAAGAAGTGTCTAACGCTGAAACTAGGTCCCATCACCTCAGAAGATGTCATTTCTGCCTTCTGTTTTTCTGCAACATAAGCATCATGGTAGTTGTAGTTATCATTTTTAAATTGAACAGTTTCTGTAGCATCAGACATCATTTTGTCCACATTAAAACCATCCTGATAGAAGAAACATTAGTGCACAAGATAAGTACTTGATTAATTTAATTTACTATACTTCTCAATTCGCAAAAAAGAAGAAGTGTCTAATGCTGAAACTAGGTCCTATCACCTCAGAAGATGTCATTTCTGCCTCCTGTTTTTCTGCAACATAAGCATTATGGTAGTTGTAGTTGTTAGTTTTACATTGAACAGGTGCTGTAGCATCAGACAACATTTCATCAGAAATATTAACATAATAAGATTGATCACTTGTTTCAGCTTGTACTTCCAATGCTGGAGATACAGGAGCCAGCGATGACTTAGACTTTGTTTCTTCAATGCAAAATGTTGTATCAAGTGAAACAGCAGGTCCACCTTTGGCACTCTTTTCTCGATTATCGAATAAACGAATAAGGACCAAGTCCTTCTGCATAATGTTAAGCACCCAAGTGAATCAAACATCATTGCCTAATATATACTACAGATTGAATTACCACAAAAATGCAAATAACAGTATGTAAATATGTATCAGAAATGTTATAACTAACAACAATGAAATTGAGGAGGTTGTCCTACAAAGCCATTTGATGTATAATAGTTATCAGTTTAAGGAAGCACCATTAGTAAAGCAAACTCACCATGAAGGCATCTACATAAATTTTGTTTTCAGTCAAGGGAGAAAATAGTTTAAAATTTTCTTCATTGATTTTAGAATTTTACAGTGATATAAAAAGTTGTTGTAATTTGAGGCTGGTGGAAGCACTTTCACACGAACAATTAAAAAAATATCTATATACAATAACAAATTTAAATTGTTCGGTCAACTCCATGCCCACAGGCCACATCCCCAAGCAACAACGCCAATCAATATCAGCAATATGGATTAGAACCACATTCAACCAAACCTCACAAATTGATTAGCACACTTTCACAAGCGTCAAACACAAACACAAATGTCACAAACTCCAAATACACCCAATACAAACTCTTAATTGCAACTAACAAACTCATAAACGAGATACTCACAATCTCAAAACCTTAATACTCCCAATGTTGCTCTCACATTAACAAGACAAACAAATTTTCAAATCATAGATGTATCTTTCGACTCAAAAGAAACCTTCAAACTAGTTTCCAAAAAAAAAAAAGAGAAAAAAACCCACTCCATGTTTTGCTAAGAGCCTCCTCCTCTCCTCAATGAGGGTAACTCTTGAGATAAGACCACCAATCCCTAGCAACATTGTCTATATGTAAGATTTCAGTATCCATCCCTTGATTGATGAAGAAATATCAAATTACTTATTGAAAAAAAATTGGATTTTCGTTCCACCGAGAAAATTCAAACCTAGTCAAAATAGGAATTTGAGACAATGGTTAACAAGAGTAATGAATTACACTAATTCCTAAGTAAAAGGAGACAAATCCCACATTAGTACAAAGAGAAGTCAAGAGACATGATAGTCCAATATATAGAGTAGTAATGTAACTTTTGGGTTGCGTGGGAAAATTATTGAATACTCCGAGAGTATCATAAATGCGTAATTCCCCTTCTCACATGAATTGTAGGTCCCACCATAAATTTAATTAGTGTGACCCACAGTTATGTGAGAGAGGGGAGTACACATTTCTGGTACTCCAGGAGTACCCAATAATTACCCAGTTGTGTGTGATGATTTTAAAGAGAAGTAACAAGATGCGATAATCCTATAAATAGAGTGGTAATATTACATGTGTTGTGTGAGAATCATAACATAATGCTTTGCCAGTGCATTAATTGTGAGAACACCTTTACTGTATTAAGGATTTGGGTTGTTTATGTTTATGGTTGTGGTTGTAATTCATATTATTAATAATAGATTTTGGTTGGCATTGTCTACCAAAATAAATTTATAAATTATATATATCGTATGGTCCTTGTTATTTTATTATCTTGTGTGTTGTTCACAACAAATTTGAATTAAAAGAATCATCCAAAACAAATTTAAGATAAAAACAAAAACCAAAATTGATGCAGATTGTTTGGTAATGCGTTATCGCACTTTTTTAAAGTACAATTTAAACTTTGATTTTTTCTAGGTATAGGTTTTCAAAAGCTCCATTTCTGAAAAATAAGCTGTACCAGCACTTAGTCATCTTTCTTTTAGCCAAGCACGCAAAGTATGCATTTAGTCTTTAATGTTAAAGATGCCTTTGATACTATGTTAAAGAAATTGCAGATGTGCAGAAGCGAAAGCATAAAAGAGAACACAAGAATTATGTAGTTCAGCCACCACAGAGGAAACCCTTAATGGCTCAGAAAACTGACTCAGGGTTTAGATGAATTGGCCCTTAGAGTTATTACAATCAGCAGAAGTTTGGCAAGTTATCAAAGTTACACAAGTATCTTCATATTCTGAAGTTATAATAGAATCATATAAGCCAACAGCCTAACCTTTTCAAGCAAGGATAACTCAATTTATTCACCAATTAAACATATCAAGAGATCATTATTCAGCAAGAATGTTAACCCTCATTAAAATTAACAAAATAATTTAACAGCTTCCACAATCCTTGCTAATTGAATCAATCCTCTTTTAATAAAGGTAAAAATGATTTTGGAGGCAAAACGATCTTTATTCAACAGAAAAAATAAAAGAAAAATTCACTTGAGCAATCAAGAAAATATCTCAGGCCAATTTCACATCAATAAACAAACTAAATATCAAAAGCCAACCTGACTGGGGTGTTTTCCATCAAACTCCTTGGTTGTTCGGTACTCATGAATTACATACTTAGTCCCTTCTCCATTAGGGGAGCGCCCTAAATGGTAGACCAATGTCTTTTTCATTCCAATCACTTTCCCTCCAGACATGATTTTCCGATCAGTACCGGTTGGTTTCCAGTACCCTTTCTCGGTTGACCTGTTCTTCGAATTCCCTTTCTTATGCCTCAGGCTCTGTTCAGTGAAGTAGTACCACTCTTTGTCCTTTGTAGGTATCCTAGCAAAACCTACAATCCAAGAAACCAGACTGAGCACAAAATTTTGACACCCAAAAAATGAAAAAAATCAAATGAGCACCTATTTAATATGGGCATATTATGCAAATATTATGTTACTGGTAAGTAAACTGGTAACAAAATTTAAGTTACAAAGACCAAGAAGTCACATAATGAAGAAGATTCAACAAATTTTTTTTACAAAGAGTGATTCAGAATTTTGTAAACAAAGTGCACAAAATTACAAAATGGGAAAACAATGGTACTACCAAATTCAACATAACAAATTAAAAACTAAGAATGAAGTTACAAATTCCAGGTCTAAAATGAGAAAATCAAATGGTCATATCATATTGAGTAAGTGCTAAATCACTCTCTAAATTCAATCAACTACTTTTTTTTTTGGTAAGGTAATGTTTTAAAGAAGAAAATCAACTATACAAGAGCAGAGGAACATACACCCAAGAAATCATCAGTCTTTATACAAAAGAAACTGCTAACTAGATACAACATGAAACCAGACAACACTAAGACCAGAAGAAACAACACACACACACACACAAAGGTTAGAACCTAGGAATTGAAATATAGATTCAAGTAGCAGACATGATCTATGTAACTATTTCTTTTGATCAAATTAATGTAACAAACTTGTCCAGCAAAAATCTATAACAAGCAACAATCTGTAACAATTAACAAACTAATAATACAAGAAACCAAAAAAAAAAAGTTCCTACCTTTGACAACAAAAGCAATAAATTTTCCAAGAATATGAAGGTGGGTGTGTGATATTAAGAATTAAGAAAATTACTTGGCAAATCCCATGGCTCATATTTACAAATATCAATTACGGGTAGACGCCTAGTAGGCTTATTATCTTTCCCAGTTATCTTCGGCTTCAGGTAGTCATCAATGAGCTCTTCGTCTGTGGGACTAAATCTGAACCCAGGTAGTGAATGCAAATCTGGGTCATCCATAATTCACACACTCTCTCAAGCTTTACTGAGAAACTAGCTAAGAAAGAAAATGAGAGCGGTTGGTCTTGGTCTTCTTGTCTTTATACTACTTCAGCAGTAAAGCTTTTCCCACCTAAACTATACAGTTAACCAAGTTGGTCATTTTAACAGTGTCTTAAGGAGAATTTAAAAATGATTTTATCCTTTTTTTTTTCTAAATTAAAAAAAAAAAGGTCTGGAATATTTTTTCCACAACTCTATGTGACATAATTTGGTGAAGAAAATGCTTGACTCATACCCAATCTACAACTCGATGCGTTATATCATTTCCCTTTGAAATTGGCTTTCAAGATCTCATGATATATAGTTAGATACTTGAATAAATCTAAATGCTCTTGTTCGTAAAAATTAAAAAAAAATTAAGTTAATTGTAACTCACTTTTTAACAAGTTTATTTTAACTAAAGTATTTATAACACATATCATATTCTATTTTTTGAGAAATATTACGTTCACAAAAAATAAGATGTTTAGTAGTGAGCATTCTGTTCTGAAGACTTGAATCTCAACTTTTACCTATCATATTTATAAAAACTTTGTACTTGTAAAAGAGAATTGACTTGGTGATTTTTAAGACATCGTGATATATAGTTAATACTCGAATAAAAAAAAAAAAAAAATTAAGCTAATTATTACTCACTTTTTAACAAGTTTATTTTAACAAAAGTGTAAAAGATGTCTAGTAGTAGCACTCACACTCTGTCATGGAGATTTGAATATTTAAGAATTTTTTACGCGACAATTACTCCAAAAGGACATGCTAACGTGAGATTTATTCTTACTATTATTTACTATCACTGTGCAAAGGACACGTGTCTTTGTTATAGTGGAATGACAAGACGTCGGCACCATGTGTGTTACAACCTGCCAGTTCCGCGCGCTTTTTCGTATTTGTATTATCTCTCCTATTTCGTCGTTTTGGTACAATTTAAAAATGAAATTAAACCTCGTATTAAAAAAAAAAATTTGAAATTAAACTAATTTAGAGCGTAAGAATAACTTTTTCATTAGTGGCAAAAACATAATCTCATTATTTTCATGAGTGCATAATATTCAATTAAATGATTTTGTTATTGTACAAAACTAAAGTACGATTCTAATCAAGGAGGCAATTACAATAGCCAAATCCTATATTGAACAAAGCCTCCCACTCCCTTCAATTGTACGAGTGCACAAATTAGCTAACACAATGTTCTATACGATATCATGTGAGTTTTAAGTTCTAACTATTATTGGAGGGGTTTTGGTCAACACCACATTGATGTTCCTTTTGATGAGTATTTGTTCCTTTTTTTATTTTTTATTTTTTGTGCCAGTCTTCCAAGCTCTTTAGTGAATGTGAATCAAGTAGTCCATTGAGATCATGAGCACCGTCATTAATCCAAACTTACTTTAACTAGGTAAAATTTGATTTTTTTTTTAAAGATAATTTCAGCCTATAACGTCCGCTCTTAATAATATAATTTTATTATCAGACCAAAATACCAATTGATTTTTTGTATAGATGATAATGAACCCCAGATTTCTTATTTAACCATAAGAGACTTTATTAATTGAGCAAATTAGAACTCACAAATTTAATTTATTTTCACTCTACCAAAATATGTTGTACTAAATTGATACTAAAAATAAAGATAAAAATTGAAGAGATAACTATAACTATAACTATATATATATATATATATATATATATATATATATATATATATATATATATATAATACATCCAATAATAATTAAGAATATGTTCAGTAAAATAGATTGGCTATCCTATAAAAACAACTTATTGCTAAAATAATTAAAACACCCTTCTGAATAATCTTTGACCATTGATGAAAGTTAGTATAATAAAGATTTTCATATCATTTTCAGAAACTAGTAGGATATTTGTTTTGCTTGAATAATGTTATAGACATAAATTATTTTACAATATTTTTACAAATTATTAATATCTTTAGCATTTTTTAAATAATTATTAATAAGTAAAAATGTGATATTAGTGTTGGATCCAAATTAAAATTAGTAAGAATTTGCCACATTAATAGTTTGCAAAAATATTGTAAAATAATTTGTTGTTGTAATATTACTCATTTTGCTTTGGTTTGCTGTGTAATTTTCATAATTTGGGAATATTCATTAGTCTAATTAATGTTTTAAATGTATATTTGAAATCATAATTAGTAATTCCCTTAACCCATTCTCTAAAAAAGAAAAAAAGAAAAAGAAAATAAGAGTTGAATATTTTGTCATCATTGCTACTTTGTTCCTTCATTGGTGAACATCATAGTGTGAAGTGTGAACCCAACAAAGTGATGCATATACGGTTTGAGTAGACGTGGAATCTTTTGTACTAAATAGAACACGTAATAACAAAAGAATCTAGTCATAAATTATTCAATACAGGTACGAGAGAATACACACACATATATATATATATATAAGTGGGACCCATGCTGTCTATCTTAAGGTGCAAGGAATCAGTTCAACCATGTGGAATGGAAGTGGATGAACCATTTGATGAGAAGTGAGTACATTCTGGAATTCTTTTAATAATAAATTGCATCATATTATAGACTAGTGGGAATGAGAAATTGATGAGAAGATTTTGAATAATTGGAACTAGTGAAATCGAGTTATAAGATATTGATGATGTGAACTTTTTGGAATTCATGACATGATTGAACTTTGTAGTGGATGACATTATGAGATTATCAATGAGAATGTTAAGGAATTCCAAACTCTTTTTTTTTTTTTCCCTCAAAAAGTTCTTAACTTAATTGCATTTTACACTAAAAGTATAATATGTAGATGGGAATTTAGTTAATAAAATCTCTTTTTTTTTTTTTTCTAAAAAAAAAATGGTTCTTTTTTATAAGGATAAACTACAAATTACACTCCTAAATTTTGGGAGTATTTGAATTTTACATTATGAAGTTTCAAAATTTGAATTTTTACTCTCTGAAGTTTGAGAGTGTTTGGATTTTACACTCTAAAGTTTTAGAATTAGAATTTTACCTCCTAAATTTTAGGGATATTTGGATTGTACTACATAAAGTTTGGGGCTGTGGATTTTACACCATAAAATTTAAGAATTTGGGATGTAAAATTCAAACACTTCTAAATTTTAGAGGGTAAAATTCAAATTCCGAAGTGTTAAGGTGTGAAATCTAAATACCCCAAATTTTAGGGTCAAATTTCAAATTCTGAAATTTTAAGATGTAAAATTTAAACACTCTCAAACTTTAAAAGTATAATTTACCATTTATCTTTTTTATAATTTGATAATTGTAATTGAAGGTAAAAAATTTGACTTTGAATACCTTCCTAAAAAATAACAAGAAGCATTAAGTTATAAATCGATTAAATAACAAACTATTCAGAGTTAAAAGTTAAAACCTGCTATAAAAAAAAGAAAAAGAAAATATTTTGTTTAAAATATACTATAAATTGGGAATTTGGGATGGACCCGCTTGACTTGACTTAAAAAAGAAAAAGAAAAAGAAAAAAAAGGATTGGGTAAAGTATCTGTTTTTGGCTTTTTGCATGTACTAAACAAAACGCGTTGAATGCACAAATGAACTCAACGATTGGCCGATTGGGAGAGGGTCCCATTGGGACTTGGGACCACTAAAAGTCCAAAACTTTGGTATTAAGTTAATTGACCATCCAATTAGCCACCACGTGTTTATAGAAGTACAATCATTTTGATGTTTTTTTTCCTACTCACCACTGCACTATATGGCTTTATTTGGATGAGTTTTGAAATTTGTGTATTATTTTATTTTGAAAATAAATTTTGTGAATCAATGAATAATTGTGTGGATATTAATCTTAGTATTAGAGGGGGTTTGATGAAAATGGTGTTGTATGATCATAGTGTATGATAATTTTAGAAGATTGGTATCAGACTGACCATGTTTAATGGTGTCAATGTTGGGTTGTTAAGAAGTAATATATTTATTAAATATTTAGTTAAAGTAAAAATGTTAAGATAGATAAATGAAATTTACCTAGAGGTGGCCTTTATTGATAAAAATAAATTATCATGTTCATAAAAGGGTGATTAATGTACTAATGAGAAAAAATATTGAATTAATTCAAACAAAGGGAGCCAAAAAAAAGGTAGATAGGATATATTAATAGAAAGACTAATTCTTTAACTTGAATCCATGACATGTTAATGTGGACGAAAGGCACTTTCAATCACATTAGGCTGAGTCTTGAATAATAAAAGGTAGAAAAATACCAAAAATAATATTAGTAAAAAGGACATGATAATTAAAGAAGTATCATGAAGTATGAATTCAAAGAAAATTAAATGGTAGGAAAACATGTGACTGCCTCTGACTAGTGTCTATTGAGGATCGATGACTAAACCCAAATTTTCATGACTAATTTGGTTGTTTAGTTTTTTATTTTATTTTATTTTAAGTCATGAATTTTGTTACATTGTTTTTTAATTTAGCTTCTCCATATACCTTCTTAACTTCTTAAGTAAAAGTATTAACACTTTTTAGGTTGGTAATTTAATAATTTTAACATAATTACGCCAAATGCCTTAGGGCCTGTTTGATGTGTGAGTTTAAACTCACATTTTCACATTTTAAACAACATTACACAATATTTTCACACACTTTTTCACTCACGTATTTCAAAAAACTACAAACAATGATTCTCAAATTACTCTACCAAACACCCCCTTAATTTTTGCACTTTAGGCTCAATTTTGTCCCCAACCCCACCACGCATATGGCCCATATAATGCTAATTCAGCTTTCTCACTTTGATCCATATTCACAAGTCCTAGAGGTCAATTCACACACCCCCATCCAGAGACACCATTGTCATATCCATAAACCATCCAATAATCTGCAACATGAACAATAAACCATTCTGGAACTATAGACTACCAGTTTACTTAGCCAGACAGTATGTACACATTTTTTCAAAGTACGACTTCATAAAGAAAGACAAACAAGTCTCTGTAATCATATGCAGCAAAACTTAATTATAAAGAATACAAAACTGAAAATGAAAGCATTTATACATAAACAGATAGACATAGTCTGGGCATATATTCTTTTTTTTTTTTTTGATAGCTGGGTACATATAATTACATAATATAGTCATTAGCAACGACAAACCTAAGAAATCTATCCTATCAAGTCTAACCCCACTCCCCAAAAAAGACAAAAATTTTGGTGTCAACTACATGCCCAAAAAGTTCTCTAAATAGCTAAGTAGGATCCTCACTATTTCATGATGAAGACTAAAAATTTCACAAATCTAAAGGTGTACATGGTGATGGGTCACTAAAATTTTTTTAATAATCTCAATAAGGAATGATTATTAAATTTAAATTATGTAGCACCATGTACACCTCTAAATTTTAAATGACGTAGGTCGGTTAAAAATGCTAAATCTTCACCATGAAAGAGCTCTCTCAGTTTCAAAAACAAATGTACAATATCCTAATATCCAACTGAAATCATAATTTAACACATCTCCATATGCTAGCAAAGCCTATGAACAAGACTGCAACCAGCCCTACCCTGAACAAAGAAGCTGTTAGAAAGCCTGTCAAATTGCTACTGCTGTTGAACCTCATGATTGGCCTTGGACTGGTACTTAGTTCTTGAGAAGTTTTATAGTTTTCGATGGAATTAGAAAGGATGTTTTGGGGTTCACTAAAAGCACTAGTAGCAGCAGCACTGTGATCACCAGCAACAGCATGCTTTTCTGAAGTATTTTCCTCCTGTACATCAGCATTTTAATAAACTTCATAATCTGTGCATATATGTCATCAGAATATCACATTAGGTTCACAAAACAAACTTCTTACATCTGTATCAACTGGTTTTAATTCATGGTCCCCTGTTGTGTGTCTCCAATCTTCTGGCACCAAGTTTGAGGTAAGTGGCTGCACTTGAAGTTTACACTGCAAACGTATTCTTCTTGGAGCACTGCCCTGCGCCATAGAGTTTCCAATGCCTGGTTGGATTTTCTGTGAGCGATGCCTTATTGTGATTCCAGTTCTAGCCTCAACACTTGAGGCTGCAGTCAAATGGTTGCTCGATTCCTTGAGACTATAATCATACATTTGTTCAGAAGCACCACTAGATGAGATGGGGTTCTGCAAAGGAGCCTCTCTGTCAATGATGTCTTCAGACTTCAGAGAACCTTGAAAATGCTGTACACCATTAAAATGCAATGTTAGCTATATAAAGACCAATTTAGATAAAGATCAGACAAAAATAAACCATGTCAAATAAATTCAAACGTATCCAAAGAAGTCCATAGCAACTCACAAACTGACACTACACAAATTATAGTAGCAAAACTTCCAAGTCCAATTAATAAAAAGTATCTTGAGTGCTTCCACTTACCGGTGCATTGACCACCTCAGCATCTGACACACTGCATGATCCACTGTCCTTAACAGATAACACATTCAAGGCCTGACTTTCATAAGCCAGATTCTTTTGATTTCCAAATCCAACATATGAGTACTCATCTGGATCGCGTATAACTGAATCCAGGAACGCAGCTATATCATCTTGTTCAATCGAGCCATATTGGGATGTCACCCCACCTTTACCACTGTTGAGGTCATTGGGGGCATACAAATGCCCTAGCTCCTGTATTTGCATGTGTGATGGAGAGAAAAGTATCCAATCTTGTGGTTCGAATTGTGGGTCAAAGAACATGCCCAAGTCATCCTCCAGCGTTGGATCATTCTGATGTAAGAAACATGAACAAACAACACAAAACTTAATTAGTTACCTATATCTCATTTCCACAAAAACATTCAAGTTTTTCAAGCTGCAACTTGATATCAATTTCTTTCTCACCTCAAATAACTCTCCCCCTTGATTTTCAGCAACAACGCTGTTGCCTTTGTTACAGTTGACTGGAGCTACAGTGTCAGATGTTGATGCATCAGAATTTTCAGCAGGAAAGCATTCAACACTTGTGGGATCATTTACAGCTTGCCCTCCCAATGATGGAGACACTGGATCCAGTTCTAACTGTGTATCTTCAGGTGAAACAGCCGCTTCATCATGGTTTGAAACTTCAATGCTCAGATCTTGTTTCTTGAATAAGCGGCAGATGACAAAGGCACGCTGCATGAATTTAATCAACATAGTGAGTTTGGGGAATGCCACATCAATATCTGAGCAGAAGTAAAAAGTTAGGTAAACCACAAATTTGCATAAATAATATGTGAATGTGTGGCAGAAAACTTTAAAATAATTACAATAATAGAATGTAATAGGTTGTTCTATAGAGCCAAAAGGTGTATCTAGGTGTTTAAGGAAGCCCCTTTAGTAAAGCTGACAGACAATGAAGGCATCTATTTACTATTGAATCCAAGAAATCATACATGAAACTAAGGATAAAGAGATAAACACACACAAAGAATAGAAATGGATAAAGAAAAGAAACCAGTCCATGCTTCTGATTTGTCATTTGCTTGGCCATATACATGAAGCCTGAGATAACTAGTCACGTGTTGCCTTTCAATACCTGTTTTTCATATTTAAGGTCTGGTGAGTTATCCAAGTTACATGAGTAATTATTCTTCTGAAATCATATGAAGAACAAAGCACTCAATCAATTTTTATTTGACATACGGACCAACAGCCTTCCTCTTAAAAAGTACAGACAACTTGCTCAAATCACGAAGTACCCTGTCTGTAACTTAACAAATTTAACTGTTTCCACAATCCTAGCTAATCAGGCAGTCCTTGTTTAAATTATACATAAAGTGATGTTAGCCATCCTTAATTCACAAATTTAAATGATTTTAGCAGCAAATTGGTCTTAAATCAAAAGAAAAAGTGACTTCAACAAAATTCAGTTAAGCCTTTCCTCAAAAGGAATTCTCAAATCAATATCAATAACCAACTCATTTCGCAAACTAAACAGCAAAATCAACAAAGTGAACGAGTAGAGAGAGAAAACCAACCTGGCCAGGGTTAGTGCCACTAAGCTCCTCCAGGGTTGGGCGGTACTCGTGCATTACCCAATTAGTCCTTTCACCCCTAGGAGCACGCCCCCTATAGAAGACCAGAGTCTTCTTCATTCCAATCAAGCCTATTTTGGACTTGATTTCCCGATCCTTCCCAGTTGCCTTCCAGTACCCAGCACGCGTTGCCCTGTTCAATCTAGATCCATTTGGGTACTTCCGATCCTGGGGACAGAAATAGAACCACTCCGGATCCTTCGTCTCTATCGCTGAGAAATCTACAGCCAAACAGATTGATCACTAAATTCAAAATGAGAAAGTTAAATGGGAATATTAAATACCTTCTAAAAGATGAATTAATAACATCATTTCTGTTATATAGCACTTTAATCTACCAAAAAATTTACGAATTAAATCTCATAAACAAGTTTACTGAAAAGGGAAAAATACTAGCGATACCAAATTCAGCTTACAAATTGACCTAGTTAAGAAAAACACAAAATTCAACTAGGCAGATGAAGCAATTGCCAAATGATATACTAATTTCGATTTCCTCACCAATTTAATGCACAAAAACAAAACGAAATTCAATCACAAACTATCACATAGTAAAGCAACAATCTTCTCCAACCAAAATCAAGAAAGAAAATTTGCAACATATCTAAAATTGAACCAAACAAAACACAAAATTCCCAATTCCAATAACAACCCAATTCATAAAAGTGCAAAATTCAGCAGAAAAAGTAATAAAAACATGAACTTTTTTGGTTCATGATCAACAGTACTTTAAGAAAAAAAGAGAAAACTTACGAGGCAACTCCCAAGGTTCGCATTTACAGACATCAATTTCACGAATAACAGAGACATCTTTTTCATTCCCATTGATCTTCAGCCTCAAGTAGTAGTCGATCAACTCCTTGTCAGTTGGACTGAATCTGAACCCCAGTGGCAGAGAATTCATGGAAATCACAGCCTGAGCCATCGCAAAAACTCACACACACAAACAGAGAGACAGAGAGACACAGACAGAGTCTAGAAGAGAAAGAAAAAGAGAGACCCTTTTGGAGAGAGAGAGAGAGAGAAAGAGAGACCCTTTTGGATAAAGAAACAAAGTAAAAGAGAGAAAGAAAAAGAAAGTGAAGGTATAGGGAATCAGAGAGAGAGATTCTTGTAGTTGATAGTCAGTTCAGAGATTTTGAGGGTTGGCCCATTTGAGAGTTGTGAGCATAAATAAGAATGTGAAACAGAGGATTTCAAGGCTGGAGTTGGTCAGCTTTGGTCATTTACTTATATAAGATTTAAATCCTCGTATATACCGCGTTGGACTGTTTTACCCTCGGTTTTTCGGGCTTTATTTACCCTTTTTTTTTGCAAAACTGCACAGTGAAGTGATGGGTTGGGCAAATGGTAATTTTGTGGAAGTATAGGGGTAGCGTATGTAGTAATGGACACTGAGTTACCAATTTTAAGGTAGCGTTGTGAGCAAGTTTTAAACTAGGAGGGTGTCATGGTGTGTTGGCAAGCCGATGTGGTGATGACACGTAATCATTGTAAACGTGTGGGGCCCACTCAACCCACCATGAAGATTGAAGATACATGGAACCTACCTTCCACTTGGCGCGGGCTTTTTCTTGGTGTTTTCTTTTTCTTTTTTCTATTTTTTATATATTTATCTACCTATATATTATTAATAAATAGGAATTTTGATTTGTGTTTCAACATTTTGCGTATTAAAATACCTTTACACAAATTTTTAAACTCTCTAAAATATCTCTATGTTTTAGTTAAATAATTTCAAATTAAAAAATATATACTGGTTAAAGGAGTAATTTATTATTCCTAAATTTTAGATTTTTTTTTTTATCGTCTTCATTCGGTCTAAAACTTAAGATACTATCTTCGTCTCAATTTTAATGTTACCTTAAATTTTTCTTTTAAAAAAGAATATTCTCAGTTATTTACCTATCAGCATATCACTTTTAAACATTATAAAACTAAAAATAAATAAATAAATAAATAAAAAAGATCATTTTTAACCAATGTACACTTAAGACATTTATTAATAGGTCATTTAAAAAAAATTATACAATTTTTTATGAAAAATATAAAAAGAAATTAAAAAATTTAATTACTTTTTTATTTTCCTATAATTAAAAAAAAAATACTTCTTAAGTTAATGTTCTTAAGGCATCTGTTAACCTTTCTCATTCTTCGTTTCTTCCATCTTTTTGTTGGTATCAATATATATTATATTCTATTATTAGGTTTCATGGTTACATTAAACTTTTTTACAATGTGGGAATTTTAAAAATTATTGATACGAGGAACTTATCTTCCTTTTTTTTTTATCTTTTTGTTTTTTCACTTTTCATTTCTTTTATCTTTTTTGTAGCACTATTATATATTATTTCTTTTATCTTTTTATCTTCTTGTTTCAACTTTCTTTTTATCTTTCTTTAATCTTTTTGTTGTTACCACTATTATTCTATTATTGCTACGTTTCATGGTTACGTTTCTTTTCAGTATGATGTGGGGAGGGTTTAAAGTTAGAATGCAAAAGGTGGGCTTGGATTCTATGGTCATGGAAGAATCATTCTGTGACCATTTCAAGTCAAGATATGACTATTATTGTAAAATGTGAAATTCAAGAATCTCAAACTCTTCTATATATTCTCTTTCTTTGGGGGCTAAAACTTGCATATAAAAAATGAGAAGTTGAAGAGAATTTTTCTATGTTTAAGATGATGCTAAAGGTATCATTCTTTGCAACAAATAAAGAAACAAAATTTAAATATTAAAACTGCAAATGATTTTACTGCCTTTTTGTTCTTTTAGTGGAGTTTAATTGATTAAATATAGTAAAAAGGGGTTGGAAACATAGAAGCATTGTTGATTTATAGAAACATTGGAGGTCTTTAAATTATGATAGTCATTAAAGTGGTGGTGACAATGATAGCAGTAAAATTAATTACTTTGAAAGGGTATTGAAAACAACGTGACAAAGTTCATGTTTAAAAAAAAAATGGTATTAATTAGAAATATATCCAACATTTAAAACCACCCTTCAAATTTCAGCAACGATTAATGACAATTTTTTGCAATGAAAAATGCTAACGGATGCCCATAGGGCAATAGTTAATAATCCATTTAAAGAAAGTTTTTTTGGGAAAAAAAAAAGTAATTAATATTTTGATAGTTTTTTTCATTTTCTATAAAAATGGTATCAAAATGTTCCTAAAATAAATTTTTAACAATTGCCTTGAGAGCATTCGTTCACATAACTTTTTTTTTTTTTTTTTACTACTTCATTTTTCAACTTTCAAAGGGTATGTCAAACCTTCTCATTTTCTCTTCCTAACTTTGTTGGTATTATTATTACCATGCTCCCCCATTGCTATCATCCTTTTCTTCCTTTATCGTAGTATGTAGTATGAACACGAATTTGTTGGAAAATAATAATTATAAATAGTATATGAAGTGTGAACACAGGAAAAGTGGCTTGTAATAGTGAGATCAATTGGCATCGAATCTTTTTTTTTTTTAATTATTATTATTAATGTACACCTGTTACCTGAAGGTGAGGACAAAGAAGTGGGACCTTGCTGTCTAATCTTCTAGCTTCGATGAGAAGCTTAAAATCGAGAGAGAGAGAGAGAGAGAGAGAGAGAGAGAGAGAGAGAGTAAAATTATGCGTGCATTATTAGGCTCATTGGTTTGAACTTTAGACATACAATATATCATCTTCAAACCACAATACCATAAATTTATATAATTTTTTAGGCATTTTATAGATAGGAAATAATATAGTATGATCAAAAATTGAGATATCACTTTTATATGCATATAAAAATATATAGTGCGCTTGTTAATAATTCTTATAAATATATAAAATAAAAATGTTTGTGTTTGTCAACCGTTTATTATTATTATTTTTTTATCTTTCAAATTTCTAGTTTATTTGGTTATATATATATTATAACATTTTTAAATTTTATTAATTTAAAAAAAAATACAATTATACTTTAAAAAATTATTAACAAATAACTTTTCCACAAAAAGATGCATCCCAATTCCCATAGTCTTATGTACTGTATACATATATATATATATATATATTTAGTAGAGGAATCTGCCAAAGGAACAAGAAATATGGTTCCATTACATCTTTGACCTAGAACAAGATAAGATCTATCACAAATATATATATATATATATATATATATATATATATATATATATATTTGAGTAAATTGCATTTTCTCATTCAAAATGTTGAGGTCAGATATAATGTCCTATACAAACTTGCAATTTGACTAATCAAGCTTCTAAATTGTGGAGTCACTTGCAATATGACCCCTACAAATTAAAGTTTTTCCAATTTATATTATATATTTAACCTTACAATTCAATTATTTATCTCATGATGATAACATAAAAAATAAAAGGAAAGATATTAAAATAGCCCTATAATAATAATCTAGTAATAGAGATTGATTACTTATAGTAGTTATCTTCTTCTATAATTTGCTCGAAACAAAAAGGTGAACTTGTTAAGATTAGGTGGTGGCAAAATGAACATTAGCTATTTGTTAATAAATGGAAGACCCACCCACCTCAACTTTATGGCTATGCATTACAAAATGTTCAATTTGCTTCCTTATTCAGGACTAAATGGTTTCCTATCATGACGCCAATGAGTAATGCATCAATTCTTTTAGTGGGCTTTGAATCATCATGTCCTTTTAAAAAAGGAAAAAATGAAAAAGAACATGAAAGAAGAATAGAAGGATGGAAATTTGTCATCACTAACTCACTTTGTAACTTGTAAATTAAAGCAGGTCAAAAGAAGCAAATTTTACTTCAATCATACCTTTGAAATTCCATTTGAAGCATAAAATTTTCAACTTAGTTTCCCCTTCTTTCGTTGAAAGCATAAAATGAAGATTTCCCTATGGTTCAATTACATTTAAACCTCATGAATATTTTTTTTGGGTGAATTTGTTAGAATCTTGCCCTTGTATAGCAAGAGTTAGGACCTTTGGAATTTTGGAATGAATGATCATTTTGTGTGGTGTAATTCCTTCTTGAATATGTAGTTTCAAGTGATCAGCACATGAATATCTATTAGGAGAGAATGGTTGGAATTGATATTCTTTGTTTATTACAATAGTTATATGATAAATCATTTTTAAAAATTTGTTCTTGTAATTGAATTAACAAATGCTTATTCAGTTAAATTTATTCTTCTTCTTGGATTTCAATTTGTTTTTGTGATGATTCTCCTGTTTCTACTAATTTTGATCTTGGAGTTGATATCTTAGAGGTTTTTGCTAAGGAATTTCGATGAGAAAATAGTTATTACTTATTAAATGAGAGAGAGAGAGAGAGAGAGAGAGATAGAGAGAGAGAATCTAGAAGAAAATTTAGAGAGAGAGAGAGAGAGAGAGAGAGAGAGAGTCTAAAAGAAAATTTTATATTATCTCAAAGAGAGAAAAAACAATAATATAAGATCATCGTATACCTAAGAGAGAGAGAGTAAAATTGTGTGCGCCCTTGTCAACTTTTTTTTGTTTGTTTGGCTTTTTAGTTTATTTGTTTATATATTATGAATTCTTTGATATTTCTTTTTTCTTTTGTTACATTTGTACTTTAACAAATATTCAGCAAATAAACTTTTAAAATATGCATCTGGAGTCTTATGTTCACACACACACTCTCTCTCCCTCTCCCTCTCCCTCTTTACATAGAGTAATATTTTTATATAGCTTGTTTTTTTAAAATAAATTAATCTAAATACATTCTACTTTCACTTTTCTTGTTTTGGCTTATAGAAAGCAATATATACTATATTTTAAGAAGTTAGCATGTTTTCAAGTAGAGGAATATGCCAAAAGAATAAGAAGTATGGTTTCATTACACTTTTGTCCAAGAACAAGATCTATCACAAACTAATGTTTTTGAGCAAATTGCATTTTCTCATTCTAAGTCTAAGCGTTGAGGACCGTAATGGTGTCCTTTATAAACTTCAAATTTGAGTAATCAATCTTCTAAATTTTTTTGAGTCACTTGCAATGTCCCCTACAATTAAAGTTTTTTTTCCAATTTACATTATACTTAACCTTACAATTCAATTATTTATCTCGTGATAACATTAAAAAAAAAAAAAAAAAGAAATGAAAAAGGAAAAAAGAAAAGAAAAAGAAATGAGAGGAACTCTTCACTTTCATATTCTCATCAATTAAATGAATAGACAAACTCATAGGTTGGGTTTGGATTCCATTGGAAATATGCATCGCATTTTTTTTGTGGGTCCCGTGTATTGTTCACGGGACCCGCAAGTACGGATTTCAGCAATTATTAACCGTGGAGGAGGAACATTGCAACTAATCCTATAATCTTGAGGTTGATTCTTTTTTTTTTTTTCTTTCTTTTTTTTTTGAGTGATAGAGGTTGAAAAAGAAAAAAAGTTTGATTACTTAAAGGAGTTGTCTACCACAATTTTCTTTTGCTTTTATCCACTTTGCCACTTTGGGCCTCTTCTACCATTTACTCATATAGAATAATAGAAACAAAAGAGATGAACTTGTTAACTTGTTGGTGGTCGGTAAAATAAATATTATATATTTTTTGGAGTAAACCCCACCTCAGCATTATAATTATGCATCACAAAGATGTTTAATTTGATTCCTTATTCAGGAATAAACCTTCACGTATTTATCAATCTTTTAGTGAGAGTTGTATCATCATGTCCTTTTACAAAGACAATAGTTGTGTTAGCCACACCATTTAAAGATAAGCATGAATAGTAAGGATGAGTTTTTCATGACTCATCACTCACTCCATTTAATTTCTTGCAACAGTACTGCATTGTTATTTGCTAGTTGTAATAAGCAGGTCAAAAGGGAAAACTTTACCTCAATCATAACTTTGAAAGGGTGATTATTCTTTTGATTCTTATCAAGTTGACTATTCTTTCTTTCCCACCTTATAGAAACGAAAGGAAAGCTAGTAATTAAAGTTATTGTACCTTGCCCCCTTTTGTTTGTTTGTGTACAAAAAATTGGCTAAAGTTAAAGCATACTTGTGTGAAGTTGTACTGTCTTTTGTTTTTTAATGAATAAATATTAGAAAATTTATTAAAGGAAAAAAAAACCAAAAAAGGAACTAGCCCACCAGTAAAATTAATAAATAGTATTTGCCATAAATGTGAGAAACATGAGTATCATATCATCGTGTTCAAGTAACATCTAATATTTACTCACTTACAAACCAAAGATAAAAGATGGGTTAGGGTCCTTTGGGGATTGGGCCGAAACATTAGCAATGGAGTTGTATTGTCATGAGTTTTGGATTCATGTTTCTTTTTTAGCATTCAATTCATAAAAAAGAAGTTTGCTTACTATAGTTCGAAAACATTTAAACCTCATGAATTTTTTTTGGCAAAAGGAATTTGAAATGATAATCATTTTTGAGTAGTATAACTTCTTCTTGAATTAATGCAGTTTTAAAACTCTATACCACAAAATTCTACCGATAAAGTCATAAAACTCTACTTCCTCCATTAATGTCAAACTAGCACTTTGTAGTAGAGCTTTTGTGATATGCATGCACTAACAAAGAGAATTAACTAAAAAAACTTGAGAGTGTTTTAAAATTCTAAAATGTTCATAAAATATGAACAATAAATTGTAGCACTTTTTCTATGAAACTCCAAAACTTAACTTCATTCTTTTTTTTTCTTTTTCTTTTTTTATTATTATTTTTATATTTTTTTTACAAGGTAGAAATCATACTCTAGTCTAATCTAAGTGTATATATGTATAGAGTTTCCTCTTGAAGACTTAAACCCCGACCCTTACTTGTAGAGTATCCACCACACCAAGGTTGTGCGGTAGTTAACTTCACTCTAAAAGACAACAAAAATATTTTATGTGATTTAAAAGCTTTCAATTTTAGTTAATGCTACCACACACACACTTTTTAAAAAGATCTAAAGAATCTTTTCTGGCTTTGCTTTCTCTTTTAAGGTAAGTCTAATTCCATTGATTTTTTGTTTCATGTAGCAATCAATTTAATTTGGAAAAAGTACTAGTTTTCCACATTTTGTAGCTCACTAAGGACTTTTTTTGCTTTTGTTTGTTCCACCATTAATTAGAGATGAGCATAAGAGCATGGATGAGAATTTTCGTTATCACTCAGTCTTGAATCTCTTTTGCATTCTTTTCTTCCAAAGAAAAAGAGAATTTCAATTCTACGATGCCCTTGAAAATGGTGATATTAAAGCATAACTCATTAAATTATTAAAGTATATATATGTCATTGATTAGACTTTTCTCCCAGTTTCTGTAGGGAGCTAGTGAAATATTACAAGTTACAACTTTGTTATTAAATTCATAAAAAGGAACTTCGCCAATATTTGGTTTATGTTAAAAATAAAATTTCTTTAATTTAATTATTATAAGTTGTTATTGTTTCTTTCTTCTGAAAAGTGATGGTTTCCTTCAACTCAGCATCAGGCTTGGAATCTTAGAGTTTTTTTATGAATTTTCAAAACATGTTTTTATGAATGAAAAAAAAAACATTTTTTTGGTGGTTTCAAGATCATAATTCATAAAAAAAAAGATGAACTTGTTAATGGTTAGAAAAATGAACATTAAATGGTTTTTTTTTTCCTAGTGAAAACCAACTTAGCTTTATAAATTACAAAGATATTTAATTTGCTTCCTTATTCAGGAACAAATAAATGGTTCCCAACTTTCCATATCATTACAATAGTGGAGCATGAAGAGTAAGGATGGATGAGAGTCCATTTATGAATCACCACTCACTCCTCCATATATTTCTTGCAACACACTGCAATGTTGCGGTCAAAAAAGCAAATTTTAATTCAATCATACCTTTGAAATGGGTGATTAAATCATTAAACTATGTCATTACATTCCAAATAGCGTTCTCATAAAAAGGAAAAAGGTTCCAAAAAAATTTCTCAAAAAATGGAAAAAGAATAGTTAAAGGTATACGTGAAGTTGTATATAACATCTTCTTAAGCAGAATAAAATTATCTAGTTATGAAGCTAGTGAAAAGTTCTACTTTCTTTCGTTTTTTTTTTGCTAAATAAAATATTACTCCTGAAGAAAATTTATGAGCATTCCCACCTTATATAAAGGAAGTTTGCATAAATGTATTGCTTGCTTTATCATTTTTAAAAAGACACACGTAAGTTTATCTTGTTCTTTAATTGCTTTATCATAGTGGACCTAACAGGAAATTTGTTTTTTACCTTTTAATATAGCATGCATGACTGCACGATGGACCATGATTTGGGGGACAAGGATATAGTGTTTGACAAAAGCTATATTGCTGATGGATTAGGAATTGGAATTTTCGTGACCTTGCAAAAAGTTGATATCATCAATTCATCATCAAAGAATCTAAAGTAATTCAAATGCTTTTGAGTACTTTGAAATCAGTATAGTCAGGAGTTTTAAATCAAATGCACCGTGTATAGCACTCAACCTATAGCCTGAAAACCAAAATTGAGCTATATAATGAAAGGTTCATACTTCATACTTGCATTAAAAAACACACAAAAAAAAGAAAAAAAAAAAAAAAAGCATTTCAATTCTAAGAGAGACAATACTCATCCTCATACTAGTCAATGATGTTTATAATTCACAAGCATCAAATCCAAAATTTGATCCCTATAAGTTGATATTGCTTTAGTAGGTTGATGAGTTAATTTAAGAGTGTATGATGGCTCATTGTGCTACTATTAACTTTGTCATTAACAATAAACTTCTCAACTTCGAATTTAATAATCAAGTGATTGTAACTAGTTCTCATCTGAAAAAAAAAAGTTATGAATTGTTCAACATGCTCTCATTATATTCCCTTACTGACATGATTTATAATGAGACATCATTTTTAATATTGAAAATCATACCTTTAAAGTGTCAAGACATTTTTTAATAACATTGTGAAGAGATGAATGTTTGTAATATCTTTAACCCTTTAAACAACTCCCACCTACTGAAAGTAGGGCTATCCATGCAAACCGGAGACCTGACAAAACTGACCAACCCAACCGAAACCGACTCGTCACGGCCGAATCTAACACCTCCGGTGGTCGGTGATGGGTCTTAGCCCTCAAAAACTGACTCTGGCTGGTCGAGTGGCAGGTTTCATCCTTTAAAACTTGACCCACCCGACCCACCCAACAAACACTCAAAGAAAGCCAAAAATTACCTAGATCCGATGATGATTTGGCACTCCTTAGCTTTGATCTGGCCACGTTTGGCCTCCCTTTACTCAAATCCGCTCAAATCTGGCCAAGATCTACTATCTTCCTCGCTCATGTTTGCTTAAATCTGGTGATATTTTGTTGGATCTAGCCCAAATCTACTCAAATCCGGCCACCTTTGCTCCTCATCGAACCTGCCTGAACCGACTGATGGCTTTCCTGAGCCCAATCTGACTTGATCCATGTTGGTCTGTGGTTGGTTGCAGGTCCTTTCTCCTTCCACCTCACTTGAGTGGGTCGAGTCCGGGTTGAGGCCAAAACCGACTTGTGGATAGTCGTACTTGAAAGTATGAATATGCATGTTATCTCTCTATATACAATATGGAGGTAAAAATTCCATAGCGCATAGATACCTAAATCCACTAAATATAGCCACTTAACAAAAAGAAACAAAGAAAGAAAGAGGCATGACATACATGAACTTTATATTAAAATCACATGCGCTTATCACATTTTGGTCTATCATGGCCTAAAGAATTAGAAAGCTGTTTTTAAGAAAAAAACAACTGAGAAGAAAACAATTACCAAACGTACTTTCAGATCGCAAGCTGTTCTTTTCATTAACCAAAAAATGTTTAAATATTGAACTATAAGCCTTATAGTTGTCTGTTTACTTTTTTAAAGCCGTACACAACTGTAAGTTATGCAGTTTTGATTATTATAACCGTTTCAAATAGATTTTGTTTTCTCTAACAGACCAACTGATCAGATACCCTTTTAGGCATAATTCTTTGTACCCAAATAAGCATAATCCTAAATCCTAAAGACCATAGATCTCTAATAAAAATCACAATATAAGAGTAAAATGATCAACTGACTCCTCATTCTTCTTGCACATACAACACCAATCAATCCACGGCAAGAATGTTTCTTGTTCGTAAGTAATTTATTATGAGAATTTTCCCAAATCAACAGTCCAAAAAACAAAAACCAAAAAAGCTACTTTTATAAGAACTTCTACCTTCCAAATGCTTTTCCAAGAAAAATGACAAAGATTAGGATGCTTCTTTTTATTTTGAATTGAGAGAGAGAAGCATGGTAGTATGCTAACCATGAACTTGTACCAACACTATCTGGTTTTAATGGCTCTTCTCATACTTTGCAAAATATATCATTCCCCAAACTAAAAAAGAAAGGTTCAGGCATACGTCATGTAGAAATATAGGTATAAAGTGGACATGACACAATGTACAAGTACAATCTGTAACTGTAAACTCTTCTATTTGGTGTATCAAATCTGTTGTTAGACCAGAATCTATTACAAGATAACTGTGTATACTTTTCTTGAATGCAGTCCAAATACAAGAGGATGCTAAATGTATGGTGCATCTCACCATGCTACAAAAAGGTGATTGCCACCAAACTATATTTATACGTGTATATATATATATATCCTCAAGTATCAATGTTCTTTCTCTGATTTGTTTCTTTCCTATTTCTTTTTCCCAATTAAGGGGAAACGGAGTAAAAGGCAGAACAGAACGGGGCAGTGTTGAATGCTAGCCCCGTTTTATCAACTGCGAGGCACAGGGATCTTGATGTACCTGAATGAAAAAGTAGGTCAGCAAGTCTCACCCTAGTGACTTCACTGATGCTCCTTGAAGATTATAAAAAACTTGATGTTCCGTCCAACAATGGCACATGAATCATCTAACATGGCCCTGTCACATAAAAAAGCTAAAGATATTTCTGCCCAAGAACTCTGATGGTTGGCTTTGCTCAGGAATCCATCATTCTGTAGCCCCCAAGCTTTCCCCTTCCTTTTTTGGGATCCTTATGTACAAGTTTTACATCTAAGTTCTTTTACACGTGAGGTTTGTCAGGATAATGACTGAGAGCATGGCATCCTTATTGGTGAGAACACTACAGTCAGTCGTGCATGATCAGAAAGCGAGTAGTCTTCAGGCCACATTCCTTTCTCCACTTCAGGAGGGAAGAGAACTGCATTTTTTATACTGAAGCCAATGGTTTGCTCCTGAATTCCCCTTGCCTCATGGCTAATTTCCTCTCTTTGCTCTGACCCTGAAGAATTCCAAATTCCCTGCTGCAATGCCATAGTTCACAACATGAACAGATAAATTTGACATCAACTAAAATAATTTCCAATGGGGTTGTGATCTATACATGAGACCATATTATAACAGGAGACATGATCTGATAACAATCTATATATATATGTGTGTGTGTGTGTGTGTGTGTGTTGCTGCCACAAGTTTTGAGCCATCCAATCCCATAACATGAACAGCATAGATATAAGCAAGCAAAATTGTCTTGCTCAAATGTAAAGCTTGAAACCCCAGAGTGCAACTGGTGCTAAAGCCTATAAATGTTTTACTACCAAAAGAATTGGTTGTGTTGTTTGAATGCCCTGAAGCTACATATAGATGAGAGCTAAATCAATGACTTCAACTGAACATAATTTACCTGAAATTCTGTTAAATCAACAACACCGTTTCCATCTTTGTCCGCTTGATCCCACAATTCCTTTGACTCTTCAACACTAAGTCCATTGCAATGGCCAATTAAATTAAGCTGCAACGAAATGACAATACAGTATTAGAGAACTCGAGCTCTGAAACAAATGTTAACTTTTCTTAGAAACCGATATATATGTGAAAAGTTAATCATGTCCACCAATCCTCCTCCAATAATTATACTGTACCTGTCTAAGTGCTTCACAGAAACCTGAGTAGTTAATGTAATCACCATGGTTGTCAGCCTTCAGAAAGGCAAATGCATCATTTTCTGTCAGTGACGCTCTCCGTAGTAGATACTGAAAATTGGAAAGATCAACCATCAGAATGCAGAAGGAAACATCTGCAAAGTATCACAACAATGTCTAAACAAAGTCAAGGCTGAAAAATGAAGTAACTGACCTTGAACATGGCAAATACTGCTTCACTCCAACTTGTTTTTAGTAGTTTCCGATATCTGTTTGGATTAAGAAGCCATATGAAATCAACTCCACATATGTTACCCCGATGATTTCGGTGGCTAACCCACTGCATTCAGAATAAGAAAGAGATCAGGAATGTGAAAAGCAAATACAAGCACTAAACAGATCTTCTGGCACAAGGGAATGAAATTTTTGAAGTGAAGTAAAGATTGACCTTTTGTGCATCTGCATCAGCATATTGATGAGCAGTATCATATGATGACACAAATCCCTGGGATCGAAGGAACTTGTAAACATGTCCACGTTTGCTTCCATTCCAGTCACTACAGTGAGAACAAATCACAAGAAGCATATGAGTATAATAGAACAGTGAAAATAACAGAGCAATATAAGCCTCTCAAAACAGAAGGTGCATGTAAACTCACCCACAGAGTATGATTGGCATGGGATTAAGATCATTCTCTTTCTGATAAGATTCCACGTATTGCAGTATTTTGTAGACCTACAATGAGAGATGTATAACAAGATACGATCAAGGCAAGGCATCATGGAAAATGACTAAAATGAAATATTTACGGTATACATACAGAGAGGAATATAAAATTGAAAATGAATTACCTGGTGCAATCGTACAATACACAGACTTGAATCATGAGGAAATAACAAGTGGGTATTCACAATGAGAATTTCTTGCCGGATATCATTGGTTCGACATTGTGAGAATGGGGCAGCTATTTCAACATGTAACAACTGAGCCACACGGTCTCCAAAATCATTGAAAAGAAACTCGCGATAGTTAAGAACTTTAAAATGATCCTTACGCACTGCAGTCAGCAGACCTATAGAATCCAACAGAAACACCGTAAATTGGTATGAACTATGAATGCATTGACTCAGGTTAAAAGGGTGGAAAAATCAGCAGCATATACTCGTTCATAAATGAGGTGGTTTATTTACCACTAATATATATATAACAAATACTCAACTTTACCCTCTCTCTCTCTTCAGAAATTTTAATGTATAGCTGAAATTAGACAGATACTTCTATTGGGTGCCAAATACAATCACATATAAGAAAGATCAGAAAAGACCAACAATACTGATGAGTCTGTTAAAAAGGCCCATCCCACTCTCTTCAACATGAAAACTGTATAGTAGGCAGAACTCATCTGTTAAAAAGGATTACCCCACACTCTCCAACAAGGCAACTGTATGGTCAGGTGGAGCTCATCCTCTCTTCCATTTACAAAGTCTTTATTTTTAACCCGGTTTCTTCACTTATGTTGACTAATTACCAAAATTTCTACAAAGAAAGGAGCAAAAAATAGGAAGCACAGTTTCCTTTCTAACAGATCTCTAGAATAAAATGGCTTCTCCCTTAAATTCACAATGTTCATTCCCTTTTTAACCACACTATTGTAAGGTTGCATGTTTCTTTCCATCTTTCCTGAATCCTACAAACCAGACCATTAGGCAACTGATGATGGGACACATTATATACACAACAAAAATTTCCAAATAATAAGTATGCATATCTGATCGGAAACTTTTACATCCAAAACAAGCCTAATTAAGTTAATTTCTATTAGTTTTATGCAGTCTAAATATGTATAGTGTCAAAACAAGGAATCTTTCAATAATTTGTTTGTAGGAATCTTTCAATTTCTATTAGTTTTATGCAGTCTAAATATTACAGTGTCAAAACAAGGAATCGTTCAATAATTTGTTTGTGAGAAAACAACTTATATCAGGAACCAATGGCAACTTGATAAATCTAATATGGGTTTTAAAGAGAATACCATCACCGCGGTTGTTCGTCCGTCCAAGCTTGAAATTAACATATCCGGCATCACCAAGTCTCTTCTCATACAAATTAACAAGCTCCTCATTTCCAACCCAGAATTCCTGTGCCACCAACACACCAAATCCACCATATTAGCATATACCCATTAAAGAAACTAGTTTATTCTTTCATCCAAATCCATTGAAATCCATCAAAGAAATATATTAATTTTCCCAAAAAAAGTGGCTGTTAAGCAAAAACAAACCTGAAGACAAATGATAGAAGATCTCTCATATATCAATGAATCCAATATGCTACGATTCCTGGCCAACCAATACGCTCTGTAATCGCTTTCACGGCAACTAGGATCCTGCTTCAAACATTGAAAGTAAATGAATACCGAATCAAATAAAACACAGAAACAAACATTGAAAGTAAAACTACCATTACCCACAAAAGCAATTGAACATACTATGTTCAAGAAAATGTAAATACCAAATCAAATAAAACACAGAAACAAGCATCTAAAAGTCTTTGAAACATGAGCAAATTCAAACTACATATCAAATATAACAAAAAAAGGGTACCTCATGGTTGAGGCGCTTGTAGATTGGAGCAAGGATGTTGAAAGTGGTGCAAGTAATACAGGGCTGTTGGTGTTGCTGTTGGTCTCTAATGGAAGAAGAAATTGCATAACTCCCTATCTTTGAAATCCTTCCCTTCATTTTACTGACCCTCCTACAATCTTTCCTCATTTTTCTTCTCTCACCAATATACACACACATATAGATAGGGAAATTAGAAACAGTTTCTTTCAATCAACCACCAAAGAAAAATACAAACTTTGCATATGGGTTTTGTTCCTTTTCTCAAACAAAACAATGGGCCATCTTTGATTCTGAAAGACAATGATGGGGTTTGGTGGTTTTTGGATGTAACAGAAACATGGAACCCTCTGTTTTTTCCTTCAAGGCTTGCTTTGTTGTTTGATTATGTACTGTTTATGAAGAGGAAGAAGGGGAACGGGAAGTAGCCGGTGGGAGAAGGATGTTTAGGGAATGGAGATCGAAGCGGAAATGACCGGTTGCGGCGGTGTTAAGTTTTGGGGAGAGAGAAAGAGAGAGAGAGAGAGAGAGAGATTAAAAGAACAACCTCATGGTGGTTGTTTTTGTCCTCTTATAATTCTACGTATTTTACGTTGTCTCTCTGCTAATTGCCTATGTTGTGTGTGCTCTACATGTTTGTGTTTGTTGCGTATTTATAGAATACAGGAATAGTTGGTGTTTCTAGCTGCTCAAAAAGGAAAATGGGAGGGACAAAAAAAAAAAAGTTACAATTTTTACCTTAACTCATCACGTGACAAGATGTGAATGGTGAGATTAAAATAATAAGTTCATACTTTATTACTTATAATTGTAGATTTTTTTTTGATGTCCCGAGAATATATGATGACATGGAACATGCGCGCATTATTCGGTTTATATTTATTCGAAAGAGGCTTTTAGGCTAATTTTTGACTCTATCACTCTTTTCTTTTCTATGCTTTTGCTTGCGATGAACGCATGGGTTTCCTGGCTTTTTATCTATACCTTTGAATTACGTTATAAATTCTGCACAAAAATTCTCATAATATCCGTTATTTTATTGTATGTATATTGTCATCATACATTGGATTGACTTCGATTCCTGTCTATATCATAGACTACTTGTTACTACTTGTTGGTTTGATGTAATTCAAATCTAAAACCCTTATTCGTCGATGAAAAAAAGTTGTTAGTTGAGTCAATTGAAACCCATTATAATCACATTATATCTTTTTTTTTTAAAAAAAAAAAAAATTATGTTTATACAATGGATCGAGTTCGAATCCCATCCATATCATAGAAACAGAGACTACTTATTGTTTTGATGTAATTCAATTCTAAATCTCTAATTCGACCACACAAAAAATGTTCGATTTGAGTTAATTGGAACTCATAATAGATTTCTACGGTTAGGACTTACACTTTGTTTGAGAGTTCATAAAGAAATAGAATTAAATGAGTAAATCATAAATGAATAAAATGAAACGAATGGTAAGTAAACTTGTTTTGGAATAACATAATAACATAGAGGAAAAAAAAAAGATTTAATCACAATAGAACTATTAGACTCTTATTTTAAAATAAAATAACGAATATATAAGAGTATTTTGGAAGTTTTAGTGAAAATTTCATGAAACCCTATCTTATTCCCTCTTATTTCTCCAAATTTTGAGGGGAATGAAAATTTGAGGTTTTGAGAAAATATAGAGAAATGAGTGTTCTATCTTCTATCCTATCAATTTCATTCTTTCATACTTAAACTTCCAAAGAATGGATAATTCTTTCCATTAAAAATCTCAAATAAGAAAAATGAAAAAAAAAAAAATTCTAAAATTATTCTTTCCCTTCCATTTTTTTCTCTCCTTCCAAACAAGGGCTTAGAATCCGTCTCGAATGGGACGACGAGAGCAACGTGTCGTGTCAATAGGATCAATCAAATTGGGGGGTGGCAACACTTGAGGCCCACAGAATTTAGATCTCTCTTTTCTCCGCCGAAAGTGAAAACAAATCGATGGGGGTGCCTACAAGGCTACAACGTGATGATGTTTATAAAGCATTGGAAATCCATGATCCACTCATGTCTACTCGTACATATTTTTTGATAGTTTATACGTCGTGCGGTACTTGGTTGTCGAGAGAATCAGATTCTCAATTCTCAGTCCATACAATGTTAGCAAAGTTCTTCTTATTTTGTTTGTTAATGATATCAATTTTTGATCCTTAGAATAAACTTTTATTATACAAAATGGATTAGTATAAGCTTTTAGTATCTGTGTTTTTAAGTTTTAACTATATATAAAAAAATTATGAGAAAAAACTCAATTAAATTCTAAATTGGATTTCAATTGTAGACCAATTTGTGTCATGTGTTCACTTAAGTTTTGTAATCTCTATGCTAAGTGAGTTAACGAAGGAAAAATAATTTTTCCTTTATTATAGAAAATTTCAACTTATAACGTTTGCTCAAAATGATAGTTTTTTATTATTAGACTAAGACACCAATTATTTTTTGGTGTAGGTGGTACTAAATCCCATATCTCTTATTCAACCATTAGAGATTTTACAAGTTGAGCTAATTGGAACCCATTAACGAATGACCACATGATATATCTTATTATAAAATAGAATAAAAATAATCATAAGTGGCATTAAAATTAGGCAAAAATTTTAACATACATTTAATTATGTTTATTTTTACTAATAATTTGATTAATTATGTTTATTTTTATGGTAAAAAATGTGTTTATTTTTATATGCATTTATGTGTATGCATGAGTTACAAGCCAATTCTATTAATGTTAAGAACACCTGTTACTTAGGTTAAGATAAATTGGATGGTTAGTTGTTGACACCAAGAAACTTAGGGTCTTGTAATCAAAAAACAAAAAAAGAAACTTAGGGTCTTATGGGTAAAGCGCTGGCATTATTAACTTTTTAAGTAGCACATTTAGTTGAGATTTGCAAACTAACTTGGGCAATTAACAGTACTATATGTTAGTACTTTGATTCGGTATCTATGTTTCCTTGTTTTTCTAAGTAATTGAGTTGGAAATTAGGTAGTAATTTCATTATGGAAAGTGATGACTTTGCCGTGCTAAGAACTCAAAGTAAACAATTTCTCAATAATAATAAATAAAAAAATTGAAAAAAAATTTACATACGTATTCTTGGACACAGTTTAGCTACAAAATTAATTGCAGTTTAAGGTTACAACTTTACTCAATAAAATAAATATTACTACATATTTTGAAAATTTAACTGTTGATCAATTGCATGTTCTTTATACTCTTAACACACATGTCAAATTTTGTATCAATTAGATATTATTTATACTATATGATCTATATTCTTATATTTTATACACAATTTTAAATTACAAAAAATTGCAATTTAAATAATTTATTGATGACATAGTTATTGATCTTTATAATTTTCTAGAAATTTTGCAAATATGGAGACATAAGAAGAAGATGTAATCCAATGGTGAATTTGATAAAATTCACTTCCAATAAAAAGATATTGAGTAAGATTGTACCTTTAGACTACAACTAATTTTGTAACTAAACTTTATCCCATATTCTTCTTCTTTCTTTTCAATATATATATATATATATATATATATATATATATATATATATATATATATATTTATTGTATACACTTTTGCAGGTTGATAGGTTCTTGTCAAGCATGGGGACCAAAAGCGAGTTGTTAAGACTTAAGAGTCACCCAATTGTATTTTACTTCATAGAATTTTATGAAATTTTAATCAAGAACAAAAACTTTGAGAGTTGACTACAAGAGTGAGGACTAGACTAATTAACTGCCTATCAACTCCAAAAGATGGAAGCAAAAGTCCAAAAAACCTATCTATAAGAAGAAGAAGAAAAAGGTTCAAAACATGATTAGTGTAAAAGTTAATAAAAGAAAGTGCCACGTTAGATTAGAAGTTTGCTATCCACTTTCGGCCTGCTTTTGATGTGAGAGGTCATCACTCATGGTTTTGCACTATTCAAATGTGAACCATTTTTTTTCTTTAAAAAAAAAAAAAAAAAATTGTGAACCATTTTCTTTTAATAAGAAAAATGTGAGTTGCAACTAGAAGTTTCAATTTGGGCCACGCCCACACATGAACCAATTTGTGATGTAGAAATTAGAATAAATTCTATATTATCAAATGGAGCCTCAATGAGAAATCAATGTCATCAAATTGCCTACTTTTGTTTTTAAGGATAGAGTAGGCTTGTAGGAGATATGAGTCATGAGAATGTCATCCATGGAGCTTTTTTTTTTTTTTTTGGGTAAATTTCATCCATGGAGTTATTGAATGGACTATATTGACTTGCTTTACATCAGAAAAATAAGTTATTGATAGATTACTTATTTAGAAGTCAGACAAATTGTAAATCAAATTGTTAAAAATTATCTAAAAATCTTATCGCTCAACTTGTTAATATCTTTATATGTTTCTAATTCAGACATTTGGGATTTAAATTCACATTTTTCCAATTATCAACTCAAGTACATGTGAGGTACGCATGAGAGGTTAATAAGACGTGTGGTGTTGCTTTCACTAAATGGTTTTGTTTGGCAATCGAATTGAATGGCACAGTGCAATTGACCAGTTGTTATCGCAAAATGGTTTTGTTTGGTGTAGAATTTTAGCTAAATCCTCGATCATATCAGCTGTTAATATTACTAACAAATGTAAAACTTCAGAAATGTTCAAATATTTCCTTACCCTGTCTTATACTCTTATATAAAAAATGAATGGGTATTGCCAGTTTGTTGAGGTGGAAATGTGTTTATATATGACTTTTTGTAAGCATCATTGATGTGGTTAATGACGAAACTACTTTTAGATCATGGGGTAATTATTGGGTACTTTTGAAGTACCATAAATGCTTACTTCCTCATCTCACATAATTGTGGGTTCTATTAATTAAATTTATGGTGAGACTTACAATTCATGTGAGAGGGGGGAGTACATATTTATGATATTTTCAAAATATTCAATAATTTTCCTAGATCATGAGGCCATGCCTCCCAAATAATAATAATAATAATAATAGTAATTATTATATTTATTTATTTAAATATAAAATTGAAGCTTAGACCTTTTAAATTTTTATATAGAATAGAATGATTAACTAGCCTACTTTTGTGGGTTCCAGTTAATTCAACTGGTAAAGTCTTTCATGGTTGAGTAATAGATTTGAGGTTCAATCCTCACCTACAACAAAAATGATTGGTGTCTCACTCTGCACATAAAAATGAAGGGACACCCTCCAGCTAATTTGAGTGTTGCTTGGTTGCCCATCTTCACTATAGATTGAACCCTGCAATTTCCTGAATTGTCTGACTCACTAAGTTTAGCTATACGAATAAAAAAGAAAGAAAAAGAAAGTGGATATTAATTGTCTGTGTTTGGGTATTGATATGGTTAAGAGAACATAAAACAAATGATGTTCTGAAAAATAGTTTTTGTTTTGTTTTGGGTGTTGTTTTCGTAACCTATTTGTCATGTAGTTTTGATGGAATCATTTTTTTTTTTTTTTTTGATGCGAACGACTTCAATTAATTAAGAAGAAGAAGAAAACAGTACATCATGATTAATATGATAGAATCATATTGAAAGTGCTATTTCATGTCAAATTGTTTTATTTTTAAATTTTCTCAAAATTAGATTTTTTCTCTCATATAGTCGTCATCATCAATCATCATATATATATATATTTTTTTGGCAAATATATCTTTTTGGTCCTTATATATTGGGAGTATTTTCATTTTGGTCCATATGTTTTATGACAATTCAATTTGATTCAATTTGGACCAACTTGAACACTTTAAAAATATAGGGATGAAAATTAAAACAACCCCAAAATATAAAGGACCAAAAATGTATTTTTGCCTTTTGTTTTTTGTTTTTTTGTTTTTGGCTACTCAAAGCTTTATTTATTTATTTTTAATTTGGAATGAAGTGTTAGACTGTGACAGCATAATTTTATTTTAGAAAACTAGGCTAGCCTTTAAGTATAGAGATAATATATATATATATATATAATTATAATTAATCATAGATGATTTTTCAAATTTAATAGAATTTCAAATTCCATCTTGATAGGTGTGAGTTAGAATAGAATAAGAAACAATCATTGTATATTTTTTTATGTTTATATTTTGTTAATATTGAACATGTCAGTTAATTTTTCATATATTAATTTAGTGTTGAATTCTAATATATTTATTATTCTTGAACACTATATATATATGTACAGTTTTATTTCAGCAGTGCAAGGCAGAATGGTAACAACTAACAAGTAATAAAGAATGAACTAAGGCATGGTTTAGAGGAGGCTAACAGATTAAAGTGATGGGAGTAATTTTAACAAACTTGGGCAATGCTTTTTTAGGCTGAAAGCAATAATAGAGGAGATGAGATTTACCATCATATTAATTTAATTTGACTATGCAGATCTGCCAAAAGCTGTGGTTTCTCTGGGCCAGGAGACAAAGAAGCATCTGGGGCTCTTAATGCTGGTTTTTTTCTAGGCAAAAAGGAGGAGGGGTTGTTGAAGAGACGTCCATTTCCAATATTTAATCAAATGGATTGTTTGTTTCTTTGTCAAACAGTATAAGATGAACTAATTGATAGTTGATACAATACTATTCTTGCAACTTGGAACTAACTGCAAGTGACTCTCCAACAATATAAATTTCCTGGTTTTTTTCACTTTTCGTTTTTAATATCAAGTCCCTGAATATTTTAAGGTATTTTCTTTCAAGTTAAGTACATGCATCATTGATTTAATATTAGAATGAAAAAAAAAAAAAAAAAAAAAAGGAGCCATCATAACCTTACTCTTACCTAACATAACTCCCAAAAGGGCCAAAACTACCAAAAAGACGAGTGTCGGCTGCGCCTTTTTTCCACAACTGTCGGTCTGAGATTGTTTTTGTTTTTGCTTTTTTATTTTTTTTATTTAATTGGCTGAGAAGGGATTTAAATATGGACATGGTTACACCAAAAAGTGTCAATTGACTTATAAGACTCTTGATAGCCATTCGGAGTTAACAGTCCTAAGGCGAATAAAAAACTTTAGCTTTTAATTATTCACTTAATGCCATTGCTAACTGATCATTTAACTATACCTCTTTCTATGCTTGTATTGCATGATTGAATACTATATAAAATAATTGCAATGTTGTTATCTTACCAAGTTGATTTTTTAAGGGAGCTAGTGATCTATAAATGAAGCATTTGAGTCCTTTTAACACCTCTCACATGAAAATTCATATGGCACCCACGTACGTACACCCTCACAGAGTCACAGGAAGCAGAGGTGCATTCATGGCTTATTGGCTAGGCATTATTACTATTCAACGCTCCAGCTAGCAATTGCTTTCGTAGCCACATTTTCACACTTGTAGACCCACTGTCCTGTCTGTCCAAGTGCTTACAAATTCATACACCCTTAATTCCTTAACTCACCTAACTAGTAACTACCATAGAAACTAGCACACACAAACACATTTATGGATCACATACAAATATACAACGATGGTTGTGTTTATTGGTGCATAAACAATATTGTTTTGGTGCTTTTGCAGGAGCTGGACATGGATGTCGCGGAGGAACTCAACAAGAAGCGAAAGAAGAGAATTTTGCGGAAAAGGAACAGAATTAGCTTTTCAGCTAGCTTGCCTGATGATGTCTGTGGTGTTTTTGCAGGTAGTGTCTGTGCAGTTAAGTACTCTACAAATCCATTTTTGGATATGAGGGAATCGATTTTGGAGATGATTCAGAATGTGGGAGTCTCAAACTGGAAAGATATAGAGGAGTTAGTGTACTGTTACATTGCTCTCAACTCATCAGAGATTCATGAGAGTATTAGAGATGCATTTCTCAGTCTTGCTTCAGCAAGAATGAGCTAAATTGACTCTCTACCCTTAGAGGAATCAACGGAATTGTTTCTTTTTATGTTTGATGAACTGCCATATGATTAGTTCATAAAGTGAAGAACTTTCTTTGTCTTCTTGTTCTCAGTTCTGTTATCAATTTTCTTGAAGGAAGAAAAGGCAATGATATGGTTTCCTTTTTATTTTTCTTTCTCCCACCACCCGATCATACATTTGCTAATTCCAGTATAGTTCGTTTTGTTGTTCACTTTGAGCATCAATTTGAATTTAGAACTCAAATGTTAGTAACTGGGAGGAGCTTTTGCAATGTATGATAATAAGGCAATCCCTCTTCAAGAAACACTTAAATAAGCAAGCAGCTGTTAGATGAGATAATGTATGAAATTCACATCCTAACACGTACCTGTGGATTGAATCAAGTCACAATTTCTCTTCTATTAGCAGCTCAGATGTCATTTATGGATAATGTATACCATAAAAATTTGGCTGGCAAAAGGCAAAGATAGGCAGATGCCGAATCCTAGTCTATGAATATCAACTGATAGTACGTCAGTTGAAATTACCTTACCCAACAAAATGTTACTTGAAGACTTGGAAGTTATACTTACCAAAACAAAAGTTTCTTGAAATTATAGTTAATTAGCTGACTGAAACTCATATCGTCGTGGTTCATGCATAGTTTGGTTCAATAAGCTGATGCAGATATATCATGCCATCCATCTTCTCTAATTTGTTTAGGCATGCTCATCTAACAACTTCTTGAAAAAAATTGCTTTCCTTATCACTAATCAGATATGAGCAGTAAATTTCAAGTTGAGATGGGGGGAAAACCTAAGTTCTTATATATTGGTATATGGTATTTACATCTGAGTGCACCATGCCCCCATGCAAACCTAATCCCAAAAATTAAGAATGTGTGTAGGGTATAGACCTCACAAAGCCAACCTATATGATATTTCTATTAAATAAAAGTCAGGTTCAGTTATAGACTTCACCCACAGACCATGCTGTAAAAGTAGATGATAATTCTGCCTGCATTGGCAGCATACCATTATCATCATTATTAGAAAAATATTGTAATATAGTACACTACATTCAAATCACCCTCCAGATTGTATCATATGTCCACCGATTCCTAACAACATTAAGTACGTCATAGTTGTATTAACCTTAAAACCGTGAAATTTCACCAAGAACCTTGTAACTCAAATTATTCAATGGCCTGATCTCCTTTATGAGGAGAACCAAAATTCGAATGCTTCCTTCTCCATTTGTAATAACAAAATTATTAAAAAAAAAAAAAAAAAATTTTCTTACAGCTTTCTAACAATAATTATTGCATATTTGCCCTTTTTTATTTATTATTATTTATATAACTAGGCTGCATCCTCCATTTTCCACCCAACCAAATCGTGGCAAGTTGAGAAATCCTATATAAATCTAATTTTTGCTTGAAACTTAATTGTACAACATCAAGGTGTGTCACAACTCATAACATAGGCAGAGAAAAAAAAAATGTTATGACTTCAATCTTGTTTGGCTAGTAAAAATTGGTCTCTTGGATTTCTCACATACACTATGAATAGTTTAGTTAAAACATTGAAACTTTAGACCAATTAAACGGAAAATATCTTGAGCAAATAGTAATTTTTTCGATCTTAATGTTGGAATTAAAAACTGTTGATGACATTTTTCACAATTATGGGTCTATCAAAATATTTATTTTGAAAAATTAGTCAAAGCCCACATACATGGACAAAGCCCATATGTACTTTTTCTAAAAGAAAATTTAAGAGATGTGGATTGGAAGGCAAAAGAGGATTTATCTTATCTATTTTGGGTTTAATGGGAAAACCTTGTAGATGGGCCTAAGGTATTTGCAAAACTCATAGCCCATGAGTAGATCACTGTGCATAAAAGCTACAAACACAGGAGAACCTTTTGTATCTACTAAATATTTTCGCTTACCAGACAACCTCAAAATCCCAATTAATTCTAGACCTATCACCATCCAAAGTTGATTTTCATAATCCCACTTGAGTTTGAAAATAGTTGTACTTAGCAATTACTAGCACAGTATTACATTTGGGCACATAACTTTCCATTCCTGTTATAGATAATATAGATAAACTTCCTTATCTAATTTATCATTCCTCCCCCATCCCCCTGTGCGCGCACTTGTCATTACAACTGTTGATTACACTACTGCAGATTCATCAGCGCTTGTGGGTACTACTACACTACCAGCATCATTTTTTGCCTGAAGCAAGCTTTTCATCTCCTTCCTTTTACCCCACAAGAAGGAATACAACCCAACAATGATCAAAATTGTGCCTAGCAACCTGCATTGATAATTCAATAAAAGTGAGATTGATTTGATATATGTAGAGTGGTATGCAAAGAAAATGTACAGTCATAATAACTTGTCAAAAGGTAACATCTCTGGCTCAATTGAAAGAAAACAAGTCATACATTCCGAGTCTGATTGCTTCACCGAGTATGAGAGCTTCTAATATGGACACAAAAATTAGTGATAGTGGATTGAACATTGGGGCATAAACGGGGCCTCGAATTGCAATTGCCCATGAAATTAAGCAGAATGTTGCAGCTGTTGCTAGTGCTCCCTAGATGAATAAAATGCATTTGTCATTGTCAACATAACTGGGTACAAAATAACAATTAGATGTAAAACAATATTCAAATAAAAATGATGTCTGACAAAGGAAAATTATTAGACACACTATTACAGATTTGCTTTAGAAATGGTTATGCCTGGAAACTTACAGAGTAAAATATCGTAATTAGTTGCAGATTCCACCCTAAGCTCCATGCAGCCTTCTGTCTATTTAAGCATAGGCCTATTACGGCTGATTGCATTGATGCTATGATGCATGCTAACATTATTGCCCAGTATTTTGATGGGAAAATTTTGAGCAACTTAGCCTGTTTGGAGAAAGAAAGGATATGTTAAAGTTAAAAGAATGAGACTTGAAAATATCTATCATCTAAAATCAAGGCCAGTAGATCGATATGGAGCTTCCCATATCTATCTTTGGTTGAATCCTAGTAGAGACTAATATCATCATCAGTCACTCACTACTCACTAAAAGAAAAGAAATTGATTGTACATTGTAATGTGATACATACATGAACTACGAACCACACACTATAGGAGAGGCAACAGCCAACCAACATGAAAGTGCCTTGGACCCAATGGGCCATAGATGTTTTCAGAGCAACACTATGGTGAAGACCTTGATGACCAATATGGAGAGCTTTTCCTTCATAAAGACAAGCAATTAGTGCTCCTGCCACAGAAAAAGTTGCCCCCAGAATCTTCATCTTGCCTGCCTTTGTATTCAGTCCTAGTTTCTCTATACTACAACCATTCAAAAACAAAATCTTGTCATATTGCTTTGGTGATTATAGACTAAATTAAATTTCACGTCTGGCTACTACGATAAGTTCAATTGATGATCAGTATACTATACCCTGTGATTATGGAGAAGACAAAGGTAACCATTGGAATCAAGTTGAGGAAGCTGATGGCATATGTAGCGTTGGTGTCTCGAAGACCATAATAGAACAGTCCCAAAGCCATTGATATTCTGTATTTTTTTTTTTTTTTAATAAAAAAATATACATAATGGGAGAAAAAAAAAAAAAAAGACTCAAGAAGTCAGCATCAGTTTATCAATTAGAATTGGTAAAACTTGACTCACTTTTAGAATGGTCTAAAGCAAATGATTCTATGCTAGGTCTAAACCAAATTATTCGAATAACGTAAACGTGTTAACTTGATTGCATGACTTATTTATCAAATGAGGTCATGTTAGGTAATATTGACCCAATCTAATAAATATGTCATTTAAGAATCAACAAATCCTGACACATGATTCTTACACGATTAATAAATGTGTTATGTTCTTATTTATCTATATAATTAAATACTCATGAGTTGACATGACATATAAACACAAATTGTCACCACCTACTATTCATCCCAAATTCAATTAGATTTTTAAATTTATATATTTCCAATGGTCCCAAACCATCTAAAAAATTCCACTACTTTCGGTATCTTGCACTAGGGACTGCAAGAGCTTGAAATTCACGACCCATAGGCAGCTCAACACGACCTTTGAAATGAAATGGAAGGTGCCTATCGTACCACAGAAATCACAAAGCAAAGAGGCATTTAACATTTTCATTGCTTTTGCAATTCCCTACGGTCTATCTCTCATTTAGAAGAATATTTCCCCCAAATAATTAATGACTTCCAACTCCATTACAATCATACTGTTTATCTTTTTCTCCTTTGGGAATATAAATCATAAAAGCTTCACCAACACTTTTTACCATCAACAGAATGAAAATGAATGGCTAAGAGCCAGAACCAAACGCACCAACATAAAAAGGCCACCCTTTTTTATAAGGAAAAAGTCACTCCAAAGGGAAGGGGAAAATGTGAATTAAAAATTTTTATCTATTTTTTTTATTGTTTTTTTTGGACAGTGACACCCCACACGATAGAATATAAGATTTTGATCTTATTCATTATCACAAACATTTGGACAAACAAAAATTTCCCCATTTAAAGAACAAGAAATTTCATAAAATTCAAAGCTAAATATATAAAATCCAAACCAATTATCTGAATATTAAAAAGAAAGTCAAATGAGTTTTTCTGCCACTGCAATAAAATCTCATAGCATTTTTACTATTCACCACAACTCACAACAAGAGTGTTGTGAAAATATTGTGAGATTTTATTGTGTCTTTATATTTTCTCAAGTCAAATAAGTTGATAGCCCTGAAATCTATGAATTTGTTATCTAAAGTGGGTTTTTTTATTTTATTTTATTTTTTGGGGGGGGGGGGGGGGGGGGGGGGGGAGGGAATGGACCACTGCAAGAATGAATTAAAAGAACATTTCTTGTTTTTAAATTTAAAAGATTACATATATGAATATACAGACCATGCTTCTCTTGAATTTCACTTAAGAAAAAACTTAGGTTTGGGCTCTCACAAAGGGAGTGGGCTCTCTGGTGAGACCCACACGTGGCCAAGCACGCTATCTGAGTGAGTGTTATTCACAACCATCTGATTTGCAAGAAAATGATTTACCGTAACCTCCCTTGTCAATATACAAGGTGGCCAAGCTCTAGTACTGGACAATACTATAGTCAACCTATAGATATCTCATAAATTTAATGAAGATGGATACATTAGATGTAGTTATATTGGGAATTGCTTTTTACGGTTTTGAATCAGAGTAAGAGTCATTGTTTATTGAGATAAGAGATAGAAAATGAGTGATTGTTGAACATAGAGTTTCATGCAATTCTATAAGCATCAAAAAGGCACCCACTTTAGTCTCAAATGGTAGTACTAACCCAGTTAAGGCGCTAAGAAAAAGCCAGAACCAAACTGACCAGCTCAACTTCTTTGTGATTTCCCTGCAACCATGCCGAACCATATTCACAGTATTATCAACCAAAACATAGTGAAAATGAATGTCACACAAAATTTATCAAAGGAATATTAAACAAGGACTAGCTAACCTTTCGAAATAGAACGCAAAAGGGGCAACACAAATAGCAGCAACAACATTACGGTAAGTCATGAGTGCAAAAATAAACGTTCCCTGGCTAAGTATGACCCTTGACAGTATTTGCAGACCGGTCGTGAAAATTTGAACCAGCAACATAGCCATAGCTACCTCTGAAGATGCAAACAATTGCTTCACCTTTCCCATACCCATCTCTCTTTTCTCTCTCTCTCTCTCTCAAAAAAAAAGTTATAACAAAAATGAGAAAAGAAATGCAATGGGGTCAGAGGGAGAAAGAAAAGAAATTAATTAATGCTTGTGGGCAATGAAAACAATCCAAAGGGTCAAGGATTGTTAGAGTTGCAAGTAACAGAAGGCTTTTTTGTTTTGGATTTTTGAGTTAAAACTTGGCACTTGCTATATATGCTCGAGTTTAGGAGAGGCTCTCTTTCAGTTTGGACACTGAACCTACTCCTCCACCATGTTTTTAGCTTAAGCCTTTGTGTTGTCCTCTGTATATATCTTGTGAATAACTAAATATTCTCTAACCATCTTTTTACACGCTCTTTTATACTATATCCATAGGCGGAGGGAGGGGAGGTATTTAGATTCTCTACATTTCCTAGTATACTTTATAAATAGTTTTCTTTAAATTTTAACAATTCATTTATAATTTCAGGGTTCAGATTTTGTCATGTCAGCATTCCACAAATAATACTTTTGATTATTTTGTTTACAACATTATTTTATTATTTTAAGACTATTGTTAGTGGAATGCTGACATGATAGGATCTAGACCCTTAAATCATAAATGAATGGTTAAAATTTAAAGAAATCTATTGGTAAAGTATCTTAAGAAGTCTAGAGGATTTAAATCCGAGCCGGGAGGGGAGGCTAAGAGCGGCCATGGCACCCCCTAGATTTTCCAAAAATGCCCCCCTCCCTTCTATTTAATGTTAAAATTTTAAAATATTGAGTAATTTTTAGGTGATGGCCCCCATTCATTAAAAAAGAAAGAATGTATAAATACTCTTTAATTTATTGTTGTCCCATTTATTTATTTTTATTTAATATTGACTTTTTTGTCATATATAAGTCATTAATTTTTTGCCTAAAAAAAAAGTCATTAATTTTAGGAGCATTTAATTAAAGTCTAAGTTAATAAAAATATAAAAGTAAATCTCTTTAGCAAAAGATTTTTGTTGTTTTTTAAAAATAAAGTCATACGCATTTATATAGAGAGTTAAAACTATTAGAATACAATGATACATTTAACTTGGTCCTCATTGGAAAAAATTTTCTAGTTTCGCCACTAACCATATCTACATATTACATTTACATGAATTGATGTATACATTTTTCAAGGCAAGAAAAAAAAAAAAAGTAATATCTACGTTTAAAATATGAAAAGTAGATATGAAATAAATTGAGTGGAAAAATAATTGGCCATAAATGTCTTTGCCACATCATCAACTTTAACCCACTTTGGCCCTTTACACTGATTTGTGATTTGCATTATAAAAAATTTGCATTTAATTTCAGCCCTTAATTTAGTACCTCAAAGTCATTACTTTTGTTGTAGGGAGAGAAAAGCACCATAGTCATTGTTTAAGAAGTTCATGAATGGGATCGAACTATGAGATATTATTGGGCCACGTAAGGATTTTCTTCTTTGGGTAAAACCTTTTTGAAAGAGGAATTCAATTTGGGATGGGTTTGAAACCGACATGCGCCTACATTTTTTTTGTCACGTAAACAGTGCACAAGACCTATAGTAAAAATAACCGACATGTGTTTGCATTTTTTTTATGGGTCCTGTGCACTGTTTATAAAACCCACAAATATGGATTTCAGTAAATTTTTCTTTAAAATTAGATCTTACAGTAATATTTATATATTTAAAAATTATTTTATTACAATATTTTTAATTTTCAACAATAAACGTTATCCAAACAGATCTCGATAAGATTATTTTTCTTATGATTTGACGAGTTGGAATTGCCGAGTAATATTACGGCATAAATGCAGGCAATTCAACGCACTTGTGGTGAGTGAATATTTTCGTAATTTCAGTTTTACATCTTTTCATGCACCTTTTTTTTTTTTTTTTTTGAAATCTTTCAGGCATCTTTTTTGATATTCTTACATGATCTTTCCGCAGAATCCAAAGTTGTCTGCTTTGGAATTTGCTTAAAGATTTGAAATCAACAGCCACACTCACTAAAAAAAAAAAAAAAAAATTTCATTTATTTCGAATCACTTTATGCTAGGGCTCACTGAAAAGATAGAAACAAACACTAAAAATGAATTTTATCCCCTAAATTATACTCCTATTTACATTATATCCTTCTAAATTATGAGAATATACATTTTATACCTTTAAAATATATTACTTTCACACTTAGCTCCTTAAATTATGAGAATGCATACTTAGAGTAATTGCATCAGTTAGGCCAATTTTTTCCGTTTATTTTACACTAAGAACTTACTTTTTCTATTTTACATTACAATTTTTCTAAAACACCCACATCAATTCATCTATTTTACACTTTAATCTATTTAAATAATAATATCTTTTAAATTTTTTATTATTATTCTTTTGTTCTTATTTCTTTATCTTTTCTTTGTACTTATCTCATTCTTTTTATCTTTATCTTTGACCTTATCTTTCTCAGACTCCCTCCTCCACTTCTTCTTCTTCTTCTTCTTCCTTTCACAACCTCTTCTTCTTCTTCCTTTCACGTGTTAGATTACCTCCCCTCCACAAGCAGCTTCTTCTTCTTCTTCTTCTTATCCTTTCTCTTATAGTCCAATCAGCTCTCCACCACAAGCACCACAAAAATCAAAACCCACAAGCACCGATCTTTGCTGACCCACAAACATTGATTCTGTCTGATGATGCTTGAGATCGTCAGTCAGAATGCTCATCTAGATTGAAGTCGTCCTATGCCAACCAAACCCTGAAGCAATAGAATGTGAAAGGAAGAAGTGTGGGTCACCGGTGTGATGCCCACCACAGAACCTCCGATGCTAAAGTTAGAATGGCTAGAAAAGAATATCAATCACTGTGAACTAGAGTTTTTTGTACCTTTTTGTCAGGACTCGAGAATGGGTATATATAGGTGCTTCCTTCTTCCTTCTAGCCGTTGGTTCTATCTTAATGGTGATATCATTTCTGAATTCGTAACGTCCCTGTAAGGTGTTAAATGAAAAGATATATCTTCAACGGTATGGAAGTTCATTATTGTCCTTGTAAGATTTCGTCAATGATTGAGGGGTGACGGCTTCGTCTTCACTAGGTGGTTTACCCAAGGCCGGGGTCATCCTCGTCCATCGATTTCCCATATGGACGAGGATATATTCGGGACTATCAGCTGCCCCCTTATTCCAAGGTCGTCCACATTTCGGACGAACTTAGGAATATGAGGAGTTTTTTTTTTTTGAAACAGTTGAGGCGCTTGGAATTCTGTTCCTTGCATTAATTGCTCTATGGTGGTGTGGCATGCATTGTTGTCACGTGTCCTTTTCTGGCCGATGAGCGGGTCTTGTTTCCGGTGAGGGCCTTTTCAATTTTCCCGCATTTTTCAAGGCAAACCTTTTTTACCCTTTGCCTTTCTTTTCTCATTTCTTTACTTTCCCTCTGTGTTTGGTTTCTTTGATTCTTAGCCTTTCTCTTCAACTTCTCTCTGCTTTCTCTTCAATTTCTCTCTGTGTTTGATTTCTCTAAGATCATAGTTGCCACTGCGCATTTTGTTCCCAGTTTTCTTCTTTATTCCCAGGTAAGCCCCCTTTTTCCTTTTTGGTTTTACTATATTTTGTACTCCTACTTTCCTTTTTGAGTTGCGTATTTTTCCTTAATGGTGGATCACTTTGAAATTAGGTGCACTTCTCCCTCCATTGCCTTTCTTTTTGCTCGCTTAGGGGGGCTGTTAGATTCTTCTAGTGACCCATTAGGTGTACTCTCACATTGTTCTAGTGATCAATACCCACATATTGGGGATTTTGTTGTAGGTGATAGTGGCCTTGATTTAGCATTGGGTAACTTGTATCCGTTGTTGCACCAATCTTTATCTTGGTTCAAATTTGTTCGTCGGGTTTTTAGGAGGGAAAATATAGGGTCTGAAGTGAGATCGAGTGATCCAAAGAGGGGTTTGTCTTCTAATGTGGGCGCGGATGGGGCTGGAACGGACATAGCTACCTCCGTGCCTACCTCCGTACCTTTGTCTTCTCTCCTTCCTGCTTCTACCACACTTCGTTCTTTTCATGCCCTCAAGGAAGAGTGTACCTTGAAGGCCGATGTCTTTGACAAGTTTAGGGATAGGTTCCAGTTCCCTGATAAGGCCAGGGCTCGTCTTCCTAGGAAGGGCGAGAAGGCTTGTGCCTTTGCCCATGGTGAGGTCTGCTTTTATGAGGCTGCGTTCTTGTGCGGCCTTAGATTTCCCGTCCATCCATTCATTATGGAACTCCTTAATCACTTGAACATCGCCCCAGGGCAGCTTATGCTGAACTCTTGGAGGATTGTCATAAGCTGTATGGTGATTTGGATGACCATAGCGGATAGGGACATGATCACACTCAATGAGTTCGCCCATCTTTATCGCTTAAAAGAGTCTAAGGAATTTGGGTATTACGAACTTGTACCGTAGGATAGGAAGTCTCGTCTCGTCATCCACCTTCCTTCGTCCTTTCGTTATTGGAAGTCTAGATATTTTTTTGTGTCAGGCGATGGTTGGGAGACTTTGTTCGACGACTTTTGGGGGGACGTCCCTAGGTTGCTGTGCCGGTGGGAGACCCCTTGTCTTGGTGCGTTCGCCTCTATGTTTCTTCTTTTTATTGTTTTGTCTGTGTTGATCGTCATTCTAACCTTGCATCATTTTTTCTTTGTAGTGAAAAAGCGTCATGAGCTTGAGGATAAATTTGAGGAGCGGGTTTTAGAAGCTATGAAGTACGCCAGTACGATCGAGGACTTTGACGAGCTCATTGACCCACGCACGTTAGCTTATCATTGTTTGGGGCTAGAACCTTCACCTTACGTTCTTCGTGCGATTGACTGGGAAGAGAGAAAACGTGAGTAGCCTTGATATATCGGATCGTCCTTTTCTTTTCTTTTTTTGATTTAATTTAATTTAATTTAATTAATTAATTAATTTATTTTTGTGTGCAGAGATGACGACCAAGTTCAACAAAGACATGTATGCAAAGGTTCAGGGGAAGAAGAACGAGCCCCTTTCCAGCATTGGCCAGATAAGGTTAAAAATAGTTGATAAAGAGAAAGAGAAGGAGAAGGAGTCAATAAAGAGGGGTTTGTCCACCCCAACCTTGGATGAAGGACGAGTTGCTTCTCTAGCCCTCTTAATCAAGGAGGTCGACCCTCCTTCCAAAAAGCGAAAGACGGGGGACAAAAGGAAGGAAAAAGTGGGCTCCAATATCTAGGCTGATGCTGGAGCAGCCATGGCTCGGGCAAACGAGCTCCTGACTCCCGAGGAAATAAGGGAGATCTCTAACGTGCCTTCCCACGAGATGGTGAGCTAGCATGTTCACAAAAGTGCAGGTGATTTTCCTTATCTTTTTTTTTTTTTTTACGTCTACCGATCTTGGTCATGACGAGACTTTTTGTTGTCAGGTGTTGGGAGAAATGATGCATATCACTTCTCAATATTTGGCAAATGAGTAGAAGGCCGTCGTGGCCAACTCAAAAGTGGAGGCATTAGAGGCCGAGGCTTCGGGGCTGCGGAGAAACTTGATTGCTGCTATGGACGCTAATAACACTTCCAAGGAGCAAATCAAGGTTTTAACTGAGCAGTTGGACTCCGAGAAGCTACTGGTAAAGTAAAAGGACGAACTTCTTGCTTCAGTTGGTCAGAGGATGAAGGCTGCCGTGGCTAAGGTTGTCAATGCTTTCCAAGCTACCAACGAGTATAACACCATTTTGTTCCAATGGTATTTTAAAGGATTCGAGTTGCTAAGGAGATATTTAATAAAGCATGGCCTGGGGACGGAATTGGAAGAGCTGGACTTCGAGGTCGTTGATAAGGAGGTCAAGGCAGACGAAGCGGCTTAAGCTGCTCAGGTTACGGCTTCGACTGGCGAGGACCTAGAGGCTAGCAAGGATGATGATAACGCTCCCCAAGCTTGATTGTGCTGTCCCTTAGTGAAAAAAAAAAAATATATATGTGTGTGTGTGTATATATATATATATGTGTGTGTGTGTGTGTGTGTGTATATATATATATATTTTTTTTTTTTTTTTGAAAAATGCCTTGTCTGTTTTAGGGCTATTGGACTCCTTATATTTGGATGCCCTACTTGTTTTGGGGCTTTTGAACAATTTGCAGCTTTTCTTTATATATATGATATATCTATGCATTTTACTTTTCCTCATATTCATCTTCTTGCTTACGTTTAGCTGCAATTTGCTTTGGTGTGTCCCTTTGTTGTGTGGTTCCTTCGTCCATCTATGGACTTAGAGACTTTTTACTGAGGCGTTCTCTTCGTCCCTATAGGGACTTAGAGAATTTTTATTGAGGCATTCTCTTCGTCCATCTAGGGACCTAAAGAATTTTTACTAAGGTATTCTTGGACGATGTTCTTTCGTTTAAGGAATCTTATCGTCCTTTTTATTTGGACGATGTACATCCATTTAAAGCATTTTATCATTTATTTGGATGATGTACATCCATTTTAGGAATCTTATCGTCTTTTTAGTTTGGACAATGTACATCCATTTAAGGAATCTTATCTTTTTTTTTTTTTTTTTTTTTTTTTTTTTTTTTTTTGTTTAGATAATGTACATCCATTTAAGGAATCTTGTCGTCTCTTTTTTTGTTTGGACGATGTACATCCATTTAAGGAATCATATCGTCTTTTTTGTTTGGACGGTGTACATCTATTTAAGGAATCTTATCATCTCTTTTTTTATTTGAACGATGTACATTCGTTTAAGGAATCTTATCGTCTCTTTTTTTGTTTGGACGATGTACATCCATTTAAGGAATCTTATTGTCTTTATTTATTTATTTTTAAATTTGCTTGGAGTTTTTGCATTCAGATGACGTTTTGACAATGGACAAGATAACCAAAACACATTAATTGCTGAATGATATGTTTATTCACTTCGCATAATAGATAAAAGTCTAAGGCATTGCTGACTGCTTACAATTGTTGTAATTCCTATTCGTGATATCTCTTTAGATGCTCGACATTCCATGGACAAGGTAGTTTGTTTCCATTCAGATCTTCTAGGTGGTAACTTCCTTGGCGAGAATAGTGGATGACCTTGTAGGGTCCTTCCCCGGTTGGTCCTAGCTTGCCTTGTGCTTGGTCCTTTGTTGCAAGAGTCACTTTTCGAAGGACGAGATCTCCAATGTTGAATCTCTTCAGCCTAACTCTTTGATTGTAGTACTTTGCCATCTTCTGCTGGTATTTGACCATTCTTTGGGAGGCTTGGTCTTTGAATTTGTCCAGACAATCCAGGTTCAGCTTTAATTGATCATCGTTGCTTTGTTCGTCAAAAAATTCCCTCTTGAGGCCAGTGAGTCCCACTTTGACTGGGATGATTGCTTCTATTCCGTAAGTTAGATTGAAGGGCGTCTCTCCTATTGGTGTTCGTGCTGTAGTCTTGTAGGCCTACAGGACGCTTGGTAACTCCTCAGACCATGTGCCTTTTGCCCCAACTAATCGGACTTTGATGATTTTCAGCAAGGTTCGGTTGGTTACTTCTATCTGTCTATTGGCCTGAGGATGTCCTGGGGATGAATACTTGTTCCTGATACCCAGGCTCGAGCAAAACGACTTGAATCCGTGACTGTCGAATTGGTGACCATTGTCTGAGATGATCGTCTTGGGTATCCCGAACCTGCAAACAATATTTTTCCATACAAAATTTTGTACCTTTGCTTCTATGATCATTGCTAGTGCTTCTGCTTCGACCCATTCCGTAAAGTAGTCAATCGCGACGAGTAGAAAACTTATCTGTCTCTTTCCCTGTGGTAAAGGTCCTATAATGTCGATCCCCATTGTGCGAATGGCCAAGGTGAGGAAATGATCTTCATCTTTTCCCCTGGGACTCATTGGACATTTCTATACATTTGGCAACTGACACATCTTTTGACGAAATTCGCTACGTCTTGTTGCATTGTGGGCCAAAAATAGCCTGCCCTCATGATCTTCTGGATGAGAGATTTTGCTCCCATGTGGTCGCCGCAAACTCCTCTGTGCACCTTTTCCAGAACATATTTGGCTTCCTCCTTTTCTATGTACCTCAAGTAAGGCTGGGAGAAGCCTATTTTGTAAAGCTCGTCATTGAGCACTGTGAACCGGATAGCTTGTTTTTGGATCTTCTTAGCTTCTTCAGGGTTCGGTGGTAACCGTCCATCTTTAAGGTAAGACAGAATGGGACTCATCTATTCGGAGCGGGTGTGCACAGGAAAGGTTTGAAACTTTTCGATGCTAGGAGAGTTTTCTTCTTCCAACTTCCAATCATTTACCTTTGCCTGATTGTTTGCTGATGCACTTCGTGCCACTTCGTCGGCTTCAACATTTTGATCCTGTGGGATTTGAACAAACTCTGCACGATCAAAGTTGCTCACCAACTGGTTCGTCAACTTGAGGTATTTCTGCATTCTTGTCTCCTTTGCTTCAAAATCTCCCTTAACCTACCTTACAACGAGCTGTGAATTGCTCCTTAGCACGATATTTTTAGCTCCAAATGCTCGAGCTATTCTTAGCCCTGTCAATATAGCCTCGTACTCTACTTCGTTATTGGTTATAGGGAATTTAAGCTGGACTCCATACTTCAAAACATCCTCTTCAGGGGAGGTGATGACGACACCTGCTCCACCTCTGTTCTAGGTTGACGACCCATTTGTATGGATCGTCCAAAGCTCTTCCTAGTTTTCTTCATGCTCGGGGGCAGTGAATTCTGCTATGAAGTCTACCAATGCTTGAGCTTTTATAGCCGTTCAGGGGTGATATTCTATATCAAATTGATTGAGCTCAATAGCCCATTGTACCATTCGTCTAGCAACCTTAGGCTTATTCATTACTTTCTTGATGGGCTGGTCTGTCATTACTATGATTGGGTTAGCCTGGAAGTACGGACAAAGTTTTCTTGAGGTCATTATTAGGGCGAAGGTAATCTTCTCTATCCTTGGGTATCGGACTTCGGCTCCCTGAAAGGCCTAGTTAATGTAGTACACCAGAAGTTGTATCTTGTTCTCTTCCTTGATCAATGCTACACTGACTATAGTTACGGATACTGTCAGGTAGAGGAATAAATCTTCTCCCTTTTTAGACGGACTTAAGAGTGGGGGGTTGCTCAGGTAGTGCTTTAACTCTAAGAATGCTGTCTTACATTCCTCTGTCCAGACAAAGGCTCGCTTTAGGGTCTTGAAGAAGGGAAGACATTTGTTTTTTGCCTTTGAGACGAACCTATTGAGGGCAACTACTCTTCCTGTGAGAGATTGCACTTCTTTGATCGTTTTTGAAGAGGACATCTCGAGGATAGCTCTCACTTTCTCTATTCCCCATTGCAACACCATGAACCCGAGGAATTTCCTTGAGGAGATACCAAAGGCACATTTGGATGGGTTTAACTTCATGCTGTAATGTCTGAGCGTGTTGAACGTCTCCTTGAAGTCGTCCAGGTGGTCCTCTTCTTCTTTGCTCTTGACGAGCATATCATCGACGTACACTTCCACGTTCTTCCCAATCTGCTTGCTGAACATCTAGTTTACCAATCTTTGGTACGTGGCTCCTGCATTCTTCAAACCAAAAGGCATGACCTTGTAGCAGTAGAGCCCCTAGTTGGTGATAAAGGCTGTCTTTTCTTGATCTTCCTCGGCCATTTGTATATGGTTGTACCTAGAAAATGTGTCTATGAAGGTAAGAAGTTTGTGCTTGGCTGTTGAGTCTTCCAGCTGGTCAATTCTGGGTAGGGGAAAACTATCATTCGGGCAGGCATTGTTTAGATCCATGAAGTCAACACATATTCTCTACTTCCCATTTGTCTTTCTAACCATGACGACGTTGGCCAGCCACTCAGGATAGTAGACTTCCCTAATAAAGTTAGCAGCAAGTAACTTGTTCACTTTGTTCATGACTGCTTTGTTCCATTCAGGGGCAAAAAATCTTCTTCTCCGCTGGACGGGTTTCTTCTCAAGGTCTACATTTAGTCGATGTTGGATGACGTTTGCTGGGATACCTGGGCATGTCCTCGTGGCTTCATGCAAACACCTTGAGGTTATCTTTTAGGAAGCTGATAATCTCTTCCTTCGTCTTTGGATTTAGGCTTGTCCCTACTTGGGTCGTCTTTGTAGGATCTCCTTCGACCAACTCTATCTTTTCTAGCTTTTCGATGATTTTTGGTGTCTTATCTTCGATTGTCCACATGTGGTTCTCTTTAGCGGGCAGGACTGCTTGGTAACACTCCCTTGCCAACACCTGGTTTCCTCTTATCTCTCCGACCCCTTGTTCTATTAGAAACTTCACCTTTAGGTAGTACGTGGAAGTGGCTGCTTTCTAGCGATTAAGGGTAAGTCGTCCTATAATCACATTGTAGGATGAAGGTGAGTCTACTACCAAAAAATTATGCTTGTTGGTTACCTGGAGGGGGTAAGAGCTGGCCGTGACCGTCAACATTACTATTCCTCGGGGGTACACCTTGTCTCCACTGAAACTGACGAGAAGGGATTTGAATGGACGAAGTCTATTTGGGTCCACTTTTAATTGTTGGAAGGCTGAAAGGTAAATGATGTCTGTCGAGCTCTCGTTGTCTACCAGAACCCTTCTGGTGTTAAATCCTTCAATCATGATCGTAATGACCAGTGGGTCATCATGAGGTTGCTTTATCCCTCTAGCATCTTCTTTTGAGAAATACATGTCTTGGTTCGTCTTTCTTTGCTTCAAGGGAGGCAGGCTATGAACACTGTTCACCTGCCTTTGGTATGATTTCTTAAGGGACTTGAACGACCCTTCTGTGGATGGTCCTCCCATGATGGTTTTTATTTCCCTTATTGCACTCTGTGGACGAGGTGGTAGGTGATCCTCATTTCTCTGAGAGCCTTCGTGTTGATCCTTTTTGCCGTCCTTGTGCTTGTCGGACTCTCCCCTTTTAACGTACTTCTGTAGTTTTCCTTTCCGTATAAGTTCTTTTATCTGCTCCTTCAAGTCTCAACAGTCCTCAGTGTAATGCCCGTGGTCTTTGTGAGAACGGTAGTATTTCCTCTTATCGCGCACACTGGGTGACGAGTGTAACGGTGAAGGCCATTTAAGATATTGTTCGTCCTTGATCTCTGTTAAAATCTGGTCAACGGGCATCACTAAAGGCGAGAACTTCGCTGGAGGAAGATTTTTGTCATCTCTTCGTCTATTTCCTTCGACGTTCTGCTGGTCCGTTCAATCTCTTTTTCGCCTCCTTCTATAGTCTTCTTTCCTTTTCTTCTTCTCTTTGGGTTTCTCTACTCCCTCTATGGCTACTAGGGCATCCTCGGCGTTCATGTATCTCTGTGCCTTCAAAAGCATCTCTGTCATCGTCTTGGGGGGGTTTTTTGCGAAAAAGACCACGAACTCCCTGGACTTTAATCCGGCCTTAAAGGTCGTTAGTTGTACTTTATTATTTGCTTCATCCACCTCCAAAATTTCTCGGGTGAAATGCGTTACATAGGACCTTAAGGTTTCCTTTTCCCCTTGCTTGATGGTGAGCAAATGGTCAGCTGGCCTTTTTGGACGTTGCCCGCCGACAAAATGTCGAAGGAAGGAGCTACTTAGCTGCTTGAAGTTGTCGATAGACGATGTCGGTAGTTTGGTGAACCATTCCTTAGCTGCCTCTTTGAGGGTAGTGGGGAAAGAGCGGCACAGAATCTCGTCGGGGGGTTGTTAGAGACCCAGAGTCATCTTGAATGTGTTGAGGTGATCCAATGGATCTTTTAGTCCGTCAAAGGGCTTGAGCTGGGGTAGACGGAACTTGAAGGGCACCGGACATTCTTGGATTGCTAAGGTGAAAGGTGAGTCTGTCTTTCTGACTATTCTGTCCAAACTTTGATCCGTTTTTCCCTTGATAGCATTTCTCAGTTCGTCCATCTCCTGTCTTATTTCCTTGAGAAGATCTGAGTTTGCCTCCTCTAGAATGCCGGTTCGTCTCTTGTGATTGTCTCCATCATCGTCTCTGTTGGTCTCCGTGTGGTTATCTTCCTGTTGCAACCGCTGTCTCATCTCTTGGTTTTGTCTGGTAAACTCTTCCACAGTGGCTGCGAGTGACTGAATTTGCAGGGCCAATGCAGCAGGATCTTGGTTAACATTGGATTCCATTTGGACTTGCAAGTTGAATGGAACATTACTCTCGAACTAGGTGCTAAAGAGCATCTTTCCCCACAGACGGCGCCAAACTGATGATGCTTAAGATCGTCAGTTAGAATGCTCATCTAGATTGAAGTCGTCCTATGCCAACCAGACCCTGAAGCAATAGAGTGTGAAAGGAAGAAGTGTGGGTCACCAGTGTGGTGCCTGCCAAAGAACCTTCGATGCTAAAGTTAGAATGACTAGAAAAGAATATCAATTACTGTGAACTAGAGTTTTTTGTACCTTTTTGTCAGGTCTCGAGAATGGGTATATATAGGCACTTCCTTCTTTCTTCTACTTGTTGGTTCTATCTTAATGGTGATATCATTTCCGAGTTTGTAACATCCCTGTAAGGTGTTAAATGAAAAGATATATCTTCAACGGTATGGAAGTTCATTATTGTCCTTGTAACGTTTCATCATTGATTGAAGGGTGACGGCTTCGTCTTCGCCAGGTGGTTTACCCAGGGCCGGGCTAATCCTGGGGTCATCCTCGTCCATTGATTTCCCATATGGACGAGGATATATTCGGGACTATCACCGTCGACCCACAAGCACCGATCTCCACCACCAACACCAATTCACAAGCATGCAGACCAATTTCCATCAACCTATAAACTCTGATATTTGCCATTAGCACCGACCCACCGATCCATAAGTAGCCAATGCCAGCACCAATCTCTCTCTCTTTGTATTGGTTTGTCCATGTTGGTGTATTTGTGTATCTCTGTGTTGATTTGTCTTTGTGTATGTGTTTGTGTGAGTGTGTTAATATGGGTGTATTTGTGTGTATCTAAGGAAAAAGAAAATGAGGAAAGGAGAAGTCTGAGACTGAGTTCGTTTTGCACACGGAGAAGAGAGAGAAAAAAAGGTGCGAAATTGTGAAATTAATAAAATAATAGGATGCACATCTACAGTAACCGTGTATATATGCACAGTTACTGTAGCAAATGTGTAAATATGCACAATTTTAGAAGGACTGATGTGGGTAGTTTTGTGGCTTAAATGTGTAAAATTCCTCTCTTTTTCTATTATGCAAGAGTATACAAGAGCTGATGTGGATGCTCTTACTTCCATAAATAGGGATGACAATTTTTCCCCACCCCGCTTAACCTGCCCCTTCTCGCTTTGCCCCACGCAGGTTTTCCCCGCCCTGCAAAGGTGGTGGGGCGGGGATGTGACAAGATTTTAGCCTCGCACCATGGGGTGGGGCAAGGATGGGTTTAGACTTTTTAAACCTGCCTTGCCCCTTCCTGTCCCCGCCCCGCCCTGCGTTGCTAGTAAATTTTTCATACCCTAAAACCCTACTATTTAAACAAATATATCAATATTAGCTTATTTTATTCTATCCAATGTGGTTCTCTGCCTTTATTTTGTCATGTGTTATACTATGAGTTTTTTTTTTTTTTTTATTTATAATTTTTAATTTTTTATTGTTTTTATTTTTACTTATTTATTTTTTATGTTTGTCTTGTAAAACACTTGGATATATTATTCAATTTTTTTCTAAAAATTGATTTGATTTGATGGGATAAATTTATTTGTAATTTTGTGGGGCCCCAAGGGGCGGGGATGGGGTAAGAAATTTTCCCCATCATGCGGGGTGGGGCGGGGATGGAGCAAGACAAAATCTTGCGGGGTGGGGGCAAAGACCCCATCCTTCGGACCCGCCCCACCCTATTGCCATCCCTATCCATAAACTATTACCTATGAGATGGTGTGCAAAGTGTTACAGGGGTCATAGTTTAAGGGATAAGTGTAAAAGGAAATATAGTTTAGGGAGATAATGTGTAATTTTCCCTATTTATAATTCTATATTCATGTCCATTTATTTTGATTCAATATATCTATATTAATTATGTTACTAAGAAGATACTTGTATTTTTTAAATAAAAAATTTATAATTCAATAGTTGGTAAAGGGGAATTTGAACTATAGACGTCTCCATCGAAAACATCATGAAGTATTAGTTGAGTTACAAGGATGTTGATGATAGTTGCACAATTTTTAAAAATATATAATCGTAAGGCTACTAAGACTATGTTATTGAAGAAGATCATTCGGCCAAAACTTGTTTATAAAATTAAAAAGACTAAATTACAAATTATAAACTCTAATTTGACATATATTTTTTTAGTCCTTATAATTTCAAATTTTCATTTCAATTCTTTAATCAACAGTTGTTTTTAATATAGCCCTTTCATCCTCTTTCATTTAGTTTAAGCCGTTAATGCTCACAAAATGATGAAAATACATTTTTTTTACTATAAAAAACTACTTTTTAAAGAGAATTAACAATAACATTTTCCCCCTGTCAAAAGCCTTGTTACTTAACTATCACATCCTAGTGTTCCAATAGAGATATTTAAGGTTTAAATCTCCCCACCACAATTATTAAATTATAAAAAGAAAAACATAAACATTTTTGTTATTTATTCTCTTTCATCTTTCGTTCGTCCACTCTGTACTACTTTATGGCTCCTCTCTCTTTGTCAGTTAATGGTGCCATCTTGGCGCTTCACATAGGTATATATGCTTTTGGCCTAGATCAACTTACGTTAAATGGAGTATCTATCAACTTGCTTATGCTTAAGATTTAAGAAGCAAATATAAAACTTCATACATCTTAAAGTTCATAAGATAGAGCAAACAATTTTTGTCCCCTTTTTGAGGTCTTAGTACTCATTATGCCTAAAATTGATTAGATATTTAGATGGGATATTCACCTTATCAAATATCTCAAACCAATGCAATGGTGGGCTCTATTTATTTGGCACCTAACCTAAATAAATAGGCACACATGTTGAACCAAACCTTTTGTTAGACAAATGTTCTCTTGTTTCATTCTCGAAAACATATAGTAAGATATCAATCTCTCAATAAAATCAACTCTTTAAATGGAGTCTCTATCTACCTTGTTTTGCTTAAAGAAACAAATATGAAACTTGACGCAAATTATATCTCATAAAATAGGATGCAAATATCATTTTCCCCCTTTTTGAGGTCTGTGGTGGGCATTTTTGTAATGTTGGGCTGGGCTACTTCCTGCTGTACTGGGCCTAAGTGTTCTGAGTAAGGGAGTTGAGACCGGTCCAACTGCAACTCACTTTGATTCGGCTTGTGCATAAACTATGCCTCGTTTGCTAGGAACTCCGTTCATATGCCCATGACAGGTGGAGTTACTTCGGATGAATCATGGCAAGCAGACATGATAATAATAATAATAAAAGAAAGTACTCTTGCCTTTCGACAAAGTGAATAAATAATCTCCAATTAGAGTGATAATCACAATGATAAGAAAAGTCTTGTAAAGAAAATGGTGGAAATAAGTAGATAAGACAGAGTTATCAAAAAGAAAGAAAAAGATCAATATGCTATGCCAAGCTATGTCGCAGGATCAAGACCAAGGAGGGAACCATCCTCCTCAATGTGAATAATCTCTCAAGGAAAATCCTGCCGTAGAAATTAATCACTTTAAGGGAAGCAGACCTGAATGACTTGTGCCCAAAAGAATCCTTTGTCTTTGGTAAAGAACAAGACTTGTGGAGGGAGAGAGGGGGTCAACCTATTGGTGCATGCCTGCCATTCTATCTTTTTATTTTCTTTCCTTATTTTCTAACTTTCATTTTCTCTTTCTTTTTCTCTTTCTTTTTCTCTTCTTTTCTTAGTATTCGTTTTTGTGTGGTGATTTTCTACTAGAGGTTCCTATTACTGTGATTGTGATCCCCCTGCTGTGCACGGCAAAGGTCCTTTATATAATGCCTACCGTGATTGGATTTTACTATTTTAGCCTTTAACTACCTTTTTTTGGTTTGGGTGTCCTTGTCGACCACCTATTGATTTGTCAGCCACCCAACCATCACTACTTACCTGTGCTAGCTGTGCCACCAGACAAAGAAGGCTATTTTGTTTGTTTGTTTGCCGTGACGCTTTTCTCTCTTTCTATCCCTCATGATATGCATCTAGTGGTTCCTTACTTCTTTTGGGCAGTATGTCATCCCAACAGGACATTTCCCCCAAAAGAGTTTGAGCAAGAACCCTAGAATAGGTTTTCCCTTCTCCCCACTGCCAGACCATGCCCTCTTACCTCTGATCCATGACCTTACCACGTTATGTATTGGCTGGGTATAGGCTGGTGATGTCTAGGCCTTGTGCGTGCTTCACTTCTATGCATGTCCAAAATCTGCTTGTTGCTTATGCGTTCGCTATGGTTTGGAGGCTCGTCTGCGCAATTTGCCGTCTATCCTTGACTTTTTATGGCGTGAGCTATTTTCTGATTTCCCATTCTTTTATGGCTTGCTCCTCTTAGAGGCTGGGCTTTATTTGATTGTGGGCTTTTCCTTCTTTAGCCCACTCTTTTGCTCATTTCTGCAGTCTTACTACCATTTCCTGTTGAACTACTCTGCCATTCCTGTTATGATGTTACTTGACCCAAGCCTGCTAGGCTCCTTTGGGCCTGCTGCTTATTCTTCTCTCAATGACTCAGTATGGTCATTGGGCCTTTTGATTTCATTGCTTGTGAGCTCCTGTGTCTCGTTTATTTCCTTTTGGACATCCTTGGCCCATTTATTTTCCTTGGGCATCCTCGGTCCTTTCTAATTCTGTGTTCTCATGGACTTTTACTAACTCCTTTGGGTTTCCTTGGCCCTATTACTTTATCCTTCATCCTTGGGGCTCATGGGTTTGCCATCAACCCCTTACTTTATTTGTTTGCATTACTTCGGGCTTGTTGTGGTCCATTCTCACTTTTCTACGTCACATATTGCCCATGAGTTTGCTACTTCTCTCTTTCCGGGCTTCCTTAGGCTCGTTTGCTTCCTCAAGGCCCATTTGTTTATTTTATGGCCTTATGATTCATTATTCCCACCACTTGGGCTTAATGGTTTTTCTATCCAATTACTAACTCGTTTATGCCTATGTTGCTGGGCTTCTTCCTTCTACTGGGCTTCCCAAAATGAGCATCAACAAGGTCCTGATACTCATTGTGCCTAAAATTGATTGGATGAGATATTTACCTTATCAATATCTCTAATCAATGCAATAGTGGGTTCAATTTCATTGGAAACTTACCTAAATAGGCACACATGTTGAACCGAACATTTTATTAGACTGTTGTTCTCTTGTTTCATTTCCGAAAACATATAGTTAGGCATTACTTTCTCAATAAAATTCAATTCTTTAAATGGAGTCTCTATGTACGTGGTTTTGCTTAAAGAAGAAAACACAAAACTTTACAAAAATTACATCTCATAAGATAGAATGAAAATATCATTTTTTTAAGGTCCTAATACTCATCCTGCCTAACATTAATTATATGAGATATTCACATTATCGATATCTCGAACCAATGTGACGGTGGGTATAGGCACCTGAATAGGACCAAAGCTTTTTGACAACCTATATTTCTCTTATTTTATTTTGGAGTAATACATCGATTTCTTAATAAAATCAACTCTTTAAATAGAGTTTTAATCAACCCACTTCTACTTAAAGAAGCAAATAAGAAACTTCATACACCTTAAAGCTCATAAGATAGAATCATAAGATGAGGGTTTTTTTTTTTTTTTAGTGAGGCCCTTATACTAATTATGCATAATATCTTAGATGAGATATTCACTTTATCAATATCTCAAACCAAAGCATTGATGGTGGGTTTTATTTATTTGGCACTTAACCAAAATAGACATTCGGATTGGACTGAACCTTTTGTAAGGCATTAATTTCTCAATAAAGTCAACTCGTTTAATTTCATGATGGTAAACTAAGGTTGGAAAGATTGAGAAACAAAACCATTTGATTTGAGATGATCATCTTAGAGTGATCCATTTATCGACCGATACCCTATTACACTCGGCTCTAATGTGGTTTGTACATTTGTACATGCATGTGGGTTGGCTCAATATTGGGTTTGACCTCACAACAATGGCTTCGATTTGGGTGTAGAGGTGATAGGCTAGAATGTCTTTTTGGACATTAATCGATGCAAAGGACTTGATTCTGGCTGTGGTGAAAAGAAGCACATTGGGAGGTCCACGGTGACCCTGATTTTGTCTTCTAGGCTTTTACTCCCTTTTATTAAAAAACAAAAAGGTTTCGATATGGTTTAATTGAAAAATGAAAATTTTGGTTTGTGGATGGAACTAGTGGTGGGAGTGATTTAATGGATTTTGGTCGGATTATGGATTTTTTATTTTTTTATTTACTTGAGCAGTGTCTTTGGGTCTTGATGGTGTTGTGGCAATGAATAGGACTTGGGTTTTGATTTGTTTTCTGTAGATTATTTTTAGGTTATGCTAGTGTTGGCCAATGATATGGGCAGCTATTTGGAGGTGCCATCTTTGGTTGGTCAGTGAGGTCAATAATGTGATATATATATTTTTCAGTAATGGTTTTTTTCCCCGATGGTTAATTAAAAAAAATGATTTCATATATTTTAGAAATAAATAGAAATAATTTTCTTAGTGTTTTTATTTTTTTAAATTTTTATTATTTATTTATTTTTTTTAACGTTTGGATACTAAAACTAGAAAAACTACGTTATTGTGTAGAGTTTAATGACAATGGACAAAGATTGACACAAAGGTTACATTGAAACCATATGTAAATTAAATGAATGAAAATTTAAAAAATAAAAAATTGAAACCACAAGGTCAAAATTGAAAATAAGTAAAAATTAGAGAATATAATTTATACAATTTAGCAAATTATAAAATACATGGTCATCAATTAAATAATTATTAGGAATATGGTTATAACTATAGCCTAATAGGTTATTGGTTAACATCTTTGCACGAATATGGTATCTTGTGAGATGCGTAGGACTCACATGTCAGTGAGACATTAAGCACATACACCCGTTTCATATAAATTTTTTTCCTTTGCACCATGAATTTCAATCACACGAAAAGTGAATGTCTAAAATTTTTTATTAGGTTTGAGTCGTTTGACAAAATGATTGCAACCCATCAACCAAACCAACCCCAATTCAAATAGAATAAGTTGGTTCAAGCTGATTTTTGAAACTACCAACCCAAAGAGAGAGAGAGAGAGAGAGAGACACACACACACACACACACACACACCATGAAGACCATCTTGTCATCTGAGACCATGAACATCCCAAATGGGTCAAGATTAAGGTGAACGCTAAGGTTATTGAGGAACAAAGTTTCTCTCCAAATTAGTTTGGAGAGAAACTCTACAAACTTCTCGTATATCTTTATATTGAGTGTGAATTTGAAAATCTAACCATTAAATTGCATGTTGTTATTATATTCTTCATGCATGTAAAATTTCAAGAAGATCAAAGATCAATTGCTATCTCATTAAACAAATGTTAAAATTTCAAATTTGTATGATCTAAAATTATGTATAAAAAATAAGTTTATTGATTGAATAGTAAATAATATCAAATTTAAAAAGTTTCTCTCCAAACTTTGTTCGGTTATTGAGGTGGTAGCTTCAACCACCTGAACTTGGATTTCAACCTCATCACCAATGAGGAAACTGGGAAGTGAAAGCTGATGATCGACGCTTGGTTCGACTCTAGAAAAAGACCTCTACCGCCATCTGCACCGCGCTTAGCCACATTGAGAATCTCATCACCGGTGTCACCAACGGTTACCGTTAAAAGATGAGGTTCGATTATGCTCATTTCCCCATCAATACCAGTATCACAAACACCAGCAAGTCCATCGAGATCAGGAATTTTCTTGGAGAAAAGAAGGTGACCCATTTCTCTTTTCTCTCTTCTTTTCAATTGGGTTCTCCTTGTTTTTCATTTTTTTGCATCTGGGTCATTTTCGTTTACTGTGAGTTATGTATATTTGTTGTAGTAATCGATTTTGGTTTAAATGTTGCGAAAAAGTGTTTGGGAAAGTTTAAATATTGTTAATGCATTTGGTGGTGTCAATAGTAGTTACTCTTGTCCAAAACCGAAACTTTAGGATACTAAGAAGTAATCTGTTATGGGGCTATAATTAAAGTTCATATTGTTCGTTCACTTTCCGAATGTGACTAGACTTTGTAATAGTGCAGCCTAGGCGTTTTATGGTTCTACTTGTTAATGCTTATAGTTTGGTAGTGTCAATAGTAGTCACACTCATGTAGTAATTTTATATCTAATATGCAAATCCGAAAATGTTAGGATGCTACTAAGCACTCTGTTATGGGTTATAATTAAAGTTCCTATTGTTTTTGTTCACTTTCCGAATGTGACTTGCGTTTGTAATAGTGCAGCCCCTTACGTGTTTTATGGTTCTACTTGTTAATGGTGTCAATAATAGTCACTCTCATGTAGTGATTTTTTATCTAATATGCAAAACCGAAATGTTAGGATACAAAGTACTCTGTTATGGGCAATAATTACATTTCCTATTATTTGTTCAATTTTTGAATGTGACTAGCCCTTTTAATAGGTTGAAACTCACTCCAAAAAAAAAAAAAAAAAAAAAAAAAAAAAAAAAATATATATATATATATATATATATATATATATATATATATATATATATATATATATATATATATATATATATAGATATAGAAGAAGAAGAAGAAGAAGAAGAAGAAGAAGAAAAGCTTAAAACATGATTGTACAACATCAAGGGTGTGACACAACTCACAATTTAGGTAGAGAAGAAATTTTTTTTGTTATGACTTCAATCTTGTTTGGCTAGGAAAAATAGGTCTCTTGGATTTCTCACATACACTATAAATAGTTTAGTTAAAGAATTGAAACTCTCCCAAAAAAAAAAAAAAAAAAAAAAAAAAAGAAGAAGAAGAAGAAGAAGAAGAAAAGCTTAAAACATGATTGTACAACATCAAGGGTGTGACACAACTCACAATATATGTAGAGAAGAAAAAAAATTGTTATGACTTCAATCTTGTTTGGCTAGGAAAAATAGGTCTCTCGGATTTCTCACATACACTATGAATAATTTAGTTAAAAAATTGAAACTTTAGATAAATTAAATGGAAATATTTTTTAGCAAATAGTAATTTTTTCAATCTTAATTTTGGAATTAAAAGCTGTTGATGTCACTTTTTTACAATTATGGGTCTATCAAAATATTTATTTTGAAAAAAAAAAGACAAAGCCCATGTTTACTTTTTTTCTAAAGGAAAATTTAAGAGTTGTGGATTGGAAAGCAAAAGAGGATTTATCATATCTATTTTGGGTTTAATGGGAAAGCCTTGTAAATGGGCCTGAGATATTTGCAAAACCCATCAGCCCATGTGTAGTTCATTGTGCAAATCCTTTTTATCTGCTAAATATTTTTGCATACCAGACATGAGAGACAACCTCAAAATCCCCATTGATTCTAGACCTATCACCATCCAATATTGATTTTCACAATCTCACTTGCATTTCTCTTAAAAGAAGAAACAGGAACAAGTTGGGTCAACATCATTGCCTCGAACGGCTCCAAACTAAAACATCAAACTTTGTATGAAATCCCATTGCTCAATGTTGTAGTTTAGCCAAATATCCACAAAACAAAGTGGTCTTTCTATTGAAAAAGAGAATCTTGGCAGCAACTCTAAATTGTTACAAGCGTCAGAGGTATCTCACAAGAATAATCCACTGCTTTATTAATAAAGCCAATATCATTCTTTCACTAGAGTTTAAATTAATAGGGGTAGTTTTTAAAATTTGTACCTTTTTAACTAAAATGTAATGAATGAAATAATGTTCCCTTAAAATAGTTGTACTTGGCAATTACTATTATAGTATTACATTTGGGCACATAGCTTTCCATTTCTACAAGACGTTCGTTTTCCTGAAAAACAAACACAATCTATCTTTTGAAAGAAATGGATTTTGGGTATCTTGTACATTATTAATGAACTATTCATTGTAATCACACTGTATTTACTTTAATCAACTTTCTCTAGAAAATAAGAAAATTCTATGTGTGTGCTTGAAAATTAGGAGTAGAAGCCAGGTTAAACAAGCATATGATATAGATGCAACTCAGTAGCTGTCTCTTAGGTGCACATATGAGTAGGAAATAGAAATTTATATTAGGGGGATGAGAAGCTTTTCCTGTAGCTGCACAGATACTGATAGATAATAAAATGTGTGTGCACAAGCTGCACTTATTTCTCTTGATTAATGTGTATGTTTTGCGCAATCCGCCTCAAATTTATTGTTTGGATTGAAAAAGCACTCACAAGAAACAATACTGTTAACATTTCCCCTCCCCACACGCACACTTTTGTCATTACAACTGTTGATTACACGACTGCAGATTCATCAGCGGTTGTGGGTGCTACTACACTACCAGTATCATTGTTTGTCTGAAGCAAGCTTTGCATCTCCTTCCTTTTACCCCACAAGAAGGAATACAACCCAACAATGATCAAAACTGAGCCTAGCAACCTGCATTGATAATTCAATAAAAGTGAGATTGATTTGATATATGTAGAGTGGTATACAAAGAAAATGTACAGTCATAATAACTTGTCAAAAGGTAACATCTCTGGCTCAATTGAAAGAAAACATGTCATACATTCCGAGTCTGATTTCTGCACCGAGTATGAGAGCTTCTAATATGGACACAAAAATTAGTGACAGTGGAGAGAACATTTGGGCATAAACGGAGCTCTGAATTGCAATTGCCCATGTAACTAAGCAGAATGTTCCAGCCGTGGCTAGTGCTCCCTAGATGAATAAAATGCATTTGTCATTCTCTAACATAACTGGGTACAAAATAACAATTAAATGTAGAGCAATATTCAAATAAAAATGATGTCTAACAAAGGAAAATAATTAGACATACCATTGCAAATTTGCATTTGAAATGGTTATGCCAGGAAACTTACTGAGTAAACTATTGTAAGTAGTTGCAGATTCCACCCTAAGCTCCATGCAGCCTTCTGTCTATTTAAGCAGAGGCCTATTACAGCTGATTGCATTGGTGCTATGATGCATGCTAACATTATTGCCCAGTATTTTGATGGGAAAATTTTGAGCAACTTAGCCTGTTTGGGGAAAAAAAAGGATATGGTAAAGTTAAAAGAAGACTTGAGAAGAAATTGATTGTAGGTTATAATGTGATACGTACTTGAACTATGCACCACACACTATAGGAGAGGCAAAAGCCAACCAACATGAAAGTGCCACGGACCCAATGAGCTATAGATGTTTTCAGAGCAACACTATGGTGAAGACCTTGATGACCAATATGGAAAGCTTTTCCTTCATAGAGACAAGCAATTAAAAAATTGCCCCCAGAATCTTCATCCTTTGTAGTCAGTCCTAGTTTCTCTATACTACAACCATTAAAAAACAATATATTGACATGTTGCTTTGGTGATTATAGACGTTGAAATTTCACATCCACTACAATAAGTTCAACTGATGATCAGTATACTATACCCTACGATTGTGCAGAAGACAAAGGTAACCATTGGAATCAAGTTGAAGAAGCTCATCGCATACGTAGCGTTGGTGTCTCGAAGACCATAATAATACAGTCCCAGAGTCATTGACATTCTGTATTTATAAATAATAAAAAAAGAGACTCAAGAAGTCAGCATTGGTTTATCAATTAGAATTGGCAAAACTTGACTCACTTTAACAATGGTCTATACCGCTTTGTCAACAAAAAAAAAAAAAACAGTGGTCTATACCAAATGATTCTATGCTGGGTCTAAACCAAGATATTCGAGTAAGGAAATATTGCATTGCAGAACAACTTAAAGGAGATCTAGAGACATTATAGAGAATGGAGGTGATAACTTACAGGCATCCGAGCCATTGTTTATGACAACACGAAAACCATCAAGAATAACTTCTTTCTCGGCTACAATTTTGGTAGCATAAAGAAGCTGACCCAGTATCTCTCCATGCCTTGCTTCAGTCTGAAAAGGCGGAAATCAACATGTCATTAAGAGTAGAAAACAAAAAGAGCAACCTGCCAAAAAAAGGGACTACCTGACTATACCTCATTACGTAAAATTAAAATTGATATTCACAATCTTTTCTCTAAGAAAATAATAATAATTGATATGCCATGGAATTTTTTTTCAGAAATCAAACATCTATTTGGTATAAATACGCAGAAGCATATACATACAGATAAGCTAAATGTCTATGCATACCATCTTTCAACTTCCAAAACATTCAACCATCAAAAGTGTGCCTTGGTGGGCACTTGGCTAATATGTTAACATATTCAAAATTCAAGACAGATAGGTCCATGAACCACCTGTAAAGCAATGGAGCATATGGAAATTTTCTTTTTTCTTTTTCTACATTTTTCATAAGTATACTGATTTATAGTTATATACATTTCAGAAAGAAATGGTACATAACCAATAGCCAGTAAGCTGCATATTCCAATAGGAGACTCGTCTTATTGGGGAAGGAAATCTTATCAGAGGAATTATATGTGATTTCGTGTAGATTTCACATCCACATTGCCGGAAACAAGTCTCAGAAAAGACTGACGCATTGCACCCATTTGGAAGATTTTTAGGTTATGCAAGGGTTGGCCAACGGTATGGGCAGCTATTTGGAGGTAGAATCTTTGGTTGGTCTCAATAATGTGATACTGTTTTTTGTTTTTTTTTGTTTTTCAGAGTCATGGTTAATTAAAAAATGATTTCACATATTTTATAAATAAATAGATTTAATTTTCTTGGTTTTGTTAAGTTTGGATACTAGTGGGTTCCAGTTAGCTCAACTGGTAAAATCTTCTGATGATTGAATAAGAAATCTGGGGTTCAATCCCCGTCAACACCAAAAACTGATTGGTGTCTTGGTCTGATAATAAAAAGTTATCATCATGAGCTGACGATATAGATTGAAACTCTCTAAAAAAAAAAAAGTTTGGATACTAAAACTTTATTTTATTTTATTTTATTTTATTGTGTAGAGTTTAATGACTTGGGACATAGATGGACTGCAAGGGTACATTGAAACCATATGCAAATTAAATGATTGAAAACCCAAAAAAAAAAAAAAAACCATAAAGTAAAAAATGAAAACAAGTAAAAATTAGAGAATATAATTTATATACTTTAGCAAATTATAAATCTTTTTTTTGAGAAGATAGCAAATTATAAAATACATAGTCATCAAACTACTAGAAATATGCTCATAATCTAATAGATTATCGGTCAATGTCTCTACACCATGAATCACGATTACAAAAATTAAACGTCCAAATTTCTTTCTTAAGTTTGATAAAATGATTGCGACCCATTAACCAAACCAAGCCCAATTCATAGAGATTAGCTGATTTTTAGAACTGCCAACCCAAATAGCTAAAATTGGGTTTAAAAAAAATCCCAAATTTAATCTTACCCAATATCCATATATAAAAACCATCTCAACAAAATTGGGCCACAAAAAAACAAACAGAGGCCCAAAAGGGTTTAGGTTTTTTTTTTTTTTTTTGTTCCTTGAATATACACACACACATAGTTTAGGGTTTTTGGCTGCCACCACCTCATTGTTTTTCATTCTCAGAGAGGCGCAGCTAGAGTTTGAGAGAGAGACACCATGAAGACCATCTTGTCATCTGAGACCATGGACATCCCAGATGGGGTCAAGATTAAGGTGAACGCTAAGGTCATCGAGGTGGAAGGCCCACGTGGCAAGCTTGTCAGAAATTTCAAGCACTTGAACTTGGATTTCGATCTCATTACTGACGAGGAAACTGGGAAGCGAAAGCTGAAGATCGACGCTTGGTTCGGCTCCAGGAAGACCTCCGCTGCCATCCGCACCGCGCTCAGCCACGTCGAGAATCTCATCACCGGCGTCACCAAGGGTTACCGTTACAAGATGAGGTTCGTTTATGCTCATTTCCCCATCAATGCCAGTATCACCAACACCAGCAAGTCCATCGAGATCAGGAACTTTCTTGGAGAAAAAAAGGTAACCCATTTCTCTTTTCTCTCTTTTTTTCAATTGGGTTCTCCTTGTTTTGCAGTTTTTGCATCTGGGTCGTTTTTTGTTTACTGCATTTTTTATTGTTAGCTATGGGAAATGGGATAAAATTGGAATATGGGTTATGTGTATTTGTTGTAGTAATCGATTCTGGTTTAATTGTTTTAGGAAGTTTAAACTTGTTAATACTTATCATTTGGTGGTGTTAATAGTAGTCACTCTCATGTAGTTATTTTATATCTAATATGCAAAACTGAAATATTAGGATACTACAGAGTACTCTGTTATGGGCGATAATTTCAGTTCCTGTTGTTAGTTGAATTTCCGAATGTGCAGCCCCTAACCCTTTTATGGTTCTACATGTTAATGCTTAGCCTTATCATTTGGTGGTGTCAATATTAGTCACTCTCATGTAGTACTTTTATATCTAATAATGCAAAACTGAAATGGTAGGATACTACAAAGACTCTGTTTTGGGCTATATTTGCAGTTCGTATTGTTTGTTTACTATCTGAATTTGACTAGCCTTTGTAATAGTGCAGCCTTAAAGCCTTTTATTGTTTGTTTACTATCTGAATTTGACTAGCCTCTGTAATAGTGCAGCCCTAAAGCCTTTTATGGTTCTACATGTTAATGCTTATCGTTTGGTTGTGTCAATAGTAGTCACTCTCATTAGTCCTCTGATATCGTATGTTAATTTTCCGAATGTGACTAGCGCTTTGTAGTTTGTAATACTGCAGCCCCTTAAGCGTTTCATGGTGCTACTTGTTAATTTTTTGCATTGTTGCTAAAGGCTAAGGCCTGGATTCGTCGATACTAAACTTTGACATGGTTGATTTTTGTGTTTGTTGGGTTTTAGGTAAGGAAGGTGGATATGCTTGATGGGGTCACAATTCTCCGTTCTGAAAAGGTCAAGGATGAGCTTGTACTGGATGGGAATGACATTGAGCTGGTCTCTCGTTCTGCTGCCTTGATAAACCAGGTCCATATCTTTGTCCAAACACAAATACAAAATAAAAAGGTACAATCATTTCAGTTATATGTTATCTGCACTTGCTGACCTAGTCTCTTGTTGGTTTTGCAGAAGTGCCATGTGAAGAACAAGGATATCCGGAAATTCCTTGATGGCATTTATGTCAGTGAGAGGGGGACCATCGTAGCGGAGGAGTAGTTGTAATTGTAATTGATCAACAATTTTGAAAAGTTATCTTTAAAATGCCTAGGTTTGAATTATTTAGCTTTTGATAGTTGGACCATAATTTGTGTTTTGAATGGTTTTGCCCAGCTTTTGTGGACAAAGGTTTTCTGCTCAAGATGTGTCAATTTTAGTCAAACGATGGTGTTGTAATGTATGAATCTTAACCTAAGCAAGGCCCTTGTGTGATGCATGAAGGGCATTCAGTGGATGGTTCCACAAACATTCCCTATATTCTTGGCTTATTTTTGAATTCTTTTTTGTTTGTAGATATTTGGCATTCTTTTTTGCCCCTCTTCATTGGATTTCCCTTGCAGGGAGTGACTCCTTTTTGGCGGTGATATGGCTCACTTTTCTTAAGTTGATTTCATTGTGCCATAGGGAGAATTTGATTCTGCCATTGTTAAAATTTTTTTTGTTCCCCCCGTTTCTGTTATGTGACTAAATTGTTTTCTGTGTTGAGGCCAACCCCATTAAAGCTTTGACTTCTCAGTTCAAGCACTGTAACTCGTTCCCAAACAATCTGGTCGTAAGCTAGTGCTGTTAGTCACAAAGTTTTCATATTGGTGTTGGGGCCAAAATGGGTAACTAGCAATAAAATTCAAACTATATAATTAACAGTTCCAGTTACGAAACAATATCAAATACTAGCAACTCGAGTCTCTAAGACTCTATAAATCGAGTCTTTGAGACTCGACTTCCATGCTCTGATGTGGCAACGCTTACTTACGTGGAAATTGAGTGTCTAAAGCTCGATTTATACCAACAAAATTTAAAAAAAATTAAAGGCTCAAGCCTCTGGTACAAGCCAAAATACACAGAAAAAAAAACTTAAAAAATCCAAAACACAACCATCAGATCTGAGGGAAAAACATAAAGATCCAAACTTTATGATTTTCTGAGCAGCCAAACAAAAAAACAGATAGAAAAAAGCAAAAGAAAGAGCAAAAGAAAGAAAGCAAAACCTGGGCAGCGCGCGACCTGCGACCCAGGCGTCGCGCCACCTGGGCTGCGCGCTGCTTGGGTTGCGCACGACGGCTTGGGTTTTTCTGGTTTTTTTTTTTTTTTTTTTTCCTTCCTTCTCTGATATGTTTTGGGCTTTTGAGATATTTATATGTATAATAAGGGTTGGAAAATCGAGTCTTAGAGACTCGATTTCCATGTGGTCTCCACGTGGAAATCGAGTCTTAGACACTCGATTTCCACGTGTACTCCAGCGTGTTTTTTGCCATGTCAAAGCACCTAAACCGAGCCTTAAAGGGTCGATTTAGAGGCCCTAAATCGAGCCTCTAAGGCTCGAGTTGCTAGAATTGCAAATTGTTTCCAAACCGGGCCAACTAACTGAATAGTTAGATTTTTATGGGTAATTACCCATTTTTGGCCTTGGTGTTGGCACTATGGAAACAAGTTTCGCAGAGAACTTACATTTTGAACCTATGTGAGTCGTGAGAATTGCTAGGGGTGTGCATGGGTCAGGTTGAGGGGACTTTTTGATCCAATCCGTCATGGTGGGTCAAAAAATATTCAATCCAATCCAACTCAACCCATTACATAAGTCTAACCCAACTCAACCCACATGGGTCAGGTTGGGTCGGGTTGAACTCATGAGTTTGACAAATTTTTATTATTATTAAATTGAGTAGAAAAAAATAAAAATATTAAACCTAAAGATTAATATCAATATAACTCCTTAAAGGCAAATAACACTAATGACTAAACAACAATAATAATTTATTAGGGTTTGTGTGATATGGTATTGTGTGGTCAATCTTGTCCTTGGTCCATCCTATTCCTAACAATGTTCCCTTACGGTCTACATCTTTCTCGAAGAAAAAAAATAAAAAAAAACTATAGGCTTGATAAATGAACAAATAATTCATTTTAAAAAAAAAAATCTTAATTTAAAAAAAAAAATGAAAAGTGTCATTTTGTTAATCATAGATTTCATCTGTGTTCATTGAGTCCGATTCAAAGATATTGAGTGTTTCGGTCATTCCAATTTCTCTTGCAAACTGGGAAGTAAGGATATAGGTATGGTACAACATGGCAAAAGTAATTTTTGAAAAATTATGCTAGCCTTATTCATGTGATCTAAGGCTTTTCTTATTTTGGTTTATCCTAATTCATGGTTTCTTTATTTGTCTAACGATATTTATACATTTTTCAGTCACTGATATATTTAAGAGTGTGATGATAGCTGGTAATAGACGCTCACACAAACTACTTATATCAAATATAAATTTGGGTTCAATTTAAAGAAATATGAAGATTGACATCATAAAGAAAAAATTGATAATTTATTTTTATTATTGTTATTATTATAAAAATTAGAAACCCTCTCCCATCCCTTCCAAATTCTTCCCAAAAATTAAAAAACTTTTAGCTTGACCAAACTAGACTGAAATGGACCGATTCATTATTTTACATTATTTTGGTTGATATTTTGCATTATCATTTTATTATCATAGTTTGCAATAAAATGATAGAGGAATAGGAAAGTGATGGTAAAGTTTAAAAACAAAAATAATAGTGTAAATTGGGGAGAGAGAGAGAGAGAGGAAAATACAATAGTAGTAATGATTTAATGCACAAAATATAATTGACAAATGGAGTGCTAATATTTCAACATGGCCAACGCCAATATTGTCAAACCAAATTAAACCATGTGACCGTGATGAGAAAAGAAAACCGTCAAAAGAACTGTTATAAAAGAAGTCTGATTCTTAATAGGACTCTTTTAATGAGTTTTAAGCTTTTGCTTTTTTGCATTTTTTTTTTGGGGGGGGGCGGGGGGGGGGGGGGCGGGGGTTGGTGATGGTGGTGGTTAGCGTCACAATATAGTGATTGAAAAAAAAAAAGTCTAACACCACTGTGCAAACGCAAAAATCCTCTAATTTAGATGAATGAAAATTTTTAACATAAACCCCAAATGAGAAAGAAGCTTTAAGCACATGTGTGAAAGAGGCTAGTTATTATCTCTACATATTAAGCGAATTTTGAAAGTTAATTACGTGTTAGCAATATGAGGACTAAATTCTCTAGATAACCCCTAATCTTTACAAAAAATTACTATAGAAAAATAAATAACTTAGGGTATATAAGCAATTTAAATTTAATAATTCAATTAAAAAAAAAAAAACTGCTCCCAATTAATTTTTCTTGCTCACGTTCCTTGTCCTTAAAAATTGGCCACACACCAGTAAAATTCGAAACCCACTATTATCCATATTGGCAACCCACATTAAAAAAATAAAAACTTCCAACTAACATAGCCTCCTACTTCTAGCCAAATACAATCTATATCTATATCTAAAAACTAAAGCGTAAAATTTATTGTTGTTATGCTCTTGTTGAGCCACATCAACAGCCACACCATCCATCCATTTTCAATATTCTCTCTTATTTTAATTTTTTTTCTTATTAATTTTTCAACTTAATTTTTTTAATAAATTTGGATTTAGATTAAGTGTTTTCAATCTAAATGTCTTTTCCCATTGCGTAAGTGCACAAAAATAGATCGAAGTAGACCAAAATGAATTGAAGTGATTTGAAAGACCGAATTGGACCAAATGGACATAATAGGGCCAAATAGATATAAGATGGACCGAACATAACCAAATAGGACCGAAGTTGACATAATGGACCGAATAGGACCAATAAAACCGAAGTGGACCGAATAGGATCAATGTGGACTAAATAGGACCAAATAGAATCAAAGTGGACAAAATGGACCTAATAGGACCAAACTGTACAAAATGGCCTGAATCAAACTGAAGTGGATCGAGTGGACAAAATGGACTGAATAGGACCAAATAGAACCAAAGTAGGCATGATGGACTGAATAGGACCGAAGTAGACAAGATAGGACCAATATGAACCGAATAGAGCCAATGTGGACTGAATGGATTGAATTGGACTGAAATGGACTAAATAGATCGAATTGGACCGAACAGAACTATGGTGGATAGAATGGACTAAATAGGACCGAATAGGACTAAATTGGACAGATGACAGATTGGATCAAAGAGAAACAATGTGGATTGAATAAGACTTTTGAATATTTATCATTTTTATTGCATTTTTAGGATGCATACTTCTAATTTCTAATGTCAATTTTAGTATTTTATTTGTATTTTTTGACTCAAAACTAAAGAGTTTAGCCCAAATATGATAAAATCTCATACTTTTCAACCCTAAAATTAAGGAATTTTTTTTTTTTGGGAGCTAAACTTGAAAAGAAAACCTACAAAAAGAACCAATTTAAGGCCTAGTTAGTCTAAAATGGACTGAAAGTGACCAAGTGGACCAAATTGGACTGAGTAGAAATTTTTTAATTTTAAGGGTGAACAAATTATCTTCAAAAATTTTTAGAGAAAAAGTTATACATTGTATTACAATATAAAATAATTATTATTTCCCACGCAAAAAGTGGGTCTGCAACTAGTGTCAATAACGACAACTTACATGTCTCTCGACTATTACCTCCTATCCAAATTCAATAACTACATATAACATTTCTCCCACGGCCCTTCCCCCATCTTTCTACTTCTTCCATTGTCGACGCTTGACCTCGATCAGAGCGAAAAATCGTTGTTGTGGGTCTTCGTTTGACCACCCATCGTGGCGATGCTTTCACATGCGTGGGGCCCATTGGAGGCCCTTCTCGATTGATTGGTGTGTGTGGTCCGCGCAATGCTTCGGGTGTTCTCTCTCTCGATGGAGCAAGGTATCTACCTTTGGAGGTGTGGCAAGAATCTTGGCCAAATTTTAAGGGATTACCAAAGGTAAGTGAAGTCGCCACCAATTATTGGGTTTTTCTAAGGTGTGATTGGTCACCCTTTTCTAGTTGATTTTATTACCAATTCTAGGCTAAGAAAAATGACATTTTTCCTAATCTAGTGTGGATGGTAAAAAATCTTGATTCTTGAATCCGGAAATTTGGTTACGTGTGGGGAAGGTGTTAGGCATCCCACAACGCCTATCCAAGGACAGTCCTTTGTTTTGATATTCGGAGATTGGCAGTAAAAACATGATTTTGGTGGCTTTCGGGCCTTTGCATGCATGGGCTTTGAGTTTTAGCTTTTGAACGAGTGTGGTCTTAATCTATGCTTTCCTAAGGCATTCGGGCAAAGTACCAGATTTCCACGACGAAAATCTAGCAATATGTCACCTTACTTTCGCGGCGGAAATTAGGCATTACTTTATCTTAGGTGACATGGACTGTGACAATCATACCGGAAGGGGCAAACAAGTATATATATATAAATATATCATGCACAATGCAAGCACACAAATAAGGAAAGTAAATGCCTATATCCTTAGAGCATGACCCAAAATATAGGTGCAGGAAAGTAAACAGGGGTCGCCATACTCTAGAGATAAGGACGAATGGTACACGGCATGATATACCTAATACAACCCATCTAAGAGAGAAAAGAGGGAGGAGAAAAGGGGATTTGAAAGAGCACATAACCAAATGGGAGAGGCTAGACCCCTAAAATTAATGAACATTGCCGCTTGGCTTATATCTAGATGCTTGTGTCTTTGCCTTTTTTGCTTTCGCTTAGGAGACCGTGCCCTAGCTCCGTGCATTCTCGCTCCATGTGTGTACATGCAAAGGCAAAGATAAGAAACTAGCAGACAAGCAATGGAAGGAAAAGATGCAAAAAGCATATGAAAGAGGCATAAAGAAGATAAGTATGATAGACATAGCAAGCAAAGAAACAAGAAAGCAAGCAAACAAGAGAGAAGGCAAACAAGCAAGAAAGCAAACAAAAGGTGGTGTTTATGAGGGACAAATGTAGGTTTGGATCGAATGTCCATAACTTCATTGTGTTGAAGCATAGACGACACACTAGCAAGCAAGACTCATGCATGGACATGTAAGCAAGCGTGTAAAGATGCATAGAAAGTCAATAGGTGGCACAAACAAACATGGTAAGCATAACATTGCGCAGAGTGAAAAAGGGAAGGGTATGCATGGAGCAACCTGGCATCCGGAGATGCCTCCTAAATGGTTACACCTGAACGAGGCCTCATGAGTGTAAGGATGTAACCACACAAGATCAAGCCTGCATGCGGAGGGCGCCAAACATGGCTAAGCCTAGAACTAGAGACACTAGCATAAAGCATTGAAGCAAGCGAGCATAGACATGCAAATAGGGTGATCCAAACATTTTGATATGGTCCTTGGTGTATGGACAATGACAAAGACCATAGGATCTAGATCGGGTCCTAACTATTAGGCCAAAACATAAGAACATGCGATAAAAGGAACAAAAGGGCTACAATAGCACATGACATGACAAACAAGGTCTAGGCACATAAACATGGCATGGAGCACACAAGCATATAGATGATGGAATAAAGCATGTAAAGAACATCGATCTAAGCATGTAATCACACCGATCTACACGTATAAGCATGGAAATATGCATGTGGGCATGTGAATGTACATCTAAGCATGTGGATGTAAGCATAAAAGCATGGAAGAACACAAATCCAAGCATACAAGCATTTGAAGGCATAGACATAGGCATAGGAGCATAGAACATGCAAACAAACATGTGGATCTAAGCAAGGCATAACCATAGACATGATATCAAGCATGTGAGCATGTAGATCAAAACATCAACACATAAGAAAGATGGATCTAAACATGGCATAAAGCATAAAGCATGTAGGAAAGACAAATAAATATGTAAACGAGCATAGAAACATGTGGATCTAGCCAAAAATAGATGGGAAAGATAGATATAGGCACAAACACATGGTATGAGACATGGAAGCATGTGGATCTAACATAAAAAACAAAGGAAAGAGAAGATCTAAGCATAGAAAGCATGGCATAAAGCATGAAAACATGTAGATCTAAATATATAAGCATGTAAGGATGTAGATTTAAGCATAAAACATGGCATAAGGCATAAAAACAAGGAGATTTAAGCTAGAAGCACAAAAAAAGCAAGAAACATGCTAAAGAAAGCAACAAATCATGTTATTCAAGCAAAAAGAAAGAATAAGAAGTTTGATGAAGCTTTAAAGAAAAAGGGGTACGGATAGTAGCTAAAAAGCTACATCCATACCCCTTAAATCTCAAATCCAAGGTATGGAACCAAGGAGAGGAAGATGGAGGGTATGAACACTACCTTGTATTTTTTGGAGAAGAGAGAAGAATCAATAAGTTTTGATGTGTTCTTGTGTTTTTTGGGAGAGAAATATGGTGAGAAAAGAGAGAAAAAAAAGCCCAAACAGCTCCCAAAAACCCACTTTTTTGGTCTTGGTCCAATTTAGGGTGTTAGGGGCAATTTATAGCGCTTGGCACACTTTTCTAGGCATGACGCACCTTCAGGGTGCATCGGGTTGATGTCATCGTGACATCAGCAAATTCGTCTTATTACGTTTTTTGGTTCTAACTTCGAACACACATTTAGAGGTCTTTTTGAACTCAGATTGAGAAGATCCTAGTGTCCTTGGAAATCTATGGATGTCTAGTTTTAAGAAAGATAAAGAAATTAAAATTCCAACGGTTGGATCAAAAGTTATGACCTCGAGAAGTGTGCTGATGTGCTTTTCACAGGTTTCTCAATATCTCAACTGAATTAACTTCGATTTCAACCCATGAATAGTCGTTGGAATTAGAATTTGATTATCTTTGCAATGACATTGGTTTGAACCTGTTCTAAAGGCCGGATCAAAATTAGGGTTTTTGGGGCCTGCTAGGAGTCAACTATAGGTCAAATTTGATCAAACTTAGTCAAATTTGCCAAAGTCTTCAAGAAGCTCGGGTTTAATGTAAAACTATAAAAAATGTTGTTTTGTGAGGATTTTGACCTTGTTTGACCTTCGGTCAACCTAAGGTTGATCAGGGGCAGTTTGGTTATTTTGGTTGAAAAAGGCACTTTGAGCACTCCGATGTCCGAATGGGTTGCGCCACATCATTCTAGATGTTCTCGTAGCCCCAAGGTGACATTGGCAAATTTGTCCTATTAGTCTTTTTGGTTCTAACTTCGGACAAGCATTTGGAGGTCTTCTTGGACTCAGATTAAGGAGATCTTGGTGTCCTTGGAAATCTATGGATGTCTAGTTTTTAGAAAGATAAAGAAATTAAAATTCCAACAGTTAGATCAAAACTTATGACCTCGGGAAGTGTGCTGATGCGCTTTTCACGGTTTTCTTAATATTTCAATGGAATTAACTCCGATTTAGACCCATGAATAGTCGTTGGAATTAGAATTTTATTATCTTTGCAATGGCATTGGTCTCAACTTGTTCTAAAGGTTGGATCAAAATTAGGGTTTCTAGGGCCCTCTAGGAGTCAAATCTATGTCAAATTTGGTCAAAGTTGCCAAAGTCTCCGAGAAGCTCGGGTTTGATGTAAAACTATAAAAAGTGTTTTTTTTTTAAGGATTTTGACCTTGTTTGACCTTCGGTCAACTTAGGGTTGACCAGGGGCATTTTGGCTAAAAAAGGCACTTTGAGCGCTCCGATGTCCGAATGGGTTGCACTACATCATTCTAGATGTTCTCGCGGCCCTATGGCAAGAAAATAATATCTTTGGATTTTTTAGGGTTCGGCATGCAAATCGAAGGCGGACAAAATACGATATCAACAATTGGCAAACTGTGAGCACAAATTTGTCTAGGTATGATGTTAGAGTTTATTAGACAATGCTCAAGGTACTACATGTCAAAATACAAGAACATTCAAGTTGCGGAAAGGAGAGTACAAATTCAGTGAAATCTGACCAATTGAAAATCATAGACATGAAATTTCTAAAGAATTCTATTTCAACCAAAACTCTGCTTAAACGTTTAGGGAATCGAACTTCTCCACATATAAACGAGAAACCCTAACTACATTTTTCAGACTTTTGAAGAGACTTTAAAGGTGCTCTTATGAGATCTAAAAGGTATTGTGCCTTCCTCTATCAAAGTCATTGCCGGAAATCATTCTCATATCATTGGATCTGGTAGATCTAAAGTTACTACAACAAGATCAACAACTGTTGATGATCTAAAACTTCAAGGGTGGTCTTGAAGTCACAAATTGAAGAGTTTAAGTTGCTAAACCTTTGAGTGGGATCTCAAAGTCAGAAGCAAGGCTGCTTGTGTTGGTGTAAATCCAAGAAGAGAAGGAGTTTATGGTTTCGGAGCTTGCACGTAATCGTGTCAGTAAGTTACTACATGAGGTAGCAATAGATTTAGGGTTAAATCTGATTGTAAAAACTTCAATTCTCTTATAGTGGATTTACTTTATCTTGAGGATAGTTAGGTCAAATCCTCTCCCTTTTTTTATTTTTTATTATTTATTATTTATTTATTTATTTATTTTTTTACCTTGAAACGGTTTATTTCATCGGTTTTTCTGGGTCATCATATCGTGGTGTTATTTATTTTTCCGCTTTTATGCATGATATGATATATGCTTGTTTAACCTAGATCTAAATAATAAACCTAATAATCAACTTGGTTAATTAATTAGGTTAAACAATCTACTTTAAGGGGTCTAAACGAACAAACAGAACTGTTGTTGTCAAAGTTATCTTTAAAATGCCTAGGTTTGAATTATGTAGGTTTTCTTGTTTTGTTGTTAACTTGTCCTTAGTATTTTTTGAGTTTGATAGTTGGACAATAATTTTTGTTTTGAATGGTTATGCTGTGCTTCTGTGGACAAAAGTTTTCTGCTCAAGACGTGTCGATTTACATGAGAAATGTTATATAAATCTTAGCCTAAGCAAGGCCCATGTGTGGCGCATGAAGGGCATTTAGTGGATGGTTCCACAAACATACCGAAGATACTTGGCTTATGTTTGAATTCTTTTATGTTCGTAGATGTTTGGCATTATAAGTTTTTTTGCCCTCTCCATTTGATTCTCCTTTGCAGCGAGTGACCCCATTTTTGGGGTGATATGACTCACTTTTCTTAAGTTGATTTCATTGTGCCGTAGGGAGAATTTGATTGTGCCATTGGTAAATTAATTTTTGCTCCCGGCCCCCTGTTTCTGTTATGTGATTGTAATTTTTCTGTGGTGAGGCCTGGCCCATTAAGGCATTGACTTCTCAGTTCAACCACTGTACTAGTAAAACAAGTTTCGCAGAGAACTTGCATTTTGAACCTTTATAAGTTTATATATATATATATATATATATGTATAGTTGAATTTATTCAACTATGTGTTGGCTTTATTTCGTGTCAAATTTGCTTGTAATTCAGCATTTAGAAACCTTGTATTTAGGTGGGAAAATGTAAGGACTGTGTGTGAGAGAGTGTAAAGATTTGATCAAGAGTGTGCAATAAGACGGTGACTCGCCAAAATGAAGCACACGTGTGAAGCATGCAGGAAGATGAAGAGTCAAATCAACTAGATCACTACAGGACAAAAAATACAATCTGAACTAGTTTGGTAACTGGCGACTGGAACTCGTGACTCATCCCAGTCGCGAGTGACTCGCCAGTCCATCTTGTTTTGTTGAAAAGTGACTTTTACATTTTATCTCATACCCTACTATAAATACCCTTAAACCCATGAAATGTAGAGAGCTTCCAGAAAGAATTTTGAGAGAGAAACTCTAGAGAAAAACAAAATTGATTCATCCATAATCTTATACACTTGATTCTCCAAATTCCTCTACTCTCACCCTCTCCATTGTCATACCCATGAGAGGATCATAAACCAAATCCTTACCTCACCAAATTCAAAGTAGTGAGAAGGTTCTTGGTGTTTGGGAAGCAGTTCAAGAGAGAACCAATTCATATTGGTTGATGCAATGGGCTAATTGCAGGATTCAGAAAGCTAAAGAAGACACGGTTCGGTGTAACCTTGTTGGAGCAATAAGCTTGGTGGGCTTAGGTGCATTGGGTAGATTAGGCTTGGAGGGTCTATTGCTATTCATGTATCTCAACTGATTTTCCAGTGGATCATTTACTGCTTAGAGGGTGGCGGAAAGGTTTTTCACCGAGTTCTTCAGTTTCCTCTTCAATAACACGTGCCAATATTATCTTGTATTTATATCTCTCTTTCCCTTACTCTTAACTTTTAATTTTTGTCGGTTGTGATTAATGAACGGCTTTGAGTAGTTTGCTAATTTAGATATTACTTATATTTCATATTCCGCACATATATTGTTTGAATATAAGCTTGTATTGGAAAATTAGTATTTGGGGGTCTAAACATTCACCAAGTGTTTTATACACTAGGTGAGTTTTCAATATATATATATAGGTTTGTTTGTCTTCATGATCAGTAATGATTAATCACTAAACATTTTGTGTTAAATGCTCTTGTGCTTTTATTTTAGAACATGAACTCTGCTGATGTAGTAGCAAATAGCACCCCTTAACTCCATCTGCAATGTAACCGCTTTTTGCTCCAAATCATTAAAAAATTTGTAAAGAAGAGGTCTAGTTGCAACAACATAAAAAGTGTAGTTGTCTTTTTGTTACAAAACCAATCTTTATACACTAAACAAAACTGGGTTCTAAGCTGTTACAGTTCATGTTTTTCCAACATAAAAATATGGACCTAACACATTTGAAAGGTTAAGGTGGTTCCCATTGACGAAGACTATCTTCATATGGAAGTTGATTATAGTAGTTACCTAATACACTAGAAGCTTTGAATTCATGTTCTCCAATAGTAATTATAACACAACACTATTTGGACTGAGGCACGACACTCGCTTTCTTTAAGGAGATTCAAGTCCTTGATTGGCTAAACTTTGTAACAAGCCCAAAGCTCCACCAGAAAGAACAACCTTCCTTCCCAAGAACCTCTCTATTTTTACCTCCACCCTTCACCTCTCCCTTGCGCATGTATCTAGCTCAATATTTGAGACAATTAATGTTAGTCCATTAATCACCACAATTAAAAAGAATAAAATAGTCTCTCTCATTTTCAATATGTGATTAAACATTTTCACTAACTTCTTATCTTCCATATTCACTCCCACATTTTTACATTTATGTTGTAACATTTATTCATTTTAATTATTTAATATTAAAATGCTCCGACACATTCTATTTAATTATTTAATATTAAAATGCTCCAACACATTCTATTTAATTTAGGCAATCAAAAGTCACACAAACTTTCCACCAATTAGTTCAGAGCTTGATCAATTATGGACAAAGATGAGCGATGAATTACATTGCAAGAAAAAAAAAACAGGTTTAGTACACTTGGTTGTGCCGTAGTAGCATAGAATTGTAATATTATCTCATTGAACTGGTCTTATTTGTTGAAAATTTAAGGCATGGGGTAGTAGTTAAAGAAAAATTTGGCAATCAAAAAGAAAATTGGTAATAATGGAAGACTGAACAAGTCTATATAATCATTCACTTGTGGAAAACTATAGACCTACTCAATGTGTCTTATCTATAAATAGACATGCTTTCCATGCAACATTTCTCATCCCTCCCGAAGCAAATATACATAGAACTGAAGATAGAGTAAGCCTGAAATATGATGAAAGCTTACACTGTAACTGTTGCCCTCTTCGCTTTGGCATTCTCTCTTGCCTCTGCCTCTGACCCTGATCCCCTGCAGGACTTCTGTGTTGCACTTAAGGACTACTCGGACTCCAAATCAGCCGGTACAAACTTTTCTTTTTCCTTTTTCATGTTTTTTCATTATTTTTGGCAAGTGAAGAATCTACACTAACCAGAATATTAATGGAAGAAATATTATTAGCTACTTGGCATTACTATTTTCTGCATTGAAGTCTTAATCATTCTTTTTAAAGTGTCCATAACAAAAATTCCTTTATGTAGTATTCGTTAATGGAAAGTTCTGCAAGGATCCAAAGCTGGTCAAACCTGAAGATTTCTTTTACGAGGGATTGAACATTCCTGGGAACACAGATAATAAAGTTGGGTCAAATGTCACTACCGTGAATGTAGACACATTACCAGGCCTCAATACTCTTGGCATATCCCTAGTTCGAATCGACTTTGCACCATATGGAGAAAATCCTCCCCATACTCACCCTCGCGGCACTGAAATTCTAGTAGTCTTGGAGGGTACTCTCTTCGTTGGTTTTGTAACATCCAACCCAGAGAATCGCCTCTTCACCAAAACTCTAAATAAGGGGGATGTGTTTATCTTTCCAATTGGTCTCATTCACTTCCAATTAAACGTGGGAAAAACTAATGCACTTGTTATTTCTGGTTTAAGTAGCCAAAATCCAGGCGTAATCACAATAGCAGATGCTGTCTTTGGATCCAATCCTCCCATTAATCCTGATGTTCTCACCAAGGCCTTCCAACTTGACAAAAATGTGGTTGAAGATCTTCAGAAAAAATTTGGTCACAATTAGAAGAAAAAAAATGTTTGTATGTGCCTTGAAGCACTAGTCATTTTGCTATGTTTATCTGCTTGCAATCATAACTAGAATAAAATAAAATGATTGCTTATGTAACTCTTTTTTAATTTGGAGAATTTGGGATATAAAAAAAATGTTGGGTTTAGTATCTCTTCCTCATTTGTCAATTAATTTAAGCAGTAAAACCACTTTTTACTAAATTAAAAAAAGGAAAAAAAAAATTGCATAATATATTAAGCTTCAGTTTATTTAAGATAGACTGAAGCTCAACTACAATTAAATGACAAAAACCTACTAAAAAAATAGTCACAGTTATGTAAATTGAATACATCCATTTTCAGCTCACATGCTGTATCCCAAGCTAGCTTTGGTCATCCCTAGCTGACTCACGTAATTTGTGAGCAACACTATTATAATTAAACTATAGATGAACATGAAACTGTTCTAGCTTCGATCAACAGCCACAGTTACAGAAATTCACAAAATAAATCTTCAAATTTAAAGCTGAAAACTTTATTTATTCAAAGTAAGACCAAATCTACAGGCTATCATACACTCAGACACGTAAAAAAAATTAACAGATAATTACCCTAGAATTTAATTTCTAATGAATTGGTCCATATATATATATAATTGACCATAAGTTACCATCATTTAGACTACAGCAGCAGCACCTAATTCTATTCAAAAGGATGAAAATTTTTTTAGACACTTTATATAATACGTTACATGGTTCATACTGTAAACTAAATATCCATATTGAATACCAAATTGTAAACTAAATATATTTGATCCTGAAAATGACATGGTTCATACTGCACAATTTTTTTTAATTATTAATTAAATCAAGTTCAAGTGATTTAATTACTGGCATAAATTGGAGAGTGTAGCCCCGTTGAGAATATAGGAGCTTTGAACTTGAGAGTTTTAACTATTTTTTTATTGTTGAAAAAAGGAAAAAGAAAAATTGAAAAGGAAATCAATGGTATGCGCAAGTGCATAGGATTTTTTTTAAGCGTGTAATGCTAGAGAGTAGGGATAATACAAATTTAATTATATAACCTTTATACATTTATGTCTCACAAAACCCAAAAAAAAAATTGTTATCGTTTATTATGTAATTGAAATCCATCAATTACATTCATTGTTATGTCAATTTTTTAACTTCTTGTAATAAAATTTAGATTGGCTTTAGCATTAAAAATAGCTTATGTATAATGTAGGCACCTTATTTGAGTTTCGATAATGAGATTGCCTTTTCATTAAAAAAAGAAAAGAAAAAAAGATGATGAGATCGCCTACCCAAATTTGTCTTGGTGATGTGAGTTGAAAAGTAGTAAAGATAGAAGTGGTTAAAGAATATTAAGAAGAAGAAAAGTAGGAAGGATAGAAGTGGTTAAAGAATATTAAGAAGAAGAAAAGTAGGAAAGATAGAAGTGGTTAAAGATCTTTATCAAAAAAGAATAGAAAAAAGAAGTGGTTAAAGAATATTAAGAAGAAGACAACACGTTTTCAACAATACATTTTCTTAGTTAGATGGAATACATTTTCCTAGTTTAATTCAAATATATAAGTGAATTTAATTTATTTTTCCTTAAAAAAGACAGCATATTTTATACTATGCTGGTCAATATAGATTACTGACGTGTGTTTCAATTTAAGCACATTGAAAAACTGTATATAAGTTTTGTCCTTTAATAATAAGCAAGCTAGGAAGACCAACCAAATCTATCACTTTTTATTTTTTAATTCTTTTATCCTTTTTAGCATAAAATGAATAAAAAATAGTGTAAGTTGAGAGTTATCAACGCATTAACAATCAGATTTAATTTCATTAAATCAGATTTGCAATGTATAAACAAAGCTGACCATAAGCTCAAGCTGAACTGAAGTCTATTGAAACATATTTTCCATGGTGCAGGTGAAGACTGGAGAGCTTGATGTTGTCAACTTCATGTTGATTGATGTTATCCAAAACTCAATGGATTACACTCTGGAGTTAAGATAAACATTTGAATTTTGAAATCCAGGCATATACGACCCAGCATATTCTTGAAAGTTCACTACGAAAAAACGGTTCTGAGGCCGCGTTTTTAAAACGCGGCCATAGGACATAAAAACACGGCCTTAGGCCGCGTTTTATTAGGCCGCGTTTTATTACGCGGCCTAAAACGTGCGACTATAGGCCCGGTCGGTCTAAGGCCGCACTTTTTAAACCGCGGCCCAAGACTCGGTCCTATAGCCGCGGCAAAAACGCGACCTCAGACCGACAGGACTAAGCACCATTTTGCCTTAGGCCGCGTTTTAAACGCGGCTTAAGACAATACCTTAGGCCGCGCTTATTAAGCGTGGCCTAAGATTATGGCCTTAGGCCGCGTTTAACACGCGGCCTAAGGCCATACTCTCTGGCCGCGTTTAATTAGCGCGGCCATAGGCCTGAAAACAGATGGCCCCGGTCTCAGCCAATTTGGCCTTAGGCTGCGTTTTAAACGCGGCTTAAGGACATAATCTTAGGCCACGCTTAATAAGCGCGGCCTAAGGTATTGTCTTAAGCCGCGTTTAAAACGCGGCCTAAGGCCATAACCTTAGGCCACGCTTAATAAGTGCGGCCATAGCGCATACAATAGGCCACCGAGGCACCATTTTTGGCCGCGTTTAAAACGCGGCCATAGTTGATTTTTTTTTTTTTTTTCCCTTTTCCTTCCCTTCCTAGGCCAGAAAACCTATTCACAATTTACAAAACCTGTCACAATTTGGGCACACAAAACCTGTCACCATTTCAATCAATACACCAACGCAATTTCAAAATTCATTCTCAAACACACAAACAAAGTATCAAGCTTGCTTCTCAAACTTGTCACAATTTCAAATATTTAAGGAAGTTGAAATATAATAAATAAAATACAATACATCAACATATTTACACAAATTAAACATTGTCCAAGTACACAAATAAACATTTTCCATCTTCAAAATATCCACGAAGAGTCCAAGTGTCTTCCAACAAAAGCAAAAGCGACAAGACAGTGAGTTCAAGTCAGAGAATCAGGCTCTTAAAAAATAAAATTGGCTGTAGCTGTCAGATTGACTAATGACTACCAATCACGAATCATATCTCACTGCGATTCGATGAGGTTAAAGAGAATGATTGAAAAGCATCCTCTCTTCTTTCCATACCAATCTCGCGGCCTCAATCAACATTCAATACTACAAAGATAAAAAGATAAAAAGATTCTTTTGTTATAGAAATTAGAAATATTGTTCAAAATAGTGCGTTGGAATTTTTTTGACAGTGAAGAGGCTGCAAAGGAGGCTCTGATATATAGTTACAAGACAGCAGCTAGTGGATTCTCTGCTAAGCTTACTCCCCAACAAGTTTCCCTCATTGCAAGTATGCACCCCCATCTCTCTTTGTTTTTGGTTTGGGTCTTAATTCAATGGAAATTCAAATGAATAATATCGTATTACTACTTGTTTCAATCTATTCTTTGTTTCTTTCCCCTATATTGTTGTATGTTTTAATTATCAAGGGGTTTTCATCTCTAAGCCCTAACTTAAGATTTGGGGATTTTTCACCAACTTGGCTGATTGCAATGATGTGGTTGACAAATCATTTGATGCCACTTTTTCTGTCTTTTACAAAAATATATATATTTATAAGAATTGGTCCATATCAGCTTATTAGGACGAAAACAATATGTTAGTTTTCTTTAGTTATGTGCTTTGTTGTACTTAATCTCAAATTTTTGGGGTCGGCTATAGATTCTCAATAAACTAGTTAACGTCAGCCACATGTATTATTTTCCTCCATTCTTAGGGGATGGCCTGCCAATGAGCATCTAATAGAGAGGCTATATTTTGCGATGGCCGTCAACCTATTACAACCCTCCTCCTTTTTCCGAGCTTGGGACCAACTATGAACAGATATATGACACAAGCACATACACAGTTAAAGTTATAAAAATAAAAATGATCAACATAGAATGTCTTCCTGTTGCTCAAAAAGAGAGAGATTTCATTAGTGTGAGATGGTCCTGGGCCTTTTTTATTTTTACTTAGCTGGGTTCTTAGACAAAGGCATTTCATATGGTGAAGTTTTAGGCCTGGGCTCGCTGATTGGCCCTAAGCAAAGTGAAGTATTGGATCTGAATTTTGAAGTACATTAGGCTTTCTGTCTAAACTTGGGCTTTGGCTTAAAAATCTCTTTATTTTTAAATTAGGGTCTCACTAGTCTCTAATCTCTATAAAGTAATTAACAATCACATCTATTTTTTGAGAATCCTATAAACAATCACAGGGTTAAAGAAAAGCTATAATATTTCACGAAAGCATAAGAATAAGTGGATAGTATTAAACTATAAAAGTCTTGACTACATCTCTACAAACTTCAAATAAAATGTTTTGGTTTTGGCAGAAAAAGGTATTTTACTTTGAATATAATGCATAATTCATTGGCTAGCTTAGCATATGTAATACATAAAATTGTACAGTGAACAAAATATAGACTTACTGTTACCCTTTAATTATAATTTTTTTTTTTTTTTTTTTTTTAACTTGCAAAATGTGAAATCCAATTTTAAGAGGCTAGCAAAATCACCAAGAAATTGGGAAAGATTTTTATGGGTTGGCAATTATCATCGAAGTTGTCAATAAAACTAATTGTTTACAAGTTGGACTAATTGGTTATAGCTGTTGATGCCCTAGGTAAGTTGTTTCCACTTTAGACACAACTGAACGCGGCCTAAGACCATCCAAAAAAAAACGCGGAAAAAAGACTGCTCAAGTAATTTTAATTCCCTTTAACCTTTTCCTTTTACGAATGAGATATATAAATGGCACCATGATTTTCAAATTTATCTCAATAGGGTGATCTATTATGGAAAGAAGGAATATTAAACGTAGTTTTGGTTGAACACCTTACTCTAGACAAAGCAAAGCTTGTTGATTTTCAAGGCATAACAATTCAGTACAAGAAAATGATCACTTTGTTTCTATAAGAAATAGAACTACTTGAGGGATAAGAACGTTTCTTCCGATTGGAAGAAATTGAATTCCATAATTAAGAACAATCCAAATTTCAAGCATTAAAAAAACAGGCAAGAAATGGAAGCAAGGTATACACGGCTTATGGGGAGCCTAATGTAAGACAGCTCAAGTTTGAGGAAGGTGTTTGAATTTGTGCAAATCTAAAAGAGATAATAAGTAATGCTGATGCTCATAGCTAGCCTCATGATAGACACGCTAATACCATAAACACAGCGAATGTTGAAGACATGCCTTCAACTTCAATTAGCATAAGAGGGATGCCTGTGGACATATAGGACTATAGGAGTCTTTGAATTCTGGATTATGTAATTTTAATTCTCTTCAACCTTTCCCTTTTAGCAAATGAGAGATATACACCACCATGTTTTAGTAGACCCAAATGAAAATTTTAAACAGGGTGATGTGATCTATAGATTTTTTTACAATTTTAGTTGACAAGAACAAAAGCTTTTTTTGATAATTTTAGGTGATAAGAACAAAAGACTACTATATTACAAATTTGTTATTGGATATGAAACCTGAAACATATATTAATTAATTTGATAAAAAGAAATAAATAAAAACAGTTTTCCGTGTGTTAAATTGATAACAACAATTTAATAAAAAAGTTGATAAAAACAAAATATGTGTTGGATTGAAGAATAACCATGTAATAAAAAGTTAATAGTAAAACTATTATTAAAAGAAAAATATCACGCAATTAGGTAAGGTATCCATTTGATGCAACAGAGACTGTGATGTTGGACTAACTGGACTTACTGGTATGCAAGACAAAGATAAAATGGTGATCATATTTGGAAGAAAACAAATTACTAAGCATGTAAAAGCTAGCAGGCTACTTGATCTTACGAGTATATATCCTTGGGAATTAAAAGAAATGACAAGTGACGTACGAGCTACATATTTAAAAGTAGAACAGTCAATAACATCATGAATTCATGATCAATATGAATATCATTGTGGTACATGAGTCATACAAACATATCTGGCACTGTTTCAAAGTGGTATTCATTGAATATCTTTCATATTTATATATATAATTATTTGGACAGAAGAGTGGAAAAATAGAAGTTTTGGATAAAATGAACAAACAATTTGAACTGTCACACTTAGAGCCGTGTCTTCTACTCTTTTTGGCTCAATCTTTTTTTTTTTTTTTTTTCAACCGTTTTCCCTGGTTTCCTTTCTTTTTCCTTGTTCTTTCTGTTAGGTGGTTTTTGCCTTTATTGAGTTAGCATGTTAAATCACGTGAAACAATGCATGGTCCAGATAAAATCCCAACCTCCCAATACCAATAATATATTCATATATATAATTAAATGTATATATATAAAAGAAACGGTGAGTTGGAGTCTTTATGAAAGTTAATCAAAGAAAAAAAACCTTTTCTGGAGGGTTAGGTCTAAAACCAGAACCCTCAAACCAAACTGGCATACATTAGTATCACTATTACTAATTGTACATTTGTAGTTATTCTATTCTCAAACACAATTACTAAAGTATACAGTAAACAGTTAGTGATTAATGGGTTCTTAATTTCACATATTTACAGAGGTTGGCCAATGGTGGCAGTGGCAGCAATTTTTCTTCTTCTTGTTTACTAATAAATAGAAAAAAGAGGAAGAAAGAAGGAAATTTCAGTTTCAGATTCAGAAACTTTCCAGATATTGATCACTAGGGACCAATATATAAGATCAGTATGTATTTAATATCAACTTATCAAGTACAAAATCAAGTCTTGTACAACTATCCAAGTGTGCTTTGTGTGTGTGTGTGTGTGTGTGTGTGTCTTTCACTCTAAATACAAAATCAAAATATTGCATGTTCATTTTGCTTTTCCTTTATTTCCAAGGCAACGATAAAATTGGTCAAAAAGGCTGTTTCAAGATCTGCCAATTTGTGCTACCACTATAACATGTGCGATATGGAATACTTTGAGTCCAAGGAAGATTCTCTTATGTGTCTCTTGGCAACCATACGTGGAGGCTAAGTGGACTTGAAGTGACGTGAGGGCATAGCATGCACCGCATGAATCAGGCCACTCGATCTCTATAACAGCTAAGCCTATTAGATATCCAAATTGCTCTCTCTCTCTCTCTCTCCCTCTCTCTCTTAGAGTACTATACAATATATGCAAAAGATGGGGTACCTATGTAATGTAATACAAAGCTCGAAGCCAGGGATTTTAATGGTAGTAGTGCAGATAGTATATGCAGGGATGAATATACTATACAAACTTGTATCAGAAAATGGAGTGAATTTGAGGATCCTTATTGCCTACTGTATGTTGTTTGCCACTGCCGTCATGGTTCCTCTTGCTCTCATCTTTCAAAGGTGTTGTTCTTCAAATACATATATAAAAGCATCTTTCTTAATTTGGTTAAAAAATCCTATTAAATAAATATTGCATTATACTTTGATGATAGATGAACTTGTTCAAAATGTTTTTGGCATTTTAAGATATGCCTTCTAATGATTGTTGTTATGGTGGATTTTTTTTTCCCGAGGGGAGGGGGGGTGAGAGGAGAATGACATAAAGGAAAGGGAACGAAAATCAACTAGATGAAAAAACAAGTGCCAAACAGATTTGGGGTTAGCAAACACTAAAACTGATCTTGAGAGCAATTTCTCAAAATAACTAAAGAAACAACTTTGGAAAACACAAATTTAACAAGCCAAAATTTTAAATTATGAATTTGAGAGTCAAATAGTTCAACTTTCTCTTAAGTGTGATATCTACAAGTTCATTATTTTTTCATTCTATATATTGTCAAATTTGGATCAACTCGAAACCTAGCAAACACACACTAATTTATAGTCCACATCTAAAACCCTAAAACACACACACACTAGTCTTTGAGGGTTGATGTATGTGAAATTTAATCAGATCTGAAATTTTTTCACAAAAAGCCCTTTGAATTGAACTGAAAATGGTTATGATTCATGGGATTCACTTAGTTTCTTTGAAAATCATGACTTTCAAATGTAAAAATTGGCTTGGCAATCGGTTCATAGCTAACCTGATCAGATTAGATAGTTTGGTTTGGGTTTTCAAACCATGGATATATAATCTTAAGGGTGTCATCCAAAAAAAGAGAACTTGATGCCATTTGGTGGACTCCTTTTGTATATATTAAAAATTTCTGCCAATAAATAACTCTCTAATGTAGTATTTAACAGAATTAAATTATTCGACACCATTAAGGTGACCTTGTTCCTTTATCTTGAGACCTGAAAAATGACCATGAAATCCCTTTTCCTACACACTTGAAGGTATGAGACCAGGGAAGTAGACTTAGGCCATCTAGGTGTAGTAGGATCCTAGCAGAGACATGCATGCTAGCTTGACCTTAGTCCGGGATCAACTGATCAGGGGACCAAATTCTTATGATTAGGCATGGCATATATACTAAGGGAATGACATTAGGACAGCAGTTGGGAGGGATTATAAAGGCAAAATATATGTGCACAAGGAAAGCCATTTGTACAACGACCTATACCTTGATAGAATGATCAATATGCCATGTGAAACATGGCCCTTTGAATCTAGTGACATTTGTCATTAGATATAGGAGGTATTTCCCTAATTATTCATGATTATACGTAGTGAAACACGGCCCTTAAGAAGAGGATTTATGTCCCTAATTATTCATGCTTATATGTAGAAGTAAATTCTTCATTTTGAGGCCAAAAGAAGGAATTGGATATAGGAGGTAACAAACATGATGATCTATAGCAAAATTAAGTTCCTAAGATTTAGACTTAAGTAGGTTCATTAATCCTAGCATTAGGTGGGCGTGTTCATCTTCATTCTTCATCCCACTTGGGAAAGATAAATTGTAGTGTCACGTTGAAGATTGAACTCTTTCTAACCCGGCACAAATCACAATGCTTGGAGCTTAGTCTTAGTTCCTGTTTTGTATCAGTCTTGTTTGGCTTCATTAGCCTTATTTCTGTCCTCTACACACCACCCTCATAGCACACTATAGCCATTCGTGATTCGGTTTATACCTACTAAATTCATGGCCGAGCATTGAGTTTTACACCTGAGAGCTGTTGTCAAGCTAGGACCTCTAGATTAAGCTCTATCTATAAGTTATCCTCTGTAGGAAAGATCAGTCAATTTCCCTTAGGAAGAATGGTAGGTATATGTTATTGCCCTCACCTTAACTCTCTAAGAAAAGTCACCGTCCTGCCCTACACCACTGGGACAGTGGACAGTAGGATTTTCCACTGGCATGGTGGTTGATTGATGGGCACTGATCAGAGATGGTCTTACGCTACAGCTAACGTGAGTAGAAAAAGGCTGTGAGGACTGAGTAACCTAGCCAACCAAGCGATTGAAAAAAGTTCCAATATTTCACACTAATGCAATAGCCACTGCATTAACTGTTTTGTATTTTTGTGTAGGGTTATCATAACTTTTAAAATCACAGTGGGAATAGAATAACATTGGCAATGCTGAAAAGTTTTTAAAACTAACCTAGACATGCTTTACTGAAATTAAAACTCATAACAAAAATCAAGCATTAACGAAAATGTTGCTTGTCCAAGTCCCAACTTCCAAGCATGGTTTAAAACCTTTGATCATTGAAAATTTGAAACTTATTGTCACATTTATCTAATAAACTAGAGGCAACTATTGGCTTCAATGATTCAAAATTGTAACTTTTCTATAAATTATAATAGTAATCATTAATAAGAAGTAATATCAAAATCCTAACAGTTCAAAGTGGCATATCTTACCAACAAGATTCAGATTTTATTAGGAAAAATTATACCAGCACACACTGACAACCAACGGGAGTAGATAAGCATCACACATGGTTGTAATTAAGGGAGAGTGAAGAAAAAGCTGGAATAAAAGTCAATGTCAAGAAAATGAAGCCCTTTTCATCTCATAACTAGAAAGCAAGAATAGTTGGGTCCCTTAAGCACCTATTCCAGGAAAATAATTAAAGCATATAGAACCCCCTTGGTCTCAGAAACAGATGCGACTTTCAGGTCTACACTGTACTAATAATTTACGTATACAACTCTTGCTTGAGTTGGGTTTTCAACAAAAAAATTAGAACAAAATTTGTTTTGCAAAAGGAGAACAAGAAGTTTTGTCAAACATGCTTCCCCTTTTTTATTTAAGTGCATGATTGTTATTTATGGAGTCAGTTTCGAGCCCTCAACCTCAAAGATTGTTTGTCAATGACACATTATCTTTGAAATTACATAAAGTTTCTATAGTTGGTACCAAAGATCTAATCAAAAGGGTTAAAATAACACCCCCCCCCCCCTTCTTGGAAGGAAGAAAATCTAATGAAAATTGTTGATAGTGTTGCAGAATACTAATATTTGAGCAAAATGAGATAGTTATGTACCATAAGTTTCTTAATTGAATTCAACTATATGCTTTATTAGCCAATATGACAACAATATGCTTAGTAGCTTCTTAGCCAATGCACCTTTTAAGTATAGTTTAGAATATTCTTAACTTATATGATTGAATTCCATTCGAAATCTAAAGTACCACATATAAGAAACCAAGCCTACAACTTTATTCCTTATATTAAATCAATAAGACAGAATGTCAATGAGAAAATATTCTATAATAATATATATTTTTTCTATCACTCCTCTTGTATAATAATAATTTTCTTAGTATTTCACAATCAGCACGAAGGACAAAGTGATAAGGTCCTGAATTTAGAACCCAACTATAATTACCAGTTAAATAAAAGAATCACCAATGACTTGTGGTTCTCTTTGTCGTTAAGGAAGGTCCATTATTCCATTAGGAGAAATCTATAGGCAAAGGGATCCTGTAATAAAATACAGTGAGACAAGCAAAGCAAGGAAATATTTAGAGGTTTTGGTCCACGGCTGAGCTGTATCTAGAGGAAGCCCACCATGGCCTAACTCAAATTAATGGGGGAAAAAAATTAAGAAAATAGAAAATAGAGATCTCAATCTTATTAATATATTAAGATTGCCATGCTATCCAAACCCCACATTTCAATAATGCAAAGATTAGGAAACTTCATGACAAGAGAATCCACATTATTATCAACTCATATTGATTAATTTGTCAGGATTTGGGAGTTGATAGTTGTGATAGTATGAACCACTATTAGCTAAATGTTAATGCCCTCAGTGGGTAGAGCAAAAAATGACAATCAACATGACTAATTAATAATGCAATATAATCGTACTATATACTTATCCCTTTTTTTTATTATTATTATATTTACTTCGTTTATTATTTGTGTAAACTGGCCACTTGAGCTTTTGATTTAAAGTTAATGTTATTCTAAAGTACAATTTCTTTATCAATATTTCATTAAGTCTTAGTGGAAATCCTACTGGGAAGTATCCTATAAAAAAGCCTTCCTTTATTTAAAAACAGGTATCCTTAACGGTAGCAAACCTACACCAACTGAAACTTTATTTTTTTTTTTAATTAAGGAAAAATTCATCTTCCATTATCTTAAGTGGTTTTTTTTTTTTTTTTTTCCTCCTTCGCATGCTTTATATATAGCTGGTTTTGGGACATTAAAAATGTCCTAGCCCACATGCTTTGGAATGGATATTGCAGATGAGAAAATGGAAGGTCTGGTGGTCAAGGACTATTTTCCAAGTTAACCCTGTGGCCCATGGGTATGAAATATGGATGTTAAGAACATTGATTTCTGCAACACATTACACATTAAAATGTTTCTAAAAACCTTATTATTTTAGACTTAATCCAGTGTTTCTAAATTCTAACATATAGAGGCATATACGATTGAAAAGTAAATAGAATTACTAGTAATTCGACTAGTACAAAGACATCAAACCAAATCATAACTTTCTCAACCAGAATATTGAGTCAATTTACTACTATAGCTCAATATCCAACATACCATTCATTGTATTTCAAAATCTCTGGCTGTCAAGGACTAGTTTTTAAGTTGATGCCTGGCTATGAAATAGGGACTACAAGAACATTTATTACTACAACAAAAAAAATTGAAAATGTTCCAAAAACCCAAGACATATTTTAGACATGGTCTGTTTCTGTCTTCTAACAAACATAGGCATGAGATTGAAAAGTAAATAGGATTAGTACACGTTTAGATTAGTTTTGTATTGATTTGTTGATTAACTGAAAGTGGGTAAACTACTATTATATCTAGAAAAAGCAAACCATTACCTTCTCAACCAGAATATTGAGTCAGCTTACTAGTATAGTACAATATTTATTGTTCTATTATACTGCCCCATAATAAACATAACCACCTCTTAGCCAAAAATAATAATAAATATTTTTGTGACACATTCCTAGACAGACAGAAACTCATTATAGACAGACACATTCCTAAACCTTATTCTTACCCTTGGAATATATGGACTCTTACTTTTCATTCTAATTGACTACCATATATTATATCATCCATCTACAATGCTATCTATATATCATTATAATCAATTTTCCTTTCCCAAATGCTTCCTCAAAACCTCAAACACCAACAGGGGGAAAAGACTTGAGATATCATGTAGAACACTTAAATATTTAATTTTGAAATATGGATTATACATAAAATCAAAAATAAACAAGACCCATCAAAATCAATTTGAATAAAAAAGAACAGATTGACATGAAATCAAAACTTTGATCATATTCCTCCACAACCCCCAGATATGCATATCGCAAAATGAAACAACATTCCAATGAAATAATTGTGTGCCCAGAAAATTGAAGAAGATCTCGAACAAAAGCAGAGAGGGGAGAGTGTTATTACCTTGGCCCATTCGAATTTGAAACTTCTCAGCGAGAGAAAGAGAGATAAACGGAATTTTTTCTTTTTTGGCTACCGGATTGGTAAAGGTTGTGGGAGATAAATGGGTTCCAATTTCCAAAGCAAGCTGAGTCACAAATTACTCCCTAAAATGAAATACCACTAAAATAAAACAAAACCAAAAAAGGGGGAAAAATGCCTACCTTCAGATCGGAGATGCAGCGTCAGGCGAGGGTTGAGGGTGACATCGGAGATGGACGGCGACAGTGACGGCAACAGCTCGGATCGCTCGCCGCTTGAGATCGGATCGCTCGCTCCGAGCAAGAAACGGTCGTACTCTCTCAGAACATTCAAGCTATCGGGCTCTTCAGAGAGAGGAGAGAAATGTCTGAGGAAAACAAAAGGAGAAAAAAAAAAAAAAAAACAGGAAGGCTTTACAACAAGGACTTAGGCCCAAAAAAAAAAAGGACTTAGGCCGCGTTTAATTCACGCGGCCTAAGTCCAGCCCAAAGAAAACGCGGCCACAAGCACATAAAACGCGGCTTTCGAGCGGGGCTAAGGCCCCGCGTGAAAAACGGGGCTGAAAATCTACTCTTTAAGCCCCGTTTTTCAAAAACGGGGCTTAAGGCTATCTTGGGCCGCGTTTTTATAAACGCGGCCCAAAAAAACGCGGCCTTATGGCCCCGCGTTTTGTAGTGGTTGAAATGCAGTCACAACAATCACATACGTACCAAGCTTAAACCACACCCCCCCCCCCCCCTTTTTTCCTTTAAAAAAAGAAAACCAAAATTGAATGTCTAACATGTTATATCACTACAACAAAGTGCATTCTTTTTTTTTGATAAGCCAAATTCTTTTATTATCAAAATAAATAAATAAATAAAGGATTCTGTGGTTCAAAATGGCGTCCGTTTGTTTTCACTTTAAAATCCATTTTACTTCCGTACTTTCCTTCAAAATAATTGGTAAAAACTAAAACTTAATGTCAGTTATATTTTTACAACTAGTCGTTAACCAGTGATGCACAGGAAGATTTTTACAACTAGTCGGTAATCTGTATAATGCACAGGAAAATTCACTAACTTAAATACAAATTATTTTTTTGAGAGAGGGTTTCAACATATGACATTCACTTCTGATGAACACTCTTTATCATTAGACCAAGACACTAATCGATTTTTTATGTAGGCGGGGAGTGTACCCCTAAATCTCTTATTCAACTATAAAAAAATTTATCAATTTAACTAACTGGAACCCACAAATACATAATATGATTAGAATAATATAAGATAATGTCAATCTATATCTATATCTATTGAGCCACTTCAACAGCTACACCATTTACCAATTTTCAACATTCTCCCTCTTATTTTTTAATTCTCTTTCTTTCTTATTAATTTCCCAACTTATCGTTTTATATACTTTCTCTAACTTTTCCTCTCCCTTTTACATTTTTCATATCCTCATCAGTATCTACCTTAATATCACTTTTCCCATATCCTTGTATCTTCCTTTATTTTTTGCTTTTCTTATTCCCCTCCTCTTATTATAAATTTACAATTCTTTCACATCTTATACATAGTTTTCCCACACACAAAAGTTCATTTCTCTATCTTTCTCTTTCTCATTTTTGGCAGATTTTTTAAAAATATTTTTATTGCATCTCTACTTTAGGTTGTATGAATTTTTGTATTATTTGAAACTCTACATTGAGTTGATGTGATTAAGTTTTGTGTTTTTAAGTTGTTATCTTTTTTATTTTCTTTGATTTCATAGATGTTATCATAATGCATTATAAATGTTAGGTTCTAAGACCTTAGGAACTAATGTATTAGAACTTCAATTTTTATTATGTTGGCAAACCATGATCAAAACATAGAGTCTAGGTTTAAGCTTGCTCAAAGTGTGTTTATTTGTAAAATTGGAATCGAGTGATTGCAGATCTTATTGGACTAAATTTGCAAGGCTCGATCGATCGAAAATTAGACTCGATTGATCGAACCACGTATAGATTTATTTTTCTGCAGAGTTCCAGTTCAACCCAAACTCTACTTAAACGTATTAGGGTTCAAGTAAAACACTCCTATATATAAGGAAAACCCTAAAACGTTTTTATAAGTTTTTTAGATAGAAAATAGTGTGCCTCATTTTGTATTTTAGGGTTTTGTACCCAAAAGCTCTCTAAGGACTTGTTGCTCATATTGTGGTTTATGTGAATTTCTTGTGAGATCTTTGAGGAGGTTTCCTTCACATAAACTTAGGGTTTTCAAGGAGAAGATTTTTCTACACCTTGATGATCATTCCAGTTGCTGCCATTGAAGCTTAAAGAAAACACAAGCGGGTGTGCTTGTATTTGGTGGAGAATCCAAGAAAGAAGGAGTCCATGGATTCGGAGCTTGCACGTGGTCGTGTCAGTAAGTTCTACTGGTGGGTAGCAATAAGAAGTCGAGTGTGGGGGCTTGTAAGTCTTATTATATGAACTTCAATTCTTTTAAGATAGTGGATTCAAGTTTACCTTGAGGATAGCTAGGTTAAATCCTCCCCAGGTTTTTACCGGTTTGGTTTCTTGGGTGATCATATCTTAGTGTTCTTTATATTTCCGCTGCTTTACTTGATATAATTATTTGATTGTGTTAACCTAGATTTAATTAATTTGACTAAGTAACAACTTGGCTAAATTCCTAGGTTAATCCAATTGTGTTTTAAGGGGTCTAAAAACCAACAATAAAGATAGTATATAAGAATATAATGTTATTTTATTATATAACATGACTTGGATGACTTGGATAATTTGGTGTATACTACTATATATATGTATACTATTTTTATTCCCATATTATTTTCTCTCACATTCTCTCTTGAAAAATAGTTATTTTCTTTCTCTTGATTTTTTATTCTTTCTTGCAACTCTATTTTATATTGATGAATTATTGTGATTTTTAAAACTCTATTTTGGGTTCATATGTTTTGGTGTTGCATTTTTTAGTTCCTAATCACAAGTAATCTCTCTCCCTACAATAAAATTTAGGAAATAAATTATACATATTCAGTATAAGCTTGATATGAATGTTGATTATCATGATATTCTCTTTTAAGAGAATGAATATGTAATTTGAATAATTTATTTAAATAAAAATTATACATACATACATACATACATGCATACATACATACATACATACATACATACACACATATATATATATATATATATATATTGCTTAAATGTATAATCAACCTCATGTAATTCATTTAAAAGTAATGACGTTAAAACAAATGAATAATTGCACTAAAGATTACATTTGTATATTCATACCCATTGTGTTTAGATAGATTTTCACTTAGATTTAGCCATAATGAAGTGGACGGAAATGCTACATTAATGTGGATTAACAAAAGCGTAGCAACAACATATGCTATGTTTAAGATTTTAAGTATTACGAGTTTGAGATTGTATGTATTTTTAATAAATTTGGATTTAGATTAGGTGTTTTCAACCCAAATATGTCTTTTACCATTATGTAAGTGCACAACAATAGATTGAAATAGACCAAAATGAATTGAATTGACCGAATTGGACCAAATAGAACAAAGTGGATCAAATGGACTTAATAGAACCAAATGGACCGAATAGGAACAAGATGGACCAAATAGGACCGAAGTAGACATAATGGACTGAATGGGACCAAATCAGACCGAAGTGGACTGAATAGAACTAATGTAGACTGAATAGGACCGAAGTGGATCGAGTGGACCGAATAGAACCAAAGTGGACCGAATGGCCTGAATAGGACTGAAGTGGATCAAAGTGGAAAGAATGGACCGAATAGAACCAATGTGGACCGAATGGGAACAAACAAAACCAAGGTAGGCAGAATGGACCGAATAAGACCAAAGTGGACAGAATGTACGGAATAGGACCGAAGTGCAAAGAATAGGACGAATGTGGACCGAATAGAGCCAATATGGACTGAATGGATCAATGTTGACTGAATAAGCCTGAATGGATCGAATTGGATTTAATACAACTATAGTGGACAAAATGGACTAAATATAGGATCCAACAGGACCAAATTGGACTGAAGAGGACTGATGGGACCAAATAGATACAATGTGGACCGAATAAGATTTTTGAATATTTATCATTTTTATTGCATTTTTTGGGCTCATATTTCTAATTTCTAATGTCTATTTTAGTATTTTTATTGTATTTTTAACTCAAAACTAAAGAGTTTAGACCAAATATAATAAATTTTCATACTTTTCAACCCAAATATTAAGAAAAAAAATGAATTTTTGAGCTAAACTTGAAAAAGAAAAAAGAAAAAGAAGAATTAGTTTAAGGTCCAATTAGTCTAAAATGGATTGAAGGGGTTCGAAATTGACCACGTGGACCAAATTGGACCATAGTGGACATAATCGGTCTGAATGGAAATTGTTTAATTTTTAGGGAGAACAAATTATCTTCAAAAAATTTTAGAGAAAAAAATAAACATTATATTACAATACAAAATAATTATTTATTCTCACGCATAATGTGGGTCTGCGACTAGTGTTAATAACTACAACTTGCATGTCTCTCCATTATTTCTTATATCTATCAAATTCAATATCTACATCTACATCTAACATCTCTCCCACTGCCCTTCTAACACCACCCCCCCCCCCCCCCCCCCGGCGCGTTCTGCTTCTTCCATTATCTTCAAAAAAGAACTGTTGTTGTCAAAGTTATCTTTAAAATGCTTAGGTTTGAATTATGTAAGTTTTGTTTTTAACTTGTCCATAGTATTTTTTGAGTCTAATAGTTGGACAATAGTTTTTGTTTTGAATGGTTATACTGTGCTTCTGTGGACAAAGGTTTTCTGCTCAAGACTTGTGTCGATTTACACGAACAATGGTACAGTAATGTATGAATCTTAGCCTAAGCAAGGCCCATGTGTGATGCACGAAGGGCATTCAGTGGATGGTTCCACAAATATACTTTGCTTATGTTGGAATTCTTTTATGTTTGTAGATATTTGGCATTTTTTTTCTGCCCTCTCCATTGGATTCTCCCTTGCAGGGAGTGACTCCATTTTTGGGGTGATATGACTCACTTTTCTTAAGTTGATTTCATTGTGCCATTGGTAAATTGTTTTTTGTTCCCCTGTTTCTTTTATGTGACTGTAATTTTTCTGTGGTGAGGCCTAGCCCATTAAAGCTTTGTTTTCCCAGTTCAACCACTGTAACTCGTTCCTAAACAATCTGGTCACAAACTAGTGCTGTTAGTCAATTACAAAATTTTCATAATGGTTGCACTAGTGAAACAAGTTTAGCAGAGAACTTGCATTTTGAATCATTATAAGTTTTTATATTTATATATATAGTTTTTTTTTTTTTTTTACAAGATAGAATGTCTACTCTAGCCTAATCTAAGTATATATATGTGTGTGGAGCTCCCTCCTGGAGACTTGAACCCCGGCCTTTGCCCCTCACACCCCACAAGCACTTATACTTGTAGAGTGATCATCGCATTAAGGGTATGTTTGTCTTAACTATCAGTAATGATAAATCACTAAAATTAAATTTTGCGTTAAATGCACTTATGCCCCCGTGCTTTTATTTTAGAACATAAAGTCATAAACTCTGCTAGTGCAGCAAATATTACCCTATATTTTTTTTCATTGCCAATGTTGTAAATAGACTTTGGCACTGTACTAGCATGACCCCCAAAGCTCCATATGCAATGTAGCCTCTTTTTGCTCCTAATCATCAAAAATTTGCAAAGAAGAGGTCTAGTTGCAACAACATAAAAGGTTTAGTTGTCTTTTTATTACAATACCAATCTTTATACACTAAACTAGAAAAACTGGGTTCTAACATGTTACTGTTCATATTTTTCCTACCTAAAAATATGGACCTAACACATTTGAAAGGTTAAGTTTCTTCCCATGGACAAAGACTATTTCATATGGACGTTGATTGTATCAGTTACCTAATACACTAAAAGCTTTGAATCCATCTAATTATTGCTTCTACAATAGTAATTATCAACCATTCTATTTAATTTTGGCAAACAAAAGCCACACAGAAACTTTCCACCAACGTATTTAGTTATTAACTATGAAGCACGGGTGCGTTTCGGGACTCGGGTGCGGGTGCGGGTGCGGGTGCGGGACTCGGCAATTTTTGAAAAAGGTGGGTGCGGGTGCGGCAGGACTCGGCGATTAAAAAATTATTAAAAATATTTTTACAATATATGTTTAATATATTGCTAAACATACTTTTACTTTTTCACATTATATAAACAAATACCAAATTTAAGAGCAACAGTAGATAATAACTAAAACATGATGTTCATAAATTAAATATAATCCACAAGATTGAAAATTTGAAAATTTGAGGGACGGAGTGAGAGAGGGTGTTTGGGAGTTTTGGACGAAGTGTGAGGGTCTGAGGGGGTCTGGGTATTTAGGTTAAGTCAAATGGTGCGTTTTGCACCTTTTTTTTTTTTTTGAATTTCGGCCCAAATCGGGCCGTTTCGGCCGATTCGGCCGATACCGGCCGATATTGGCCGATTCGGCCGATACCGGCCGATATTGGCCGATATCTGCCGATACCGGCCGATACGGACCGAGTCGGCCCGATTCAGGCCGTGTCGGCGCCGATTTCGGCCGCGTCGGCGCCGATTTTAGCCTCGCCGGCCCGATTCGGGAATCGCCACGTGGCACGACGCGGCACGACGCGGCACGGACGCGCGGTCTGCGGCGTCCCTCCTGCGTCGCTGCGTCCCGCCGCGTCGGACGCGGGTGCGCTCGCCTGGGAGCCGCGTCCGTGCATCCCAGGTTATTAACAACTCCTTGAAATACCAACACATCCAATCAGTTGTATACAAGACATGGCGTGTTCAGTTAGTTCAGAGCTTGATCAATTGTGAACAGAGATGAGCAATGAAGTACATTGTAAGAACAAAGTACAGGTTTAGTACACATACTAATTCAATCTATTGGTTGTGCCGTAGCAACATAGAATTGGAATATTTTCTAATTGAACTGGTCTTATTTGTTGAAACTTTTAAGGCACAGGGTGGTAGTTAAAGAATAATTTGGCAATCAAAAAGAAAATTGGTAATAATCGAAGACTGAACAAGTCTATATATCATTCACGTATGAAAAACCATGGACCTATTCAATGTGTCTTATCTATAAATAGACACGCCTTCCATGCAACATTTCTCATCCCTCATCCGAAGCAAAAATACATAGAACAGAAGATAGAGTAAGCCTGAAATATGAGGAAAGCTTACATTGTAACTGTTGCCCTCTTCGCTTTGGCATTCTCTGTTGCCTCTGCCTCTGACCCCGATCCCCTGCAGGACTTCTGTGTTGCACTTAAGGACTACTCGGACTACTCCAAATCAGCTGGTGCAAACTTTTCTTTTTCTTTTTTCAAGTTTTTGCATTATTTTTCTCATGTGAAGAATCTACACTAACCAGAATATTAATGGAAGAAATATTATTAGCTACCTGGCCTTACTATTTTCTGCACCGAAGTCTTAGGCATTCTTTTTAAAGTGTCCATAACAAAAATTCATTTATGCAGTATTTGTTAATGGAAAGTTCTGCAAGGATCCAAAGCTTGTCAAACCTGAAGATTTCTTCTTCAAGGGATTGAACATTGCTGGGAACACTGATAATAAAGTTGGGTCAAACGTCACTACCGTGAATGTAGATACATTACCAGGCCTCAATACTCTTGGTATACTATGTAGCACGGGTGCGTTTCGGGATTCGGGTGCGGGTGCGGGTGCGGGACTCGGCAATTTTTGAAAAAGGTGGGTGCGGGTGCGGCGGGACTCGGCGATTAAAAAATATTTTTATTTATATTTTTAATATATTGCTAAGCATATTTTTTCACATTATACAAACATATACCAAATTTAAGAGCAATAGTAGATAATAACTAAAAACATGATTTTCATAAATTAAACACAACTCACAAGATTGAAACTAAAACATTCCATGATGTTTGCAAATTAGAATACAACTCACAAGTTCGAAATTAAAACTAAATAAAAGACAATCAAACACCCGACGCAGAGAGGCAGAGAGGGAGACGAAACAGAGAGGCAGAGAGGCAGAGGGGCAGAGAGCACACTAGCACAGAGACAAAGTGAGTGAGACGTAATGTGAGGAGTGTGTTTTGGCGTTTTGAGTGAATCTGGGCTGAAGTAGGGTTAGTGTTTAGTAAAACGGTGCGTTCTGGGTTTTTTTTTTTTTTTTTTTTTTTGAATTTCGGCTGTTTCGGCCGATATCGGCCGATTCCGGGCCGAGTCGGCCCGAATCGGCTTGCGTCGAAGCCGTGTCGGCTCGCGTCGGTGAAAACCACGTGGGATCCACGTGGCCCGACGCGGCCGGACGCGAGGGCAGCGGCGTCCCCTGCGCGTCGCTGCGTCCCGCCGCGTCGGACGCGGGTGCGGCACCTCCGGTGCCGCGTCCGTGCTTCCCAGTTGGTATATCTCTGGCTCGAATTGACTTTGCACCATATGGAGAAAATCCTCCCCATACTCACCCTCGCGGCACTGAAATTCTAGTAGTCTTGGAGGGTACTCTCTTCGTTGGTTTTGTAACATCCAACCTAGATAATCGTCTCTTCACCAAAACACTAAATAAGGGGGATGTGTTTGTCTTTCCAGTTGGTCTCATTCACTTCCAATTCAATGTGGGAAAAACTAATGCAATTGCCATTTCTGGTTTAAGCAGCCAAAATGCAGGCGTAATCACAATAGCAGATGCTGTTTTTGGATCCAATCCTCCCATTAATCCTAATGTTCTCACCAAGGCCTTCCAACTCGACAAAAATGTGGTTGAAGAGCTTCAGAAAGAATTTGGAGTTGAAAAGTAGAAAAAAATTGTTTGCAAGTGCCTTGAAGCACGATTCATTTGCTATGTTTATCTCCTTGCAATCATAACTAGAATAAAATAAAACGATTGCTTATGTAACTCATTTTAAGTTTAGAGGGTTTGGGATATAATAAAAGAATGTTGGGTTAAGTAACTCTTCCTCATTTGTCTTCTTCCTTTTTTTTTTTTTTTTTCCTACTAATTTTTGCAGTAAAACCATTATTTACTAAATTTAAACATTGGAAAAAAAATTGCATAATGTATTAAGCTATAGTTTATTTAAGTTAGATTGAAGCTCAACTACAGTTAAATGAAAAAAGGCTACCAAAAAAACAGGCATAGTTACTTAAATTGAATAAATCCATTTTCAACTCATATGTTGTATCCTAAGCTAGCTTTGCAGTAGCAGCTCCAGAAATTTTGCTTAGGGTGGTCATTAAGAAATTTAAATTAAACAAAATTTAAATAAAATAAAACTTGAATATATTGACATAAAAAAACTATCACATATACATAAAGTTTTAAAATTTCCTTCTACAAGTTTTTCATATTTTGAAATTGTTGTATGATAGTTTCATTATTAACGTTATCAGCCACATCTTTTTCAATATAAACAACCAAGTAATCATTAAACTACCGATTTCCCTTTCAATTACCAACATCTTGCTAAATAAGCAACAATATAAACAAAATGCATCATCCTTTTTTATGATATGTTCCAACCAATATTTTGTATTCTTTAAACTAATCAGGATTAAATTAATGCAATGCTCCACTAATTTCTTTTTTCGGGAAATCATGGCTAAGAGTTTGACGAGAACATCTTTGTAAATATGCTCTTTTTATTTTCTCTAGATCATTAGGGTGAAAAGATGAGACTTTTTCTCATAACCTAGGATCTAAAAGAAGATTATTCAAGTGAATACAAATTTGCTTAGAAGATAAAGTTTACAATAAAAGTGATTTCCTTATAAGAAATTTATCCATAGTGCTAACAAAAAAAATTAAGGGTAAGCTACAAGTTCATTCATTATATTCAACTTAGGCATTAAATTGTTACATTAATCATGTTCTATAAAGTATTGAGGTATTATTTTAGTGCATATGTGTATGTACAAGATATATCACATAAATCCAATAAATTCAGCTAAAGACTAAAGCAAGCACTAATTGACTAGTTATTGGAAAATATGCTTTTTTATGTAAGAAAAAAAATAGCAATTTTAAAATATATCTTTTGAAAACACAATTTAAAATATCACAATTAAACATTTGATTTGGGCTTTTAGGCTAATTTGTTTGTTAAGACAATTTTTGAGAAATGATACATCCACAATATTTTCACAACAAATCCTAGTTGGCAATTGTTATTAGTTTAAATTTACATATCATTAAAATTGTTTTTTTACCCACTAGTAACAACCTGCCACTTAGAATTTGTTATGAAAACATTGAGGACATGTTTTGAATATAACATTTCTCGCAATTTTTTGGTTCAATCTTCAATGGACCAAAATTTTGGAGAACTGAAATTTTATTTTTAATGGGCAACTTTTTATTTAGGATGCTCAAGTTTTTTTAGGATGGTCAACAACCCATATTAATTTAGAATTTCATTTTTTTTTAAAGTATAAAATTTATTTTTTTTCTAAGTTGAGGGTGGTCCTGTGACCACCCTCAATTATACATGGCACCGCCCTAGTAGCTTTGGCCATCCCTAGCTGACTCACGTAATTTGTGAGAAACAATATTATAATTAAATTGTAGATGAACATGAACCAAGAGAGTCAATTTCGTATCGAAGGCTGTTTCAGTTTGGCCAAGGGAATGAAATATTTCAGTACTAATTAATATCAGTGTACCATTTCGGAATTACTGCTATTTATATATTTCTATACATAAATATATATATATATATATATATATATATATATATATATATATATATATATATTTGTATTATTTATGTAATTATGAATTTATTAATATTTATGTTTATCAACATAAATTTTAAAATCAACATATTTTATAAGCCTACATATTAGCTTAAGTACATTAATCAATATATTAGATTAAATAAAATGTTTTTGAATAATTTTTTTCTATATATATATATATATATATATATATTAGATACAAGCTAGTATAGCCAAAATAAGCCGGTACAACCCAGAACTTTTTCTGGTATGTTTTGGAGGAGTATTAGTACCGGTTTAATGGCTGGTACGGTATCTTTACTCGATACTGTTATGGTATTGACTTCCTTGAAATGAACCTGTTCTAGCTTCGATCTGACGGCCACAATTATAGAACTCAACAAAACAAATCTTCAAATTTAAAACCAAAAACTTAATCCATTCAAAGTATGACATAAAATCTACAGGCTATCATACACTCAGACCATAAGTCACCATCATTTAGACTACAGCAGCAGCAACTAATTCTATTCAAAATAAGGATGAAATTTTTTTAAGACACTTTATATAATACGTTTGTATGTTCATAAAACATACTTTAAAACCTGTTACATGGTTTCCAACTTGAATACCAAATTGTAAACTAAATATTTCATCCTGAAAATGACATGGTTCACACTGCACATTTTGTTTTTAATTATAAAATAAATTGAGTTCAAGTGATTTAATTATTGGCATAAATTGGAGAGTGTAGCCCCTTTGAGAATATAGGAGCTTTGAACTTGAGAGTTTTAACTATTTTTTTATTGTTAAAAAAAAGAAAAAGTAAAAGGAAATCAATGGTAAGCACAAGTGCACATGATTTTTTTTCCTGAAGTGAGTAGTGATAGAGAGTAGGGATAATTCAAATTTTACTATATAACCTTTATAAATTCATGTCACAAAAAACAAAACAAAAAAATGTTATCATTTATTATGTTATTGAAATCTATCAATTACATTCATTGTTATGTCAATTTGTTAACTCATTGTAATAAAATATAGAGTGGCTTTAGCATAAGGATATCTTATCTATAATGCAGGCACCTTGTATGAGTTTCGATGATGAGATTGCCTACTCCAAATTTGTCTTGGTCATGTGAGTTGAAAAGTAGTAAAGATAGAAGTGGTTAAAGAATGTTAAGAAGAAGAGAAAAAAAAAAAAAATCATTGAAAAGTAAATAATCGATAAAACTTAGATATAATTTCTTACTTAAATGCAATACATTTTCTTAATTAAATTCAAATACATAAGAGAATTTAATTTAATTTTCCTTAAAAAAAATACATTTTATACTGTACTAGTCAATATATATTATAGACATATATTTCAATTTAAGCACATTGAAAAGATGTATCTAAGTTTTGTCTACGAATAATAATATGCTAGGAAGACCAACCAAATTTATCACTTTCTTTATCTTTTTTTCTTCTTCTATCCTTTTTGGCATAAAATGAATTAAAAATTGGTGTAAGTTGAGAGTAATCAACGCATTAACAATCAGATTTAATTTCATTAAATCAGATTTGCATAAAACAAATGTTAGGTTCTAAAAGTTTAGAACAGTGGGAAAATTGTGAACACAAACTTGTCTAGATATAGATTCCAGAGTCTATAGGTATTATTAGACAATGCTCAAGGTGATTCAAGTCAAGATTCAAGAACAAGTAAGATGCAGAAATTTGCTTGATTTGATCAATCGAAGAACATGCTCGATTGATCGAAATACGGGTCTGCAGCATTTTAAGTTCAGCCCAACGGCAGTTCAAGCCCAAAAAGGATTAGGGTTTCAAATCTACTTCTTCTAGTATATAAAGGAAATCCTTAGCATGTTTTTACAAGGCTTTTCAGAGAGAGAAGAGCGTGCCTCCTTTGTATCTAGGGTTTTGTACCTTAAAAGCTCTTTCATATCTTCTACCGGTGTTATTCCTAGAAGAATTTCAAGATTCGGTGTTGTTGAAGTTGTTGCCTTCTCTAGTCATCAAAGGTGCTGATGATCTAAACCTTCAAGGGTGGTCTTGGAGTCATAAACTGAAGAGTTTGTGTGTGTGTTATATATATATATCACAAGTGTGGGTGCTTGTGTTGCAAAGGCCAAGGAAAGAAGTAGTTCGTGAACTTGGAGCTATCATGGGGTCGTGGTAGTAAGTTCTACGTATAGTAGCAATAGGATGTTAGTGGTCTAAGTCATATTGTAAACTTCGATTCTTTCTAATGGATTTGCTTTTTACCTTGAGGATAGCAAGGTTAAACCCTCCCAGGTTTTTTACCGATTTAGTTTTCCTGGGTCATCATATCGCTGTGTTATTTACTTTTCCGCTGCTTTGCATGATATGATTGTTTTGTTTTAACTTAGATCTGAATAATAAACTTAAGTTGTAATGTCCCATCCATTTAAAAAGAAAAAAGAAAAAAGGTGGGGGGAGGTGGTCAAGGTCAGATTTTTGGTTTCCCATGCCAAGCCCCACATAACCCCACTACCCACCACTCCTTTTTCACTTATCTCTTACTCTCTTTGACCGGCTCCTCACTTCCTTCTCTTTTCTTTCTTTTTCTTCTTGTTCATTTTCGGTGCAACACTCCTCTTCACTCCTTCAAAGTCTCTTGCCAGCACCTCCATATCACCATTTCCACCATCATTTTTCCAGCAAGATCACCAGAAAATTTTTGGGAACCCATAAACACCTTCACATCCTTTTTTTGAGGTAAAAATTTCTCATCTTTTTGGTGGGTTTTACACTTTTGCTTGAGGTTATTTTTATCTAAGCTTTAATAATGATACCCATGTGATTTATGAGCATTGGAAGTGATATTTATGTGTTTTTATGTATGAGTTTTGTATTGTGGAATTATTTGATGAGTGGGTATATAATTTGTGCTATTGATGACTACTTAAGGTTTATGTATGGTGGAAAATTTAGGGGTTTTAAGTTATAACATGTGATGGTTGGTAAATTTAATTTTTCCATTGCCATTGGGTTTATTTGGAGTTAGTTGAAGTTCTAAATTTCTTGTCTTGGAGGATATATTGATTTTTCTTTCATGGGTCTCTTAATGATGTGGTGCAAATTTTATGGAAACTAGTCATAATGTTGGAGATAATATTACATGGGTTAACTTTATAAATTGGAGTTTATGCCTTGTGAATCAATTTCTTGAGAAACTATGGAAGTGGAATATATTGTTATTGATGAGGTTAAATACTAGGCTTGCCTAATTAAGTGATTATTTGGCAATTCCTAAATTGTGGCTAGATGCAATTTCAAGCTCTATACTTATTGTGATAGGTTTACTTGATATTGTTTAGGTTCTAGCTAATCTCCTTGGAGCGAAGACGAGCAGCGGTGGTGGAGTGGAAGGCGCAGAGGCACAGAAAGCGGAGCGAAGGCACGGCAGAGCGGAGCCATCTAACCCATCTATTCTTTCTCTCTCTACCTCTTTCTCCGTTTCTTATCATAGAGAGAGCTGGATAATGTTTTGGAATCAAGTAGAAAAAGAAAAAAGAAAAAAGTAGAGAAAGAGAACTGGAGAAAGAAAGAGGGAGGGAGGTTCTGGAATGAAGTGGAGAGTAGAGAAACAAAAAGGAGAGGATGGAGATAATGGGTATACGTGTGTGGTGGAGAAAAATCAAGAGAAAAGAAAAAAAGAAAAAAAAAAGAAAAGGAAACGTATGGATGATAGAAAGAAATGAAATGAAAAATACAATTTAGAAATGCTATCACAATATTTTCACAATAAATTTTAAGTAATAGATTGTTATTAGCTAATTAGTGATGAGTAAAAAAATATTTTCAGTGGTGGGTTTAAATTAGAATTAGTAACAACTTTTCACATAAGATTTTGATGTAATTCTTATGAAAGTATTGCGAAAAATGTTGTGAATATAACACTTTTTATTGAAAAATATAATTGTTGGGAATGAATATAGAAAGAATAAATGATGATAAAAAAATAATAAAGAATGAATAAAGAAATAATATTTAAATGAGATAAAGAATTTGTTAGTAAGTGTATTTGAAAAAGTGGGTGGTTAAAAGATAAAATTCACTTCACTCTCCATGTAAAAATTTGAAGAGACCAGTGATGCTCTGGATTCATATTCCATGCAATACCTAGGGTATTGCATGGGGTGTAGTAATTCTAATATCAGCCATTAATTTAAGGAAAATGTTAACGAGTGCCCTTAGATTATTAATTAAGAATCCAATTAAAGAAAGTTTTGACATCACTTTTATGGGAAATGAAAAAAACTGTCAAAAAATTAATTATTTTTTTTCTTTTCCCATCAAAACTTTCTTTATCTGAATTCTTGTCCTAAGGGCACTAGTTAGCATGACCCTTGATTTAATCCAATGGTTTGAAAGGGTTGCCACATCATCGATCCGTGTCTCACTAATTTTTTTCTCCACTTCTCTTCCTTTTCTCTTTCAGATTCACCAAATTTAAAAATTTCTCTCCTCCACCAGGCCTTGCAATACGTGGGACACCATCGTCGAATCTCCAAGATCATGGCTACAAATGGAAGCCTCTGAGCCCCACAGAACCACCACCAGTGGTGCTTGCCGGCTTGACCTTCTCCTCTCTCAACGTCTCTCTGTTTTCTCGTTCTCTCAAGTCCTGCTGTGGCCAAGCTTTTGCTTGCCCCTTCTCTGGCAGTGCTTCTCAGCGGCATCACTGGCGCTGGTGGCCGTTGGGTCCTCTCTTTTTCCTTGATTTATTTTCTCTTCTATTTTTTATTTCTCTTTATGTTTGCTTTTAAGACATGACTGAAACCCATGGTTTTTATTTACTTATTTATTTAGTTTTGATTAGTTTGATATTGGGTTTTCTTTATGCATGTAAAGTCTGGTGATTTTTCTTGGGTTGGGTTTTTTTGGGTATGGCAGAATGTTTAATTGGCAGTACCTCAATGTTTTATTTTATTTTAATGTTGATCTTGGAAATGCACAGAAGATGTTTGTGAAAATGTATGTTAGAAACTTTGAAGTAATGTTAAGCTCACTAATGATAAAAATAATTGGGGTTTTTGTTAATCTCTATTGTTTTGGTATGTGGGGTTTTTAAGTTTTTTCCTCTTGTTTGCTCACCGATTTTGGGGTAAAAGTGATGAGATTTACTCTTCTAATAATGTGGCTTCATTTGTTTATTAGATATTACTTCATTTGTTTATTAGATATTCATATTTCTGTTGGATATGTGCATACTTGTTTATTTTCTTTTATAGAGTTCTATTATCTTCTATTGGTCCTTTTCTATTTGAATTCCCCTGTTATTAGCTAATATATTTTTTTGTTGGTAATGTGAACAAATATTTTGTCTTTACATTCTTGCATTTGGGTTTCCTTTAGTTGCAGAGAAAAGTTAAAGATGACTACCACTTTATGCACGGTCAAATGTTAGACACTTTTTTACCTCTCAATGATTAGCTCATAAAAATTATTTCAATGTTCATGTGTTTGAGATTTTCTCTATTTTTTCTGTATTGTGCAACAATGAGAGCAACAAGAACATTTTACTAATACCTCTGTCTTGTTCTTGTTTCCTTTGTTTTCTTTGGATTTTACACTTTTCATGACTGCATAGCCTAGGAAATGAAATACAAACTTCTTTTCAGTTAGCTAACTGCTACGTATATGGCCCCCCCTTTTTTTTTTCTTTTTTTTTTTTTTTTCGCTTGAACATGGAGTAGTATAGGTCGAAGAGTTTTTAGATAATTTGTGCGAAATGCACCCACAAAGAGATGGAAATCAAAATTTTGGTTTTTTTGTAAAAGGATTTTCCAATGGTTAAAATAGAGTTGTTGGCCACATTGGGATTTTTGTTTCCCTAGATTCTTGTATATAGACATGAACAACATGCTTGTTGAAATTCCATTTTGACTATATGGGTGGAAGTAAAAGGGGCTCTTTGTCAATGGTAGAACAACAAATCTCTTAAGAACTAGAAATATTTATGCTAGCAAAACCTATGGAGGGGTGGGGGAAGTTGTAATTCCAAGATTTGTTAAATATATGTAAAAGTTAAAAATAAATAAACAATGCTTTTAGATTGGAACATTGAAAGCCAGAGAGGTTATGTAGGCTTCTTTAAATTTAAAAGGTTTACTTTGCTTATGTCTATGCATGTGATGTGTGGTTTAGTTATAAACTTATAATTACATTTGTAATGTACAGTTAAGAAGCAGGAAGCACACCAGCTGGAACTTAATGAGCAGGTCATGCCATTTAAGGTTGTTGAAGAACTTGATCTTGAAGCTTACAAGACCTTCTTCTTCTTTTTTTCTTTTGTAGGAATTGTGTATTATGAATTTATGATGATGGGAAGAATTGTTTCTTGTTAACAAAGTGTATATTTCAACAAAACTATTGTTATATGGCCTTGTGGTCAAAGTGTACATTCTAATAAAGTTTTGTTCATTTTTATATCAAATTTATTTCTTGTCTACTTTCTTGAATTAAGTTTTGATTGTAAAATTGGCCAAGCATCCTTTGAAAACTCTTGATATGTATTCCTTGTTTTCAAAAGAATAAGAGTCAAGTAAACACTTATATATAATTTGTGTTTTTGAGTCATCGTCAATATTAGTTCTTGCTCCAAGCAAATTCAAACACAAGAAGCAACTCCATTTAGTCTAGATAAAACTTTGAAATGTATTAAGAAGGCTTATAACACAAACAAAATTGTATACATCACATATATTCATCAACACAAAATCAGCTTAGCAACACAAAATCAGCTATAACATGAAGATGCAACAACTTGCTCAGCTATTCAATTCCATAGCAACAACAGAAGGCAAAAACACAACACCTTGGCCAGAACAAGTCCATTTTCATACTGTTTTTTTTTTTTTTTTTCCATTTGCAAAAGATATATGGTGATAAATACAAGATACATTATTGTTGACAAAGCCGTAAGTTGATTCTTGGATTCCCCATAGTCAAGCTTGGAAATGGAATTGGCCAATTGAAATTGAAAATACAAGAACTTGATAGTCTTCTTGGTGCAGGAAGTGAAACGAATCAACCGTTAACTCTGTTCCCCACCTTAGCTAGAGCCTAGTTCCTTCTCTTGTTAGCATGAAGTGAAAGAATCAACCTATTGGGGGAGCATCCTGGTGCATTTCACAATCTGATGACCTCCCACAAGACTGTACGATATGAATATAAATTAGCTTAACTTCAAAGTTTCAAATAGATTTTTTGACAAACATCTTCCATGCATTTCCAAATCAACTGTAAAATAAAATAAACATGATAATAACAAACTAAGACAATGAGAGAAAACTATAAAATATAACAAACTAAGACAATGAGATAAAACTGACACACTGTGATAAATTCCAATTTCAAAAATTATTATTGAGCTAAGAAGCATAGTAATGTTTCAATGAAAGAAACTAAGAAAGTCATAATCTTTAGTGCCTATAAATGAAAGAAAATGATCTTTGGTAAAGAAATCAAGGGAAGAAAAATAAAATTCATAAATCTAATATCAAAATATTTTAATGGCAAAAGCCAAGAGACCCATAGATACAGCAACCTTCAAGCATGCCACTTTCCATTTTATCATATGCCACTTTCCATTTAATCACAGTACATTCTGCCATACCCAAAAAAACCCAACCCAAGAAAAATTACCAAACTTTACATGCATAAAGAAAACCCAATATCAAACTAATCAAAACTAAATAAATAAATAAATAAAAACCATGGGTTTCAGTCATGTCTTAAAAGCAAACATAAAGAGAAATAAAAAATAGAAGAGAAAATAAATCAAGGAAAAAGAGAGGACCCAATGGCCACCAGCGCCAGTGACGCCGTTGAGAAGCACTGCCAGAGAAGGGGCAAGCAGAAGCTTGGCCACAGTTGGACTTGAGAGAACGAGAAAACAAAGAGACGTTGAGAGAGGAGAAGGTCAAGCTGGCAAGCACCGCTGGTGGTGGTTGTGTGGGCCTCAGAGGCTTCCATTTGTAGCCATGATCTTGGAGATTCGACGATGGTGTCCCATGTACGGCAAGGCTTGGTGGAAGAGAGAAAAATTTTGAAATTTGGTGAATCTGAAAGAGAAAGGGAAGAGAAGTGGGAGAAAGTGGAGAAAATAAATTAGTGAGACACGGTTTGATGACGTGGCAACCCTTTAAAACCATTGGATTAAATTAATGACTGATATTAGAACTATTGCACCCAGTGCAATACCCTAGGTATTGCCCGGGAATATATGAATCTGTGATGCTCTAATAGGTTATTGCTTAAAAAAATGATACGTCTATAATAATTTTACAACAAATCCTAAGTGTTAGGTTGTTATTGGTTGTTATTGTTAGGTTAAAAAAGTAATCTCAATGCTAAATTCAAATTTGAATCAATAATAACTAATCACCCATGATTTGTTGTAAAAATATTGTAAAATTGTTGTAGACATAGCACTTCTCTATTGGTTAATATCTCTGCACCGAGAGGCTTACTGACATATGGTCCCACATGCATGGACCCATATTTCAGTAAGACATTAGGTGCATACTCCATTCATACCAGATTTTTTCTTTCTCACCGTGAATTTCGATCACCCGAAAAGAGAATGTCCAAATTTTTTTTTAGGTTTGAGTCGTTTGACAAAATGATTGCAACCCATTAACCAAACCAACCCCAATTCAAATAGAATAAGTTGGTTCAAGCTGATTTTTGAAACTACCAACCCAAATAGCGAAAGAGAGAGAGACACACACAGAGACCATGAAGACCGGCCATCTTGTCATCTGAGACCATGGACATCCCAGATGGGTCAAGATTAAGTTGAACGCTAAGGTTATTGAGGTGGAAGCTTCAACCACCTGAACTTGGATTTCGACCTCATCACTGATGAGGAAATTGAGAAGCGAAAGCTGAAGACTGACGTTTAGTTCGGCTCCAGGAAGACCTCCGCTGCCATCCGCACTGTGCTCAACCACGTCGAGAATCTCATCACTGGTGTCACCAAGGGTTACTGTTACAAGACGAGAGTCGTTTAAGCTCATTTCCCCCATCAATGCCAGTATCACAAACACCAGCAAGTCCATTGAGATCAGGAATTTTCTTGGAGAAAAAAAGGTGACCCATTTCTCTCTTCTCTCTTTTTTCAATTGGGTTCTCCTTGTTTTTCATTTTTTGCATCCGGGTCATTTTCGTTTACTGTGAGTTATGTATATTTGTTGTAGTAATCGATTTTGGTTTAAATGCTGCAAAAAAAGTGTTTGGGAAAGTTTAAATCTTGTTAATGCATTTGGTGGTGTCAATAGTAGTTACTTTTAGGGGGTGTGGATGGGTCGAGTTGGGTCGGGTTAAGGGGATTTTTTGACCTAACCTACCATGGTAGGGCAAAAAAATTTTAACCCAACTCAACACATCACATAAGTCTAACCCAACTCAACCCAATCCACATGGGTCAGGTTAAACCCATGGGTTGGACAAATTTTTATTATTATTATTATTAAATTGAGTAAAATAAATATTAATATTAATATATTAAAAAAAAACCCAAAGATTAGTATCAATGTAGCTCCTTAAAGGCAAATAACACTAATGACTAAACAACAATAGTAATTTATTAGGGTTTGTGTGAACTAATTGGCTTTTATATAGGATAGGAAGAGTTGGTTATTTTAAAAAATTTATTAATTATATAATATGTTTTATATATATATATATATATATATATATATATTAAATATATGGGTGGGTTGGGTTGGGTTTGGCGGGTTTGAAATTTTATGACCCAAACTCGACCCGACCTGCTATCAAAAAATTTTTTTTTTTGGTAACCCAACCCAACCCACCAAGGCCTAAAAACTGACCCAACCTGATGGGTTGGGTCGGGTCGGTTTTGGTGGGTCGGGTCGGTTTTGGTGGGTTGGCGGATTGACTACACACCCATAGTTTACTCTTACTCTTGTGCAAAATCGAAACTTTAGGATACTACAAAGTAATCTGTTATGGGCTATAATTAAAGTTCATATTGTTCTTTCATCTTGTACATTATTAATGAACTATTCATTGTAATCACACTGTATTTACTTTAATCAACTTTCTCTCTAGAAAATTAGGAGTAGAAGCTAGGTTAAACAAGCATATAATATAGATGCAACTCAGTAGCTGCCTCTTAGGTAGACATGGAAAAATGGGTTAGAATTTTGAATTTTCTGACCTGAACCCAATTTTTTTTTACCAGAAGCAAAAACAGGTTGACCTGTGACCTGACCTAATTTTTCATAGGTCAACCTGACCAGACTCAGATAACCCGTGACCTGACCCGTTAAAAGAAATTTGCTAAAAAAAAATTCAAATTACATCCTGATACTAGGTGCATAAAGCATAAAACACCAGAACCAAACCAATAGTCAATAAATTACAAGACAAGACAATAGCTTCACATGCAATTTGACTATTTGAGCTTCAAAACCATCAACCAATAAAGCTTCAGCTCCACTGTCTCCATAGACATGACATGAGAATGAGACAAGACAACACGACACAACTATTAAAAAAAAGAAAAAGAAAATCTCATTCATTGACTAGCTGACTTACTAGCTACAAGCTACAACACAACACAACCATTAAAAAAAGGGAAAAAAAGAAAAGGAAAAATCTCATTCATTGACTAGCTTAGCTGTAGTCCAAAGCCAAAGCCCAAAGGCACGATTCACAAACGTGAAAGATAAAGAGTGACATGTGACAACCACAACCACAATGTTTATTTTATAATATGTTATGTTTATTTTTATTTATTTTTATTTTATCTTTCTAAGTAATCTAACTTTACTATTATTTTAAATGCAACAGGAACATGTGCACTTAAGAAGGCCGATAACTTGATATGGTCCATGAAATGTAGGTTTTTTTTTTTTTTTTTTTTTTTTTTCTTCTTCTTCTTCTTCTTCTTCCTTTGGTGGGAATGATTATTAGTAATGTAAACTTAAAATATACTTTTACAAGTTTACAAGTTTGCTATCATGTGTGCGAATGTAGAAGCAAACTCTAGCTTACTAGCAGGATTTCCCTTCTAACACTCATTTTGTTTTGGTGGTCTTTAAAGCAGATTAAGCTATTCTTGCTAGCTACTACTAGGTGGCTTTTCTATATATTGGTGCAGGGCACTGAATTGTATAGCCGTAAATCAAAATGAATGAATGGAGGATCTAGAGACTAAGCGCACGAATTGTACTTTTGATGAGTTCACATTAGCACCATAGTGTCCTTTGGCTTTGGTAAGGAGCAAGGGAAATCCCAATTCTTTAATATTATTGTACAATGCATGTGCATGTTATATGTGTTGGTAAATTACTAAATTGGATGTATACATCAGCTGGTTGAACTCCATTATAGTTTGTCACTCTTTACTTGCCACCTTCATTTTCTCTTCCTACTTTAAATAGATCAAAGATTATACCAAAATTAGCTTCTAGAAAGCTGGAACAAGAGTTGTACCAAATTTGGATATCAAGTGTTCAGTGGTAATTGGTAAGTGGTAAGAGTATTACTAGTGAGAATCTAATCACAGTTGAGGAACTCATAAACAATTGATAGATTGCATCTATTTCCAAAAAAAAAAACTTGTTTGAAAAATACGGGTCAACTTGACCTGTGACTCGATCCCGACCCGACCTGCATGTTTTGCCACGTCTACTCTTAGGTGCACATATGAGTAGGAAATGGAAATTTATATTAGGAGGATGAGACGCTTTTCCTGTAGCTGCACAGATACTGATAGATAATAGAATGTGTGTGCACAAGCTGCACTTATTTCCCTTCATTAATATGTATGTTTTGCTTAATCCGCCTCAAATTTATTTTTTGGATTGAAAAGCACTCACAAGACACAATACAGTTAACATTTCCCTTCCCCACATGCGTGCTTTTGTCATTACAACTGTTGATTACACGACTGCAGATTCATTAGCGGTTGTGGGTGCTACTACACTACCAGTATCATTGTTTGTTTGAAGCAAGCTTTTCATCTCCTTCCTTTTACCCCACAAGAAGGAATACAACCCAACAATGATCAAAACTGAGCCTAGCAACCTGCATTGATAATTCAATAAAAGTGAGATTGATTTGATATATGTAGAGTGGTATACAAAGAAAATGTACTGTCATAATAACTTGTCAAAAGGTAACATCTCTGGCTCAATTGAAATAAAACATGTCATACATTTCGAGTCTGATTTCTGCACCGAGTATGAGAGCTTCTAATATGGACACAAAAATTAGTGACAGTGGATTGAACATTGGGACATAAATGGGGCCCCGAATTGCAATTGCCCATGTAACTAAGCAGAATGTTCCAGTCGTGGCTAGTGCTCCCTAGATGAATAAAATGCAGTTATCATTGTCTAACATAACTGGGTACAAAATAACAATTAGATGTAGAGCAATATTCAAATAAAAATGATGTCTAACTAAGGAAAATAATTAAACATACCATTGCATTTGCAAATTTGCATTTGAAATGGTTATGCCTGGAACCTTACTGAGTAAACTATTGTAAGTAGTTGCAGATTCCACCCTAAGCTCCATGCAGCCTTCTATCTATTTAAGCAGAGGCCTATTACAGCTGATTGCATTGATGATATGATGCATGCTAACATTATTGCCCAGTATTTTGATGGGAAAATTTTGAGCAACTTAGTCTGTTTGGGGGAAAAAAAGGGATATGGTAAAGTTAAAAAAAGACTTGAAAAGAAATTGATTGTAGATTATAATGTGATACGTACTTGAACTATGTACCACACACTGTAGGAGAGGCAAAAGCCAACCAACATGAAAGTGCCACGGACCCAATGATCCATAGATGTTTTGAGAGCAACACTATGGTGAAGACCTTGATGACCAATATGGAAAGCTTTACCTTCATAAAGACAAGCAATTAGTGCTCCTGCCAAAGAAAAAATTGCCCTCAGAATCTTCATCTTGCCTGCCTCTGTAGTCGGTCTTAGTTTCTCTATACTACAACCATTAAAAAACAAAGTATTGACATGTTGCTTTGGTGATTATAGACGTTGAAATTTCACATCTACTACAATAAGTTCAATTGATGATTAGTATACTATACCCTATGATTGTGGAGAAGACAAAGGTAACTATTGGAATCAAGTTGAAGAAGCTCATCGCATATGTAGCGTTGGTGTCTCGAAGACCATAATAATACAGTCCCACAGTCATTGACATTCTATATTTATAAATAATAAAATAGAGATTGAAGAAGTCAGCATTGGTTTATTAATTAGAATTGGCAAAACTTGCCTCACTTTAACATTAATGGTCTATACCAAATGATTCTATGCTAGGTCTAAACCAAGATATTCGAGTAAGGAAAACGTGTTAACTTGACTGCATGACATATTTATCAAATGGGTTAATATACAAGGTGGCCATGCTCAAGCATAGAAATTAAATTTAATGAAGTTGATACTTTTAAGAGACTTTAATTAGATGTAGCTATATTGGGTACTGCTTTTTACGATTTGCATCAGAACGAGTCATTGTTTTTTGAGATAAGAGATAGAAAATGAGAGTGATTGTTGAACATAGAGTTTCATCCAATTCTATAAGCATCAAAAGGCACCCACTTTAGTCTCAAATGGTAATACTAACCCAGTTAAGGCGCTAAGAAAAAGCCAGAACCAAACTGACTAGCTCAACTTCTTTGTGATTTCCCTGCAACCATGCCGAACCATATTCACAGTATTATCAACCAAAACATAGTGAAAATGAATGTCACACAAAATTGATCAAAGGAATATTAAACAAGGACTAGCTACCCTTTCGAAATAGAACGCAAAAGGGGCAACACAAATAGCAGCAACAACATTACGGTAAGTCATGACTGTAAGAATAAACGTTCCATGGCTAAGTATGACCCTTGACAGTATTTGCAAACTGGTCGTGAAAATTTGAACCAGCAACATAGCCATAGCTACCTCTAAAGATGCAAACAATTTCTTCACCTTTCCCATACCCATCTCTCTTTTCTCTCTCTCTTCTCTCTCTCTCTCTCTCTCTCTCTCTCAAAAAAAAAAAAGTTATAACAAAAATGAGAAAAGAAAAGAAATTAATTAATTCTTGTGGTTATTGAAAACAATCCAAAGGGTCAAGGATTGTTAGAGTTGCTAGCAACAGAAGGCTTTTCTGTTTTGGTTTCTTGAGTTACTACTTGGCACTTGCTATATATGCTCGAGTTTAGGAGAGTCTCTCTTTCAGTTTGGACACTGAACCTACTCCTCCACCATGTTTTTAGCTTAAGCCTTTGTGTTGTCCTCTATATATATTGTAAATAACTAAGTATTCTCTAACCATCATTTTACACACTCTTTTATACTCTATCCATAGGCGGAGGGAGGGAGAGGTATTCCGATCCTCTAGATTTTCTAGAATACTCTACCAATAGATTTCTTTAAATCTTAATCATTTATTTATGATTTAAGAGTTTAGATTCTGCTACATCAGTATTCCATGAAAAATACTCTTAATTATTTTGTTTGCAATATTATTTTATTATTTTAAGATTATTGTTAGTGGAATGCTGACATAGTAGAATCTAGACCCTTAAATTATAAATAAATGGTCAAGATTTAATGAAATCTATTGGTAGAGTATCTTAGGAAATTTAGAGAATCTGAATCTGACATGGGAGAGGAGGCTGGGGGGGGGGGGGGGGGGAGGGGGGCATGGCACCCCCTTGATTTTCCAAAAATGTCTCCTCCCCTCTATTTAATGTTAAAATTTTAAAATATTGAGTAATTTTTAGGTGATGGTCCCCCTTTTTTTTTTTTTTTTAAGTATAAATACTCTTTAATTTATTGTTGTCTCATTTATTATCTTTTTAGTATTGACTTTTTTGTCATATATAAGTCATTAATTTTAGGAGCATTTAAAGTATAAGTTAATAAAAATATATAAGTAAATCTCTCACTACAACAAAATGTATTTTTAGTGACGAAAATTAGTGAGGAAATATTTTTCGTCGCTAAAAATATAGCTTTAGTGACGAAATATGAATTTCGTCACTAATAATAAAAAAAATTATAACATTTAGCAACGAAAAATAAATTTTGTCGCTATTGTGATTTGAAAAATGGGCACTAGTGGAGGGAAACTTTGGGACAAGTTTAATTAATCTATAGTGACGAAATATTTCGTCGCTAAAAGTTGAAATTTTTAGTGACAAAATATTTCGTCATTGTAGGTATTGTTGTGGATAGTATTAGTGATGAAAACCCTTTCATCACTATAAGGAAGAATTAGTGACGAAAAAAATTCGTCACTAAAAATAATAATAGTTTTGCACTTATAAGTTTTTAGTGACGAAATCACAATTCGTCACTAAAAATATGATTTAGTGACGAAATATGAATTTCGTCTCTAAAAATCTTAACAAAGCCTGGGTCTTTAGTGATGAAAGTGAAATCTATCGCTAAAAACTTAAAAGCCTAATTTCAATACAATACCCAGCTACCTCAAAACATTTCAACCCAAGCATTTCGGTAAAAAAAAAAAAAAAAACCAAGCTAGACCAAAAAAACCCATCGTCGCCAATAAGCTCTGTTGATCCAACCGTCGCCGTTGAGCTTCATCTGTGAGCTGAAGCTCAACTGCGACGCTTCAGCATTGCGATCGGTGAGCTGAAGCGTCGCTATTGAGCTTCAACTCAGCTCGCCGATAGCGACACTCAGCTCGCTGATCGCGATGCTGAAGCGTAGCCGTTGAGATTCATCTCAGCTCACCGATTGGCGAGCTGAGCTTCGCGATCGGTGACGCTTCAGCTCACCAATCGCGACGCTTAGCTCACTGATCGTGACGCTTGAGCTCTCCATTGGCGACAATTCTACTCGCCGTTGGCGACGCTTTAACTCGCCGGTGATGTTCAGTTCGCGATGCTTCATCCTTCAATTCGCAAAGCTTCCAGCGACCTTTCACCTTCCACCCAGCCGGCGACCCTTCACCTCCCCCAAACGTGTAATGGATATATATATTTTTTTCTTCCTTTTGAGTTAATTTTTTTGTTAATTTTTGTTTAATGATTCTAGTTCCTTTGGGTTTTTTTTTGTTTGATACAGTAATGGGTATATGCATTTTTGTTTAGTTTGGGTATTTGATATTTACTGTGTAATGGTTGTGAAGAAAGTTTCTTATATATGTACTTGTCAATTGCTATAATTCTTTTTGATTTCTAGGTTCTTATTGTTTGGATGATTCTAGTTTTGGATCCTCACTCTCTTGGTTTGGTTTCCACATTGATACCAGTGTTAGATATATGTAGTGTACAAGTTCATATACATTAGGTGTAATGTATGAACTCAAAATAAGATTACCCCATCTTCTAAATTTTCTTGTGTTGATTATTGCTCAAGTAATGATACTCTGATTTCACAATGGGATTGTGTCCTCTGATAGTTATTTTACTTGATTTAATGGGGGATTGTTCTTTAGATTATGTTTTAGATACATTGTGCTACTCTATTCATATTTCTTGCAAGACAAAAGATGAGATTTTTTTTCCCTAATTGCTAGTTTTTTCTATCATCCATTTTGATGACAAAAATGAGTGTTCAATCTAAGAAAGGAATATTAGGATGACATTGTCTCTAAAACCAGGTTGATGAAGGTTGTTTTTTTTTTTGGGGTGGGGTCCTTTGTTATATATATTATCTTTTGAGATTAGCATAGAATGAGGATATAGACTATAGAGATATATGAATGACATTACAGGTGAAGTGAATGGTTTTGTGGAATTAGAATTTAACACTAGTGTTGTTTTCTAAAAATAAAGTCATACGCATTTATATAGAAAGTTAAAGCTATCGGAATACAATGATACATTTAGATTGGCCCTTCTTGAGAAAATTTTCTGGCTTTGCCATGGACTATATCTACATATTACATTTACATGAATTGATGCATACATTTTCTAAGGCGAAAAAAGAAGAAGTAATATCTATATTTAAAATATCAAAATTAAATATGAAATAAATTGAGTGAGAGAATAATTGGCCATATATGTCTTTGCCACATCATCAACTCTAACCCACTTTGGCCCTATACATTGACTTGGGATTTGCATTATTAAAAGTTTGCATTTAATTTCAGCCCTTAATTTATTACCTCAAAGTCATTACTTTTGTTGTAGGCAGGGTGGCACCACGTTAAGACCACCAGTTGTAGGTAGGGCAGCGCCATGTTAAGGTCAAGGTGGTCCTAGGACCACCATGACCTGAAAAAAAAAAATTTATATATATATAATAATTTAAATTTTTTTATTTGTCTACCCTTCAAAAAAAAATTTGGAACACCTTTAGTTTTTTTTTTTAATTTTTTTATAAATTTTTTATGCCAATAAAATTAAAATTTTCTCCATAATTTGTTCTACTTTCAAGCAAAAAGAAAAAGCTCAAAAAAAAAAAAATTTTGTAACATAGCAAGCCCACCCCAGGGAAAAAAAGCCTAACATCAATCCTAAACAAAACTAATCCCAAACATATTTTGAAATCAAAATAATTAAATTTTTATTAATTAAATACCCAACCCAAACGGATTCTAAAAAAAAAAAAAAAAAAAAAAAAAAAAAAAACCAACCCAAACCCAATACACCTAATATGCATATGTTGATTGATCAAAGGGTAAAGCAAAACTGAAATAAGAAATCCTAACCTAAAGGAAAAAGAACCTCATCAATGACCAAGCACATCGGTGCCTCCACCTCAAACTCAGCTATAGCAACAGCAATTGAGCACATCAGGCCATTGGCAATGGCGAGATCGGATCGTAGATAAGAGAAAGAGATTGCATTGGCGGTTGGCCTCGAGCAACAGCAATAGACCCCACCCCGCCCCTGGTCCCAAAGCACATTGACATCAGTAACAGTGAGATCGGATCAAAGATTGCCTTGGCTTGGCCTTGAGTCCTCGACTTGCTGCCGCGGCACCGCCCCCCAAGCTTCAAGGTATTTTAGTTCTTTACTTCTCTCTCTTTTTCTCTATTTCATCTTACATCTTTGGCTTTGCTGTGCTCTGAGAGTGAGAGCAGAGCCCTCTCTCTGTTTCTCTTTGGACTGAAATGGGATTCTCTCTTTGTTTCTCTGTTTCTCCATGTCTAATTGCCTTTATAACTTTATTTGACATTTTGATTTTATCGGTTTGTGAGTTTGTCGTTTTGTGTATTGTGAATTTTGTGTGTTGTGAATGTTTTATATCTTTATGTTTTGTGTAATGTTGATTGGCTCTTGTGACTCTTATTTGTTGAGTGTGGGGTGGATGAGGGCCATAGGGTTGGATATTTGAATTGGGGAAGTGGACAGGTAGTTGTAGTAAAGGCATAAAAGTGGACAAGCAGAGGCAGTAAAGGCATAAAAGTAATTGACCAATACATTATAAAAGAAAAAAAATTAAATTTTGTCAGGCAGTGGGTTGAGCTGTGAATAATGCACATGGGGTGTGTGCTACTGCACAGTGGGGTGTGTGCTAGACTGCTAGTAGTCAATAAAGAAAAATAATGAAACAAATAAACAACAATAATTAATAATTTTATTAATATTTCAAATGAATTTATAGTTTATTGTTTATTGTTTTGCTAGAATTATGGACAAATATTTGATAAGAAAATCACATACCCAAGATTCATCTCCTGTGCAAGATTCATTTCCTGTGCAAAATTCATCTTCAACTTCTAAGCGAATTCATATTGACTTTAACTTAGAAAATCTTCCTTCAGATCCTAGGCTACGAGAAAAGATATCATCTTATCATCCTAATAATCATGTGGAATAAGAAGATTTTATTTACAAAAAGGCCCTTGTCAACTTGTTCACCAAAACCATGATTACCCTCTAACAGATTTTTCTAGAAAGCCCCGTCAATTTAGATCCAAATGGTATGTAAATAGAAACTGGTTGGAATGTAGTATAAACAAGGATGCAATATTTTGTTTATATTGCTATCTATTTGGGCAAGATGTTGGTAAGTAAGGAGGAGGAGGAGAGACTTTTGTAATGAAGGGATTCAAACTTTGGAATCAGAAAAAGAAGTCATTATCCCATGTTAGAGGAGTTAATAGTGCTCATAACCAAGCTGTCAAGAAGAGTGAAGATCTAATAAAGGAAAAGCAACACATTCAAAGTGTTTTGGCTAAGCAATCAAATCAAGATAAAATTTAATATCAGGTTCAATTAAATGAAATAGTTGATTCCATAAGATTCCTTTTATGCCGAGGATTAGCTTTTCGTGGTCACGATGAATCTCAAGGTTCAAGTGATAAAGGAAATTTCCTTGAGCTTCTATAATTTAGGTGGATCACAATGAATCTATCAATGAAGTGTTGCAAAAAGCTTGAAAAAATTGCAAACCTTACCCACCATGAAATTCGAAAAGACATTGTGAATGCAATTGCATGTGAAACATCCAAAGCCATCATCAAGGATCTTGACAATGGGTTCTTTTCAATACTAGTTAATGAGTCGCGTGATATCTCAATGAAAGAGAAAATGACCCTCGTTCTTCGTTATGTGAAAAAAAAAAGGAATTATTATAGAGTGGTTCCTTGGTATTGTACATGTAGCAAGTACCACAGTTTTGTCACTCAAATATGTTATTGAATAGTTACTTTGTGAACATAATTTGAGTTTATCGAAACTACATGGGCAAGGTTATGATAGGGCTAGTAATATGCAAGGTGATATCAATGGTCTCAAAACTTTAATTTTGAAAGAGAATAAATCAACATTTTATGTACATTGTTTTACTCATCAACTTCAATTGACTATTGTTGCCATTGCTAAAAATCACATTAACATTGTTGAATTTTTTTATGTGGTTAGTAATTTAGTAACTGTTGTTGGAGGCTCTTGTAATAGATGAGATGCTCTTCGAGATGTACAATTTGCCAAAATTAAAGAAGAATTAGAGAATGGTGTATGTAAAAGTGGGCAAGGTTTGAATCAATAGACAAATCTTAAATGTCCTAGTGATACACGTTGGGATCATATTTTGGGACTATTCTCAACTTGATTTTGATATTCTTTACTGTTGTTGATGTACTTGAAATTGTTGAAGAAGATGGCCTCTCTAACCAAAAAGTTGAAGCTTGATCTATTATGAGATCAGTTCTATCTTTTGAATTTTTCTTTGCTCTACACTTGATGAAAAACATTTTAGGGATCACAAATGAGTTATCAATAGCATTGCAAAAAAAAAAAAAAAAAAAAATCAAGATATAGTAAATGCTATGGATCTTGTTAAAGTGTCTAAGCAGCGATTGCAAGTGATGAGAGATGATGAATGAATATCTTTATTGACTGAAGTGTCTTCATTTTGTACCACACATGATATTCCTATCTTGAACATGGATGAAATATTTGTAGTTAATGGGAGGTTGCGACGCAACACCCAACAAAATACAAATTTACATCATTATCATGTTGAGCTATTCTATACAGTAATAGATTTGCAACTTCAAGAGCTTAACAACCGTTTTTTAGAGGTGAATACCAATTTACTAATTTTTATGGCTTGCTTGAATCCAAGTAATTCATTTGTGGCTTTTGATAAGAAAAAGTTGATACGTCTAGCAAAGTTCTATCCATCTGATTTTCATGGGACAGATATCTTGACACTTGGCTTTCAACTTCAGAATTACATTTTTGATATGCGTAGCAATGAATTATTTTTAGAGCTTCAAGGAGTTGGTGAACTCGCTGAAAAGTTAGTGAAGATAGGGAAGCATGAGATTTATCAATTAGTCTATTTGCTTGCAAAGTTAGTTTTGACAATTCCTGTAGCTACTGCAATAGTAGAAAGAAGTTTTTCAACAATAAAATATATAAAGAATGAACTGCACAATCGAATGAGAGATTAGTGGATGAATGATTGCTTAATTGTGTACATTGAAAAAGATGTAACTTGTAGCATTGATAATGAGACTATCATACAATGATTTCAAAATATGAAAACTCGTAGAAGACAATTGTAAACTTTATGTATTTGCGTGTTTTTTTTATTGTTGTTGTTGTTAATATATGAATTTTTCTTTTTATTAAATTGTGTATTTTATACTTTTTAAGGAACACCTTGAGAAAAATTCTTGAAATTGCTACTGGTTGTAGGGAGAAAAAAGCATCAGTCATTGTTTAAGAAGTTCATGAATGGGGTCGAACTGTATATGAGATATTATTGGGCCACGTAAGGATATTCTTATTTGGGTAAAACCTTTTTGAAGAGGAATTCAATTTGATGGGATAGTTTTTCTTATGATTTGACGATCGATTTAGGAGGCTGGGAGGAATAATTTGGTTTGTCGAGTAATATTACGGCATAAATGCAGGCAAGGCAATGCACTTGTGATGAGTGGAATATTTTCTAACATTTCTCCCACAACCCTTCCCCCATCTTTCTACTTCTTCCATTGTTGACGCCTGACCTCGATCGAAGCGGAAAATCATTGTCATGGGTCTTCGTTCGACCACCCGCCGTGGCAATGCTCCCGCGCGCATGGGGCCCGTTGGAGTCCCCTCTCGATTGATTGGTGCGTGTGGTCTGCGTAGTGCTTCGGGTGCTCTCTCTCTCTCGATGGAGGAAGGTATCTACCTTTGGAGGTGTGGCAGGAATCTTGGCCAAATTTTAAGGGATTACCAAAGGTAAGTGAAGTCACCACCAATCATTGGGTTTTTCTAAGGTGTGATTGGTCACCTGTTTCTAGTTGATTTTATCACCAATTCTAGGCTAAGAAAAATGACACTTTTCCTAATCTAGTGTGGATGGTAAAAAATATTGATTCTTGAATCCGGAAGTTTGGTTACGTGTGGGGAAGGTGTTAGGCACCCCACAACGCCTGTCCTAGGACAGTCCTTTGTTTTAATATTCGGAGATTGGCAGTAAAAACATGATTTTGGAATTGGCTTTTGGGGCTTTGCATGCATGGGGCTTTGAGTTTTAGCTTTTGAACGAGTGTGGTCACAATTTATGCTTTCCTTAGGCATTCGGGCAAAGTACCAGATTTCCATGGCAAAAATCTGGCCACATGTCACCTTACTTTCGTGGTGAAAATTAGGCATTGTTTTGTCTTAGGTGATATGGACTGTGAGAATCACACTGGAAGGGGCGAGCAAGTAAAAATATATATATATATATATATATATATATATACACACATATATCATGCACAATGCAAGCACACAAAGCAGGAAAGTAAATGTCTATATCTTTAGAGCATGACCCAAAATATAGGTGCAGGAAAGTAAACGGGGGTCGCCATACTCTAGAGATGAGGACTAATGGTACACGGCATGATATACCTAATACAACCTATCTAAGAGAGAAAGGAGGGAGGAGAAAAGGGGATTTAAGAGAGTACATAACCAAATGGGAGAGGCTAGACCCCTAAAACTAATGAACATTTCCACTTGGCTTATATCTACATGCTTGTATCTTTGCCCTTTTTGCTTGCGCTTGGGAGACCATGCCCTAGCTCCATGCATTCTTGCTCCATGTGTGTACATGCAAAGGCAAAGACAAGAAACCAGCAGACAAGCAATGGAAGGAAAAGATGCAAAAAGCATATGAAAGATGCATAAAGAAGATAAGCATGATAGACATAGCAAGCAAAGAAACAAGAAAGCAAGCAAACAAGCGAGAAGACAAACAAGTGAGAAGACAAACAAAAGGTGGTATCTGCGAGGGACAAATGTAGGTTTGGATCGAATGTCCATAACTTCATTGTGTTGAAGCATAGATGAAACACTAGCAAGCAAGACTCATGCATGGACATGTAAGCAAGCGTGTAAAGATGCATAGAAAGCCAATAGGTGGCGCAAACAAACATGGTAAGCATAACATCGTGCAGAGCGGAAAAGGGAAGGGTACGCATGGTGCAACCTGGCATCCAGAGATGCCTCCTAAATGGTTACACCCAAACAAGTCCTTATGAGCGTCGGATGTAACCACACAAGGTCGAGCCTGCGGAGGGCTCCAAACATGGCAAAGCCTAGAACTAGAGACTCTAGCATAAGCATAAAGCGTCGAAGCAAGCGAGCATAGACATGCAAATAGGGTGATCCAAACCCTTTGATATGGGCCTTGGTGTATGGACAATGACAAAGACCATAGGGTCTAGATCGGGTCCTAACCATTAGGCCAAAACATAAGAACATGCGATAAAAGGAACAAAAGGGCTACAACAGCACATGGCATGACAAACAAGGTCTAGGCACATAAACATGGTATGGAGCACACAAGCACATAGATGATGGAATAAAGCATGCAGAGAACATCAATCTAAGCATGTAATCACACCGATCTACACATATAAGCATGGAAATAAGCATGTGGGCATGTGAATGTACATCTAAGCATGTGGATGTAAGCATAAAATCATGGAAGAACACAAATCCAAGCATACAAGCATTTGAAGGCATAGACATAGGCATAGGAGCATAGAACATACATACAAACGTGTGGATCTAAGCAAGGCATAACCATAGACATGATATCAAGCATGTGAGCATGTAGATCGAAACATCAACACATAAGAAAGAAGGATCTAAACATGACATAAAGCATAAAGCATAAAGCATGTAGGAAAGACAAATAAACATGTAAACGAGCATAGAAACATGTGGATCTAGCCAAACAACACATGGGAAAGATAGATCTAGGCACAAACACATTGTATGAGACATGGAAGCATGCAGATCTAACATCAAAAACAAAGGAAAGAGAAGATCTAAGCATAGAAAGCATGGCATAAAGCATGTAAGGATGTAGACCTAAACATATAAGCATGTAAGGATGTAGATCTAAGCATAAAACATGGCATAAGGCATAAAAAGCAAGGAGATTTAAGCTAGAAGCACAAACAAAGCAAGAAACATGCTAAAAAAAGCAATAAATCATGTTATTCAAGCAAAAAGAAAAAATAAGAAGCTTGATGAAGCTTTAAAGAAAAAGGGGTATGGATAGTAGCTAAAAAGCTACGTCCATACCCCTTAAATCTCAAATCCAAGGTATGGAACCAAGGAGAGGAAGATGGAGGGCATAAACACTACCTTGTAATTTTTTGGAGAAGAGAGAAGAATCAATAAGTTTTGATGTGTTCTTGTGTTTTTTGGGAGAGAAATATGGTGAAAAAAGAGAGAAAAAATGCCAAAAAACACCTAAATAGCTGCCAAAAACCCACTTTTTCGATTCTAGTCCAATATGAGGTGCCAGGGGCAATTTATAGCCCTTGGCATGCTTTTCTAGGCACAACGCACCTTCAGGGTGTGTCGGGCTGATGTCTTCGTGACATCGACAAATTTGTCCTATTACACTTTTTTGTTCTAACTTCAGACACGCATTTGGAGGTCTTCTCGGACTTAGATTGAGGAGATCCTAGTGTCCTTGGAAATCTATAGATGTCTAGTTTTAAGAAAGATAAAGAAATTAAAATTCCAATGGTTGGATCAAAAGTTATGATCTCAAGAAGTGTGCTGATGCGCTTTTCACGGTTTTCTCAATATCTCTACCGAATTAACTCCGATTTCAACCCATGAATAGTCATTGGAATTAGAATTTGATTATCTTTACAATGGCATTGGTCTCAACCTGCTCTGAAGGCTGGATCAATATTAGAGTTTTTGGGGCCTATTAAGAGTCAACTATAGGTCAAATTTTGTCAAAGTTGCCAAAGTCTCCGAAAAGCTCGAGTTTAATGTAAAACTATGAAAAGTGTTGTTTTGTGAGGATTTTGACCTTGTTTGACCTTCGGTCAACCTAGGTTTGACCAGAGGCAATTTTGTCATTTTGGCTGAAAAAGGCACTTTGAGCACTCCAATGTCCGAATGGGTTATGCCACGTCATTCTAGATGTTCTTGCGGCCTCATGGTGACATCGTCAAATTTGTCCTATTACACTTTTTGGTTCTAACTTTGGACATGCATTTGGAGGTCTTCTTAGACTCAAATTGAGGAGATCCTAGTGTCCTTGGAAATCTATGGATGTCTAGTTTTTAGAAAGATAAAGAAATTAAAATTCCAATGGTTGGATCAAAAGTTATGACCTTAGGAAGTGTGTTGATGCGCTTTTCACGGTTTTCTGAATATCTCAATGGAATTAACTCTAATTTCGACCCATGAATAGTCGTTGGAATTAGAATTTGATTATCTTCGCAATGGAATTGGTCTCAACTTGTTCTAAAGGTCGGATCAAAATTAGGGTTTTTGGGGCCCGCTAGGAGTCAACTTTAGGTCAAACTTGGTTAAAGTTGCCAAAGTCTCTAAGAAGTTCGAGTTTGGCTGAAAAAGGCACTTTAAGCGCTTCGATGTCTGAACGGGTTGCGCCACGTCATTCTAGATGTTCTCGTGGCCCTATGGCAAGAAAATAATATCTTTGGATTTTTCAGGGTCCAACACGCAAATTGAAGGCAGACAAAATATAGTATCAACATCCATCATGTTCAAAAAAGAACTTGTTAGGTTCTAAAATTTTAGAACAATTGGCAAACCGTGAGCACAGATTTGTCTAGGTATGATCTTAGAGTCTATAGAGTTTATTAGACAATGCTCAAGATACTACATGTCAAAATACAAGAACATTCAAGCTGCGGAAAGGAGAGTAAAAATTTAGTGAAATCCGACTGATTGAAAATCATAGACATGAAATTTTTGCAGAATTCTATTTCAACCCAAACTCTGCTTAAATGTTTAGGGTTTGTTTCCAACTTCTCCTCATATAAATGGGAAACCCTAACTATGTTTTTTAGACTTTTGAAGAGACTTTAGAGGTGCTCTTATGAGATCTAAAAGATATTATGCCTTCCTCTATCAAAGTCACTGCAGGAAATCATTCTCATATCATTAGATCTGGTAGATTTGAAGTTGTTGCAACAAGATCAACAACTGTTGATGATCTAAAACTTCAAGGGTGGTTTTGAAGTCACAAATTGGAGAGTTTGTGTTGCTAAACCTTTGAGTGGGATCTCAAAGTCACAAGTAAGGCAGCTTGTGTTGGTGTAAATCCAAGAAAAGAAGGAGTCTATGGTTTCGGAGCTTGCACGTAGTCGTGTCAGTAAGTTACTACACGAGGTAGCAATAGATTTAGGGTTAAATCTGATTGTAAAAACTTCAATTCTCTTATAGTGGATTTACTTTACCTTGAGGATAGCTAGGTCAAATCCTCCCTAGTTTTTTATTTTTTATTTTTTATTTTACCTTGAAACGGTTTATTTCATCGGTTTTCTTGGATCATCATATCATGGTGTTATTTTTTTTTTCCGCTTTTAGGCATGATATGATATATGCTTGTTTAACCTAGATCTAAATAATAAACCTAATAATCAACTTGGTTAATTAATTAGGTTAAACAATCTACTTTAAGGGGTCTAAACGAACAAACAGAACTGTTGTTGTTCTTTAAAATCCCTAGGTTTGAATTACGTAGGTTTTCTTCTTTTGTTGTTAACTTGTCCTTAGTATTTTTTGAGTTTGATAGTTGGACAATAATTTTTGTTTTGAATGGTTATGCTGTGCTTCTGTGGACAAAGGTTTTCTGCTCAAGACATGTGTCGATTTACATGAGAAATGGTACAATAATGTATGAATCTTAGCCTAAGCAAGGCCCAGTGTGACGCATGAAGGGCATTTAGTGGATGGTTCCATAAACATACCGAAGATACTTGGCTTATGTTTGAATTCTTTTATGTTCATAGATGTTTGGCATTATAATTTTTTTGGCCCTCTCCATTGGATTCTCCGTTGCAGCGAGTGACCCCATTTTTGGGGTGATATGACTCACTTTTCTTAAGTTGATTTCATTGTGCCGTTGGGACAATTTGATTGTGCCATTGGTAAATTATTTTTTGTTCCCGCCCCCTGTTTCTGTTATGTGATTGTAATTTTTCTGTGGTGAGGCCTAGCCCATTAAGGCATTGACTTCTCAGTTCAACCACTGTACTAGTGAAACAAGTTTCCCAGAGAACTTGCATTTTGAACCTTTATAAGTTTTTATATATGTATATATAGATATATAAAAGAAAAACATATATATATATATATATATATATGTAAAGTTGAATTTATTCAACTATGTGTTGGCTTTATTTCGTGTCAAATTTGCTTGTAATTCAGCATTTAGAAACATTGTAGTTAGGTGGGAATAATGTAAGGGCTGTATGTGAGAGAGTGTAAAGATTTGATCAAGAGTGTGCAACAAGAAGGTGACTCGCGATTGACTCGCAAGTGGTGACTCGCCAAAATGAAGCACATGTGTGAAGCATGCAGGAAGATGAAGAGCCAGGTCAACTGGATCACTACAAGACATAAAGTACAGTCTGACCTAGTCTGGTAACTGGCGACTGGAACTCGAGACTCATCATAGTTACGAGTGACTCGCCAGTGCACCATGTTTTGTTGAAAAGTGACTTTTCACATTCAAGAGAGAACCAATTCATATTGGTTGATGCAATGGGCTAATTGTGGGATCCAAAAAACTAGAGAAGACACGGTTCGGTGTAACCTTGTTGGAGCAAGAAGCTTGGAGGGTTTAGGTGCATTGGGTAGATTAGGCTTGGAGGGTCTATTACTATTCATGTATCCCAACTGATTTTCTAGTGGATCATTTACCACTTGGAGGGTGGCGGAAAGGTTTTTTCTGAGTTCTTCGGTTTCCTCTTCAATAACACGTGCCAGTGTTATCTTGTATTTGCATCTCTCTTTCTCTTACTCTTAACTTTTAATTTCTGCTGGTTGTGATTAATTAATGGCTTAGAGTAGTTAGCTAATTTGGATATTGCTTATATTTCATATTCCACACATATATTGTTTGAATATAAGCTTGTATTGGAAAATTAGTATTTGGGGGTCTAAACATTCACAAGTGTTTTATACACTAAGTGAGTTTTCAATATATATATATATATATATATATATATATATATATATATATATAGGTTTGTTTGTCTTCATGATCAATAATGATCAATCACTAAACATTTTGTGTTAAATGCCCTCGTGCCTTTATTTTAGAACATGAACTCTGCTGATGTAGGAAATAGCACCCCTTAACTCCATCTGCAATGTAACCTCTTTTTGCTCCAAATCATTAAAAATTTGTAAAGAAGAGGTCTAGTTGCAACAACATAAAAAGTGTAGTTGTCTTTTTGTTACAAAACCAATCTTTATAGACTAAACAAAACTGGGTTCTAAGCTGTTACAGTTCATGTTTTTCCAACATAAAAATATGGACCTAACACATTTGAAAGGTTAAGGTGGTTCCCATTGACAAAGACTATCTTCATATGGACGTTGACTATAGCAGTTACCTAATACACTAGAAGTGTAATCGCCCTCTTTAAGGAGATTTAAGCCCTTGGTTGGCTAAACTTTGTAACAAGCCCAAAGCTCCACCAGAAAGAACACCCTTCCTTCCTAAGAACCTCTCTATTTTTACCTCCACCCTTCACCTCTCCCTTGCGCATGTATCTAGCCCAATATCTGAGACAATTCATGTTAGCCCATTAATCACCACAATTAAAAAGAATAAAATAGTCTCTCTCCTTTTCAATGTGAAATTAAACATTTTTACTAACTCCTTATCTTCCATATTTACACCCACATTTTTACATTTATGTTGTAACATTTATTCATTTTAATTATTTAATATTAAAATGCTCCAAAACATTCTATTTAATTTAGGCAAACAAAAGTCACACAAACTTTTTTTTTTTTTTTGAAACTAGTCACACAAACTTTCCACCAATTAGTTCAGAGGTTGATCAATTATGGACAAAGATGAGCGCTGAATTACATTGCAAGAAAAAAAGCAGGTTTAGTACACATGGTTGTTAAGATTGGTTGTGCCGTAGTAGCATAGAATTGTAATATTATCTCACTGAACTGGTCTTATTTGTTGAAAATTTAAGGCAGGGGGTAGTAGTTAAAGAGAAATTTGGCAATCAAAAAGAAAATTGGTAATAATGGAAGACTGAACAAGCCTATATAATCATTCACTTGTGGAAAACTATAGACCTACTCAATGTGTCTTATCTATAAATAGACATGCTTTCCATGCAACATTTCTCATCCCTCACCCGAAGCAAATATACATAGAACTGAAGATAGAGTAAGCCTGAAATACGATGAAAGCTTACAGTGTAACTGTTGCCGTCTTCGCTTTGGCATTCTCTCTTGCCTCTGCCTCTGACCCTGATCCCCTGCAGGACTTCTGTGTTGCACTTAAGGACTACTCGGACTCCAAATCAGCCAGTACAAACTTTTCTTTTTCTTTTTTCATGTTTTTTCATTATTTTTGACAAGTGAAGAATCTACACTAACCAGAATATTAATGGAAGAAATATTATTAGCTACTTGGCCTCACTATTTTCTGCATTGAAGTCTTAAGCATTCTTTTCCTTTATGTAGTATTCATTAATGGAAAGTTCTGCAAGGATCCAAAGCTGGTCAAACCTGAAGATTTCTTCTTCGAGGGATTGAACATTCCTGGGAACACAGATAATAAAGTTGGGTCAAATGTCACTACTGTGAATGTAGACACATTACCAGGTCTCAATACTCTTGGCATATCCCTAGTTCGAATTGACTTTGCACCATATGGAGAAAATCCTCCCCATACCCACCCTCGCGGCACTGAAATTCTAGTAGTCTTAGAGGGTACTCTCTTTGTTGGTTTTGTAACATCCAACCCAGAGAATCGCCTCTTCACCAAAACTCTAAATAAGGGGGATGTGTTTGTCTTTCCAATTGGTCTCATTCACTTCCAATTAAACATGGGAAAAACTAATGCACTTGCTGTTTCGGGTTTAAGTAGCCAAAATCCAGGTGTAATCACAATAGCAGATGCTGTCTTTGGATCCAATCCTCCCATTAATCCAGATGTTCTCACCAAGGCCTTCCAACTTGACAAAAATGTGGTTGAAGATCTTCAGAAAAAATTTGGAGGTCACAATTAGAAGAAAAAAATGTTTGTATGTGCCTTGAAGCACTAGTCATTTTGCTATGTTTATCTCCTTGCAATCATAACTAGAGTAAAATAAAATGATTGCTTATGTAACTCTTTTTTAATTTGGAGAATTTGGGATATAAAAAAAATGTTGGGTTTAGTATCTCTTCCTCATTTGTCAATTAATCTATGCAGTAAAACCACTATTTACTAAATTTAAAAAAAAAGGAAAAAAAAATTGCATAATATATTAAGCTTCAGTTTATTTAAGATAGACTGAAGCTCAACTACAATTAAATGAAAAAAGCCTACTAAAAAAATAGTCATAGTTATGTAAATTGAATACGTCCATTTTCAGCTCACATGCTGTATCCCAAGCTAGCTTTGGCCATCCCTAGCTGACTCACGTAATTTGTGAGCAACACTATTATAATTAAACTGTAGATGAACATGAAACTGTTCTAGCTTTGAACGACAGCCACAGTAACAGAAATCCACAAAATAAATCTTCAAATTTAAAACTGAAAACTTTATTTATTCAAAGTAAGACATAAAATCTACAGGGTATCATACACTCAGACACGTAAAACAAATTAACAGATAATTAATTACCCTAGAATTTCATTTCTAATGAATTGGTCCATATATATATATATATATATATATATATATATAATTGACCATAAGTTACCATCATTTTGACTACAGCAGCAGCACAAAAGGATTAAAAAATTTTAAGACACTATATAATACGTTACATGGTTCATACTGTGAACTGAATATCCATATTGAATACCAAATTGTAAACTAAATATATTTGATCCTGAAAATGACATGGTACATACTGCACAATTTTTTTTAATTATTAATTAAATCAAGTTCAAGTGATTTAATTACTGGCATAAATTGGAGAGTGTAGCCCCGTTGAGAATATAGGAGCTTTGAACTTAAGAGTTTTAACTATTTTTTTATTGTTGAAAAAAGAAAAAAAGAAAAAGGAAAAGGAAATCAATGGTATGCGCAAGTGCATAGGTTTTTTTTTTTTTTTTTAAGCGAGTAATGCTAGAGAGTAGGGATAATACAAATTTTATTATATAACCTTTATACATTCATGTCTCACAAAACCAAAAAAAAATTGTTATCGTTTATTATGTAATAACAATTACGTACATTCATTGTTATGTCAATTTGTTAACTTGTTGTAATAAAATTTAGAGTGGCTTTAGCATTAAAAATAGCTTATGTATAATGTAGGCACCTTATTTGAGTCTTATTTGAGTTTCGATGATGAGATTGCCTTTCCATTAAAAATTAAAAAGAAAAAAGAAAGATGATGAGATCGCCTACCCAAATTTGTCTTGGTGATGTGAGTTGAAAAGTAGTAAAGATAGAAGTGGTTAAAGAATATGAAGAAGAAGAAAAGTAGGAAAGATAGAAGTGGTTAAAGATCTTATCAAAAAAGAAAAGAAAAAAGAAGTGGTTAAAGAATATTAAGAGGAACAAAAAAAAGTCGTTAAAGAATAAATAATCGATATAATTTGGATATAATTTCTTAGTTAGATGCAATACATTTTCTTAATTTAATTCAAATATATAAGTGAATTTAATTTATTTTTCCTTAAAAAAGACAACACGTTTTATACTATGTTGATCAATATAGATTACTGACATGTGCGTCAATTTAAGCACATTGAAAAACTGTATATAAGTTTTGTCCTTTAATAACAAGCGAGTTAGGAAGACCAACCAAATCTATCACCTTTTTTTTTTTTTTTTTTTTAAATTCTTTTATCCTTCTTAGCATAAAATGAATAAAAAATAGTGTAAGTTAAGAGTTATCAATGCATTAACAATCAGATTTAATTTCATTAAATCAAATTTGCAATATATAAACAAAGCTGACCATATGCTCAAGCTGAACTGAAGTCTATTGAAACCTATTTTCCATGGTCAGGTGATGACTGGAGTGCTTGATGTTGTCAACTTCATGTTGATTGATGTTATCCAGAACTCAATAGATTACACTCTGGAGTTAAGATAAACATCTGAATTTTGAAATCCAGGCATATACGACCCAGCATATTCTTGAAAGTTGAAATGCAGTCACAACAATCACATACGTACCAAGCTTAAACACCCCCTTTTTTTTTCTTTAAAAAAAGAAAACCAAAATTGAATGTCTAACATGTTATATCACAACAAAGTGCATTCTTTTTTTTGATAAGCCAAATTCTTTTATTATCAAAATAAATAAAGGCTAAAATGCAAAACTGATCCTTTAACTTTCATCTTTTGTCATTTCAGTCTTCTAAGTTTTAGTTTTGTCATTTTAGTTTTTTAAGTTTCAAATTTTGTCAATTCAGTCCTCTGTTAGGACTCTGTTAACTGCTGCCGTCTACTAGCCAAAACGACATAGTTTTGGACTCTTTTTTTTTTTTTTTTTTAATTTCTTAATTAAAAAAAAAAAGCTGAAAACGTTGATTACAAAAAAAATGAAACTTAGGGGAACAACGTCGTCCCCTGCCAACTAAAAAGAATCTTAAATTGCCCAAACGTTATACTTTGAGAAGTGAGAATGCAAAACAAACACACAAAATTAATAAAATTTAATCAAAACCCATTTCAAATTTGCCTAGAAGAACCATAAAAATGTTATCTTTAATAATACCTTGATTGTGATCTCTGGCTTCATGGGCTTATCAGCACCCAACAAAATCAAAGAAAAGATAGTGTACAGAATGAGAAACCCAAGCACAAAAGCAAGAACAAGCAATGGTGAAGAAGACCCACACGCTCTTCATCTCCAAGAAGTCCTTCTTCAATCACATCACACTGGTCCTTCCATGTTTTTTGACATCTTCTCCCTCTCCCTATCTCTCACTCTCATTCTTTCTCTTTCTCCCTCTTTCTTTCTCGGTTTCTCCCTCAGTCCTTCAGCCCCTTAATTTTTTTCTCAGATAAATCGGTTTCATGATTTGAGGCTAGGTATCATATCGGTGGGTGGGGGTGGGGTTTTTTGTATTGTTTTTAATTAATGTTTTCAGTTTTTAATTAAGAAAAAAAAATAGAGTCCAAAACAGTGTGTTTTGGTTAGTAGACGGCAGCAGTAACAGAGTTCTAACGGAAGGCTAAATTGACAAAATTTAAAACTTAGAAGACTAAAATGATAAAACTAAAACTTAGAGGACTGAAATGACAAAAGATGAAAGTTAGAGGGCCAGTTTTACATTTTAGCCATAAATAAATAAAGGATTTTTTTTAATGATGTTTTCCTAATGGTTGCAAAAAAAGTTGTGGATAGGAGGACGATAACTTTTTGTGGTTCAAAATGGCATCCGTTTGTTTTCACTTTAAAATCCATTTTACTTCGGTACTTTCTTTGAAAATAATTGGTAAAAACTATAATTGGGATAACTTATTTGGACAGCATTCTAGCTAAACATTATGATAGAAAAACTTAATGTCAGTTATGTTTTTACAACTAGTTGTTAACTCGTTTGATGCACAGGAAAATTTTTACAACTAGTTGTTAATCCGTATAATGCACAGGAAAATTCATTAGCTAAAATACAAATTATTTTTTTGAGAGAGAGTTTCAACTTATGATGTCCATTCCCGATGAATGCTCTTTATCATTAGACCAAGATACCAATAAGTTTTTGATATAGGTGGGGATTGAACCCCCAGATCTCTTATTCAACTATCAAAAACTTTATCCATTTAACTAACTAGAACCCACAAATACATAATATGATTATAATAAATCTATATCTATATCTATTGAGCCACTTCAACAGCCACATCATTTACCAATTTTCAACATTCTCCCTCTTATTTTTAACTCTCTTTCTTTCTTATTAATTTCCCAACTTATTGTTTTATATACTTTCTCTAACTTTTCCTCTCCCTTTTACCTTTTTCATATCCTTATTACTATCTTCCTTAATATCACTTTTCCCATATCCCTGTATCTTCCTTTATTTTTTGCTTTTCTTATTCCCCTCCTCTTATTATAAATTTACAATTCTTTTGCATCTTATACATAGTTTTCCCACACACAAAAGTTCATTTCTCTATCTTTCTCTTTCTCATTTTTGGCAGATTTTTTTAAAATATTTTTATTGCATCTCTACTTTAGGTTGGATGAATTTTTTTATTATTTGAAACTCTACATTGAGTTGATGTGATTAAGTTATGTGTTTTTAAGTTGTTATCTTTTTTATTTTCTTTGATTTCATAGATGTTATCATAATGCATTATAAAGATAGTATAGAAAGAATACAATGTTATTTTATTACATAACATGACTTGGATGACTTGGATAATTTGGTGTTTACTACTATACACACACACACACACACACACACACACTATTTTTATTCCCATATTATTTTCTATAAATTTCTTAATATTTTCTCTCACATTCTCTCTTGAAAAATGATTATTTTCTTTCTCTTGATTTTTTATTCTTTCTTGCAACTCTATTTTGTATTGATGAATTATTGTGATTTTTAAAACTCTATTTTGGGTTCATATGTTTTGGTGTTGTACTTTTTAGTTCCCAATCACAAGTAATCTTTCTCTCTCTACAATAAAATTTAGAAAATAAATTATACATATTCAGTATAAACTTGATATGAATTTTGATTATCATGATAATCTATTTTAAGAGAATGAATATGTAATTTGAATAATTTATTTAAATAAAAATTATACATACATACTGTAGGGTCACAAATTGTAGCCCAAACCCAGATGAAATAGGATATGGGCCCAATGAGCCCAATACAATAAATTTATGAGAGTGGATGAAAGAATTGGGCTGGTGATGGGTTTTATAACAATTAATAGGGGTTATGAGTCTGTCCGAGGAGGATAAAACACAATCAAATGCTGAAATCAAGTTCGAGGAACAATTTTTAGGATAAGTTGGCTATTTCAGATGATGTCCGAGGAGGAAGTTCTTAAACAAATTGGCTATTTCTGTTGGTATTTTTCTTAATGCTACAGTGTATCTTCTTCAATGTTTTTCCTTAATATCTCGATCCCCTTTTTCTGGAGGCTTTACTCTATTATATAGTCATCCTCCATTCAATCCTACCGTCCACTTGTCTACTTTCTAACCCCGTACTCGAGTTTTTCTCTCCTTTCCCACTGCTTTTTGATTTTCTGGGAGTAAAAGTGGTTGTAAACACTGTTCAGAGGTCTTCTCCACATTAATGCGGCCAGGAAAGCTGCTGTACTGCATTTAATGCGGTGGTAGCAGCTTTTTCCTTAGATATTTCTGTGTTCTTATCCCTTCCCTGTATATTTGAAGTCTATCTTCGTCGCTGGAGCTTCCTGGAAGGTTGTTTAGAGCAAGACGAAGCTCACTTTATTGATATATGTCAGATCCGAGGAGGATGACCCTCTCGGACCAACACCCTTGGATATTTATCTACTCTATTATCTATTACGGGGCCTTTTCCCATGCTTTCTTCTACTCGGACGCATTATTATTAAAGAGTGGGGCTCAAGCCTAACGCAAAGGCTCAAGTTTTCGCCCCCCACAATAGCCCCTCAAAATTCTAATTTTTCCCTCTCATCCGAGGAGAAAAATTATAATTTTGATGTGTATCTGCAATTACAATTAAGTCCACAAGGGTATTTAAACCCAGGCACGCAGAAGGGTCATTTCTGCCATTTCACGAGAGTTTCTGACGCTTAGGAACTCACACATCATCATTAAACGCCTTAGACCGCGTTACACTCCAGACATCCAACGGTGGAACTCTAATCCAACGGTTCAGGTTTTACCTTCAATATTTGGGCGGGATTGCGTCTCCTTCATTTTTTGTCTCTATTATAAAAGCTTCCAGACGTTATTCTTTTCATTTTTCATCAGAGTTTGCTATTTCAGAGCGTTCATATCTCCGCATTCATCATACCTTCGCAAAAGAGACTTCAAAGATCCTCCAGAGACAAGAAGATCAGTTCGCATCTTACTCCACGTAAGTTTCGTTCTTCGAACTTCCTCTACTTTCTCGGCTAACCTCCTCGGCTAACCATTCTACACCTCGCAAGCTAAAAATGGGTAGATTTGAGCGTCTAGTAAAGACTCCGGCCTTGATAGAGTTGTTCAAAGAAAAATACCACATTCCCTAGGAGGTGGTGGTACGGCACTGCACCACAGAAGGGGTGGAGTTTGACCGAAAAGTAGGGGAGGTCGTAATCCCTATGATTGCCTTCATAGAAGGAGGCATGACCATCCCCATGGGTAGGATTACAAGGGATTACTTACGTGCCCATAGACTCTGCCCCCACCAATGTGCTCCCAATTTTTTTAGAGTCCTAGGATCAATTGATGCTTTGGACCGACATCTGGGGCTAGGATTGACTTGGTACGACGTCGCTCATTTATATGAAGGCCATATAGAATCCCGGGCAGGGTTTTACCTTAAGTCCCGTTCCAGTGTGGTCAAGTTGGTCTCCTGCCTCCCCAAATCTAACAAAGGGATGAAAGATGATTACATCATCCTGTTGGGCCCTTGGAGTGACAGCCTAGCCTGCCCAACCAAGCTAGGAAAGCCAGGTGGAGCAATTTAGATCTAGGGTTTCTAACATTAGATTTAAGGAGTACTCGGCTTTACTTTACTGCACTTAGATATCATTTTAATACATTTACATTTATTTGTTTAGTTATTTTTTGTATTGCCGAGGCTCTTAACTATGTGATTTGTTTGCTTGACAGATAAATTGTTTACCAACCCAAAGCTCAGCCTAATCAACGTTCCAGCACTTAACTACCTGCTCAGGTCAGAAATTTTTGTGAACGACGACAGGCAACTTCGTGCAGTTCACCTAATTTTGGACTTTGAGCCAATTTCTAGGTCATTTCTGGACGTCGGCAATTCTATCCGAGCAGGCGACCACCGTCTAGCACGTATAGACGTCTCTCGGCCAGACTTCCTTGCCCCATACGATCTTCCCCCTGTCGACCATCCTATCCCATAAGGGATACCTTTAGTGGCCCAACCGTTACAACAAGTACCACTTGGAGAGGCTATCATCAGAGAAGGCACAACTTCCTCTTCTTCCCTTGAACAAGAGATTGACAGATTCCAGTTTGAAGAAGAAACAATCCTTATATCGGAGGCCGAAGAGGGGGCAGACGAGCATTCGTGTGTGCAGACTCCTGCTCGAGTGGTAACTTGCATTGCCGATACATCAGACGAGGAGGAAACAATGGCCCCCAAGACCGGTCCAAGCCTGAAGGAATTAATGAAGAATAGGAATAAGGCGCCATCCCCTCAAGATAAAAATAAGTCCAAACTTCCTGCAAATCCCCCTCCTCCTCCACCTCAGATCCTTGCTGACCTTGGGTTGAAACCTAACCCTGACCTAAGGAGGAAAAGGCCATTGGATACTGTCGAAGAGGGGGAGCTGGGCCCCTCTAAAGGACATAAGCAGGTCAGACAGATTCAGGACCATAGGGGTAGGAGGTCCAACTCCGTGGACAATCGAGAGGAAGCCCCGGTGGCCCAAGTACGTCGGTCTCCACGTACTTGGTCACCCGTATTGGAGGTCGATGGTATGCCCATCGCGTTTGATGCCACGCTTAGGCATTATCACGGGGGGCATGCCGGCCTGATGGCTGAGGCTCTGCAACAGCCTCTCCTCCTTCCTCAGGACATGGCTGCCTACAGGAGTTTTAATCATCCTGACCTCTTCCTTTCCCTAAAAAGGGACTTGGCCATGGTAATTCGCAAGGAGCTGCACTACTGCGAGATTAATCTGGCAACAGAAAAGCAATTGGTGAAAGATCTCCGCGAAGAAATTCACAAGGCCAAGGAGGCTGCCCAACTACTAAAGGAGGCAGCTGAGGTCGAAAAGCAGGCTGCGTATGCTCTGGGGGTACAGGAGACTCAGAGTAGGCTTACTGAGGAATTTTCTTCCGTAGCCAGGGATTACTGCGACATCACTTGGGGTAAAGCCCTCGATGTCGCTGGGATCCCTGCTGATTCCAGCCTACGACTACCTGAGAGCATATACTATGATTCAGACATCCGAGAGCTCCCAGGTTCTGGCTCTCCTCCCCCCGAGCAGCCTGCCCAAGTATCTGAGGCTCCTACAACAGATCAAGCTCCTCCTGCTCCTGTGGAAGTTCCAACTGACTCTCGCCAAGATGATGGCCAAGGGAAAAAAGTTGAAGCTCCTCAGGGCAAGGACAAGAACCAGGATAAGGGAAAAGGCCAGGCTTCAGATACCGCCGTCTCTCAGTCCAAGCAAGTTGCTGACCCAGAAGCTCCCAAGGCAAAAGCTTAGGACATTAGTCTTATTAGTACATCTATTTTCTTTGTTTACTGCTTTTGTATGTTTTTTTTTTTTTTTTGAAAGACATGTATTTCACCCTCATTATCAATGAAGTAATGGCGAATTCTCTGTTGTCATTTCATTTCATCATTTTTTTTTTTTTTGAATTGTACTTATGATTTAGAAGACTAATTCAACCCAAATACAACTAATCTGAATGGTAACTTTAAATAGTAACAATAAATATAACTAATCCGACAAGTATCTTTAATAGTAACAATAAATATAACTAATCCGAATGGGAACTTTAAATAATGTGCTTAAACTTAAATTTAAGTACTTAAAGAAACTTAGAACAAGTATTAACGAACCCTAATCATCTGGTCCGAGGACTCCAGTCATGATTGGATTTAAGTTTAACCACTTAGTAGAACTGGGAAAAAGTATTAACTAACCCAAGTCATCTGATCCGAGGACCTATGCATGATTGGATTTAAGTTTAAACACTTCAGAGAACTGCAAGTGTTAACTAACCCAAGCCATCTGGTTCAAGGACTCATGCATGATTGGATTTAAGTTTAAACATTTCGTAGAACCGCAAGAGTGTTAACTAACCCAAATCATCTGGTCCGAGGACTCATGCATGATTGGATTTGAGTTTAAACACTTCGTAGAACCGCAAAAGTGTTAACTAACCTAAATCATCTGGTCTGAGGACTCATGCATGATTGGATTTGAGTTTAAACACTTCGTAGAACAGCAAGAGTGTTAACTAACCCAAATCATCTGGTTCGAGGACTCATGCATGATTGGATTTCAGTTTAAACACTTCGTAGAACCGCAAGAGTGTTAACTAACCCAAATCATCTGGTCCGAGGACTCATGCATGATTGGATTTAAGTTTAAACACTTCGTAGAACCGCAAGAGTGTTAACTAACCCAAATCATCTGGTCCGAGGACTCATGCATGATTGGATTTAAGTTTAAACACTTCGTAGAACCGCAAGAGTGTTAACTAACCCAAATCATCTGGTCCGAGGACTCATGCATGATTGGATTTAAGTTTAAACACTTCGTAGAACCGCAAGAGTGTTAACTAACCCAAATCATTTGGTCTGAGGACTCATGCATGATTGGATTTAAGTTTAAACACTTCGTAGAATCAAGAGTGGCATACACATTTCACATAAAGAACAAATATTGATCAAATATACATTTATTAATAATAATACCTTTTTAAGTTATTGACATTCCAGGGGCGAGGTACTACAAGTCCGTCCAAGTCTTCTAAGAAGTATGCTCCAATGCCAGTGTTGGAGGTGATACGATATGGTCCTTCCCAATTCGGCCCCAATTTTCCCAACGTCGGATTTTTTGCCGAGCCCACAACTTTGTGTAGTACCAGGTCGCTAGGGGCCAAAGGTCTTGTCCTTACATGGGCATCATAACCTCGCTTCAGTTTTTGTTGATAATGGGCCAACTGAACCATCGCGTTCTCTCTCTTTTCGTCAATCAGGTCTAGACCTCTTGCTAGGTGTTCATCGTTGTCTTTTGAATTGAATGACCTGGTTCTCGCCGTCGGGAACCCAGACTCCAAAGGAATGACAGCTTCAGCTCCGTAAGTCATTGAAAAAGGGGTCTCTCCGGTGGACCTACGAGGCGTGGTTCTGTACGTCCAGAGTACGTGTGGAAGTTCTTCCACCCATTTACCTTTTGCATCATCCAATCTTTTCTTCAATCCACTTAGTATGACTTTATTCACAGCTTCAGCCTGTCCATTCCCTTGAGGGTAAGCCGAAGTAGAATACTTGTTAGTAATCCCTAGCTCGCCATAATAATTTTTGAACATCTTGCTATCAAACTGGAGTCCATTATCTGAGATGAGCACATGAGGAACGCCAAACCAAGTAACAATGCTTTTCCAGATGAATCTTTTTGCATCCACATCTCGGATATTGGCTAGAGGCTCCGCTTTAACCCACTTCGTAAAATAGTCTGTGCCGACTATGAGATATTTCTTGTTTCCCACAGCTTTAGGAAATGGTCCGACGATATCTAAGCCCCATTGAACGAATGACCATGGGCTAGATAGTGGATTGAGGATTCCCCCTGGTTGGTGTATGCTCGGTGAGTACCGCTGGCACTAATCACACTTTTTAACGTATTCCAAAGCTTCTCTCTACATGTTTGGCCATCAATAACCTTGAGTAATGGCCCTATGTGCTAAGGATCTACCTCTAGTATGACTTCCACAGATTCCTTCATGCATCTCTTCCAGGAGTAATTCGGTTTGGTCGGGATGAACACATAGCAAATAAGGCCCTGAAAAGGAACGCCTATATAGCTTGCTGTCCTCCGACAGCCAATAACTAGTAGCTTTCTTTCGTATTTTGTCAGCTTCGATTTTCTCCTTAGGCAAAATATCTTACTTCAAGAATTGCGTGATAGAATCCATCCAACTTGGCCCCGTTCTCACTTGGTTGATTTGAACCATGTTCACTGTTGCCGAGGGTCTGTATAGGTCCTCAACAAGGATTACCCGAGACAAGTTCTGTGCCGAGGAGGTTGCAAGCATGGCCAAAGAGTCCGCATGCGCATTGCCACTTCTTGGGATATGCAGTAAGCTAAAGGATTCAAATTTCGTCTGCATAATTTTAACTTGACTAAGATATCCCCGCATCCTTTCATCCTTGGCTTCGAATTCCCCTTTTACTTTATCGAAAATCAGCCTTGAGTCCGAGAAGAGTTTTATGGACTTCCCTCCCATCCTTTAGACCATAGCCATTCCTTCCAATAGAGCTTCATACTCCGCTTCGTTATTCGTAGCTGGAAAGTCTAACCTCAGAGACTTCTCAACGATAACCATCTCGGAAGACGTCAGTACTAATCCAACCCCCGCACCTTTTTGGTTTGATGCTCCGTCTACATGTACTTCCCATGTCAGAGGGCAGTATTGGGAGATTGTATCCACCAATTTTTCATCATTGTCTCTATTTGCCAGTAATTCATCCGCTTCAGGTTCGGTGAATTCTGCCACCAAGTCGGCGAGTACCTGTCCCTTCACGGAGGTACGAGGCATGTACTTGATATCGAAAGCTCCCAGAATTGTACCCCACTTGGCTATCCTTCCCGTGTAATTAGCACTTCTGAGTATGGTTTTTAGCGGGAGTTGTGTAAGAACAACCACTATATACGCTTGGAAATAGTGAGGCAACTTGCGTGTGTCAAGCACCACTGCCAGGATAGCTTTTTCTAGTGGTAGATAACGCACTTCCGCTTCGTGCAACGACTTACTCACGTAGTACACTGGCCGCTGTACACCGTTATCCACCCGTATCAACACCAAACTTACTGCATACAAGGCTACAGCAATATAGGCGAAAAGAACTTCATCTGGCTCAGGACTAGACATGATCGGCGGCCGAGCTAGGTAGTCTTTAAGTTGCTGAAAGGTTTCGGCACAATCCTTTGTCCATTCAAAGTTTTTCCATTTGTTGATCAATAGAAAGAAAGGTCGGCATCTATCTGCTGATCGAGATATGAATCTATTCAAAGCAGCAGCCATTCCAGTTAGCTTTTGCACTTCTTTTGGGTTCCGAGGAGTTTGCATATTGGTGATGGCTTTAATCTGGTCGGGATTAACTTCGATTCCCCTGTGAGTAACCATGTAACCCAAGAATTTGCCCGATCCTACACCAAATGAGCATTTGGAAGCGTTTAGATGTAGTTTATAGCTTCTGAGAATTTCAAAGACAATTTGAAGGTCTCCAAGGTGCTCCGACACCTTTTTTCTTTTCACCACCATATCGTCTATATAAATCTCAATATTTTTTCCCAGTAATGATTCGAACATCCTCGTCATCATTCTCTGATAGGTAGAACCTGCATTCTTCAAGCCAAATGGCATCACTTTGTAATGGTAATTCCCAACTGGAGTAACAAAAGCAGTTTTTTCTTGATCATCCAGGGCCAAAGGTATCTGATGATAACCCTAAAACGCGTCCAAGAAGCTCATCCGAGGATGGTCGACAGTGGCGTCTACCAGCTGATCGATCTTGGGCATGGGGAATGGATCTTTAGGGCAAGCTTTATTCAAATCTGTGAAATCAACACACACTCGCCACTTCTCACTCTTTTTCTTGACCACTACCATGTTTGCCAACCATTCGGGATAGAAGACCTCCTTGATAGCCCCAGCCTGTTTAAGTTTCGTCACTTCCTGACGGACTGCTTCTGCATGCTCTTTAGATGGACGACGAGGGAGCTGCTTTTTAGGAGCTGTTAACGGATTAACATTCAAGTGGTGGCAAATGAAGTCTGGATCCACCCCTGGAGCCTCATAAGTATTCCAGGCAAAGACGTCGATGTTTCGTTTAAGGAATTCTACCAGTTCCTCCCTCTCTTGATGAGGTGGTTGTGATCCGACTTGAAAAAACTTCTCCAGATCGTCTCCTATGGTGATTTTTACAAGATCTTCACATTTCACCTCCTCGGATGTCCCATCAATAGGTGTCATTGGGGGTTTTAACTGCTATAACTCCACTCCGTGAGTCACAGATTCTTCTTTAGGTTTGTGTCGGATGACTGCTATCATGCACTGTCGCGCCATGGTTTGATCACCCAATATTTCTTCTATTTTGCCTCCAGATGGGTATTTGATCTTCTGATGTAGGGTGGAGGAGACCGCTCCTAAGGTATGAAGCCAAGGTCTGGCAACGATTGCTGTATAAGGAGAATATGCATCTACTACGATAAAATCGACTTCCACTGTTTCCGAACCGGTTTGCACTGGTAGTCTAATATGTCCCTTCGGGATAATAACCTTCCCTTCAAAACTCACTAGAGGAGAATTGTAAGGAGTCAGATCTTCAGTTCTTAAATTCAGCCCCTTGAAAAGATCAGGATACATGATCTCGGCCGCGCTACCTTGATCCACCATCACTCTCTTCACGTCATAACCTCCAATTCGAAGAACGATCACTAGGGCATCGTCATAAGGCTGAATAGTTCCAATCTTGTCCTCGTCTGAAAATCCCATGACCAGGGACCGATCTAGTTTAGCTCTCTTCGGCTCATGTCTGCCATCCTCGGGAGATAGGTGAGCCATGGACATTACTCTTGAAGGCCACGACCCCGTTCTGCCAGGCGCCGCAAAAATAACGTTGATAGTTTCGAGAGGGGGTCGTGAAAGATTCTCCCTTTCCGATCGAGCATCGGTCTGACCACCCAAACCACTAGAGTGATGCAACAGCTGTTTCAATTTGCCTTTTCAGACAAGTTGGTCCAAGTGATCCCATAAACTTTTGCAGTCCTCGGTAGTGTGACCATGGTCTCGATGGTATTGACAATAGAGATTTCGGTTTCTCTTTTCAGGGTTTCCCATCATCTTATTGGGCCATTTGAAGAATGGTTCGTTTTTAACCTTTTCCAAGATTTGATGAACGGGTTCTCGGAATACAGCTCCAACCACCTGATTGTTATTCGACGCCTGCTGCTCAGTATAATCCCTTCTCGGCCGGTTATTATTATATCTGTCCGACCTAAATTCTCTCCTTTCTTGAGGGACAAACTTAGCTTTCCCTTTTCCCTGTTGTTGATCATCTTCTATCCTTTTATACTTGTCCACCCTATCCATTAGTTGTGGCAAACTGGTGACCGGTTTACCTGTCAAGGATTTTCTTAAACCATGTTCGGAGGGAAGGCTGACCTTGAAAGTTCTAATAACGACTTCATCGAAATCGCCATCAATCTCATTGAACGTCTCCCAGTACCTTTCAGCATATGACTTCACAAATTCTCCTTCCCTCATTGTCATAGACAGCAGAGAATCTAGGGGCTGAGGGACCTTACTGCATGTAATAAACCGGGAACAGAATGATTGTGTAAGCTTCTTGAAGGAGCTCATGGAATTAGTCCTCAACCCATCGAACCATCTCATCGGCATCGGTCCTAGGCTGGAGGGGAACACTCTGCACAGCAAGGCTTCGTCCTGAGAGTGAACCGCCATCTTCTGTTTGAATTGGCTCACATGTTCTACAGGATCGGTACGTCCATTATACATGGGGAACGTAGGTTGGTAAAAACGTCTGGGAAGCTTCGCCTTTTCTATTCCCCGAGTAAAGGGGGACTTAGAAATTTGGCTCAGAGCTTTCTTCATGACCTTAGTTCCTACCCCCCTTCCAGACGAACTTTTTCTCCTCCTCTTGTGTGAGTGCTCCTCTTCATAAGAATAGGATTCACTGGGTGGAGTTTCTGAGCATTCCCTGTAACTGGTATCCCCTTCATCGTTGGAAGAAACATCAGAGCTTGAAGGGGTTTGCTTTCATTATGCACGACGAAGTTTCTTTTTTAAGTCTTCAATTTCTCGTTGCAAATCCTTTTCATCAACTTGTTCGTGTACTAAGTGACTCCTTCGTCGATAGCCACTTCTACCAGCATGTATCGTCTGCGAGCTGCCCTCTTGCTGGTTATCTACGTGATTTCCCTGTTCCAAGTTGTGGAGCTCGCCTTGTTAATGAACATTAACTGATTCTGCATGGGGTGGACTGATCTGCTGTGGTCCTGAACCCGCCATAACTGTTATAAACTTTACTAGCGCTAATTCTTCCCACAGACGGCGCCAATTGTAGGGTCACAAATCGTAGCCCAAACCCAGATGGAATAGGATATGGGCCCAATGAGCCCAATACAATAAATTTATGAGAGTGGGTGAAAGAATTGGGCTGGTGATGGGTTTTATAACAGTTAATAGGGGTTATGAGTCTGTCCGAGGAGGATAAAACACAATCAAATGCTGAAATCAAGTCCGAGGAACAATTTTTAGGATAAGTTGGCTATTTCAGATGATGTCCGAGGAGGAAGTTCTTAGACAAATTGGCTATTTCTGTTGGTGTTCTTCTTAATGCTACAGTGTATCTTCTTCAATGTTTTTCCTTAATATCTCGATCCCCTTTTTCTGGAGCTTTACTCTATTATATAGTCATCCTCCATTCAATCCTACCGTCCACTTGTCTACTTTCTAACCCCGTACTCGAGTTTTTCTCTCCTTTCCCACAGCTTTTTGATTTTCTGGGAGTAAAAGTGGTTGTAAACACTGTTCAGAGGTCTTCTCCACATTAATGGGGCCAGGAAAGCTGATGTACTGCATTTAATGCGGTGGTAGCAGCTTTTTCCTTAGATATTTCTGTGTTCTTATCCCTTCCCTGTATATTTGAAATCTATCTTCGTCGCTGGAGCTTCCTGGAAGGTTGTTTAAAGCAAGACGAAGCTAACTTTATTGATATATGTCAGATCCGAGGAGGATGACCCTCTCGGACCAACACCCTTGGATATTTATCTGCTCTATTATCTATTACGGGGCCTTTTCCCATGCTTTCTTCTCCTCGGACGCATTATTATTAAAGAGTGGGGCTCAAGCCTAACGCAAAGGCTCAAGTTTTCGCCCCCCACACATACATACACACACATACACACACACACATATATATATATATATATATATATATATATATATATATATATTGCTTAAATATATAATCAATATCATGCAATTCATTAAAAAGTAATGACATAATAAAATATGAATAGTTGCACTAAAGATTACATTTTTATATTCATAGCCATTGTGTTTAGATAGACTTTCACTTAAATTTAGCAGTACTTAAGTGAACGGAAATGCTACATTAATGTGGAGCAACAAAAGCGTAGCAACAACATATGCTATGCTTAAGATTTTAAAAATTACTAGTTTGAGATTGTATATATTTTTAATAAATTTGGATTTAGATTAGGTGTTTTCAACCCAAATATGTCTTTTACCATTATGTAAATGCACAACAATAGATCGAAATAGACCAAAATGAACCGAATTGACCGAATTGGACCAAATAGAACAAAGTGGATCAAATGGACTTAATAGAACCAAATGGACCGAATCGGAACAAGATGGACCAAATAGGACCGAAGTAGACATAATGAACTGAACGGGACCAAATCAGACCGAAGTGGACTGAATAGGACCGAAGTGAACTGAGTGGACCGAATAGAACCAAAGTGGACCGAATGCTTGAATAGGACTGAAGTGGATCAAAGTGGATAGAATGGACCGAATGCTTGAATAGGACTGAAGTGGATCAAAGTGGATAGAATGGACCGAATAGGACCAATGTGGACTGAACGGGAACAAACAGAACCAAGGTAGGCAGAATGGACCGAATATGACCAAATTGGACAGAATGTACCGAATAGGATCAAAGTGGAAAGAATAGGACGAATGTGGACAGAATACAGCCAATATGGACTGAATGGATCAACGTGGACTGAATAAGATCGAATGGATCGAATTGGACTGAATACAACTACAGTGGACAAAATGGACTAAATAGGATCCAATAGGACCAAATTGGACCGAAGAGGACTGATTGGACCAAATAGATACAATGTGGACCAAATATGACTTATGAATATTTATCATTTTTATTGCATTTTTTGGGCTCATGTTTCTAATATCAAATGTCTATTTTAGTATTTTATTGTATTTTTAACTCAAAACTAAAGAGTTTAGACCAAATATAATAAAATTTCATACTTTTCAACCCAAATATTAAGAAAATAAAATGAATTTTTGAGCTAAACTTGAAAAGGAAAAAAGAAAAGAAAAAGAAGAATTACTTTAAGGTCCAATTAGTCTAAAATGGACTGAAGGGGTACCGAAATTGATCAAGTGGACCAAAGTGGACCTAATTGGACCAAATGGAAATTTTTTAATTTTTAGGGGGAACAAATTATCTTGAAAAATTTTTAGAGAAAAAACTGAACATTATATTACAATACAAAATAATTATTTATTCCCACACATAATGTGGGTCTGCGACTAGTGTCAATAACTACAACTTACATGTCTCTCCACTATTTCCTGTATCTATCCAAATTCAATAACTACATCTACATCTAACATATCTCCCACTGACCTTACAACACCCCCCCCCCCCCCCCCCCGGCGTTCTGCTTCTTCCATTTTCTTCAAAAAAGAACTGTTGTTGTCAAAGTTATCTTTAAAATGCTTAGGTTTGAATTATGTAGGTTTTGTTGTTAACTTGTCCTTAGTATTTTTTAAGTCTAATAGTTGGACAATAATTTTTGTTTTGAATGGTTATACTGTGCTTCTGTGGACAAAGGTTTTCCGCTCAAGACTTGTGTCGATTTACACAAGTAATGGTTCAGTAATGTATGAATCTTAGCCTAAGCGAGGCCCATGTGTGATGCACGAAGGGCATTCAGTGGATGGTTCCACAAACATACCCAAGATACTTGGCTTATGTTTGAATTCTTTTATGTTTGTAGATATTTGGCATTTTTTTCTGCCCTTTCCATTGGATTCTCCCTTGCAGGGAGTGACTCCATTTTTGAGGTGATATGACTCACTTTTCTTAAGTTGATTTCATTGTGCCATTGGTAAATTATTTTTTGTTCCCCTGTTTCTGTTATGTGACTGTAATTTTTCTGTGGTGAGGCCTAGCCCATTAAAGCTTTGATTTCCCAGTTCAACCACTGTAACTCGTTCCTAAACAATCTGGTCACAAACTAGTGCTGTTAGTCAATTACAAAATTTTCATAATGGTTGCACTAGTGAAACAAGTTTAGCAGAGAACTTGCATTTTGAATCTTTATAAGTTTTTATATTTGTATATATAGTTTCTTTTTTTTTACAAGATAGAATGTCTACTCTAGTCTAATCTAAGTGTATATGTGTGTGGAGCTCTCTCCTGGAGATTTGAACCCCGGCCCTTGTCCCTCACACCCCACAAACACTTATACTTGTGGAGTGATCATCGCACCAAGGCAAGGGTGTGTGGTGGTGTACATATAGATTTTTAAAAGACAAACACTTATATATATAGGTATGTTTGTCTTAACTATCAGTAATGACAAATCACTAAAATTAAATTTTGTGTTAAATGCACTTATGCCCCCGTGCTTTTATTTTAGAACATAAAGTCATAAACTCTGCTAATGTAGCAAATATTACCCTATATATTTTTTCATTGCCAATGTTGTAAATAGACTTTGGCACTGTACTAGCATGACCCCCAAAACTCCATATGCAATGTAGCCTCCTTTTGCTCCTAATCATAAAAAATTTGCAAAGAAGAGGTCTAGTTGCAACAACATAAAAAGTTTAGTTGTCTTTTTATTACAACACCAATCTTTATACACTAAACTAGAAGAACTGGGTTCTAACATGTTACTGTTGTTCATATTTTTCCTACCTAAAAATATGGACCTAACACATTTGAAAGGTTAAGTTTCTTCCAATGGACAAAGACTATTTCATATGGACGTTGATTGTATCAGTTACCTAATACACTAGAAGCTTTGAATCCATCTAATTATTGCTTCTACAATAGTAATTATCAACCATTCTATTTAATTTTGGCAAACAAAAGCCACACAGAAACTTTCCACCAACGTATTAAGTTATTAACAACTCCTTGAAATACCAACACATCCAATCAGTTGTATACAAGACATGGCACGTTCAGTTAGTTCAGAGCTTGATCAATTGTGAACAGAGATGAGCGATAAAGTACATTGTAAGAACAAAGTACAGGTTTAGTACACATACTAATTCAATCTATTGGTTGTGACGTAGTAACATAGAATTGTAATATTTTCCCATTGAACGGGTCTTATTTGTTGAAACTTAGAGGCACAGGGTAGTAGTTAAAGAATAATTTGGCAATCAAAAGAGAATTGGTAATAATCGAAGACTGAACAAGTCTATATATTATTCACGTATGGAAAACCATAGACCTATTCAATGTGTCTTATCTATAAATAGACATGCCTTCCATGCAACATTTCTCATCCCTCATCTGAAACAAAAATATATAGAACAGAAGATAGAGTGAGTCTGAAATATGAGGAAAGCTTACATTGTAACTGTTGCCCTCTTCGCTTTGGCATTCTCTCTTGCCTCTGCCTCTGACCCTGATCCCCTGCAGGACTTCTGTGTTGCACTTAAGGACTACTCGGACTACTCCAAATCAGCTGGTACAAACTTTTCTTTTTCTTTTTTCAAGTTTCTGCATTATTTTTCTCATGTGAAGAATCTACACTAACCAGAATATTAATGGAAGAATTATTATTAGCTACCTGGCCTTACTATTTTCTGCATCGAAGTCTTAAGCATTCTTTTTAAAGTGTCCGTAACAAAAATTCATTTTTGCAGTATTCGTTAATGGAAAGTTTTGCAAGGATCCAAAGCTTGTCAAACCTGAAGATTTCTTCTTCAAGGGATTGAACATTGCTGGGAACACAGATAATAAAGTTGGGTCAAACGTCACTACCGTGAATGTAGACACATTACCAGGCCTCAATACTCTTGGCATATCCCTGGCTCGAATCGACTTTGCACCATATGGAGAAAATCCTCCCCATACTCACCCTCGCGGCACTGAAATTCTAGTAGTCTTGGAGGGTACTCTCTTCGTTGGTTTTGTAACATCCAACCCAGATAATCGTCTCTTCACCAAAACTCTAAATAAGGGGGATGTGTTTGTCTTTCCAGTCGGTCTCATTCACTTCCAATTCAATGTGGGAAAATCTAATGCAATTGCCATTTCTGGTTTGAGCAGCCAAAATGCAGGCGTAATCACAATAGCAGATGCTGTTTTTGGATCCAATCCTCCCATTAATCCTAATGTTCTCATCAAGGCCTTCCAACTCGACAAAAATGTGGTCGAAGAGCTTCAGAAAGAATTTGGAGTTGAAAAGTAGAAAAAAATTGTTTGCAAGTGCCTTGAAGCACTAGTCATTTTGCTATGGTTATCTCCTTGCAATCATAAATAGAATAAAATAAAACGATTGCTTATGTAATTCATTTTAAATTTAGAGGGTTTGGGATATAATAAAAGAATGTTGGGTTAAGTAACTCTTCCTCATTTGTCTATTTTTCTATTAATTTATGCAGTAAAACCATTATTTACTAAATTTAGAAAAAGGAAAAAAAATTGCATAATGTATTAAGCTATAGTTTATTTAAGTTATACTGAAGCTCAACTACAGTTAAATGAAAAAAGGCTATGAAAAAAACAGGCACAGTTACATAAATTGAATACATCCATTTTCAGCTCATATGTTGTATCCCAAGCTAGCTTTGCAGTGGCAGCTCCATAAATTTTGTTCAGGGTGGTCATTAAGAAATTTAAATTAAATAAAATTTAAATAAAATAAAACTTGAATATATCGACATAAAAAAACTGTCACATATACATGAAGTTTTAAAATTTCCTTCTACAAGTTTTTCATATTTTGAAATTGTTGTATGATAGCTTCATTATTAATGCTATTAGCCATATCTTTTTCAATATTAACAATCAAGTAATCATTAAACTACTGATTTCCCTTTCAATTACCAACATCTTGCTAAATAAGTAACAATATAAACAAAATGCATCATCCTTTTTTATGATATGTTCCAACCAATATTTTGTATTCTTTAGACTAATCAGGATTAAATCAATGCAATGCTCCGCTAATTTTTTCTTAGGGAAATCATGGCTAAGAGTTTGACAAGAACATCTTTGTAAATGTGCTCTTTTTATTTTCTCTCGATCATTAGGATGAAAAGAGGAGACTTTTTCTCATAGCCTAAGATCTAAAAGAAGATTATTCAAGTGAATATGAATTTGCTTAGAAGATAAATTTTACAATAAAAGTGATTTTGTCCATAGTGCTAACAAAAAAAAATAAGGGGTAAGCTACAAGTTCATTCATCATATTCAACTTAGGCATTAAACCGTTACATTAATCATGTTCAATAAAGTATTGAGGTGTTATTTTAGTGCATATGTGTATGTACAAGATGTATAACATAAATCCAATAAATTCAGCTAAAAACTAAAGTAAGCACTAACTGACTTGTTATTGGAAAATATGCATTTTTTTATAATAAAAAATTTCCAATTTTAAAATATGTCTTTTGAAAACACAATTTAAAATATCACAATTAAACATTTGATTTGGGATTTTAGGCTAATTTGTTTGTTTTGACAATTTTTGAGAATTGCTCCGTTCACAATATTTTCACAACAAATCCTAGTTGGCAATTGTTACTAGTTTAAATTTACATATTATTAAAATTATTTTTTTGTCTATCGGTAACAACCTACCACTAAGAATTTGTTATGAAAGCGTGGAGAACATGTTGTGAACATAACATTTCTCACAATTTTTTGGTTCAATCTTCAATGGACCAAAATTTTGGAGAAGTGAAATTTTATTTATAATGGGCAAATTTTTATTTAGGATGCTCAAGTGTTTTTTAGGTTGGTCAAGTTTTTTTTCCAGGGCAGTTAACAACCCATATTAATTTAGAATTTCATTTTTTTAAAGTATTAAATTTATTTTTTTTCCAAGTTGAGGGTGGTCCTGTGACCACCCTTAATTATACAGGGCACTACCCCTAAAGCTTTGGTCATCCTTAGCTGACTCACATAATTTGTGAGCAACACTATTATATTTAAATTGTAGATGAACATGAACCAAGGGAGTCAATTTCGTACCAAAGGCTATCTCAATTTGGTCAAGGGAACGAAATATTCAGTACTGATTGATACTGGTGTACCGTTTCAGGATTACTGCTATTTATATATAGAATATATATTTGTATTATTTATGTAATTATGAATTTATGAATTTTTATATTTATCAACATAAATTTTTAAATCAACATTGAAAGCTCAAAAATGTGTTAAAAACACAAGAGCCCTTCAGACCCCCAAATCAAAAATTTACGGCTCGATTGATTTTACTCTAACTTATACTAAGTGCAGAATAGAGTAAATGCGAGCGAATAAACAACATAACTACTCTAAGCCATAATCATTAAAACATAGCAGTAAAATGAAAGCTAAAAGAGTAGGGAAGAAGAATGCAAACACAAGATAACACGCCGATATGTTATCGAAGAGGAAACCGAAGTACTTGGCGTAAAACCTCTCTGCCACCCTCCAAGCAGTAAATCGATCCACTAGACAATCAGTTGGGGTACACAAATAGCAAGAGACCCTCCAAGCCTAATCTACCCAATGCACCTAAGCCGCCCAAGCTCCTACTCCAACAAGGCTTCTCAGAATCGTGTCTTGTTTAGCTCTCCAGATCTCGCAATACGCCCGATTGCATTCGCCAAAGCTTGGCTTCTTCCAATGCCTCCCAATAGCACCAAAACCTCACTTAACACTCAAAATGGATGTGGTAAGTGTTTGGACTATCAACCTCTCAAGGATATAGAAATGGAGAGGTAGGAGTTGAGGAAAATCTACAATGGATTGTGTAGAAAAATGTGGGTATAATAATCTTTAACTCTCAAGGTTTCTAGTTAGGGTTTTCTCTCAGAAGCACTCCTCAACATCTATGGGTAATGAGGGTATATATAGTGTGGGTAAACAAAGTGTGTATCAGATATGACAGTTCAACAAAACAAAATGTTTCGCGGGTATCTAGCGGGAAGGCCTTACACACGAGACACTCGCGAAAACCAGCTGTCTCCATCCTGTCCTAACTCTTCGTATTCCAATCATGTGCATGGCACATGCTTCACTTCGCGGCAAGCCTACTCGCGAGCTACCTGCGAAAACTACTTTAGTCTTCAATTGCCTTGAGTCTTCACACACTCTCTCTCACTCACAATCCTTACAAATAAATCCCACATAAAATACAGGGTACATAAGATTGAACAAAATTACAATCAAATTTGGCATAGAATTAAAGCCAACATAAACTAGTTGTAAATTACAACTTTACAAACATATTTTATAAGCCTACATATTAGCTTAAGTACATTAATCAATATATTATATTAAATAAAATGTTTTTGAATAATTTTTTAATATATATATATATATATATTAGATACAAGCTGGTATAGTCGAAATAAGCCAATACAACCCAAAATTTTTTCTAGTACGTTTTGGAGGAGTATCAGTACTGGTTTAATGGCTGGTATGGTATATTTACCCTGTACCTGTATGGTTTTGACTTCCTTCACATGAACCTGTTCTAGCTTTGATTTGACGGCCACAATTATAGAACTTAACAAAATAAATCTTCAAATTTGGAACTGAAAACTTAATCCATTTAAAGTACAACATAAAATCTACAGGCTATCACACACACAGACCATAAGTTGCCATCATTTAGACTACAGCCGCAGCAACTAATTCTATTCAAAAGGATGAAAATTTAAAGACACTTTATATAATACGTTTGCATGTTCATAAAATTAACTTACTTATCTGTTACATGGTTCATACTGTAAACTAAATTTCCAACTTGAATACCAAATTGTAAACTAAATATTTGATCCTGAAAATGACATGGTTCATACTGCACAATTTTTTTATATTATTAATTAAATCAAGTTCAAGTGATTTAATTACTGGCATAAATTGGAGAGTGTAGCCCCTTTGAGAATATAGGAGCTTTGAACTTGAGAGTTTTAACTTTTTTTTTGGGTTAAAAAAAGAAAAAGTAAAAGGAAATCAATGGTAAGCACAAGTGCACAGGATTTTTTTTCGAAGTGAGTAGTGATAGAGAGTAGGGATAATTCAAATTTTACTATATAACCTTTATAAATTCATGTCACACAAACAAAACAAAAAAAAATGTTATCATTTATTACGTTATTGAAATCCATCAATTACATTCATTGTTATGTCAATTTGTTAACTCATTGTAATAAACTATAGAGTGGCTTTAGCATTAAGGATAGCTTATGTATAATACAGGCACCTTGTATGGGTTTCGATGATGAGATTGCCTACTCCAAATTTGTCTTGGTCATGTGAGTTGAAAAGCAGTAAAAGATAGAAGCGGTTAAAGAATATTAAGAAGAAGAAAAAAAAAATTCAATAAAAAATAAATAATCGATAAAACTTAGATATAATTTCTTACTTAAATGCAATACATTTTCTTAATTAAATTCAAATACATAAGTGAATTTAATTTAATTTTCCTTAAAAAAAAAATACATTTTATACTGTACTAGTCAATATAGATTATAGACATATTCCAATTTAAGCACATTGAAAAGCAGTACTTAAGTTTTGTCTACGAATAATAATAAGCTAGGAAGACCAACCAAATTTATCACTTTCTTTATCTTTCTATTCTTCTTCTATCCTTTTTGGCATAAAATGAATTAAAAATAGTGTAAGTTGAGACCTATCTTCCACGGTGCAGGTGAAGACTGGATAGCTTGATGTTGTCAACTTGATGTTGATTGATGCTATCCAAAACTCAATGGATTACACTCTGAAGTTAAGATAAACATTTGAATTTTGAAACCCAGGCATATACGATCCAGCATATTCTCGAAATGCAGCCACAACTATCACATTCGTACCAAGCTTTGAATCCATCCAATTATTGGTTCTACAATAGTAATTATCAACCATTCTATTCAATTTAAGCGGACAAAAGTCACACAGAAATTTTCCACCAAAATATTAAGTTATTAACAACCCTTGAAGAAATACAGACAGTTGGATACACATGATGTGTTCAATTAGTTCAGAGCTTGATCAATTCTGGACAGAGATGAGAGATGAAGCACATTGTTAGAACAAAATACAGGTTTAGTACACCTACTAATTCAATCTATCGGTTGTTAAAATTGGTTGTGCCGTAGTAACATAGAATTGTAATATTTTTTCATTGAACTGGTCTTATTTGTTGAAAATTTAAGGCTTGGGTTAGTAGTTAAAGAAAAATTTGGCAATCAAAAAGAAAATTGGTAATAATGGAAGACTGAACAAGTCTACATATCATTCACGTATGGAAAACCATAGACCTATTCAATGTGTCTTATCTATAAATAGAAACGCTTTCCATGCAACATTTCTCATCCCTCACCCGAAGCAAAAATATATAGAACAGAAGATAGAGTAAGCCTGAAATATGAGGAAAGCTTACATTGTTAACTGTTGCCCTCTTCGCTTTGGCATTCTCTCTTGCCTCTGCCTCTGACCCCGATCCCCTGCAGGACTTTTGTGTTGCACTTAAGGACTACTCGGACTCCAAATCAGCCGGTACATACTTTTCTTTTTCTTTTTCAAGTTTTTGCATTATTTTTGTCATGTGAAGAATCTACACTAACCAAAATATTAATGGAAGAAATATTATTAGCTACCTGGCCTTACTATTTTCTGCATTGAATTCTTCAGCATTCTTTTTAAAGTGTCCATAACAAAAATTCCTTTATGCAGTATTCGTTAATGGAAAGTTTTGCAAGGATCCAAAGCTTGTCACACCTGAAGATTTCTTCTTCGAGGGATTGAACATTGCTGGGAACACAGATAACAAAGTTGGGTCAAACGTCACTACCGTGAACGTGGACACATTACCAGGCCTCAATACTCTTGGCATATCCCTGGCTCGAATTGACTTTGCACCATATGGAGAAAATCCTCCCCATACTCACCCTCGCGGCACTGAAATTCTAGTAGTTGTGGAGGGTACTCTCTTCGTTGGATTTGTAACATCCAACCCAGAGAATCGCCTCTTCACCAAAACTCTAAATAAGGGGGATGTGTTTGTCTTTCCAGTTGGTCTTATTCACTTCCAATTAAACGTGGGAAAAACTAAAGCAATTGCCATTTCTGGTTTAAGCAGCCAAAATGCAGGTGTAATCACAATAGCAGATGCTGTCTTTGGATCCAATCCTCCCATTAATCCTGATGTTCTCACCAAGGCCTTCCAACTCGACAAAAATGTGGTTGAAGAGCTTCAGAAAGAATTTGGAGATCACAATTATTAGAAAAAAAAAAATGTTTGTAAGTGCCTTGAAGCACTAGTCATTTTGCTATGTTTATCCCCTTGCAATCATAACTAGAATAAAATAAAACGATTGCTTATATATGTAATTCTTTTTTAATTTGGAGGATTTGGGATATAAAAATAATGTTGGGTTTAGTACCTCTTCCTCATTTGTCAATTTGTCTATTAATTTATGCAGTAAAACCATTATTTACTAAATTTAAAAAAGAAAAAAGAAAAAATATGCATAATATTTTAAGATACATTTTATTTAAGGTAGACTGAAGCTCAACTACAGTTAAATGAAAAAAGCCTACCAAAAAAATAGGCATAGTTACATAAATTGAATATATCCATTTTCAGCTCATATGCTGTATCCCAAGCTAGCTTTGGCCATCCCTAGCTGGCTCACGTAATTTGTGAGCAACACTATTATAATTAAATTGTAGATGAACATGTTCATGTACAATTTAATTATAATAATGTTGTATAATAATTAAATTGTAGACCAGGTTCATGTAAATGAACCTGGTCTAGCCTGGATCGACAGCCACAGTAGTTACAGAAATTAACAAAATAAATCTTCAAATTTAAAACTGAAGACTTAATCCATTCAAAGTAAGACATAAAATCTACAGGCTATCATACACTCAGACACGTAAAACAAATTAACAGATAATTACTCTACAGCGGCAGCACTTAATTGCTGCATACAAGTATGCAGCAAGACCTTTTCCATTCGTTTGCTTGTTCACTTTTTGACGGAACTAATACCAGCCCTGTCAGTGATAAAACTTACTTTCAAATCTGTTACATATGTTGTGTCTGAAGAGAATTGAACTAAGATTGAATTGAAGCAAACCAGAGTGCACAACCACAAGGAAGAACCAGAGAGTAGAAAAGAAAATAGAAGAACAGAGAGAGAAAACAATGGAAATGGTTTCAGAATTTTTTCTGTAAAGATTTGCTTAATCATTATCATTGCCAGTCTCTCTATTTATACACAAGATCAATCATAACAGCTTAATTAACCAATCCCTGAAATCACGGAATAAATCCCTGGAAATGAGGAACTAATTCTAACTAATTCTAACTGCCTTTCCCGCCAAGTTCAACTGCCAACAGACACTCTAATATGTTTAATTGAACGACACCGTTTAGTCCACCTATATTACTAATAAATAGAACGATGTCGTTTGAGCCAAAACTAGCCGTTGTTGAGGCTCTGTTCCTGAGATTAAAAACTAGCCGTTGCTGGGCACAGTTATTGCTTTAGACTTGGCAGTGGATATCTCAACAGTGTCGGCCCTTGGCTTGTAATGCCTCTTTAATCAACAATTTTTACTGGGTCTTGTTTATGTGATTAGAAAGATTATACATGGATAAAAACATATCGAGAAGACCAAGTCATCATTTCTTGGAATTCAAGTTTGAAGATAAAGACACGAGTTTAACAACTTTTGTCATGGTGATAAAAGTCTCTAAAATAGAAATGAGATTAGAATTTGTTGTTCTTGGATTGGAATAAATACGTGGAAGTTGTGCTCAAGAAATTTATTATGAGATATGTGTTTTCATCATGAGAAGAAGAATGAAATTGTCTGCATGTCCAAGGGGTTGGAACCCTCATCATTAGCCTAATCGTTGTCATGTGCTTCAATTTTCCATGCTTTCGTACGACACATAGTGCCGCATTAAATTTCTTTATATATGACCTAATTTCCATCTTGAATACCAAATTGTAAACTAAATATTCGATCCTAAAAATGACATGGTTCATACTGCAGATTTTTTTTAATTATAAAATAAATCAAGTTCAAGTGATTTAATTATTGGCATAAATTGGAGAGTGCATGTAGCCCCTTTGAGAAAATAGGAGTTTTGAACTTGAAAGTTTTAACTATATATTTCTTTATTGCTAAAAAAAAAAAAAAATGGAAATCAATGGATTTTTTTTGAAGCGAGTAATGCTAGAGAACAGGAATAATACAAATTTTACTATATAACTTTTATAAATTCATGTCTCACAAAAAAAAAAAATTTTTAAAAAAGATATTTTTATTATGTTATTCAAATCCATCAATTACATTGATTGTTATATTAATTTGTTAACTTGTTGTAATAAAATTTAGAGTGGCTTTAGCATTAAGGATAGCTTACGTATAATGCAGGCGGCAGGCGCCTTGTTCGAGTTTTGGTGATGAGATCGCCTACTCCAAATTTGTCTTGGTCATCATGTGAGTTGAAAAGTAGTAAAGATAGAATTGGTTAAAGAATATTAAGAAGAAGAAGAAAAAGGTCGTTAAAAAACAAATAATCGATAAAACTTAGATATAATTTCTTAGTTAGATGCAATACATTTTCTTAATTAAATCCAATTATATAAGTGAATTTAATTTAATTTATCTTAAAAAATATAATACATTTTATACTATAATGGTCAATATAGATTATTGACATGTGTTTCAATTTAGGCACATTGAAAAACTGTATTTAAGTTTTGTCCATGAATAATAAGCTAGGAAGACCAACCAAATCTATCACATTCTTTATCTTTTTTTCTTTCTTCTATCCTTTTTGGCATAAAAGGAATTAAAAATAGTGTAAGTTGAGAGTAATCACTGCATTAACAATCAGATTTAATTTCATTAAATCAGATTTGCAATATAAACAAAGCTGACCATAAGCTCAGGCTGAACTGAAGTCTATTGAAACCTATTTTCCATGGTACAGGTGAAGACTGGAGAGCTTAATGTTGTCAACTTCATGTTGATTGATGTTATCCAAAACTCAATGGATTACACTCTAAAGTTAAGATAAACATTTGAATTTTGAAACCCAGGCATATACGTCCCAGCATATTCTAGAAAGTTGAAATGCAGTCACAACAATCACATTCGTACCAAGCTTAAACACCACCTTTTTTTTCTTTTAAAAATAGAAAACCAAAAATTGAAGGCCCGTTTGGTAGAGCATCTTAAACATATGTTTTCAGTTTTTAAATAACATTACATGCATTTTCATGCACTTTTTTATCCACACGTATTTCAAAAAAATACAAACAACATTACTCAAACTCCTCTACCACAAAGTGCATTCTTTTTTTTTTGAAATGCCAAATTCTTGTGTTATCAAAATAAATAAATAAAGGATTGTTTTTAATTATGCTTTTCCCAAAGGTTGCAAAAAAAGTTGTGAATAGGAGGATGATAACTTTTTGTGGTTCAAAATGGCGTCCGTTTGTTTTCACTTTATTTTATTTATACTCATGAGAGAATGAGTTTGTTTTCACTTTAAAATCCATTTTACTTCGGTACTTTCCTTGAAAATAATTGGTAAAAACTAAAATTGGGATAAATTATTTGGACAGCCTTCTAGCTAAATATTATGATAGAAAATCTTAATGTCAGTTATATTGTTACAACAAGTCGTTAAACCGTTTGATGCATAGGAAAAATTTTATAACTAGTTGTTAACCCGTGTAATGCACAAGAAAATTCATTAGCTTAAATACAGCTTTTTTTTTTTCTTTTTTTTTTTTATAGAGAGTTTCAACCTATAGCATCCTCTCCTAATGAAAGATTTTTATCATTAGGGCAAGACACCAATCGGTTTTTGGTGTAGGCGGGGATTGAACCCCCAGATCTCTTATTTAACTAGGTTTTATCAATTGAACTAACTAGAACCCATAAATGCTTAATATGATTAGAATAACATAAGATTATGTCAATCTATATATATATGAGTTCGGTTCAAGTTACACTTGGTATAACTCTAAGTAATGTTACACCACCTAATAACTTGTTATTGAATTAATATTTTGAAAATTCAACCGTTGAATTACATGTTCTATATGTTCTTAACATGCATGCCAGCTTTCATATCAATCAGATGTTATTTACCATTTTATCCATAAACTCATATTTTATGCATTATTTTAAACTACAAAAATTTGAATTTTAACAATTGATTGATGACATGGATATTAATTTTTGACCAACTTGAAATTTTGCAAGCATAAAGAATATACAAACATAATGTAATCTAACAATAGATTTGTCAATATTTGCATCCAATTAAAAAATATTGAGTAGTATAACATTGCTTAGAATTACATCAGATGTAACTTGAACACAGTCCTATAAATATAATATATATATATATATATATATATATATATAAACTGAAACATAGTATTTATTGTTGCTATGTTCCTATTGAGCAATTTCAATGGTCATATCATTCACCCATTTTCAACATTCTCTCTCTTATTTTTAACTCTCTTTCTTTCTTATAAATTTATAATTTGCTTTCACATCTTATACATAGTTTTCTCACACACAAAAGGTTATTTCTCTGTCTTTCTCTCTCTCTTTTTTCCATTTTTGGCATATTTTTTAAAATATTTTTATTGCATCTCTACTTTAGGTTGGATGAATTTTTGTATTATTTGAAACTCTACTTTGGGTTGATGTGATTAAGTTTTGTGTTTTTAAGTTGTTATCTTTTTTATTTTCTTTGATTTCATAGATGTTATCATATTGCATTATAAAGATAGTATATAAAAATATAATGTTATTTTATTACATAACATGACTTGGATAATTTGATGTCTATTACTATATATATATATATATATTTTTTTTTTTTACTATTTTTATTCTCATATTATTTTCTATAAATTTCTTATTATTCTCTCTCACATTCTCTCATGAAAAGTGGTTATTTTATTTCTCTTGATTTTTTACTCTTTCTTGCAACTTTATTTTATATTGATGAATCATTGTGATTTTTAAAACTCTATTTTGGGTTCATACGTTTTGGTGTTGTATTTTTTAGTTCCCAATCACAAGTAATCTTCTCTCTCTACAATTATATTTGGAGATATAAATTATATCTATATTCAGTATAAGCTTGATATGAATTTTGATTATCATGATAATTCCTTTTAAGAGAATGAATATATGATTTAAATAAAAATTATATATATAGCTTAAATGTATAATCAACCTCATGCAACTCATTTAAAAGTAATGACTTTAAAACAAATGAATAATTGCTCTAAAGATTACATTTGTATATTCATATCCTTTATGTTTAGAAAGACTTTCACTTAAATTTAGCTATACCGAAGTGGATGGAAATGATACATTAAAGTGGATCAGCAACAATATTAAATGCTATGTTTAAGATTTTAGAAATTATGAGTTTGAGATTATATATATATTTAATAAATTTGGATTTAGATTCAGTACTTTCAACCCAAATATGTCTTTTCCCATTATGTAAGTGCACAAAAATAGATCGAAGTAGACCAAAATGAACCCAATGGACCAAATTTGAGCAAATGGAACAAAGTGGACCAAATGGACTTAATAGAATCAAAAGGACCGAATAGGAACAAGATGGACCAAATAGAACCAAAGTGGACATATTGGACTAAACAGGACTAAATCGAACCAAAGTGGACTAAATAGGACCAATGTAGTCTGAAAGGACCGAAGTGGACAGAATGGACTAAATAAGACCCAATTGGACCAAATTGGACCGAAGAGTACTGATTGGACCAAATAGAAAGAATGTGGACCGAATAAGACTTTAGAATATTTATCATTTTTTATTGCATTTTTAGGGCTCATATTTCTAATTTCTAATGTCTATTTTAGTATTTTATTGTATTTTTTAACTCAAAACTAAAAAAATTTGCCCAAATATAATAAAGATTCATACTTTTCAATCCAAAAAGCAAGAAAAAAAAAAAGAATTTTTGAGCTAAAATTGAAAAGAAAACCTACAAAAAGAATCAATTTAAGACCCAATTAGTTTAAAATGGACTGAAGGGGGACCGAAATGACCAAGTGGACCTAATCGGACCAAATAAAAATTGTTTAATTTTTAGAGAGAACAGATTATCTTCAAAAATTTTAGAGAAAAAACTATAAATTATATTACAATACAAAATAATTATTTATTCCTATGCATAATGTGGGTCTGTGACTAGTGTCAATAACTACAACATGCATGTCTCTCTACTATTTCCTATTTCTATTCAAATTCAGTAACTACATCTACATCTAACATCTCTCCCACTGCCCTGCCCCCCACCGTTCTGCTTCTTCCATCATAATAAAAAAAGAACTGTTGTTGTCAAAGTTATCTTTGAAACGCCTAGGTTTGAATTATGTAGGTTTTGTTGTTAACTTGTCCTTGGTATTTTTTTGCGTCTGAAAGTTCGACAATATTTTTTGTTTTGAATCGTTATGCTGTGCTTCAGTGGACAATGGTTTTCTGCTCAAGACTTGTGTCGATTTACACGAGCAACGGTACAGTAATGTATGAATCTTAGCCTAAGCAAAGGCCCATGTGTGATGCATGAAGGGCATTCAGTGGATGGAATTCCGCAAACATACCCAAGATACTTGGCTTATGTTTGTATTCTTTTATGTTTGTAGATGTTTGGCATTTTTTTTTTTTTTTTTTGCCCTCTCAATTGGATTCTCCCTAGCAGGGAGTGACTCCATTTTTGGGGTGAAATGACTCACTTTTCTTAAGTTGATTTCAATGTACCTTAGGGAGAATTTGATTGTGCCATTGGTAAATTGTTTTTTGTTCCCCCAGTTTCTATTATTTGACTGTAAGTGGTAAGTTACTCATGCAATGCATGAATAATATTGTAATATTTTATGTAAGATGATTTTAAAAAATGTTATATATGTATTATAGTATAATTGTTAAAGAACTTTATTAGTAATGAGTTCATCATAAAAAAGTAATAATTATAAATTGCACACACATATCCATTATAATTATTCAATTAAAGTAAGGAGAGAGAAAAAAAAAAAAAAAACACTTTGGAGGAATATTATAAAATAAAAGTTGATATAGAATGTGTCTTTCTCTTTCTTCTTAATTATAAAACAAAATACACATTTCAAACACCCACAGTCAATCACATCTACATCATTTACAAAGCCCACAAATCCACAACTTTTGACCTTAACATTAAAATCGTAATTACTATTGTCACCCAATATAAAATGCAAGCCTCCCTTCCTTGGTTGTAGCCAATTCATACGGGTTAGGATTAGATAAAACAACAATATTAAAGTTAGGTAGGTGTTGTCGAAATATTGAAGGTAAATGACATCGTTTTTTGTCTATGTGTATTTGACATAGTATAGCATGCATGAAGAGCTATGGGTAAATATATATATATATATATATATATATATATATAAAGGGGTAGAAGTGCAAGAGGTGAAAATGATGCATTAAAATGCAAAGAGCTTTGTGTGTATGTGTAAGAAATAAAAGTTTTAAAACATTGAACCAAATGATACAAAAAATATTTATTTTTTAATTAGAAAAATCTTGAAACAATGAACCAAATGAAATAAAAAGTCAATATTTAATTTGTTTTTATCTCTGATGTGGCACTTGAAAATGTTTTAATTCTCTTTACATAGAATACGCTACTTGGCAGAACCTAATGCTTTCCCACGTAAAGTCTCTACTTATATATATATATATATATATATATTGATTGACGATTGATTTTTTTGTGGTGAGGCCTAGCCCATTAAAGCTTTGACTACTTAGCTCAACCACTGTAACTCGTTCGTAAACAATCTGGTCGCAAGCAAGTGCTGTTAGTCATTTACAAAATTTTCATAATGGTGCCACTAGTGAAACAAGTTCCGCAGAGAACTTGCATTTTGAACCTTTATAAGTTTTTATATATGCATATATAGATTTATAAAAGAATAACATTTATATATATAGGTATGTTTGTCTTAACGATCAGTAATGATAAATCACTAAACATTTTTTGTTAAATGCCCTTATGCCCTTGCGCTTTTATTTCAGAACATAAACTCTGCTAATGTAGCAACATTTTGTGTTAAATGCCCTTAGGCCCTTGTGTTTTTATTTTAGAACATAAACTCTGCTAAAGTAGCAAATAGTACCCCTTATTTTTTTGCTTTGCCAATTTTGTAAATAGACTTTGACAATGTACTAGCATGACCCCCATAACTCCATTTGCTATGTACCTCTTTTTACTCCAAATCATTAACGATTTGCAAAGAAGAGGTATAGTTGCAACAACATAAAAAGTTTAGTTGTCTTTTTGTAGCAATACCAATCTTTATACACTAAACTAGAAAATCTGGGTTCTAAGTTGTTACTGGTGTTCATGTTTTTCCAACATAAAAATATTGACCTAACACATTTGAAAGGTTAAGGTGCTTCCCATTGACAAAGTCTATTTGCATATGGACGTTGACAGCAGTTCCCTAATAGGCTAAAACACTAGAAGCTTTGAATCCATCTAATTATTGCTCCTACAATAGTAATTATCAACCATTCTATTTAATTTAGGCAAACAAAAGTCACACAGAAACTTCCACCAAAGTATTAAGTTATTAACAACCCCTTGAAATCCAGACACATCGAATACGAGACATGGTGTGTTCAATTAGTTCAGAGCTAGATCAATTGTGGAAAAAGATGAGCGATGAAGTACATTGTAAGAACAAAAAACAGGGGTTTAGTACACAGTTGTTAAGATTGGTTGTGCCGTAGTAACATAGAATTGTAATATTATCTCATTGAACTGGTCTTATTTGTTGAAAATTTAAGGCATGGGGAAGTAGTTAAAGAAAAATTTGGCAATCAAAAAGAAAATTGGTAATAATGGAAGACTGAACAAGTCTATATATCATTCACTTATGAAAAACCATAGACCTATTCAATGTGTCTTATCTATAAATAGACATACTTTCCATGCAACATTTCTCATCCCTCACCCGAAGCAAAAATATATAGAGCAGAAGATAGAGTAAGCCTGAAATATGAGGAAAGCTTACATTGTAACTGTTGCCCTCTTCGCTTTGGCATTCTCTCTTGCCTCTGCCTCTGACCCCGATCCCCTGCAGGACTTTTGTGTTGCACTTAAGGACTACTCGGACTCCAAATCAGCCGGTACATACTTTTCTTTTTCTTTTTCAAGTTTTTGCATTATTTTTGTCATGTGAAGAATCTACACTAACCAAAATATTAATGGAAGAAATATTATTAGCTACCTGGCCTTACTATTTTCTACATTGAATTCTTCAGCATTCTTTTTAAAGTGTCCATAACAAAAATTCCTTTATGCAGTATTCGTTAATGGAAAGTTCTGCAAGGATCCAAAGCTGGTCAAACCTGAAGATTTCTTCTTCGAGGGATTGAACATAGCTGGGAACACAGATAACAAAGTTGGGTCAAACGTCACTACCGTGAACGTAGACACATTACCAGGCCTCAATACTCTTGGCATATCCCTGGTTCGAATTGACTTTGCACCATATGGAGAAAATCCTCCCCATACTCACCCTCGTGGCACTGAAATTCTAGTTGTTGTGGAGGGCACTCTCTTCGTTGGATTTGTAACATCCAACCCAGAGAATCGCCTCTTCACCAAAACTCTAAATAAGGGGGATGTGTTTGTCTTTCCAGTTGGTCTCATTCACTTCCAATTAAACGTGGGAAAAACTAAAGCAATTGCCATTTCTGGTTTAAGCAGCCAAAATGCAGGCGTAATCACAATAGCAGATGCTGTCTTTGGATCCAATCCTCCCATTAATCCTGATGTTCTCACCAAGGCCTTCCAACTCGACAAAAAAGTGGTTGAAGAGCTTCAGAAAGAATTTGGAGATCACAATTATTAGAAAAAAAAAAATGTTTGTAAGTGCCTTGAAGCACTAGTCACTTTGCTATGTTTATCCCCTTGCAATCATAACTAGAATAAAATAAAACGATTTCTTATATATGTAATTCTTTTTTAATTTGTAGGATTTGGGATATAAAAATAATGTTGGGTTTAGTACCTCTTCCTCCTTTGTCAATTTGTCTATTAATTTATGCAGTAAAACCATTATTTACTAAATTTAGAAAAGAAAAAAGAAAAAATATGCATAATATTTTAAGATACATTTTATTTAAGGTAGACTGAAGCTAGGGCCGGCTGAATGGGTGAGCAAAAACTGCGGTCGCCTAAGGCCCCAAGTAAAAAAAAGGCCCCCAAATTTTAACCAATAGGGTTATTTATAATCAATAAATAAAATAATATTTTTTTCCCAAATGAAAAACAAATAAAAAATAGAGAAAAATGCAACGTCCACAATATTTTTTACAACACTTTTACAACTAATGCTAAGTAGTAGGTTATTACAACTTATTATTGATGACAAAAAAATAATTATAGTGATATTTTCAAATAGAAAACAAAAATCAACTTAAAACTTAGGATTTGTTGTAAAAAAATATTGTGAATGTTGCACTTCTAAAAAAGCTAAGAATAATAATAAGAGTTGAATTAGCAAACTTTTACTAGTTCTCATCTAAATCTACCACTAACACCACTCTTTTACTTACCACTACAATCTACTACATCAATAAATATGAAAAATTTTGTCAAATTTTTTCTGTCTATAAAATTTCTAAAGAAAAGAAAAAAATTCTAAGTAGTTTATGTTAATTAGTAGTAATTTTGTATATAAAACAAGATAATCAATTCTCGCCTTAGGCCCCCAAATGCATCAAGCCGCCCCTGACTGAAGCTCAACTACAGTTAAATGAAAAAAGCCTACCAAAAAAATAGGCATAGTTACATAAATTGAATAATTCCATTTTCAGCTCACTCGCTGTATCCCAAGCTAGCTTTGGCCATCCCTAGCTGGCTCACGTAATTTGTGAGCAACACTATTATAATTAAATTGTAGACCAGGTTCATGTAAATGAACCTGGTCTAGCCTGGATCGACAGCCACAGTAGTTACAGATATTTACAAAATAAATCTTCAAATTTAAAATTGAAGACTTAATCCATTCAAAGTAAGACATAAAATCTACAGGCTATCATACACTCAGACACGTAAAACAAATTAACAGATAATAACTCTACAGCAGCAGCACCTAATTGCTGCATACAAGTATGCGGCAAGACCTTTTCCATTCGTTTGCTGGTTCACTTTTTGACGGAACTAATACCAGCCCTGTCAATGATAAAACTTAATTTAAAATCTGTTACATGTGTTGTGTTGGCCCTTGGCTTGTAATGCCTCGTTAATAACAAATTTTATTGGGTCTTGTTTGCGTGAATAGAAAGATTATATACATGTGGGTTCCAGTTAACTCAACCGGTAAAGTCTCTGATAGTTGTATAAGAGATCTGGGGTTCAATCCCCGCCTACACCAAAAACTGATTGGTATCTTAGTATAATGATAAAGAGCTATCATCAGGAGCGGATACCATAGGTTGAAACTTTCTCAAAAAAAAAGAAAGATTATATACCTGGATAAAAACATATCTAGAAGACTAAGTCATAATTTCTTGGAATTCAAGTTTGAAGATAGAGGCACGAGTTTAACAACTTTTGTCTTGGTGATAAAAGTCTCTAAAATAGAAATGAGATTAGAATTTGTTGTTCTTGGATTGGAATAAGTACATGGAAGTTGTGCTCAAGAAATTTATTATGAGATATTATGTGTTTTCATCATGAGAAGAAGAATGAAATTGTCTGCATGTCCAAGGGGTTAGAACTCTCATCATTAGCCTAATCTTTGTCATGTACTTCAATTTTCCATGCATTCGTACGACACATAGTGCCGCATTAAATTTCTTTATATATGACCTAATTTCCATATTGAATACCAAATTGTAAACTAAATATTCGATCCTAAAAATGATATGGTTCATACTGCACTTTTTTTTTTAATTATAAAATAAATCAAGTTCAAGTGATTTAATTATTGGCATAAATTGGAGAGTGCATGTAGCCCCTTTGAGAATATAGGAGTTTTGAACTTGAAAGTTTTAACTATTTCTTTATTGCTAAAAAAACAAAAGAAAACGGAAATCAATGGATTTTTTTTTGAAGTGAGTAATGCTATAGAATAGGAATAATACAAATTTTACTATATAACTTTTATAAATTCATGTCTCACAAAATATATATATATATATATATATATATATATATATATATATATATATATATATATATATTGTTTATTATGTTATTCAAATCCATCCATTACATTGATTGTTATATTAATTTGTTAACTTGTTGTAATAAAATTTAGAGTGGCTTTAGCATTAAGGATAGCTTACGTATAATGCAGGCGGCAGGCGCCTTGTTTGAGTTTTGGTGATGAGATCCCCTACTCCAAATTTGTCTTGGTCATAATGTGAGTTGAAAAGTAGTAAAGATAGAATTGGTTAAAGAATATTAAGAAGAAGAAGAAAAGGTTGTTAAAAAACAAATAATCAATAAAACTTAGATATAATTTCTTAGTTAGATGCAATACATTTTCTTAATTAAATTCAATTATATAAGTGAATTTAATTTAATTTATCTTAAAAAATATAATACATTTTGTACTATAATGGTCAATATAGATTATTGACATGTGTTTCAATTTAGGCACATTGAAAAACTATATTTAAGTTTTGTCCATGAATAATAAGCTAGGAAGACCAACCAAATCTATCACATTCTTTATCTTTTTTTCTTTCTTCTATCCTTTTTGGCATAAAATGAATTAAAAATACTGTAAGTTGAGAGTAATCACTGCATTAACAATTAGATTTAATTTCATTAAATCAGATTTGCAATATAAACAAAGCTGACCATAAGCTTAGGCTGAACTGAAGTCTATTGAAACCTACTTTCCATGGTGCAGGTTGTAAAGTTGTGATTTTCAAATATGTATTTTGTTGGCTTTCATTCCGTGCCAAATTTGATTGTATGTTATTCAATCTTTTGTACCCTGTATTTATTGTGGGATTTCATTGTAAGGGTTATGTGTTAGAGAGAGAGAGAGAGTGTGTGAAGACTCAAGCAACTGAAGACTAAAGAGGTTTTCGCAGGTAGCTCGCGACTAAGCATCCCACGAAAGGAAGCATGTGCATTGCACATGATTGGAATGCGAAGAGTCAGGACAAATGGAGACAGCTGTGTCTAGCAAGTATCTCGTGGGGAAGGCCTTCCCGCGAGACATTCTGTTCTGCCAGCCTGTCCAGTCTGATACACAATTTCTGTACCCACACTATATATACCCACATTACCCACAAATGAAAAGGAGAGCCTCTGAGAGAAAACCCTAGCAAAAACACTTGAGAGTTAGAAATTGTTCTACCAACAATTCTCTACACATTTGTTTGTGGTATTTCCTCATCTCCTACCTCTCCACTTTCATACCATTGAGAGGTTGATAGTACAAATACTTACCACACCTTTTGAGAGTGTCAAGTGATATTTTGGTGCTGCTGGGAAGCATTGGAAGAAGCCAAGGATGGCAAATGCAACATGAAGCATGTTGCGGGATCCAGAGACTAGACAAGACAGGGTTCCAAGAAGCCTTGTTAGAGTAGGAGCTTGGAGGGCTTAGGTACATCGGGTAGATTAGGCTTGGAGGGTCTCTTGCTAACCTATGTATCCCAACTGATTGTCTAGTGGATCGATTACCGCTTGAAGGGCAGCGAAGAGGTTTTTCGCCGAGTTCTTCGATTTCCTCTTCGATAACACATCGGTGTGTTATCTGTGTTTGCATCTCTCTTCCCTACTCTTGTTCATTTATTTTTACTGCTGTGTTGCTTTGAATACGGATTAGAGTAGTTGTCTTGCTTATACGCGTGTGTTTACACTATTCCGCACTTAGTATTAAGTTAATGTAAAATCAATCAAGCCGTAACTTTAATTTGGGGGTCTAAACAGCTCGTGTGTTTTCGACACATTTCCGAGCTTTCAATTGGTATTAGAGCGGGTACACTTGTTGTGGTTTAAATACCTAAATGTGATCCTTGACCCATTGTGTTTATTTGCCATGGATTGTGCTTTGTATGCCTCTTTGTATGATTTGGTTGGTGATGAATGTAACATGCCACGTGTTTGTGAAAATGCCTCTATGAGTGATAATCCTCATGATTGTGATGCTATGTTAATTGAATCTATAGGTGTTGTTGACAAACTCTTGAAGAAAGAAGCTAAGAAGTTTCAAAAGAATTTGAGCAAGTTCATTTGTGAAAATGATGATTTGATTTCTAAGCTTAATGAATCCAATAAATTGGTTGAAAAATATAAGAAGCTTGCTGAAAATTCTCTTGAAAAGATGAAAGAGTTTGAATGTTTAAATATGGACTTGGATGCTAAACTTGTTTTGTCTAACAAACTTGTTGATGAGCTAAAATGTGAAAATGAATCTCTTAAGATGCATGCTAAGTGTTTGATTGCTGAACCTGTTACTAAAAAGGAAGATAATATATGTTGCAATCATGTTGCGGTGCCCGATTTTATGCCTAATGTGAGTTCTACCTCTAAAGACAAATCAGTGTACATTCCTCCACACAAAAGAAACCAAAAAGTGGAGAGAAATGCTCTTAAGCCTAAGCCTCTGTTTAGGTCACAATCTAAGGTTTTGGATGGATCTAAGTTTGTTCCAACTTGCCACCATTGTGGTGTAAGTAGTCATATAAGACCTCAATGTCATAAGTTGAAGAGAGAACAAAACCAAGTTGCTAGATCCATTCCCAAAAAGTCTAATGGACCTAAACACATTGTTTGTCACCATTGTGGTGCCTTTGGTCATCTAAGACCGCATTGCTCCAAATTTCAAGCTCTTAAAATAATTAAAAGAAAAGAGAAACTTGAGCTTCTTGGAAGTTGTGCTACAAAGGGTAAACCGGATTTGAGTGATAATAGTATGTTGTTAAAGAAAGTGTTTAATGTTCTTAACTCCTTGACTATGTGTATCTCTGTTTCTCATTCTTCCAACCCTCATCTCACTTCTCATAAGACACTCATTCCAAACAATCATTCTATTTGGATGAGGAGGGTTCCTATGGTTGAGCTTTTGCTCTTTTGGTCCTTGATCTAATTCTTTCAATCTTTATAAGACCCTTCATGCATTAGATGCTTCATTGTCATGCATTTGTGCATCATGCATCTCTATTTGTGCATCATGCATCTCTTTATATGCATTGTTTTGTTTTTGTTTTGATCATACTTTATTGCTTTTGTTTTGTGTGAGTAAAAATCCAAAACCACATAAAAAGTGAAAAATTGAAAAAGTTTGATCGTATATGTTTGAGCACATATCACATGTGAGTTTGGCCTAGTACCTTCGTACTAATGGCGTAGTGCATTTATGAGCTTAGCTTGTTATGTATTCACATATATCTTTGTGGGAGAAATCTTGAAATCTATGTGTGATTGTTGTAAATAGATCTTCAAGCTTGTCATGAATGATTGGTCAATAGTCTTGTTTGTCTTGATACTTGCATAGACTTGTGCCTATATATCTTCCCACTTTTATTTTTATGTTTTTGCAAATAGAGCTCACCAAATGTAAATCTCAAAATGAAAAAGAGATTATGAGCTGCAAAAGCCTGTCGCACATACTAGTATTTGACTAGGAAAAAGGAAAAGTGACCTTTTAAATTGAAATGTATGATGCTCAAAAAGCCAAAGGCTAAATCATAATGTTGAAATATCAAAAAATTTCAAGCACCGATCTCAAAAAGAGATGAATTATCCAAAAATGATCAAATGTCATGAATTATGCAGAAGCCAAATAAAAAGCTTCTAAATTTTGTAATCATTCTCTTGTGGGAGGTCATATATGCTCATTTCTATAATTGAGATAGACTACTTGATTTCGTATCAGTTGTGTATGACTTGATTGAATTCATCATTGAAGTTTCGCTCTAGTCTAAGGACTATTCCACACTTGATCCACACACACAACACTCAAGTTTAATGTTCAATGAATGTCTATTTCATTTGTGTGGTTGTACATATTCAAATGTGATGTGTGTGTGCTCAATCATATGTGGATCAAACCAAAAAGATTTTTGTTCTTTTTGTTTGCTTTTGGAAGTGATTTGTATCACCCATGTTTTCAAAGTTTTTCAAATTGTTTTTGTGTGAAAAACATGTTTTCGTGACCCATTTCATGTGTAAGTTCAGCTGGGAGTTAAATGGTCCAATTCTTAAGTTTTTCAGTTTTACACAAAGAGTTTCACGGCTGTTTTGCGACTGTTTCACAAGTAAGGCTTACCAACGAGATACCAGCGAAAATTTCCAGATCAGCTTTTTAAAGGACATTTCGTGGGACATTTATTTTAAACTTCTCCCATCTTCTTCCAAACCCCTGTTTTAATGTTTCTACATCAAAACCCAACTAAATTCAAGTGTTTTTCATTCCATTAACATCTCTAAGGTAATCTTTAACTCTTTTCATTGATTTTGATCTTTAGATTATGTTTTTGGGGGTTTTATGTTCATAGTTGGGATTTTCTCAAATGGGAGTTGGAAAACTTAATTTTTGTCAATCTTTTTTATTGGGCTTTGTTTTAAATGATGATTTGTTTTGGATGTTGGCCCCTTGTGGCAAAAATAACATGTATTTAGGAAAGATTTTCATATGTTCATGCATTGTTTAACTTACATGTGTAGTGTGTGCACTCTATGTGTTTGATAAAATGCCCAAGTGGCATTTTATTGTTGTTTTGGACTCCGATGAGTACCAAACTTTAGGGATCACCATAATTATTCATGTTTATCATGTTTTGATCATTGGTGATGTGTTTTATGCAATTTGCCCCATTAATCCATTAAAGTAAGGAGAAAAGGAAAAAAAAACACTTTGGAGGAATATTATAAAATAAAAGTTGATATAGAATGTGTCTTTCTCTTTCTTCTTAATTCTAAAACAAAATACACATTTCAAACACCCATAGTCAATCACATCTACATCATTTACAAAGCCCACAAATCCACAACTTTTGACCTTAACATTAAAATCGTAATTACTATTTTCACTCAATATAAAATGCAAGCCTCCCTTCCTTGGTTGTAGCCAATTCATACGGGTTAGGATTAGATAAAACAACAATGTTAAAGTTAGGTAGGTGCCATCAAAATATTGAAGATAAATGACATCGTTTTTTGTCTATGTGTATTTGATATAGTATAGCATGCATGAAGAGCTATGGATATATATATATATATATATATATATATATATATATATATATATATATATATATAAAGGGATAGAAGTGCAAGAGGTAAAAATGATACATTAAAATGCAAAGAGCTTTGTGTGTATGTGTAAGAGATGAAAAGTTTTAAAACATTGAACCAAATGATACAAAAAATATTTATTTTTTAATTAGAAAAGTCTTGAAACAATGAACCAAATGAAATAAAAAGTCAATATTTAATTTGTTTTTATCTCTGATGTGGCACTTGAGAATGTTTCAATTCTCTTTACATAGAATACGCCACTTAGCAGAACCTAATGCTTTCCCACATAAGTTCTCAACTTTTATATATATATATTGATTGATGATTGATTTTTCTGTGGTGAGGCCTAGCCCATTAAAGCTTTGACTTCTCAGCTCAACCACTGTAACTCGTTCCTAAACAATCTGATCGCAAGCAAGTGCTGTTAGTCATTTACAAAATTTTCATAATGGTGCCACTAGTGAAACAAGTTCCGCAGAGAACTTGCATTTTGAACCTTTATAAGTTTTTATATATGCATATTTAGATTTATAAAAGAATAACGTATATATATATATATATATATGTATGTTTGTCTTAACGATCAGTAATGATAAATCACTAAACATTTTTTGTTAAATGCCCTTGCGCTTTTACTTTAGAACATAAACTCTGCTATTGTAGCAACATTTTGTGTTAAATGCCCTTAGGCCCTTGTGTTTTTATTTTAGAACTTAAACTCTGCTAATGTAGCAAATAGTACCCCTTATTTTTTTCTTTGCCAATTTTGTAAATAGACTTTGACAATGTACTAGCATGACCCCCATAACTCCATCTGCAATGTACCTCTTTTTACTCCAAACCATTAACGATTTGCAAAGAAGAGGTATAGTTGCAACAACATAAAAAGTTTAGTTGTCTTTTTGTTGCAATACCAATCTTTATACACTAAACTAGAAAATCTGGGTTCTAAGTTGTTACTGGTGTTCATGTTTTTCCAACATAAAAATATTGACCTAACACATTTGAAAGGTTAAGGTGCTTCCCATTGACAAATTCTATTTGCATATGGACGTTGATAGCAGTTACCTAATAGGCTAAAACACTAGAAGCTTTGAATCCATCTAATTATTGCTCCTACAATAGTAATTATCAACCATTCTATTTAATTTAGGCAAACAAAAGTCACACAGAAACTTCCACCAAAGTATTAAGTTATTAACAACCCCTTGAAATCCAGACACATCGAATACGAGACATGGTGTGTTCAATTAGGCCAGAGCTAGATCAATTGTGGAAAAAGATGAGCGATGAAGTACATTGTAAGAACAAAAAACAGGGGTTTAGTACACAGTTGTTAAGATTGGTTGTGCCGTAGTAACATAGAATTGTAATATTATCTCATTGAACTGGTCTTATTTGTTGAAAATTTAAGGCATGGGGTAGTAGTTAAAGAATAATTTGGCAATCAAAAAGAAAATTGGAAATAATGGAAGACTGAACAAGTCTATATATCATTCACTTATGGAAAACCGTAGACCTATTCAATGTGTCTTATCTATAAATAGACATGCTTTCCATGCAACATTTATCATCCCTCACCCGAAGCAAAAATATATAGAACAGAAGATAGAGTTAGCCTGAAATATGAGGAAAGCTTACATTGTAACTGTTGCCCTCTTCGCTTTGGCATTCTCTCTTGCCTCTGCCTCTGACCCCGCTCCCCTGCAGGACTTTTGTGTTGCACTTAAGGACTACTCGGACTCCAAATCAGCCGGTACATACTTTTCTTTTTCTTTTTCAAGTTTTTGCAATATTTTTGTCATGTGAAGAATCTACACTAACCGGAATATTAATGGAAGAAATATTATTAGCTACCTGGCCTTGCTATTTTCTGCATTGAATTCTTCAGCATTCTTTTTAAAGTGTCCATAACAAAAATTCCTTTATGCAGTATTCGTTAATGGAAAGTTTTGCAAGGATCCAAAGCTTGTCACACCTGAAGATTTCTTCTTCGAGGGATTGAACATTGCTGGGAACACAGATAACAAAGTTGGATCAAACGTCACTACTGTGAACGTAGACACATTACCAGGCCTCAATACTCTTGGCATATCCCTGGTTCGAATTGACTTTGCACCATATGGAGAAAATCCTCCCCATACTCACCCTCGTGGCACTGAAATTCTAGTAGTTGTGGAGGGTACTCTCTTCGTTGGTTTTGTAACATCCAACCCAGAGAATCGCCTCTTCACCAAAACTCTAAATAAGGGGGATGTGTTTGTCTTTCCAGTTGGTCTCATTCACTTCCAATTAAACGTGGGAAAAACTAAAGCAATTGCCATTTCTGGTTTAAGCAGCCAAAATGCAGGCGTAATCACAATAGCAGATGCTGTCTTTGGATCCAATCCTCCCATTAATCCTGAAGTTCTCACCAAGGCCTTCCAACTCGACAAAAAAGTGGTTGAAGAGCTTCAGAAAGAATTTGGAGATCACAATTATTAGAAAAAAAAAATGTTTGTAAGTGCCTTGAAGCACTAGTCACTTTGCTATGTTTATCCCCTTGCAATCATAACTAGAATAAAATAAAACGATTGCTAGCTTTAATACCTCTTCCTCATTTGTCAATTTGTCTATTAATTTATGCAGTAAAACCACTATTTGCTAAATTTAAAAAAAAGGGGAAATTTTGCATAATGTATTAAGTTACAGTTTATTTAAGGTAGGCTGAAGCTCAACTACAGTTAAACGAAAAAAGCCTACCCAAAAAAATAGGCACAGTTACATAAACTGAATATATCCATTTTCAGCTCACATGCTGTATCCCAAGCTAGCTTTGGTCATCCCTAGGTGACTCGCGTAATTTGTGAGCAACACTATTATAATTAAATTGTAGATGAACATGAACCTGGTCTAGCTTGGATCGACAGCCACAGTAGTTACAGAAACTAACAAAATAAATCTTCAAATTTAAAACTGAAAACTTCATCCATTAAAAGTAAGACATAAAATCTACAGACTATCATACACTCAGAGACATGAAACAAATTAACAGATAATTACTCTACAGCAGCAGCACCTAATTGGTGCATATATGTATGCAGCAAAACCTTTTCCCATCCGTTTGCATGTTCACTTTTTGACGGAACTAATACCGGCCGTCTCAGTAATAAAACTTACTTTAAAATCTGTTAAATGTGTTGTGTTGGCCCTTGGCTTGTAATGCCTCGTTAATCAACAATTTTTACTGGGTCTTGTTTACGTGAATAGAAAGATTATACGTGGATAAAAACATATCGAGCAGACTAAGTCATAATTTCTTGGAATTCAAGTTTGAAGATAAAGACACGAGTTTAACAACTTTTTTTCTTGGTGATAAAAGTCTATAGAAAATGAGATCAGAATTTGTTGTTCCTGGATTAGAAGAAATACGTGGAAATTGTGCTCAAGAAATTTATTATGAGATATTATGTGTTTTCATCATGAGAAGAAGAATAAAATTGTCTGCATCTCCAAGGGGTTGGAACTCTCTTGTACACCATAACATGTAATTATCCTAATCTTTGTCATGTGCTTCAATTTTCCATGCTGTCGTACAACACATAGAGCAGCATTAAATATCTTTATATATAACCTAATTTCCGTCTTGAATACCAAATTGTAAACTAAATATTTGATCCTGAAAATGACATGGTTCATACTGCACATATTATTTTTAAAATTATTAATTAAATCAAGTTCAAGAGATTTAATTATTGGCATAAATTGGAGTGTGTAGCCCCTTTTAGAATATAGGAGTTTTGAACTTGAAAGTTTTAACTGTTTCTTTATTGTTAAAAAAGGAAAAAAGAAATCAATGGATTTTTTTGAAGCAAGTAATGCTAGAGAGAGTAAGTATAATACAAATTTTATTATATAACCTTTATAAATTCATGTCTCACAAAACAACAACAACAGAAATGTTATTGTTTATTATGTTATTGAAATCCATCAATTACATTGATTGTTATGTCAATTTGCTAACTTGTTGTAATAAAATTTAGAGTGGCTTTTACATTAAGGATAGCTTATGTATAATGCAGGTGCCTTGTTTGAGTTTCGGTGATGAGATTGCCTACTCTAAATTTGTCTTGGTCATCATGTGAGTTGAAAAGTAGTAAAGATAGAAGTGGTTAAAGAATATTAAGAAAAAGGAAAAAAAAGGTCGTTAAAAAATAAATAATCAATAAAACTTAGATATAATTTCTTAGTTAGATGCAATACATTTTCTCAATTAAATTCAAATATATAAGTGAATTTAATTTAATTTTTCTTTAAAAAAAATAGTACATTTTATACTGTAATGTTCCGAATAGATTACTGACATGTGTTTCAATTTAAGCACATTGAAAAACTGTATTTAAGTTTTTTCCATGAATAATAAGCTAGGAAGAACAACCAAATCTATCACTTTCTTTATCTTTTTTTTTCTTCTTCTATCCTTTTTGGCATAAAATGAATTAAAAATAGTGTAAGTTGAGAGTAATCAAAGCATTAACAATCAGATTTAATTTCATTAAATCAGATTTGCAGTATAAACAAAGCTGACCATAAGCTCAAGCTGAACTGAAGTCTATTTTCCATGATGCAGGTGAGACTGGAGAGCTTGCGGGTCCTTTACGTTGGTATGTAGTATGTTGTCAACTTCATGTTATCTAAAACCAAAACTCAATGGATTACATCTAAAGTTAGGATAAACTTTTGAAAATTGAAATCCTGGCATATTCTTGAAATGCAGTCACAACAATCACATACGTACCAAGCTTAACCACCACCGTTTTTTTTTTTTACTTTGAAAAAAGAAAACCAGAATTGAATGTCTGACATGTTATATCACTACAACAAAGTGCATTCCTTTTCTTTTCTTTTTTTGATAAGCCAAATTCTTTTATTATCAAAATAAATAAATAAAGGATTCTTTTTAATGATGTTTTCCAAATGGTTGTGAATAGGAGGATGATAACTTTTTGTCGTTGAAAATGGCGTCCGTTTGTTTTCACTTTAATCCATACTTTCCTTGAAAATAATTGGTAAAAAATAAAATTGGGACAAATTATTTCGACAGCCTTTTAGCTAATTAATACCGCTAATGTGTTAAAAATTTGGGTATTATTTTATTACTTTCTTTCTATTCTATTAATAAAGAAATAATTAAAAAAAATAAGGATAAATTATGTATTTGGTCCCTATTCTATACACCATATTTTAATTGTGTCCGTAACCTTTCAACTTTGTCAATTTGCTCTCTAACCTTTCAATATTGTGTCAATTTAGTTTCTATCATTATTTTTTAAATGAAAATTGATGACGCATCTAATAGATAAAATAAAAAATTAGCTTTCATTGATTTGAAAATACACTAAAATTTTATTTTAGCTATTTAATATGTCATCAATTTTCATCCAAAAGATAACAACATGAACTAAATTGACACGACACTAAAAGGTTAAAGACCAAATTAAAATATGATGTATAGAATAGGGACCAAATATGTAGTTTACCCAAAAAATAATAATATTTAAATAAAGTGATGAAAGAATAGAAGATATTATGTAAAGTGTATTGTTAAATGATGTGATAAAATAGATCAAATAACTTTTTAATGTGTCAAACTCGAATCCTTTCCCCCCCTAGATCCCCAAGCACTTTATGCATGGAGAGGTGTCAATTCAGCTACAAAGTCTTTGGCCATTAAAGAACATATATATATATATATATATATATATATATATATATATATGATCTAAATTGTTTGCACTACCTTACCATCCTTACAATATAAACATGTTATTAATGGCTTATCATATTATTTGATAGAGGAAAATTTTATAATATTACTATATTTTTTAGGGTATGACCATTATAGGTAAGTATTATGATCTTAATAATGTGTTTTAAAGTATTTTAATGTCTATCATTCTCTCATGAGTATAAATAAAATGATAAGATTAATACGGTTGAAAGAAACCCTTTTCATCACTGTGGATATCATATGCTAGGTATACCATATAAGACAAATAATTTGATTCACTTTACCCTTTGGGAGAGAAGATTCTAAGAAAAGGAAAAGAAATTGTGAAAGAAATATCTTTCCATCAATGATAAGTGGGAAAAAAACATTTAGTCATAGATTTGTAGTCATGGTTTTGGTTGTAAATTAGTTGTTACTTATGGAAAAGCCGGAAAATATGAGTAAAATGGATTTTTTTTTTTTTTTTCGAAATAGTATATAAATTTCAAATTTTGTTACACCAAATAAGGGATAGTTATTGTTTTCAACCAAAAAAAATGTTATTACAATCATTTTAGATAGAAACAGGTTAATTGTTTTTTTAACAAATTTTGCAAATTATTTTATAACAAATTAACCAATTTGAAAGTGAGGAATAAATTTTGATGTTAAATTTAATGAAAAAATATTCTTAAGAAAATATCTTATTCAGAAAATAAAATTGAAAATAAAATTTTTTTTTAAGAGATTAAACTATTGAATATTGATGAATCATGAATCTAAATTCCCAAATTAGCCTGTTTTAACCCATATTAGATATTTTGTCAGGCCCATAAGGTTGGGTCACATAGCCCATATGATTATTACAAAAAAGAAAGAGGAGAATTCGGCCCATAATGCTGGGAGGTATTTTTTTTCACGGTACTTGATTTCAAGGAGATAAAATCTCCGTCTAAAACTAATACAACCTCGTTTCGCTTATTCATCACTCTCATCAGTCTCTCGTCTCTCACTCTCACACTGGATTCATTTTTATTTGGGACAAATGATGATTATTTTCTGGTTTTACATAAATATTTTGAAAGTTTGAGGATAATCATAACAGCAAGCTCCATCATAAGCAGGGGTGCTTTTTGCTTGTGTATTTCATATTTGTTACTTTGTTTTATGCAAGTTTTAAGTTATGACCATATCAGAGCTGCTCTTTTTTTTTTCTATTTCCTTTTTGTAGTGACAGTGTTTCTTAAGGGATGCAGGCAAATCCTTATTTTTGACTATGTAAATGTGATTGACTCTGATGAAGAATTGGACCTGGCATCAATGGTACGTAACTACTGCGGAAGGTTCATAATCACTTGCTGCATATGAAATACATTATTCTGAATTGTGCATGTATTTTCTCCATGGTTTTGTTTGCTATTTATGTAAGAGGTTTCTTTCCCTTGCTAGCTGCGCTTTTCAAATCTCAAATTATTTCTTGAGCTCAGACGGAGTAGTTTTGGTAGAAGAAGAGAGCGAAATTCCCTTTTTTCTTTTTTTTGTGTGGGGGGGTGTGTGGAGCAGTTAGGGAGAAATACTCGCTTTTAAGATAACAATTGTCCCTATTTTTTTCCCTCTTGATACGTGTTTTGTTTTCGGCCAACCCCAAAATTGCGCATGTATTTTTAAACTGTACTTGATATCGTGAAAACAAAACCAACATCATATCACTTCTATTTATTCAAACATTACTGGAGAATCAACCTAGGTTTGCTTTCTTTATATTCGGTTAAAACAAGGGAAAGTGAGGGTTTTTTGGGATGTAATATAGTTATCCTGTTAAGTTTGTGTCATCTTATATGTCTCCTTTATCAAGTTATTGGGATTGAAACAATTCCATTAGAGTTTAATTAACATTGCACGATATGCTTATTCATTGAGCTAATTAATTTGTGCTCTCAGCCTACACAATTTTTTTTTTCCGAATATCGCTGATGTTGTGAGCTGAATTTAGTGCTCTTAGCCTTTATTTTTTAATTTTTTCAATGACTGGTTTTGTGAGCTCAAGTGTGAACTCCTAGCCTTGGTCTTTTTTTTTCTTTTTTTTTTGTAATTGATGGTTGGTTTTGTGAATCTTAAACATGTACTCCCAACCACAAATATTTTGTTAAGGACAAAACTTAGATACAGTATCTTATGTACTATTCTTTAGGTTCCCCTTTTAAGATTCAGTCATGTGGTTATTTAACTAAAAAATACACTTCCATTCCATGAGTAAAAATCCACATGACAGAATCCTAAAAGGGGAACCTAAGGAACAGCACCTAAGTACTATACCTAAGTCTTGCCTTTCTTTATGGTTTAGGGTGAAATTTTGTAGAAATACTGCTTAAATAGTTAAATGCCCAATAGAGAAGCATAACACAAAAGTGAGATGAACCCTTAGCTCCTGGTATCATGAGTAAAATAGAAGTTTTCATTTTTTTTGAAATATATAAATTCCAAAAGTTGTTATACCTAACAAAGGATGGCTGTTGTTTTCAACTTTTTTAAAAAAAAAAAAAAGAGAGGAGCATTATTTATTATAAATTTACAATCATTTTACATAGTAATAGATTAATTATTTCTTGTAACAAAATTTGTCAATTATTTTATAACAAATTAACCCATTTGAAAGAGGGAAATAAAGGTTGATTTTAAGTTTAATGAATAAAATATTCTTGAGTAAGATCTTATTAAGAAAATAAATTTTTTTTACAGATTAAAAGTTAGCTAATTAAACTATTGATGAATCATGAATCTAAATGCTAAATTCCTAAACTAACTTGTTTCATTTGTTTGTAATTAGGTTGGTTCAATCCATATTAGATTTATTGTGAGGCCCATAAAGTTGGGTTCCATAGCCTATATGATTAATACAAGAAAGAAAGAGGAGAATTCGGCCCATAACAATTGGAATCATTTTTTAAATGACACTTGATATCTAGGAAGTAGAGTACAGTCCAAAATGGTGTATATACTGTTTTAAAGAGTGCGTTTTAAAAAAGATAGCGTTTTTAAAACGTGCGTTTTGAAACACCATTTTTAAAACCACAAATAAACATTTGGTAAAAATGTAAAAATGCGAAAATGTGCATTTTCTATTTTTAAGAACCTAAGTAAGTGTTTGGATAAGCTGTTTTATAATTTTCATTTTTGGGTGTAAATTATAATAAAAAAAAGAAAAAAAGAAAAGAAAGAAAGGACCAAACTATATTGTTAAGATTATCTTGTCATTTTTTTTTCTTGTTATGAGTGTTTAAAGGATTAACAATTGCATTAATAATAATAAATAATGATGATCATGACGTTGAAATTCATAGAGAGAAGTTTCTCAAAGAAAAAAAAATCATAAGGAGAAAGACATTAAAATAATTAGGAAAATATAAATATATTAAAATGTTTATTACCCACGATATTAATATTTTGACCCATCAATTATAACAATAATAGTAAAATAAAATAAAAAAGCTCTTAACCAAAACATTATAATTTGTCCAAAATAGAAATAATGAAAATATTGTATACAACTCACAGATGGACCAAGCAATCTAGTCATGAATAGATTTCATCTCCTCATCATGTATATTCTCAACGTTTGTCTGACTGCTACTACCTTCTTCACTAATATTATTTCTTGGATTGTCCAAGTTATGCTCATCCCATTCAAATTCCTTATCCTCCTTATCATATTTTCTTTGGTCCTTAATGTCGTAAGATGTCATTTGTTTCAAAATTTTCCATCTATTCTTCCACACTCCAAAAGTTCTCTCAATTGCACTTCTAAGTAATTAGTGAACATAGTTAAACCTCTCTTTTAGGTGATTTTCACAACTAGCTCATTGAAAATCTAGAAGAAATATTATTTCCCTAAGGGGTATCCAGCATCAACTAAATAATATTTTCCTAGTATAAAATTATAAATAAAAATAAATAAATAAATAAAAACACACACACACACAAAAGATGTGCATAAATAATATCCTTCATGTATATTTTATATATAAAAAAATTATATACCTGGTGGTGGTTTTGGAAAGTTGATAGATTGTCGATAAATAACATCTAAGAAAATACGTGTATCATGTATTGTACCTTCCCATCCAACCATAACAAATGTGAAAAGTAAATCAAAATCACATGCCGCCATCACATTAAAAGTTTGCACACCCTTTTTATTATAATATGGAGTTTTCTTGTCCTTTGCAACAACTTGGATATGTGCACCATCATTGGCACCAATACAATCCAAAAATAAAATACAAATTTTAGTAACTTAGGAAATAATCCTAGCAATGATTAGAAGCAAATTATAATGATTGAAATGCATGCCTAAAAGTGTGGCATATACAATGGATTCTTTTGTATATGTCTTGGAACTACACTAAATATAGGGTCAGAAGGCTTGAGAATATTCATTAACATTATGTTAAGGCGTTTCAAAACTCTATGAAAACGTCTATGTATAGTCTTATTAGAATGTTGGAATCTTTCTTGGACCAACCTTTCCAAGTATCATCAAACACATACCTATTGACTTTTCAAGCCTAACATGCCTTATGTGCCAAAATCCATATGTATGTTGTAAAATATTACACAATTGAAGGAAAATATGTGGTTTCATTCAAAACATGTAGTGACATTTTGCTTCATTACTAGACAAACAATCCATCAACCATCTATAGCCAATTTGTTCAGAATCTCTACAATGTTCTTTATCAATATATTTCATATAATATGTCACTGTAATATGACATCCAACAACAACAAGATCATATAATTCATCATCATCTTCCACATTATAAGAATGATCATCATTACTATTATCAATATAATCATTGTAATCCATATGAATGACACCTATAAAATGATAACAAAAAATTAGATAAATCACAATAAATAAATTTTTTAAACGATTAAAGAAATAATATCCATTAAAAATGTTGTAAAACATCCCAACAAGTTCAAACACACCCTAACAATCACTTTATTCAAATGACAAAATAATAAACCACAAAAGGACCTCACAAAGAGCACATTTTAAAGCAATTGTCTTCCTAATTAATTAGTGTCAAAGTAGTGCCTCCATAACAATCTTGCTTCCTCTTGCAGAAACTAAAGTTGCAAATGTGGTTCTCCCATCCACAACTATTTTGTAATTGATGGTTGGTTTTGTGAATCTTAGACATGTACTCTCAACCATAGCTATTTTGTTATTGGGGTCTTTTTTTTTCTTTTTCTTTTTTTTCTTTTTTTTTTTATGGTTTGGGGTGAAATTTTGTAGAAATACCGCTTAAATAGTTAAATGCCCAATTGAGAAGCATAACACAATTGCGAAATGAACCCTTAGCCCCCGGTATCATGAGTAAAATAAAAGTTTTTTTTTTTTTGAAATATATAAATTCCAAAAGTTCTTATACCTAACAAGAGATAGCTATTGTTTTCAACCATTTTACATAGTAATAGATTAATTATTTCTTGTAACAAAATTTGTCAATTATTTTATAACAAATTAAGGGTCGTTTGGTAATGTTGTTCTAGTAATGTTGTTTGTATTTTTTGGAAATATGTGTGAGTGAAAAGTGTGTGAAAATACGTGTAATGTTGTTTAAACACTGAAAATTGTTGTTCAAAACACCCTACCAAACAACCCCTAAATCATTTGAAAGAGGGAAATAAAGGTTAATTTTAAGTTTAATGAATAAAATATTCTTGAGTGAGATCTTATTAAGAAAATAAAAATTTTTTTTTTCAGATTAAAAATTAGTTAATTAAACTATTGATGAATTATGAATCTAAATGCTAAATTCCTAAACTAGCTTGTTTCATTTGTTTGTAATTAGGTTAGTTCAATCCATATTAGATTTATGGGCAAATTACAATTTACCCATTTGTGGTTTAGTCAAAATTTAAGTTACCTACCCGTGGTTTAAAATTTGACACTTTACCCATCTAAGGTTTGATTGAAATTTAAGTTGCTAACCTAAAGTTTGAAATCTCATGATGCAAGTGTTCTGTTGGATTATTTTTTATGTTATTTGATATTGTATTTTGTTGAGGGCCATTTGTGGAAAGCCCAATGGAAAGAAAAGCCCAATGATAAAGGGCCACAGCAAATTGACTATGAATAGTTAAAAAAGACCATTAGGCCCAAGCGGCAGGAATAATGAGTCACTAGCCCAACAATGTATATTTGGGCCTTAAAAAGGTAAACGGGCTCAAGGAAGCCAGGAAAGAAAGAAATAGCATCCCATGGGCAGAATATGAGTTAGAAAAGTGAGAAAGGGTCGCTGCAGGCCCAAGGTAATGTAAACTAAGAAAGTAAGGGATTTATGGCAGGCCCATAAAACCCAAAGATAAGGATAAGGTTGTTGGGCCGGGGAAGCCCAATGAAGTTAGTAAACAAAGCCCATGGGAGTGTGGAATTAGCAAACGAGCCGAGGAAGCCCAAGAGAGTTAGCAAATGGGCCGTGGATGCCAAAAAGAAGAAAACAAAGGGACATAGGAGCCCATGAATAAAAGGAAACAAAACAGTGCCTATGGTAGGCCACTGAGAAAGGGAATAAAACGGCTGGCCCAAAAAGGGGCCCAGCAGGATTGAGTCATTACAGCAGGAACTATAAGCCAACACGGCAGGCAGCAAAGAAAAACAAAAGGTAGGCACAAGAAATATAAAGCCCATCATCATACGAAGCCCAGTTTCTAATTGAAGCAAAGAACCAAAAGAAAGCCCACATAAAAGGCCAGAAAACGCAGAAGGAAAGTCTCCAGGTCACGGCAGACACATGAGCAGCAGGCAGCCTCTTGGACAAATTTAAGAGGGAAGCACGCGCAAGGCCCAGGCGCCACCAGCCTGTACCCAGCCAATACAGGACATGGTGGGGCCATGGGCCAGAGGTAAGAGGTAAAGGGGGTGTGGTTTGGTGGTGGGGAGAGGGGAAAGGATCTATTTTCGGCCCCTGCTCAAGCCTCTTTTGGGAGGTACGTCCTGCTGGGATGATAGACCACCTAAAAGAGGCAATTTGAGAGGGAACCGTTGAGTGCATGCTCTGAGTGTGAGGAGAGAGGAAATTAACATTGTGGCAGGAAAGGTCGCGGCACGCAGGGACAAAATGAGTCCGCGGTGCACAGAATGGACAAAATAGATCCGCCTCTGTCTGGTAGGGGTTTTGTACAATTGGCAGACATACCCAGACCAGACAAAGGCGGTTAAGGGGCAAAACAGTAAAACACTGGTCACGGCAGGCACTATAAAGAGGCCCTTGCCGTGCCCTGTGTTAGGCATGGGAAGACAGGGGATTTTTCACAACATAGAAGGAAAAGCAGAGTAAGAGGAAAAGAAAAAAAGATTAGAACGAAAACAGAGAGAAAATGAAAGAAAACTAAGAAAGAAAGGAGAGAGTTAGTTTGAAAGAGCATGCACCAATAGGTCGGCTTCCCTCTCTCCCCCTTCAAAAATCTCACCTTTCTCCCAAAGAATGCAAAACGAGAACTTTCCTAGTGAGACTATAACCATTCAGGGCCAACTCCCTCAAAGCCATTAATTCCCGTAGCAGGATTCTTCCTGGGGATTATTTGCATTGAGAAGAGGCATTCTCCCCTCTTTGGATTTGCTACGGCAGACAAGACTTATAACTTAATATTTTGCCTATTCAAATTAATCAATGTTACTCTCTTTATTTTTCTTAATGACTGGTATCATTGTAACGATAATCATGTTTTACTAACAAGAGATTCCTAGCAATCTGTTCGAATAGATAGAATACTCTATTTTTTTTTTGTCATTATTATTTGTCTGCCATAACTTGTCTGTACAGGCTAGCCTGCCATAACTTCTGCAACAGTCTAGCCTGTCATAGCTTGTCTGCTACGATTCTGCTTGCCAGAAGAACTTGCTCCTAGCAGGCGTGGTATAAGTTTGTGCACAAACCGGCCCAAGTTGAGTTGCAATTGGGCCGGCCCCAGCTCCCTTACTCAGAAACACTAGGGCCCATCACCGCAGGAGGCAGCCCAGCCCGCTACCGCAGGAGGCAGCCCAATCCTACTCAGAAAAGGCCCCCACATATTTTTATGTTGTTTGTGTTTTTTGAGGAAAGAGACATAAAAGTATAACAAAATTATATATTTAGCCATGTTTTTAACAAAAGTGGGTTAAGGAAATCTAATTGAGCTAACCTCATACGGTAAAATGTCAAATTTCAAATCACAGGTAAGCAACTTAAATTTCAGTTAAACCACAGGTGGGTAAGTTATAATTTGTCCCAAATATTGTGAGGCCCATAAAGTTGGGTTCCATAGCTCATATGATTAATAAAAAAATAAAGAGGAGAATTCGGCCCATAACGTTGGGAACCATTTCTTAAAGGACACTTGATATCGCAAAAGTAAAGTACCGTCTAAAACTGCGTCTCCCTCATTCATCACTCTCTCTGTCTCTCTCTTAGTGGAATCTGTTTGATTTGTTGCCATTGGTAAATTGGTTTTCTATCCCCCCCCCCCCTCCCCCCTAATGTGACTGAAATTTGTCTGTGGTAAGGCCAACCCATTAGCTCATCAGCTCAAAAACTGTAACTCGTTCTAAAACAATCTAGTTGCTTGCTAGACAAGTCCTTTACAAAGTTTTCCTAATGGTGGCGTTAGTGATACACATGCGCACAAAATGATAAATCACCAAATTGTGTAAAATGCCCATTGCTTGGCGTAGTGTCTTTCTTGATTTTAGTTCAGTGTCGGAGGATTTTGGTTTTGTGTTGTCCGGGAATGATTCAAAACAATTCAAATTAGCAATGAGTCAAAAGGCTGATGTGCTCAAATTTGTTGTTTTTAATTATTTAAACTGTAAATCGCTTGGAACAATTTTGAACATTAATTTAGTTCTTGCAAGCAAAAAAAAGAAAAACTTATCATTGGTGAGTTTTTCACATTTTGTAAGATAAAGGTCTGTTTGGTAGAGGAGTTGAGTAATGTTGTTTCAGTGTCGGAGGATTTTGGTTTTGTGCTGTCTGGGAATGATTCAAAACAATTCAAATTAGCAATGAGTCAAAAGGCTGATGTGCTCAAATTTGGTGTTTTTAATTATTTAAATTGTGAATCGCTTGGAACAATTTTGAACATTAATTTAGTTCTTGCAAGCAAAAAAAAAAAACTTATCATTGGTGAGTTTTTCACATTTTGTAAGATAAAGGTCCGTTTGGTAGAGGAGTTTGAGTAATGTTGTTTCAGTGTCGAAGGATTTTGGTTTTGTGCTGTCTGGGAATGATTCAAAACAATTCAAATCAGCAATGAGTCAAAAGGCTGATGTGCTCAAATTTGGTGTTTTTAATTATTTAAATTGTGAATCGCTTGGAACAATTTTGAACATTAATTTAGTTCTTGCAAGTAAAAAAAAAAAAACCTTATCATTGGTAAGTTTTTCACCTTTTGTAAGATAAGGACCCGTTTGGTAGAGAAGTTTGAGTAATGTTGTTTGCAGTTTTTTGAAATATGTGTGAGTGAAAAAGTGTGTAAAAATATGTATAATGTTATTTAAAAACTGAAAATGAGTTGTTTAACAACTCTACCAAATAAAGCCTAATTTTCCAGAGTTGCCATATGTGATATAGTATTGTGTGGTCCATCTTTCCTTTGGTCCATCCTAGCAATGGTCCTTCTTAAACAGATTTGATAAATAAACAAATAATTAATTTTTTTTTTTATAAGTGAAAAGTGTCATTTTGTTAATCATAGATTTCACCCGTGTTCATTGAGTCTGATTCAAAGATACAAAGTTTCAGTCATTCCAATTTATTTTGCAAACTAGGAAGGATGGATACGAGTACGGGTACGGGTACAATACGACATTAGCATTTTCTTATGCAAGTGCTATCCTCGTGTCTTAATTTTTTTTTTTTTTTTTTTTTTTGGTTTATTGTCAAAACTTTCTCTTCATCCCAATTCAAGGTTTATGTGTTTGTCTAACAATATTTATGAATTTCTCAATCACAAATATATTTAGGAATGTGATGATATATACCTAGTACCACACGCCCACACAAACTACTCATTTCAATGCTATTTGAAATATAAATTTTTGTTCAATTAAAAAAAATACATAAATTGACATTATAAGGACAAATTTGACAACTTATTATTATTATTGTTGAAACTCTCTCCCATCCCCTACAAATTCTCAAAAAAAAAAAAAAAAAAACTTGCAACTAGACTGAATGGATCCAATGGTCAAAATAGGACCAATTCATTATTTTGCATTATCATTTTAGTATCATAGTTTAAGATGAAAAGAGATAGAAATAGTAGTCATTTTTAAGTGAAAAATAAATTAATATGCAAAATATAATTGACAAATGGAGTACTAATATTTCGATGTGGCGGTTTCCAAAAAAAAAAAAAAAAATTCAATGTGTCCAAGCCCAATATCATCAAACCAAATTAAACCTTGTGGCCGAGAAAAGATAATCCTTAAAAGAAGAAAAGAAAAATGTTTAACACCATTGGACAAATGCCAAAAAAAAAAAAAAAAAAAAAAGCTAATTTAAATAAATGAAAATTTTTAACATAAACTCAAAATGAGAAAGAACCTTCGAGCACATGCGAGAAATGACTAGTTATTATTATAATGGGTTGTGTTAATAGATACCTATAATAATAGGTTGTGTTAATAGGCACCATAAGGTGCCCATTAACAACAATTTTTTTGGTAGTTTTTTGTCTTTTTTGCAACTTTATGTTTTTTTTTTTCCAGCTTTATAACGAGGAAAAATATATATTAAAAATTCAAAATAAACTATTGGGTTAGCTTTATGTCATTTTCTTTTATTTATCAAAATTTTTTATTAAGTGAGACTTATATTACTTTAACCTTAACAGGTACTACACCGTACTCGTTAACATTTTCCTATTATAATTAGACGTGATAAAATGATTATTTTTCCTCTGTATATCATGATCACTATTCATTGAAAAAAAAAGTCCAATGAAATTCATACGGGTCAAGTTGTTTTTGGGCTAAGTTTTGAAAAGAAATCCATAAAAAAACACTAATCTCAACAGAAATTAGCCCATAGACAATGAATAGAGGCCCAAAGGGTTTAGCCGTTTAGGTTTACTTTCTCTCTCTCTATATATAAATATATAAACATATGGTTTAGGGTTTTTGGTTGCCTCCTCCACCATTCTTCTTTCTCAGTGCCGCAGCTAGAGACAAACAAGAGCAAAAAAAAATGAAGACCATCTTGTCATCTGAGACGATGGACATCCCAGATGGGGTCAAGATTAAGGTGAACGCTAAGGTCATCGAGGTGGAAGGCCCACGTGGCAAGCTCGTCAGAAATTTCAAGCACTTGAACTTGGATTTCGATCTCATTACTGACGAGGAAACTGGGAAGCGAAAGCTGAAGATCGATGCTTGGTTCGGCTCCAGGAAGACCTCCGCCGCCATCCGCACCGCGCTCAGCCACGTCGAGAATCTCATCACCGGTGTCACCAAGGGTTACCGTTACAAGATGAGGTTCGTTTATGCTCATTTCCCCATCAATGCCAGTATCACCAACACCAGTAAGTCCATCGAGATCAGGAATTTTCTTGGAGAAAAAAAGGTAACCCATTTCTCTTTTCTCTCTTTTTTCAATTGGGTTCTCCTTGTTTTGCAGTTTTTGCATCTGGGTCGTTTTTTGTTTGCTGCATTTTTTATTGTTAGCTATGGGAAATGGGATAAAATTGGAATATGGGTTATGTATATTTGTTGTAGGAATCGATTCTGGTTTAATTGTTTTAGGAAGTTTAAACTTGTTAATACTTATCATTTGGTGGTGTTAATAGTAGTCACTCTCATGTAGTTATATTATATCTAATATGCAAAACTGAAATATTAGGATACTACAGAGTACTCTGTTATGGGCTATAATTTCAGTTCCTATTGTTTGTTATATTTCCGAATGTGCAGCCCCTTAACCCTTTTATGGTTCTACATGTTAATGCTTAGCCTTATCATTTGGTGGTGTCAATATTAGTCACTCTCATGTAGTACTTTTATATCTAATAATGCAAAACTGAAATGGTAGGATACTACAAAGACTCTGTTTTGGGCTATATTTGCAGTTCCTATTGTTTGTTTACTATCTGAATTTGACTAGCCTTTGTAATAGTTCAGCCCTAAAGCCTTTTATGGTTCTACATGTTAATGCTTATCGTTTGGTGGTGTCAATAGTAGTCATTCTCATGTTGTACTTTGATATCATATGTTCACTTTCCGAATGTGACTAGCGCTTTGTAGTTTGTAATAGTGCAGCCCCTTAAGCGTTTCATGGTGCTACTTGTTAATTTTTTGCATTGTTGCTAAAGGCTAAGGCCTGGATTTGTTGATACTAAACTTTGACAAATTAATTGACATGGTTGATTTTTGTGTTTGTTGGGTTTTAGGTAAGGAAGGTGGATATGCTTGATGGGGTCACAATTCTCCGATCTGAAAAGGTCAAGGATGAGCTTGTACTGGATGGGAATGACATCGAACTGGTCTCTCGATCCGCTGCCTTGATAAACCAGGTCCTTTTCTTTGTCCAAAAAAAAAAAAAAAAAAAATTGTACAATCATTTCAGTTATATGTTAGCTGCACTTGCTGACCTAATCTCTCGTCGGTTTTGCAGAAGTGTCACGTGAAGAACAAGGATATCCGGAAATTCCTTGATGGAATTTATGTCAGTGAGAGGGGAACCATCGTAGAGGCAGAGTAATTGTATGTGTAATTGATCTACAATTTTGTTGTGAAAGTTTTACTTAGAATGTTTTTATTTTTGTTGCCCTCTTCATTGGGTTCTCCCTTGCATGTAGTGACTCTGTTTTTGGTGTGATATGACTCACTTTTCTTATGTTTGATCTCATTGTGCCATTCTTAAATTGGTTTTCTGTTCCCCTGTTTCTGTAATGTTATTGAAATTGTAACTCGTTCTGAAACAATCTGGTCACTTGGTAGAGTGTTGGTCATTTACGAAGTTTTCATAATGGTGTCATAACTTATTCAAACTTTAGTGTGCCTCCTTTTGACATTTTTATTCCATCAGTTTAAGATGTACTTGTGTGGTATTCGATTAATCTTCCTATGAATAAACACCAATATTTGATGCCGGCATGCTATCCTTTTGAACTCAAACAACTTGCATTTGCAGTTAACTTCACTGTTATCCTCATTAAAATACACATGAAAAATTACACTCCGCTGACCTTCTCCACATGATACATATTCACGTACTTCATACCCTAAAAAATTGTCATGTTCCCTGCATGAAGACGAACTGTAACAAATACTTCCAACTATCTCATTTTGGAAATTTGTAAATTTTCTCTAAGTGTAAGCACTCTAAAATTGTTTCTCCATATCATAAATAGTTATATAGGAAATGCGTGAATTGAAAGAATTAAAATCTTCAATAGTTTCATTATGCACCTTTGCTACCAAAGCATTCTCATATTGTTCAACAAATTGTTTTAAAGTAGTTTTCTTATTAATGTATTTATCAAAGAAAGTATTCATGCTTTCGCTTGCTGCGTTGTTGACATTATTTCCCAAAACATATCTTTCACAAAGGCAAGCACCCAACGATGCTGCTCATCATACAACCTAAGTAACCATTTATTGCTTTCAAGTTGATATTTCTTAATGAATTTGCCCCAACTTTCTTCAAATTTTTCTTTTGTCAATGAATCATGAACAACATTTTTCATACAAAATTTTATTGATTCATAGTCTTTGAACGCTTTAAATATGCCACAAGCACCATTGATGTCGTGCATTAGGGAAAACAATCTCTATCGCTTTTTCATGGCTTTGTCTTGATCCATAATAATTGCATTGGGAGGACATTCAAACATGCATGCAAGCCAAGATTTAAATAGCTATATAAATGAATTTGTATCTTCTCTTAAGATCAATCCACATCCTAGCAATGTTGATTGCCCATGATAGTTCACCCCAACAAATGGATCAAATGGCATTTCGCATTTGTTAATCATATATGTAGTGTCAAATGTAACTACATCACCTAATTCTTTGAATGTTGCCCTACTCCATGCATCAGCCCAAAATGCATTCTTTAACCGACCATCGTCATCAAAATCCATTGTGAAAAAGAATTCATAATTTTCAGCTTGCATTTTCAAAAAGTAATGGTGCATTGCACTAGCATCTCCTTCCCCAAGATGTGAACGTCTGACTTTTTCCATGTGATTTATACAACCCTTTTCTAGAAAAGACAAATTCTCATGCCCCCCTACTGCAACCACAAATGAATTAAAACGCTTGTTCATTCTAATACCAGCTTTGTCATTTAATTCAAGCTTTTTTTTCACATGTGGTTCTATTATTCTATTGCATTTGTAAAATCTAGTCTTACTAGGACTCAATCCATGATTATGGCCAAGTACCATAGATCTAAGTATCCACTTTCCATTTGGACATAGAACCAACCCAAGTTGAGCTTTGCAATCTGTTTTTGTTTGAGGTTTCAATTTAACTGGATTGGTAGATCTAGTCCTTTTAATTCCAAGACGATTTAATCTAATCTTTGGCTTTCCAGCATAACTACAAGCAATGGTCACATACCTCACAACCCCATCATCCCCATTTTTAGTAGATCTAGTCCTTTTAATTCCAGGACGATTTAATTTAATCCTTGGCTTTCCAGCATAACTACAAGCAATGGTCACATACCTCACCTCCCCATCATCCCCTATTTTAGAAGTTTTTTTAGGGTCCATTTAAATACAACTTATTTTGCTAAAAACTGAAAACACTGTAGCAAAATAATTTTTAAATATATGAATAGTGCCATGAGATCTATTTTTAATATTTTTTTTCCTGAATAAAGTGGGTGTGGGTCTCGTGAATAGTGCTCAACAGTACATGAACAGTGCACTTGTCCCCTAAAGTAGAAATGCATGCAAAAAAAAAAAAAAAAAAAAATCATGAAACACAGAAACGCTGGACACAGACTCAGTTCCCAAATGCACACTTAGTCACCACAAAACCTTTTTCTTTAGCATATCTTTTATAATATATCACAACATCAACAATGGAATCAAACATCATTCCCAACTTAGGGTCTTCTGCTTTGTTTTATACACCTTTTGTTTCTACCATTTCATTCAACTCCACTATTTCATTCTCAATATTATCTTCATTCGACTCCACCTCCACCATATCATTCTCGATATCTTCATTTGAATCCCCCTCCACCATATCATTCTCAATATTATCTTTGTTTAATTTCACATGTGAGAAAACATTTGATGTTTCATCTGCCATACCTATACAATATAATTCATAACACATTATCAAAATAACAAGTCACTTAATCATAAGAAAATTAATAATTCTAAATATTATAATTTATCATTTCAAAAATTTTGTGCTTCATATAAATGTGTTATTCACATTTATTTTTGCAAAGCAAGTGATGGATTACTTTCATTGTCTATAGCCTCTGGCCATTATTACAAAAGAAAAAAAATATCATTTCCAAATGCAATAGAAAAATGGAAAACCCAATTATTACAAGCACCAAATTCACAACTTCAAGATTGCATTTTTTGTTGATATTTCAATTTAGATTTCATTGAAACATAATAGAGTACAACAGGAGTATATAAAGCAATGGAGGACCCTAAAACAAGGAACCTCCCAGCAACAATTTAGTTGATAACACAACAAACAATTGACAAAGTAAACTAATAGCACAACAATACATAGTGAACTAACAGAAATGCACAATAATTTTTAATGAATGAGAGCAATAATACAGGGAAAAACAAAGAATCAAAGACTAACAAAGAAATCTAGAGAAAATACTAGGAAAAGCGGAATGAAAAATCACCTCCTTGGATGGCAGATGGTGATCAGCTCTGAGATTTGGAAGATAATTTTTTTTTTTTTTTCCACAATAGATGGAGCTAATACGAACGATGGTTTTCATGGGTCTGGGGATTAGTGGTTTTTGGTTTTTCAATGGAGAGGTAATGTTTTTCAAGATTGGGTTTTTATTTTCTGGTGTGGGATGGTGGTTTCCGAAGTGAGTTTTTCATTTTCGCATTGTAGTTCCAATACTCCAGTAGTTGCAATTTGTTTTGGCGCTCAAGCTTTAACACATGTGGGTTTTGGGAGGGAGAAGAAGACTAAAGGAGTAATGTTTATTGTGGGATTTGTAATTGCAAATTTGGAATAAATAAGCTTTAAGGCTTCATTTGGAAGTTTGTAAGGGAATGGAATAGAATGGAATGATTATAAGAGAATGAAATGGAATTAAGTAATCTTGATTAGATGTTTTAAAATAAAGGAATGGAAGGGAATGAAAATGAATGGAATGTAAGTAATCTTGTTTGGGAGTAACATATAGGGAATTGAATGGAATCATTTTATGACAATATTACTATTAGACCTCTATTTTAAAATAAATGGTTGAATATTTAGGGGTATTTTAGGAGTTTAAGTAAAAAATTCATTAAATCCAATTTCATTCCCTCAAATTCCTCATAATTTCCGAGGGAATGAAAATTTGAGATTTTAAGGGAATAGAAAGGAATAAGTGTTTCCTCCTATCCATTCCATTCCCTCCCACTTAAACTTCCAAACAATGGATTGGATTTTCCATTCCCTCCATTAAAACTCCCAAACAAAGGAATGGAAGAATATTCTAAAATTATTATTTTCATTCATTTCCATTCCATTTCATTCCCTCCTCTCAAACGAGGCCTAGGTGTTGTGTTATGTTGGTGGGCCCAAGGTGATGAGGTGGCTTGCCACATGTGAAAGTTGTGGGCTAGGGTGTGGCACCAGAATTACTCGTATGTTTGTTGTAACATTTAGAGTAATGATGAATGGCCAAATATTGTGTAAAATGCCCTATGCCCCTCAACTTTTGGTAAATAACATATGATTGTCACAAAATTTGATATGTGTTAAGAAGTGGGGAACATGTAATTTAAAATTTAAAATTATTAGTTCAATATAAAGTCTTTTTTTTTTTTTTGGTGTGGATAAAGCTGTAGGAAGTTATTTAACAATATAAGTTTTATTATGTGTAACTTGATTGGTGTTAAATTTTTATTCCTCTTAAGAAAATAAATGGGTGTTTTTATGCATATGTATTCCTCTTAATAAAATAAATGGTTTTTTTTAATGCATATTTCACGCAAGTATTAAAATTAAACGATATAGGCAATCAATCGATATGGGTGTTAAATAGTTCTTGCAACTTATCAGTGGTGAGTTTTTTGTAAACGAATTTTCTTGTGTACATAGTCAAAATAATTTTTTTTTTTTTTTTTTTTTATAAAAAAAATCTTGAGTTGTAATGTTTCATATAATATTTATGTGGTCCATCTTGTCTTTGGTCCATCTTAACAATGCCGCCTTCTCTCTTTCAAAAAAAAATGAAATCAAATTTGATAAATTGAGGAATAATTTTTTTTTAAGTGAAAATTGCTATTTTGTTAATGATTGACTTGTAATAATATCTCTTTTCCCTGACAATTGAACGCTGGGGTTTTATAATTTGAATTTGTATGTTTACAATGTAAGTTTATATTGTTAGTTCAATGTAAATCTATAAAAGTCCAAAATAATCAGTGTTTCCAATTTCTCGTTCTTTTTATTTTTTGAGAAGACCAATTTCTCATTCAAACACAGTAGCTAGTGTCAAACTGTTAGGGAGTCAAATTGTGGTCCCCTGACAATTTTTCCCTCACAATGACACTCTCGCGACTCGAACTCATGACCTTGGCTTTGATACCGTTTGTCGGAACTTGAGTTATGCTATTTCACCTCAAAACTAATTAGTGATGAGAAAAACACACTCAAATCTTTTATGATATTCGACATCAAGCTCTGCACGCTTGTTTTTAGAGTAGTTGTAGGAAGCCGAACCGTGGTCCCCAAACAGCTAGCATTGGCTTTAGTGCTCTTGACTCTTGAGGCAACCTCCTCTCCGTCTGGAGTCATGCTTATCTTTTAGCTTAGTGCTCCTGTGATCACTCCGTTTGCATCTATATAATTACCGCCTCATATTCCAGCATATATTCGGCTTCTCCATGCGATACTTCACTTCATCTCATACGTTTAATTACTACCTCAATTCCAGTGTTCTTCCTGTGTGATGGTTTGGTTTAAGTTATCTGCAACTTCTTTTTTTTTTTTTTTCTAACATATATATATATATATATATATATATATATCTACTCCATTACTGTTTGTGGCTTTGTGCTATAACCTGCATGTAGGTCCTTTCGTTGTCCTCCTAGCCTAGCTTGGTTTCTCACGTTCCATATTTTCATGTCATGCCATACCTGTCATGTTCATCTGGTCATTTCAGTGCGTCCTACGCAAGGTCAATTTTGTTGTGCCCCTGCCTTTCACTGGTCCATATATTAATAATGGTGCTGAGCAGTTTATAGGTCCATTCTTAATTTAAAAACATTTAAGTATTCTTTGGGCCTTTGCTCTCACATTTATAATATTCCGATATGAAAAGCAACTCGAGGTCATTTGTGATCCACTGATCCTACTAGCTCCCATGATCCCATAGAAAATCCATAACAATATGAATCCTCATCCTAAAAGATTTTAAATTCAAATTTCACACTTCTGAGCTTTAGGTTCATATAATAATAAAAAATTTAAGTACGAGATCTGAATTTTGACAACTATGTATATACCTAGTAAACTAATTTTCCTAAGTTGTACATAGTAAAAAAAAAAAATTAAAAAAAAAAAATCCTAAGTTGTCTTGTTTGATATAATATTTATGTGGTCGATCTTATCTTAATTTGGTCCATACTAACAATGCCCCCCTTCTCTCTTTGCGAGCGCACATGCACACATACACACAAAAATAATAATAATAATAATTAAAATTAAAAATTAAACAAATTTGATAAATTGTGGAATGATTCTTTTTTCTTTTCTTTTTTAGTGGAAATCGTCATTTTGTTAAATGATAGATTTGTAGTAGTATCTCTTTTCATTTACAATGAACGCTGGGGGTTTAATAATGTGGATTTGTTTGTCTATAACATAAGTTTACATTATTAGTGCAATTTAAAGCTATAAAAGTCTTCTATCACTTCTGTCAAAAAAAAAAAAAAAAAGCTATAAAAGTCCATGATTTATACCTTCAGCCTTTAGTGCTCTTGGGTCTTGACTCTTGAGGCAACCTCTTCTGCATCTGGAATCATGCTTATCTTTTAGCTTACTGCTGCTGTGATCTCTCCATTTGCGTCTATAAATTTACCACCTCAATTCCAACATACATTCGGCTTCTCCGTGCATTACTTTACTTCATCTCTCATACATATAATTACCACCTCAATTCCAGTGTGTTCTTCTTGTGTGATGGTTTGGTTTAATTTCTCTGCAACTTCTTTATTAACATATCTACCCCATTGCTGTTTGTGGCCTTGTGCTATAACCTGTGGGTCCTTTCGTTGTCCTCCTAGCATTGATTTCTCATGTTCCATATTTTCATTTCATGCCATACTTGTCATGTTCCTCTGGTCATTTCAGTACGTCATACGCAAGGTCTTCTGTTGTGCCCCTAGACTTTCACTGCTCCATATAATAATGGTGCTGCGGCTTGCTTTTATGGAGTGGCTGCTGCCCCACACCTTCACCGCATGTTGGCCTTTTCATATATAGTGCATATGTGACATTCTTCTCTTCAATACCACAGTGTTGTTTGGAAGTATCCTCTTTGCAAGCGACTAGATTGCTCTTCATGTGTTTATCAAACCAAAAAATCTAATATTGCAAAAAAATACACAATATTTGCTACAACTTTCCATGTGGCTAACGGTGATTTGTGGATAAAAAAATAGTAGGTAAATGTAAAAGTAATAAACAGATAATTACAATCTACATATAGGAGAGGTATGACGAAAGTTGTGAATTTGTTAGTTTATTTGTGGTACTAAAAGAACCCTTATAAAAAAATATATATTATTCTTCATGCGAATTTTTTTATCTTATTAGGTGCTTGAGGATATCTTTGGTCGCCTTCCATGTGAAATTTTATCTTATTAGGTGCTTGTAATTGCCCATGCTTACGCCAAAAGCAATTTCCGTACCCCCACTACAGCTTTTTTTCCATGCCAATGTAGTATATGGTTATGCACCTTTGACTATTAAGAGCACTTGCATCCGTAACTTTTATTTTATTTTATTTTACCATTTTAAAAAGTTACTTTATCAATTATACTATATCATTTTATAACACAACTAACATCTCATTTACAATTGCCAATGGGAATGCTCTAACACCCCCTTTGAATTTTAATCCAAATTGCCATATCTTTGATTGGTCTAATGCTCAAAGGTATCCTTTTAATGAAATTCATTTCAGAAATATACTTCCAATGCTTCTATCTCTTTCATTTTTTATAATCTCAAGTCTCAACCTTTCATTATTATAAGAATTGAAATGGATGGAAAGCATATAACAAGTTTCACTTTGTTAAATTTAACAAATACACGGTTGGATGGATCTAGTTGTATGAATTTATAATGAAAGACAACACTGAGATATATATATATATATATATATATAGGGAAAACAATTTGCTATTCATTTGGGAAATGGTTAAATTCGGAGCCTTGCTAGATTACAATGCAATAATGTGTGGATGAAAATGCAAAAGCCACGAACTAATTTACAAACTGCAAATATAATGGATGTTTATTAGTAAATAAAAATGTGATGTTAGTAATGAGCCCATATAAAAAACAATAAAAATTGTCATATCAACGATCTGTACCTACAGTAGCATTACTCGTGAGTGGAAGGATATAGATAAATAGTAAACATCTTACTTTGTAATAAGCAAAATCCTTGATCTGTTGTGTCTATACTTGTAGCATTACTCGTGAATGGAATGATACAAATAGATAGTAAACATCTTACTTTGTGATAAGAAGAATCCTTGATCTGATGTGTCCCTTCATTTTCTTTTGAGTCACAAAGCCTCGCAATTCGTCTTCATGGATACAAGTTAACAAAAGAGCCAACTTGGGGATCCTATAGGAAGAAGACGTAGAAATCAATAAAAATGTGATATAGTTGTGAAAAGAAGAATTCTTAATCTGATGCGTCCCTTCATTTTTGTTTGAGTCACAAAACCTAGCAATGTCGCCTTCATGATATAAGTTACAACAGAGCCAACTTGGAGATCCTATAGGAAGAAGACGTAGAAATCAGTATGCACCAAACATTGCCCTAATTGTACCCCACAGGACAATTTTATTTTTCAGCTGAAATCACAAGACCATTAATCCAAGCACATGAAAGGACCCAAATCATGACCCCATTAAAATGTGACAAGACAAAAGATTCCTCATCAGTTGGGGTCTACCTTATTAAGTTATTATCTTTAACGTAACTTTGTATTTTTCTCATTCACGGACAGACGTACAATCTATGATGATAATCACAAGTAATCATAAATAAACATCATCATATCATTATTAACAGGTGCTCATAAACCAAGGGTTCTTGTTTAGCCACGTACTTGAAACCAATACTTGTCCAATTCTCCCTTAAAAACCTTTCTACTAGTAGCTTTGCCACCACCATTACCAACGCCAGTACACCAAAATTGAACAACATTTATAGAGATTTTCAGAATCTCATCCTCCTTTTTATCTTCAATAATGGCTTTCTGTCATAGCTCATGGTTGTTATGTTTATTCATTGTCATCCCAGTTTTTGTTGATTCAGCTAGTCATGACAAGGAACTTAGCCTTGGGCCTGTAATCAACGTAACCAAGCACCTGTCTTTCCTGGATTTCAACTTCAACAAAGACCCCAGAATTTTCCATGATGTGAGGTTCTTAGGTAGTGCCAAGTTCTCAAACGAAAAGGATGCTCTTCAAATCCCTGATGAATCAAAAGCAGTTGATCTAAAAGACCAAGCAGGTCGAGCTCTTTACTCCTCTCCTATTCGACTCCTTGACCCTCACACCAAAACTCCAGCTTCCTTTGAAACCACCTTTGCTTTTCAAGTTAACAATGCTTCCCACCTTAGTTCTGATAGTACTGGCCATGGTGGTAGTGGCCTTACTTTCATCATTGTCCCAGATGAATTCACTGTGGGAAGGCATGGACCTTGGCTTGCCATGCTTAACGATGCTTGTGAGGATGACTACAAAGCAGTGGCAGTGGAGTTTGACACACATCGAAGTCCTGGATTTGGAGATCCTAATGACAATCATGTGGGAATCAACTTGGGAAGCATCATTTCCACTAGAACAATCAATGTGTCCGATGTTGGTATTGTCCTAAACAATGGTTTGGTTCATCGAGCTTGGATCACCTACGATGGTCCACGTCGTTGGATGGACATTCGTTTAGGATCAAAACATGAAGATTACCCATCAAAACCAATCTTCTCTGAGCAACTTGATCTCTCACCGTTTCTCAATGAATACATGTTCGTAGGATTTTCAGCTTCCACAGGTAATTTGACTCAAATCCACAACGTCTTGTCATGGAATTTCACGTCCACAAGCCAAGCCTTTCTTCGTATTCCTTCAACAGAAACATGTGAGAGCAAGATCTCTGTCGAGGGTGGTTCTGGGACTGGGAAAGCTCGTGCAGAACCACCAGGCAGCTTCTTGATTTTTGTGGCTGTGGTAGCGTTAATTCTAGCTGTTCTGCTCAGTTTGTTCCTTAACAGTAAGCGTAAACGTGATAAATCACACAATCTTAGTATCTTGTTGTCTGAGAAAAAAGAACGACCAAGGCCTCCAAATAAGCCTCGCCGGTTCACTATTGCTGAGATTTCCTCTGCAACTCGGTGTTTTAGTGAATTAGATATATTGGGTAATGATTCAAGAGGTGTTTACTATAGAGGAAAGCTCTCCAATGGCTGCCAGGTGGCTGTGAAGCTGTTCTCAGCTCAGTTTCTGAACTCGCAGGGTTTAGATAGGCGGCGTATGATGAAGGAAATTGGTTCTATCAGCAGAATTCGTCATCCAAATATGTTGCCTATCAGGGGTTGGTGTCAAGATAATCGCCAGGTAATGGTTGTGTATGACTTCTTTACCAATGGAAGCCTTGATAAATGGCTATTTGGGGTTGGTGTTCTACCATGGACTCGGCGATTCAAGGTTGTGAAAGATGTGGCTGAAGCACTTTGTTTCTTACACTCCAAGCAACTAGCACATAAGAATATGAAAACTACTAGTGTGTTTCTTGATGTTAGTTTCAGAGCAGTATTAGGGGATTTTGGTTTTGTGCTTTCTGGGAATGATTCAAAACAATTCGAATCAGCAGTGAGTCAAAAAGCTGATGTGTTTGAATTTGGTGTCTTTGTGTTGGAAGTAATTGCTGGGAGGAAGAGGCTGGACTCAGAGATGGATCAGAAAGAGAGGGACTTGTTGGATTTTGCTTGGAGAATGCATGAAATTGATGAAAAAGTGAAGGTGGTGGATGGAAGAATGGGAACAGTAATCAACTTGAAGCAAGCAATTCGGGTTTTGGAAATTGGGTTGCTTTGTACACTAAATGAGGCTAAAGGCAGGCCACGTATGGAGGAGGTGGTTGAGTTTCTGACCACGGAGGGTCCAATTCCTGAGCTGCCACAAAGTAGGCCTATTGCTTTGTTTCCCTACAACAGCGCCACCGGACTTTGCAGTGGCTACTCTTGTGCTTCTTTCAAGTGAAGCCACATAGCCATGGGGGTGATTCACAGATTCAGGGCTTGATAGATAGTCTTAATTTTGTCCTAAATGAGGCAGAGGCAGGCATCTTATATGAAAGCCATTTAGAAATGTGTGTATTTTTATTGAAGTCATTATGTCTTCAAAGCGTAGAAGATGATAATGCATTTGTATCATAGGTTCAAGTTTAGGGAATATCAATGCTTTTTTCTTAATTTGAGCTAAAAAGTTGGAAAGATCACAGATCGTTTGGAAATTGTATTAAAATGTTGATCCATGCACGTAAGCATCAATGTAATTCTTTAAGTATTGGTTTGATATGAAGCGATTTTGCTTGATTTTCTAGACAAGGAGAGCTAACATGTGTGTGCTTTGCACAATACAAAAATTAGCAAAACCTTAATTGCATATTACCTGCACATTATGATATATACAGAGTCCTAGTCAGTATGTTGCAACCGTAGCTATCTTGTCTGAAAATTGTTGTGGATCACATGTATGTTGGCCGCTTTTCTTAGTAAGACAAGAGACCTAGGAAAAGGTATATGGTTTGCTCAAAGCTTCATTATGCAATAGACTTATAAAGAACAACATTATGCCGTACACGAAATTGGTAAATGTGCTGGAACGCTTCAGGTAAATTGTCTGATGAAGATTGGTTTCTTTAAACAATCATTGAATACATTGACACGCAGCTTTAGTTTAGAGCCGTGTGCATAACTCATTACCTACCGGAGCGAAATTGGCATTATTATGGATATTCTTCTTAGCAATAATTGTTAGAGTAAGATTATTGGAGGATTGGAAGGCATCACATCATTAAAGATTATAAAGATCTATAGTTTAGGACCCCCACCATTTTGTCTATGTTGTTTGATAAGGATGGAAATAATAAACCGACTGGTAGGTATTGTGGGGGGTTTAGTCTTACAGTCCAATATTGAATACAAACTATCCGAGGGCCATAGCCTAGCATAGTGGCTGATCTTTATAGCCTAACAAAATAACCAAACTCTGAATATCACATTTAAGGCTATTAGATCTATCACATATGTCTACATCCTAGGATTGTTGCCCTAACACAAATCCCTTCAGCTGACACGAGAGGACAACTAGCTTGCAAGTCTACGACCAAGTCTTAGGTCGATTTTGTTGGAAAATTCAATTTTGCATCTCATACAAAACACACAGTGGAAGCAACGAACATGGATCTACTTCATTCATGAGAGATAACTACTTCATTCATGAGAGATAACATGTAACCTTAAATTCTAGAACAAATAATAGAAAGCGTACCTTGATGCAATGAAATTCAAAACCAAGACTTGAGAATACCTCTAATCAACATCCCAATTCCACATGGTGCCTGAAAAGAGTAGTCTCTCAATTAGTCTTTATGTATGTTGATTCTCAAAAGAAAGTTCTTCTTCTCATTGTAGAGAAAAATTGTTTTCTTTTCTTTTCATCATACGTACATTTTTAACTACCTTAGTAATTACTTTATTTAATAACTCTTATTAAATAAAAAATAATTATCTAATTAGGTTAGCCTTTTGGGCCTGCCTAACTGGGCTTTAGTTTGTGGCTTAAGATATATGGGACCAAAGGGAATAAATAAGATTCTAACTCCAATGGGCCTTGGACTTATCTATCAACTCTTAACAAGTCCAAATATAACTGTACTGTAAGTCCTATTAATAAATTATATCCCAGGACTCTAATGATATCATTTGACCCCTCCATGAAATATCAATAATGAACAAAGTCATAATGAATTCCACTTTGTAAACAACTATTTTATCCTTGAGTACCCAGTTTAATCTTTTAGTTATTCATATTTATTGAAATCCGATTTCAATAAATATAAACTTTAGTAATTCCTCACTAAAGTGGACACCCTGAATAACTAGTTCCCATTAAACTAATCTCAAGGGGATATTTCATGTCTCTATAAAAAGAGATTATGAATTCCATATTGAGAATATGTGTTCCCTCGACACTATGTGTGGTTACCCAACATACTGAGGTTTTAACCATTAATATTATATTTTACTCCTAATATATCAAAATAACTTACATTTCATGATTAAGTTCACTGTCCTCTCAGAATTGAGAGTCTATGAAATTAGAAGCTGTGAGATTAATTATTGAGGTAACAATTATTGATTGAATAATTAATCTCATAACAGTCCATTTCAACATGTCTCAACACTTAAGACACATCAACTAGAACTCTCTACTTCCATGATCAAGATAAATCATCTTAGTTGATGTGTTAAAGTCTTTGCAAATGAAACACCCAATTGCATCACTGATTACGAACTACGTTTTGAGTTTACAAGGAACTTGTGATTTATATCTTCTGTGACTAAATCACATAAATCATATACAATGCATCTCAAGGACCATGATAATGTCTCTTTAATTCATTTATAAATAGTCTCATATAATTAAACAATTTAATTATTTATGACATGCCAATAAATTAGATTTTATGGCATAAACCTCAACAATCTCCCACTTGCCCTCAAAGACAATTTACTATATATTCGACACTTATTTCCCTTTAGAGTAATTCATAGTCACTCTAAGGTAGGGTTTGGAAACAAGTTTCAGCCAGATTTATTGCATAAATTATCTTTTTCTAGTAATACATCTCACATACTCATATCTCTCTAATGAGATAATACTTATGCTTAATGTGTATCTTCACCACCTAGGATGAACACATATCTTGAAGTCCAACTTCATGAATCACAATCAAATTACAAGTCAATATTTGTACAACCAGTAACCATCAAACCTTCACTTTGGGTAACAAGCATATTATCCCTCATTCTCCTAAGATATTTGAGTATATGCTTTACTCCCACTAAATTAAGTGATCTTAGATTCAATTGATATTTGCTTACCATGTCCACCGCAAAATAGATATTTAGCCTAGTATATAGCATAGCATAAAGATTTCTTATTGATATGGTATAAGGAACTGTTTTAATATGCTCTTCCTTTTATATGTCTTAGGACTATAGTCCTTCATAAAATAACTTCAAACTTAAAAGGAAAGAATCATTTCTTGAAGTATTACATGTTATATTTGGCTAGAATCTAATCTATTTAAGCAGTTTGAGATAAACCCAACATACTAATTTCTAAATTTTAACAAAGTTTAATTCTTAAGATGTGGCCAGTTTTTCCCAAGTACTTTATATCAAACTGGACTAGACAACCAAAAAAAAAAAAAAAAACTCCATTGATGACAATAACTCTACATCATTCTAAATTATTAGAATGTCATCAACATACATTAAGAGATTTATTATTCTATATAGCTTTTACACACGTAAGGCCTTTTTAATACTTGATCAAAATCAAACAACTTGATTGCTTGATCAAAGATGATATTTTATGATTCAAATGCTTGCTTTAATCCATAAATGGACTTTAAGCAACTTGCATACTAAACACCACTGGTTCTTTGTTATGAACAAGTCTAATTACATCATATAAATGTCTTTCTCAAGATTGCTACTAAAAGAAGCTTTCTTGATATCCATTGTCATATTTCATCCAAATGAAATATAATGAATAAGAGAATCTAGATAAAGTCAAACTTGACTATTGGTAAAAAAATATTTTCATAGTCAAACCATTTCTTTTTGAATAAATCTTTTCGCCACTAGGTCCTAACTTTGAAGGTTTACACCTTCTAATATATCAATCTTAAGGGTGTGCATGGATCGGGTTAGGTCGGGTTGAGGGGATTTTTTGACCTAACCCACCATGGTTGGTCAAAAAAAATTTAATCCAACCCAACCCATCACAAAAGTCCAACCCAACCCAACACAACTCACATACGTTGGATTGGGTCGGGTTGAACCCATGGGTTGGACAATTTTTTTTATTACTATTATTATTAAATTGAACAGAAAAAAATATATCACACTTGCGACCTGAGTTGATAAACAAAATATACATTAATATATAAACTAATATTCCAACTTAGTTGTAAACACAATATGTTTAAGTATCCAACTGAGTTGATAAAGAAAATATACATGAGTTCCTAACTCAGTTATAAACAAAAAAAAAATTTTAAATTTTTATACTAATTATATAATATATTTAAATATATATTAAAAGAACTAATAGGATTTTATATTATATATGATAGTAGGAACTAAGGAAGTGCTCTACAGCTGGTTTTTTTTAAAATTTATTAAATATATAATATATTTTAAATATATATTAAAATATGGGTGGGTTGGGTCGGGTTTGGCAGGTTTGTAATTTTATAACCCAAACCCAACCTAACCCGCTATAAAAAAAAATTTTGTAATCCAACCCACCAAGCCCTAAGAACCGACCCAACCCAGTGGGTTGGGTTATGTTGGGTTGAGTCGGGTTTGGCGGGTTAGCGGGTTTTGTGCACACCCTTAATCAATCTCATTTTCTTGTAGACCTATTTGAAAACAATAGGCTTAATGCCATTAAATGCCTCTACAAGCTCTAGACTTTAAATAGAATCTAATTCTATTCACATAACCTTGATCTAGTAATCCATATTCATATCATCTATTGCCTTTACGTAGGATCGAGGATCAAATTCATATCCTTGTGGAATGACTTCAAAAGTTTATCCCAAAAGTATGAATTTATTTAGTAATTGATAATCCTCCCACTACTATATTGTACCGATGTAATAGTTATCTACAAAATAATGTCTTGTGGTGTATCTAATACAACCATCTCATTTCTAAATGTATTTTATAGTTGTCCTACAACAAATTCTGACATTTTTCTTCTAGAACATTCTACCTTTAAAAGAGCCATATTCCTCTTTCATGTATGCACTGACTTAAAAAAGTCATTGGAACTTCATTCCTTTACGAAAAGGAGCCTTAGATCATATCATCCTCTAAATAGAATTCATAAACTGGGATTATAACAAAATAATGGTTCTAAAAGCTCATCTTTCACCAATCTTGAATATCATTTAGATTAATAAGATCTAGACATAAGTGCCAAAATATATAATACCAAATGATGGAAACTTTCTCTTTAAAAAGTAAAACATATAAATTTCCATCTAGAAAAAACAATCATTGACAATGCTTAACTTTACCAAAACAGAAACACTTTCTTTTTTGTCATACTTTTGAGTCTAATTTCTTTTTGGCAACTACTAGGGCAACTAATTTGTCCAACTGTTTGGTATTATAATTTCTCTTCTTACCATCCTTACCTTTCGGTTCAAGATAAGAATTTGAACTAAATCATATTGATCCTAGCCTTAGCTTTGAGGATGTCTTTCGTTGCTTAGAACTCACTTATCAACTCAGATAATATAAAAAGAATTTATTTTCAAAACAATCTGAATTGATCAAATGATTCTAACAAGGACTTACAGATCATATCCATATGAGATTAACATTTAATCTCTACATCTAAGAATTCCAATTCATTTAAAAACAAAATATTTTCATAAAATGATATAGAATTGGAACTCCTTAAGCCTTTCTTAGCACTCAATAAAACATATCATTTATACTTAATATAAAGTCTAAGTCTAGTACTAACTCTTGCATCTCATGTTGTAGCACAACTGAGATAGAAGCCAATGTAACATTTTAGCATTTCAATGGAGACTATGATCACATCATAAGCTATCTTCCATAAATGCATCATGTATAGGAAATTATGACAATGCTGAATCGAAACGTATTTATGTTCTTCAGCTCCTTTAAGAACCATGTCCAAAATTATTTCTTCTTAGTTAATATGATTCAATTAAAATAGTAGTTAGAGAACAAAATTTATGACAACTTTATTTTGAGACAATGAACATAAATACAAGGACATTATAGTTTTGCATCCATAACCATGTAGTATGGAACCTGAAAACTATACTATACTAGGTGCAACGATAACCTAATCCCTTGTGAGGGTGCCTTTTTCTTTAGCACGCAGGCCCAAGGATCCTGGGCCAAATGATTGTGGTTTGGTGGACTGGGCTTGGTTCACCGCAATTAAAGGGGCTGTTTAAGAACCAAGTTATGCACAAGGCATGCTTCCTACAATACACATAAACTAGCAAACGAGAATATTTGTATTAAACAACAAATGAAGACAGCAAAAGGAAATGCAAAGTAATCAAGAAATGCACAAAAGAAAACAATTGTTAGGGGTCCTCAAATTAATAGGAAATACTTCATTAGTTTTCGTTAATTATGGTTACAACGTGCTCACTAAGACATGATACAAGGTTCAAATAAGCTCAAAAATCACAAACTTTGATGGCTATCCAAGCCTCTAATACTTGCAAAATTTGAATCCTTTTGAATCCAAGTATGTGCTATAGTGGTTGTTTCTAGGATACCGGGAGATATTCTCTACTTTCTTTGAGTTCTTTAACAGAGTTTTTCTCAAATGATTTTGTTGTGCCTCTTCAATTGCTTTCTCCCCTTTTTATAGTGTTAATCTAGAGTCCCGGGGAACCATTGATTCCACTGTTTTGCTCCTTGTGTACCAGAGCCTATTTTGTGCCCATTGCCCAGAAGGCCGAGCTTTTCCCTGTTTCTCATTTTTCTTCCTTTTGATGCTGTTTCTTCGAAAACCATGGCTGACTTTTCTATTCCATAGTGCACTTGATGTCACGTTCCTTATGATTCAACTTTTGGTCGTCCTTCCTTTTTTGTCATTTTTCCTAAGTGGGCGGAATCCAACTCTGCTAGTTCAAAAGTTTTTTGCTGCTACTTCCTTTTTTACAGCTCCTTGTTCTGGTTCCCCGAGGTACCGTTCCTTTTGCATTGTGAGAGGTTACTCTAGACTTTCTCCCTTTTTCTTGCTGGATCTCTAATACCTGAGAATGACGTATCTGCTCTTTGTTTCTAGTGTTTTTTTGGTGTTTTCCTTTGAGCCGTCTTAATCCTGTCTTAGCTATGCCATATGCCTCGGGGATCCCAAGCCTTTGGCAGTCTCTAGGAATCCCGACTCAGCTCTTTTACGCTGGTTCTTCTTCCATTTTCTGATTTGGATCTCTTTTCTTTTTTCTTTTTTTTCTTTTCCTTCATTGGCTTTGGGGCTCGTATTTCATGGTCTTTTTTGGGCTTCAAGCCTTTTGGGCTTACCACCTCTCTTTTTTTAATTTCATTTTCCACGGCCCTTTGTGTTATTTCTTTGGGTCTAGGTGCTGTGATTTTTTAGACCTCAACATCCCTCAACTAATATTCCTCAGCATAGAGTGAATACCAACCACTATGATCAAGTGAGAACTATTCTCATTTTTAATGCTATCATGATAACTCTTACCAAGTAAAAATAATTTGCCGCTCTTCCTTTAGCCTCTAAGTAATAATGACATAGCTCCTTTGGGAGGTTAACATTACACTTAGTCTAATGTACACCATTATCTAGAATCATGTATAGTCACATTTCATCTCCCTTATAATGTTTAAATTTGTAGTACCATGAAACAAAACACCCTTCTTTGGGATCACAAGGCATATACACCAAGACGAGGTGCTTACCCATACTACTATGAATCGATAATGGAGGTCGTAAGATCCAACCCTTTTATCTCTCTCCCACTAGAAATTTTAAAACAAGTGGATTGTCTTGAAATCATTATGATCTTATCACAATTTTAACCCTACACATCAAATATGTTTAATTGTTTAAACCTAGCAATATATCACTCCCGATAGCAATAAACCTAGCAATATATGTTGGCGGCGTGCAACTCCAATACTTGGACTAAAAATACACCGCACTAAAACAGAAACAACCATTGCATTTACGAATCATGTCAGACCCATAATTAAAACAAATATCAAGCCAATGGTTTCCGAATCAACAATCAATATATCATATATATTAATCACAGCATCTGGTTTTAATGAAAAATAGTTCTAAAACAAAATTATGCAGAAAATTACTGTAGAATTTTGAAACACCAAGAAAATGTTTTTCTTTAATTCTAAAACTCAATCACATGTTATACAACTATACAAGCATGATATTGAAGACCGCTCTAATACCAATTGTTGGAAAATCTGGTTTTGCATCTCATACAAAACATACAGCAAAAGCAATAAACATGGATCTACTTCATTCATGAGAGATAACATGTAACTTAGAATTCTAGAACAAAGAATAGAAAGCGTACCTTGATGCAGTAAAATTCAAAACCTAGACTTGAGAATACCTCTAATCAACATCCCAATTCCACATGGAACCCAAGAAGAATGGTCTCTCAATCAATCTTTATGTACGTTGATCCTCAAAAGAAAGCTCTTCTTCTTCTCATTGTAGAGAAAAACTGTTTTCTTTTCTTTTCATCATACGTACATTTTTAACTACCTTAGTAATTACTTTATTTAATAACTCTATTTAAATAAAAACTGATTATCTAATTGGGTTAGCCTTTTGGCCCTGCCCAATTGGGCTTTAGTCTGTGGCTTTAGATATATGGGACCAAAGGGAACAAATAAGGCTCTAACTCCAATGGGCCTTAGGCTTATCTATCAACTCTTGACAAGTTCAAAGTTACCATTAATTATATTTAATGTCATTATATAAATATAATTGCACTCTTGGCCTTATTAATAAATTATATCCTAAGACTAATGATATCATTTGGCCCCTCCATGAAATATCCATAGTGAACAAAGTCCTAATGAACTGTCACTTTGTAAACAACTATTTTATCCTTGAGTACCCGGTTTAATCTTTTAGTTATTCATATTTATTGAAATCCGATTTCAATAAATATAAACTTTAGTAACTCCTCACTAAAGTGGACGCCCTGAATAACCAATTCCCATTAAACTTATCTTAATTAGATATTTCGTATCTCTATAAAAAGAGATTATGAATTCCATATTGAGAATATGTGTTCCCTCAACACTACGTGTGGTTATCCAACATACTGAGGTTTGAACCGTCAATATTATATTTCACTCCCGATATATCAAAGTAACCTATATTTCATTATCGGGTTCACTATCCTCTCAAGATTGAGAGTCTATGAAATTAAAAGTCGTGAGATTAATTATTCAGGTGACAGGTGATAGTTGTTGATTGAATAATTAATCTTACAGCGGTCCAATTCAATATGTCTTAACACTTAAGACACATCAACTAGAAGTCTCTACTTCCATGATCAAGATAAACCATCTTAGTTGATGTGTTATAGTCTTCACAAATGAAATGCCCAATTTCATCTCCAACTACGAACTACGTTTTGAGTTTACAAGGAACTTGTGATTTATATCTTCTGTAACTAAATCACATGCAATGCATCTCAAGGACCATGATAATGTGCCATTAGTTCATTTATAAATAGTCTCATATAATTAAAAAAAATTTAATTATTTATAACATGCCAATAAATTGGATTTTAGGACATAAACCCCAACAAATTTTCCACCTAAAACCTCTATGCACCATAGCTCTTTTATTTTCCATTTTCTCCACTATTTTTTTTTTTTTTAAAACTTAACCATCAAAGTTTCCCTAGCCAGGGTCTTCTTCTTTAGCAAATCACTAGCTTGAAAGTTCATCATTGTTCTGTTAAGTTTCCATTATTATGTACCCAACATTTTACTCACCCAAAAGTACTTGTCCAAATTTGTTCTGAATGAGTCAAGTTAAACCATCTCACTGAAGGTTGGGGAGCTGTTCATTTTATTTTCTTATTTTCCCTCGCCACATAACCAGGGTAGATGAAAAACAAATAAATATAAATAAATACGTATATTAAAATTTTATTTTATTATTAAATTATATGAGTTTTAGAAAAATCATAATTTTTTTTCCCCCCTTCTCTATCACTCCCTCCCTCTTAACCCCTATGTGTGTTTGGAGGGTGTATATGTTGGGTTAAGTTTGGGCTTGCATTATTTTCAACTCAATTTGATTTTCTCAGATTGAAAATTTTACAACTCAACTCAACTCATGGTAGGTTTAAAACCAGCCCAACCTAACCCCATGGATCAAATTTGATTGGGTTGTCAAGTTGGTTTTTTTTTTTTTTTTAAGGACTAATAAAAAAATTTATTTTTAACTACTTAAGTTTACTACTCAATAAATTATTACAATTTATACCATTAACATTCCAACTTCATTAAAACCAAATCCTAAATTTTAAAAATAAATTAAAATAACAAATTTAATTTAAGTATCAAAAACTAAAAAATTAAAATTATCTGTTTTTTCAAATTATTAATAGTGTGGATTGGGTCATGTTATTTGAGTTGAAAAGTTTGTCAATCAAAACCCAACATATTATACCTCAAACTGTGTGGATTGGATTGAATAATTGTATATTATATGTGTGTGATGAGTTTTACATTGAGTGTTTACTAGATCGAAGTGAGCTATATATTTGATTATGAGAAGCTCTAAATGTAACTTGACTATTCCTTTTGAAGTATAGCACAAATGTGACTAGCACTTTATTGGGTAATGCAAAATGGTGTCATGACCAACCTAGTAATGTCATGTGGCTCTAAAACATTACAACACAACATATTAGGTCGAGTTGAGTTTGGTGGTTTTTAAATTGGTAAGTTTAATGCACACCCTTACTCTTTATGATTATTATCTCTTCTTGATCTTTCAAGTAAACATCTTTTTTCCCCCTTTGTTCTCTTTCAATCACAAATTGTTAAGTGAATAAAGAAATGGAGTAAAGGTGACAATGGTAAGGATGTAGGAGTAACAATTAGTTTTGAATGTATCAATTGTGTTGCTTTGTACGATGCTAATAAGTAATGAGTATTGGAATAGTTATTTCGAGGACAATCAAATGGTAGATTCAATGGACTTAAAGGACGTGTTATAAATTCAAAGGTCTCAAATTTCATCCATCGCATTATCAATTCATGACATTTACAAGGTGTCTCATGGACAAAGAGTGAAACGGTCTGACTAAAGAATAGAACACTACTATCAATCATATATATATATATATATATAGACACACACAAATTGCTTAAAATAATCATAGAATGCACATAATGGATTGGAACAATCAAAACTCCTCATAAAGTATCCGCATCAATGGATGTAAAATTTTTGTCTATTTTGCAAAAAAATCCTACTTTTTCTATTTTACACACTCATTTTTACAAAACACCTACATCAGTTTGTCTATACTACACTCTCTTTTATTTAAATAATATTTTTCTCACATTTTTTTATTATTTCACAGCTACCCATGGCCCCACCAACTTTGACACACATGCCAACTCCAATAATATATCTTATCTTTATCTCTCTTTCTTTTTCTTTTTCTCTTTCTTCTTTCTTCTTTTTTCTTTTTTTTTTTCCTTCTCCTTCTTTCTTCTTCTGCATTTTTTCTTCTTCAGCATCTTCTTCTTTCTTCTTCTTCTGCTAATGCTGAAACAAGAAGTTAAAGAGAGAAAACTCTTGGTGGGTAAGCTTTTTTTTTTTTTTTTTGAGAAGATGGTGGGTAAGCTTAAAAAGTACAGAAATTTAATGTTTTTGTCTGGGTACATTGAAGAGGCTATGATGAAGTACTTAGAGGCTTTGAGTTGCTGCTGAGGAAAACTGAAGCCGCCATTAGTGACACTTGTTCTTCTACTATTTTTGCATTTTCTTCTTCTTCTTTTGCAATTTGGGTTTGATTATTTATATAGGTTTGATTTTTTTTTTTTTTTTTTTTGAGGAGAGGGTTTGATGAATTTGGGATCTTGGTTTAGATTAAGTTTGAAGAATTTTATGAATTGTTGTTAGATTTAAAAGAAGATAAAAGGAGAAAGATGGCAAAGGATGAGAGAGAGAGATTAGAGATGAGAGAGAAATTTTTTTTTAAAAAAATAGACAGATATAGTAACTGTGTAAATATACACAGTTACTGTAGCAACTTTGGATATTTAGACAACTTTGGTTTGATTGATGTGAAAGATTTTTAGAGCAAAATGTGTAAAATTTCTTACTTTTTGTATTTTGCAAAATTTTACATCCACTTATATGGATGTCCTAATAAATTATATATAATAGAACACCCAACGTGTATAACTTAGTACACACTCGCACCCATTATGCTGAGATGCCCTCATGCCACATAGTGCATCAATGAGTATTGATATCTTCACACACGCACATATTTCCTTGGGCCATATATGTTATTCTTATGTCCCAAACCAAGTGAAATATTTGAACCTGCACATTAGCGAGTATTGTACTGGTATTTCCACACATTCCTTGTCTCCAAATAAAGTAAAATATTTGAGATTACACGTTTATTTTATTAAAAAGTAAAGTTTTAGTTATCTTCTTTTTTTTTTTTTTTTTTTTTTTAAGGAAAAGTAATACAAGATCACACCACTAAGTCGACTCTAATATCATTTTCAAGAAGATCATTTGTCACAAGATCCTAAAATGTTATTTACTTAGAAGAATCAACATAATGCACGCACAACACAAGATCACACCACTAAGTCTACTCTAATATCATTTGTCACAAGACTCACAACTTGAGAAAAATGCGATTCATATATTGTAATTGCATATATAGTTTAGTTTGAATGTCTGATGTGGCAACTCAGCACACGCTCATGCAATGCCTTCAAAGTCCAAATTCACACTCAAATCCAAACAAGTTGGATATTACATTCCCCTATCTCTACCCCTCCAAAACTACAATAATATTAGCCATGAAATTAGTATATTCTTGTAATGTTGGTTCTACAATATAACCACATAATTATTCTTTAAATTTTCTTGTAAATTATCTTAAAATACCATTAAATCTATATAAGAAGAAGAAATAGAAAGTAAATTAATTGATGTTTTACCTTCTTCTGATTTCTTCCATTGTTTTAACTATTCTAAGGTGTCTCCTTGAAGAGTAATAATAGTCAATAAAAATATTCTTTTGTCCAAAGTATTTTCATGATTGGGTACTATGATCGATATGGATTGAGTCCAATCATCAGTCACGTTTATTTGATATTTAAAATGAATATCTGTAAGATCAAGGTAGGTTTTGTTTTGGGCAACTAAAATTAATCTCAATTCAAGAATATATGTATCTTAATCAAGAAGATTGGATTAACTCCAGATAATCATCTAAACAAGGTGTACGTGATGTTCAAAGGATTCCAAATAAGAATTTTCATCTTATGGAAACAATGCCAGTATCAAATTAATAGCTTCAAATGTGCCTATGTAATTGCCCAAATATTTACTGGAAGAAGCTATATACAAGCTCTTCTTAATGCTATGGAGTTGACCAAATATTTACTCCAAAAAGTCTAAACAAGACCATTCAAAAATAAAAGATTTCTATAATCTTGAAAATCCTCAGGTAAATTTATAATAAACTCAATAATGATTGAAAATCTTAAATCTTTAAATTAAGAAAAATTGAAGTTCAAGTAACACATATGACTTTTGGCAGACAAAATAGCTAAGCAAACGTCAAAATTAAAATTAAAAAAAAAAATCTTACTCCGATGATATCAACCAAATAGATTAGAATTATGCAAATAAAAATTTCATTATTTCTTTATTTACTAGAAAATGATTATTTAAATACAAAGTTTGAAAAGTGAAAAAAAAAAAAAAAAAAGTTTCAATGAGAAAGCAAAACACCCGCTTCCACATGATTTGTTTATAATTGGCCCAAGTTTCTTTGGCCAGCAAGCAAAGGTTTTAACCGGTTCCTTTTGTAATTATTTTAATATACTTACTTCCTTATACAACTTGCAAAACAAGTAAACTTGATCGACAAAACCCAAATTAGAAAAACCCTTTGCTCCAAAAAAAAAAAAAAAAAATCCTAATTTCATTTCCTTTCCTTTCCTTTGGGCCAAATTGCAAAGGCGGCCCTACACTATCATATGTCGTCTACTCTTGATGATAGTTTTTTATCATCAGACTAAGACACTAATAAGTTTTTGATGTAGGTAGAGATTAAATCTCAGATCTTTTATACAACCATTAAAAATTTTATCAATTAAGTTAACTATAACCCACAAACTAGCTACTTCACTTTGCTGTCAAACTAGTAAAAAGAGAGCTGAAAGTAAAAGGTAGAAAACTAGAAAATCCAGGAAAAGGTTTTACTAGGGCTTTACCTTTTCCAGAAAAACCCTTTCATATAACAACCATTTCTACTAGTACACAGTACTAGTACTTGTAATACCCAAAACCCCAGAAACCAAGAAACTTGAAGAAAAAGAAAAAATGAACATGTTGAAAGCCAATTCACTGAGATCCCTTTCTCTTACACTCCTTCGCCAATCCGCCATTAACAACACCACCACCACCACCACTACAACCAATGCTCTCAGACCTTTCTCTTCCTTGATTCTGAAACAAACCCAACTCTCCAATCCTTCTTCCAAGCCTATCCCATTTCCCCAATCTCCTTTCTCTTCCTCCTCCACCGTCCCAGTCCGCTTTCTCCGCACTGTTCGCGACCAAGGCACAAGGTACTCTCACCTATAATTGCTTGGATTCTTTGTTTTTGTTTAATAATTGGGTGTTGATTTTTTTTTGTTTTTTGTGTGAGGAAAGTTATGAGATAACTCCGCCAGTGAATTGGGGGATTCGGATTGTGCCGGAGAAGAAGGCGTATGTGATTGAGAGGTTCGGGAAGTATGTGAAGACTTTGCCCTCCGGTATCCATTTCTTGATTCCGTTGGTCGATCGGATTGCCTATGTCCATTCCTTGAAGGAAGAGGCCATTCCCATTCCTGACCAGTCTGCTATCACTAAGGATAATGTCAACATTTTGATTGATGGGGTGCTTTACATTAAGGTACTTCTTGACATTTTAACAACTGGGTCTTTGTTATTTTCGTGTTTTGGTTAATGGGTATGCCTTGTTTTAAGCTCTATTGGGTTGAATGTTATCTGGGTTTGTTGTTGTTTGGATTGTTGCTTAAGGGGTTTGCTTGGTTTAAATGCCTTTTTGGTGCAGATTGTGGACCCTAAGCTGGCCTCTTATGGTGTTGAGAATCCCATATTCGCGGTGATTCAGCTCGCACAAACAACAATGCGTAGTGAGCTTGGTAAGATCACTCTCGACAAGACGTTTGAGGAAAGAGACACATTGAATGAGAAGATTGTGGTTAGTTTGTTTGGCTCAAGTTGTTTTTATAGTTTTGTTTGTGAAAATAGTCTGGCATGTGCATTCTTGTTTCAATTTTCTGTTTTAGTTTTCTATGATTAAAACTTATGATTCAGTGGATTCAAGCATGTAAAGCATACCATTGATACGAATGAAAAACACAATATGAAACACAATTCGGTGGGGTAGGAGTTGGGACTTGGGAGTAAATACTTTGTAAGTTTATTTCATTCTAACTTGATACCTTTTGCAATGAAACACAATTGGCTACATCAATAAATATGTGTTATAGAAAAAAGGTTAAGCTGTTGAAGGTTATGTGAGGACAAGTCTAAAATAGGCAATAGGCTTGTGTGCATAAACTATGTTTTTATGCTCTAATTAATTAATACTTGAATGAAACCAATTATCATGATCTGGTTTGAATTCGGTTTTAACAACCCAACTCCTGCTCCCATCTTTAGGGCGGGGGGGAGGGGAGGGGGAGCAGTTGGGTTCCTTATTCCAGGTCCATTCTTAATTTAAAAACATTTAAATATTCTTTGGGCCTTTTGCTCTCACATTTATAATATTCCGATATGAAAAGTAAGTCAAGGTCAATTGTGGATCAGCAAAATTATAGGTTGGATTGTGATCCTACTAGCTCCCATGATCCCATAGAAATCTGTACAATATGAATCCTCATCCTAAAAGATTTTAAATTCAAATTTCACCCTTTTGAGCTTCTAGGTTCCTATAACCAAAAAAATTTAAGGTTGAGATCTAGATTTTGACAACCATGTATGTGCCTAGTATTTGCATAGAAAATCAGATTGCATTGCCTTGACTTGAATTCTGGTTTTTTGTGACTCTGTGAGTTGCATTCAGATAATTAGGATGTGTCTGCTATTTTGCTACTAACAGGAAATCATCTAAATTCCAAGGGATAGGATTAAAATTTAAAAGTTAGAACAAGTGGTTCAACAATGTGGCTGCTTTTCCCTGCAGTTTTCTTCTTACTGTATTTAGAGGTTGCAGTACTTTCTAATCTGTTTACCAATAAGCCTTGAATTTAATTTCGATTCTCTGCAGTTTCAAGATTTTTTTGACAATTTCATAAATTAATTTAGAGAGGAAAAGGGTAATAGCTTTTTGTAATTGCTTCATGTCGCAGGAGTCTATTAATGTGGCTGCAAGAGATTGGGGCCTGCAGTGCCTCCGTTATGAAATAAGTTAGTCACTTATGGCTTTTGTTCTTGTAGCCGACTTTTCATTGTAATTTTCCCACATCATCTCTTATAATTGCTTCACTCATCTTCCTTCAGGGGATATATCTCCTCCTCGTGGAGTGAGGGTAGCTATGGAGATGCAAGCTGAAGCAGAACGAAAGAAGAGAGCTCAAGTTCTTGAATCTGAAGGTAATGAAGCCAGTTTGATATGCCATGTTGTTTCATGTGGTTATATAAATGTACTTAACCTTAAGGGTGTACTGATGATTTATGGTCTTTTTGATTCATCTGTAAATTTGATTGAGCTTAGCACCTTTCACTATTCAAGTAGGTAGCCTGATGCACTTATTTTAAAAAAAAAGTAGGTAGCCTGATGCTTTCTTGGAAATTAATGCCCCTTTACAGGAGAAAGGCAGGCCAACATCAATATTGCTGATGGAAAGAAGGCTTCTGTAATCTTACAATCAGAAGCTGCAAAGATGGATCAAATCAACAGAGCACTCGGTTCGTTATCAATTTTGATATAAACTTAATACTAATTATATGCAAATATGTTCTTTTTCTTTTTCTTTTTTTAACATCCTAAGAATGTTAGTGCTGATATCTCTCTTTCAGAGGCTCTGCTATTTCTTATCATATCTATATAGTTATATACTTTTAGCATGATCCTAAAATAAATAAAAAAATTGCATGACTTTAGAATAAATAAGAAGCACTGACACAGAAAAAATACAGTTGTGTCCTTGTCAGACACATACATGCGGGGGACATAGCTGCCTGTATGTCCATAGTGTGTCAATAAAAATAAAAATAAAAGTTTTTAAATATGGAGGTGAGTCGGTGACAGAAACACAGTAACGACGCTTTCTCAACATGGGGCCAAAAAAGACTGACCCTCAATGATCACCCTCTCTTGATCTGGTTTTTCTCACCTGATCTAGACTCATTGATGCTTCGAACAGTCAGATTGGTGCTTCTCGAAGCTCATCGGCACTTCGCCCACCCAATCTACTCTCTCGAGTCACGTCCACTACATGGTCTGTTGCTCTAAAAGACAAGTGGGATTGTTAAAGCTATTCATTACTGAGACAAAACATTTTTTAAATTCCAATTGCATTTATGAGAGAGAGCTAAGAATTCTGAAGAAACCACCTTCATCTGGAATTTGCTCAGTTGAAAATTAGCTTGTTTTCTAAATGTTTATTTTTGGTTTCCTTTTCTCTGTCGTTTTACGTTTCAAGTTTTAATTATCTCTTTTGTGGGCCCTGAACTTTCTTGCCAAGCCTGTCCTCCATTATGTTTATTTTCTTTTGTTTTTCAACGTTATGGTTTTACTTCTATGTTTTTCCCTTTTTTATTGTTAAACACTTGTTATTTACTGTTTTTACTTCTCTCTCACTCTCTCTCTCTCTCTCTCTCTCTCTCTCTCTCTCATATTTATTATTACAACATTGTTTAGGAATTATTAAACTTCTGACTGTAAGATTGCAGCACACATGTTTATTTGCACTCTAAACAGCATTCAATGGGTATCAATGTACTTCCTTGCTATTTATTATTGCTTTTAAATTCATTTTCAATATGTTTTCAACCATTTTCATGGTTATTACTCATTTTTAAGTCCTAAAATAAATATAAAATATGCCTAAAAATTTTTTTTTTTTTAACTAATTAATTAATTGTCATATCGTAGTTTTTTCAAAAATCGCCATGTGGGAGTGTCCCATGTCGTTTCACCATCTTATGCTAATGACTTTATTAATTAAACTAACTGGAACGCACACCTGGACAAGTAAAGCTGTATATGGCATTGTAAAAGGTAGTTGTTTGGTTCAACCAATTCTCAATGAATGCTTCCATGTTCTCTTGTATGGCTTGTCACTATAAACTTGTGAAGTGCTCTGCTGAAGCCCACTTTTTCGTGACCTATCCACTAATCGATATAGCTAACACATATAGAAGGGGCAATACTGTGGATTATTTTAATGTTGATGCTCCTTTAGCAGGGTAGATTATTCCCATTTCCCATAGAAATCTTTCAGTCTTCTTATCAACATTACTTATTTATCAGGTGAAGCGGAAGCCATCCTTGCTAAAGCTAAAGCAACAGCCGAAGGACTTGCCACTGTCTCACAGACCCTAAAGGAAAGTGGAGGAATAGAGGTGAGGTCATTCAATGCTCTTGAGCACACATACAGTAATGTCAATTACATTATTCGATTTCATTTTCTTCTGTATGTAGAAAGAAGAATTACTACATGTTTTGGAGTCCAAATGTCTATTTGAATCTGTTTGAAATCTAGTTTCCACTGTTGGGGGCTACTTCTGACAATAGTCACAATATGGGTGTAGTTGGTTCACACTTAGTTCTCCATTCAGATTACAATGCTTCATTTTGTATGTTTGAAAGTGTTGAAGCAATCAATCATTGTACTGATTGAGCCGTTGACTGCATGATACAGTACTACAACTGGATATCTCACACACTTGGCTTTTCCTAGCTTTTCATTGTGGTTTGAAAGGCATATTATTAGAATTTATTTTCTCTGGAGTAGTCCCAAAGTTCTGTGCTGCATTTTTAAAGTGCCTATACTTGCAGCATTCACTGCTTCTGTAAAACGGGTACAGCTGTGTGGTTTTTTTATTAGAAAAGTATTTTTTTTTTTTACTAGTTTTGCTATGTTTGCTCTGTCTTAATCAACTTGCGATATCTTAAAGTCTTGATTACTGCAATTTTGACTGACTCCATTCAGAACTCCTTTATAATTAGTGATGTCAACATATGTTCACATACATGATGCATGTTAAAAGGTTGCTCGCATAGATGTGGATAATAGTAAAACATTATTGTCTAGTTGTTAGACATTCTTATATATAAAATTTTGTACCTTTCATGTTAGGGCTTGCATAGGTTTTTTGACAAGTCTAAACATGTACAGAAAATTTTATATTCTTCATTTTGTCCCTCATATGGAATATGGCAATATGCATCCACATCCAATATGCATCCACATCCATTCTACCTAGAGTTGTAATAGATGGGATAAAATACGTAGTTTTTGGAAAGAATGTTGTAATCCATGGGCATTCTAACTTCATTTGGATGATGAGAGGATGTGAAATGGCTTATCTTGGGAAAAAAAAAGGGGCTTGCAAGAAATGATGTATTTTTGCTAATGAGCTCTAGATCAATTGGTACCCCCTCCCCTTATATAAGTTCTAGGTGGAGGGTGAGGTAGTGGTTTCAAGGCCCATTAAGTGCGTGCGTAATTTACCAATCTACACTAAAATCATGAATATTAAGGTAAAAATTTCATTTTCTTGTATCCATAAAAGGTTTAATAAAACTCTGAAGGGGCTGATTCTGGCTGCATTAGTCTTCCAGAGGCCTAGCATAGATGTGATTCATAAACAGAAGTGATGGTGTGGTGCATAGTATTTATAAAGTTCCATGCATACAGCTAAGACTAGAATTGGGAACTAATATTAAGGTCTGTTTTGCAGGCAGCTAGTTTGAGAATCGCTGAGCAATATGTTCAAGCCTTCGGTAATATTGCCAAGGAGGTGAATAACAGACCTAATATCATAATACCTAAGTATATCTTTCGATGCTCAATTGTTTTTACTAAACTCTCTCTCTTCTTTGTGTTTTCCTACGTTCCAACAGGGCACAACAATGTTGCTTCCTAGTTCAGCTGGCAATCCTGCCAATATGATGGCCCAAGCACTCACTATGTATAAAAGCCTGATTGGCAATGTTTCCAGTGTTGGGTCTCATGATACCTCTTCCACTCAATTAGCAGCAGGTGTAAAGGGCGATGCCTCTGGAGAAACAGGTAATGAGAATCCCACAACTGCTAAAACAACTGATACAGGTTATCTGGGCGATAGCAAGCCAGGATTTTCACTTCAGAGCCCCAATAAAGGAGCATAGAGTTTATCCCAGCCAACTCATTCTGGAAGTAAAGCAAATTGTGCTACACTAGGTTTTATCAGTTTTGTGGTTGTCACTCTAATTTTACTTTTAAGTTTCTAAATGATTTGAAGAGAGGAAAGCTGAAAATTAGATTGATTGTTGTAGGATGCGAATTCTTCTGGCAGAGCTCATTTCCATGTCAAATGGGCAATTAGGATGTCTCTTCTTAGATACCGGCAAAACTTGAGAAAAAGATTTGAGAATTTTTTGTTTCTGTTAAAACTTGCATTATTAGAGCATTTGCATCAAACAATGCAAAATAGAAAAATTGCTCAATTTTACACGTCCAAGCCCCAAAATCACCCACATTAGTCAAAATAAAGATATGTAAATTTGTAAACTTGTTATCGTAAGAGCATTCACATCAGTTTATGCAAAAATTTCTGTCTATTGTAACATAAGATCCTACTTTTTTCTATGTTACATGTTCACTTTCCAAAACACTCTACATTTCATTAAAATATCAAATTTTCTTAATTTTTTTTAATTGTTTCTCTTTATTCACATATAACAATCATAATCTACTCTATTCTTTTAACCATAATAAGGATAGATTGATGTGGTTATTTTTGAAAAGTGATTATGTAATATAGAAAAAGTAGGTTCTTATGCTAAAATAAAGAGGAATATTTGCACAATCTAGTTGATGTGAATGCTTTTATATTCCTTTTATAGAGTTATTGTATTTAAGGGTATTCTATGTGGTTTATTAGTTTACTGCATACATTAGTATAATTGAGGCTTGCTCTTTGTGTGTACTACAACCCACAGGCTATTCTGTGTTGGCTTGGATGATCTTCAGAAGCATTATTGTGTCTTTTGACTCTTTCTCAGCCCATGCATTTACTGCCAAATGATTATGTATATTGATTCTGACTCTCTGAGTTTCCCTCCTAGTAGCAGGTGTGAATTGATTCTGTCCATTTTGTTTTCACAAAGCATATAAAAATGAATCCAAGAGAACCAGAAAAAATGCTTCACTCTATATCATTCAAATCACTGGAAATGGATTTATTTAAAAGTCTCTGATATTGTTGAAATTCTTCAAAAGCTTTTACTGGGGAATCTAGTGGGCTTGTTCAGTTTCTTTGAATGCATAAACGCATTTAGCCAAATCGAGATTCTACAATCTGTGACTCGACTCGAAGCCGCAACCTTGCCGGTCATTGAATGACATTCGTTGACCCCCCAAAAATAAAAACAAAACAAAAAAATGAAATCAACTCAAACTCCATCCCAAATTTTCTTATCAATGAAACCTAGAGCGTCCACCATGTTCTCCTTAAGTCCAAACCAATTTTCCAATTTTTTCTTTTGCATGGATAAACTTTTCAACTGTATTAAAATTTAAAGGGATTCTTCATTAATCCATCCAAAAATTTCAAATTCAGGAACCCCGAATAAAAGGCTTGTGGATTTCCATGAGACTCCATTGCCATCCACTAGAGTTCTTTACCTAGAAATCTATCAATTTTTTAAAATTTTAAATTAATTAAATTCAATTGCCACATCATCAAATTTTTAAATAGGTACCAAGTTAGTGGTAGTCAATAGTCATAATAAAATCTAATCCACAATTCAAAATAGATGAACTAGATTTTCGGAACTCAACTCCATGGTTACGTTACCCTATATTTCTAGAAGATCCTAATCCATCAACACCTATTACCTCCAAGGTTGTGTAATAGATATTTCCCTAAATAGAAATCCTACAACATCGGACCATTTGCTTTTACTTCACCTAACACATCGTTGGTTATTCTAGTGAGCAAAACACGTTTAGCTAAAAATAATAAAATATACAATCAGTGAGCAGTTACCAGACTCCAATCAAAGCCCATTAGAGAATATAACATCAGATTCAGGCTCTATTGGAACATATAGATGCATGCCTAGCATCACAGCCTCCCAAGAAAGACTAATTCAAATTGCAATTTGTCAAAGAAAACCAAGTCAATGCTTGAACCAGATATTGTGTAAATCGGCTAACAAACAAGTGGGCAATTACTTAGATGAGGCTGTTAGACTAAAACAATACACCTCTGCTGCTCTGCCTGAACTTTGAGCTATGTAAATACGCTTGACTTACATGATCTCCACTTTAATTGAAATGTTGTATGAAAAAACAAATACAGTATAATTTACTGCACCAAAGTCACAATTCACAAAGGAAATGACAATGGATTCAAGCTCTAGCTAAATATAAATCGTCACAAATGTGTAGACAAGTGAAATCATCAAAAAGTCGAATCCAACTATCTCAAGATATTTGATGAGTCTTCGGCAGATAAACAGAAGTGGCAGAACGTGCACCACTTCCAAGTAGTTTTGTGGAGAAAAAGTTTATGTTTCCTTGCATATCTTGTGCTTATAATGCACAGCATTTCAAGTTGCATTGTGTTCTTTAATGAACCACAGGCATACTTCCATTTTCAATCAGTATATCCTTGCAACAAAACATAGACTAAGAGAAAATTAGACATAGCTATACAATTCAGTTAGGCTAAGGTATTGTAGATAAGCCCTCTTAACATGTTACTTCTGTCCAACTATCTTTCTGCTACATGCTAAACTTTCAATCATCCCATTCAATGCCTCTGGTCTACCTCATAGGCTAATACACCAGTCATGTCAATTTCTACATAATGTACTGATGTACAAGCACAGCTTCAATCGTGACATAACTGGGATGCATGTACAGTCAAGTGCAAGTCGCGCTTTGTATAAAAAACTAGGGCCATTTTTGTTCCCAAGTGAGAGCAAAAAAAGCAACGATGAGAAGACATTCCCAACAAGATGGAGCCAAAATTAACACGAGCATCTAAGATCCAAAACATAAGTAAACTAAAAGTGTATTCTAGGTTTTCTTTCCCCATCAAGACAACCTATTTCAACAAGCTAAACATGATGGCTTGTTGTTTTGTCCTTGTCATATTCCTTTCCCAGCTAGAGGATGATTAGACTCATGAGTAAATCGAGACAACCTATTTCAATTTATATGGAACAAGAGCCTTATAGCTTAGTGACATTGCCTGCTCTCCTTCATAAAGAGAACCGGGATTCAAATACAGCTTATATGATAAGCTGATAACAACTAAATTCAGGTATGGGTTATCTGCACAGTACCTTGTATATAATTGAGATGAGATTCTAGTCTTTACGAGCATCATTTTCACCTTAAATCTCAACTTACAGCCAAAAACCAATCCAGAGTTCATCAATAATCAAGCTTATTCATATTTTTTGTATCCATTTCATAACAAATTTCGTACCCAATTCACAAAGCTCCCACTTTACCGGGGTCAGCTTTACACCCAATTTAAATTTGACCCATTTCATGATAAAACATTCTAATAATCTTTAACCACATAATTTTCGCATCATATCTCAAATTACAGCCAAAATCAACCCAAAGGTTCATCAATTATCAAGCTTATTGATATTTTTGAATCAATTTCATAATAAAAACAATCTAATAATCTGAATTACTCATATACAAAACCATGACAATTATGACAAAGAATGAGAGCTTTGTTTATATATTCAACAAATAAAAAACAAGAGCCGTATATATTTGCCTCATAACATTAAATACAAGAACAATCTGTCCATCAATCTCTACACACAAATTCTCAATTCATCTAGAAAAACAAAAGGAATGAAAAAATAAGGCTCACCAATCAATCAATCAATTAAGCTATCAGAAAAGTCCGAAAAGCACAGAGAACCCGAGCACGATGAGCCAGACGATATGAACGAGAAGGAGAGCCTGGCCGGAGAGAGGGCCGGGCCCACCATTACCGACCTCACAGAATCCCAACTTGGCGACCTTGACACCGGCGCAAAGCGCGTCGGCGCAGCCACACCAGTAAGTCACGCCGTCGACACCGCATACCGGGTCGGCCCGAAAACACTTGACGGGGCAGTATGCGGGTCCGGGTCCGTTGGTGGTGCAGAGATCGGCGGCGGCGGCTTGTTCTGAGGGTAATCGGATAATGGAGGAGTCGTATTCGGATCGGACGGTGGTGATGGAGCTGACGGTGAAGACGACGGCTATGATGATGAGGAGGAGAGAGAATGTGGGTTTGGTGAATTGAGGCATGGTTTGGCGAGCTACGGAGGGCTCGCCTGCGAGAGAGAGAGAGAGAGGAATTGGGAATTTGATTGATTGGTGAACCCTAATTGAAGAAATTGGGAGTTCTTGTTTTTCTTTGGGTTTGGGGAGAGAATATAGGAAAGAAAGGAACTTTGATTTTTTTAAAAAGAGGAAAGAGAAGAGAAAGTGAGAAAAAGAGAGTTGTAGAGGAAGTGGTCGTTGGGTTGTTCGCCTAAAGCTGTAAAAAAGAGGGAAAAGGAATATGAATATGATTATAATTTTAAAGAATGGTGGGCGCCGGCGGTGGGGTCCGTTTGTAAATTTTGATGACGTCAATACCAACGCCTTTTTTGTTAACCGTTGTACAATTTGTTTTTTATGTCTGGAGCCTGAAGTTTTTATTTTTTATTTTTTTTATATATAAAAATAAAATACTCCTACTATTTTACTTCTTAAAATTAAAGCTTGTTTTTCTTTTTGTAAAAAGGAAAAGTTAGTTTTTTTTTTTTTTTTTTTCTTAAACTTTTAACAAGTTTGTTTTTCATTTCTAAACTAATGAAAGTTCACTTTTCATCCTCAAACTATTATAAATGTTTCATTTTTGTGATGGGCCTTTTTTGTATCCTGGGCTAGACTATTCCTGTCACACTGTGGCCCAATGATTCTGGAATAGGAGAATCAAGACTGACTCAATTAAAACTCACCTTAAGTCAATTTGTGTGCAAGCTAGGACTCCTGGGAAGGATCTTTGTCACATGTCCACGATAGGAAGTACTGTCACAGAAATTGTTATGGCAAGAAAAACATAGCACAACAGGATAGCTAAAATATTCTAACTAAAGTACTTGTTACTAACCAGAGATAAAGTTTAAACAATCTTGCAACAGGAAAATACGATAATATAAATATGACAAGAATGGATTAGCAACAAGAAAGATAACATTAGCACTTTAACAATCACAATAAAAGAAGGAAGGTGATTAGTTTGCCAAACTTGATTCCTTGATAGATTTAAGTTTAAGAAGGGAATCAATCTCCAATGTGGGTGATCTCACAGGGGAATCCTGCCATAGAAATTACCTACTTTGGAAAATTGACCTAAGTGGCTTAATCTCAAATTCTCAACTTCTTAGAGAGTAGGCTATTAAGAGAGAGAGAAGTGAGTAGCCTATTGATGCATGCTTTATCACTACTCACACTCTTGTTTTCTCACTTCACTTTCTACTCTCTTATTTTATTTTATTTTTTTATCTTCTCTATTTTCTTTGTTTTCTATTTCTCTCTCTTTTTTATGTTTCCTACCGTTCCTCCTTCTTGTTGTTTACTGTACATGACTAAGGCCTTTTTATACTACCTGCCATGATAAGATTTACCGTTTTATCCCTCAACTACTTTTGGCCTGTTGTGGGTATCCTTCCCAGACCACCTACTAGTTTGTTGGCGGCCTAACCACCACCACTATCCTGTACTGGCTGCATCACGTTCCATTCCCAGACAAAGGGAGTTTTGTTTTATTTTCTTACTTTCCATGGCATTTCCATCCGAATAAAGGTTGAGTATTCTCTCTTACTAACTCTTATAGCATGCACCTAATGATTCCAGCTCCTATTTGCCTCTTTTTGGTGGTATGTCATCCCAGCAGGACATTTCCTCCAAAAGAACTTGAGCGAGAACTCCAGAATAGGCTTCCCCCTTCTCCCCATCGCCAGACCACACCCTCTCTTACCTCTGACCCATGACCCACCTCTCTTATATTGGTTGGGTACAAGTTAGTGGTGCATGGGTCTTGTGCATGCTCCACTCCTATATGAGTCCTTTGCTTGTTTAGCATTCACGCGTTTGCTATTGCCTGTGGGTTTGTCTGGTATTGTTGCGTGTTCTACTGCTTGTTTAACCTTTTGTGGCATGGGTGAGTCATTGGGTCTTCATTCTTCGCATCTCATTTCTTCTTTGGGCTGGGTATTGCTTGGATGTGGGCTTTACTTCTTTCAATTCAGTCCCTATCTCTTTTCACCATTGGTTCATGGGCTGACTAGTACTCTTGCCATGCCACTGCATTGTTCCTGCCATAATATCGTTTAACTTGAATTTGTAGGGCCTCTTTTGGGCTTGCCATGTTTTATTCATTCCTTCAATTTACGTTACCCAATATTTTTGCTAGGTCAGTTCTCATGTCATCTCGGGCTTCCTTGGCCCATTCTATTCCTTTGGGCATCCTCGGCCCATTTCATTCATTTGAGCATCCTTTGCCTGTTTCATTCATTGGGGCATCCTTGGCCCATCTCATTCTTACATTCTCGTGGGTTTTTGCTAAATCTTTCAGGTTTCCCCAGTCTAATTACCATATTCTTTACTTTTGGGGTTTGTTGGCCTTTGAACCAATCCCATTTACTAATTCCTTTCTTTGGGCTCCTCTGGCCTATCTTTGCTTACTTTCTACTTCTTATGATTCCCATGAGCTTATTACTTCTTTCTTTGGGGCTCCCTTGGGCTCATTTGCTTTCTTTTGGACCTTTTTAATATTTTGTAGGCCTATAGACCATTATTCTTACCATTCGGGTTTAATAGTTTCTTCTCTTATTTTGCTAATCCTTACTTTGCTAATTCTTCTTTCTTTAACCCTTTTCATATTGTTGGGCTTTTTCTTGTCATTGGGCTTTTTCTTCTTGCCAAAATGGGTCTCAACAACTTTCATCCTTCAACTTATAAAAAAAAAAAAAAAAAAATCATTCCTAAATTATTGAAAAATGTTCTTTTTTTTTCATCCCTATTTTTATCTCTAAGCTATCAAAAAAACAAATTACACAATTTAAGAGATAAAAAAAATATATTTTAATGTTTAGAGATGAAAAGCAAATTTTCAAATAACAGATGCCTTAGGAGTTAGGATATTGGTTTTGCAAATATTTTTAGTAACTTTTTTTTATAAAAAAAGAAAAATAAATAACTAATTTTTTTGAAAATTTTTTATATTTTTCATAAAAATAGGATCAAAACTTTTTAAAAATGTTCATTGGTAAAAAGCTTAAGGCATCAGTTATCTGCACCAAAGATAATCATACCCAATGTTTGATATAATTACTAATGACACTTGTCATACACGACTTTCATGAGATGGACATTGCACTTTTCATGAGATGGACATTGACATTACATCCTCTAATCTTCTTCTTATTAAATGGCGTTAAAGTTCCATATGGAATATTCATTTTCAAAATAGTACTTAAAAAACTACAAAACCATTGCTAACATTTTGTCAATCAACCTAATTAGCTTATTATACTCATCACCTCACCTAAATAGTATATGATATTCACACACTGAGTTGATATTTTATTCTTAATAAGTTGTGAGTTGGTACTCCTCTTGGAATAAGTTTGGGTGTACACCTACAAAATTTGTATCTACTCGTTCATTGTCCTTAATTACCTTTTTTTTTTTTTTTGGGTTTAAAAAAGAGATTAAAATCATAAAGCTTTCAATTCTCTAGAACGAGTCCAAATTTTTTATCCCATTTTTATTCTACTATATACTCCACCAATAAAAACATAACACGTGTCCACTTATTTTGTTGTGCTCTTGACCACATTTTAATATTTAATGTGATGGATCAAGGCTATATTTTTTTAGAGATAATCTTGGACCTTAATTATACTACAATGACAACATTTTCGTATGGGCAAGGATTTGTTGCAACCTTGGTCGCAATAGATCTGCATAGTAGTGGACATGGCAATATGTTAGAATGGCACCTATTCAGTGCCAATTTAAAGAAATTTTTTGTTAACCACTTTAGTGTTTCTCATCCCTCTCTCTCTCTCTCTCTCTCACACACACACACACATTATGCAAGATTTGCTACGACCCCTTTTCATAGAATAATTATTGAGTACTCCCGGAGTACTCAATAGTTAAATTTATTGTGAGTCTCACAATTTATGTGAGGGTGAGAAGTACACATTTATAGAACTTCTGGAATATTCAATAATTTTTCCTTTTTCATATTGTATCTATTTAAAATTCCACCATATGCTAGAAAGGTTTAAAAAATAAGGTTTTGGCTAAAGTGCATGTTAACTGTTAAGGTTTATGAACATATCCAAATGGGCTCTTTAATGAATAAGCCCACTACTTGTTATTGGACTAGGATTATTTCTAGTCCATATATGTTAGTTGAAATGGGCATGTTGTTTTAAATTTGTATTTTTGTTATTAGGAATTTGCTAAATAGATAAAAATGAGATAAATTGTTAGATATCTTATCTAATTGTAGATTTACGGTAGATAAAGATTGAGTTTCATTGGAATCTTATGTTTATTTTGTAAAACCATCTATTTATTTATATGGCTTGATATTAAATAATATAGTAAGTTGTAAAATCTTATTACTTAGAGCCATTTCTCTTTGAACTTTGAAGATGTGACCTCATATGAAGTAGTCCATTTTACTAAATTAGAGGTTTTGGTTTCCTTGAAACAATCAACAACAAAAAATCTGCATGTAATAAACTCTTTAGTGACACACAACCAAACAAAAATGATATATAATTAGAGGTAGAATCAATAAGGTAAGTAATATAAAAGGTCTTACCTCTTCTCTTTCACTCTCTATCCAAATATAAAGTATGTTTTTTAAGAGCATTCACATCAACTCATATAAAATAGCATAAAATCTAAAATATAGCTAATGTCTTTTGCAAAATGAGATTTAGCTACATTTTTTGTGCAAATATACAAATTAATGTAGCTTATTAAAAAAAAAAATTATTTCTTTGCATTTCTCTCAGAGGGAGGGAAGATAATGACCGATGATTATTGTGTTTGTGTGTGAATTGAGAGAAACGCTTAAAAATTAAGAAATTTCAAATTTGATATTTTAATAAAATATAGTATAGAATAGATAATCAAATGTGTATTTTTTTAAAAATGGTTTGCTAAAATAGAAAAAGTCCTTATTCTAAAATAAACAATAATTTTTGCATAAGGTAATGTTAATACTCAAGGAAATTGATTTACTGCCGTACTGTACCAATTGGTAACGCTGGAATTTGCACTACCAGTACCTGAATCAATACAGAAATGGAGCTGATTCGATCTACCCAAGATACTAGGGTGTACCGGCTCATTTTGGCCATTTCAGCATATTTTGAAAAATCTTTGTTTCGGACCAGTAATAATCTATACAAAATCAAAGAACTTTTTTCTGTTGAAAATTTTGGTGCTTACAACATCTCTTATTGTACAACCTTTGTCACAACTTGCTAGTGGTGAGTTGTGAGTGGTAGAAGTGTGGACCCACTATTTTTTCTTTACCACTCACAACTCACCACGGTCCAAGTTGTGTAATAAGTGATGGTCCTATCAATTTCCGTATTGTGAGTCATTCTACAGTACCCTAGTTTTTTACTGGGAATGATACTTAGGTTAGATCTTTATTCTTAACCATAAATTTTAAGGGCTTTACTCCTAACCGTTTAGTTGGCCAATTATCTATTTAATGGAATCAGATAAGCCTAAACTCAAGAGTCAAGATCTTCTTTATCTCTTGAGAATTTTTATTTATTTATTTATTTATAAGGTTATCAATTATCATCTCTTATTCAGTCTCCTCCTGAAGCTAAACATAATAGAATCTCACTTCCCTATTTTTCTTCTTAGTCTCTTTATGAATAAGGATAAGGATTTAGGATAAGGATTTAGATAAATGTGAACTCAAGTGTCTGTGTGCGTGGTGTGTGTTGTTTTAAACTTTTTGTTACCTTTAAAACATGTTTGTTAATTTTGGGTTTTGTTATTTAAATTACTTGTATTGTTAAGTTAAGTTTGTTTTTTTTTCCTTGAAAACACTAATTAGTTTTTATTTCAGATTACATTTGACATATTCATTGTTAAATTATGGGAAATCTAGCAACAGTACTTTTTTTATTTTAAAAAAATACAAATAATTCAAAAATAATGATTTTGTGTCTTTTCTTTTATTAATTGGTCAGAAGAGTTTATTTATAATGATGTCGATGTATCAATCTAGAAATTTCTTAATTATGTTTTCTTTTTATGTGACATCAATCACATTCATTAACACACTAGTTTGTAAACTCTTATATTTTCTCTTTATGTTATTGATGTCGCACTTATCATGTTTTTTGTGACATTAGTTTGTAAGCCATACATAAAATTAGTAGTAATGTTAACATTTTTCTTGTTGATATTTTGTTAATGTTAAATAAATACTAGTTTACATTAAAAAAAAGTATTTTGTTTATTAAACCACCCCACCCTGATCTGCATAGCAAATGAGATGGGGATGAGGGTTAAATCCTTCTCCAAAGCAAATTTGTGACGGTGGTAGGTTTTGGGGTCTCTGTCCTGTTTATATTTAAAAATTTTAAAATATTTTTTAAATATTTTTTTCTATGGGTATTTTATTCTTTAGAACTCAAACTTTAAACTTTATTATCAATTGTGGTATTGTAATGTGATTTTGGATTTTACCAAGAATTTCAAAAGTTGTTATGATCTTCTGTCATTGCAACTTTATTTGTAGTAATATGCTCAACAGTTATGACTAAAGCCAAAAAGAACCACCCTGACAACTCGAAATTCAGGACTAACCGACTAACCGTTAACAGTTACTACACTACATGAGGCGCCAATACAAAGTTCGCTGTCCATATGACAAAGTCACCCAAAGATTTAGCGACAAAGCCATTTGCCAGGCAGAATATGCTATGCCATTGGTTTTGCCAAAATTAACAGTTGCTCTAAATTTTTGCAGCTGCCGGCTATATTATAAATCACCATTTCCTATAGCCCTTCTCAGCCTCACTGAACATCCTTATTTGATCACAATTTGCATATAAAATCCTATATTGGTGTTTCAGCCACTCTCACAACTCTCCCCACAAAAGCTATTCATTCATAAGATGGGGGGCTGTGCGGGGAAGCCCAAGCACTCTGATGTCCACAAGGAGTCAATCCCCACTGAGGATCCTGCCCTTGCAAACAAGGCCGAGGGCGAGGCTATTCATCAGGTACTAGTATGCATTACATTCTGATCTTATTTAAGTTGTTAGGAAATTGTGAATTTAATCATTTAATCTAACACTCTCCTTTCACATGTGGGCCTAAACTACCTTCATTAAATAGGAGATAAGGTAGAGACAAACTTCATGCTTTGATATCATGATAAATTACCTGTTGTCCCAAAAGTTTAAGTTATTAGAAAATGATGAATTTTAATGAATCAACATATTGTTTCTTGGATTTTCTTTTTTCTTTTTTCTTTTGCTAATATGTGATTGCAGGAGAGCCAAAATGGAGGTGAGAGTCAGAAAGAAGCACCATTGGTAGACCTCTCTAACCCAAAGGAAGAGGAAACAAAGGAGAAGGCCTCTGAACCAAAGACTGATGAAGCAGTACCAGTTTCTGTGGAGGCGGGTAAAGAGACTGCCAAGACAACTGAGGGCAAAGTTGAAGTCCCTGCTGCTAACAACTCAGAGGAAAAGAAGGTTGAGGCTGGTAATGAGACCAAAAAGCCAGTAGAGGGGCAAGCTGAGGCTAAAGTCCAAAAACCAGATGCTAATAATAAGAGTGATGCACCTCTTGCCACTGTATGATGGCATTTTAGAGTTATTGTATCCAACAAAAACCATTATGTGCAAGAGAAGTATCATAATGATTGATTTGAGCTGGTTTGTTGGGACTAAATGTAAAATGACCTGGAACAACTGAAAATTCATTTTTTATTTATGTTATGTAGCAGTTTTTATGTTTTATAAAAAAATATCTATCCTATGCAAAAGAAGATTAGGATGATTTGCCATTATTCCTTTCCAGCAAGAACACATATTTGGCACAATAGACACCGAACTCATTATCTTTATGATTATGATGGAGGGTTTAAATATAAAATTGAGACAAAGAAATCCGCAAGTTAGACTTTCTTACTGATTCATATTTTACAGCTACAATTTTCATTAATATCTTGAGGGGAATCTCATAACATTCTCCTCGAAAATAATTACCATGGATGTTGTGTGGAGTTGAACACTAGTTTTTAACAAGAGAGTTGAGGGGTAATGAGAGATCTTTGTGTTACTTTCTGAAATGCCGTATAGTTTTGTTAGTGTAAAATATGAGTGGATGCTATTAAGGTCAATTCTTATTAGAACTTGTTACTTCTGCCTCGGGGCACTTAGCACGTATGCTCTATGCTCCATTAGACATTGACCTTAGGCCTCGGCAACTTTTGTACACAGTTGTAGATTAATATGTTAAGGATTTGCCTACTAACGCAATTTTATGGACAAACCCATGTCTTGTTGCATCATTTTACAATATGGATTGCTATATAATTAAGCTGATCTATTCGATGCTGGAATTAGATCTGCTATTAACATGGGGATTTCTGTCTCCAAAGAAGGATTTGCAGCTCAAAATTCTAACATCAAAAAATTTAGTGCAGATGTCGTAAGTACCAATGCCATACATAGCCTATCACGGTTAAGCAGTACAAGGCACTCTTTCCCTTTCGGTCAGATCCTAGAATTGATAAATTTATTTATATCGAAGTACATGTCCTTGCCCATTATGCTGTATGCTGTTAGCTAATGGCTAAGCTCTATAAGGCACGCATCAAAAAGATGTGACATACTAACATGTATTTGCATCCTCAATATAATAACATATAGGCTCCATGGCACATATTCCAGTTACCAGAACAAATATTTTGTTATGACCTTTATCTTCAAGTTTACAACTACAGCCCACTAGTTTTGAACAGTTCGGTGAGAGCTGTATTTTCTGCAAATAACAAGAAGGAAACTGAGGATTTTTTTCCTTTCCATATTTAGGTTCTGTACATAACATTCTGTTTTTCACTTTTTCTATGAGTATAGACATCTTCTGCTAATTTTATTGATCCATGGGCTGCCTTTACCTTATTTCTTATGATTTTCTTTTTCAAGGAAGTCACTCTTTACTAAGGCATCATTATATGGGGTCCATATTTCACTTGTAAGAGCTGTGAAACAAAAAGTTCCCAAGTTGCTACTGAGCTTTTTGTATATAAACCAAGAGTCCATTTCAAATACTTTTGGTCATGATTTAGTCTTCTACACTTGTTTTGCTAGATCAAAGAATTATTCTCTATGTCTCCAGCTTGTAAATTAATCAAAGCCATAACTAGAACAGAGAAGCACATAGAACCTGGAGTAGAAAGTTACTTAAACAACTTAGCCCGCAAAGGTACAAAAACTTGGAGCAGGCAGCTTTCCTCCTGTTCTTTAGAAATATATGACTGAAAACAGCTATATACCTAGTCCAAAAACCACTTTGATCCTACTCCTTCACATCCAAACTTGTCAGATAGGAAATCTAAAGACTTCATGCAAGTATAATAAACATATAAGGAACTATACCTGATAATGCATAGTTGCCAGAGATTCGAATTGCAGAATTTCACAATGCCACTCACACCACCAGTATTAGTTAGCTGCTTAGGATTTTGTCTAGGGTAACTTATTAGACAATTCAATCAGCATCTTTGCCCCTAATTAAACCCAACTGAAACCGCTTAAGGTTGCCTTCAAAAACTCTAGCACAGAGAATATATTGTTCAAATAACTATTCTGCTGCCTCAATCTATACATAAGCAAGTTCAAGGAAGTTGATGAACTAAAATTCCTTGTATGTCTATCGAGTTAACTTCAGGAAAAGGAATGCTTTATAAATTTCCCTATTACAGATTCTCTTAATTCATGAAGTACCCTACCATCTGTACTGCCCCATAGGAAACCTGATAACTCAATTTCAAAGAGTGCCTTAAATTCGAATGTTTCAAACATAGATGTTCGTATTCTGTACAATTCTCTTTAGCACCCAAGGTGACAATTCCCAACGACAATATGATTCAATAGAAATAGAAGAATGATCAGAGAAATTTGATTACTTTTAAATTTTAAATTTATGAAATTGAGCAAGAAGTACTCCCTTTCCAATCTATCAAAATTCATAAACGATCCTTCACTGAAAGTTGACTTCAAGATCATTTCCGATCAGGTCACAAACAAAACCATCTGTGTAAATCTCTATAGGCAAAACATATATAAATGGAGTCAGCTTTTCCCAAGTCAAATTTTTATAATCTGTTCCATCTACTACAGTGATTGCATCACTTATTATAAGCCAACTAGTTCAGAGTATTCTATAACCTGCAGGGGACACCTGGATGGAATTTTATCTCTTCTACATTATAATGTAAAATATCGTTCATGTTGACCTTGAAAAGCCTATGACAAGAATTCTTTGTATTAATCTAAGCACAAAAAAGGTGCACATTGACACAATTTTTCACAACCTTTTCTCACAACTTGTAATGTAGTAAATTTTGTTTAGAGTAATATCCCTTTAACAACCCATCACTAACATTACTTTTGTTATTTACCAATCACAATAGATTAAAAAGATGTGTCATTAGATTTATTATAAATCCATTTAAATCTAAATGGATAGAATTCTCATTTTCATATGGTTTTTATGTGCTAAAGCTACCTGGGAGTCAAAAGTATTATTTTTGAGATGGATGGGGCTTATGCTAATAACTTACAAGGTATTCATCTTATCATACTCATGTTCCAATATTGAATTTTATATATAGACAGATAGCAGTCGAGAGATAGGGACAAGACATGAACTTCCATTAAGGACAGTAACAATCATAATTTACACAGCAGATGCAAATTTCAACTTGAAAACATTTAGATGCCATAATGCAGAACACAAGAACTCAATGGGAGAAAAAAATTCAATCCCTCCACATCAGTATTGTGTCATGTATCGGCTGAAGTAGGGTCAGCCTCCTTGGCAGTTCCCTCTTCATCCTTGTGGTTATCCTTCACAGCCAACAATACAAGAATCAACAATAATGGATAACTTATTGTAGTAAGCGACCAATTCACAATCAGCTGGGACATGTAGGAGACTTTCTGCGTATCAACTTGCCAAGCAGCTGCTGCCCCAGCACTTTGCACTCCCTTATAAAACCCAACATACCTGCAAATACAAGAACAAAGATTTTTAGAACTCAATACCTATACATATAAGGCCTCCATATGCTTTCTTCTGTTCCTATTGCAAAACAACTAGGATTATAACATGCATAGAAATTGTTTAATCCAAAACCCATAATCAATAAAAGTTTCTATTCCTTCAAGCATGACATGTGTCAAGAAGCGTAGTACCCCGACCCATCAATCAAATAAAGGCTATACACTCCTGTTTTGGCTAATTCAATGTAACCTAAAACCCCAAGAGATTGATGCAGTGATTCTCAAGCCTCACAACATCCATGAGATTCTAAGATTCAAAACTCCTAACCAGCATCTTGGGGCCACGAGGCCAACCCCAAATGGTTCCTCCTTGTAATTAACAGTGTGTGAGATGGGAGGACTACACAAATCAGGAGATTAGTAGGGTGGACCCCATATTACAAATTAAACCAAAAACCAAAAACCCAATAATCAATATGATATACATAAAATCCTTAATCCATCATATATCCATTACCTGCTAAGGATTTCAGAATCATCCGCCAAAGCTCCAATCACCCAATAAACCATGCTCTGGAACATGGCATCCAGCAACCCATAACTAAAATACAAGACGAATGGCCCAGCGAAATCTCGACCCGAGTCCTTAAAATCCAACGGCGGTAGCGGGTCTTTGATGGAGTACCTGCGCTGGTTAGCAAGCCCACCACCCCAAATAGCAGTCCCAAGTAGAGCAACCACACAAACCCCAACAATCCCCCTCTTCCTCCTACTCTCAAAACTGAAATCCATCAAGTACCCAATCATAACCGAGCCCAACATCTGTGCACCCCAATAGAACACATTGTTGAACCCTCTAGTCCTCAAATTAAACAGCGTTGCATTCACATTATTGAACTGATACGTATAGAAAAAATTACTAGACCAAGCTGCAGGCACTATAAGCAACATCTTCCAATTCAAAAACAACTTAACAATCTCAACTGCCTCAGTCGAAACATTAGAGTACTGAATATGAGTACACCGAGTCCCATCCTCACGAATAACCTTACTGGGGGGCAAAATAGCAAAAGAGAGAGCTGTCCCAGCTGCCATAAACACCATGAAACCAATATAAGTTCCATCGTTAACCGAAGCAGCTTCGCTACGATTATAGTTCGTGACAAAAGGAATGAGTCCACCAATAACACCACCCATGTTGAAAATACTCCAAAAGAGTGAGATATAAACCCCTTTACGATGAGCAGGAGGGTAAGACGTCATGATAGCGCCTTGACCAGCCCACAAAAGGCCAGCTCCAACACCCAATAGAGCACCAGCAACAATGGCGAAAGCTTGGTGCTTGTGATGGTTGTAATAGAGGAAAGAGCCAGCGTAGAGGATATAGGTGGAGCAACCTGCGGCAAGGGTGAGATGGGGTCCGAGGATGTTGTAGATACCACCACCGAGGACTCCGAAGACAGCGAAGGTGGTGTAGAGTGCTGTGTTGGCGTTGTTCGCGGCTGTGTGGTCGACTTGGCCACCACCACCCATGCCTGACAGAGCGTTGAACATGCCAGGACAACAGAAACATACTAAGCCTATGAGACTGACTTGAACAAAGGGTGAGTTGAACCTGAGCTTGGATTTGAGGTATTTTGGATTCTGGGTAGCTGTTTCCTCGTCTCCATCGAAACCCATTGAGGTTTTTCTGAGTAGTGTTGGGTTGTTTTGGGTCTGGGAGGGAGAGAGAGAATCAGAACACAGAATTGTGGATCAGCACGGAGTTTTAGGAGGATATGGAAATATTTTGCGAGTTTGAGTTGTCTTGTGAGCTGTGAAGTTAGAATTTAAGGTACAAAAAAGTCATAGGTACGATTAAAATAATAAAGATTTTATTAATGTGTGCCCTTAGGGCATACATTAATTTCCATTTTTGAAAAAAATTTTCTCGAGAATTGAAAAAGTAATAATAAAGATAAGAATCATACTAAAAGATCGTAGAATCTCTTTGATTTGTTAGAATAATTTTAGAAAGTGACACAATTTATTTATTTATTTATTTCTATTCTTTGTGATAATTTGTCAAAAATAATAGTTGGTTGAGTTTAAAGCAATTATTTATTAATTATAATCTATTTTTATTTTTATTAAATTACAAATTTCATTCTTTAATTTTGTTTAAACTTTAATTAATTTTTTTAACTTCACCTCCGTCCTATTCAATTCTTTAAATTTCAAACTTTATTCAATTCCGTACTTTTATTAGTCTCCGTCAAAAACTCAAAATTACATCTGTGGGGGAGTAAAACCAAGGCCCGTGATCGAGGCCCAGGAATACCGTTTCATTAAAAGCACGCCCGAGGGGGAGAAATCGTTGAGGCCTGTTGTAGGTAACAGTGGGGCGCGTAAGTGTCCGAGGAGGTTGGTCCGAGAGGAATACCCTTCTCGGATGTGACGTCTATTGGAGAGAGGAGCTTCGGCTCTCCTTTAATCCACTTTCCAGCGAGTCCCAGAATAAAAGACAGACTACCGACGTGTATAGAAGGGATAAGGATCCAGAAATATCTCAAGGAAAGGCTGCTACCACCGCATTAAATGCGTTGCAGTTGATTTCCTGGCCGCATTTATGTGGAGAAGACCCCTGAACAGTGTGGAAAGTCTCCTTTATCCCCAGAAAATCAGAAAGCTGGAGAAAAAGGAGGGGAAACTCAAGTACCGTGCTAGATGACAGACAAGTGGACGATGGGATCGAGCAGTGAAGGACTATATAATGGAACAAACCCTTATGAAGGAGGGGGAGGAAAAAAAAGAAAAGAAAGAGAAAGAAGAAAGACAGTACGGGAAGAACATTGAGAAATCGCTACTGTAGCATTGAGAAGAAAATAACCTAAAAGAGAGCATCTTGTCTAAGTTCATACCCCTCAGACTTGATCAGAACCCATCAAAACCGCCTCAACCTTACTCCTCGGACCTAAAATCTTAGCTGCTTATTCGTGCGTTTTAGCCTCCTCGGCCAAGTACCCTACCCCCAATAACTGTCGCGAAAATCCGTTGGCCCAATTCTTCAACCCACTCTCTTACAAATTTATTGTATTGGGCTCATTGGGCCCATTCCCTGTTTCCATCGAGGTGTGGGCTACAATCTGTGACCCTACAATTGGCGCCGTCTGTGGGAAGGAATTAGCGTCAGTAGAAATTTGCAACAGTTATGGCTGGTTCAGGACCACAACAGGCCAGTCTGCCTCACGCAGAATCAGTAAATGTCAGGCAACCAGACGAACTTCCCAATTTCGAACAAGAAAACCACGTAGATAATCAACGTGAAGGTAGTTCACGGACGACCCATGTGAGGAGAAGTGGTTATCGACGAAAGAGCCATCTGGCGCAGGAGCACGCTGATGAACAAGACTTGCAACAGGAAATAGATGATTTGAAAAAGAAGCTTCGTCGAGCACAACGAAGTCATATCCCTTCGAATTCTGATACCTCCTCCGCCGATGAAGAGGAGGATGGTTACAGGAACTCATCAGAAACTCCTCCCAGTGAATCTTACTCCTATGAAGAGGAACGCTCTCACAAAAGGAGGAGAAAAAGCCCGTCCAGGAAGGGAGCGGGGGCTAAGCAAATGAAGAAGGCCCTGACCCAAATTTCTAAGTCTCCCTTTACGCGGGGAATAGAAAGGGCAAGGCTTCCCAGACGCTTCCATCAGCCTACGTTCTCCATGTACAATGGACGCACCGATCCTGTAGAACATGTGAGCCAGTTCAGACAGAAGATGGCGGTTTACTCTCAGGACGAAGCCTTGCTGTGCAGAGTGTTTCCTTCAAGCCTAGGACCGATGCCGATGAGGTGGTTTGACGGATTAAAGACCAATTTCATCGGTTCCTTTAAAAAGCTCACTCAATCATTCTGCTCCCGGTTTATCGCATGCAGCAGAGCTCCCCAACCCCTTGATTCGTTGCTGTCAATGACAATGAGGGAAGGAGAGACTGTGAGGTCATATGCCGAGAGGTATTGGGAAGTGTTTAATGAGATTGATGGGGACTTTGAGGAGGTTGCTGTCAAGACCTTCAAGGTTGGCCTTCCCTCTGAACACGGCCTGAGGAAATCCCTGACTGGGAAACCAGTTACCAACTTGCAACAATTAATGGACAGAGTGGACAAGTATAAGAGGATAGAGGATGATCAGCAGCAGCAACAGCAAGGAAAAGGAAAAACCAAGCTCGTCCCCCAAGAAAGGAGGGAATTCAGGCCAGACAGGTACAATAACAACCGGCCAAGAAGGGATTATGCCGAGCAGCAAGCGTCCAGCAACAGCCAAGTAGTTGGAGCTGTATTCCGAGAGCCCGTGCACCAGGTCATAGAGAAGATAAAAAACGAGCCTTTCTTCAAGTGGCCCAATAAGATGATGGGGAACCCCGAGAAGAGAAACCGAAATCTTTATTGCCAATATCATAGAGACCATGGGCATACCACTGAAGACTGCAGAAGTTTATGGGATCACCTTGACCAGCTTGTTCGGGAGGGTAGACTAAAGCAGTTGTTGCACCACTCCAATAGTTTGGGTACTCTTACAGATACTCGGTCAGAGAGGGGGAATCCTCCAGGACCACCTCTCGGAATTATTAATGTTATTTTTGCGGCGCCTGGTAGAACAGGGTCATGCCCTTCCAGGGTGATGTCAGTGGCTCGTCTGTATCCCGAGGATGACACTCACGAGTCAAAGAGAGCTAAATTAAGTCGACCCTTGGTCATGGGATTCTCTGACGAAGATAAGATTGGAACTGTCCAACCTCACGATGACGCCCTAGTAATTACCCTCCGTATCGGAGGCTATGATGTAAAGAGGGTAATGGTGGACCAGGGCAGCGCAGCCGAGATCATGTACCCCGACCTCTTTAAGGGGCTGAATCTAAGAGCCGAAGACCTGACGCCCTATACTTCCCCATTGGTGAGTTTTGAGGGAAGGACTATAATTTCGATGGGACAGATCAGACTGCCGGTGCAAGCCGGAACGGATATGGTGGAGGTCGATTTTATAGTAGTCGACGCCTACTCTCCCTACACGGCGATTGTTGCAAGGCCTTGGCTTCATGCCTTAGGAGCAGTCTCTTCCACCCTGCATCAGAAGATCAAGTATCCCTCCGGGGACAAGATAGCAGAGATATTGGGTGATCAAACCGTGGCACGGCAATGCATGATAGCAGCTATCCAACATGAGCCCAAAGCAGAATCTGGGGCTCGAAAAGAGGAGCTATAGCAACCAAAGCCCCCAGTGTTGTCCGAAGAAGGGTTATTCGAGGATGCGAAATGTGAGGATCTTGTAAAGATCATGATAGGGGATGACCCTGAAAAATTCTTTCAAGTCGGATCTCGACTACCCCAGTCAGAGAAGGAGGAATTGGTAGAGTTCCTCAAGCGGAACATAGACGTCTTCGCGTGGAATGCTTATGAGGCTCCGGGGGTAGACCCAGACTTCATTTGTCACCATCTGAATGTTAACCCAGCAATAATTCCCAGGAAGCAACTCCCTCGTCGGCCGTCTAAAGAGCATGCAGAAGCGGTCCGACAGGAAGTGTTGAGGCTAAAAAAGGCAGGGGCTATTAAAGAGGTGTTCTATCCTGAGTGGCTGGCCAATACGGTGGTGGTCAAGAAAAAGACCGGAAAGTGGCGAGTATGCGTTGATTACACAGATCTAAATAAAGCCTGCCCTAAAGATCCATTCCCCATGCCCAAAATTGATCAGCTGGTAGATGCCACAGTCGGCCATCCTCGGATGAGTTTCTTGGACGCTTTCCAAGGTTATCATCAGATACCTTTGGCATTGGACGATCAGGAAAAAACTGCTTTTGTCACGCCAGTAGGGAACTACCACTACAAGGTGATGCCTTTCGGCTTGAAGAACGCGGGTTCCACTTATCAGAGAATGATGACAAGGATGTTTGAGTCGTTATTGGGGAAAAATATGGAAATTTACATAGACGACATGGTGGTGAAAAGCAAAAGAACATCTGAACACCTTGAAGATCTTCGAGCTGTCTTCGAAATTCTCAGAGGTCATAAACTACGTTTGAATGCCGCCAAATGTTCGTTTGGTGTCGGATCAGGCAAGTTCTTGGGTTATATGGTCACTCATAGAGGAATTGAAGTTAACCCCGACCAAATTAAGGCCATCATCAATATGCGAGCTCCTCGGAATCCGAAGGAAGTGCAAAAACTAACTGGAATGACTGCCGCGCTGAACAGATTTATATCTCGATCGGCGGACAGGTGCCGACCTTTTTTCCTGCTGATCAACAAGTGGAAAGGCTTCGAATGGTCGGCGGAATGTGATGTGGCTTTCCGACAACTTAAAGACTATCTTGCTCAGCCTCCAGTCATGTCAAGCCCTGAGCCGGACGAGGTCCTTTTTGCTTACATTGCAGTGGCCTCCCATGCAGTAAGCTTAGTGCTAATAAGAGTTGATGATGGCGTGCAACGGCCAGTGTACTACGTGAGTAAATCACTGCATGAGGCAGAGGTACGCTACCTTCCGCTGGAAAAGGCCATACTAGCGGTGGTGCTTGGCACACGCAAGTTACCTCATTATTTCCAGGCGCACACGGTGATTGTTCTTACTCAACTCCCATTAAAGGCCGTACTTAAAAGTGCAGATTATACGGGAAGGATAGCCAAGTGGGGCACAATTCTGGGAGCTTTCGATATTAAGTACATGCCTCGCACCTCGGTTAAAGGCCAGGTACTGGCCGACCTGGTGGCAGAATTTACCGAACCAAAGACAGAGAGCCAGCTAGCATCAGAGGGAAGAGATGTAAAATCAGCCTTTGGCATCACCAAATGTCCCCCTCCGACATGGGAAGTGCATGTAGACGGAACATCAAACCAAAAAGGAGCGGGCATTGGGCTAGTATTGACATCTTCAGAGATGATCACCGTTGAAAAGTCGTTAAGGTTAAACTTTCCTGCCACGAATAACGAAGCAGAATACGAAGCCTTACTAGAAGGAATGGCCATGGTCCTAAAGATGGGAGGAAAGTCCATTAACCTTTTCTCGGATTCAAGGCTAATAGTGGGTCAAGTCAAGGGTGAATTTGAAGCCAAGGATGAGAGAATGCGAGGCTATCTCAGTCGAGTGAAAGCCTTACAAATGGAGTTCGAATCTTTCAGCTTGTTGCATGTCCCAAGAAGCGGCAATACGCATGCGGACTCCTTAGCCACTCTTGCAACTTCCTCGGCACAAAACTTGCCCCGCCTAATCCTTATTGAGGACCTACACCGACCCTCGATAATAGCAAACACAGTACGGATCAACCAAGTAAGAATGGGGCCGAGCTGGATGGATCCCATCGTCCAGTTCTTGAAGGATGATATTCTACCCAAAGAGAAAATGGAGGCCGACAAAGTAAGAAAAAAGGCTTCAAGCTATTGGTTGTCGCAGGATGATAAGCTATACAGGCGTTCCTTCTCTGGACCTTACCTGCTCTGTGTCCATCCCGATCAAACGGAATCACTCTTAGAGGAGATGCATGAGGGAATCTGTGGAAGTCATACTGGAGGCAGATCCTTGGCACATAGGGCCATTACTCAGGGTTACTGGTGGCCGAATATGCAGAGAGAAGCTTTGGAGTACGTCAAAAAGTGCGATCAGTGTCAACGATATGCACCAGGTATACACCAGCCCGGAGGAATCCTCAATCCGATATCTAGCCCATGGCCATTCGCTCAGTGGGGCTTAGACATCGTCGGACCATTTCCTAAGGCTGTGGGAAATAAAAAGTATCTGATAGTTGGTACTGACTATTTTACCAAATGGGTTGAAGCAGAGCCCCTGGCTAATATCCGAGATGTGGATGCAAAAAGATTTGTCTGGAGGAACATTGTTACTCGATTCGGTGTCCCACATGTACTCATCACAGATAACGGACTCCAATTTGACAGTAAAATGTTTAGAGACTACTGTGGAGAATTGGGCATCACTAACAGATATTCTACTCCGGCTTACCCCCAAGGGAATGGGCAGGCTGAAGCTGTAAATAAAGTCATACTCAGCGGATTGAAGAAAAGACTGGATGAAGCGAAAGGCAGATGGGTGGAGGAACTCCCACATGTACTTTGGACGTATAGGACCACACCTCGGAGGTCCACCGGAGAGACCCCCTTCTCAATGACCTATGGAGTTGAAGCAGTTATCCCCTCGGAGACTGGGTTCCCAACGATGAGAACAAGCTCATTCAATCCAAAGGACAACGATGAAAACTTGGCGAGAGAACTGAACTTGATCGACGAGAAAAGGGAAAACGCAATGGTCCAATTGGCCCATTACCAACAAAAGCTGAGGCAAGGTTATGATGCCCATGTCAAGGCAAGGCCATTGGTCCCAGGTGACCTGGTACTGCGAAAAGTCGTGGGTTCAGCAAAGAATCCGGCTTGGGGAAAACTAGGGCCAAACTGGGAAGGACCATACTGCATCACCTCCAACGCAGGCATTGGAGCATATTACTTGGAGGACTTGGATGGACTTGTAATACCTCGCCCTTGGAATGTCAATAATTTGAAAAGGTATTATTATTAATAAACTTATGTTTGATCAAAATTTGTCCTTTATATTCAATATATATACCTCCTTCCATACCTCTCGACATTCTGTGACGTGTTTAAACTTAAATCCAATCATGCATGAGTCCTCGTACCGGATGATTTGGGTTAGTTAACACCCTCACTGCTCTTTGAAGTGTTTAAACTTAAATCCAATCATGCATGAGTCCTCGGACCGGATGATTTGGGTTAGTTAACACCCTCGTTGTGTGACGTGTTTAAACTTAAATCCAATCATGCATGAGTCCTCGGACCGCATGATTTGGGTTAGTTAACACCCTCACTGCTCTTTGAAGTGTTTAAACTTAAATCCAATCATGCATGAGTCCTCGGACCGGATGATTTGGGTTAGTTAACACCCTCGTTGTGTGACGTGTTTAAACTTAAATCCAATCATGCATGAGTCCTCGGACCGGATGATTTGGGTTAGTTAACACCCTCACTGCTCTTTGAAGTGTTTAAACTTAAATCCAATCATGCATGAGTCCTCGGACCGCATGATTTGGGTTAGTTAACACCCTCGTTGTGTGACGTGTTTAAACTTAAATCCAATCATGCATGAGTCCTCGGACCGGATGATTTGGGTTAGTTAACACCCTCACTGCTCTTTGAAGTGTTTAAACTTAAATCCAATCATGCACGAGTCCTCGGACCGGATGATTTGGGTTAGTTAACACCCTCACCGTTCTGTGAAATGTTTAAACTTAAATCCGATCATTCACTAGTCCTCGGACTAGATGACTTGGGTTAGTTAACGTCCAAATTGTTCCGTGAGGTGTTCTCATTTAAGTCCCATCTCTATTTTTAACGTTCAAATATGGACAAACGAATGTCTCAGATTTCCCACTTAGTTGTGTTTAGCTAGTTTGTCAATTTCCAGGTCTTCCTAGTCAAGTTAGGTGTTCGTTTAACACAAGTTCAAAAAAAAAAAAAAAAAAAAAAAAAAAAACGCAATGACAGCAAAGAGATTTACTACTACTTGCTATGATACGTAAAACGAAAGGAGTACACTTTCATTAATGACTGAAACAAAGTACAAATCCTTAAAATAATAAGTATAGAAAACAAAAAGAAAACGTTAACATAAATGTCCTAGGCCTTGGTCTTGAAGTCTTGGTGGTCTTGGCGGTCGGCTACTTGTTTGGATTGCGAAGGGGCAGCATCCGAAGCATTACCCTGGGAGGCCTCAGCGCTTTCCCCCTGACCAGACTCTTGAAGTGGGGCTGTTGGGATTTCCACAGAAGCTGGAAGATCTTGGTTGATCATAAGAGCTTCAGACACTGGGGCTAGCTGCTCTGGGGGAGGAGAATCGGAACCTGAGAGCGGTTGGATTTCAGGATCATAATACACGCTCTCAGGCCTCCTAAGAGTAGAGTCAGCAGGAACCCCAGCGGCGTCAAGGGCTTTTCCCCAAGTGACGTCGCAGTAGTCCCTGGCAACGGAGGCAAACTCCTCAGTTAATCTGCTCTGAGTCTCCTCCACCCCCAGAGCATAAGAAGCTTGTTTCTCAGCCTCGGCTGCTTCTTTCTGTAGCTGCGCAGCTTCCTTGGCCTGACGGAGCTCTTCACGCAGACCTATCACCATCTGCCTCTCCGTCTCTAAATTGATCTGGCAGAGGTGCAGCTCACCGCGAATAGTCTCCGCCTGCTTCTCTATATTATTCCTACCAGCCTCAGCGCTGGCCTTATCTTGGTTAGCCTTCTTCACTTGCTCGGCCAACTGCTTCTGCTGGGTTCTAAGCACGCTTAAGTCGTCCTCCGCAGCATCTCGGGCCTGGTAAGCAGCCCTCGTCTCATCGCGAAAGCGCTTTGCCCATTCGTCGGCCACGTGCACCTGTTGCGCGACCTATTAAGCAAAAAGAAGAAACGTCTTAAACCTAAAAAAAAAAAGAATAATAATAACACATAAATAAGATTTTTTTTTATATATATAACCAACTTACCATGGCCAAGTCCCTTTTCATCGAAAGGACCAGATCAGGATAGTCAATGCTCCTGTACGCCGCCAGGTCCGAGGGAAGGAGGAGGGGTTGTAGCAGAGCGTCGGCCAGACGACCTGCATGGCCACCTCTAAAATGCCGAAGAGAGGCGTCCATCCTAATGGGGCCGCCATCGACCTCCAACTCGGGTGACCAAGTTTGTGGCGGCTGACGAACTCGGGCCGCAGGTCTCTCCTCGTGGCTCTCCACGGAGTGGGACCTCCTGCTCCTTCGCTCTGGTGCAGGCCTGGCCTGTTTATTGCCCCTTGATGGGCCTAACCCGCCCTCCTCGGCAGGCTCCATTGGCCTCTTCCTTCTTAAATCTGGATTCGGTTTGAGCCCAAGATCAGCAGGAACTTGGGGCGGAGGAGGAGGAGGGTGTGCAGCCTGTACGGACTTGCCTTTATCTTGAGAGGGCGGCCCCTTATTCCTGCCCCTCATCAGTTCTTTCAAAGACGGCTCGGTCCGAGGGGCCATGTCTTCCTCCTCGTCAGTTGAATCGGCAATGTAAGTAATCACCCGATCCGGAGGGTGCACGCTTGACTGCTCGTCCTCCCCTTCCTCGGCCTCCGATATGTGTACTCTTTCTTCTTCGAATCTGAACTCGTCAATCTCAAGTTCAAGAGAGGAGGAGGAAGCTGTCACCTCTCGGAGTACGGCCCCACCAAGCGCTACGTCGCGTAGTGGTTCGACGGCAAGGGGGATCCCCTGTGGAATGGGGTGGTCGACTGGAGGAAGATCGTAGTCGGCAAGGAAGTTTGGCCGAGACACGTCAATGCGGGCCAAGCGATAGTCTCCCGCTCGGATAGAGTTGCCGACGTCTAAAAAAGACCGAGAAATTGGCTCAAAGTCCAAAATGAGGTGGACCGCTCTTAACTGCCCGTCTCCGTTCACAAAGATCTCTGACCTCAGCAAGTAATTCAATGCTGGGACGTTGATTAGGCTCAGCTTCGGATTGGTAAGGAATTTGTCTAGCAAAGAAATAAACCACGTTACTAAGCCTCGGCTATAAAAAAAAACGTGCAACAAGCTATACTCGCATAAAATAACTAAATAAATGAACAAAGGATACGGAACAATCCCTAGTGCTAAAGTTAGAAATCCTAGGTCTAAAGTGCTCCACCTGGTGTCCCGGCCTTGGTTGGGCAGGCTAAGCCGTCGCTCCAAGGCCCCGACAGGATTAAGTAGTCGTCCTTCATCCCCTTATTTGACTTGGGAAGGCAGGACACCAGTTTCACCACATTGTTACGGGACTTAAGGTAAAAACCCGCCCGGGACTCAATATGGCCTTCGTATAGGTGGGCGACGTCGTGCCACGTCAGTCCTAGCCTCAGGTGCCGGTCCAAGGCGTCGATTGACCCTAATACTCTAAAAAAGTTGGGGGCACACTGATGGGGGCACAACCTATGGGCGCGAAGGTAGTCCCGTGTGATCCTATCCATGGGGACGGTCATTCCTCCTTCTATAAAGGCAATCATAGGGATGACCACCTCTCCTCTTTTCCGTTCGAACTCCACCCCCTCTGTGGTGCAATGGCGCACCATCACCTCCTGGGGAATATGATATTTCTCCTTGAACAGCTCTACTTTGGCCGGAGTGTTCACTAAACGCTCGAATCTACCCATGGTTAGTCTCTATAAGATGCTATGGTTAGCCGAGAAGGTTAGCCGAGGATATAATGGTAGTCGGAGTGCGAATCTTACGAAAGGATGAACGCGGATTGCTTCTCTGATCGCCGGAATCAAGCTCTCTCTTTCTTGTGACGGATTGGTAGGCGCCTGGATATGAACACGGAAGTTGTAAGCTCTAATAAGGAACCGAAAGCAATGCCTGGAAGCTTTTATAGTGGGAAATGGGAAAGGGAAAAGCCACAATCCCGCCCAAATATTGAAATGGCAATCTGGACCGTAGGATTCGCATTCCACCGTAGGATACCTGGTTGAAACGGATTTCCAAGCATTCAATGATGATTGTGCGAGTTCCCAAGCGTCAGAAGCCCTTGCGAAATGGCAGAAATGGCCCTTACACGCGCCTAAATTTAACTACAATAAAGGACTACATCGTAATTACATTTATATATCAAAATCCTAATTTTCCTCCTCGGATCAGAAAGAAAAGTTAGAATTTTGAGGGGCTATTGTGGGGGAGTAAAACCAAGGCCCGTGATCGAGGCCCAGGAATACCGTTTCATTAAAAGCACGCCCGAGGGGGAGAAATCGTTGAGGCCTGTTGTAGGTAACAGTGGGGCGCGTAAGTGTCCGAGGAGGTTAGTCCGAGAGGAATACCCTTCTCGGATGTGACGTCTATTGGAGAGAGGAGCTTCGGCTCTCCTTTAATCCACTTTCCAGCGAGTCCCAGAATAAAAGACAGACTACCGACGTGTATAGAAGGGATAAGGATCCAGAAATATCTCAAGGAAAGGCTGCTACCACCGCATTAAATGCGTTGCAGTTGATTTCCTGGCCGCATTTATGTGGAGAAGACCCCTGAACAGTGTGGAAAGTCTCCTTTATCCCCAGAAAATCAGAAAGCTGGAGAAAAAGGAGGGGAAACTCAAGTACCGTGCTAGATGACAGACAAGTGGACGATGGGATCGAGCAGTGAAGGACTATATAATGGAACAAACCCTTATGAAGGAGGGGGAGGAAAAAAAAGAAAAGAAAGAGAAAGAAGAAAGACAGTACGGGAAGAACATTGAGAAATCGCTACTGTAGCATTGAGAAGAAAATAACCTAAAAGAGAGCATCTTGTCTAAGTTCATACCCCTCGGACTTGATCAGAACCCATCAAAACCGCCTCAACCTTACTCCTCGGACCTAAAATCTTAGCTGCTTATTCGTGCGTTTTAGCCTCCTCGGCCAAGTACCCTACCCCCAATAACTGTCGCGAAAATCCGTTGGCCCAATTCTTCAACCCACTCTCTTACAAATTTATTGTATTGGGCTCATTGGGCCCATTCCCTGTTTCCATCGAGGTGTGGGCTACAATCTGTGACCCTACAACATCGTTAGTAATATCTAAAACAACGTAATTTTAAATCTTAAAAATTTTTAATTAAAAATAGAAATTTAAAAAAATTTAAATAGAAATAGAAATTTAAACGGTTGCCATTAGAAATAAAAAAATGCACATGTTACACATATTTAATCAATATTTAGTGTAGTTTTAAAAATTTTAGAAGTATTACGTTTACAATATTTTTACAACACTTTCACAACAAATTATAATTGATAAATTGTTATTAGTTCTAATTTGAACCTGCTACTAAAATGACTTTTTTATTTACCGATAACAACACGTAACAGCTTGTTACTTATAATTTTTTTGTGAAAGTATTGTAAAATGACAGCGAACGTAGCATTTCTATAAAATTTTAGGATAGTGTTAATTACATACTATTTTTGCATACATAAAATATCCTAATACGAAACAAATGGCAATCATTCAATGCCATGCCTTTAGGAGATAGCTTAATCCGTGGAGAGAGAGAGAGAGAGAGAGAGAGAGAGAGAGAGAGAGAGAGAGAGAGAGAGAGAGAGAGAGAGAGAGAGAGAGAGAGAGAGAGAGAGAGAGAGAGAGAGATCACTTGACGAATAAAAATCAGTTTGGTGATCCGTTGATTTTGGAGCAAAATAGAAAAACTATTTTAATGAATTTTAGATTTGGGTTGTACGGAATAGATACCAATTTTATTTTATTTTTTTGGTTCTCTTATTCTTAAGCAAATTAGTTTTTTATTTTCTTTTTCTTGAAAAAGAATATTTTATCTAAAGAAACTTCAAAAAAGCAATACTTTGTCATTATAAATGTCACTAAAAATGCAATTTTGATAGAAACTAATTGAATGATTGAATTGAATAAAGTTGAAAATTAAAAGGACTGAATTAAACATAAGTGAAATTAGATAACTTAATTAAATTTTAGACAAAGTTAGAAGGTACAATTTATATTTGATTAAAATGATATGACATGTAGAGTGATGAAAAATAACAATAGGTTGATTTTAAATTAATTATTTTTTTTAGAAGAAATTTTTAAGTAATTATCACTAAAAGCATGGAGAGATACCGTCATGCTCAACTCATCCAATCGTTTTGATCTTTTCAAAGGAGCACATTTTTATGGTCAAATCAGTCGGCACATATTTAACTTATGCTTTTTTAATTTTATTTGCCAGTCAAAACCTACCATTTTAAAGACAAATGGCATATGGTAGAATTGTAAAGCATATACTTACTTTCACGTTTGGAATGTCTTGCGTTTTTCTCTAAAATTTTATTTTGAACAACATAATTTTTTTTATATTAAATATAGCCTAAGATGTTTATAAATAGTTCAATTCATTTTTTTATTAATTCAGTTCATTTACGCTCCCAACAAATTGGGAGAGTTGGAAACATGATTCCACGGCTACCAAAATAACCACTTTTTGAACTTATTTTGACTATTCTAATCCATAAAAAAATACATCATATATTTGACATATGTATCCTTCCTCCCATATGAAGTTAAACCGTGTGAGATTTGTCCTATATAAGAGTAAGAGTAGGATTACATCCACGTCACCCAAAAAGGAAAAAGAAAGCAAGAAAATTTTCTATGATACGTTTAGGCAAATAAACCATCACCACCAATGCATATTTAGATCTGTTTATTTGTTGAAAATGAGCAAAATTACAATTACAGATAGAAAAGGTTAAATTTAAAAATATATATATAAATAAATTTATTGAAGATAACTCCAAAATTAGTTATTACCACTATGTCGGTGAATTAACTGCTGTGATATATTTGTTACCCAACTTTATCGTGTCGTGTTCTTGTGAATACCTCGAAACCTTTTTTACGAACAACCATGCAATGATTATTGCTATGCCGATAATACCTTTGGAGGGGGACAAAGAAGATCACAGTACATCCTAATGATCCAGCAATTAGACTAATAATAATTTAATAATCGATTAATCATCGTCATTGACATTTTTATATATATATGCTGTTTTCATAGCTTTCATTTTCGTAAATTGAAAAGCCTACAGTTTACGCATGCACACAACCAAAAAGAAAGAAACGAAAAGTCAAACTCAAAAGTGACGCACTTTTCCTCTTGCCTCTTTGTCTTTTTCCCCTTGTCAGTATTTTTTTTTAATTTTTTATTATTATTATTTTTTTTTTTTTTTTGCCCTTTGGCAGTATTGATTCAAAGAAATTGCAGGCCGGACGGCTGTTAAAAAAAATAATAGATCAAAAGTAAGCAAAATACAACAATTACACATGAGATTTGACTGATACTTTTTTTTTTTTTTTTTTTGAGAAACTATTTGACTGATACTTAGGTATTACTAAGATTTTTTTTTTTAATATATATATTTAATTTACCATCTAAGCATAAATAACATTTAACACCATTTGAAAGTTTTGTGCCGATATGTTTGTCTTAAAGGAGAATCTTACGCGAAGATAATTTTTAGCATTTTTCTGTGTTTGAAAATTTAAAAAAAAAAATAGATTAAAAAATTATTTTTTAACTTTCTTTATTTGGTTTGACAAGAGATATAGTTGTTTTCTCTTAAAATTGGATAGAAAACAACTATATTTCATGCGAAACTAAATAAGCGAAATCAAGAGAGGACTTTCCAACTTATTTTGAGATTCTCAAAAAAAAAAAAAAAAAAAACTTATTTTGAGATCATTATCAAATATAGGAAAATGAGTCTTCTATAAAATACTTTTTGAAAAATAATTTATTTTTCAAAAATTATTAATGTCGAAACAAACAAAACCTCTATTACCTTTCAATAACTTGTCCTAACTACACAAGTCACACACTAATTGCATTATGACAATTATGTGCGTGAAAGAGTGTCTGGATAACCAGTAATAGATAAATAATAGCCAAAGATAGAGAATGAAGCAAGAGGATTTGGGAAATTTTCTAATGGTGTTAATTGATATTTTGTGTTTAGTGAGTAAATTAGATATTCCTAGGGAGCATGAGGAGCAAAGAAGTTTTCAAACGGTGTTGAGTAACATTTATGCTTATGGAGCAAATTGGATACTTTTTAAAAGTTTTTTTTCGTAGTACTTAACTTGCTCGGTTGATTCACAAGTTGTTCATGATAGGGAAAACCATACCCTTAAGCTATATATGGTTGGGTTGAAAAAGAGAGGATGTAAAATGAGAGAAAGGAATAGGGAAAGGAAAATGTGATTCTTCATTCTCTGGTTGTGTTGAAAAATGAGAGAATGAAAATTGAAGGAAAGAAGAGGGAGAGAAAAAATGCCATTCTTCATTATTCGTTGGAGTGAATAGGAAAAGGAAAAAAAAGTGGGTTGGATGGAGTTTTCCACTTGAACCTACCATTTTTTTTCCCTTATAAAGAAAAGAGGAAAGAAAATAACATTGATAAAAAAAAATAAAAAAAAAAGTATAAAATTACCCTTAATTTTTCATCAATATACTTTCAAGAACATGAGTATAATAGTAATTTACTCTCTATCATTCTCTATAATTCTGTTTTTTTTTTTTTTTTTATCCTATCAAAGCAATATACCATCAATATTTTGATTTTCCATTATTATTGCACTAGAGTAAGATTTTTCATTTTCTATTTTTTTGGGTAAGGTATCAATTATCAAAGTCAGATGAGTTTGTAATGCACAGTAATAGCCTAAGATAAGATGAATTAGGCCTAACAACCCCGTGATTAGTGATTATTAATTTGTTATTCTAAGTTCGGTCCCATTGCCAGCTAAACCCGAGGGAGCTAAAATTACCCTTAGCTTATCAAGTCATCTTTGCTAGAGCGTGATGTGAATTCCTCTTTCGAGTGACAAATAAAGCCTAATTTGTTATATTATATAGTACTATACTATGTTACATATATCTAGTTGTTAACTTGTGCTATGCGCTGAAAAATTCAACAGTTTTATTTTGATATATTATACATATTTGTTTTATTTATTAAATTCTAATAAATAAAATGTCAATTTATTTCAACTTAATCATGATATAACATGGTATATGTTATTTCTAGTTAGAGATATGATAGTAATTCATTAAAAGATACATGAACAAATAAATCAAGATTAATAGTAACCTGATGGTTACTATAGGATATTTTTATATAACAAATTAACAATATCCACTTTAAATTTGCAATAATTTAATATAAAAAAAAAACTCACATATAGATAAATAAAAAATAATAATCTATTTATGCTTGTATACTTCCACGTATACAGTTGTATATCTCTTTTATGGTTGCACATTCTGCAGAGGAATTTTATCTCTATATAATGTAGTCTCATTTGTCACCTCAATATGGGGCCAAGTTAAATCATGATTCCAAAAGGCAACAAAAAGTTGTTTTCAAAGTCCTTGGCAATGTTCAAATATCTTTTCTTTTTTCCCTTCCCATGGTGCATTAGATTCTCCCAAAAGTGCAGCTCACATACCTTAAAAATGAAAATAACTTCTTATTAACTTTTTTATAAAGTAACAAAGATTTTATTATAAAAAAAGAGGTGTTACGTTCACAACATTTTTACAACATTTTCATAACAAATCATAGGTGATTAGTTATTATTGGTTCAAATTTGAACATAACACTAAGATTACTTTTTTGCCGAAACAATAACAACCAGTAACAACCTGCCACTCAAGATTTGTTGTAAAAATGTTATGAAAATATTGTGGACATATAATTTCTCTTATAAAAAGATCCACTTAAGAGAATGATATTCTTCTTATTTAGTTTCACCAATCCACAGTTGAATTTAATAAGATGTCACATTAAAGATAACATCAAAAACATAAGAAATCACATTAAAGATAACTCCAAAAACACATATCAACTTTCCTACAACGAAAATCTACATAATTGAGCCCATGGCTTGAAAATCATCACCTAAAGAATTGTCGTGTCATTTAAGAAAGAAAATACAACAAGCACACATCTAACACTAAATGTTAAAATTTCTTTTTAGAATTTTTCAGATGTGAAAATTAAAGTTTGTAGAATGGAACTTAAGATTCTTGTGTCAAAATGACCAAAAAAACACAAATTTAAAATAAAAATTAAAATAAAAAAAAAGTTTGTACATTATGAGCGGGGAAAAAAACAATTGAAAATTGAAATGTCTTCGCAGTTATTGAGGTGATAACTTGGTGATTAAACTTATATACTATATTACCATCAACTAGGGGTGTCAATGTTCGACCCAACCCGCGAACACGACACGAACCCGACACAGGTTTTTTCAGGTTAGGGTTGGGCCTTAATGGGTTTGGGTCATAAACGGGTCGATCCGAAAGTGACACGATAAGAAACGGGTCATAAATGGGTCAACCCGCGTAACTCGCAATAGACACGTTTGACACGCCAATTTATTTGTGTCAACTCGAAATGATCCACTTAACATAACCCGTTTAACTTGTATAACAAATAAATATTTATTTTATTTTAGATTTGTTAAATACCTTTTATATCCAACATATATTTTAAATTTAAAAAGAAAAGTGAGTAATTACAAAAATTTACAAGGGATATAATTAGAAATTGAAACTTTATAGACCCTAGAACTACTAATACTTTTTTGTTTTTTTTGGCATAGAACTTACACAAATGAAATTGGATGAGCTTGTGGAAGATGTTATGAATTTGGATATCAACAAAGAATCTATGGATGATAATCGTGGTCATAGTTAGGATTAGTCTACTGTTTGCTCAAATTCTTTCAATATTGATATTTAGCATTTGGCGAGTTTCAAGAATAGTATATTTTTGTTGAACTATGTTATTTTATTTTTGTTAAACTTTGTTATTTTGAATTTGGGTTGAAGTGTATGCACTTTTTTTTGGAGTGTAAAGAACTTATTTCTAGATGAATGTTATATTTTTGTTGAACTATATTATTTTGAATGTAGGTTGAAAACTTGAAGTGTATGCACTGCTTTTTGGGATGAATTTTTTTTTTTAGATGGATGTTATATTTAATATTATGCAGGTTGAAATAGGTTGTATTACATTCGTGTCAACCCAACACGACTTGTTTATTAAGCGTGTCAAATGGGTTGGGTCAGGTCAACCCGCCTTATTAACAGATCAGGTTAAAGTTGAAGGATTATGACACGATTATTAAATGGGTCGGGTTAGGGTTGAGTCATTTAGTCGAATACCCCTATCTCGACACAACACGAACTCGACACGCTAACCCAAATTGACACCCCTACCATCAACGTACCCATGCACCCTTCCCCACGTTGCTTCAATTTTGTCTATTATTTTTCCTTTAAAAAAATTGGATATCTACTAAGTGTCATTGAATGTATGCATTTATAAGCTATATAATGAGTGATGGGGCTATGTTTTGTGGAACGTACCCATGCACCCTTCCCCACGCTGCTTCAATTTTGTCTTGCTAAAAAACCTGCTTATTTTACTATTTAATATATTCTTGATATTATTTATAAGTGTTACTGTACTTTTTAGTACTATTCATGATCTCATTATACTATTTCAATTAATTTTTGTCTTTATCTATAGTACTTTCGTAAAAAGTTTTTAGCTTCAACAAAATAAGGTAATCCCAAATAGACCCATCATCTATTATTTTCCCTTTAAAAAAATTGGATATCTAATAATTGTCATTGAATGTGTGCATTTATAAGCTATATAATGACTTATGAGGCTATATATGGTTTTGAATCCACACCCTTTAGTGTAAGGGCCTAGGCATCAGCCCAAACTTTATATCTTTGGTTGAATTCAATCTACTACCAATCTAAAACACACACACAAAAATAAAATACAACACAAAGAGGGGATCAATACAAACATTAACAAACACTGCAACACAAATAATCATAGAAGTTTCATAATTTAAGTAAATACAATAATTGATTCTCTCACCTGACGGGTTGTTTTCCTAGAAATATATAAAAAGCAAAAAGTAAACCCAAAATAAAATTACTTGAAAAACCATAAAAAATTTTAAAAAAAAAAATTTGGAGAGAAATAAAGCAATATGTTTTTTTTTTAAAGTCTTAACTCTAAAGCTTGCACAAAAAAGAATCAAAGATCATAAATATTAGCTATTTTAATTATTTCTCTTTTGATGTTGATTTAAACTCTAAAGACTGCAAAAAAAGAATCAGAGGTCAATGATATTAACTATTCGAATTATTTATGTTTTGATGTTGATTTTCAAATATCACATCCGGAAAATAAACAGATTAAATGGTTAACTAATTCCAATCAAGAAAAAAAAATGGTTAACTAATTCTTTTTTTTATACATAGTAGATATCATTTTAAAGGCCATTAAAATATAGTAGATATAATTTTATACATAGTAGTATATATAGTAGTATATATGTATGCATTAATTTTCTCATTTTAAAGGCCATTAAAAAATTTATAGATCTAAAATATAAAACAATATATACTAGCCCAATTACATTTGTGCAACAACAAAAATCACCGATAGCAAAGCTAAAAAAATTAAGTCCAACTAACCAATTTCACTCAAACAAACAACTGGCCCTTAAAAAAAAAAAAAAAAAGAATATATAATTTTGTCTTTACCGAGCAGACGCACACATCAAAAACTCAAAAAAAAATTTAATAATAATAAATAAAACCTCAGTGGGTAAGAATCTGTCGAGCTAGAGGTCAAAGTCGCTTCCCTTAACTCAAAGTTCTAGCTCCGTCCCTGTTAGTCGTGTAAATTTTAAAAATTAAATTATAATAAGGATATTGATAAACATCCCTTGTTCTTGATAATAGCAATTAGATTTAACAAATAAAGAATTTAGCATAAATATATGAAATAATAATATTATTCTGAATAGAATCAAATATGAATGAGAATTATAAACATGGATTTGCAAAAGAGTCAAAACTTTTGGTATTTACTATATATGAGAAAAGAAATAGTTAAACAAATAATTATTGGACAAGCTCAAGTTTATTATAAATAAACCAAAATTGAACATCTATACTACTATTTAAGGGGCTTCCCTTGTTTGGACCAGATTTTTTTTTTTTTTTTTTTTTGGGGTTTCAAAATATCCCTACAGCCTACGTGTAAGTAGGGATAAAATTTGGTAAAAATGCTTTCAATAACTCCCACATAAAACTCTATCTACAAAATAGGACCATACTCCCAGGACACTCATGTTAGTTTTCAAACTCAAATTGCTTATTCTTCGGTTCTTCAATTCTTTTAATTTTGTGTTAATCTTCTTTTCACCATTCTCATCATTTTTTCTATTTGCTCTGCTCAACAGTATGTGTATGTCAATGTACATTGGTCTTTTCTATTTTGGTTTTCTAATTCATGAACAACTTCTTATATTCTAGAAACAAATCAAATATTTGTTTAAAATAGCCCTTATATTTCAACGTTACCTTTAATTTCTTTCACATATTTCTTAAAGGAATATGCATTGGGGTGTCAATCTTCAAGATTTTTGTGTGCTTTGTCCTCCAACTCCAACAAACTGTTTGGACTTTGGACTTGGAGTGTAGTCAACAACAAAAATGTAAGTATCTTTCATGACCTCTATTTAAAATGCCTCATGCGTGTTGGGTTCTCTGTATTATGTTTATTTTTATGAGTTTCCATTCAGTATTTGCTTTCCTATATTTGATTTATATTTGCTTTCTTTAACTGCATGATATTGATAAAGCTTTATCTGTGGACTCCATGTATCCAAATTTGAATTCAAGTGAACTAGGAAATGCTAAAGTTGATAGTGGGAATTTGCTAGCTTCAAAGACACACATGCCATTTGATAATTTGGAATGAAGTAATAAGTTGGGTTTGAAAGATAAGGGTAATGTGTTTGATGTTCAGTGCACCAATCCTTTAAATGTATTCCCTATTCAAGATACTCATGCTATTAGGAGTGGTATCAATCTAGATAAGGTAACAAGAGCCCGAAGTATTTGCTTAAAAGAAGAGCTTAAAGTGCAATAAAGTAAATGGAATATGGTTTTAGGAGTTTGAGTTTGCCATTCAGTATTTGTTTTTCTGTATTTGGTTTATATTTGGTTTCCTTACTTTGTTAGTTTTTTAAAACTCAAATTGATTTTTTTTTTTTTTAAATTCAGTTGAATGCTGACATAGAGTTTTTTTTTTTTTTTTTTTAACCTTATTATTTTATCATGATTTAGAGTCTAAAAGGGGGGGGGGGGGAATTCTTTTAACTCCCACGTAAAATACTACCTACAAAATAAGACCATTCTTTGTTATCATTATCCTCTTTATATCATTATCTTTTCTTTTATTTGGTTAGTTTGATGGGTGTTTAATATTTTCTCTAATTAATGAGTATTTTTTTAAGAGTGGGAATGATATATATTGATTTGTCTTCTTCTTCTTCATTTTTTTTTTTTTTTTGTGGTGGTTATAGGGTTTGACTCATTATTTTTGTATATGTGTTTTAAGTGGTGCTCTCTCTTCCTCCTATTATTTTTTTTTTCTGTTGTTTTTCTTACATTTAAGCCTTACTCTGTAATTTATTTTGTATTTTTTTTTACTAATAATATTATAATAACCTAAAATACCTTATTTGCCCCCTACACAAAAGACAAAAAAAAATATCTCAATTCAATAAATTCACAGTACCTTTCCTAGTAATAGTAGACTTCTACTCTTACTACAATTCTATATATAAAACAAACGAGTCCCACTTAGTAATGATTAAAAAAATATATATCTCTCTTATAAAATATATATATATATATATATATATATATATATCTCTCTTTCTCTCTACATTGATTCATTAAATAGTAATCTGAAGATTCTGAACACAAAGACTTGAAGGACTAGACAAAAATGTACTACAAGTCTACAACTATAATATAAAACCATGGGTCCCACTTGGTAATGATTAAAAAGAATAAAAATTACAACTTTGCTACACCTACACGGAATAGAAATCAATACTAGCATAGAACTCTGTAAAAAAAGAAAAAGAAATATATATATATATATATATAATGCAAATAAAGTACGCCTACCATCAAAAACATAAAAAAAAATTTCTTTTCATACCAGCCTCTTTTTTTGAACCTCGGAGTTTCTGTGGAGTTTTTAAAAGCATTCAAGTTAGGTTTTTAAGTCACACATTCAAATATTCATAGGCATACATACTCTTAATACTTTTGCTTTGATTTTTTTTTTTTTTGAAGAATCAAACTATATGTTTAAACTGTTTATATTTAGATGGATCTCTTGATTTGACTATTCTTAACCATAAATTTATAATTCAAATTATATGTTTAAACTATTTGTATTATAATGATCTCTTCATTTGATTATTCTTAATCATAAATTGTAAATTTTTTCTTTATTTTAATGATATAATATATATATATATATTTATATTTATATATATATTTATATATATATTTGTAGTTAATTGACATATAGTTGTTTATTTATTTTGTTATTAATACTGATTAATTTTTTTAGATTAATTTTTTACTTTCAATCTTGTCTTTTAATCTTCCCCCCCCCCCCCCTGACCTAAGTTCCTGGCTCCGCCATTAGGGTGACATATCAAAAATTTTGTTAGATTGCATAGCAAACACATTTGATGAATTCGGGTGAGCAAAGTGGTAGTCAATCTATTAAGTAGTTGTTAAATAGCATTTTTTTTTTTGTAAATATCCTACCTATATATGCCTATATTTATTAATTTGTGCAACACTACGTTTTCAATTAATTGAAATTGTTACACTTTAGCTTCATTTTACTCAATCACATCTCTTTCATATGAAATTTAGGAAAATTATTAGGTACTCCCGGAGTACCATAAATGCATGCTCCCTCCTCTCACATGAATGGTGGGTCCCACCATAAATTTAATTAGTGGGACCCACCATTTATGTGAGAGGAGGGAGCACGCATTTATGATATTCTGGGAGTACACAATAATTTCCCTGAAATTTAATATTGTCTTTTGTTGTGCCTTTCATTGCACATTTATTTAAAAAAAAGAGAATACATTTATTTTTTTAAGGGTAAATTACAAAATTGATCCCTATCCTTTACCCTGTATTTCAATTGGATCCTTAATCTTTTAATTGTGTCAATTTAATCCATAAGCTTTCAGTGTAATGTCAATTTAGTCTCTGCCGTTATCTCTTAGATGGAAATTACTGATGTGGCAAACAGCCTAAAAGAATAATAATATTTTTCCATGTCATTGGACAACTATATTGCCATGTCATTTTTTTTTTTCATAAAAAAACTAAAATAACTTAGGGGTTGTTTGATAAAAGATTTCTAGCACGCTGTTTGTATTTTTGGAAATATGTGTGGGTAAAAAAGTATGTGAAAATACGTATAATGTTATTTAAACACTGAAAACTATCATTTAAACAATGGTAACAAACGGACCCTTAAACACTTTGAAACGTTTCTTGAAACACTAAACCAAGCTAAAAGCCCTCTCGCAATTTGATTGAACCAAACCTCCATGGCTAAACCTTCAATACTTTGGTCTTCTCACCTGTTTCATAGTCCCCGTTTTCGCTCACTTTATTCTTACCCTTTCTCTCTAGCTCTTCGCTCAAACTCATGAAGGACTAGACTGGACCATTGTTGTTGCTAGTACTCTATCACTTTGTTTCCTTTCTCATTCAAGTCCAATATGGAAATTGAATTCTACAGTAAACCCAACAGTAAATTTCAAGGAAGTTACCTAACTATTGGAGGAATATCAAAGGTTAGCAACAAGCCAACAACACTGTTAAGATTTAGAATTAGGGATTGATTTGGTAGATCACTTAGAGGGGATCTAGGCCTCCAAGAACAGATCATGGAAAGGAATGTAAAGAATTAGAGAGAGAGAGAGAGATAACCAATCTGGACATATTATTCAATGAATCCTTCTGTAACTATTCGTGTACAACTTATACAGCAAATCCCTAACTAACTAACCAACTATTCCCAACAACATCAAGTAACTAACTACCTCCAGGTAACCAGTGCAGCCACACACGCACACCTCATCATTAGTACACGCACCCCCCCTACATCAGTACATGCATTTCCCTGCATTGGTACACACACACACACACACACACTTGTACCCAATTACAACTATACAAGAGAGATGCCTAACAAACACTCATGGTCCTATAACCTTCTATTTGTTTTTATTCTTTGTTTTGTTATTATCCTAGACAGTAGCAGAGTCAAGATTTGACTCCAGGGAGGGAAAAATTTATATACACTATGCATGTTTATAACTACCCAACATATACTCAATAAATCATTGTATCTTTTCAATCCAAGCTCTCTGAATTGAAAACAACTAATAAATTCCCATATTCAATTTAGAATATCATATTTTAAATATTCATATTGTTGCACACAATTATGATACAAACCCAAATCCCAAAACCAACAAGGAATTGTCAAGCAACCCAATACAACTAGAGCGCAATTGTATACCACATGCCAATTTTAAAACCCATAACAAAAACAAACCCAGTTACACAATCAACTACAAAACAAAAACCTATTTTGTTTGACTAAGTTAACGCAAATTCTGATATAAGCCCAAAAACTAATGCAAAAATAAATAAATAAATAAGAGCAAACAATTGTGGTTCCAGCTAAGTCCTTCTTGGGTTTGAGAGGTGAGAGAATTTGGCCGGATTAACCAATCTGGGTTTGAGCAGAGAGAGAGAAAGAGTGTGGGAATAGAGGGAGTGACAAGTTCAAGGCCATCACCAGGAAGGCGGTGGTTAAAGCATTGAATGTTTGGCCATGGAGGTATGATTCGATCAAGTTGAGAGATGATAAGCTTCACTTGGGTTTTAGGGTTGTTTAAACTTTTTTTTTCTTGGCGTAAATGCACTTTTAGTCCCTACATTTTGGACATTTTTCTATTTTGGCCACTACATTTTCATTTCACTACTTTTAGTCCCTAAACCAATTAACGCATGACATTTAAGTCCTTGCTGTCAACCAACAAACAGAAAAAGCATACATGGCTGACGGAGAAATAAAATAAGGTTATTTTTTTACACGTGGCATGCCCCACTTCGACACATGGCTTTCCTGCCCCAAACCCAATCACGTGTATGTCACATGAGGCACTCACCAACCAATCTAGTGCGTAGACACTAAAAATCCCCAAATCAAACTTGAATCCCTAGAATTACCCTTTCTGTCTCTCTCGAACCCTCAGCCTTTCTCTCAAATCACCATCATCAACCATCTTTGTCACTTGAAGCCACCATCATCATCAACTATCTCTCAAGATCTTCAACCACTTCAAAGTCCCTGATTAGATGGAAGCAAGCTTTTCAATCAGTTCAAACTTGAGGAGGAGAGCTCCATTGAGGTGCTACTGTGCTAAAAAACTAGTGTTAGTGGTTTTGTGGATAGCAAACAACCTTGGCAGAAGGTTTCATGGTTGTCCAAACTACTGGGTATTTCAATTTGAGCATTTTGTTTTACCGGGGTTTAGTTTTTTTGTTTAATTTCTTCTTTGGTGGTGGAAGTTTATTTTTCAATTTTCTTGTGTTTCATTATTAAGTGCTTAGTTTGCATTTTAGGTTGGGCGAAAGTGTAAATTCTTCCAATGGCATGATAATGAGATATGTGAATGTGGTAAGGTGCTTATCCCAGAGCAAAGGCAACGAATTATCACACTAGAGGTCGAGGTTTCAAACTGCTACAAGAGAGAGAAGTTTTACACTGTGGCTTTGGCATTCTTATTGGTGATATGTGGGATTTGTCTCTGTAATTGTATGTTTGGTTAGATAGGTAGTAAAAGTTTGGTTAGGCAGAAAGTGGGAAGTGTGGAAGTGTTTATGCTTGGTTAGATGGGTGGTGGAAGTGTATGTTTGGTTAGCATGTTACATAGATGGGGGAGTTTCAATATCCTATAATTGCTAATGTATAGGGTTGGCAGTGTGTAAACTTTTTGGTTAGGTAGTTAGCATGGAAACACCTGCTGGTTTTTTTTTTTTTTTTGGTAGTATTCTTGGAATGAAATGAATACCCCTATTCCTTGATGACTGGACTAGCAGTGTGTTGGTGATGTGTTATGCAATGGTAAATTATTGTAAACTTGCCTAATGAATTTGTGAATCTATGCCTAAATATTGTGATTTTGTGCCTAAATACTGTGAATCTGTGCATATTTACTAGGAAACATATTTAAGTCAGGCATACCTTTACTATTTCCTAGCCCAAGATGTATTTGGCTTCAAGACTTTTATTATGGGTGAAATTTGCAAATAATGCACTAATTGATTGTTAAATCTTAAAGAAAATAACAATTTGAGCTATTTTCTTAATCCTACTCCTGAAATGAGAAATAAATACTATCCTAGCAAACCTGTCAATATCTATATTTGGGCAAAGGGAAAGAAACAAGGCTTGAAGGAGGGGTACAACAAACCTGTTAGTATATGTTTTAAACATGAAATATAGAAACTCAATATATCAATGGTCCAAGGATATCAACACATATATACAACAAACTTATCAGTATCACTAGTGCCAATATATATAACAAAGCTCAATAAAATATCTAACACAACATCTTCATTAATAGTTTCTCATTGCTGTGAAAACCAAAATAGGACACAAGATTCAATATTAACCTAAACAACACAAAGGAAATAGAAATACATCTTCAACTTATCATTAACTGCTACTCATTGCTATGAGTATTAAAGCAAGACAAAGGGTTCATGTTTAAACAAAACAACACTTTCTACCATCACTAGAATTACACAAAACAATAAGGTATTGTTTCATAGTTAACCCTATCACACAAACACCATAGTTAACCATAGTTAACTCAAAACACCAGTATTACACAAATATCATAATTACATAGTTAAGCCAACAACAGGGCATTGTTCCATAGTTAACTAACCCTATCACCATAAATACAAAAAACAAGTGACATTCATCAAGTAAAGGAAAAATGAACTTGTGCTCTCTTCATTTTCTTGGACCATGCATAGATGATTGACTCCCACCATGTCTGATTGCTTCCATGTATCTGAATGCATTCTTAGAAGTCTTTAGAGTCTCTAATGTGACCACCTTTTTCTTTTTCTGCCTTGGATTTGGGTTACTGCTACTGGAGTTGTGATGCGCACTTGGATTCTGTGTGGTGCTGCCTGATTAGTGTGGTGCAATTGGAGTGGAGCTGTGTTGCTGTATAAGAGTGGATGAATGTGCTTCTGCTGGCCTGAAATGGATTGGATGAGCTTATCATGGCATGAGGTGTTACACTTGGACTAAAGTGGTGCATCCTGGTTTGAGATAGTGCAAATTGAGTGGCTGAGCTTGTCTTGGTCTAAGATGGTGCACTTGGCCTAAAGTTACGCATGCTAGACTGGTATAGTGCACTTGGAGTGGATAGGCTATGCATGCTAGACTGAGGTGGTGCACTTGGACTAAAGCTGAAGTTGTGCATGCTGGCCTAGTATGGTGCAAATGGTGTGGCTGAGGCTACCTTGGTTCTGGTTCTACTAGTCTACAAACAAGAAATTCACACACATTAATACTGAATATTGAGAAACAACTATTTCACACACATGTCCATATATTACCTTATTAAATGTACTGGTTCTGTTTGTTGTGCCTGGCAGTGAGGAGTTTCCTCCAATCTCACCCCTGTAACTATTATGCCATAACTTACCACAGGCCTTGCATTGCTTAGAGATGCCAACTTCCCTACTTGTTAGCTCATTAGGTTCCCTTGCTCTTTTCTTCTTAAGTCTGGCAGATGGTTTTCTTTTGATGGGAGGCTGAACTGGGTCACACTACTAGGTCTCCACATATTCTGTCCATTGGTTTGTGATATGATTCACTCATAGCATGCCTTGTATATAGAGACATGGTAACATGGGTGAACCTACTACTCGACATCTTGTCTGTTGAAAAATATGCAAGTGATTACATGAGCACAAGATATGCCACTTATATCCCACTTCCTACAACTGCAGTGTGCTGTGGCCAAGTCAACAGTCAAACTTTGCAGACCATTTTTTACTTTAAACTGGGTTTGCCTTGCCCAACAAGCTAACCACCTACTGGTTGCCAGTTTTTTCTTGTGCAACCTCTTCAGAACCTTGGAATCTTCTCTATGTTCTCTTGAAACCTAGTCATGAGATATAGCCTGATACTCTCAAGTTGCAAGCACATACAAATACAATGAAATATTAGATATTAATTGCAACACCTACTAAAAACAATACCAAACAATGAACCTAATTAATTGTAGGTGATCATAAAGACTCATACAATGCTAATTATAGGCTTAGACCTGAATTTAAGAATCCTGCTGTTAAAACTCTCACACATATTGTTTAATATAGTATCAGTCAAGCCATCCTCACTAAACATGTGTCTGGCCCATTTTGTTGTTGAATGAGCATCCAACCAACTGTGTGCATCAGCATCAATTTTCTTCAGCTCATCCATCACCTTATCAAACTCTTTTTTATAAGTTGTCTTGGCTGCCCTCCAAAACATATATTTGATCAGAACACTAGGATGGTTCTTTCTAAAGTTATTATAGAGGTGCCTACAACAAATCTTATATTCATACTGTGGCCAGTTATCAATGAAAGTTTGCACCAACCCCTGTCACAAACAATATCAAAGGAAAATATGTGAAGTTAGTGTCTTAGAGATACAATGAGTAAATGAAAATAAAAATAACCAAATAGAGAATAAACTACACACTTTCTACTGGTTTGACATAAACACTCATCTCCTATTCTGACCTATGTCTGCAAGTAATAGATTGATGAACTAAGTCCAAGAGTCCTTGGTTTCAACCTTTACTACTGCATATGCAAGTGGGAAATACTCTTCATTAGGATCTCTGCATAATGCAGTAATCAATTGCCCCCCTAACTTGTTCTTCAAATGGCAGGCATCCAAACCAATGAATGGCCTGCGTCCAGCCAAAAACCCCCTTTTGCAGCTCTACAAACATATGTATAGCCTCTAAAAATAAGGCACCCCACACACCAAATCCATCTCAGCTACTAAATCACCATTATGGAAGATATGTACCTTCATAAGTATGGTACTGCTAGGACTAGCCCTCCTTAATTGCTCACAGTACTCCCACAGCTAGTTGTTTTGTTGTGTATAAGCCCCATCAACATATTCTCGAGCCTTATCCCTAGCCCTACTTGCTTTTCCTACACTTATGTTTAGGGTATACTTCTCATGGACAACATCTTGGATATCTCTCAACTTGATATTATGTTGTCTTTCACCTTCTTCATCAACTTCTTCTCAATGTATGATGAAGTACACCTAGGATTCTTATAACTTCTAGAGCATGTGTGTTCCAATGTCAATGTTCTTAGTTGGTAGCTCCTATTCCTTGGGACCTTTGTTAGATAGTCAACAAACTTGCAGTTTTCTTGGCAGATAGCTCTTACCCTTTGTAGATCATTTTTAACAAATTTAATCCCCCAATCCACCATAAACTGCATATTCTATTATAGCTTCCTTGAATTGCTTAGGTGTAGTAAACAACATATCTTTCTCAAAAGAAATATGCTCAGCCTTAGCCATTGGCTTAAATACAGGGAACTTCCTCACTTCCTCTTTTCCCTGTTCCCTTCCATTTCCCACATGTGTCCTTTTATCATCCTCAGAATTATCATCAGTATCATAGCCAAGCTTATCGTCAGATGATGATTCCACAAGACTATGCAATTCCTCACTCTCATAATCAAAGTTCATTACACCAGCACCTATTTGGCTTGGTTCAACAACATCATCATCATCCTTACCATCCTAATTGTCACTACTATCTTCAACAAAGTCCTTAACACCATGGTTCAACTCTACATCATCTTCTAGGCCACTTCCCCCACCATTACTTCCCACACTATCATTGCTATCACTTATATGAATGACCTCAGGTAGGTGCTCAATGATAGGTTTTTTACCTACTCTCCTTGAACCCACTTGAGAAGCAGCCACCTCAGTCGGAACATCAATATTAACCTCCTCAATAATAGGTCCTTCACCTACTCTCCTAGCATACACTTGTTTAGCATCTATCTCAATTGGCTTATCTTCATTGTTAAAAGTTTGATCATTAACAAACATGTCATCACTATCATAAAAACTATAAAATTCACCCCTATCATGGTCATCATGTTTACTGTCATCACTATAATTACTATCATCATTGTCATAATAACATATAATGTCTTGCTCCACTGCTAATGGTTGTACACCCTCACCAACATCCTTTCCTTTATCAACTATTATATAGTCATCTACTAGGTGCTCTACATACACATGAATCTCTTCATGACCCCTCACTAATTCTGTCATGTACATGGCATCATTATCATCAACAACCAAATGCTGCCATTTCTTGGTCCATACTTGACATTTTATACCACAACCTACTAACATATGTGTACCCAAAATCCCTACATATACCTTCTATCTCAACCTTGGACCATCATTCAGGGTCACAATTATCAACTATATCCACTGTACCTCCCACATATTTTCTAGGATTCTCAAAAAAATAGCCACCATGATGCACAGATGTACTAAATAGCTCATCCATTTTGTATGCAACATAACCCCAAAACCGATTAAACAATGCTAGTTATAGAACAGAACAACATTTATTTAAGAAAACAGTACTCATTTACCATCACAGCACTTAATGAAATAGTTCACTCTGCATACAACATACCCCTAAAACCAATTAAGCAATCTAGTTACAGAACAAAATATATATTATTTAACAAAACAACACTCATACCTAATAAAATATTTAATTCTGCATGCAAACAACACAACACTTAATCAAATATTTAAGTAACAATACAACACTTACTTCAATAGTTTTGTCGTACTAAAACAAACATATGCATAGATATCACACTTAAATTACACAAAAAACCCTCATACAATAATGTTAGACTTACTTAACTCTCTTCAATAGGAGCACACGGGGAATACAAGGAACACATGGACCACAATGTAAACCACAAACAAACACATGCAGACAAAGACCAACAAACAGTCAAAAGTCAAAATATACAAAAACATTGTGACCCCTACTACCAGATCCAACCAACAAGCATATTGTAAAGTTATAAATAATGACATAAACAAAGAGAAAGAGAAGACCTTTTCACAAAGACAGAGGTCTCCCAACTTTTATTTTCTCCACTATTTGAAAAGTGTGGGTATCAAGTGACAGAGATGGTTCATGATATTGTAAAGTTATAAATAAGAACATAAACAGAGAGAAAGAGAAGACCTTTTCACAAAGACAGAGGTCTCCCAACTTTTATTTTCTCCACTATTTGAAAAGTGTGGGTATCAAGTGACAAAGATGGTTCATGATGGTGGTTTTGAGAGATGATTGATGATTATGGTGGCTTCAAGTTAGTGTCTTTCAGAGATGAGTTTTGAGAGATGGTTGATGATGGTGGTTTAAGAGAGAGGCTGATGGTTCGAGAGAGATAGAGAGGGTAATTCTAGGGATTCAAGTTTGATTTGGGGATTTTTAGTGTCTACGCGCTAGATTTGGTTGGTGAGTGCCTCGCGTGACATACACATGACTGGGTTTGGCATAGGAAAGCCACGTGTTGAAGTGGGGCATGCCACATGTAAAAAAATAACCTTATTTTATTTCTCCATCAGCCGAGTATGCTTTTTCTGTTTGTTGGCTGACTCAAGAACTTAAATGTCACGTGTTAATTGGTTTAGGGACTAAAAGTGGTGAAATGAAAATGTAGGAACCAAAATAGAAAAATGTCCAAAATGTAAGGACTAAAAGTGCATTTACGCTTTTTTTTTTATTTAAATTTTAGGCCACGTGGCAGTCTGGATGGCATAAAAATAATTTTTTATTGTCACGGTTAGTCAAAGTCAGCATTTTTCATCCGTCACTTAACTGCAAGGATCGTTTTGACACAATATCAAAAGGTTAGGGACTAAATTGACATATATCGAAAAAGTTAGGGATCAAATATGTAGTTTACCATTTTTTAAAATTAAAGGAATGGTAACGTTGACAGCCCTTCTTATTTATTTATTTTTTCTTTTTAAGCTTCTTATTTATTTATTTTTTCTTTTTAAGCTTTTTTAAGCATGCTAAAATTTAGTTATGGATGTGTACTAAGTGTCTATCTTTTAGGATTAAATATAATTACATAACCACCATTTAAAAAAATTTAATTAAAAAAACTCTACATTTACAACATGAAAGTCTTTAGCATCTAAAATTTTTGTTATGGTTATGGATGTGTAATACTAGCTACCTTTTAGGACTAAATGACTACCTTTTAGGATTTTTTTTTTAAAAAAAAATTGATACCTCTCATTTTAAAAAAAATGATAATTGTGACACTTTATGATCGGTATATCTTCTTCTATCATTACAAAGTTCACAATCCAAAATGAATAATTTTCATTCATTAAACTTTTGGCCTTGGGTTTAAAAAAATAATAGATGCACCAAAAAAACTAGCCTCTAAGCACGCGCTCCCAGACGTGCTCGTAAGCTCATCTATTTTTTTAGGAAAAAAGTTAATAGTTTGCATCCATTAGAATTTGAGATTATTACATTTTCTAATCACAGAAATATCATGGGGTTTGATGAAAAAATTATTTCATCCAAAATGCATAACACTCAAAGGCTAGTATAATCTAATTTGTCGATAAATTTGAGCTCAATTTGTGTTAAAAATTAAAAATAAAATAAAAATCCTTAATTTTTAATACATGACTAGACTTTTTTATTATTATTTAATAATTCAATAGTTATAACGGAGGATGTCAATCAATTGTGTTATAAAACTCTTGACTTCGTACAAATCAGTTCTTTTAGAACTCTAGTGACAATTTTAGTTAATTAATATATTTTTCCTTATTCAAAATATGAAAAATGTTAAAACAATTACTAATTTCATTACCAAACTATTTATAAATTGACGTGATAAAAATAATCAACGAATTTCAAACACCAAGCTAAATGAAATTTTTTTTTTTTAAATCATAATAATTTTTATGAGATTAAAGTATTATACTCCAAACCACTCATTGCTCTTCCCTTTATCCAAACACTACTACTACTACAACTACAACTTTCCCTCTTTCTGATTCCGAATAGTTTCAAAGTTTCAATAGCAAAGCCCACAGAACACACACACACACAGAGAGAAAAATGAATTGTTGTGCATTATTTCTCAACTCCACTCTTTTCCCAATTACCATTAATATCAAATCTGTTACATTCAAAAACCAATCATTTTTTCTCAGACAATCTTCAGTTGTCTCTGCAAACCTTAGTACTATTACCAAACACAAATCCTTATCCTCTGTTCACTCCAACAGCCTCAGAGTCCTCGAATGGGACAAGCTCTGTGACTCTGTCTCTTCCTTTGCCACCACTTCCTTTGGCCGCGAAGCCACAAAGGTCTCTCTCTCTCTCTCTCTCTCAAACTCTGCTTCAAATTCTCAATGAATGTTTCATCACTTTTTTTTTTTTTTTTTTCTGTGTGTTAGGCACAGCTGTGGTCTCTGAATCAAACGTACGAAGAGAGTCTGAGGCTTTTGGAAGAGACCAATGCGGCCGTGGAAATGTACAACCATGGTGGTTGTAGATTGGACTTTACCGGCATTGATGTTGTTCTTGTTAGTGCACTGTTCTTAATTGGTTTTTGTTCTGTCTTTTTATTTTTAGTCAATAATATTGTTCTTCCTAAGTTTCATTTGTTTGACCAAGACATGCATGATTGTTTGTTGTTTTCAAAGGTTTTGAGTTTGAACACTCTCAAATTCCATTTTGGCATTTTGTCATATATGTAGTGTTCGTTTTTGTGACTATGTAGAAGTAGGACTCATTGTATTTCGTTGTAAATTATCGTGTTAATATTTGTTCGGTAATTGGTCTCTCACATTCATTGATGTACACTCTATACATACAATTCATATTTTCACACGCGATGTGCACATTTATAATGTGAAATGGGTGGTGTACGGACAATGTACAATAAAGATTGTGTGAGAATCAATGCCCATATTTGTTCTCTCAACAGTGGTAGATTCATAATCTTGATCTTACACAAGAATGAGAGTGTTTTCTATTTATTCATGGCCTTGCTCTTAAAGTGCTTGTTATGTTGTCCTTGAAGGTGAAATCTGCTATCCAACAAGCCAGGAGAAGTTTACCAGTGGATGGAAATGCAGCAATGGCTGTTGCAGCTCTACTACAGCATTGTGAAACTTTGCAGTTAAATTTAAAAGCTGCAATCAAGGAAGATGCAGATTGGTACAGACGTTTCATGCCTCTCACAGAAGAGGTAAGTAGAGTGTTAATATTCAAACTAATTGTCTCCATGTTTATTGAATGCTTTCATGTGTTGACTTCTTCCCAACTTTGCATGCAGATAATTGGATTTGTTATAAATCGATCATTAGTTAAGTTGATACTGCAAATTATAGACGAAGATGGCTCTGTTAAAGATTCAGCGGTTTGTTCATTTTAACCTCACTGAATTTCACCATTGCTGTTTTATACATATTGTGACACTGGAACTTTGTTGATTTCCTCTAGTTAAGATGGTTTCTGATTTTTCAGACAGCAGTTGTTTTATTGAAAAAAAATTTTGAACCTTTATACATATGCTGTTCTGCTCCACAATTTTTTGTTGGCTTGTTTGTCATTTTTCATATTGAAATGTTGTATCAGGAACCTAATTATTCTAGTCTTACTAATTTTTTTTTTCAATTTTTGTTCCTGGTTTTAGAGTCCAACCCTGAAACGATCACATGAACAAGTGAGAATGCTTGAGAGAAAGGTAAATTTGGTCTTTTATTTATTTATATTATTTCCAAGTGGTGTTTTTGGTTAGATAGGTAGAAACTTCTAGTTGTCCTCAGCTACTATTTGATGAGGCCTAGCTAGTAAAAATATTGCTTAATTAAGGTAGTGTATTGCAGTCATCAGCCAGCAGATATGATTAATCATTTTGACACTGAACATAAAAGAAAGATTCACATATCCCAATGTCTCCCCTGTCATTGTGCAAAACTGTCATGAGTGCTTCAATGGAAGTTAGTGCTTCAATGGAAGTTACTTGAAAGTTAAAACTTATAATTCACACATATTGCTTCTAACCCTTTGGTTGGGTTTAGGTTTGCATGGTAGTGGAACTGTGCCCGGCATTTGGGCACATAGCAGGGCTTGTCAGACCTGCTTGAGGTTTGGACAGCCCTTTGGGCCTTCTTTCAGGCATATAAGCTGTTGGCAGGGCCTGAGAGCCCACTGAGTTTTGGGCAGCCCTTTCGGTGTAATTATTTCTGCTAAAACATATAGGATGAGCACTTTTCCACATGCTTCTAAAGTTCATATTTTAACATGGATTTATGTATTCTTTATATTTTACATCCTACTTTCACAAACCTGTCCTTATATTTTGAGTTGCAGTACCTTCTCGGTGGGTTTAAGTTGGCATATAAAAGGTTACACATGTTGAATGCACTACTGGCCAAGAGCTTAAAATCATCATTATTCTATTCTTATTGACAATTTTATCTTAAAATCTTTTATTGTCTTCTCTGTTCAGATATATCAGTTAATGGACAGCTTAATTAGGAGTGAGAAGAATGAAACACCATTTCTGGTATGAAGCATGGGATCAAAGATGTCTTTCTTTCGCATCTTCATGATTTTATTTTTCCCCTAATAAAATAATTATCCCATTACTGGTTCAGGAAGTGAGTAACATTGATGGCAGGTGGTGTATAAAATCAGGGGCGGATCAACTGAAAGGTGTCAAGGGTCTACTGTTATACAGGTCCACAAAATTTTATTGTGTAACTTCCAAGATCATCACACTTGCAAACACATTCTAGTTGATTTTTCTTCAAGTGGTAACTCATATGTTGTATTTGTTTCCTGAGAGATAATATGCTGTTTGTAGTGGTTCAGGCAGAGGAAGCATTGTAGAGCCACTCTCTGCCGTTCCTTTAAATGATGAGTTGCAGCAAGCAAGAGCATCAGTGGCAAAGGCTGAGGCAGATGTGCTTTCAATGTTAACAGAAAAGGTTGCTGTATTATGTGATAAAATTTCTTTCTATTGGACTTAAATGTATTTCATTCTTATGTTTCCGTGTTGCTGTTATCTGCACAGATGCAAATTGATCTTGATGAGATTGAAAAGTTGTTAAACAGTATAATTCAACTGGATATGGTAGGTGTCTCACCTTTTTCTCTCTCTCTCTCTCAAAAGAGGCGTGGTCCCCTGCTTACTCTATGCACTTGCTTCTTGAATGACATTAGGTACATAAAAGATAAATTTAGAGTAGTAGTTTAGCGAATTTAAAAAGTTTCAGCTGTGGTTTTGTTAAGTTGTGTTGTGGATCTCTTCATTGCTCATCAAGGAATTCTTATAAAATAAATAAAACTCTGCCAAAACATTCTAGATATAATGTGTGATTGATGTAATGAAGGTTGGAAAACAAAAGGAATAATATTGGGTAGAGGCAAGAAAGCTACCTTTCTTTACCTTATAAGGATTCAGCCTCGCAAGCCATGTGCCATGACCCTTTAAGATTATATATTTAAGCATGCCCCAGAGTCCTTGCAGATGTTTCATCATCTGATTGTTCTAGTTGGTGAATCATTAGTTGCTTATTTTGTGGTTCTTAATATGTAGGTCAATGCTCGAGCAACCTTTGGTCTTTCATTTGGAGGCACATATCCTGATTTATTTCTACCAGAAGGCAGTGGCTCTTCTACTTCTGTTGTGTATCCATCAGGAAACAAAAATTCAAATGCATCATACCCCATTAAGAGGGAATGGACATTGTATCTGCCAAAAGCTTATCATCCTTTATTGCTTCAGCAGCATAGGCAAAATTTGCAGAAGGCCAGGAAAGATGTCAGTAATGCTACTTCTGTAAGTTATGCTGGACCCAAAAGCTGCTGACCTCTTCTTCTTTTTTTCTTCTTTTTTTTGGGGGGGGGGGGGGGGGTTGTGGTGTTTCCTGAGTTAAGAGCACATAAATTACATTAAAATACTGCAAGTTGAGGTAGAATTTTCTTTTCCCAGAATGCTGTGGCAATTGACTTCTTTGAAAAAAAAAGTTATTCAGCTGGCTCTCGCTAGTCATTCTACCCTTAGCTTATCATTTATGCTAAGTTTTTATGTTGCATGTGATATTAAAAAGCATTTTTTCCCTCAGGATATTAGGAGAAAACAGCAAGGTGAGATTATGGCACGAAAAGGAGAAAAAGCTATAGATCTTCCATCCTTAAAAATGCAGGTAATGATTTCAAAAAAAAAAAAAGAGTTGGAATTTCATATTTCCAGTTGCCTATAAATTTTCTTTTTTTTTAATGTACATCTCAAATTATAATAATATTTTTTCAAGACAAATGCATTTCTGGTTTTCAGGTTACTGCACTAGAACAAGCTCATCCAGTTCCAGTTGATTTTTTTGTAAATCATAAAACTCGAGTTTTGGTTATAACTGGCCCCAATACTGGGGGTAAAACCATTTGTTTAAAGACTGTTGGATTGGCAGCTATGATGGCTAAATCAGGTTCATGTAACTCCTCTTTTGTTTTTATGTAGTTCTATTTTTACATGGCTGTGGAATCTAAATACAAATCTTACTATTCACAATCATGTAGAGACTACTTATTCTATGTTAACTACATTTTTGCTTGAGATTCTTGATATTTAGACAGTTATGGTAAGTTTGATATATTAATTGGAAATATAAACAGCTCGCCAGGCAGCACGGTGCAGAATATTTATGGATTAAAAAATTAAATCCACAAACCAAGATGCAACTTCCAACAACATATACCAAGTTTGCCCCAGACTTGCTGACTAGTTTTTCTCCTAATGTTGATGATAGAAACTTTGTGAAATCATAAATCCAGCCATGTGGCTCACAAATAATCCAAATAAGTTTAGTTTGTGAGAACAGCTGAAGATTTGCACTAAATGTTCTACTAATTTTTCGTTTTTATTTTATCATTTGGGGTTCTTTATTGTACCACCCACCATTGTAATAATTTCTTAAGTGTTGCAGGTCTATATGTTTTAGCTTCTGAATCAGTAAAAATCCCTTGGTTTGATGCTGTTTTTGCTGACATTGGGGATGAACAGTCCTTGTCCCAGTCTTTATCCACCTTCTCTGGCCATTTGAAACAAATAAATGTAAGGATAATATATTTCCCAAAACATTTCTCACCTCATTAAATTAATAGTCTGTGTTGATTAAAATTACTGGCTAGAGCACTATAAACTGCTTACAAGTTCCTTGAAATTAGATATATATGCCTTTTTTCTCAATGAAATCCTTCAGCAAATTAGAGCGGCTGTTTAAACCAAGAGACTCTTGATTTTTTACTAGGTTTCAGTTAAATCATTCCTTGTGCAATCATAAATTTTTATTTTTTTGATATCTTGCAGTATTTCCTTTTTCATATGAGAAATTTACATGCAAGTTCTTTATAACATCATGCAGGACATTCGATTACATGCAACAAATCAGTCATTGGTGCTACTAGATGAAGTATGTTTTAAATTGGCTTGGTTAAAGTTTGGAAATATAATTACTAATTTTACAGAAAAGGAAGAAAGAGAATAAAAACTTATTTTTACAACGACTGTATATGGATTTTATTCTTTTTATATTTGTTAGGTTGGTGCGGGAACAAATCCCCTTGAAGGAGCAGCACTAGGGATGTCACTGTTGGAATCTTTTGCTGAAACTGGTGTTTTGTTGACAATAGCTACTACACATCATGGCGAACTCAAAACCCTGAAATACAGGTATTTGTGTACATGTAAAGATGAAACTGAAATGTAAACAATGTCATGTTTTAGTCACTTAACATGTCTAGTCTGAACAAGAAATCTAGTCTTATTGAAGTTAATTGAACAAAGTTATGCCTCAGCATCGTGCTTTTAATTGGGATGAACCCCAAAGACTATTTGCACCCTGCAGTAAATTCTTGGGATTATGTTCATGAGGGTTTTTTTTTTTTTTTTTCCACAGTAATGACACCTTTGAAAACGCATGCATGGAGTTTGATGAAGTGAATCTGAAACCAACTTTCAAGATTCTCTGGGGAGTACCAGGTTTTCAATATCAGTTTCGGACCTCTTTCATTCATGCTGCTACCTTTTCTTTTTCTTTGACTATTTTTATCTAGTTGCCATGTAAAAAAGGTAAAATAAAATGGCATAGAGATCTATTACACATGGAATAGAGGTCAATATTGCAAATTGTATTTGATTTGTATCAGCAAGTTGAGTATAAATCATGTCAATGTCATCTCTAGTTTGTGGAAGTGGTAAATGCCCACATTTGGTTGTTTAAAATGGAGTTGCATTGATGGTGACTACTACTAGTACTGGAAGCATGATAGGATAGAGCAGTGTGATGAATGGGTAAATACTATTTGACTTCCTTAGGAAGTATGTTATTATTCAGTGTTTGACCTGTTGCTAATTTTGGCAATAACTTGTTATCATACTCCTGATAGTGTCAACTCTAGTTATATAAATATAGCTTGCAGTTATCTTATAAGTTTACTACTAGAAGCGTATTGTAAATTTTTGGGCTGCATGCACTTCAGACCACATTTTTTCATTGGCCAAGCAATGGCTCTTTGGTGTTTTTTTTTTTTTTTTTGGTGATAACATTACTGGCTATAACTCGAGGAATGAAATTTTATTGTAGGGCGTTCAAATGCAATCAATATAGCTGAAAAGTTAGGAGTGCCCAGTATAATTGTCGATAATGCTCGTGAGCTATATGGTTCAGCTAGTGCAGAGATAGATGAGGTAATGCGCTCATATGTGTTTTTTTCGAATTTAGTTTTGAATGCTATGTGTTGATAGAGGTTTTATGATTTCTACTTTGAACTGGAGAATATAAAATTATATTTCTTTTATTCATTAAATATACACAAAATCTTCTTGTAAGGACTTGAGGTGCCCATCTCAGCTAAAATAATCACAGCTGTTCTTTTTCTATTGCTACCAGAAAAACAAGCTCTAAAATGACCCGTATGCTGTTCCAGTTAAAATTTCTAGTCATATTTAAGTCAAAAGTCCATGTCAAAAGTGGAATTTTGTTACTTTGGGTTACATGATGTAGTGAATTTACTATATAAAAATAATGTAAATTTGTAATTAAGTAGCATAGATTTTAGATGTTGGAAATTTGCAGCCCCTTGCTGTCATTTTAAGCTTGCATGTACTGAGAAGTACAGCTACTAGATAATGATAGCTCATTGTTTCAGTCCTTTTACCAAGACGTCATCTATTTCCATAGAATTTATTTGTTATATTTTGATACAGGTCATAACTGAAATGGAAAGGTTAAAGCAAGACTTCAAGGAGTATTTGGAGGAAGCACAACATCATATGATGTGAGAATCTTTCACTAAAAAAAAAAGAACTTCTAATTTAGACTGTAGTGTCACAGTACTGTATATAGAAGTTTGGTATTCACCATGCTGTTTAAATCCCACAGCTTAAAATTCTAATACTATCATTTGCTATTATTAAATATTATGTAATGAATGAAGGACACCAACAATTGGCTTAACCTCCACTCCAACCCTCCTCCCCTGTTTTTTCTCTGGTAAAACCAATTCTGTTCTATGTAATAAAGAAATTTGACTTTTGATGCCATATATAAACCGGGCGCTGCACATATCAAATATTTGAGGCATGTAGATCTCCAACAGATGTCAAGAGACAACTATTGATGGGAAAAAATGTTTTGCCACTGCATACTCAGATAAATTGCATCATGATAAAAGCCCTCATTCTAAAATATGAACAGACATTTGTAGAGGTCTCCTTGCTGTAGTTCAGTATCATGAATTTTTTGGATTAGTGATAAAAATAATTCAAGAACAGGCCAGGGAGGAAAAAAATCCATATGGCCTTCATTTATCCCAATAAATATAACTTCAGTTATGTAAAACTTACTTGATAATTGATGCTCATCATTAATATGGCTAGCCTTGCTTTGTGAGCGACAGAAAAATCTGTACTCTGATGCATGCTCTATCTGATATCTCTTTGTATTTGTGACTATAGGCTCTCAAAAGACCTTTATGAAAATTTATTGGTTGCTAGAAGGAAAATAATGGAACATGGCACTAGACAAAGATTGAGGAAGATGCGTGAAATATCTGAGGCTGCAGCAATGGCACGTTCTATTCTTCACAACAAAGTGCGACAACTTCGTGCATCTGCAATTCAATCTTCACAGCCAACTCCAACTCATAAAAGCCAGCATGCATTGGCTATCAACAGACAGCATACTATGGCAGAATACACTGAACCTCCTATGGCATATAAGAGTGCATCCTTTATTGAAGATATCAAGCAAACACCATCAGGTATTCATTAAGAATTGATCAGATCTTCTTCTGCCAAATCCACCCTGCTTCTAGTTGAATAACGTTTGTGAGACTTAATCTTGTATCTTTGCTTTCACCTAAATATGTTGCAGAGAAGTCTCAGCTTCCCAAGGTTGGCGATATGGTGTATGTTTCTTCTCTTGGGAGGAAGGGGACAGTTTTAAGATTGGAGCCATCTAAAGATGAAATAGTAGTTCAAACCGGTAACATGAAGTTGAAGTTAAAGTTGATTGATATTGGGAAGTGACTATCGAGGATTTATACATGTCCTTGAGAACAAGTAAGCATTTTCTGTTTGTGGACCTTATTTTTTTGGCCTATCTCCATTACCTGTTCAAATTAGCAATCTGACACTGCCTGGGATAATGCTGGTCCTCACTTCACTCTAAATTAGTCAATAATTAATAAGTAGGTAGTTGATAGGATACAGTGGCAAGGAAAGGGTGAAAGACGATCTGTATGATTAATTGATTATAAATTTATTATACAATTTGAACTAACAAAAATAATTTGCTTCGTCATACTTCAAAATATAGGAACTCATGATATAGAGAAATGCTCCAAAGACGTAATAGACCTATAAGTTTGATTCTCCAAAACCCCATTCTGTACTGGGCTGTTGCTCCTATTTTCTGATCTCAGCACTTGGGTAGTACTCAAGCGTTGAAATATTCTCTTTCTAGCACCCATAATGTATGATTCTCTATCTCCTTCGCATTATGCAGGAATTTTCTGACATATGTCACATTTCTCAGGAAGGTGGGATCATATTGAACACTATCATCATCAGGTGCCCTCAAGAAGATGGACCATTGGAAACCAGAAGCATTCTGAAATTCGGGACTGTTTGGTAGTGTAACTAGAACAACAGTTTTCAGTGTTTAAACAACATTACACGTATTTCCACACACTTTTTCACCCACGCCTATTTTCAAAAAATACAAACAACATTACCAAACACCCCCAAATCTGAAGATTCAAGAAAACAAAGAGCTTTGACAATTCAATGAGTCAAGTCATAGAGTTTTAAGATATTATCAGTTATACAAACCCACATCCTAGTGGAGACTCAATGATGGTTTACTGTTCAATTCCAGCATCTTGAGGATACTAAGGAAAATGGGGCAAGGTATACTTTTGTTTACTTCGTTCATGGTTTAGTTGAATGATGGACTCTCTAACAAGGCCCACAGGAATAAAGAAATTCTACTCCTATTACCATATGTAATAGCAAAAGCCTAATCCTCCATTCCCTCCCATCCATACAGGTGGCATATGAAATTCCAGTACCAAAGACAGTGTAAAACACACTTCTAAGACATTGTTTATGCTTCAAAAAAACCATTTAATGCTAAGACACCATTTAACTTAATATGTTTAAAAAATAACCATTTAATTAAATACAAAAACCCGAAAGGATTGAGAGAGGTACAGAGAGATTTAGAGTTCGCAAGGAACAGGGGAGAAAGAGAGACATTTATATTGAGATTTATTTGATTTTAGGTATCATTCTTTTGTGGACTAATTGTTTTTGAGATGTTTTGATTAGGTCTTTCAAGTTCAAGTTTAGGACTGTGAATGATAGGAATATTAGGCGCTAGAAGGAGTGTTGGCAAGTTTTTTTGGAGTTTTATGCTAAACTCATTGATTTAATTATGTTCAGGTTTTATTTCAACAATTTTGGTAGTAATTGTAGCCCGTTTTTCCAATCCTCATTTAAAGGCATTCCTTAAACTTTTTTTTTGGGTTAAACACATAATTTATACAGTTCTTTTGTTGCTACTTGCTGGTCTTTTTGGTTTTCCAATTCTTTGGTGAATGTGAGAGCATGTTTATTTCAGGTGGGGATTTCATCTGGTGCAGCAGCAGCTGCTGCAATAAAAGTAGGAAAGAGGCCTGAAAATGATGGAAAACTCGTTGCTGTAAGTCTTATTGCCTTCTTCAAATCTATATAGAATCTCTGTTGTATGTTTTTGTATTATGATAGTCAGCTTAGGTTATTTTAATTCAAGCTTCACATAAGAAATTCAGAATCGCTTTAAATATATTTAAGATGACTCCTTTTGTATTCATACTGATGGTAACATAGATTTTCAGAAGGTTTTTGATCTACTCTTGGAAGTTTCTGAGGTTGAAAAGATAACCCCAGATAGGATGGTGAAGATAGTTTTTGTGTTTAGCAATGTGGGGTTCCAGCGAGGAGGGGATAAGATATTGCCAGAAATAGTGTTTTGGAATGCTAGAGACTCTGTTCAAGTTTGCTGGCAAGGAAGGGAGAAGGTGTAGCCAAGGTTCGTGGGGTTTTGGATGGTTCACTGACTACATTGTTGGAGGAAAATGTGGTTCCATCTCTGGAGGATTTAGTGAAGGCAGTTCCAAAGCCAGAGAAGTTGATGGAGTTCCCTCAGCAATTTCTGGAGAAGATTACTATGATCATATTTTATTTGATTGATGTATCTAAAACAGTGAGAAATTTTGCTTTTTACAGAATAGAATTTGATCTGTTTGCACTGTATAGTCTTCATTATTAGAAAACTGACATCAAGGATCCATTGATGTCAACAGCATGTTTACTGTGATCTTTTTTGCTTGTATTTTGTGTTTTATTTTAATGGATTGAATTTTCATTGCATTGCATTTACAGTTTTGTGGCTTGATGAAAGTATAGTTTTAATGTATACAAGTTATTGAAAGTTAAGGAGCCATTATCTATTTCTGCTAAAAATAATACTCCACTATAAGTACTTTGGTTTTGGTACTTTCTTTGTAAGCTAATCTATAATTTATATAGGATCTTATTAATTTCTTTGTAAGTTAATCTATTATTTTCTTGCAAATTAAAATAATACAAAACTCATAATACAACAAAATATGAAAATAAACACTTGCACTTATTCAAAAAATAATAAACTAAAATAAAAAATAAGGAACACTGATATTGCCTTGGGAACTGTATACTAAAATGCATTTGTCACATCTATATATATCTAAAAGCTCAAACATAGCAATTATTATTGCTACACTTCTGTTGAGTCACATTATCGGCCACGTCACTATATATATATATATATATTGCTTTACCAATTCTATTAATTTTCTATTGCAAAATTAATGTTTTTGTGGCCAACATGATGCACTACACTCCACCATAAACTTTATTGTTTATATTCAAAACTCCTTTCAACATTAAATTTTTAGTTTTAATGTGAATAGCATGGGATACCAGGTTGTCTTTTGCACTACCACCCTAAGTTAACTAAAATTTACTTTAAAAAAAAAAATACTACTATAATCACTTCTTAAAGAGAAAATGATTATAATCACTCTTCATCAATCACTATTTTTTCATTTTCAAGGATCCAGCCAAACTTTTTTTTTGGTTTCCCATTTATTTGTAATTTATAATTTTTTTAAAATTTTATAAAACATTTATTTGTATATTGTAACAGTTGATTCTGTTGTGTATATGAAAAGACGGTGATCTTTTCATCTTCTCCAATCATTTCTTCTGTTTTTTTTTTTTTTTTTTGAGATATTTCCTTTGTTATTTAATATTAGACCAAAATGTTTTCTTTGCTATATGGAGTTTAAAACAAACAACACAAATTTGATGTGGTGTCATACTGTCATTACAAATTTACAAGTGATGCCTTCAAGTGTGAGATAGCAACAATGTTTGGTGGCTTCAAAGGTGACAATGCCAACTTGGAGAAGAATGCCCCAAGTGATGAAGAGAGCTTTGCAATAGGTAGGATGTCATTGTCAAGGGAGATGGGATTTCTTTTTATGTTAACATATTTGTTCTTAACGTAGATTTCATGCTTGATGAAAACACTAAGTAGGATTTCCATTCCCATGGTTTCCACCAAAAGGTAAAATTTCTAATTTGTATAATACCTCTATTATATTTTGTTAGTAGTATTCAAATTGGGACCATGTTTGACATGAGCAGTAATTTATGTCTTTTTTTTTTTTTTTTCCTCTTTTTTTGTATTTTATTTGTTAGCATAAGTTGAATAGTTGTTTTTTGTTTATTTCTTTTCAATTCCATATTGCAATAAGAAATTAGAGATATAAGATAAACTAAAGAAATTATTTTTCGACTTATGTTTTTTCATATTTTAGGGCACTTTTTTTTCTATGACGTGTCCAAATAATAAAATAAAATAAAACTCAATTGTCTTCTTTTTTCTTTACAATTTCTTCTTTCTTGGCCATCAGGCTTTTTTTTTTTTTTTTTTTTTTCTTCGTAAATTGTAACTTTTGTAACACTTGATGCTTCTAAATTTTTCGTGTTGGATTTGATATGCCACATGTGATGTGCACAACATGTTAATCGGCTTGAGATTATCCAAGATATACACTACCTGGCTAAAGCTAATAATCCGCACATTCGATGGTTTGATGTTCAATCAAACTACCCTCAACAAGTATGCCACTCCCACAAGTAGTCTCACTTTTACTTATAAAAGAAAAAACAAATTAGTTTAGTCTTACTTTTTTTTTTTTTTAATAGTATTTTACATGTATCTTTCCAAATGCTAATGTGGACACTTATCTCTAATGGCATGGCAGGTAATGAGCTATTATTAACATACCAATAACATGATGGAAATGGGGCTTCGATGTGATGGAAGCTAGGTGTATGTAGGTTCTAAGAATGGCATAGTAAAGACTTGGGATTTGAGGTAAATAGATTTTTTTCCCCAACATATATAAGGTGGATTTGTTATTATTAAATTATTATATTATGCCCTTATTGTTTAATATTATTTAGAGTTACTCTTTTATATATATATATATATATATATATATATATATATATATATATATGTAGGGTCACAAATCGTAGCCCAAACCCAGGTGAGAAAGGATATGAGCCCAATAAGTCCGGTACAATAAATTTGTAAGAGAGTGGGTGAAAGAATTGGGCCAAAGATGGATTTTCAACAATTAACGGAGGTTAGGAGTTTGTCCGAGGAGAATAAAACACCTAATCAAATGATAAACTCAAGTCCGAGGAGCAAATTTTTGGGTAAATTGGTTATTTCAAGTGGTATCCGAGGAGTAAGTTCGTGATAAATTGGTTATTTCTGATGGTGTTCTTCCTAATGCTACAGTGATTCTTCTTCAATGTTTTTCTATAATCTTTTCTGATCCCCTTCTTCTGGTGGCTTTACTCCATTATATAGTCCTTCTTTATTCAATCCTACCGTCCACTTGTCTACCATCTAGCTTCGTACTTGAGTTTCTGTCTCCCCTCCCATAGCTTTTTGATTTTCTGGGGGTAAAGGTGGTCGAAAACACTGTTCAGAGGTCTTCTCCACATTAATGCGGCCAGGAAAGCTGCTGTAATGCATTTAATGCGGTGGTAACAGCTTTTTCCCTAGATATTTCTGTGTCCTTATCCCTTCCGTGTACATTTGTAGTCTATCTTCACCGCTGGAACTTCCTGGAAGGTGGACTAGGGTAAGACGAAGCCCACTTCACTGACATATGTCAGATCCGAGGAGGATAATCCTCTCGGACCAACATCCCTAGACATTTATATGCTCTACTATTAATTACGAGGCTCCCCCATGATTTCTTCTCCTCGGACGTATTGTTAATAAAAGGTGGGACTTAAACCCGATACAAAGGCCCAAGTTTTTGCTCCCCCACAATATATATAAGCGGAAGTGTAAAATTTATTATTGCTACACTCCTATTGAGCCACCTCATCCACCACATCATTATTCTTTTTCTTATTATTTTTTACCTTTATTTTTTTTTTGAAAATATTAAATATATAAATATATTGGTTTTACAAATTCATCTTAAATAGTCTTAACTTTACATATTCATGTTCTTTAATTATGATGTTATAACTAAATAATAAATCAATGAAAAATCAAAACAAAAAATATTGTCTATACATATTCATCTTCAGCGGTTTTAACTTTACATATAATTTTGCATTTACAAGTTTATTTACTTTAATTTAGATGTTTATAACTAGAAAATAAAATCAATGAAGAATTATAAATAAATAAATAAAAAGTGTCTATAAAAAGTTATTCGTAATTCTTGCTTAATATTTGATGGTAGAAAATATATAACTAAACAACTACCTTATAGGAGGAATATGAATAAAGTGTATTGTAGATCTCCTACTAGAGGTTTGTACTTAATGGTGTTTGTTATTGACCTAATTTGGAGAAAAATCATATCATATTATGTCGTATTTGTGTTGTTATCAGATTTTAGTTTATTTTGAAAAGAACAAGATAGTTTGGACAATATGACGAAGAATAGTTTGTGCAGTTGAAAAAGATGGTCGTTGTGTAGTTTCCTTTCATTGTTTGTAAATATTTTGTTTAACAAATTAGTAGCAAATTATTATGCCTTTATTAAATAATGTTCCAAGGTACTTGAGTAATTTTTTTAAGCATTTATGAACATATGATATTACTCCTCATCATCTTCTCATTAGTGTATTTTTAAAGATTTTGTTAAGAAAATAAATTCAATTTTGTGTTTTAAATTAATTATTTAACTATTTATTATTCACATATTGGATTAGATTATGGCAATATTTACACAATACTTCTTCTTCTTCTTTTGTTAAAATTTTCCTCTATTTTTTCCCCTTTAAAATTTTACTTTTGGTTTATTGATTTATTTTTATATTATTAAGGAAAAAGAGTGAAAATCATCATGTATAAAGCTATAACCAGCACTTTTACTTAGAATCGGCCACCTATTTCTATTGAATAACTTCAAAACCTTATTATAATTTTTGAATTTGATTGTGCATTGGATCTTTGGTTTGATAACATCACATTTGATATGTTTTACGTATCGGGAAGGAGTTTGATTATGATGTGAGTTTTATTTTTACCTTTCTTTTTTATTTTAAATTGTACTTTTGTTGAATTTTATTAATTTTTTAGATATATTTTTCAGTGTTTTCGGTGTGTAGGGTAGAAAAAATTAGGTTTGAGAAAGTTTGTTTAAAACTAAAAGAGTAATTTCTAAATTTTATATACTTTATAATGATACACAAAATGTTATAAATAAGTTTTATTAATAAATAAATATTTTCACTAACTTACCTTTTGAATTCCTAAGAAAAATTGTTTTGTTTTCATTTTGATATGATAAAAATTATATATATAAATATATATATATATATATATATTACATTTGTGATTTATCCTATAATAAATGAAAATATGTTTATAAAATACATTATTCTTTATTAAATTAGTTCAAATTGTAAAAACTAAACTTAATGAGGTCACTCTAAAAGGATTATCACACACAATGCGCGAGACTATTACTAGTATATTATAAAAATCTTATTTTGAATCTATATCTATGAGGATTGAAGAAATTTAATAAGGAAAGTAGTTTGTTTCCAAGTTTGCGCTTTAACATTAATATAGCATATCAACATATATTATCATAATAATTTATTTTTTAAGAAATGATATGTCCACAACATTTTCACAATATTTTTACAACAAATCCTAAGTAGTAAGTTGTTATTGGTTGTTATTGTTGGGACAAAAAAGTAATCTTAGTAATAGTTTCAAATTTGAACCAATAACAACTAACCACCTGTGATTTGTTATAAAAATGTTGTGGACGTAGAATCTCTCTTATTTTTTTAAACTAATTAAAAACTTATTTAAAATTTTATTTTAAAAAAAAAAGTCCCATGTATATCTTTGGTAGGGGTAGGTACTGGGCAATGTTATTAATTTCATTTCGTTCCGTTTCAACCGTAATGGCCGAAAAATTTCGTACCGCTATGCAAACCGGAATGACACACCCCCCTGTTCCACTTCGAATAAAATTCTAGCCTATTCCAGTGAAATCCAGCCGATATTCAAGATTCAGCCAATACATATTCAATAGCTCAAGATGAGCTTCACTGCCTCAGTGAAAAAGAAGAAAAGAAAAAGAAGATGAAGATGAAGATAAGAACAAAAATTAAAAGATGAGATTAGTGTCAACACATTTACAAAGCAATAGACCCGAAAAGAAATCCTTGGAAATGAAAATGCTAAGAGAGACAGAAGGTTAAGTGAGAGTATAGAGAGAACTTAAAAGACATTTTGAATATATGATTGTGATGAGGTTTGGAACGTGGGAATACTGGGGTCGGTGATAGATGGGACTTCAAGAGAAAGATGAAAATGGGGGAAGAGCAGACCAAAGACACGTGTGATATAGAATAAAGAGAAGTTAAAAAATGAATTAAAAGATATGAAGATATGGCAGTGGTGGGATCGGTTTAGAGAAAATGAATGCATAGGGAAAACTAAAAATTAAAATCATTATTTTATATAATTAAATTAACTCCATTATTTTACATCTATATTCCCCTTTTTTGAATTGATACCTTGCACAAATTGTGCCACTTTATGTGGCACGAGTATTATTCGAGATTAGATTGATTTGATTTATATATGTGTATGTGGAATTCTAAAACAACTTGAAATGGTATGCCAAAATAATTTGGTACCAAAATATTTCATTCTGCTAAACAAACTAAAATGGAATCCAAAATGAAATTAATAACATTTGTTTTTACCTGGGCGAAATCATGCACATGGGGGGACCAACTCAACCCAAAAAAATATATTACACATTGGGAGCATTGAAATGTAGGCAGTGGGGGCTGCACTATACACATTTGTCTTGACTTTACTTCTTAAATATTGATGTAATAGAGACTTTTTTTCTCATCCTTTATGGCACTTCCCCAGATGAACCCTTTGGAAAAATGTCTGTTCAAGATTTTCCACATACTAATCAGTGATGGTTTGAATTATCTCTAAACCCCATATAATGCAATTACACATGTAATCTGAGCAAGCATTCTCAATTTATTTCTTAATTATCATTTGCTCAGACTGAAATTGCTTAGAAACTTCCAAGTGCTTTTGAGTGGCAAGGATATCCCAGTCATGCCAGGGCATGATACCGACTTAAATGGAGAACAAATAAAAATAATTTTTCTTTCCCCCATCATCTTGCAAAAAAGCCCCCATTGAATCAAGTAATATCCATTATTTGAAGTGAAGATTCTCATCTCAAAGAATATGAGGATTGATTTAAAAATGTTCCTTACTCCTTAGTCTCACGGAATGTATCATTCTTGGCACAAGAAAAAGCCCATTGTGTGCAAAATTGAAGACTTACACGGATAGAGACACTAAATTAACAAAACATGCCGAAGTGATATGCTTATTCAAGACGATAATACAAGTTACAGAACCAGAAATGCAACTTAATTCAACTTGGGTTGAACTTTGAGTTGCTCTTTCTTTTTCATTTTTGGGACTAACAAGCCTGGTTGTTGTTATTCAAAACTAAGTTAACATCTATGCTAGATTGCCATAAATGATAAACCCAATATTTTTAAGCAGTTTCACTTTCACACCCAACTTCCTCATCCTTGTAGTGGTCATCAGCAAAAACAGCAACAACCCACCCACTCTCAAAACTAACATCCAGAAAATAAAGCATGAAAACCAGGAGAAAACAGCTCAAGAACATAGGGATGGGCCCAAAGATCCACAAAAACATAGGGAAAGAGAAGTAGAAGGCACGCAAGCCTAAAGACCAGAAATAGCCTCCCCTATTCACTGTCTTGGCAACATACTCAGTAGTAAGAATTTGATTGTGGTGATCTAGTAACATTTTCTTGAAGGGAACATTGATAAGGAAACTTGCATGGCTGTAATACCTATCAAAAAATAGAAGAAATATACAAACAAACAAACCAATTCACATGGAGTACAATACAAAAAGCACATATATATGGAAAATGTGTAGAGAAATACACAACCTACAATCTTACAAAAACTAATAAAAAAATACAGATTATAGTACCTTATAGACTGCATGTTGAAAAGGAAAGCAACCAAGAAGCAAACCAGTATAAGAAAGAACTTTATGGAGAAGACAAGCTCACTTTTGTCTCCAAACACAAGTAATGCTGATTTGTCCCAGTTGCCACTAGTCATCAACACAGCAATGACTGAGCTAAGCATTATTGCTGTGGAAGCCAATAGGGTCGATGCCATTATATTGTTTCTCAGTGTCTGTACAGCCAAAACACCATTTTTGGACACATCCTACAAAAGCCAACAAACACAAAATATATATTCATTGCATCACCTTTGAGAGATTTGTTTAAACTAAAAATTTGCTATTTTCTAGCTACTAACAATATTATATGATATATTTCATTGTATCATAATGACATGCGTGTAAACAAATGAAAATAATGTGACAAAAGGAAGAGATAAGAAGTAAAAACCATGGATGTGACGTACGTATATACCTCCATCATAGCACGGACCCAGAAGCGACGATTGACGGCATTGATGCCGATGATAGTGTTGTTGGGGTGCTTCAAAATTCGGTAGAGAAGCCATATGTGGTATGACACCATTACAACAAGGCCTGAAGGAACTAATACGTAATCGAGAACACTTTTCTCCATTATGGGGTTGATTTCTTTCGTCTCTCTTTGTGTATAACCCTTTTTTTGTTTGTTTTGTTCTTGGACGGCAAAGAAAGAGAGAGAGAGAGTTCAACTCTTTTTTTTTTTTTTTTTTTTTGAGAATCAGAGAGTTCAACTCTAATACGGGTTTTGAGAGAAGTTAAGGTCAAGAGGCTTTTAATACACAATACACCTGGCTTGTTTTCTGTTTTTGTGCGAATCATACTCAAGACCATGCTATCAATTTTATTTAAAGTTTTTTTTATTTTTTTATTATCCAACTTTAAATAATTTGTTTTTTGGTCCTTAAACATGACTTTAAAAAAATGGTTAAATAATAAATTTAGGGTTCAATCTTCGCCTACACCAAAAATCGATTAGTGTTTTAGTCTGATAATAAAGAGGTATCATTAAGAGTAGACGTCATAAGTTGAAATTCTCTCCAAAAAAAAAAAACATGAGTAATTTTTTTTACCTTTTTCTAGTGGGTTTATAACCTTTATTTTTCTTTCCAAGCCCCCTAATGTAAATCATTTTAGCTATTTAGGTTTAAATTTTCTATTTAGTATCCATTTGGTAAAGATTATTTTTACAAACTTATTTTACTATTCAGTTTATTTTTGCTACTATTCATAGATCTCATTACACTTTTTGATACTATTTATAGATCTCACTATACTATTTCAGCTAACTTTTACCTTTATTTATAGTATTTTCAGTAAAAAAATTTCAGTTTTATCAAAATAAGTCCCAAATCAACCCTGAATGTAAATCATTTTAACCAAGAAAAAAAAAAGAACTTCCATGCACTTCTAAAAGTTTCACATGCTTCTATCTTCGCAGTCCAAAAAAAAAAAAAAAGTTTCACATGCCAAGAGTCATGAGGGGCTTCTTCCTATAAATTCTCACCACCCTCTCTAGTGCACTACACACACAAATAGCGAATACAATTATGGCTTCCTTTTCCCACCTCCCAATTTCTTTCTTTGCCTATGCCTCCCTTCTCTTTTTTTCCACTCTCATGTGTTTGAGTAATGCTTCAATTGAGCAACCATCTTCTATCAAGCCTTCAATTCAAGCATCACTTGAGTCATACCATGATCTACATGTAGTTCCTCCACCAAAAATTAGTTCTGATATCTTACCGGTTTCAGAGCCAAAACCACCTCATATTCAAGCACCAGTTGAGCCATACCATGATCTGCGTGTAGTTCCCTCACCAAAAATTAGTTCTGATATTCTACCAGTTTCAGAGCCAAAACCACCTCGTATTCAAGCACCAGTTGAGCCATACCATGATCTGCGTGTAGTTCCCTCACCAAAAATTAGTTCTGATATTCTACCGGTTTCAGAGCCAAAACCACCTCATATTCAAGCACCAGTTGAGCCATACCATGATCTGCGTGTAGTTCCCTCACCAAAAATTAGTTCTGATATTCTACCGGTTTCAGAGCCAAAACCACCTCAAATTCTAGCACCAGTTGAGCCATACCATGATCTACATGTAGTTCCCCCACCAGAAATTAGTTCTGATATTCTACCGGTTTCAGAGCCAAAACCACCTCGTATTCAAGCACCAGCTGAGCCATACCATGATCTACATGTAGTTCCTCCACCAAAAATTAGCTCTGATATCTTATCGGTTTCAGAGCCAATGACACCTCAAACTCAAGCACCAGTCATTCCTAGGAAGTTGAAGGTTTAACATAGAAGAGGAATGGTGTGTAATTGCATCCATCAAACTCGTAACTAAATAATGTTTAGTAAGCATGAATACAGGGTATTGAGGGATGTTTGCTACTTATTTGTATCTTTACTTTATTCGCATGTTAAGTTTTGATTTCTCCCGTTAACAAATTGTGCAAGCTTTTCAAATGGTAAACACTAGTGATAAAATGGCTGGCTGGCTGCTTTTACCAAGTGCAAATTCACATTCCACTACAGTTTTAAGGCTGAAAGTAATTTCATTGAAAATTAAGATCCGACATTTTGATCTTAAGTTTTGTCAATTGAAAGATGGAAATTTTATTTCATCAAAGTAATATTGATAAATGAGTTCACAGCTATTACGCTAAGCATACTGACATTTCACAATACATCAAGACATAAGCATCTCAGATTCTCAGTTCCATGGGTCATATTACGAGATCATTAGGTGATATTATCAATTAAAAAGTTAGATGTTACTAAGACCAAAATACAAAAACTTATATAGTAATTTTGCATCTCAAAAAATAGGAAGATTAGATTTTAAATAAATAAAAAAACTAAATCTTAAATATAAAAATGTCTCACTTAAAATTATCGATTTAGTACGATGTATCAAGCCAGAGCTGAAAAAGATAAACTACCAACATATTTATAAAATAAAAATTTAACAAGTGGTTAGGAGTATATGAAAAAACCTGAATATATAGTTTTAAGAAGAGGCTTAACAGTTTACAGATAATCTACAGAGTTTTATTGGGTTTGACCATATTATATGCCAAGAGGTTTAATCAAAGGTCTAGGTACCGTGTGGTACCCCGACATATGTGCTTATATGTTTCATTTCTTGTAAAAAAATTGGATTTTCAAAAACTACTTAAACATTTTTTTAATCAAAAAATTATTATAATTCACATAATATGTATATATTATTTTTAAAACTTTCAAATTCATCAAAACTAATTCTCAAAATACCAAAATAAATCAAACTTAAAAATTAAAATAAAGATAATAAAATAATCTAATATATATGGTGGGCTGGGTTGAATCAAATGGATTAAAAAAACTATTAACCCAAACTCAACCCAACCCAAGAGTTGGTGGGTTAGATGCATACCCCAAACGAGAAATTCCAATTGTAACTTGATTAGTCCTTTTGGGGGTGCAGTGCAAATGTGATAGTGCTTCATTAGGTCATGACAAATGGTATCAAAAGCAGCCTAGTAATGGCAGTAAGTCATGACAAATGGTATCATAAGCAACTTAGTAACACAACGTAGGATTTGACGAGGATGTCAGAATTTTTTTTGGGATAATTGGATAATTGTTAGAGGAGGAATTTGAATTGATGATGTCTTCATTATAAACACTAGGGAGTACAAATGAGATATAAGGTACTTGGTTAACATTAGGAATTTAAGTGGAAGATATTGTGATACCATAAATTATGTGGATTGGATTAGATAAAGTGTTGTGTGGACATTTAATAGTCCTACCTCAATTGTTTACCAGATCAAATTGTGTTTGTCATATAAGTGATTATGAGGAGCTATAATTGTGCCCTTTTGGGATATAGTACAAATGCGACTAATAATGCTTCCTCTAATCGTGATAAATAGACATGGTTTTAAGAAATACGATATATATATATATATATATATAATTAGGAGAGTTATAGTGTGAAAGAATATGAAATTATTATCTGTTGCATTTATAAAATTCTTAAGAAGAAGTATTATTTCTTGAAACTTTTGGGACGTCTCATTTAGTGAAACTTAAAGGGAAATTTGTATAATTTCCCCAAAAATTAAGTGACAACTCGTAGAAGGGGAATACTTATTTTTATAAAAAGGTGGTGTGATGGCAATGTTTTTCTTAAGGGAATCATTTCCATGATTCTCATCATATTCTCAACAAAGTTACTTTTTATTTATTTCTTTTAAAAGATCCAAATAAAGTAGTTTATTTCTAATTTTGCATATAATATTTCTTTTCCCATATGCAATTCTCCGCAAAAGCTCATGGGAATCAAGTAATATCCTTTACTTGAAGTGAAGATTCTTGTCTCAGTGAAAATGGGGATAGATCAAAAGAGGCTATATATTCCTTAGTATCACAGTACTTGTCTTTTTTGGTGCAATAAACTAACTGAAAAGCCCATTGTGTGCAAAACTAACAAATCATGCCAAAATGATGCACTTTTTATTCAAGATGATAGTACAAGTTAAACGAACTTGATGTGCAACTTAATTCAACTTGGGTTGAATGTGTAACCTTATATTGCTATTCTATTAAAGTCTACCATCTATGATACATTGCTATAAACCCACCATATATAAGTGACCAATTTTAAGTTTCCCTCCCAAGTTCCTCATCCTTATCAGCAGTAATAGAATCAGCCCACCCAAGCTCAAATGCGACGTCTAGGAAATAAAGCATGAAAACAAGGACAAAGCAGGACAAGAACATAGGGATAGGCCCAAAGATCCACAAAAACAAAGGAAAGGAGAAGTAGAAGGCACGCAATCCTAAAGACCAGAAATAGCTTCCCCTATTCACTGTCTTAGCAACATACTCAGAAGTGAGATGTTGATAATGGTGATCTAGGGACATCTTCTTGAAAGGAACGTTGATGAGGATACTTGCATGGCTGTAGTACCTTATAGACTGCACGTTGAAAAGGAAAGCAACCAAGAAGCACACCAATATGGAGAAGAACTTTATGGAGAAGCCAAGCTCACTCATGTCTCCAAACACAAGTAATGCTGATTTATCCCAGCTGCGACTTGTCATCAAAACCGCAATGAGGGAACTAAGCATTATTGCTGTGGAAGCCAATAGGGTCGATGCCATTATATTGTTTCTCAGTGTCTGTACAGCGAGAACACCATTCTTTGACGCATCCTGCACAGCCAGGCATATACACATTTATATCATCATGCATGAAATTTAATTTGCATACTCATTTGAAATTGATTGCATTATCAGATCGTGACATGTATGTAACAAATAGAAATATATGAGAGGTTGATCTAGCGGTTCTTAGGCCCCATATGATGTAAGAGGTTCTGAGCTCAAATTCTGGACTTTTCACTTAAATTACATGAGAACAAAACAAAGTGTATAGAAATGTGCCACAAAGACAAAGGTAAAATTCCAATATGGTAAAACAAAAGAATTTACCTCCATCATAGCTTCGACCCAGAAGCGGCGATTGAAGGTATTGATGCCGATGACAGTCTTGTTGGGGTGCTTCATGATTCGATAGAGAAGCCACATGTGGTATGACAACATTACAACGAGGCCTGAAGGAACAAATATGAAGTCAAGAACTTTTTTCTCCATTAGTATAATATCCACAGCTCTTTAATTTTGTCTCTCAGTATAAACCTTTTGTTTGTTCTTGAAAGCTTGAGATGAAAGACACAAACAGAGAGACACAGAATCCAACTCTAATACGGGTGTAGTGTGTGTGGACTGAGTGAATTGCAAGAATGAGCAATAAAAAAACAATTTAGAGTTTACTTTTTATACACACACACAAGGCTCATGTGTACGTATTGCTTTTGTCTTTGTCTTTCGAGAGAAGCTTTAAATGGGATCCACGTATTTGTGGTGCTAAGATTCTGTCTGTGATCCATTGATTAAGCCAACCCCAACCCACTAAACTCACCAAACACCATATGACTCTCTTTTTTCCCTCTACTTTTTGTTAATCAATAGAGGTTTGGTCACTTTGAGTCAGTTTGAGTGTGTATAGGGTGCCTTTTTCTGTTTTCTTTCTAGTCCTAGCTCATGATGAGGTTAGCAAGCAAAGGCTAATGCTATGTCCACATGAAAAAAGCCTGCTTTGAATGCATCAAATACTATATCAAACCAATACTAGAAGGGTACAATGGTGGCCTCTGTCACATGTGATCCTTTATTACTAAATTCAAATGGTAACTTTGTCAATCTAGGTATATTATAATATTCAAAGTGGTTCATACATGAGGTATCTTTAAACCAAGTTTTATGCCATGATTCTTTAAGAATGCCTTTGAATTCATTAATCAAAGAAACAAGCTTTAACCTTTTTTTTTTTTCATTAATCTGGGGTTTCTCAAAAAAAAAGAAAAAAAGAAAAAGAAAAGAAACATGCTTTAACATTTTTCATTAAAGTATTTGACCACATCTCTTGAAGTGTTTTTAACTTACTATATTCCATTTCAGAATATTATGCACTGAATCCGGTAAGTCATAGTGAACTATTAAGTGGAATTCATTGATGCCCTGTTTTATATTGGTGAAATTTGAACCCCTCCCATCTTCCATAATCCATAGTACTCACAATAAAGTGAAAAATGGTAGCCCCCGGCCATAAGAGTGTAAGACCACATTTCACAAATTAAGGCACTATGGTAAGACCAAGGGATCCACACTCAAACCAGTTAAATTCCTATGCTGTGTAATCAATAAGCACAGTCGAAAGCTAAATTTCCAAAAACAAAAGCATAGTTGAAGCTTCATTTAGAGACTTTTTCCAATGTGCTTGTAAGTTTTAGGGCATAATTAATTTCAAGAAGTTGGTGGAATTGGAGCCCCCTTGTAATGTACACCGGGCAATACTAATTGCCATCTTTTCTACTCCGCCATACGATTTTATAAAATAATAATAATAAAAATTGAACATCCTCTATAAGACCCAAAGTGTTTTTTTTTTTTTTTTTTTTTAGGCTAACGAGGGAGTCTAGAGCTCTTTGAGCCTTTGATTATTCCCCCGAGTGTGTGTAATTCTCCCTTTCTACAAACGAGGTAATTTTATGAGAAAATTCCCTTTAATCTCATTAAACTTTAGGAACCATAATCCAAAGTGCATTCTAATTTGCTGTCTTATACTACCTATACATCCAACCACCAAAGTTTATTCTAATTTTCTGTCTCATACTACCAATAAATCCAGCTGTATACATAGAAACATCCAAGATTATTTAAACATCATTGATAACAATAGTTTTATAAGAGTCATTTTCTCCTTAGATATTTTAGGACACTTCTCCGTCCAACATCTCCACAATGCTTATCAACACCAACAAGACTTCTTCTGACGCCACCCTGAGCGACAGACAACCTCTTTGGACGTCGGAACTAGTAGGCCGAGGATGAGTTTATCCTTGGCCCCCTCCCTAGAGCCATTATGATAAGATCTAACCTTTATCTACTAACTCGATCTTTTTTAACAAAGATTTCTCTTCCCTCGGGCAACCCCTTGTCCTCAGATTAGGCCCCAGGCCCGAAGTCTAAACAAATTATGGATTCTTGAGCCCAATATCCCTACAATAATAATAATAATAAATTGAACATCCTCTATAAGACCCAAAGTGTTTTTTTTAGCTAACGAGGGAGTCTAGACTTAAAACAACTTTCACGGAAAAGAAAGACAATAGCCATATTGAAATAGTGCAAGACAAACTAGACATAATTGATGAAGAAAAAGAAAAAAGGAATGTTAAAGAAAGGAATAGTAAAAGAAATGATAGAAAGAATGAAAAGACAAAACAATAAAGAAACTAGTTCAATACAAACTATATGTAAGAAGCTAGAGCTCTTTGAGCATTTGATTATTCCCCCGAGTGTGTGTAATTCTCCCTTTCTACAAACGAGGTAATTTTATGAGAAAAATCCCTTGAATCTCATTAAACTTTAGGAACCATAATCCAAAGTGCATTCTAATTTGCTGTCTTATACTACCTATACATCCAACCACCAAAGTTTATTCTAATTTTCTGTCTCATACTACCAATAAATCCAGCTGTATACATAGAAACATCCAAGATTATTTAAACATAATTGATAACAATAGTTTTATAAGAGTCATTTTATATAATCTGGGATGCTTTTCCATATTGGCAGTATAAGGCTGTTATAAAACTATTGCTTATTATGCGTACATAATTTTGGATGTTTCTATGTCTACAGCTGGATTTATTGTTAGTATGAGAGAAAATTAGATGTATAGGTAGTATAAGACACAGAATTTTAATGTACTTTAGATCATGGTTCCTAAAGTCTCATGAGAGCCAAGCAAATTTTCCCTATAATTACCTCGTGTGTAGAAAGGGGGAGTTTACACATACCTGTGATTAGTTACACATTGGTGACCATCTTCGATGAGAAATCTTGTCAAGTGGCTGGTGGAGAATGTTTCAGAAAAGAACTACAGGATTTCATCTATGATACCAAATTGACATAGGACAAATTGGGGAATTTGTCTGCTTGTGCTTGTGCTAGGTTAAGGTTTAGGAGGTTTTGGAATAAATGTCAAAGAGGTTTTGGGACTAAGGTTTAGTTGTTGCATTACCAACTTTCCATACTACATGTTCGTTGTGATCTATAGCACTAGCAGCAGCTAGCAAGCCACTGGCAGTCAAGGAAGAACCCTAAAGATCATGTACAACCTTGTTTCTAATAGTCCAAATTGCCCACATAATAGAGACCATAGAAATGAAAGGTGCGAGGAGGTTTTACAGTGAAACAAAAACTATAATTTGAGAACTAATTAACTCAAAATCAAGAGTAAAAAATTAAACCAAATCAGATGAGTTTCAACAAGTAACCTCTGAAATAGATGGTCTAAGATTTATTTCTCCTCTAGTCATGTTGTAACATCACTCTAATATCTTCATTCTCCTTTGGATAAACACCATTCTTACAGGGAATAAGCCTTTCCATTAAAGATGAATATTTTTTGGGACAATTAAGGACCTGATGTGTCTCCAGAATTTACAGGAGGAGATAATTTGAGAACTAATTAACTCAAAATCAAGAGTAAAAAATTAAACCAAATCAGATGAGTTTCAACAAGTAACCTCTGAAATAGATGGTCTAAGATTTATTTCTCCTCTAGTCATGTTGTAACATCACTCTAATATCTTCATTCTCCTTTGGATAAACACCATTCTTACAGGGAATAAGCCTTTCCATTAAAGATGAATATTTTTTGGGACAATTAAGGACCTGATGTGTCTCCAGAATTTACAGGAGGAGATAATTATGCTGAAGACAACAAAAGTGAGAGTATTCACTTGAGAACAATTGTAGCCAGACTTAATAAAACAGCCTCCAGACTGTGAGTGAGTACTGAGTATTGCCACATAGCCATAAAATGAAACTAGGATCCTTGTAATCCAATAAACAACTAGACCTAAAAAATAATGCATCTAATAAGGGTTTATTCCATGACTTACCACGCTCGTATACAAGTTCTAAAATTGAATGAATCAGATGTTTGTATCAGGTTGTCCAATTAAATATTGATTTTGCAACCATCTTCCACATACAACATGAGGACTTTAAATAAGAGGCCTCTTACATAAATTATATACTTCTTAATGCCCATGAGGCATAGGATTCTGGAAAATCAGGAAGAACATGAACATTCACTGACAAGAAACAAGTAAAATAGGATAATCCTCACCAAAAAAAAAAAAAGAGTAAAATGGGATAACAAAGCAATTTCTAGCATAGTTTTGAAATTATGATCGGATAAGACATAAGCTCTTCAAGGAATTATATATATAAATTTTGGCCCCAAGGTGTCAGGGAAGAGGAGATTCAGCTCTTCCAGTACAATTAACTGAAAGGCTAAGAAACAAAACTCAATAATTTAGAGAGAGACTCTATACATAATCAGAAAGAAAAGGAAATATGAAATCAAAAGGCATAAACTATTGTACACCAGACTGAGCAGCATGTCACCACAGATGCAATACTTTCAATGCTCCAAAACTTTGATCTTATCAAGGCAGTTTTGCATCTGCTGAGCAGCATCAGCTGAGAGACGAGCCCCAACAAGAAGTTTGTACTGCTCAAATTTTAGCTCATCACACTTCAAGGCTGCATTTCTACAAGCCTTTATACTCCCTAGTACAAAGAAAAAAAATTATTAAATTCCTTTTTGATGGATGATAAAATCAAATAAATTTTCAGAGAAGTTCAATATGGCAGTACATAAAATTAGGTTTTGCATCCTTGTGATGGTAATTGTGAAGTGATATAAGTTATGGAAGTATTGCAAACTATGATAAACAAAGCATGTAATCATCCAACTAGGAAATTATTGCACTCCTTATAGGAAATTATGACTCATCATGAAATTTATAAATGCGGTGCTTGAATAAATAAATTCCAACAGCAAGCTATGAATATAACCAAGTTTATAAGTTTTTCACAAATTCTTCAAACTTAATGGTGATAGAAAAACGATGCTGGTCAGTGTCCCGGTTAGATTTTAAAACATATGGATTTATTTTTTCTAAACTCAAATGTGCATAAATCATATATTAAAATATAGATATACACACACACACACACATATATATAGCATTATCAGCAGGCCAAAAGAGTATCCATCTTGCTGTTGTTTGACTTACCACTTAGGTCCAACAAGTTACATAGAACGGGGCAATTTCCAATACTCCTAACCATGGTGATGGCAGACCAAACCTTTTGGTACTCTTCTCTTGAAGCTCTAATGATGCAAAGCTTTGTGATGGGATTCACATACTTGACTGCACATAAACCACAAGTTCAATGATAAATTGAAGATGTGACACTGTATTGAAAGTAAAAGGCAAGTCTGCATAAAGAGGAGAAAAGGCAAAATAATAAGCGGCAATATGGTACTTACCTTGGAAGGATCCAAGGGATGAAGCAAGACCACACTCTCCAAAGTTTACAAGAATGCTATCCTTGATTGCTTTTGAGACATTAAATTGAGTAATAATGATGGGATCTTGAGCAGCAAGATCTCTATTAGGATCCAAGAAAACTTCCACAATCATGTACCTATTTTTAAATCCCACCATAATTCTCTACCTGGCACAACATTTGTAAGATAACACAATTCAGTAGAGGAAAAAAAAAAAAAAATTAGTTTCAAATGAATTACAAAAATAATCTGGCACATCCTTTTAACCAAAAAAACAAAAATTTTGGTAAATCCTATTAAACATTGGTTCTAAACAAAATCATTGACCAAAAATCAAACAGATAAACTACAAACCCGGTCTAAGAGATTAACCACAAATCAAAACAAAAAAATCCACTCAAAACCCTAAAAATTTTACCTTTCTCTCTAGTCTCTGCTCTCCGCCTCTCTCTAGTCTCCAGTCTCCACTGTTCAGTCTGTCCTCAGCCTCTCTCTGTTTCTCTGCTCTCCGCCTCTCTCAAGTCTCAACTGCTCACCTCACCGTATCAGGAATCAGGTATAAGATTATAAATATTTGGGCCATTTTATTTGTTAATAACTTAAGATAACTTTGTTTATTTGGGCCCTCCCTGGACTGGGCGTTAAGTTTGGGCCTTCAAGTTTTTTTTTTTTTTTTAAAGCCTGCATTTTTTTTTTTTTTTTGGTTATAGATAGGATTTGTTTTGTGTTTTGTGTTTTTTTTTTTTTTTTTGGGTGGGTGGGTCTTATTAATAAGTCTTGTGTCAATGTTATAGCTGTACATAAATTTTTGTTATGCTTTGTGCTTAATTTTTTTTTTTTTAATTTATGCAGGTTAATATTGCTAAAAACTTGTTATTGTTCAATGAAACTACGACAATACTTTTTATATAAATCAGGTTCTATTTCTCATTTGCTCTACACTTGAAAGTTATTTTTTATTTTAGTTTTTATAAATATATTGTTTGATTAGAAATGTCTACTAGAAAATATGCATCTGGATATGAAAAACTTAAAAAGAGAAAAAAAAAATTTAATTAAGTCTCAAAAATGATCAATAGATAAATTTGTTATTAGTAATAAATAAAATATAACACAAAATTTAGATGAAAATATCACAAATGAGCAAGAAATTCACCAAAATAATTTAGAAGAAAATGATATTCAATTTTGCAATACAACAAATCTTGATAATGAACTTCAAAATAATTTAGAAGAAAATGAAAATAATGATGAAAAATATAATATAAAAATATTAAATAAACATTAATTTAATTAATATATAAGTATAAAAAAGACACAATTTTTAGTTCTCGCCTTAGGCCTTAAAATGTCTAGGGCTGCTCTTGTTTCCCTCTCATCCTCTCTCTGCCTCAACCCACATCACACCATGCTCCATGACTTACCACCAAGCTCTCCTTCTAAACCTCCATGGCCGGAACTTTTCAAGCTCATCACCTCCAACCACGCACCACTGTCGAAACCCAGCCAAAATCAAATCACGACCACCACCACGGCCAAAACCCAACCAAAATCAAATCGCAACAAAAACCCTGAAGCCCACTAAATCACAAATCAAATCACACCCACCGAAATTAAAGCACAAAACCCACAAAACAACCAAAATCACAAAATAAAAACACTAAAAGTGAACTTACCGTTAAAAAAACATATATTGATTTTGTTATTATATTTTAGAAGAAGAATCATCTTGTTGAACTAATTTTAGATCTAAATTAATCAAACACATACCACAAGCAAGAATGATAGCCTAAAAGTAAAGCAAAAAAAATGGTATTTCCCAGAAAAGTGTTTTCAAAAAATAGAAAGGGTAAACAAAATATAAAAACTATTTGCTTCATAATCTCAAATAAATAAATAAATAATAAAAAATTACACACCATAATCCGGTGAAGTCTCGTGAGCCACAATTTCACCTAAAAGGATCGTCTAAGTTGAGAGGAAGCGATTTTCAGTCTTTGGCTCGGCAGCACAATCTTCGATTTCCTTTCTTAACGTGGCTTTCGCTCGCTCCTCTCCTGTCAACCTAGGTAACGTATAAAGAGAAATAAAAGGAAAGAGAACAAAGCACCGCGTAAAAAAGAAGAAAAGAAAAATGGTGAGAGAAGAAAGATGGACTGAGATCAGGTGCACTGTTGTAAGTATTTTTTTACATTTTTTTCTCTTTTTTTTTATAACTTTTTAACTCTCTTTTAATATATTTTATTTAATGGTTGAGATTGAAAGTTGTTTTTTCAACTTTTAATCTCAGCCATTAATTACAATTGCATCAGGGTATTGCACCTGAATCTAAAAAAGAAAAAGAGACCTACAGATACACATACAAAAGTACACATACACATACATAAGCACGCATAAACACATACACATACACATAAACATACATAAATATAAGCACGCATAAACACATACACATACACAGACATAAGCACACATACACATACATAAGCATGCATAAACACATACACATACACATACATAAGCATGCATACACACACGTACATACACATACACATACACATACACATACACATACACATACACATACACCTGAATCTAAAAATGACAAAGAGATCTACACATACACATACACATACATAAGCACACATAAACACATACACATACACATAAACATACATTAATATAAGCACGCATAAACACATACACATACACATACATAAGCACACATACACATACATAAGCACGCATAAACACATACACATACATAATCACACACACACACATACATAAGCACACATACACACATACATAAACATACACATACAAATACACATAAACATACATACACATACACATAAATATACATATATATAAACATAAACACGCATACATATAAACACGTATAAACTCACATAGACGTAAACATACACATACATAAACTTAAATATAAATATAAACACACATAAAAGCTCGATTTAGCACACCAAAGTATCTAACGAAATTTTCTGAGGATTGGTGTTAGTTTGCAATTTTTTCCAGTCTATATGAGTGTTTAATTTTTCTCAATTTGTATGTGTGTTTATGTCTATGTATGTTTATGTTTATGTGTGTGTGTTTATGTATACGTGTGTTTATGTTTGTTTGTTTTTGTGTATGTTTGTTTGTGTTTGTATTCATATATATTTATGTGTATGTGTGTTTATATTTATATTTATATTTATATTTATAAATAGGCATAAATGTACTTTTAGTCCATATATTTTTACTTTTTTCCATTTCAGTCCCTACATTTTAATTTTACTACTTTTAATCCCTAAACCAATTAACAAGTGTTATTTTTAACTTTTCCGTCAGTCAACCGGCGAAAATAGCTAAGGTGGCTGCCAGAGGGATTAAAATATTATTAAAAATGCCACATCAGCATCTAATTTTTTTTTTTAATAATTTGTCAATTTTAACTAAATTAAAAAAGAAAAGATAGAATTAAAACCAATAAAATACATTAATTTAGATCTAATTCATTTTGAACAAGAACACACAAGAACATAATCACAAATTTAAACATCAACACAAAAACGTAAAAGCACAAACCAGAACCAAACACAAACTCAAATTTAAAAACACAAATAACACAAGAACACAAACCCAGAAAATCAAACCCAAGAACAAAAATTCAAAATTAAACCCATTGAATCAAATTAAACCTAAGAACATCCGTCATCAGCCCACAACCCATAAAATCAAAAACTCAGAGCCTTAAGAGATGCCCCTAATAGAATGGCAACTTCAAATTCTCATTGATATTGTCCAAGAGCTCATTAGGACTAGGCCAAACTAGGAACCAAAGAGAAGGCTCCTACCACAATCCACCATCAACATTCAACACCAAAAAAAAAAAAAAAAAAAAGCAACCCATGGTCTCCACCAAGCAAAACCCAAACCCACAGCAAACAAAACCCATACCCACGGCGAGCAAACCTAGAACCACGACGAGCAAACCCAGACCCATGGCGAGCAAACCCATAACAAACCAACAGCGAGCAAATGACGAGCAAAATACATGCAAACGGTGAGCAAACCGAAAACCACCAACCCAGATCGCAACCACCGAAACACAAGACCAACACACCAAAACCCAGATCACAAACCGAAAATCACCAACCCAACTACCACCCAAATCAGCCAGCCACTACCATTGAAACCCAAATCGTAACCCACTGACCAAAATCTCAACCCACCGGCCAAAATCTTAACCCACTACACCCAAATCACAAGACCCACCACTGATCCATAGCCCCTCCAATCCACTGCCCAAAAATCGAGGGAGAGAATCCAAGATAGAATAAAGAAGAAAGAAAAGTGAGAGAAGAAGGTAATTGATTTTTTGGGTTATGGGCTGATGACGGATATTCTTGGGTTTAATTTGATTCAATGGGTTTAATTTTGAATTTGTGTTCTTGGGTTTGATTTTCTGGGTTTGTGTTCTTGTGTTATTTGTGTTTATAAATTTGAGTTTGTATTTGGTTCTGGTTTGTGCTTTTACGTTTCTGTGTTGATGTCTAAATTTGTGATTATGTTCTTATGTGTTCTTGTTCAAAATGAATTAGATCTAAATTGATATATTTTATTGTTTTTAATTCTGTTTTTTCTTTTTTTATTTAGTTAAAATTGACAAATTATTTTTAAAAAAAATTTAGATGTTGATGTGGCATTTTTTTATAATATTTTAATCCCTCCGGCAGCCACCTCAACTATTTATGTCGGTTGACTGATGGAAATGATGAAAATAACACGCGTTAATTGGTTTAAGGACTAAAAGTGGGAAAATTAAAATGTGGGAACTAAAATGGAAAAAAGTAAAAACATAGGAACTAAAAGTGCATTTACGCCTTATAAATATAAACATACATACGTACATAAACATGCATAAACATAAATGAACATAAACATAAACACACATGCACATACATATAAACATAAAGATACACATACACACACATAAACATACACATACATAAACATAAATGAACATAAACATAAACACACATGCACATACACATACACATACACATACACACTCATACACATACACATACATAAACACACATACACATACATTTTTAGTTCTCGCCTTAGGCCCCAAATTGTCTAGGGCCGCCCCCATTTAGAGCATACTGTACAACAATTCTCGCTGTTAATCAAACTCATACGAGCAACTGATCCCACCTGTCAGAACCCGTTACTGGGTAGTTGAGGGGCTTTTCACCCCTGAAGGCAGAGTTTGGCTCCACTCATGAAGTTCAAAATCAACCACAGTACTAAATAATCAACAAATCAGCAAATAACTCAAAAAACATAAATTTGAAACTCATACCCATATCTAATTTCACAACCTATAAGTAAAAAAAGCTAATCAAAGGCAATTACTTTTAGTTTAATAATTACTAATATTTGTTCAGCAAAAAGAGTAACTCATAAAGATAAATTAATAAATTAAAAGTTATAAAATTGAAATAAACATATCAAACGCTAAAATTTTAAGAAGAATTAAAGGGTATAATTTGTAATATAATTATTAAAATAAAATGCTAAAAAATGAAAATTTAAACTTAGATAAGACAGTGTCTATTAGAGAGAAAGAGAGAGAGAGAGAGAGAGAGAGAGAGAGAGAGGAGTTAGGGAAAATGAAAATTAAGTGAAATTTTATGTTCATTACAATATGCCTATTCACAATCATAGTACAAGTTAAAAGAACTTGCTTTAAAAAAAAAAAATAGAAAGCTAAAACAACTTGCTATAAACCCATCAATGACCAATTTCAAGTTTCCCTCGCAATTGAGTCATCCATCTTGTGTTCTTCTCCAGTGGTGGCACCAAGTTCAGTCCAGGGTGGTCCCAGGACCACCCTGACCTGAAGAAAAAAAAATTATATATAATAATTTAAAAGTTTTTGTTTGTTTTCCCTTTAAAAAAAATTAGGAACACCCTCAAATAAATAAATAAAATTTATTTGTTCTACTTTCAAGCAAAAAAAAAAAAAAAAAAGCCCACAAAAAAATTTTGTACTAAAATCTGAAGAAAAAAAAATTTGTAACAGAGTAAGCCCACCTAGGGAAAAAAAAGCCCAACATCAATCCTAAACAACAGATGGTAAAGAAAACTCAATCTTAAAAAAAATAAAAAAAAACAAAAAAAAAAAACAACAACAACAACAGATAAGCAAACCCAAAAGATGGTAGCAAACCCATGGATTCTAAAAAAAAAAAAAAAAAAAACCAATATATGCGTCTACTAAGTCATCAAGTAAAGCAAAAACTGAAATCAGAAACAAACCTAAACTAAAGAAAAAAACCTCATCAGTCATCAACGACAACGACCAACGAACAGTGCCTCCACCTCAAACTCAAGCAACGCTGCAACAGCCAACAGTGCACAACTCGAGCTCCAGAGGACATCAGGCATTTGAGATTAGTCACGCTTGGCCTTGATTCCTTCCTCGCCTTGAAGTGTTACCCAACGGCACCGCCCCTCAGGCCTCCCTGCTCCCTCAAGGTATTTCATCTTTACACTTTACTTCTCTCTTTTTTTCTCTTACAACTTTGGGTTAATGGGTTTGCTATGGTCTAAGCTCTCTATCTTTCTGTCTCTTTATCTGAAGATTGAAATTATTGAAATGAGATTTTCTCTCTCTTTATCTGATTCTCTCTCTTTCTCTTTGAAGTTTGAACTATAATTGGCTTAGCTTTACTTTAGTCTTTATAACTTTATTAATATTTGCCCCTGTTTTGACTTTATCCATTGGTGTTAGTGTTGGTGAGTTACTGAGTTTGTCTTTTAGTGTATTGTGATTTATGATTGTGAATTTATCTTATTAGCTCTTGTGAGTGGGGGCCATGGGGTTTGTTTGTTGAGTGGGGGGGGGGGGGGGGGTGGATGGGGGCATGGTGTCGGGTGGGATATTTGAATTGGAGGAAGTAAAGGCAAAATTAAATTATGTTAGGACTTAGGCACTAGGCAGGCACTGGGTTGGCCGTGGATAATGCACATGGGGTGTGTGCTAGTGCACAATGTGATGTGTGCTAATAGTTAGTAAAGAAAAATAATGAAGCAACTAATAAACAATAATTAATAATTTAATTAACCAATACATTATAAAAGACAAACAAATTAAACTATGTTAGGCTAAACAACAATTAATAATTTTTCAGCAATGATATATATACAGAATGAACTGCGCAATCGAATGGGAGATTAGTGGATAAATGATTACTTGGTTGTGTATATTGAAAGAGATGTAACTTGTAGCATTGATAATGAGACTATTATGCAATGATTTCAAAATATGAAAACTTGTAAAAGGCAATTGTAAACTTCATGTATTTTCGTATTTTTTATTGTTGTTATTGTCAATATATGAATTTCTCTTTTTATTAGATTGTGTAATTTATGCTTCTTAAAGAACACCTTGAGAAAAATTCCTGGAGCCACCACTATTCTTCTCCTAGTGTTCTTCGATAATCTTGAAAGTTTTTGTCATCAATGTAGTGCTCATCAAATGTGAAGTCCTGGAAATAAAGCAACATAACAAGGAAGACGCAGGACAAGCACATAGGAATGAGACCAAAGATCCACGAAAACAAAGGAAAGGCGAAGTAGAAGGCACGCAATCCTAAAGACCAGAAATAGCTCCCCTTAATCACCATCTTGGCAACATAAGCATTGTGATGTTCATGGGGAACAATATTGATGAGGTTACTTGCATGGCTGTAGTACCTTAATAGACTACACGTAGGAAAAGAAAGCAATCATGAAGCACACCAATATGGATAAGAACTTTATGGAGAAGCCAAGCTCGCTTCTGTCTCCAAACACAAGTGATGATGTATAAATTGTCAGTCCTATAGGTTCGTCCAGAAGAAGCTGAATCCTCGTCACAATTCCTGCAAATGTAGAACAAAGGCTCTCCTAAGGTGGTCACCGATGTGGTGCTTGCCACAACGTCTCCGATGTCAAAGTTAGTGTATAGAAGCTTTCTGAGAGAAATAGGAAAGTTCTATGTACCAGAGATATCTGTGTAAGAGTATATTTGGGTGAAATTATGTACCTTATTTGCCTTTGATGAGTGCGTATATATAACTTCATAGTTTCTAGCCGTTGGGGCCTTAATTGTGACTTTAGTGCTCTTCCTGTAACGCCTTAGGGCTTATTAATGCGAGTTTTGATGAGGCTTCAACAGTCTGACAGCTAGTTAGTAACCGTCCGAGATATTGAATCCTCTTATTAATGACTCGCCTGCCTTCGTCCATACCGTGTCGAGATGGACGAATGTATTTGATGAGGTCATCCAAAGAAAGAGGGTTCATTAGTCCCATCAACAAGATTTGCTAGTTTATCATGGTTGCCACTACTAGTTATCAAAATAACAAGGATTGAACTAAGCATTATCGATGTGGAAGCCAATCAGGTCGATGCCATTAAATTTTTTCGCAGTGTCTGTACGGCAAGAACACCATTATTGGGCACATCCTGCGCAATTAGCTATTTATATATACACACATCATATAATCATGCATGAAATTTAATCTGCTACACTTTGGTAGTCATTGGAAATTAGTTGCCATTTCTTCATGACATGCACGTAACAATTAGAAATCTTTCAAGCCTCAAATTATCAATGAGATCCTGAGTTTAAATCATTTAACTTATAGATCATTCCCTAGGGATTCGTTTTTGTAATTATCTAGTGTGTGAAACAAGAACTGCACGCACACCATAAGAGACTAGAGTCTAGAAAGTCACATTAAAAAGAACAAAATAAGTATATATATAGAAATGTGACACAAAGAAAAAAGTAAATACCTATATGGTAAAGCAAAAGAATTACCCCCACCATAGCACGGACCCAGAAGCGGAGATGGACGGTATTGATGCCGATGACAGTCTTGTTGGGGTGCTTCATGATTCGATAGAGAAGGCACAAGTGGTATGCCGCCATTGCAAAAAAGCCTAAAGGAACAAGTGTGTAATCAAGAATTTTTTTCTCCATTAGTATAAATCCACAGTACTGTCCGTATCAAATTATGGGATCAATCTCCTTTTGTCTATCTGTACAACCCTTTTGTTTGTTCTTGAAAGCTTGAGATGAAAGACACAAAGAGAGACAAAAGTCCAACACTAATACAGGTGTTATGTGTGTGGACTGAGTGAAGAAATATGTAGCAGCAAGAAGATACAGTTGCTGAATAAAAGGAAGAAATTCAGAGGGAAACCAGAGAGAGAGAGAGAGAGAGAGATTTACTACTCAAGCTTAATCTCTAACAAACTTAACTGAATCTTTAACAAACTATCTAACTAGTCTCTGTTTTCACACTGAGTAAATTGGAAGTATGACCAAGAGAAAAGCAAAGTCGAGTGGCTTATATACACAACACACATGGCTTATGTGCACATGTTGCTTTTCTTTTTGTTTTCGCCAATGTTGTGTGATGTGAGGGTGGGCTGAGTGTCTGGGATCCATTGATTACGCCAACCCCAACCCACTTTGATCTTAGCAATACTTTCAGTGCTCCAAAACTTCGATCATTGAAGTTTTGCATGCGCTGAATAGCATCGACGGAGAGACGAGCCCCAACTACAAGTTTGTACTGCTCAAATTTTAGTTCATCCTAGTACAAAGAAAAAAATGGTATATATTATATTCCTTTTTGATAGATGAAAAAATCTGATAAATTTTCATAAAAAATTTCAGTATAGCAGTACATAAAATTAGATTTACATCTTTGTTATGCAAATTATGAAAAGATGTAAGTTATTTAAGTAATGCAAACTATGATAAACAAAAAATGTAATCATTCAATCCATTATAAACCTGGATGAACATTACGTAAAACATTGCGCTCCTTATAGGATATTATGACTCATCATGAAATATAAGTGTGGTGATTGAATAAATAAATTCCATCAGCAAGCTGATATGAATAAGGTTTTTAGTATAATGTAGTACATTTAACACAATTTGCACTTTTAAATAGAAACAAGTTTTTCACAAATTCTACTTCTCAAAAAAAAAATGGTGCTGGTCGGTGTCCCGGTTAGATTTTAGAACTTACGGATTTCTTTCTTCTAAATTCAAATGTGCAAACATTATGTATGTAAATATAGACACACACACACATGTATATATATAAAAGCATTACCAGCAGGCCAATTGAGTATCCATTTCGCTGTTATTTGACTTACCACTTAGGTCCAGTAAGTTAAATAGCAAAGGGCAATTTCCAATACTCCTAGCCATGGTGATGGTGGACCATACCTTTTGGTACACTTCCCTTGAAGCTCTAATGATGCAAAGATTTGTGATGGGATTCACATACTTGACTACACATAAACCACAAGTTCAATGATCATTGAAGACATGACACTGTAGTGAAAAGGCAAAAACAATAAATGGCAATATGATACTTACCTTGGAAGGATCCAAGTGATGAAGCAAGACCACACTCTCCAAAGTTTACAAGAATGAATGCTGTCCTTGATTGCTTTTGAGACATTAAATTGGGTGATAATGATGGGGTCATGACCAGCAAGATCACTATTAGGATCCAAGAAAACTTCCACAATTTGACACCAAATCATAATTATATTTTCTTCTTCTTCTTCTTCCTTGTTTAGAGGAATGGTGGGCCAGAGCTTAAGGCCCAAATCAGATGTCAATTTTAGGCCACTAAACGAGTGTCTAATTATTGATAGTCCACTAAAAGTACATTATAGACAAAAGATTAAAAGTTAAAAATTAATTTTTTTATTTAAAAATTGTCTATTTTTAATCTCAATTGTGGAAAAGAAGAAGTTTAAAAGTTGAAATTTTTTGCAATTTAAAGATATCACACCGGATCGATCCAACTCCACATTTTATCCCACTTTTGTTTGATACATATATATATATATATATATATATATATATATATATATATATATATATAAAATATAGGCTAAATTAAAATTTACATTCTCTAATATTATTCAAAATTTAATTCAATCTTATAATATTTAATATATTTACTTTACCCCTATAACTTTAAATTTTATTCTATGTAGTCATTTTGTCCATCAAGTGGGTTGTCGTTAAGTGCCCTTCACCACCTACCGGCCGAGGAGCACTCTTCAGCAAACTTGGATCAAAGGATGTGGAAGAAGATATGGTCCATGTACATCCCTCCCAAAGTTTGGACCTTTGTCTGGAGAGCCTGCTCTGATATCCTTCTGACAAAGGCAAACCTCTTTCGAAAAAAAGGTGCAAGTTGATCCCATCTATATTATATGTGGTGTAACGCCTCAAAATTCATAAATAATAAAAGTCTATTCAATTTAAATAATCCATAAAAAATATTAAATAAAAGCATCCAGCAATCTAAAATCTCATTACCAATGTCAGAGCTCTAATCCACCAAAGATAAAACAACCTCAAAATAATTCTCCAGTACAATGTTTAATACCATAAAAATAATAATAAAATCCTCAGTTCCACAAAATAGTTCGTAACTGTTGTCTTCCAAAAATCTCTACTCCAATAATCCCTCTAACGTATCTGTAAGGGGAAATAAAGGGGGAGGGGGTGAGATAACTCAATAAGTGGAATTCACTAACATTGGGTTGTGGGAACAAACCTTTCAAATAAATAATTCTTTCAACAAATTCATAACTTGTAACTCATCAATATTTTGTCATCAAATATTTCACATTAAAAAAAAAAATCTTTATATTATGAGCTATCATAATATATATATATATATATATATATATATATATATATATATCAATACCATCATATAACAATTTCCTAGGCTTTTCTCGTGGTCAACATTTACGCCCCGTTGACAGGGTTGTGCGGTCCCTTTTAGGACTGGAACCTCCACTTCATCCCTTTTCTTAAGGATGGCTCCTTTGAAACCTAAAGGTGCACTCCCTTGCTAAGAAGCTTCCTTTTTGGATTCTCAGTAGTATACTCCCTTACTAAAGAGCTATCAATTGTGCACTATCCCCTTTTTTGGGATTGTCCTTTGCTAAGGACTAGCTGCAGTATGATTGTCCCTTACTAAGAACTAAATATAATACTGAGCTTTTAATCACGACTTGCTATAGGTTTTCAAAACATATTCAATATGCTCACAAAAATAATCCATTCATAATTCTCAAAAATATAAAGATATTTTCACACATACAAGTTTAAATATATCTAGGTTGTCCCACAGGTTTTTCATAAAACAAATAGTTAATGTGCACATCAAACATTTATAAAATATCACTTTATATATGGAATATCAACATATTTCTTTGATATTTAATAATCAACACTGTTTTGAGAAAACCCCCAAAATAAGTAAACACCACTTACCTCTTAGTTGCAAAAATAAAGGAAATCAACCTCCCTTAAATCATAACAATTCAGTAGAATTAGAACCTAGCAACACCAAAAATAGGTTCATCAATACACAATTTCCCACTTAAAAAAAATATATTTTCACACTTAAACGGTTTTATCCTAGACAATATTGATATATCCAAAATTCTTCATTTATTCACCTAACTATCCAATTCACTTTCAGCTTTGATCAAATTTTTGGACCTAAAGATATTGCTGCCAAATCAGATTTTTCCATTAATGTCATCATAGGTATTCATGAAACTTCAATAGGGCCGAATAATGAATATCTGACCAACCTGAATGTAATAGCCATATTATTTATTCATATCCATTCACTCTAACACTACATCTATCCAATCTAATATTGGAAGCCACGTATAGCCTTAATTTATCAATCTAGTTGCTTAGTATTCCCTCTTGATGCCGCTGGATATCTATTCACTCTAATATTATATATATATATATATATATATATATATATATATATATATATATATATATATATATATATATATATTCAACCTAACATTGGAAGCCATGTGATAGCTTTAATTTATCAATCTAGTTGCTTAGTAAGCTCTCTTGATGCCACTAGACTAGGATTTAGACAATAACAAAAGTGTGATGCATGTCAGTTGACGGTAAACAAGTGAGACTATAAACAATTAAATATAAACCACAAAGCACCCTTGCTCTAATATAATAATCCTAGCTTTAGACCCACAACAGCAACTCCCTTTTTTTTTTCTACCAAGTACGCCAATAACAGATGCTATAAAAGTGGGAACAAAAGCTAGCCATTGAGTACTTCAACTTTCCTAAGTTTAGAGTAGAAGAGAATTGTACCTCTAGTCTCCACTCACAGACACAGTGAAGAAAATCAATGTTCAATAGTCCACTGAAGCAAAAGGAATCCCATCAGCAAATACACGTGTAGCTTAAGAAGTAAAAGACTAGGGTTTTTTTTTTAAAAAGCTTATCAAGGCTCATATATTTACTTATGCCACCTCACTTGGTCTTCATATTCCATAGTATTTATCTTATTTTTAATATCTTAGGCCCAAATCAATTAAATCTATTTAATTGTGAGCCTCCTTTTTAATTTACGTATAAGAATTAAATTAGTATCAAAATTAAGAGGTGTTACATGTGGTCAGCTAGAAGAAACCACATGACATATCCTGTGGGAATGCCCTTTTGCTCACAACGTACAAGCCCTAGTCCGGGGTAAGATACAGAAAACAAACTCCTCAACAACAAACTTCTTTCTTCTCACGAGACAGATGTTAGAAAGATTGTCGAGCAAGGAGTTTGAGTTGTGGGCTATGGTCACATGGTCGCTATGGAATGCACACAACAAAGTTCAGTCTCGGAATGCACAATCCCACCTTGAGGAGATTTTTAAGCAAGCCATGTCTCTCATGGAAGAATATCATAAACTTGTTAGAGACCTTGTCCAACGATAGCAGACGTGATGTTTTCTGCTTCGCAGTCCTTCTATACTTTTTCTATTCTTTTTTTTGTTTTTTTACTTGGGGTCTCGTGGGAAACTGTAGGCAACTAGGTGTTGGCCGCCCCTCTATAATACAGCCCCACACCCAAGTTTTCCCTTTGTACTTTTCCTTTCTTTTATTATTAATATGATAAAGTTTAGCTACAAAATTGATTGTAGTCTAAAACTACAACCTTACTCAATATCATTCACATTACTACATATTTTGAAAATTTAACTGTTGAATTGCATGTTATTTATGTTCTTATTACACATATCAAATTTTGTGTCAATTGGATATTATTTATGTGGGGGCCAAAACTTGAGCCTTTGCACTAGGCTTAAAGTCTCATTCTTTAATAATAATGCGTCCGAGGAGAAGAAAGCATGGGGAAAGGCCCCGTAATAGATAGTAAAGCAGATAAGTATCCAAGGGTGTTGGTCCGAGAGGGTCATCCTCCTCGGATCTGACAAATGTCAGTAAAGTGAATTTCGTCTTACCTTGGACAACCTTCTAGGAAGCTCCAGCAGTGAAGATAGACTTCAAATGTACAGGGAAGGGATAAGAACACAGAAATATCTAAGAGAAAAGCTGCCACCACCGCATTAAATGCACTACAGCAGCTTTCCTGGCTGCATTAATGTGGAGAAGACCTCTGAACAGTACTTTCAACTACTACCGCCCATAGAAAACTATAAAAATCTATTTAACAGGATAGATACGGGGGTCTGAGGTTGGATGATGGACAAGTGGACAATGGAAATAGATCAGAGGGGACTATATAAAGGGGAAAGACCTCCATAAGAGGAGGATCGAAAAATATTACAGAGAAAACTGTGAGAAGATTCACTGTAGCGCTAGAAAGAACATAATATCTGGAATTGCATGTCCCGTCGAAAACTTACTCCTCGGACTATAATTCAACTTCAAATTATATGCGTACTCCTTCTCGGACCGACTTAGAACCCTGATTAACTGTTAGAAAATCCATTATCAGCCCAATTCTTTTGCCCACTCTCTTACAAATTTATTGTATTGGGCTTATTGGGCCCATTTCCATTTCCTATTTCTTTTGGATTTGGGCTGCAATTTGTGACCTTACAATTTACTATATGATATATAGGCTTACATTTTATGCATAATTTTAAACTACAAAAACTTGCAATTTAAACAATTTATTGATGACATAGTTATTGATCTTTAATTTTATAGAAATTTTGAAAGCACGGATGATATAAGAAGAAAATGTAATCTAACGGTGAATTTGTCAAAATTCATCTCCAATAAAAAGATATTAAGTAAAGTTGTAGCATTAGGCTACAACCAATTTTGTAGCTAAAGTTTATCCTTATTAATATAATTCTATCTTGGATGTCAAAAAAAAAAAGAAAAAAAAAAGATACTTAATGACACATGGTAACAAAGAGGTGTAAGAAATGCATCAATAGTAGAGTTAGAAATTTTTTTCATAAGAGGCCAAGCTATATATATATTGCTTATATATTTTTCTTTATATAAAGAAAAATATTTACATCAAATAAGTCTTTACATCTTTGCAAAACAAAAAAGTAAGTCTTGACATGTCTAAAAATATACAAGTAAATTTAATAAAAATAAAATATAATTAAATTACATATGGTATACATTAACTGTCTGTTTGGGAACAGCTTATCTAGCTTTTTGCTGAAAATGTGCTAAAGTATACTAGTACCTTGAAAAAATTTGAAAATGTGAGAAAATGCGGGAAAAAATGAGGTTTTAAAAAGATGTACATAAAAGCCAAAAGTTGTTCCCAAACACACTCTAAAAGTCTAAATACACTTTAATTTAATGAGCTATTAAATACATTTTAATTTAATGAGCTATTAAATACACTTTAATTTAGTGAGTTATATATGACATAAGAGTTATTAGAGTAAATAAAAAAGCATTACAATTATATAAGTACATTACATGTTTTTATTACCAAAAATACAAGAGGATGAAGGATTTTTGAAAAGTCAAAGGGGCCATGAATACATTGAACATGAAGAAAAAAAAAAGTTATAAAATTGAAATGAACATATTACCAAAAATTAAAGGAATAATTTGTAATTTAATTATTGAGCAAAGCTAAAAAATAAAAATTTTATACTTAGATAAGACAGTGTATATCTCTATGAGAGAGAGACAGACAGGAACTGATCTATATATTGACTAGGGGGCAATGGCCCCCCCTAAATTTTTTTAAAAAAAATATTAGTATATTAATAGGTACTAATTTTTGCAATTTTGTTCAATAAAATTATATCTCCCCCTCCCTTAACAATGCCATCAATTCTTTTAAGACTAATGTTACAGTCACACACTTTTTTACAACATTTTTACAAACTATTGAGGTAGCAAATTCTTATTGGTTCGCACACTTACATCACTTTTTACTTATCAATAACCACTCACCATATTAGCAATTTGTAAAAATTTTGTAATTTTATCATTTTCCACCTTTTAAAGGCCATAAAAATTAATAGATTAAATATAAAACAAAATATACAAGTCCAAAAAAATTAGCCTAACAACAAAAATTACCAATAATAAAACTAAAAAAAATTAAGCTCAATCAATCTATTTTACCCAAAACAAACAACTTAGGGTCCGTTTGGATACAGCTAAAAACTGAAAACTGAAAAGTACTGTAGCAAAATAAATTTTAAATATGTGAATAGTACCGTGAAACCCATTTTTAATTTTTTTTTTCTGAATAAAGTGGTTGGGATTCCATGAACAGTGCATAAACCGTACATGAACAGTAAAATTTGTCTCCCGTACAGTACATGAACAGTACTTTTTACTGTTCATAAGAGTTGGAAAAAAAAAAAAAACGCAGCCTTAGTCATTTAACTAAAAAGTTTTAAACAAAAATCCTTAGTCATAAAGTAGTAGAGTCAAAGGCCAGACTTGTCACACACAGCCAACAACAAAGCCACCCCCTTAACTCCAAGTCCTGGATCTGTCCCTATAGAGAGAGAAAGAATGAAAATGAAATTCACGTGAAATTGTAAGTTCATTACATTACGCTTATTCAAGATTATATCACAAATTTACAAGCTAAAAGAAGTCGATGTCTTATTCAGCCAAAAAAAAAAAAGAGTAGCTAGCTTTTTCCTCTTATTAATTCCGATAAAGTTTAAAGTTTGCCTCATCGATGTAGTGGTCATCAAATGTGAAGTCCAGGAAATAAAGCAAGATAACAAGGACGAAGCAGGACAAGCACATAGGGATGGGACCAAAGATCCACAAAAACAAAGGAAAGGAGAAGTAGAAGGCACGCAATCCTAAAGACCAGAAATAGCTCCCCTTAATCACTGTCTTGGCAACATAAGCTTTGTGGTGTTCATGGGGAACGATAGTGATGAGGAAACTTGCATGGCTGTAGTACCTCATAGACTGCACGCTGAAAAGTAAAGTAACTAAGAAGCACACCAATATTGAAGAGAACTTAAACTTTATGGAGAAGTCAAGCTCGCTTCTGTCTCCAAACACAAGAAGTGCTGATTTATCCTGGTTGCCACTACTCATCAAAACAGCAATGACTGAACTAAGCATTGTTGCTATGGAAGCTAATCGGATCGATGCCATTAAATTGTTTCGCAGTGTTTGTATGGCAAGAATACCATTCTTGGACACATCCTGCACAACCAGCAATTTTTGTATATACACATTTTATCATCATGCATGAAATTTAATTTGCTACACTTTGGGATTCATTTGAATTAATTCCATTATCATCATGACATGCAGGTAACAATAAGAAATTTAATTTTTCAGAGGTTGGTCTACTGGTTTTTAGGCCACAAAAGTCAAATGATCTATGAGGTCTTGATTTTGAATCTCCTAAGTGGCGAAGCCAGAATTTAAGTTCCGGGGGGGTGGGGGAATTTATATGCAATGCATACGGGTATAAACACAAAAAATAACATTAGTATATTTGCTATACTGTATTTTTCTATTAGGGGTTCATTTACACATGAATAATTTTTTAATTAAAAATTTCATTTACAATTCTCATAAAAGATTTTAGTAGTTGGAAAACTCAAGTACAACTCATATGAATATGATATTGTAATATTTTAAAAACAAAATTGTGAACTTACATACACTTGAAAATTCAAAGTTTAACATGAAAACAATATTGAGCTTAAGAATTTATTATATAATTATCTTTACATTTTATTGCTTACACAAATTTTATTAGTGAAGAATGAATTACTACATTAGAAATTTGTGATTCTTTTATCATTTTTATCAGGCAATAATAATATTATTTTCAATCTTTTCGATTAAAACTTGTATTTCTTAATAGTTCTTTTATTTTATCTTTTTTTTATATATATTTTGAGCTTTACATTGATAGATTATTAATATTTTATTTTTCTTCCATATTTAATGAAGTTTCCATAAATAAAAAATTAACAAAAAAAAACAATAGTCCAATGATTATTTTATAAATGAAAAAGAAATATGTAAAGCAAATCCATGCATGAAACAGAACAAGAAAATAAATGGATACAAAAATTAAGATGGGCCAACCATATGGAAGGGAGGGAACAAATTGATAAAAGGACAAAAACTCTTAAACTCACACAATAGTAATTATGCTTGAGCTCTAATTCCTCATATTCCTATTATTTAGTGTAGAGTGTAGGCATATAATTGGAGGTAGCAAACTCATGACACATAAGTAAATCTCTTTAAAAAATTTGGGCAGGCTAGGGGGGGCAATTACCCCCCCCCCCCCGACCCCCCTAGCTCCACCCCTGAGTCCTAACTTATAGTACTATGGATCAATCATTCCCTTGTGTGTAACGAGAACTACACGCTAGTGCTCTAATGACTCATTTGGATTGAGGAGAAGAAGGGGGAGTAGAGTAGAGTAGAGTTGGCCGAAAAATAGCATTTCCGGCCAACTCCATTCTACTCCCCCTCTATGCAAATAGGCCCTAAGAGTCTAAAGGCTCACATTAATACAAAGAATGCCACAAAGAAAAAGAAAGAAAGAAAAAAAAGATAAATTCCATCATGGTAAAGGAAAAGAATTACCTCCATCATAGCACAGACCCAAAAGCTGCGATGGATGGTGTTGATGCTGATGATAGTCTTGTTGGGGTAATTCATGATTCGATAGAGAAGCCACAAGTGGTATGCCACCATTGCAAGAAGGCCTAATGGAACTAGAATGTAATCAAGCGCTTTTTTCTCCATTAGCATAAAGCCTTAGTACTGTTGTATCAAATCATGGAATTGATTCCTTTTGTTTTTCTGTATAACCCTTTTGTTTGTTCTCTAAGACTTGAGATGAAAGACAGAGAGACTGAGTGAAGAAATATGTAGGAGCAAGAAGATATAGTTGCTGAATAGAAAGGAAGAAGAGAGAGAGAGAGATGAATTTGATTCTCCTTGATAGTGAGACACCATTGTAGCAATAAGATTTACTAGCAAGACAATAAACACAATGAATGAATAAATGGATAATTAAACACCTCATTACTAGAGAATTACCATCATGGTAAAGGAAAAGAATTACCTCCATCATAGCACAAACCCAGAAGCTACGATGGATGGTGTTGATGCCGATGACAGTCTTGTTGGGGTAATTCATGATTCGATAGAGAAGCCACAAGTGGTATGCCACCATTGCAAGAAGGCCTAATGGAACTAGAATGTAATCAAGCGCTTTTTTCTCCATTAGCATAAAGCCTTAGTACTGTTGTATCAAATCATGGAATTGATTCCTTTTGTTTTTCTATATAACCCTTTTGTTTGTTCTCTAAGACTTGAGATGAAAGACAGAGAGACTGAGTGAAGAAATATGTAGGAGCAAGAAGATATAGTTGCTGAATAGAAAGGAAGAAGAGAGAGAGAGAGATGAATTTGATTCTCCTTGATAGTGAGACACTATTGTAGCAATAAGATTTACTAGCAAGACAATAAACACAATGAATGAATAAATGGATAATTAAACACCTCATTACTAGAGAAAATTTATAACCAATAGATTAAAGTTGGACAATCTATCTATAAAGAATATAATATGTTATAAAGAGAATAAATTCTATAAGGGTGTGTTGTAAAACCTAAATTTTACAGCCACCAATCCCAATATATTAAAAAATAGGCACAATCACCCACAATTAATTTTAATACCCATATGAAAATCTAACCCAATTGGGAATTTATTGGGATATTATTAGGTGTAATAGGATATACTGAATTTTAAGTAAAAAAAACTGATGTGACAATCTCTTGGATGATGTAAAATATGAGTTTTAAACTCATCCTTATCAAATTTGGACTCTGTGGAGTCCAGTTAGCCAGAATGTACTATTACAACTGTACGAATTGGGCCTATGGCCTAATCCGATGATATTAACTAATCCAAGGACGGTCAAATAAGGTTATTATGGGAAGGGTATGAGTAGAAGAAATAAGGTTTGTATATGATAGTTCAGAATATGTCCGAGGAGAAGAGTCATCTCAGAAACAGAGATCCGAGGTCAGTAAGAAGGCCTTGTCATCCTGGACATTCTTCAAGGCTGCATCACGATTGGAAGTTAGACATTGGATAAAAGATGAGTAAAGGGAGGCAACAAATATCTTCAAAACTGCTACCTCCACATTAAATGCCTCCCAACTAACTCTCTGGCCACATTAATGTGGAGGTGATACCTGAACAGTGGTTAAGCAGCCTTACAGCTACTAGTTAAAAGTTCTGACAGATGTTAGATGGGATAGGAGGGAGTTCTTAAAACCTAACCTACACGTGTATAGTAGAGATGATACTGGGATTATAGTATATAGCATGGAAGGGTGGCCTAAATAAGAGGGAGAAGAAAAAATCAAAAAATCTTTGTAATAATATTTTGAACTCCTGTAACTAAAATCAAGAACTTAAACTTAATACATAGCTCCTCGGACGACTCTGATGACAGATTTTCTCAATTTATTTGTATTTGTTTCTCTTAAATAAACAATGTTTATTGTCTTTCTTGCTGAATAGAACTAGTTCTTTCACCCACGCTCTATAAATTCATTGTTTGGGCTTACTGTGCTAAAACCCAATCCCATATTGGGTCCAATCCAACTTCAGTCCTTACAAACTCTATTATAAATGTTGGATCCTTACAAGTGAATACACAAAATTGTGACATGTGTCCCTTTGCAAAAGCCTTTAATAAGACATGTGTCATTTTTTAGAGCGATGTTAATGAGAAATTATTAGATCAACTGAAAGAATTGCTAAGGTAATCATCCTAATCCTTCTAACCAATAAAAAGCTACTACTTATGCAAATGTGATATCACCTAGTGGTTTATTATTTTTAATTCTTCTACTGATTAGAAATCTAACTCACACATTTGTATAAGTGATATTATTTCATTGGTTGGGAGGACCACTTAGCAGTCCTCTCGATGGACCTAATAATTTCTCAATGTTAACATACAAAGCCATATAGCAAATAATAATTTATACACATCATAATGTCACCTTAAATACTCCTAATTAAATTACAGTTATACATATTTTGCATTTGAAAAGCTTATTAATTAAATATTTGTATTTAATTCAAGAGTAAATGGGTTTCCTTAAATTAAACCAATCATTTAACCTTCTTTAATTAAAAAAAAAAATACTAAATATGTTAAGTTTTATGCTTCTCCCCATAAACCTATAAAAAAAAAAAGTATACCAAAAGTGGATTTTTTTTATTTAACTTCTTTTCATTACATGGTTTTTTTTTTTTTTTTGGGAGAATTCATTACATGGTTTTTAAACTATACATATATAACAAGAGATTAAAAGATTAGTTCAAGTTACACCTACCTTTACAAGAGTTATACCTATTTAAGGCTATTGATTTCATTTAGATCTAAGAGTAAAAAACACTCATGATAATGTAATTAATGTTCTCTAGAAATTAATAAATTAGGCATTAACTCTTATTATCAAAGGAAAAAAAAAAGAAGAAAAAAAAAAAAAACAACAACATTAACTATCTAGAGTCTAGTCTCCTCACGCTATCATCTTCTTCCTCTCATCCTCTCTCACATCATTTAAGCTGAGAATTCTTCAGAAGATTGTATATTTGAGAAAGGGTAATTAGGAAATATTAAGACCAAGGCAATGTTGTGTAAGATTTTTTTATAAAAAAAGGTACTGGATTCTTTTTTATACACTAATAGAAAGGCCTTGCCCATAGGAACATCTTAAAAATGGAGTGACAAAATACTAAGGGGGTGTTTGGTTCATCAATTTCCATAACTCATATCTCTATTTCCATAACTCATAACTCAAAAATGGTGGGACCTATAGCTAGAAGTCTGTTTGGCATCACCATAACTTTGTTTCCATTACTCAATTCTCAATTCTCTGTTTCCATAACTCAATGGCATTTCTGTAAAACACTACATGGAGGGATCCACTGTCAGACTTTAGCCGCAACTTTTGACCATCTTTTTTTTTCTTCTTTCTTCATTGGGTTCGGTGCATGCATTTCTTCATCTTCTTTTTTTTCTTTTTCCTTTCACAGTAGATGGCTTCTTCTTCTTCCTTCTAATCTGGGTTTCTTTTTTTTCTTTTTCTTTTTTCTTCTTCTTCTTCTTTCACTGGGTTCGGTGATCTAATCTGGGTTTCTTTTTTTTTTTCACTAGGTTTGGTGATACTGGAAAAAAAAAAAAAAAAAAAGTTGCACCAAGTGACAAGTATGGGGCCCAGAAATAGTGTGAAAAATATTGAGTGATGACAAGTGAATGATGGTGCCAAACAGGTAGGTATTTTAAGTGATGAGTGATGAATGACGGAAATTGAGTGATGAAAAAAAGGGATCCAAACACCCCCTAAGTATTAGAAAAGATGTGGAAGCTTTTTAAAAATATTTAAAAAGATGTGAAACATTTATAAATATTTTAGAATCAAATACGTAAGAATCAGACTAAGGAATTCCCTTTTCACATATGGCTGGGCTCTGCCCCAATCTTTTTACTCAGTATACGTTTTGTTTCTTTTAGTTATTAATACAAATTCTTTCTTTTATCTCCAAAAAAATAAAGGAATAGTACTTCTACACAATTGCTGCATAATGAGTTATGTGTCAACAACAAAAAAGGTAATATGTGTTCAAGGGTCTACATAATCATATGCATTGCACATGTTACTTTTTTTTTTTGGTTGCTATATAACTCATTATACAGCAATTGCTGCATACTAGTATGCAGCACAATGACAAAACATTTCCCATAAATTAATTAGGAAGAGAGAGAGAAAGTAGAAAAATTAATTTGAAGAGTCGCAACATTGGTGTGGGAATGCCACGGGCCACATGCCTGAGGAGAAAAGCTGCCCGAGGAATGGTAAAAGTGAGTCAAGGTACTCTAAGGCATTCTGAGTGGGATCTAGAATCTGAAGAGACAGAATTTGTAGACATCAGGGAAGCTTCTAGTCTGGTATAGCCTATTGCATCCATATTAAATGGTGGGCAACAGCTTTATCAGCCACATTGATGAGGAGGTGACCCAAATAGTGTAAGTCACATCTAAGCAGATTCCTTCCACCATCTTTTTCAGGTGTTAAAAGCAACAAGTGTCATAAGAGTAAAGAGGTTAGGTGAGAATGGATGGTTGAGATATGATAGAGGTAGAGGTATATAAGGAAAAGAAGGTGCACTGATAAAAGGGGAGAGACAAAGGTATCAGAAAGAGATAAGCACAAAAGGAAAGAAGAAGAAGAAGAGAGAGAAAGGAGAGTGAACAGTGTAACTATTTGTGCAAACTTAGCCTCCTCGGGCAAGCTTGTGGAGGGATATATACCCTTTTTATTCAATAAAATCAACCTTTTTTTCTCTATCTTGACCCTTAAGCGGAGTCCCCTCTTGTTGTTCGTTTCACTCTCTTACAAATTCTATTGATTTGGGCTAAGGTTTAACTGTGCAATTCACTGTTCTAAGTGGGCTTGGGCCACAAGATTTTTTGGTCCTTACCCAAAAAAAAAAAAAAAAAAAAAAACAACCTATTAAGATTCTTTTATCAAGGTTGGGTGCCTTTTAGGATTCCCCACCACCTACAATTATTAGATTAGCATCTTTTTTAAAACAATTTTTATATAAATAAATATACCAATTTTGAAGTATAAAGCCAAACGGTATTCTTGCAGTTGAAGATCAACACCTTTTTCATATCCTGAATTTCTCTAGCACTCAAATGTTATGTGAGGTTGCCATGAGAACCAAAAATGATGGAAGCTATACGATTTCTATTTGTGTTAAGGAGGAGAGCACCTTCTTCTTCTTCTTTTTCTTTTTCTTTTTTCTTTTTTTTTTTTGAGGGAAAGAAGGAGAGCAAGTACGATGGGTTTGAGGAACTAAATTAAAAGGAAAGACATTGTACATTTTGTGAGTTTTGTTTAATTCTTTTAATTTTTTGTATACTCTCTTTATCTATGGTTGAATAAGAGATCTAGAATTCAATCTCTGCCTACACCAAAAACTTTTGGTGTTTTGGTCTGATGACAAAGAACTATTATTAGGAACGAATATCATAGGTTGAAACTCTCTAAAAAAAAAAAAATCTTAGGAAAGAAATGAGAGTAAGTATATTTATGATTGAAATATTACATTTGCAAGCAAGTTTTAAGTTTAAATATCACAAAATAGAAATTATTCAAGGAAATATCTTTATTCGTAAGTCGTAACCATTGAACGTGTAAATGCAAATATTGCCTTTTTTTTTTTTCTTTTTTTTTTTTTTTGATAGAAGATGCAGATATAACTTCTTCTTTTTTTAGAATCCAGCTTCAAATTTACTTTGATGTTAATAACTTTGTAAATGTGCATGAACTGCTTAAGTAGTCTTTTACTATTATTAATTTGGTAAAGTATGTAGTTTCACCAAAATTTAAATATGGACGTACACAAGCTTTGACATCTATGTCTATTTATTTCAGCCTAAGATATAAATTTTAAATGATTTATAAACACACATAATTTTAACGTTTTTAAGTTGAGTGTATGTTACTATATTGTAAAGTGTAACTTTATTTTTTTTTACAAGGTTTTGTCTTTTTTTTTCCGGATAAACTTATAAGATTTTGTCTACTGTTAAATAAATAAATAAAAAGATTTTGTCTTTGTAAAAAGTAAATAAAAATTATTTTTATTAAACTATACCATACATCGCATAATCAATGGCTTATAATTTATTAAATGGGAATCTAGTGGTCATAAAGAATCATACATGTAATACACACAACTAGCCAATTAGTTTTATGACAAGAAAAACAAAATTTTAGAATCTTGAAGATCCAATGTGCGTCGTCTATGTTGAAGACGTGTTTGCGTTTTTTGGCTGGTCCCATGGCACTGTTCATGAATCAGCCAAAGCACAAAAAGCGTGAACAATATTTTACCTTTTAAAAAATATTTTGCTACAGTATTTTCAGCAAAATATTTTACTATAGTGTTTTCAGCAAATAAACGATATCCAAACAGACACCTAATCAATAAAATAGATACACTCATGCCCCATAAACAAAGAAATACAGAAACAAAATCATGTTCTGTTGTTCATGTTAAATAACAAAAACAAACACAAAAACACAATTGGCTCCACAGTTCTGACAGCAACCAAACTATACTAAAAGGGGGGAAAATCTTAAATCTCCATTGAAACATACAGAGTCCCCAAACCATATATATTTTTATATCAGTGAGTAGGATTGTAAACCAGAACATATTTACTAACTACTCAAGCTTAATCTCTGACAAACTGAACTGAATCTCTAGCTAACTGTTAAACTGACTGAAACTAATTATCTTCACTAATCAATAATTACAACGACCAGTCATAGGCCAATATACTCTGAATAACGACACATCGTTTCTCTTTAGAAACCAAGACTAAACCTTCAATAGAAAAAGACAACTCAGCAGACAATATCCACTCCAAAGCAGCATGTAGCAGCATTGAGTGGCAGAGTTTATACTCACTGAGCTTTGGTTTTAGTTGAAGGAACAACCTGTAGCTTATCCTCAACCTTAGCTTCATGTTCAGAACTAGTCTCCGTTTTCACACACAGTAAATTGGAAGAATGACCAAGAGAAAAGCAAAGTCAAGTGGCTTTTATACACAACACACGTGGCTCATGTGCACGTATTGCTTTTCTTTTTGTATTAGCCAACGGTATGTGATGTGAAGGTGGAGTACTGTGGAGGGAGGATTTAAATGGGTCGATGTATTGGCTGTGGGCTGAGAGTCTGGGATCCATTGATTAAGCCACCCCCAACCCCCTTTGATCTTAGCAATACTTTCAGTGCTCCAAAACTTTGATCTTGTCTAAACAGCTTTGCATGTGCTGAATAGCATCAATGGCGAGACAAGCCCCAACTACAAGTTTGTACTGCTCAAATTTTAGCTTATCATACTTCAAGGCTACATTTCTACAAGCCTTTATACTCCCTAGTAAAAAGAAAAAAATGGTATTATATTCCATTTTGATAGATGAAAAAATCTGATAAATTTTCAGAAAAAAGTTCCGTATGGCAGTACATAAAATTAGATTTGCATCTTTGATATGCTAATCATGAAGAAATATAAGTTACTTAAGTAATTCAAACTATGATAAACACACACACATATATATAAGCATTATCAGCAGGGCAATAGAGTATCCATCTCTCTGTTATTTGAATTACCACTTAGGTCCAATAAGTTAAATAGCACAGGGCAATTTCCAATGCTCCTAACCATGGTGATGGCAGACCAAACCTTTTGGTACTCTTCCCTTGAAGCTCTAATGATGCAAAGCTTTGTGGTGGGATTCACATACTTGACTACACATAAACAACAAGTTCAATGATTATTGAAGACATGACACTGTATTGAAAGTAAAATGCAAGTGTGCATAAACAAGAGAAAAGCCAAACTAATAACTGGCAATATGGTACTTACCTTGGAAGGATCCAAGTGATGAAGCAAGACCACACTCTCCAAAGTTTACAAGAATGCTGTCTTTGATCCCTTTTGAGACATTAAATTGGGTAATAATAATGGGATCATGCCCATCAAGATCTCTATTAGGATCCAAGAAAACTTCCACAATCATGTACCTATTTTTAAATCCCACCATAATTCTCTACCTGGCATAACAATTGCAACATAACACAATTCAGCATGGAGAAGAGGAATTCTTTTGCTTTCTTTCTTTCTTTCTTTTTAAGATGAAAAAACCAAATAACCTTGTACAGACATGATGGGGAATGACTAAATTGATCGTCAATGCAAAAATTGATAAAAGGAAATTTTAGAAGACAAATAAACATAACCATGATTTGGAAGTTCCACTGGTTTGGAACTTCAACAAAATAGTTATATAAGAAATGATACAGAACTTTAGCATAAGGCCTCTACAGAACTATCAAACAAACACGAAACCATATAAAAGAATTTGAAAGTTTAGTTCTACTCAAAAATCAACTGTAGCACTAAACAATCAACAGGCCAGCAAATAACTCAAAACACAAATGGAAGTAAGAACAAACAGCTTGAAACTCATAACTATACCTAGATATGTAATCCAAAAAACAAATAAACCCAAGGTGATCAAGTTAATCAGTTCTACGGTTTCACCCGAAAACTGACAGAATCTGGTCATAAACCATCAATTGAAGCTAAGGGTCCATTTGGTTAAGCGTTTTGGAAGCCTAAAAGAGCATTTTTAAAACCCCAAACTCTTATTCACAAAACAGCAACTTCTCATAGTTTTTTTACAAAAGCTCATTTTAAACCCAAAACACCGTTTTGCACCAGCTTATACAAACGCACCCTAAATTCAAGCTTTGGGTAAAACTGATTAGCGATTAGGGATCCCAAAAAATTAGATCTGAATTCCAATATATCTCATACCAACAAACATGCTTTAAAATATTTCATTCTAAACAAACCTATACTTCAAAAAAAGCTAATCAAATTCAATAAATCAGTTAAATAGTTACTAAATCTGCTTATCAAAATTAAAACAGTACAAAAATTCATTCAAATATCACTCAAACACAGTAGTGGCTCCAATCAAAATCACAATCAAATTCACACAAAAGCAAAATTAACATCCACCACTACGAAAAAACTTACCTTTTTGGGTTTTAAGAAATCGCTGCAAAATTTTCTCAGTAACCAAACAAAGAACTTTTTTTAAAAAAATTGCTTATCAAAATTAAAACTGTATAAAAATTCATTCAAATCTTACCCAAACACAGTAGTGGCTCCAATCAAAATCACAATCAAATTCACACAAAAGAAAAATAACATCCACCACTACGAAAAACCTTACCTTTTTGGGTTTCAAGAAATCGCTGCAAAATTTTCTCAGTAACCAAACAAAGAACTTCAAATAAATAAAAAAAAGATAAAAGAAAAAACCAAATTCACCGAATCGAGATTTGGATCCAATTGCAACGACAAACCCTAATTCCGCACAATTAGGTGAAACGAAACGACACGTCGTTTTGAAAACCCAGAAAATTTCGGTTTGTCTCATATTGAGATGGTGGACCCGAATCTGAGGCCCAAATCTGAAGTAAATTTTGGCGCATATTTTTATTCCATAAAACCAGGAAGAATTTAAAATTTAAAAAAAAAAAAAAGAGAAAAGTAAATGTGGCCTGTAGCGTAGCGAGGAATACGGTGTAGTCAGACGTGTCAAGTGTTGATTGGGTAATAAAAGTCTACGGTCTCATCAACAAGTAAAGAGCGCGTTTGAACCGTTAAAAAAGGTATAAAGTTAGAGAGAGAGAGAACCGTTGGGAGGACACGTGATGAAAATTTAGATTAATTTAAACTTTAAAGTCCGTCAGAGTCGTTGCACTTCCCTCTACATATTACCCACTTCTGTTTTTTTGTGTATTTAATATATTTATTAAATAAAATTAAAAGTTAGAAGAAGAAGACAAAAAAAAAGAACTTTGAAGTGCTTTTTTCCCAATTATTGTCATTTTGGACGTTTAAAATTTTTTTTTTTGGTCTTTTTTTTTTGGTTATATTTTCAATTCCTGTTAATATGATAACCTTTCATGATTTTTTTTTTTACCTAAAATGTTGCCAAATACATAAATTACATTGTTGTTGGTAGGAAAAATAAATTATGAAGTGTTAGAGCATCTCATCAAGGATCTCAAAAAATTTAGCATATAGTATCTCAAAATTTTAATTTATTATTTTAACAACTTATTTTACAATACATCCAATATCAAAGGTTTTATATTTCTTACCACTTCATTAATTAAAGATAGTAAGAGTGAGAAGAAAAGATAGTGAGAAAGAGTTTGGTCAGAAAAAAAGAGAAATAGTCAGAGAGAGAAAAGATATTTTAACTAAAATAGTATTAAAATATTATTATATTTATAAGATTTGAGCTACTGTGGATTGCTATATATGACAGTCCACTGTAGCTCATAAGCTAAAAATTTTTAACACTAACACCTTCGTTGTAGTGTGCTTTTTTGGAATGAGATGCTAAAAAAATAGTATTTTAAGCTTTTGAGAGTTTTAATGTGAATGCTATTAGATTACTAATGAAAATTCTTCTAGAAAAATGATTATTTAAGAAGTGATCTTTTTTTTTTTACAAATGAAAACAGAACCAAAAATATAAAATAAAAAAAAAGTTAAAGTTATAAATTTTTTACAAATTAGTAATGTGGAGAATGATATCAATGGTAAGTTTAAATAAAAATTCGTAAAAATTTACCATAACCATTATTTATAATAAAAAAATTTATGAAATAATTTGTAAATGCAGCCTTACTCAAATATAAATTCACCAAAAGATAAAGAATAAAGAAAAAAAAATATCTCTAAGATATTTCTACCTCAAATATTATTTATATAGTAATAGAAAATTGAAAACTTTAGGCTAAGGACCAAAGTGGCCCTTTTTGTTAGTCTTATTTCTATAATAAAGATAGAAAGAGAAATGTCATGTACATTGCAATTTCATGTGAATTTCATTTGCATTCTCCCCTAAAGTCATCTCTCTATCTCTCTCTAACTCTCATTTTCTGTGTGTCTCTCTCACATAGACACTGTGTCTTATCTAAGTTTTAAAGTCTGTTTTTTTTCTTTATTACATGGACGTCAACCCCAACCCAAAACCCAACCACCATAGGAATAGTCTCCTTTTAATATCTATAAATACCCACCCCACCCCACTCCCATTGTTCTCATATTTTTTCCCCTTCTTCTCTAGCTACCCTTTTTCACCTTATAGCCACTGTTTAGAGAGAGAGAGAGAGAGAGAGAGAGAGAGGTAGTGCGTGATATAGGCCTTAGTGTTTGTTTGGTTTGGTTTTTTTTTTTCTTATATACAGGTTCGGTGGAAACTCGCCTGCTTCACTGTTGGAACGGCAACAAAGTATGTATCTTTATACATAATTCTATGTCTATGTCTATGTCTTGGCTATTATTTTGATTTTTTTGTTTATGGGGTTGTGTTTTTTTGTTTGTTTTTGAAATAAAAGTCCTAGCTTTTAACATATAGCCGACAACCCATGTATCATTTTCAGTTTCTTTAATCATTATGTGTTGGTTCTTTCAATTTTTCTGAGATTTTATGTTTTTGAGAGGTAGTTTCAGTTGGTGGTAGTACAGATCTGTCGATGAAATTACTGTTACTTGATGAAAGAATGTAATTAGGAAGAAAAGGGTCCAATTTATTCATGTAGTTCTTTTTTTGAGGGGCAAAACAGGAATTTTTTTTTGAAAGATCAGCTTCTTTGAGTTGTACTGTGTTAATGCCACTCAAAATTTTCCATTTTTATACAACCCATGTGCTGTTTTTCCTTGTATATACCTTTATGTAAAATTAAATGTCCTCTAGGCATAGTTTGTTTCCCAAGAGAACAGAAAAAGAAAAAGGATGAGTGAGGAAATATTTTTATTGTTAACTGTTAAGTAGCTATCTGGTTTTCAAGTGGATATTATTTTATAATATAAGGAGGATCTAGAATCTTAGACATTTAAGTTTATTTTATGTTTTTTCATGACTTGAATAAGAGTGTAAGATCCTGTTAGATAGATTTTAGTGCTTACAGGTATTTATCCGGAATAATTATAGAGGAATTCGTTTAAGAATGCCAAGAGCTAGGACATTACCATAAAGTCATCTCATTAGAGTGATGAAATTGACGAGTTTTCTATGTTGTGTTGGGCTCTGCAGAGCGTTTGGGACTGGAGTTTGGAATCTATAAAGTTTGAAACTTAAGAAGTCTGATTTTTGCAATGGAGGTGTGTGGCAAATCCATGGTGGTAGCAGGGCCTGCAAACGTTATTTTTCTGTCAACTATACTAGGCCGAGATGGGCCGACTGCTGTTCACAAATGCGACTGGAAATGTGAAAATGAGCGTGTTTGTGGAAATATGTACCGCTGCAAACTGACAGGACTGACTCACATATGTGACAAAAACTGTAACCAGAGAATTCTGTATGATAACCATAGCTCCCTTTGCAGAGCTAGCGGGCAAATTTTCCCCCTTACACCAGTGGAGGAACAGGCTGTGAGAGGCATCCGGAGGAAGCTTGAGCCAGAGAATTCCCCTACTGATGGCTATGCCTGTAAGCGCAGACGGGATGCACAGTTTCATCCTTCTCCTTTTGAGAGGTCCTTCTCAGCTGTCAGTCCAATCTGCAGCCAAGTTGGAGATGGCATGGATATGAGCTAGATCTATGATATGACTGAAAAGACAAGTATCAATTTTCTTAATCATGTTCCTTTAAATTTTTCCCTTCTTTTTCCCTGGAACGATTATGGAGAATAATAGAACTTAATTCGCGTAACTAAATGGTGGACCAGATGTGTCCTTCCTGTCTGTAGGAACTCTATATATTTCTAATCTCATTTACTGCAATTTAACTCTTCCTTAAACAGGCTCTGTTACTTGTTTATGAAACTTGAATTGAATTCTGTTTCTTTCTCAGCTGGTCTGAGATTTGAACTATGATAGTTACAGGGTACTTTTAGGTGACTTGAACCATGATTTTGATTCGACTTTACAGTGTAGATTGTAGTGATGTACTTAATTTTGATATTTTCCCTCCCTTTCTGTGATCATTTTGGTGAATGTGCAAATTGTATTGTATAAAGGCAATTTTATGTGGTCATATCATTTGTATTGTATTCACCTATATATGGTGACCCTTGATGGTTAATCAGTTCTTTTATACTGCTGAGCTGTACAGCACAGGTTTTTCCAGATTCTTCATATTAATGACATTTTTTGATTGTTGTCTGACATAATCTTAACTTGGTTATATGGCAGGTTTAAAAGGAATGATCCGGCTTTACTCCTGTATATTATTTTCATCTTTTTATTACTTTTTGCCTTTCCTCAGTTTGAGCTGACATAAATTTCTGAAGTAATTTTTAGTTTTGCAGGTTTCAAGTCCACTATACATAAGAGTTTGAAAATGCTTGTTGTTTTTATGAATCAATTTTATCCGTTTTACAATTTCTCCAACTGATAATAAGAATTTCTGATATATGATTTTATTTCTTTCCTATGTAGGTGTCCTTTTCATGGAGATAAAGCTCTTTTCTTGGTGGAGACAGGGATGCATTGGATGATGCTGGTGAACTGAAGCACAGTATCCTTCCTGTTCATTTCAAACTTTTGGGTTGTTCGAGGGACTATATAATAGAAACATAGGTCAGCCTGCTGAATTTAATCTAAGATAATATTGCTAATGGCATGTAGCAATATGGAAGAATTCCCAGTGATTAACGATTCCCCTAGTCATGCTCTTTGTACATCCTTGTTAGGGAAGAAAAATCAGAAGACCTTATGCTCAGCTATCCATAGACTTGTTTTTTTGTGATATCATCCTTTTTGATGGTTAGTTTTCTCCTGGGTTGCTGACTATTGTAAGCCATACTTAGTGGTAACTTTGACAAGCTACAGCCTTTGTTGTATCTTTTCTTTGGATTATGTGGGATCAAGGATATATTTTGTCATTACCTTACCCATCTATGGTCACCAGTATGACCATGGCTCCAACAAAACGGGTTTGAACTAGCCCAAGTATATTCTCTGATAGTTGTTGAGGTGTACATCCTGTCCTATCCTTCATCCTCCTGGTTAGCCACAACCTCTAGTATGGCAGATCAGAAGGCTATTGTGGTAGGAAGTCCTCTGCCCAGGAACTATATGATTTGTTGATCAAATTGCTGGTATGGATATATTTTGTGGCTGGCTTTTCATGAAGTTCTATTGGGAGTTGGCTGGCAAAGGGAGGTCTTTATAGCTGATAAGATGAAGAGCAAACAATTGTTAATGGGAAGCATTGGAACCTTGTGAACCAGGCTGAAGGCAATTTTAATTTCTAACCAGCGGTATCTACCATGGTATTTGGTCCCTAGGCTATTTCTGTTTTAGCCCGTTAAATCTACAGCTACTTGCTTGTAAGATATCACAAGGCCTAAAATGGTGGAAAAGTGCTTCCTTCTTTGTAAATTTTTTTTGTTCAATTTTTGTAGGAAATAGCAAATCCTTACTTGTCCAAAGATTGTTCTGTAAAATTGTGTTTTAGACAGTTTTGTTTGCATAAAATTAGTTTGTGATGCATTGAATTATTGGTCTACATCTATCTGTCCCCTGCTGCTTGTTCTTTTTATTATGGATTGGTTAATTGATTCAGAAGGTAGTGTCTTCATAAGACCATTTATCATAGTTGTTGCAAATATTGAGGTAGTGTTTGTTAAATTCTATGGAGAGTGGACCTGATTACTTCTTCTACTGGGAACAGTAGATCCAATTGCAAGGATAAAGTGGTCAGGTGTGACTCAGGTGATACGCACTTGACACAGTTTCTCACAGCAAAAAGATCTTTAAAGACGTTGGTTACATGCTAACATCTACATGTGAGTCACATGATGTGACCCTGTCTTTCCACTAATTGTTTATAACCTAGTACTATCATGTACAGTGAAACTAGATTGGATACTATCATGTATGGTGAAAACTAGATTGGATACTTTCCTCCTATCTTAGGAGTTATTAAGAGGATAGAAAGTGATTTACCTTACTTTTAAAAGCAAATTCTTCTTTTGGGTCTGCAAAATAATATTGTTTCTTTGAAAAGATTAAATTAGAATTGATTGTCTGGTTAAATAATGTATTTCTCCAACATGAAGAATCTGAGGTCACTTTTTTCAGGTGCATTCTATCCAGAATATTGCATTTTTCGAATCTGAACCACGCAATTGATTCGTCGAAAAGGAAACCTATGAGATTCTCTGATCAGAGAGATCTCATTTGGCTTTCATCGTGTATAATGTGTCGCCATGCAATTGCTAAAGAAAGGAATTGCTTCTTAATGAGGCCATCCAATATAAAAGCAATTCTAAACCCAAAAAGATCATCTTGCGGCTGAGAATTTCATCAAAGCAACGTAACCCTTTGGTTTTGTATTGTCATTGCACACAATTTATCCCCTCCTCACAGATTCTTTTTAAGCTACAAATATCCTTCTCTATAGCTCTTTCCTCCTTCCCTCCCATTCACCTGAAGAAAGTGCAACTTAAAGAACAAACCAGAATCCTCAACAATGCCAATGATGACATCCTGGGCGTTCCCTACTTTCTTTCTTGTCATTTCTTTCTTTTTCTCTTGCTCATCTTGCACATTCACAATAACAAACAACTGCCCCTACACCATATGGCCCGGAACCCTTGCGGGTGCTGGGACACCTCAACTATCATCAACTGGATTCCGGTTAGACTCGGGCCAAAGTGTCAGCATTCCAACTATTCCAGGATGGTCAGGACGACTATGGGCAAGGACCGGGTGCACTTTTGACGAGTCAGGAGCTGGAAAATGTCAAACAGGGGACTGTGGAGGAAGGCTGGAATGTGATGGCATGGGTGCCACTCCACCTGCATCCCTCTTTGAGATAACGCTTGGAACAGGCAATGGGTTAGATTTTTATGATGTCAGCCTTGTAGATGGCTACAATATACCGCTTATTGCCGCACCAAGGGGGGCATCTGGAGCATGCAATGCCACAGGCTGCGCTGCAAATATCAACATGGGTGAGCTTTTAAATTACTTTTGCAGTTTGCAAGTAGGAAATTAGATTACAAGATGATTTGGCTTCACTTATAAAATGATTAAACCTGAAACCCCCCCTAAATGCAACCATGAAATGAAACAGGTTGCCCAAAGGAGCTTCAAGTAATTGGTGGAGAAGAGGAAGGAGGGGTGGTTGCATGTAGGAGTGCATGTGGGGCATTTGGCTTGGACCAGTACTGCTGCAGTGGTGAGTTTGCGAACCCAACGACATGCCAACCCTCCTCTTATTCAACCATCTTTAAGAGCGCTTGTCCAAGGGCTTATAGCTATGCTTTTGATGATGGCACAAGCACTTTTACATGCAAGGCTAATGAATATGCCGTTGTTTTCTGCCCTAGCGTTAATGGGTACTGTTTCTCCCCTCAATTCTGTTAAATTCAACTGCTAAATATCATTTTTTCTATCACAGCAGCAGATATACATGAAGTGCACACGCTGCCACTCCTACCTTAGAACCTGAAATTTGAGAATAATTTGTGACGCAGGGTGAAAAAATCTGATGATCCCGTAGTTCCAATTGAAGAGCCAAGCAACGGGGAGGTAGTGAGCAAAGTTTCTTCCTCGAACATCCACCTACCCCTTCCAATGCCAATCCTTCTACTCATCCTAAACTTATTCTTCTGAGTATACTATGACTAGTTCACAGCGTTTGACAGCATGCCTCGATCGTAGAAGAGAACCTTAATTGTGCCTTTGAAAGAAAATATTGACTGAATCAAGCACAATGGATTGCAAGACAGCATAAATGAGAAAGCAATTAAACTAGATGATTTCTTTTGTAGAGGAATTGACAGTGCATTCTGCTGAGTGTACCAAGTGCATGGTAGCAAATACATGATTCTGTGACCTATTGTCAAAACGTGCTTAACCATGTATTTTAATTGTATTGTGTCCGGAAATTAGACAACATAAGGATAGATTCAAGTTAAATTCAAATAAAGTTCTTAAGTTGAATTCAAATAATATATGTAGCTGATTAGGAGATTAGGGTTGAATTTCATTTCAAGTTGTATTAAAATTTAAATAGGACTCGGTTCCTATTTGTTAGAATTAGATTGTGATGAGGTTCTCATCCTTGGCTATACATGTACATGGAAGGCATTAATGAGAATTAAGCAGAAAATTAACCAAAAATGTCTATTTCCTCTTTCAAGTTCAAGAGATTGATCATCTCAAATTGACCACACTCAATTTATATTTTATTTTCTCAGTTCACAACAAATTGCCACAATATTCATAATAATCTTGGAAGGAATGCAGCAGACCAAAACTCATATTGCATGTCTTTCCAAATTGAAGCAGTTTAAGATGTATCATTGAATATCCAATTAGTCAGACTCATAATGAGAAACACATCAATATAATGGTTTAAGAAAGAAACTGCGGTACACACACACACACACACACACACACACAAAAAGAGGGAAAATTATACACTTTCTATAAGTTTGATGAAGCAACTTTCTGGCTAACTAAATTGTAGCAATCAAAAGCAGAGTAATCTATTTTGAATATAGCAAGTAATTCATCAACCCACCAGCAGAAACAGTCAAATTAAAGAAACAAATTACAACATATACTCCTTAAAACCTTAAATTTTATGAATTTAAGTACCAATGACCACCATTTGACCATAATCTGTCACTGAAATTAATACAAGGCAATTCTACTCCTACTCCTGTCAACTATCAGAACTAATATCTGGTCATTAATGGTTTATATCTTATGACATGTATGCAAAATACAAAACGTATTTGTCTCTCATTTCTTGGTCTTGCCTTTCTTTGAAACTTGATTTTTCTTTCTTACTCTTTTTGGAGCTTGGGGCTTTCCGCCTGCAGTTTTGCCTCTCTTCCGGACACCCCCCTGCATACAGATTTCCCTCAAATAAGCATAAATGCACCACCATGTAACTTTTCTTTTTTTTTTAAGGAAAAAAAAAGGTTGGGAACTTGTTAAAACAGAAGCAGTGTAATTTAATTAATTTGAGATGCTCTATAAAGGAAGAAGGTTGGGAACATACCGATTTTTTCTCAGCTTTCCCTTTGATCTTTCCATTGGTTTGTCCTTCAATGTCCTGATCATTTTGATTAGAAGAAATGGCTTTAGGCATCTTATCAGCCTCATCATCAGAATCAAACAAGAAACCATCCAGCGTTCCTGCTCAAACAAAATGGTGGATGTGAAGTAGGAGCAATATTTGGGATTTTTAAATATACAAAAAAAAATAAAAAGGAAAAGGAAAAGAAGAAAGTCAAATGATGAGACAAACACTGCATGGAAAATCTTGGAAATAGAACCCAACCTTCAACCATAGTTTCAGCTTCATATACATTAGACTGTGGGTTAAGCTGAATGAAGTCGTTCATGATAGCCTCTATCTGATCAACAAATATAAAATGTTGAACCAATAAATCAGATAACACTTCCTACTATTCTGCTATATATTTCACTGTACTCTCTAATGCATGCTATAATAAGGGAAATAGCACCAATAAGGAAAGGAAGAGATGAATAGCAAGACAAAAAAATCTCAATAGTTTATCAACTACATACATACATCTTCCAAAGGAGATATCTTAAGCAAAAAATTAACACACCTTTGCCTCTGACTGACCAAAGCTAACCTGAACAAGAAAAGATCTGTGTCATATCATAGCAATGTCACTTTTAAGGATAAAAATTGAAAAGTAGTTTATTATGTAAATCATAACAGAGATTTCTGGTTTCTACAAAACATTTATACTGGTAACTTTTGAGACCAAGATGTTCACTACAATATTTTTTAACGAGATTGATGACTTACAACACAAAATGTCCTGGAAGGAACTATTGTTGTTTGGTATATGGTTCCTGAAATAGTAGCCAAAATTAAACCAATCAGAAGCAGGCTGTTACGTATGGAACATGCAAAAAAATAGCTGTCACTTAGTCTAAACAAAACTAAGGTCTACAAAAAAAAAAAAAAAATTGATAAATAACCTACAAAAAATCTATATAGGAAAATAGAAGATATTAGGTCATGAGGGCATATACATTGAGAAACATATGTGGACAAACAATATAAGTGTAAAGTTGAGAAATATATACTTATTCTTTGAAATTTGGTACAGATGATGTCTTTTGAGTTTTGACATTGTTCTTTTAATACTAAAAACGCATTGCAGGAGAATTTTTTAATAGAAACTGAAAAAATGTCAATCCATATTATGGTTCTTTTATAAACAGAAAGAAATTATTATGTACTCATATAGACGTAATATAGAAGAAGACCCATGGATCATCATCAACCTGAGAGAAACTGCACATTTCAATTTACCTTTTAAATCTAAATACAAGTCATGATTTCCTGACGGAGTATCTGAAACTATTATTCGTCCTACAGCACCCATATCGCCACTCAAATCTATGGCATCCCCTTCACATTCAATAAGTGCCTGCACAAATGACAAATCTTAATAATTTTTTTTTTTTTTTTTTTTGAGTGGGAATTGGGGTTTTTTTAATTGGGGTGGGGGTTGAGAAGGTAGCAGCACTACTTAATAAGGAATATGCGTAGAAATATTTTGCCAGAAAATCCATAGACTCATAGAGCATGGAATATGTAGTAAATCCACCTAGGAATCTAAGAAGGCAAGCAGAAATGAACCAAGTTCTCAGAATACTATTGTCATCTCACCTTTGGAGAGTTAAACCCTAGTATATATTTCTCCACAGTATAAACCATAACGAAAAATTGACCTTAGAGCATACTTAGGAAATTGATTATGGTAGCATTATTCATTTTGAAACAGCAGGTTAATATCCCAACATCAAATGTCAAGAAAAGAATCAAGATAAGCTGTTATCCTACCTTCGTGCGCTGGACTTTGTCAGAGAGTACCAAAGGCAACCTTGAGGAGGAGGCCTGCAAGTTATAAATTGACCAGACATTTCATTAAGACAACGACTAGATAGGAAAGTATTACAGCAACTAATCATCTCTCTTACACGGGGTTCAATATGCGATGTTTCTTCCTCTGTGATTTCCACATTGCCACTCTTTCCTACAGCATTAACATATACTACAAGCATCAAAACTCTACAGACAGTACATGCCTCTGTATGTGTGTGTGTGTGTCTGCATGTGAGAGAGAGAGAGAATCACGTTTGCATTCATTATGAAAAGGTTTAATATTAACCACTACCCTTTTTTTATAAGTTAAGTAAAGAATAAACATATAAACTACCTTATTAGAGATTTTACTACTTTTTCGAGCAAAAAACAATTCACACCTGTCACAAGCCCAACTTCATACCTTTTTTTTCAATGTTCTCATTTATTTTTTTTTCTTTAATTGGTGTGTGACCCTCTACTTTTAGCCGCTTTCTCGGAGATTTTTCTTTTGAAGCCTTCTTAGATGGAGACTCTCCATCACTGCCAATAAGAGCATCATCATCACCCTTTGCTCCCCCTTGGAACTCAGAGGTTTTCTGGTCAGAAGATTCTCCATGATGAATTTGATCCTCATTTACAGGTCTATAGCCTTGACCAGACTCAGAATCTGATGATAGTGTAAAAACTGAAGGATTTGATTCCTGTTCAACATTAAGTTCTTGTCATCAGCAAAAGACAAAATGAAAGCAAGCTAGATTTATGCTTAAAATCAACCTAATCCCCATTAACACCATTACAATTTCTGATCCACAAAGAGGTCTAGATATAACATTTTGCAAAATTTGGTATAGCCACTAAATTTTTGGGAGTTCTATCTATAGAGGAAAGTGGAACACTGAATGGATTTTAACAGTGTGCAAGCAAGAACTAACTGCACATGAAGAAGTTAAAAACTAATTTACACCATAAGTAGGCCTTTTGAAGCAATTGTTCCATTTCTATAGTAATAAAATCCAGATTACCTTAAAGTACTAGTGCCCACTTACTTTACAAACAACCCAGAGGGCATCTAGCTCCCAAATATCTCCTTCGGATTAGTGAACTTGCAAGCTAATCAACATGAGATGGCAAAAAGAATGCGGTGTTATAATTAAATTGTGGTCAGCTCTATGGATCGTTGTCAATTAATGTCTTCTCATAATTATAATTATTTAGTTAAGAGAGATTATATATTTTTCTAATTTAATTTAACAGGGATTTTTTTTTTTTTTTTTTTGATAGGTGAAGAACTTAAAAAAATAATAAATAAATAAACTCATCAAGTACCCAGGGGTATACAAGAGAAGAGAGCTAAAAGAAGAATAAAGACAAAACAAGGAGGAACAAAACAGTTATCTAGAACCCATGGAGTCCATGAAATCTAAGAACCCCTCAATCAAAGAAGTCATTGAGCACCACTCATATAAAGACTTACTTTAACAGGGAAACACTAGATAAGTTCTCTTACAAGCAATTAATAATTTGAATATATGCAAAATCTGTTTTACTTTTAAATTTGTTAAAAAGTCCTTGGCATGTCCAGGAGTGCTTAAGAAAACTTGACGATTAAGATAAAACAGAAATGCCTTCTCAACGCATGTACTATTAATTATTTACATTAATGTTACAATTCCTTTGGTCAAACAACTAAACTTGGGCGGCCATGCTCTATTTTTAAATTCATTTATTCAAGAAAACAAAAAAGCAATTGGTTGTCAGATAGGCCCCAAAACAAATTTAAAGGAAAAATGATAAGGATCAATAGCAACCTATTAATGAGTGATGACCTTAGATCACTTATTAAGAGGAGGCTGACAATTATTATACATCAAAGGCAATTCACCAAATTAAAGTCATGAAGCAATGACTGGGTAATGCTTCTTACATGAGGTTCTATGTTCTCTGATGTTTCTTCCTTGGCAACTTTTTTGTCACTCTCATCTCCTGTATCATCATCAGAAAACAAATGTTAAGGATTTTCCAGGAATACATTCTAAGTATCATAAATTAAAAGTATAAAACAAAGGCTTTTAAAGCTTTTGTCAAAAGACTTAAAACTAGAAATTCTTATTTTATTTGTATATTATCAGGGATTATGTGATTCATCTCTTTAAAGCCTCTCAATTTGGACTCAACATTCAGAGGAACATAAATGGTTTATTCCCAAACCCTAACATACCTCTTTTTCTCTTTTTGTTAGTTGTGTTCTTCTTTTGCTGAGGTGTTTGATCTTCTACTTTCAGTCTTCGTTTTGCAGACTTTGCTTTGGATGGCTTACTGGACGAAGAACCTGCACCACTTTCACCAAGAACGATACCTTGATTCATGTCCTTCTCTGGAATTTTAGATGATTTATGCGGAGTTGGCTCGTCAAGATCAACTATGTCCGCCCTTGAAGGGCTACCTTTTGGTGAAGGCTCATAATCTGATGAAGGGCTACCTTTTGGTGACAGCTCAGAATCTGACGACAATGTCAGTGTTGACTGAGTTGGCGCCTGTTCAACAAAGCATGACTTTTACAGTTAGCACCAACATAGAGATGTAAAAAGGTAAAGGGGAACTTCAATAGCTGCACCATCAAGGGTTTCGAATGGAAAGTATCAAAGACAAACAATTCAATGATCACTACCTTAAGATTTAGCAAGCTCTAGGATGACCAACCACATGAATAGATTCCAATTACATACAAGGATAACAATGTGATGCAAGATAATGACAAGAAGATTTTGATACATCATGTCCAAAACCGATAAGTAATTTTAGCTTCACACATTCTGCAGGAGCCACTCATCAAAACAACACACAAAACCCACGACAGGTTTAGCTCTTACATCTATTTCATGCATTCTCGTAATATGACCTACGACCCCACCTACTAGCACAGCATCTATCACAACATTGCCAAAACCGAAAGCACCTTGAACCACGAAAATTAGCAATCTTCACCGGCACTTCAATTGTATCAACAGATATCAAATAGTTCCCTCAAAAAAAGAAACACAGAGAAGTTTCATACGCAATGTCAAACTCTCCACATTTCACTTCAACCTCAGACCTAAACATCTCCAACAGAAATGTGTTTAGCTCTTACATCTATTTCCTGCATTCTCAGATCACGACCTACGACCCTACCTACTAGTATTAGCATTTTATCACAACATTGCCAAACACAAAATTACACGATTATGTAACCTCAAACACAGAGAGCTAATCATCGCCGACTTTAAATTACACGATAATTAATCATTATGATTCTCTAGTTACTCAAAGTAAAGACTAAATTGGTTTTTTTTTTTTTTTGATACCTGAAAAGTACGCAACCAATCCGGAGATTGCTCCCTTGAGTTGCTCATTCTAACCACAGCCGAAAATTCAAGTCCTGATTCAATGTGGATCTGTAAATAAAATTCAACATACAAAAAATAGTGTTACTTGTTAATTTTATCATACAAAACTAATTGGAAAAAAAAAGTAAAAACATAAAAATTCGTAAAAATTAGCTACATACATAATCAGGAAGCAGAATCACTAAGCCCTAACTTTCCTGAAATTTTTTAAATAAAAAAAAATTTTAAAAAGTTTGGTATGGAATATAGGGGAGCTATTGAGAGCAAAAGTGGGGTTTGTACGGAAAATGAGAGGAATAGGAATAGGGAGAGGGATAGGATGGTACCGAAATTAGAGTGGGCGATTGTGCCGTGCGGGAATAAGAGAGCTCCGGCTGAGTTTATGAATGAGGGAAGGAGGGAAATGGGAATTGGATTACGCGGGACGAGTTTTTTCTACAGGGCGAGATCGTTTGTTTTCTTGGATTACACTATCCCTACCCATGGATGTGACTCATTATTAACAACTCTTAAGTTGTTTGTTTGGCATTGAAACCTTTATCCTGCAATGACCAGATGTCTGTGCTCTCTCCTTTTCTTGTTTTTTTCTTCTTCTTTCTTTTAAGGGTAAAAATTGTTTGGGGATTAAACTGGAGTCAAATTGGCAAGTTTTGAAATGTCTTAGATCTGTTTGACACTAACCAAAATCTTACTCTTAGAAATTTTATCCATAAACTAGTATATTGTCCACAAGGTTTTATACCCCACAAAACAAACATTAACATTAACAACAAGACCTACCATGTGAGGCAACGGACCTAACCACTCTATTTCTAATTATATGCCCAAAATAAACTCTCATTAACAACAATTCGTTAGATGCCCATGCTAATTTGGGATACTATGATTCGCTAATGGTTGTGAGCTAAAGTTTTATGGCACGACTTGTTTTTCCGTCCAACTTAACTACCAAAATAGATGATATGGTGCAAAGTATTACTGAGCATTAGTTTAGGGGTTGATATTATATTCTTATAATTCAAGAGTAAATGTAAACGGATGTATAATTAAAAGAGATAAAGTGTAATTTTCCTAATCATATATTTTTTAAAAGTCGTAATAAACTAAGTAAATCAACAAAGCCTAAGCCATTTTAGAGCTCATTGTTGTCTTGCTTTGGATGCCCATCTTCACATCTTCCAAATTCCATCTTTAGGGATTTTTTTTGGGGATGAATAATTCCATCTTTCATGGACCTATCTTCCATCTTTTTGTTTTGACTTGGTACAGTGTTTTGATGTATTTTTGTTTGTCCTGTACTCTGTTGTGTGTTGTGTACTATAATTTACCTCACTATTCCTTAATAAAAGTTATCATGACTTTTGATTGAAATTTATAGTACATTTTTGTGTTAAAAGTTAGAACCTTATTCCCTTATCTTGTGTATGTTTGTTTATGAAAACAAAAAATTATATAATAAAACTAGTAAGAACCATATCTTACTCTTCATTGTTTTGAAACCCAATCCAAATACTTTACCCAAAAAAAAAAAAAAAAACCAATCCAGATCAAGCGGTTCGACCAGGTTAACGTCAATAATGAAAAATTTATAAATATAAAGACAATTTAAGTACAAGATATATTAAAAAAAAAATTTACATAACAAATCACAATTAAAGCTCCATTCAAACATTGAACCACTCCCTTTCAAACCCATGTTACTCTTTACCCAAAAGGGAAAAAACTCATCTTGTGAGTTCTTATCTTACATTCTTAGCAGTATTTGTTTTATGGAAAATTATTAGGTACTCCCGGAGTACCATAAATGCGTACTCCCTCCTCTCACATGAATGGTGGGTCCTACCATGAATTTAATGAGTGGGACCCACCATTCATGTGAGAGGAGAGAGCACGTATTTATGGTACTCCGGGAGTACACAATAATTTCCCTTGTTTTATGTATGTGTGTGTGTGTGTGTTTTTTTTAATTTTCTTATTATCTCTTAAATCAATTATATCAATAACAAATCACAATTAAACCTCCATTAAAACATTGAACCACTCCCTTTCAAACGGGAAATTATTGTGTACTCCCGGAATACTATAAATGCGTACTCTCTCCTCTCACATAAATGGTGGGTCTTACTAATTAAATTCATGGTGGGACCCACCATTCATGTGAGAAGAGGGAGCACGCATTTATGATACTCCGGAAGTACATAATAATTTTCCCTTTCAAAACCATGTTACTCTTTACTCAAAAAGGAAAAAACTCATCTTGTGAGTTCTTATCTTACATTCTTAGTTGTATTTGTTTTATGTGTGTGTGTGTTTTTTTTTTTTCTTATATCTCTTAAATCAATTATTACCCCATGGTAATAAAGAGCGGACACTATAACATAAAATTTTTAAAAAAAATAAATAAAAATAGAGGTTCCTCCCCTCATGTAGTCCTGTACTTACCAGTCACCACTGGCATTTTACTATTTTATTTTATTTTTACCCCCAGCTAAAATAAGTTTTAAGACCACTAGACCAGGGTTAGGTAGGTAAAAAAAAAAAAAAAAAAAAAAACCAGAAAGCCCTACTGTACTGTTATCGGTTATCCATCCATAAAAACACAACAAATAAACCATAGTCAGCAGCAGCTGCAGCAAACGAATTGATTCAAAGGAAATGGAGCAAGGGAAACAGGGAGTGATGGTTGCGAAGCTCATGCCTCAGCAGCAGAACCCAATAGAGCAGCTACAGGCTCGTTTCAAGGAGTTGGAAGCTGGCTTCAGGGCTTGGCTAGCCAAGCAGTCCTTGCCCGTCGAGGTCGCCGTCGTCACCGCCACCAGCGCCGCCCAGGGAGCCGCCATAGGTGGCTTCATGGGCACTCTCACCAACGACGTTTCGTCTTCTATGCCAACCCCTCCTCCTCAGGCCGCTTCCCTCAACCCACAAGCCATGGCCTCTTTCAAACAAGCCCAGGTTTTTTTTTTTTTTTTTTTTTTTTTTAAATCTCAATTACGCATCTTTGTTTTCGTATTAGGTAAAAAACGTTGTTGGGTTTTGTAGATTAGGTTAAAATTTTGAAGTTTAGGATTTGAAAATTTGTGTTCTAACTGCTCTAATACTATTTGAAAAATCTTATTTTGACCCCCAAATAACTAATCAGTGGATTTGGTTTGATCAAGGTATGATTGGTTCCAAACAAAGTAGTACAAACAAACAGTTGTTTCAACCACAGTTATAATTCACCAAATTAATGGTATCAAAGATGTAAAACAAGCACATGAATCTGATAATGAACTGTGAAAACCAATGAAAAACCTATTCATTGGACAAAACCATTCCGAGTTTCAATCTAATAGAAAATTCACTAGAAGAAAGATTTATGAAAATTCACTAAAAATCTTTGGAATCCTACTAAGCAAACTTGCTCTGCCGTTAAACATCATTCGCAACCTGAAACTCTGGACAACAAGAACAACCTATTGTTAGCAACCTATCATGCCAAAATCTCACTCTACTCTCAAGGACAACGCGGCTGCACCAACTTCAACGGTCATGTCTCCCCCATTTCAAATCCAAATTGGATCAAATTTGTGACTGTTTTTGAAGCCCCGAATGTCTACTTTTCTATGAAACAAGTTTCACTCAAAAATTCATTATGGGCAAAAGGTCATCCACTCATTATAATTGAGAAAATTAAAACCTCATCTTCTTTGAGTAGCTTCTAACTTAGACTCAACCCTAACACAATTTTATCGATACAACCCAAATTTGATTCAATTACAACCCTTACAACACTTTGTTTTGACATAGGAATTTAGCAAACGATCTAAAACATAGCAAATTCATTTTCTTTTTCATTATTACTCCAAAATGTTCCTTATGTTGGATTAACTGAATGATTATAGTTTATTTAAAAATTTTAGTTTGTGTTGAAATGCCGGATTTTTTTTATGTCATTGGGTTTTAAATGATTATAGCCATATTGTGAACTATTATGATTTTATCCATGGTTGTAAAATTGGTTTCACATCATATGAAAGTAAGTATCTAGTTATTAGTAATGCAAAAATTGAATTGAAGTTGGCATTGTAAAAACTTCTGGCTAGTTGAAGTAGGGATAAACTTTAATATATGGAGGGGTTCTAGGATTTCGTTGATATATGAGAAACGGTTTACTTTGATTACAGGCTCTTGCCGGGGGTCCATTGGTACAAGCTCGCAACTTTGCTGTGATGACAGGTGTCAATGCTGGCATATCCTGTGTCATGAAACGACTGAGAGGCAAGGAGGATGTCCAGTCTAGGTGAGCTTTCACTAGTTCTCCCTTTATTTATGTGGTATTGTTTATGATGTGCCAATCCCAATTAGATGGAATTTGGGCTTTGTTGACTTTTTTTTAATTGTTTAAGATGTCCATACTTACTTTCATGTGGTGTTACAGGTTCTTATTAGAAATTTTTACCACCTTTCATCTTCTATTTTGTCTTAGCAGCCAATGTGAAAGAGTTCTATGTTCTTGGGAAATGTTATAACTTTAGTTGTCTTTGGTGTGTAAGTGTCCTAAGCTAGTGAGCAATACAAATGTTAACAACAATGCTGCTCAGATCTACATATCCCAGAGGAGGAACCTCCAAATGCCCCCCTAGTTTTTATTTTGCATCCAAGTTCTTATATATATCTGCTTTTGTCATCAACCCCCACCCCCCCCCCCCCCCCCAACACCAACCCAAAATAAAAATACCATGCTGCTTTTGTCATCCATCCTTGCTTAGGACTACTGAATTGCTTATTTAGTTTATAAAAAGTCATATGTAAATTGTGCCAATGAACCCTAGCTTAAATGAAAATTCCTCCTTCCACAATTGTGAGTGGAGGGTGCATGTAACTCACCTATAGAAAAAAGGTTATATGTAAATTGTGTAAGAACCTTTTCTTTTTTTTGCAAAGTAGAATGGTTTGTTTATAACTCCTGTGATACAGACTGGTTCAGCGCAATAATTTTTTTCAGATATTTTGTTGTTTTCGTTGATTGGTAGGAAAGATCATGTAAAGTTTATGAACTGAAATTATATTATTCAGATTCAAAGCTGATTAAAGTGATATACATTAGTCATTTTTTTCCTTCCATACTCAATTTAACACATCCATGGATTGAGCTTTCCTGATTGTTCTAGATGGCATCATTAGTGGCTGAATGGGCATACATACGTATGTACAGAAACTATTATAGAGAGAAAAAAAATGTTAGCCTTCCCACTGTTTGCTGAAAGCCTGAAACCTATCAGAACTCATTGTTTTAGACAGGAGCTGCTTCTGGGGACTAATTTTTATTTTCTTAGGAGATTCTGGAAATGCTGCCATAAAGCTTTCAAATTCTCTCTCTCTCTCTCTCTCTGTGGGCATTTCCTCCCATAATGGATTCATGTTAGGGTGCACTTCAATGTGACCAAAGAAATTTGTGTTGGGTCTCATTAGTGTATTGGTAAAAGAATCTTCTAAATGTATATGGGAAGATGTCCTTGGATACTGTACAAATAAATCTTTTCATCAAACTCTGATGTATCAAGAGGGATGGGGGGGGGGGGGGGGGGTGTTGGTGGGGAAGGAATTGGGACTGACCTTTTTTTGGGGGCTAAAATTGAATTTAGTCCTGTTACTTTTACTTCAATTGTCAAAATAGTCCGTAAGGTTTAATTTTGTCAATTTTGGCCCTCACTTTGTAAAAATGAGTCATTCTGGTCCTTCAGTCCAAATTTGTTAGCAACTGAAACTATTTAAACATTTGTTATTATTACTTTTAAAAGAATACTTATCAAACAACAAGATCTATTTAACGGCGCTTCTCATTAACGTGTTTTAAGCTAAAAAAATGTTTAATTGGCAACGTTTGCAAACAGATTTGAATGAAAGGGCTGGATTGACTCATTTTGACAAAGCGAGGGACTAAATTGACAAGAAAATAAACCTTGAGGAATAATTTGACAATTGAAGTAAAAGTTGAAAGACTAAATTGAATTTGAGCCTTCTTTTTTAACAGGATGTTGCTCTCTTGTAAATAAGGAGAGGGGGGGGTGGGGATTGATCAACTGTCAACACTGTTTTAGTTATGTGTTGTCCTCATTCTTATCCCATGTACTTTCTTACAATCAGTAGTTTTATCATTGCAGCATGGTGGCAGCCTTTGGTTCTGGAGCGATGTTTTCATTGGTGAGTGGCATGGGTGGCCCAAATCTGGCAGCAAATGCTGTCACTTCTGGGCTTTTTTTTGCTCTTGTTCAAGGTGGACTTTTCCAGGTGAGTGGCTCATATTTTACAGCATTCTTATTTCTAGTCCTTAACTTTCAATAACTGCAACGAGAGACATGATTATTGTAGAATCTACATACACGTCACAGTGACAAGGTGACATTGCACATATCATTTATCAATGTGGAGTTCCCTGATGTTAGTCTAATATTGTAACATGAATCTGTGCCTGTGGTGGGGCAAAAGTTCTGACATTAATTTGTCAGATTGAGGTATGCTTGCAATCTAATATACACACACACAAGCACAAACACACTTACCTATAATAATAAAAATAAAATTCTATTTTTGTAAATGAGACAATCTATGGTACAGTAGCACCCCTTCAAAATTGATAGGAAATCATCATCTTATGTACAAAATGATGGCTGCAATTGATTTTCTAGAACAACAATATATTATTGACCTCTACTATGAGTGATAACAAATACAAGTATGAAAAATGACCATCTTCATCAAGAAAATACATTTAAATATTTTGCTTCTGTACATTGTCTTAATGTTTATGTGAAAAAAAGGTAAAGATATATATATCATCCTGCAACATTGATGTTGCAAAACTTGAAATATTCAATTTCTCAACAATGATAAATGTGAAAGGTTGGGATTCATGGTCTCGCAACTCACAGGTTGACGTATAATGGGTGACAAATTGGCAACTCATCATAATTTTTCCTTTGTATGTATATGATATTGTAATATTTTTTTCTATTCTATTTGAGCTTACTTATGTGTGCTGAGCACTTAAGGTGTGGTTATGCAGTTAGGGCAAAAGTTCTCTCAACCACCAACTGAAGATACTTTCTATTCCAAAACAAGATCTATGTTGAATAACCTTGGCCTCCAGAATTATGAGAAGAATTTCAAGAAAGGCTTATTAACAGACACCACATTGCCTCTGCTCACTGATAGGCTAGTAGTTGGATTTTCATCTTCTTATATTCCAATATATTTTTACTGTCTTTCTAGTTCATTATTTATTAGCAATGTGTTTTAAGGTAAAATCACCCTGACCTTGTCATGATGTGTTTCAGTGCTCTTAGAGATGTGAAAATACCTCCCGGACCAAGGCTTCTCATTCTTGATCACATTCAGAGGTCTGACTCATGATATATGCATATCAATACTTTCCTCTGAATTTATGTATGCATCTCACCTTTGATTATATATTTGCAGGGACCCGGAGATCAAAGATAATAGGCGAGGAAGTGGTCGTTGAATATCATCCATCAATCTAGTTTGCTGCCAACTATCTTTTACCCATTAAACCTTAGAAAACACAGGAGTCTATGTTTTATATGAGAACAACATATTTTGGTGGTTTAACAGATTAAATTCTGCTCGAGTAGTTTTGATTTTCATGGTGCAATGAATGGGTTCAAATAATGCTGTTTATGAGCTTGAATGTGGTATTATGGGTAAAGTATATGGTTATAACTGAACTGAACATAGTACCTTCTAGGTCACATGGTGTTAACATGATTACCTCATATGCCAATATTTAAATTTGTATGAGAGATTTCACAGGAAAATAGTGAATACATACTAGAAATAGAAGAATGAGAATGACTGAGCAAACTAAACTAAGGTATAATTTTAAAATGTTTCTTATCTTAAATGATATGATACTAAGTAAATTTTTAGATTTATAATATTTATCTAAATTAAGAAATTAATCAATGTAATTTTCAAATATAGAGGATCATGCTCCAATCAACTTTGGGTGACATTTTATTACCCAGAGTCCAGGTTCAACCCGGTCCAACCCAATTTCGTAATACGAGAGTTTTCATTGTCCGTTTGAGCTTTTATTTATTTAGTTGGAATGTCTCCATCTCAATGAAGACAAAGATAACTTTATATTTCTCAAAAAAAAAGATAACTTTATAAACATATAACATGAAAATAAGAATACATGTATTTTATTCACTAATCTTGATAGTATCTTCCACGGTACCACTTATAAGTTTTTCTCTCGTGTGACTACTCTCCCAACTAGTGGGGAAGGTAAAAAAAAAAAATCCCAAATGCTAAAATTTTGGTATTTAGCACACCAAACATTAAAAATAATAAAAATAAAAAATAAAAAATAAAAAAATCTTCAAAGATGTGTCAAATGCCAAATAAATTTGGCAGTTGCTATAATGTTGTTCTAATAATAAGATGGTACAGTTATATGTGCTAAATATATTTTGGTATTTTTTATTCAATTTTCTCTCTCCCACATCACATTCTCATGGCTCTCTCTCTCTCTCTCTTCATCATATGGGGTCACATGATAAAATATATTAGTTTTGTTTTTTTTTTTTTTTATAAATACAGATGAGGTTTTAAAAAAAAATTATTTTAATGTGTTGTAATCATAAAATAGAAGATGTGATGTAGGGTGTGTTTTAAAATGGTATGTTAAAAAAGATAAAATAACTTTTTGATGTGTTAAAATATCTTTTAAAAACAAAATCTAAAGCTAATCCTTTTACCCATCTATCAACTTTTTTATTTTTCCAAAATTTCACTCTAAAAAAGACTAAAAATAAAAATAAGTGATTAATAATGCCCTAATTTTTGGCCAATTTTATTCTACTATCCCTCTCTCCAAATTGACCCTAAGAAGATTAGGAATTTATCAGTCCAAGCATTTCCAGCCACAAATTTGAAACACCACCCCCCAACCCCCCAACAAAAGAAAAGTGGGTACAAAATTAATTTTGATGCAACTATCTCGAAGGTGCTTTAATCACAACCCTTTCTTGTGACCACTATTTTTTTTATTTTGCTGAGAACTTTCTTGTGACCACTTATATCATCTTATCTTATGCTTGGACAAATATAGTTGTGCAAGGTGGTCCTTTATGGGTAGAGGCATAGACAACTTTGCTTGCCATTTTGGAAGCAGCAAAGGTGGGGCTTGCTTTTGTAATATGTTAACTAGATTCTCCTCATTCAACAAATACTCTTAAAATCGCTCTGATCTCTCATAAGTGTCCTTGTTCTCAGGCTTGCTCTTGCCTAGGACCTCATTCTTCTCAGGTCTGTCACCAATTCACAACAAAGGGACGTGGTACATGGAAAAGATTAGCTCGATTTCATAAAATGATTGAAGGGATAATTACAATAAACCCACATGTGGTATGGCTCATTTTCACTTTATCTATCTGTGGTTTAAAACTTTACACTTTGCCCAGCTAAACTTCAATCTGTTATCCATCCGTTACCCACCTCACCCTCAAATGTTAGAAAAACACCATTTTATTAAAAATCAGAACATAACATAGATAAAAAATACAAACCATTGAATCTTTTCCTCACGAGCCCTAGAAACATGAAAATCCCTTGTATTGAGCTGGGGTTTTGATTTTTTTTATCATGCTTTCATGTGAGGGTGAGGTTCTGAATTTGAGTTGTTTTGAGCCATTGAATATTTGAAGATAGATCATCACCAAGTACGACATTTCTGCTTTATGTGGGTTGGGGTTTCAAGTTTTGATGGTAGCTTTGATTCACAAGAAGTTGATTAGCGATGTCTTCTTCAAGTGGAAATTACTCAGGTTCAAGTGGGCATATGTGTACATATGAGACTTGTGTGCTGAGAACAAGTCTGACTGTGGATAATTTTGGGAGAAGGTTTCTGGGTTGTAGCCGATATAAGGTAAGTATATTTTTTACTTAATCTAGTTGATTCACGTGAGATTGGAATGTGATGTGTTCAATTCAATTTATGAACAGGTTGGTCCCAAGTGCCCTTTCTTTAAATGGATTGATAATCCCACTTGTATGCGTGGGAATGAAACTGCCCATTTCGTGCAACAAAAACTGGATTTACTGCGGAGTGAGCTGCAACTTGCACATGAAAGGGAAAGAGTAGCTATCCAGGTAGCAACAGAAGCTATTCAAATGGCAGAAATTGCTCAAGACATGGCAGCAAAAGCTACTGAGAGGGAGAAAAAGTTTCGAGCTTCCTCTGTTCAAGCCAAGGAGATAGCAGTAAGAGTTTTAGAGCAAGAGAGAAAGTGCAGAATTGCACTAATTCTGTCATGGTTTTTTTTTATTTTGGTTATGTTGTTTTCATGTTTTGGTTCAAGTGAGAATGTTGGAATGATGAGATTGAGTCTGCCTAGTAAGTTGTAATATAAGCTAGTCCTTAATTGTATTGTAATAGAACTATGTAAGATGGTAGATGCTATTGGCTTGGAGCCACTTAGTAATATAAGTCTTTTTAAGATAAAGTGTTATTTATGTTAGATGCTATTGATATTTTTGTTTAAAGTGAATTGGCTACTTGTGAGCTGTTGGTGTTTTGTTGAATGTTGTGAGCTGTGTTGGTTTGTGCATAAAGTGCATCACTGTATTGTGTGAAGATAATTGTATTGAAAGTGAATTGTTTAAAATTTAAAGTGCATAACAACTATCTGTCAACTTGTAAGAAAAGACAACAAATGCACACACAAACCTGCTATTCAACAGATACACCTGCTGTATTCAAAAGTGACTACTATATTCAATACATACACACATAAATAAACTTATATATGTTCAACTGCAATAATCAAGATAATAATTCTGAACACCTGCCATTAAGTTGGGAAATTGTATACATATTTAAGGTGGCATTGAATAGTCTTTCATCAACCACCAGTAAATATAGGGCATTTGGTACAACAACTAAAACAATTGCACCTGCCCTTGTTTACAAAACTTACAAAAATACAAAAAGTGTTTGAATAGCATATATAAAAAAATGTCTTACCATTGTCTGCCCTACCATTGTCTACAAATTACAAATAACTCTAACACTACATAACCCTAATACATAGCAACAAAAGTGTCTTGACATAGTCTTCATTTACTGTCTCTGCCCCTGTCTCTCCCACCACAGTTGGTCTTTCCACCTCTTGTTTACATTTTTGAGTCCTAGCTGCATTACCCTTTCCTCTCAAAGCAGCTCCTCTCATAGCAAGTGGTCTTGTAGGCTATAAAGTACAAGAATTCACATGTTAGCTACCAGTATCACAATTTTATGAATAAAACATTAAACCTAAAACTACAGTACCTGTGATGATGATACTCTAGTGTCCTATGTTTCTGCAGGGGTGTGTGGTGTTGGCTGGCTTGAAGCGAACCAAGGAGCTCCTCTAACTGTGTACCTGAATCTGAAAAGTACCATTGACTTGGTTGTTGTGACCATGGAGTCTAAGCCGGTGGTTGTGGAGCTGGTGACTGGGACCCTACTACCTAGTTGGATGAGGATGAGGCCATAGTGTAAGGTTGATATGTTGGTGGGGGCTGAGATGATGCTAAGGGTTGAGATGAGGATGAGGCTTAGGAAGTAGATTGGGCCTAAGATGAGAATGGGGTTTGATTGCATGTAGAAAGCCTTCCACTTCCCTGCAACCAAATATAAGCATGTTTACAGTGTCAATTATTAGCATTTTGCATTTAATAAAAAAAAATTGTAAAAACTTACAGATTTTTCTTTTTGTAATCTCTTCCTCCTCTCCCATGCTGTCTCACCAGTGACATTGGCCTTGCATCCCCTTGCATTATGCCCTTCCTTTTGACACCTTCCACACCTCGCTAGCTTGTTTGCTCTAAACACCTTATAAGGGTTCCTTGGCTCATTAGCATCTCTCTTCCTCTTCATGGGTGGCCTGTCTGATGGCTTATAAATAGTAGGTGCAACAGGCTTGGGTTGGCCACTTGACTTCCACTTAGACTAGCCAGGCATGGGAGGTATAAGTGTCTTGTATGTCTCTACAAAAGCATCCTTGTAGTAGCATGGATGGGTGTAGTCTTATGGATGGGTGTAGTCTTCTGGTTTCTCACGATTCACAAAAATGACTACAACTCCATGCTTGCAAGGGATTCCTGTCAAGTCTCGTGCTCTACAACTACATGTCCTCCCTACCAAGTCTACCACATGCCTTTCCCTCTCATTGTCAACCTCATACACAAACCTCTCAGATGGCATTGCACAGAAGATCTTAGACTTTAATTTTAACTTCTTCAACTTGTCCTGTATGCTTGGACACAACTTGCCACCATACTTTTCTATGTCAATCTTCTTTATATACAACGTGCTCATAAGCCTAACTCTGATCCACTCTAGCATGATAAGATTGGCTTGTCTCTAGCCTTCACAATCATAGAGTTAAAACTCTCACTCAAATTGTTTACCAAACAATCTGTCAAAGCTCTTGGAGAAAAGTGGGATCTGGTCCACTGTGCAGGCTCTATATCAGCAAGGTACTTCCAAGCTTCTTCATCCAAATTTTTAAGATGCTCCATCCACCCCTCAAATTCCCTAATTGATGTTGTGTCAGCACACCTCCACAGTACACTCTTCAATTTCATGCCCTTGTGGTTAACCTTGAAATTGTTGTATATGTGCTTCATACAATACATGTGCTCTACAGTTAAGAATAGAGTCTCCATTGTAGGTAGGAGGCCTTGCAATCAAGTAAGCAGGTAAGCATTCAATGTCAGCAAGTAAGCATGTAAGCATTCAAGTAAGCAACTATGTAAGTAAGCAAGTAATGAAGTCATGAACACGAGCTAGATGATAATACCTTCTGCCTGTCATTGATGAATACCAGATTGAGCTCCTCTGGCCTACCAATGTCATTTGCAAACTGCTCCAAGAACCAGATTCAATTGTTCTTATTCTCTTACTCAATTACAACCATTGCTACTAGGAATATATTGTCATTTCCATCCTTGGCAATGGCAGAAAATAATTGCCCACCAAACCTATCATTCAAATGGCATCCATCTAGTCCAACAAAGGGTCTACAACCACCTAGAAAGCCAACTTTTTTAGCATTGTACCTAATGTACATCCTTTTAAACTTGGGTTTTGCATTCTCATTTTCTATCTCTGTTTGCAAAATCACCTTACTTCCTATATCTGTCCTCCTTATCATTTCTGCATAATCTCTAAGTATGTCATATTGAGCCTTTTCATTCCCAGTAATCAAACCCCTAGCTGCCTTCCTTGATCTATACACCTGACTAATACTTAAATCAACTGAAATCTATAGCATCACATAGTGCTTAACACCTGAGACCTCCCAATTAGGATTCTTACCAAAATCCTCCAAATACCTATTTGCCACATAGGCTGATGTAACTTGCCCATTTTGAAAAGTTAAGGGGTAAGTACACTCAGGATTAAGTGTCTTGATCTCAAATGTGCACTCTCTAGTCACCATTAAGGCATAACACCTTAATCCACAATTGTTCTTACAATGTACAAAAATCTTCTTCTTCTCATTCAACTTCCACTTGATATCAATGTGATGCAGAATCACATACTCCCTTAAAACCTTTCTAAACACCTTGGAGTTTGGAAACTTCATCCCTACCACCAACCTAACATTTGTCATATCAGCCCTCTCATTGAATTCTAGGTTGCCAAGCCTCTGCTCATCATCAGAACCATCCACACTTGCAATATCATCCTCTAAAACTAGTACAGCCCACTCTTCATCTAAATCTATGTTTAGAGGAGGAACATTGCTTGGGCCAGGTGTATCTGTGCTTGGCTGAGGTGTATTAGTGTTTGGATGAAGTGTATCAGTGGTTGGTTGAGGTGTATCAGCGATTGGAACAATGTTAGGGTCAGATGGAACTGTGTGAGGTGGAGAAGACTCACCAAAAATGTCATTAGCAAAGTCTTTTCCTTCCAAACCTTCATTCAACCAATTAATCTCCTCCTCTACCCCCACATTAGCATCACCCCCTGTAGCAGCTCCTACACCATCCCCTACACCAGGCCTGCACCAATCCCTGCACCCTCTATAGTAGCCCTTACACCACCCCCTGCACCAACCCCTTCACCATTAGAAACTTCAATTGCAAGTGGAGCATGACCACTCTCCACATATAGTATGATGGTGTCTCTTGGCCCTCCTTCATTAAGTTTGCACATGGGCACCACATCTTTATCATCTTGTATAAGCCTCAAGTCTTGCTCCAAGTTGACCCCAGGACCTAATTGATGAACCCTACATGGTTCATCAATCCATAATTCCTCACATATACCTTCTATTTCAAAATAACTAAGCCTATCAGGATCCCTATACACTATTTTAACTTTCCCACCAAAGTATTCTAAACTAGGGTTCCACAAAAAAGTACCCCTATAATGTACCTTGAATTTTACTTCCTCATCAGCTATCTGCAATAACAAATTACCATTTGACATGTACATAATTAACAATTAAAAAATTGTAAACAATAGATACAAAAGAGTAAACACTTGCATGTTTTTGTTTTGCTTTTGGGATGCAACACACACATCAAAGGGACCACATTTTTTGCTTTGCTTTTGTTTCTATTTTACTAATAAACATATGCAAACACTAAAATTTAAACCCAACAGAAACTTAGGTCCATTGTGAGACACAATGACCACGACAAACAAAATGCTCATAAACAAACATAAATCCAAACAATAGGTGGTCACATTTTTCATAAACATCAATAAACACAACCAATATTCTCATTACATTACATGTAACATTGACCATTGACTGATTACTCAAAAAACTATAAAACAACCACAAACCCAAATTAAAAACTCAAACAATGACTGATTTCTTACCAGGATTTAGTCCCTCAATATCAGATGCAACACTATTTTAATATCAGATGTAGAATGGGGTTTCTAAAGGGATTTTCGTGTTTCTAAGGCTCATGAGGAAAATATTCAATGGTTCGTGTTTTTGATCTGTGTTATGTTCTTATTTTTAATAAAATTGTGTTTTTCTAACGTCTGAGGGTGAGGTGAATAATGAATGGGTAACGGATTGAAGTTTAGGTGACTAAAGTGTAAAGTTTTAAACTACAGGTAGGCAAAGTGAAAACGGATGCCTAGAACATGCCACCCATTACATTACAAGTTTGATGTGGCTATGCATTTCCCAAGTGATGCCAAAAAGGCATGCCATTTTTTTTTGTAAGTGCATAGCTGATAAGCTGTTGCGTCCATTTTACATTGGCTAAAATGCACTTTAAGTCCCTACATTTTGGGCCTATTCACAATTTGGTCCATAAATTGATTTAGGTCTTAGGTCAGTCCCTGATTTTAAAAATCATTTTTAAAATAGTCCCTGCCGTCAATCTAGTGACAGAAAATGCTGAGGTGGCAAATGGAATGCACTGTTTATTGATGTGGCTAATAAAATAATAATAATAAAATATATTTAAAATTTTTTAAATTCCATGTCAGCATTTTCTGAATTAAAAAAAGTCATGTCAGTTTAATTAAAAAAATAAATTAATTTATATTTTTCAATTTCAATTTAATTCAAACTAATTTTAAATAAAAAAAACACAAACTTTTAAATCTAATTTTATTATTATTATTATTATTATTATTATTATTGCTTTCATTATTTTTTAGAAGGTAAGAACACATGAACTTGTTTTTCATGTTCTTCCCGAATCCAAGAACAATCAAACCCAAAATAAGAGCACAATCAAACCCAAGACAATGCAAAATTTCATACAAAATCTCTATCCTCCACCGAAACCTCCAGAACATGAAAAAATCATCAAACCCAAACCCACATGAGAAAACCAACCTAGAAAAATCATCAAACTTCCAACCTAGAATAATGTCAAACCCAGAAACCTCCAACCCAGAACATGAACTTCATTCTTCATGTTTTTCTCCAAATCAAGACAAACCCAATTGACTAACCCATTCAAAATCAATCTCAGCACAAAAAATCCATACCCACAAACTGAAACCACCACCAACAACCAAAACAACCACCACAATCACCCACACCACCAACCACAACAACCACAAATCACCACCAAAAACCCACCGCCGAGAGTCAAACCCAAACTCAAACAAAACCCAAGACCCATACTAAAACTCAAAACACCCAAACAAAATCCAAATTCCAAATCCAAACCCTAAGCCATCCGCCGCCACTGCCACCACCACTACCACCATCAACATCCACCACTACCACCATCAACATCCAGAACAAAGAACCAAACTCTAAACTCATATCTCAACCAATCACCACTGAAGATTCACAACTCATTCAAACCCATGACCCACAACCCATTCAAACTCGATGCAATCACCCAAACAACATCATTGACCAACGAAACAACACCACCGACCACCAAAACAACACCACTGAAACTTTGAAACCAACCCAAGATTCAAAAGCCATTCAAACCAACAACCCATTCAAACCCCAAACCTAGAGGCGTCCGGAAGAGGCCGTGGGGCCGTTTTACGGCGGAGATCTGAGACCCTTGGAAAAAGACCCGTAAGTGGCTGGGCACCTTCAACACGGCGGAGGAAACCACTCTAAGCCCACGACAAGGCCACCCTCAGCCTCCGTGGTCCCAAAGCCAAGACTAACTTCGGCTTCATCCTCCCTCCTCCCTTGCTAGCTAGTCTTCCTCCCCCGCCGGTGAGATCGGAGTACAGGGGCTAAAAGATGGAGAACTTGGCGGTCATGACCACTCAGACTCAGCACAACACCAAAACCTCCTCGTCTCCAGAGAAAAGACCCATTCTTTTCAATTTGAATTAATAAGAACTCAATTTTTTAAACTAAAAAAGCTTTTTTTTTTTTCTTAATTTAATTAAATTAATGTTTATTTATTTTAAAATTTTTGACTTGGATTTTTTTTTAATTTTTTATTAGTTTAAATCTGACGTGGCATTTCAAAAATGCTAAATAAGTTTTTTTAATAATATTTTAATATCCACATCAACACCATGTCAGCAAACAGTGCATTCCATTTGCCACCTCAGCATTTTCTGTTACTGGGTTGACGGTAAGGACTATTTTAAAAACGATTTTTAAAAATTAGGGACTGACCTAGGACCTAAATCAATTTAAGGACCAAATTGTGAATAGGCCCAAAATGTAGAGACTAAAAGTGCATTTTAGCCTTTTACATTTGTCTTTGTTAAAGAATGTTGTACCAATAGAAATTAATATGAATTTAATATTTCATCAAAATGATAATTATATACATTCTTTTTATAAAAAAATAAAATAAAGTAAAGTAAATTGTGGACAAATATCATGAAGAGCCACGTCGTAATGAGTTTGTGTACAAATCATACATAAACATTCCTAAATGAAGTTCCTTTTACATATGTTTTTTTTAAATAGGAAATCACAAACTTAATATTAAACAACATTAGAGTTTACATCATGAAGAATTGCAAGTTCTAAGAAACTAGGACAATTCTCCATCCACATACATTGATTAACTATGCCCTTGGCATACTTTGCTAGCAAATGAGCTGGGGAATTAGCATTACGCTTTACATGAGAAAAATACACAGTGTGGAACTCCAATGAAGCTAAACTAATCCCCATTATTACCGCATCAATTGAGGCTAGAGGTGAGGATGACTAATTCAATGCTCTAGAAACCATTAACGAATCACCCTCCATGATGATGTCTAATAAACCCAGCTGCTTTGCGAACTACATACCAATTTCAACAACCTTCGATTCTGATTCAATAGGTCCCAGTGGTGCATGTAATTGCTTGCACATTGCTGCTACAAAGTGCCCATGCAAGTCCCGTACAATCACACCAATTCCCATTGACTTTAACTCAGCAAACACGGCAGCATCAACGTTACATTTAAAACACGAAGTGGATGGCGGGTTCCACCTTTGAACATGCTAAACAGAAATGTTTGAAACTGGTGTCAAAATAATGACAAATCAGTATTCCTCCAGATATTGAGTCACCCAATGAAGAAGCATCCTACCATCTTTTCGCTTTCCGCCACATCGAACTTCATTCCGGTTTCCCCACAATGCCCACACAAGTTAGCAACAACTCCAGATTTTCCGGTGAACTTTTTTCATCCATCAATCAACACCATACCATCTCCTTAAAAGAACTTAACCGGTCCATTACATTTGGGAAAACCAGCTTGGACGACAACCAAAGCTCTTTTGCTCTGTTGCATTTCCAGAAAAAATGAATCGAATCTTCCTCCTCCATGTTGCATCAATCACATGTAGCCACTTGCAAAACTTTTCTTTTAACAAGGTTAGTTTTCAATGGTAAGATGTCCCAGCAAGCCCTCCAAGCAAAGTGTCTTATTTTGTGAAGCACATTGATTTGCCATAGACGTTTCTAGAAGCTCCTTTCTTGGTTGCCATCAGAGCTTGAACTAGAAAATTCAGCTGTTGACATTTGGCAAGCAACCCAGTAGGCATTCTTCACCGAGAACACTCCATTATTACTCCAAGCCCAAATCAGTTTATCTTCGGGCAGATGAGAATTTATTGGGATAGCTTTTATAACCTCTGCTTCATGCAGCACAAACAGAGCATCTATAGCATCAGCCTTCCACAAAGCCTCCTCCTTATTTATTAATTCTCCAACCTTCATATCATGTGGCATAAACAATCTAGGAGATGAAACCATGAAAGTTGAAGGCTTAGGTAGCCATTTATCACCTCAAATCTAGATACTCTCACCATTACCAAGCCTCCACCATAAACCATTTTTAACAAGGGATTGAGCAAACATAATACTCCGCCAAGTAAATGAGGGATTATTGCCCAAAACAGCCTGTGAAAAATCACATGTAGGAAAATACTTAGCTTTCAAAACCTTATACACCAATGAATCATGACCTTGTTGAAGCCTCCACCCTTGCTTAGCCAATAAAGCAAGTTAAACTCCTTAAGTTTTTTAAATCTCATCCCACCACAACTTTTTGGAGCACATAATTTTTCCCAACTCATCCAAGCTATCCTCCTCTCTTCATTTCTTTGCCCCCACCAAAAATTGCGTATCATAGACGTCAAATCCTCACAAAGAGAGTCAAGCAATTTAAAAACACTTATAGTATACATCGGAATTACCTATGCCAGAGCTTTTATCAACATTTCTTTTCCTGCCTTAGACAATAACTTCTCTTTCCAACCAGCAAGCTTTTTCCTTAGTTTGTCCTTAATAGAATTGAAAGTATTTTTCTTATTCCTTCCCACTAATGACGGCAAACCAAGATATTTTTCATGGTGCTTAATCACTTGGGCCCCAAACCTCTCTTTAATAATTTCTTGAATATCCATAGGAGTATTACTACTAAAAAACAAAGAAGTTTTGGTACGATTTAACTGCTGGCCCGAAGCACATTCACAAACCCTCAATACCCTCTGAAGGGCATCACACTCCTCCAAGGAAGCTTTGCAAAAAATGAGATTATCATTGGCAAAAAAATGATGGGATATTATGGGACCCCTACGGCATACTGCAACTCTCCCCAACATTCCATTCTCCACCTCTTTCTTAATAAGAGCAGAAAGGTCTTCCGCACATAGCAAGAATAGATATGGAGATAGTGGGTCACCCTACCTTATTCCCTTACTTGGAACAATATGCCCTTTAGGTTTTCCAATAATCTTCACTGAATGGGAAACAGTAGTGACACAACTTATAATCAAAGCATACCATTTATCATCAAAACCCAACCTTTGCATAATTTTTTCCAACCATATCCACTCTACCTTATCATATGCCTTATGCATATCAAGTTTTAGAGCCAAATCACCCACTCTACCACTCTTCTTTTGACTAATATGGTGCATCATTTCATAAGTTACAAGAACATTATCAGTGATTAACCTACCATGCACAAATGCACTTTGGGTATCACTAATAATAGAAGGAAGTACTTTTTTCAATCTATTAGTAATGGCTTTTGATGCAATTTTATAAACCACATTACAAAAACTAATAGGTATATAATCAGTCACAGATTTTGGCTCTTTACATTTAGGAATAAGGACAATATGTGTATAATTAAAATTAGGTGGGATGATACCTGAATTAAGGAAGGCCAAAATAGTTGAAGTAACCACAACACAAATCTTGGGCCAAAAGTGTTGATAAAACAATGAAAGCATGCCATCTGGTCCAGGAGACTTCAACGGGTACATTTGCTTAATGGCATTTTTCACTTCAAATTTTGTAAACTCTCTTACAAGTACCTGATTCATCCTTGGGGTGACTTTATGTTGGATTGCATCTAAGATTTCTTCAAAATCCATAGGACCATTACTGGTAAAAAATCTCTCATAGTTCTGCAACATTAACTCCTCCACATGCTCATCTCCTTCCAACCACCTACCATTCTCATCTAAGAAACCATCTATGAAATTCTTTTTGTATCTTGCAGAAGCTTTCTCATGGAAAAACCTAGTGTTCCTATCTCCCGATTGTAGTCAACTAATTCTTAATCTTTGCCTCCACATATCATCTTCCTTGTCCATCCAACAATTCAACTCAATTCTAGTATTCTTCAATGATCTAATCATATCCGATGTTGAAGGTTGCAACTCTAACCATTCTAACTTTTTCTGTAATTCAGCCATTGTTTTCCCCACATTGCCAAATTTTGTGCCATTCCACACCTCAAGTCTAGCACAGCAATTCTGTAAGCATTTATTAAGAACATCATCCGACCCACCAAGTAAGCCTTCATCCCAAGCTTCCTCCACAATAGCCTCACATCTTGGATCCTTTAACCACATTGATTCAAACCGGAAAACCCTACCCATTCTCTTTTTTCTTGGTTTAGCAAATAACTAAAGAATAAGAGGGGAATGATCTGAAGCTGATGATGAAAGATGAACAAGCTTAGCCATTGGAAATAAATGAAACCACTCCACCATAGCCAAAGCTCTATCCAACCTTTCTCTAATTTGGGACCCATCCTCTTTTAAATACAACCAAGTGAACAATGGCCCCATAAATCGAACTTCCTTAAGACCACAACAGTTAATGGTATCAACAAAATATTTCATTTGTTGTCTTGTTCTATTACTTCCCCCCTCCTTTTCAACCATGCAAGTAATTTCATTAAAGTCCCCTATTGCTAACCACGGTAAAGAAGATGTCCCATGCAAATGCTTAAGTTTTTTCCATGACTCCCCTCTTTTAGAAGTATCAAGTTCACCAAAAAAATCAGTAAGATGCCACCAACCAATAGCAGCCCCCCCATTTACCCATGCATCAATATATGAGTGTGAACAATTCTAAATATCAAGCCTAATCTCTTTCTTCCAAAATAAAGCTAAACCACCACTACTTCCCCTACTAGGCACAATAAAACCATTTTTATATTTACACCAATCACGAAACTTTAGCATCCAATCCAAACCAGATTTTGTCTCCATTAAAAAGACAATATTGGGATCTTGTTTATTGATTACCTTCACCAAGGCACGAACTATCCGACAGTTCCCAAGCCTTCGGTAGTTCCAACTCAATAGACTTATAATGCCCGGCGGGGTTGCGTAGCAACCTCCGCCAATGTAATCTGATCTACCCCAGAAAGAACATGTAAAACTTCACTGTTACTCACCTTGGTTTTCTTTTTTACCCCATCTGCCTTCTCTGTCACACATGAGATATCCTTGTTACTCCTTTTTAGACCCAGCAAAGTATTAAGTGGCAACTCTGTATCAGACCGTAGCTTAACTTGAGCCCTCTTCCAAGTCCCTTTCTTGCGCCCAATTTCACTCGCATTAAGTAAATTCTGCTCGTCTAAAGTGGGCTTTTGAAAAGTACCTCCACCTGAAGCATTTAAAGATGGGCCTTGTACATTGTGAAAAAAACTTTTAGTTTTAGTTGCACTTCGTTTGGGTCTGCCAACGACCGAGATGCTACACACTTGGTCCTTGCCTTTGCCAACGTTGAAGTCACATGCAACCTCCTGGAGACACAAAGAAGTACATGGCTCCACTTTTTTCTCTATTGGAACTCGTTTATTAGGAGGTAAGTCAGCGTCCATCACCTCAATTTCAACCAAGCCCGAATAAATGTCCCTTTTGTCCTGCAACTGTTCTACACGGACTGAACCTGTAGTCGAAATAATAGGTTCTGATTGGATAGCCTTATCAAGTTCCAAAATCCAATGCAACTGTTTCAGCCTTCTTAACCGCTCCAATCATAGCACCACCCTTGGACGGCCCACCAACAAAAACACCACTGTCAACTTGAACATGCTTCTGCCCTAGAACTACTCTCACGGAATCAGTTTCCATGTTTACGTTCTCCCTAACAGATTGCAATGATACTCTTCCATGGCTAGGACCCACTTGCGTATCAACCTCTCTTCTCACCAAACCGCCACCAATATTTGCAGAAACAAAGTTTTTACAAAAACCGGCCTTTAACCATTCACCATAAGGGAGTTCTTGTTGGTGATCGACTTGAAAAGAACACTCTCTGGCTTTATGACCAATCCGACCACACCCGAAGCATAGCCCCACTAATCTTTCGTATTTAAAGCCAATACAGACTTTATCTCCTTCTGGGCTTGCAACAACACCCCCTTTACGTAACAATTTCTCCAATGGCAATTCAACCCTTACTCATAGAAAACGGGCTTGGTCTGATGAAAAAGCTTTCAAATCAACCTCCACAACCTTTCCCAGACCATTACCAATATCTCTACCTACCTCCTCAGACAACAAATCAAAAGGAAGCCCCCACACCTGTACCCACATTGGTATTGAATTGAAACGAACATAATTCACAGTCATGCCTCGCTCCCACTTGCACAACACCAAAGGATGATCCTCAAAACTCCATGGACCATTTGCTAGCACCCACTTCAACTGGCTCCCCATGGTGAATTTAAATTGAAAAACACCATCTCTGACATCAACAATACGAACATCAAAACCCATCTTCCACACAGATCGCAATAAAGCCATTGCGGCCCGTTGGTTAAAAAACCTAGTCATGAGAAATCTCCCCAACAGACTGAGAGAGCATTCTTCCAACATCCTATCCCTATGCGCAGATCCAACCCTAATAACTTCTCCTTCATCTTCCGTCAACTTAATATTTTGTAGCTTTTGAACAAAATCCGAATCTATAGTTGAAAACGTAAGAATAAAAGGAGACTAAAAAGACAAACTACCACAGAAAAGACCAAACAGCACAACGTCTCACCAAAAAAGTGAGAAGAAGATTCCCATGTAGAGAAAAAGACTCACCTTACGTGAGAAGGAAAATGACATGGAGCCTCCTTTTACATATGTTGACGGTGTTATCTTGGGATTTCAATATGTTTGAGACTTTTTTGTATCAATCATTCCGATCACTTTCTTTTTCATTTTCTTTTTATTCTCTTCCATTATCCCCCTTTCATCTTTCTTTGTCACATATATGCTCTAATTTTTTTTTTTTTTATGGGAACATATATGCTCTAATTTGGTGATGAATTCAAGATCAATCTAATCTTGAGTTGATTCCTAAAAAAGAAAAAAAAGAAAAAAAAAAAGAAAAGAAATAGTCTTGAGTTTGAGACCAATTCAAATTTTATATAAAGTGTAAATACCATCAAAAACTTCCGATCAATGTTTATCCGATTCCATTCTATCCAGTTTCATTTTCATGCCGTGCAGTGCCAATTTTTGGCTGGGGTATCTTCAATGTCGATGGTAAATGTACATGTGTAGCTTTAATCTCACTGATTTGATGGATTCTTTTTCATTATTATTTCATAAAAAAAGATTGTGCGTCGGTATGGGTGGAGTGTTTATGACTTTTTGTAAAGAATAAATTGATTGCCATCAATGAAAAACTCTCTCTTACCATAATGTCAAAAGTATTAGATCCAAAGCAAAAAAAAAAAAAGATCCCTAGCCTTATTTCACAATTCTGTTCCCATTGTTGACATGCCAAGATGGGTTGCTTGCCACCTCTAAACACTTTACGGTGAAGACTTAAAATCAACCTCTGGGGTCTCTTTTGTCTCTTTTTTGTCATTTGCGGAAATTATTGCTGAAATTTTACAGTAAGATACTAGAGATTTGTCACATGACGAATTGCTCAAATTGTACAGTAAGATACTAGAGACTTATAACATGACGAATTATGAGTAGTGTAGGTGTAGATCCATCATTTTACTCTATCAATCACACCTCGTCACTTGTGACAAAAATAACGAATTAGAATAAAAATTGTGAACTTTTTTGTGTTCCCAGGCATAGGGCTGTCTATATCAAAAACCAAACCTGGCCCATGAACTAACGGTCGTTCATTCCACTACTCTATTACGACCTTACATCAAAATCATTTAACCTTTTTCTTCCAATAGAAAATAAATATGACCCCATCTCGTGCTTTCCTATTCTCTATTGAGAATTCACCATTAGTTGCAACCAATTTTCTTCATAGTTATATACTTATATGTCGCCTTCTTTCTCTTTCATATTTTATCTTTACTTTGCCTTCCAAAATCTTCTTTCTTCTACACCATCCACTCTTCTCATCTCACAAGTCACAATTTTGAAGACTTTACACTAATTACGTAGGAATGACGGTTGTAGCGAGATTATCATCGTAATCAAAACTTATCTAATGATTCATTTTTAAATAATTCATTTTTAAACAGTCGACGAATAAAAAAAAGACAAAGAACATACAGGCCTTGAATTGAATGCTTTTGATCAAGATGATCTAGAGGCTCCAAGAGTTGAACTGATAATTATTATTGTTTTTTAATAAATATACATTCAACTTTAAATTTCATTTGATTCTCAAAAAAAAAAAACTTTAAATTTCATTTTCTCCAATGTAATTATCAAGTTATTAAGAATAAAAAAGTGAAAAAAAGTCTAGATGCAGAAGTAAAATGAGAAATTTGACATTAAAAAAAAACCAAAAGATTAACAAAATCATGAACAAAAATTTCTTAAATTACATTCCTAAAATCACAACTTTACATCACTAATTACCACCACATAAATCTCTCTCAATTCACACACAAACACACACACACAGAGGAAGAGAGGATGCATGAGGGGTTAATGATATATTTCACCCTAGATAAATCGATAATTACAACCGAGAAAGGGTGATTTGAATTTGGACGCTTTCAACTTCGTGCCAATTAAATTATAAGACTCTTAACATCTCGGCCTCCTTTTCAGTATTGAAACAAGGCAGGAGAGGAAGAGGTGGCGGATTGAGGAAGTTGGGTCCTTGAGATTTGGTCCATGAGAGAGAGAACCCGAGCGTTGTACTCACGAGCCTGGTGTACAGACTCAGCCTCGAGCTCACCAAGCTGCGAGCACAGCCTCTCCTCAGCCTCCTCAGCAATTCTGAGTCTCTCCCATGCTCTCTGTAGCTCCTTCCTCATCTCCTCCTCTCTCTCCTGACTCTTCCTAAGCTCTCTCTCCAACTCCATGTTCCTCTTCCTAAGCCTAATCTCCTCTTCTTCTCTGCTCTTTTTCGCTTCAACAACTAAAAAAGCTCCCATTGTTGGTGCCATTTTTTTTTTTCTCTCTCTCTCTCTCTATCTATGCTGTGAAAAGGTGGCTATATTTAACTAGTTCTTAGCTCTCTCTCTCTGCCTTTCTTTCTCTGTTTGGCTTATAATTAGGCTTAGCAAGATGTTGAATATATAGACTTACAGATGTGTAGAACATGGGTGTCTAGGTTCAATGTACCTCGTCCTTTTCTAGATTCATTTTTTTGCTTACGTGTTTGCTTTGCTATCCGAGGTTGAACCTCGACGGTTTGAGATGATAATTATTACTCTGGGCATTGTTTGCATATTAATATTTGTAAATGAATTATGTAAAAAAGTTTTGGAAATATAAAAAGTGGGAAAAAAAGAGTCGATATTTTACCATAATACTTTTAAGATATTCGTTAACATTTTCAAGATATTCGTTAACATTTCCGGTTAACGAAAATAAGAATTCATGAATCACTAATGAATTTCATTTCATTCAACACAAGCCGAAATCAAATCTAAGTTATTAACTAATATAAAACAGCATAATAAAGTCAAAATCTAAAACAAACTAACAATATTTGTTACCAACCGTCAAACACAAATTTTTTTTCTTATTTTTATTTTTAGTTTGATAAGTTGTTACAGATTCACTACTATAAAACAAAGTATCTTATTAGGCAAAAAAATGTATCTTTGAAATTATTCTATTGATCCATTTTTTATTTTGGTAATTTTGATTAGTGGATAATAACTACTAACATCTCTTTTATTCTCATCGATCATAATTTATAAACTCGATCAATAAGTTATGAATAATTGTGTCTAGATACATAATGTCGGCTTGCTAGTTGCCATCAATTTTTGCTAAAGTTAATTTATTTGTTTATGCATAGTTTTTTAAAGTCTAATTATTTCCAACTACAATCATATTTTAATCAAATTTCAACATATAAGCATTGAAAAAAAAAAGATGCATCCAAATGCACATTTACTCAATTTTTGGGTTGGTTCAGTGTAACAAAAATGCATAGTGAGTAAATGGAAATTGAGAAAAAAAGGATATAATATTGTACTCTATGATATTTAAAGAAGCGTATGAACTTTTTATGGGTTGAAGAAGTATGATGCATTTATAATTTCATAAGGCAAAAACATATTACCCTATTTTATGTAAATTAATTAATTGGATTTTAATTGGGTGTATAGAGAAGCAAATAAAGCAGCTCAATCATGTTCTAACCTGGTGGTCCTTAGATAGCTCTTTCCTTATTTGTTTGTTTGTTTGGTTTTTTTTTTTAGAAGGGCTTGATCCACACATTTGTAAATGTACTTTATGAGGAAGCTCGGTCTTTGATCCCTTGCCTTTTGTATCCTTCCTTGCTGGTTGATTTTGGCCATAAAACTTTTCTATTTCATTAAAATAAAAAATAAAATAAAAACCCATAAAACATTAAGATATTTATGTGTTTGACATATCATCTTTACTGAAGGATCAGTTGTTTGCAGGGTGGATGCTTATCTTGAATAGCTCAACTTTGCTGCACACACCACACATTCAAAGACAGGACAAAAGAGCTACGAGGTGACACCGGTGTGGTTCGGCGCTAAGATCTTCCAACGATCAAGTCAAAAAGATTTCTCTATCATTTAGCGAATGGAGAATATGTGGGTTCTTGCTTATACCTTGTGTGGTTCGCTAAATCCTCAATTTATTAGGCTTTTGAGGCATTGATCTTGTTGATAATTTGCTATTAATTATAATTAATCACCTTAATCATTTGGAGATTAGTTATTTACGTTTGTGGTTCTCTGTTCGAATTTTGAACATGGTGTTGGTGCCATATATAACTATATTAGCACATTGAAAGGGTGCGTTTGAATAAGCTATTATAAAACAGCACATTGAGTTTAAAATAAGCATTTGTTAAAAAAGTTATAAGGAGTTCTTATTGTGAAACGGCGTTTTAGGTTTAAAAAAAAGGGTTTTTCAAATCGCTTAATCAAATAGACTCTAAATCGTCTTATGATGTGGAAGATTTTAATTTCTATCAGGTAGATGATCTCATGCACCATCATTAGCCTTCTAATTACTAATGACCTTTCAGTCTAATAGCACCGGCACATTTGTAGTGGGTCAATGCTTATCATTTAATCACTCCATAAATTCATCTAGCCAAAAAGATAAAAAGTGATATTAACCTTTTAACTCAATCAAACTAAATTGTTTGTATTCAATTTTGTTTGATTTAAAACAGAACCAAATTTATAATAAAAAATAAAAATAAAATAAAATAAAAAACCAAATTAATCAGTTTGATTCAAGTACACCATAACCAAGTTGCTCTCCCACTTGCTATCTATTTCTTCAATTTACTAGGTTTTATTTTTATTTTGATTGGTTATTTCAAAATATCTTCTAATAATTTGTCTTGCGCCACTAACCTGAGAAGCACTGTCTACCCCAATCAATGAATAAAAAAATATATTAAAAAAAATTTTGAATAAAAAAAATCTATTAGTGCTTTAGTAAGTCGACAACAATTGGGAACGAAATTATTAACAATATCATTATCATTGTTATTATTGGTTGAATAACTTAAGCATGAAACACGTATGAATCCACATTCCACACACATGATCCTTATTGGTTAATCTGATAAGTGTGAGTTTTAATGAAAGATTTCTTGTCCATTAACAATTGATAAACTTGCTTAAATTTAAATTCAATTGGTTGAGATTGTGGAGTTTACAAAGTCAAATAGTTCTGTTTGAATTATTTACAATTTATACTTTAAATTATAGACTCGTGTTGGACATCATACAATTGTGCTTCAACTTTTTTGATGGTTCAGCTCCTTTTAACATAGTCAATTGCTTTTATATTCAAAATTCAAGATAGCACTTCTCTTTTTTATTATGAAGGGTTTAGGATTTTTTTTTTTTTTTTTAATAATTTTTTGCCTTTTGACTACATTGGGTTCTTTGTCATTAAAGTTTATATAATGAGTATTGCGAGGGATGACAGGCCCAAAAACGTATATTGAACTGTGGGCTCTGTCTGAGGACATTTAATAGTCCGAGGACAGGTAAACATTAGTATGGAAGTGCAAATTAGTGGATGAAGAAAGGGGACTGATCATAAAAGCGTCAGGGTCCGAGGATAAATGCCTCATTAGCTTAATGGTGCAGAGGTCAGAAGGATTGACCTGCCATCAAGAGCGACGTTCCGGACAGTTCTACTGGTGAGGATAGGCATTGGGAAGAAATAAGATAAGACAAAGGTAAGAAATATCTAAGGGAAAGCTACTACTACCGCCTTAAATGCTCTGTAACTAACTCTCTGGAGTTGATGTCTGAACAGAGATGTTCAGCCTTACAGCTACCCCTAAAAGCTGGAAATGCAAATTAGTGGATGAAGAAAGGGGACTGATCATAAAAGCGTCAAGAAGGTGGTTCGAGGACAAATGCCTCATCGGCTTAATGATGTAGAGGTCAAAAAGGTTGACCTACCATCAAGAGCAACATTTCAGACAGTTCTATTGGTGAGGATAGGCATTGGGAAGGAATAAGATAAGGGGAAGGTAAAAAATATCTAAGGGAAAGCTACTACCACCACCTTAAATGCTCTGTAGTTAACTCTCTGACCGCATTAATGTGGAGGTGATGTCTGAACAGAGATGTTCAGCCTTACAGCTACTCCTAAAAGTTTCAGGAAGGTGTTGATGGGACAGGAGTAAAAGCCAGCCATTTGATCTACACGTGGAGGGCTAAAATGGAGTAAAGGGGGGTAATATAAAGAGGATAGATCCCATTACAAAAGGGATCGAGGGATTGGTAGTAAAAAAAAAAAAAATACTGTGGCACTAAGAATTGTAGTTGTAATCAAGGGTAAAAGCAATATATTCAAGAACTATTCTCCTCAAATTTTGCCGAGGAAGATTTTCTTTACAAAACCTTGTTTTTCTTTGTCTTTCCTTGCTTTCTTACCATCTTTAGTCCATTGTGAGCATTGTCCAGTTCATCAAAACCTCGTTTCTAGCTCACTCTCTACAAATTCATTGTATTGGGTTCTTTGGCCCTTAATCCTTTTACCTTTTGGGCTTAGGATCCAAATCGTGCCCTTGCAAGTATGGTATCAAAAGCTTCATTTACAACACAACATCTTGATCTTATAGCATAAACTAATTGAAGGACCCTTTGTATAAATAAATAGTACTAAATAATCTCAAGTTATCTAAGACAAACAACTATTCCAATGAGCAAGATAGCTTATTTGAAGAAAGATACTTGAAAAAATAGAGGGAGATTGAGAGGAAAAGAAAAAAAACATCATTTGATGCAATTAAACTATTGGTTTTTATTTTTATTTTTATGGAAAGCATCAAATTTTATTCAAAATGAAAAGCAATAAATACATTATGAAGAAGAGCTTATTGTATAAAATAAGGACTTTCTTCAATCCAAATAGAAAAATCAATAATACCTAAAACAATTTTAGCTAACAAGTGAGCAGAACAATTGTCTTGTCTATATACATAAAAAATTTCAACCCGACAAAATTTATGCATAAAGGATGCCATCCCATAAACTATTGGCTTTTTAGTAATAAAAGCTAATTAAGCTCAATCCAAAATCAATATATCCATCAAGGTTTGTCACTTTGTGACACAAAATTAGGCAAGCTTCATTAACTAAACCAATCAATTAACATTTAAAAGTTTTTGACCCAGTGATGAGTGATGCAATTGCTTGCTCTAGCTTTGGATGTTATGAGCAACTTCGTTTCCATGCTGTAGAATGTAGATTTGGGTGTCGTAAGAGACTTTGTTACTTCTCTGGCTTCCTGGCGAAAAATGAGCCACAAATCAAGTCAATTAATCAACATGTCCACGTTTATTGGCAATCGAATATGAATATAAAAATGGGTTAAAAAAAACTATATATTGCTGATCCAAATCGTGTGGCCTTGGTGGACTTGAAAGAAATCAGTTTCTTGCTGGTTCTGGAAGTGTGGTGACTGATGAGTACTAATACAATTATTAAATTCAAAAATAAAGGGAAAAAAAACAATTATTAAATTCAAGGGCAAGGCCCCTTAATCAAAAAATGGGTACTGGGTCCTTCATTAAGTTCTCATTGTGGTTTTTTTTTTTTTTTTTTGGGAGGGGAGGTGTGACTTGTGAGGGAGTAAAAGATATATGAATTTATGAAAGTGTTAACTAATTATTTTATGTGAATTATAGTTAATTAATAAAAATTTTGTCATTAAATAAGAGATTTATGGTTCAAATCACACGCTCTATTTATAAGAAAAAAAAGAGAGGCTAAAATTCATTTCATTTTTGTTTAATTAAGTCATCTAAGTTTCAAATTTATCTATTCTCTTAAAAAAAAAAAAAAATCAAATTTACCCAATCCCGTTCTTTTGTCAAATTCCCTTTTTTTAAAATATAAATGTTATCAATTAACTAATGAAAAAAGATTTTTTTTTTAAATTATCAAATAAAAAATCTATAAACTATTTTTATTAATTTTATAAAATTTTTGTGTGAAAATACTGAATTGAATAAATTTGAAATTTAGAGAACTCAACTAAACAAAGATAAAATTAAATGATTGAAATGAATTTTAGCCAAACTTAAAATGTGCAATTTGTATTTTAACAATCAAATAAAAAAAATGCTACATCCATAATATTTTTACAACAAATTGTAAATGGTAGGTTGTTATTGAGTGGGCAAAAAAGTAATTTCAGTTATAGGTTCAAATTAAAACCAATAATAACTTATCACTTATAATTTATTGTGAAAATATTATAGACGTAACATCTGTGATGGTTGTATAAGAGATTTGGGGTTTAATTTCCGCCTATACCAAAAATTTATTAGTGTTTTAATCTGATAATAAAAAACTATCATCAGGAGGAACGTCATCAGATGAAATTCCCTCTTAAAAAAAATTAATAATTATTTATTTCTCAATTTATAATGGTTTTAGCCTCTTGGCCTTCGGAAAGGTCAAAGGAGTAAAAGAAATTTATTATTAAGCGGACAAAATTTGGATCAATTATAATGATGTCTTTAAAATAAATAAAGTAAAGATTTCATTTTCAACTCAATATCCAAGCCTTTTTTTGCCGCCCAAACCCCACCATTAGAATATTACAAGAATATTCGAATCTAGCCATTGGTGGGCTTTTGACTACACTGTTGATGATTCCAAAGTCACATTATCGTAAATTATGATTTATCATGAATAAGGGCACTCCTCCCCAATCATGAAGGCCCAATGTCTAATCTCATGTACTCAAGTCTTGTGTTTGTCCACATTTTGTCCACATTTCATATCAATATTTTTTTCTTTTCTTTTCATGGGAGGTGGCAAGTGGCAGCGTCATCAACTTTATATTGACTTCATTATCAGATCTTTACTCAGCACCACCTTTCACTACCACCGCAACCACAACTTTATATTGACATTATTTAGTTTACTAGTAATTCAACTAACAGTATGTAAGAGACTTCTAAGTTTCAATTTGTTTAATTGGTAAAGTATACTATCGTCAAATAAGAAATCTAAGGTTCGATCTTGCCTATACCAAAAATCAATTAGTATCTTGGTCTGATAATAAAAAATTATTATCAAAAGTAAACGTTATAAGTTAAAACTCTCTAAAAATATATATGCTAGAGATCTAAGTTCAGGTTGAATATATTGTGATATGAAAATAAAAAGGTGGGTTTGGGTTTTAAAGTATGTCCCAAATTTAAAGTTTTCAAATCTTTTAATGAGTATGTAAAGTAATACAAATACTAATAAGTATAGCCTAATAGGTTAACTAATTGAGTGAATTTATGGACATGTGTGATATGACCAATCAACTGAAAAGTTATGAAAGTTGTACTAAAAACTCATGTTATTCCCATTCAAATAATGTTCCAAGTCAATAGAAGAACCATAACTTTTCGTTGTCTACAAATTTGGGGCTTGAATTATAGTCAAATAGGATATGATCATACTCGCTCTAATGCATCAAAATATCGAGTACCAAATCAAAATATCAAGGAGTGTTTGGTACATGTGTTTGAAAACATATGTTTTGTTGTTTGAAAACATGTGTGGGAATATGTGTAGTGAAAAAGTGTATAAAAATGCATGTAATATTATTTAAAAACTGAAAACATGTGTTTAAATAAGTCTACCAAACAGCCCCCAAATATTCAGATCCCATTATAATTATAGTCAAATACACAACTTTTGTAAGAAATCCTCTAAAAATAAAACTTCATGTTTATGTCGGTAGTTGGTGACTTTGATAGTTTGATCTATCTTGGATGTGAATTGCATTTTTTTTCTTCAACATTTTTTTTTTTTTGGGTATTATTGTATTGTATAGGAACACACATTCTAACTTGTATTACATCTTATGATTAGTTTACAGTTAGTTCAATATTAGTCTCTCTTCATATAAACTTCCAGTGGACTTATTGTAACATTGAATAGAATTCAAGATAGTTAAGAAGTATCTCTAAGGACTTTTCCACTGTAGACATTGGTCATTAGTTATGTACCACATCAATTTCATATGTGCTTATACTTTTTCTTCTAATTATCCACTCTTCTTACTGGCCATTAATCCCAAACTAATTTTAACATGGCATTGTAATCAAGCACATGTTTGGTGGCAAGTTTGCTCACACACCTCACTAAATATTTGGCTTCTATATCACTTATGCCACTCTTGATTCACAATTTTCCTGTTGATGTTCCCTTGGCCAAAAGTGTAGCTTAGGGGTGGCAAGTTATATTCAAGTCATCTTGAAATAAGGATATTCATTTACATGATTTTACCCATGGCTCATTAATAATAGTATTTAACCCTAATATTACACATTTATTAGGCAGGTTAACATGACTTGACCAACATAATATTCTCAATAAATAGGCCACGTTGGATTGACAAAGACATGGCTCGTTTCAACCCGTTTAAAAAATAGGACACAAAATTATTAAAATATTTGTATATTTTGTGAGCACATAAATTGAATAATTATAAATAAATAAATTATATAAATCTATTTCATTCTAAATCAATTAAAATAGTAATATCACAAATCTAAGAATAATTATTTCAACCTAATGAGGTTCCATTCAAATTTAGAAATACACCATTTAAGAAAAATAAATGAAATAAGCTTTTTTTTCTCTCTTTATTTTGGATGAAAGGTTAGATGCGTTAGAGTTTCAATAAAGAATTCATTTAATATGACCATTAAATTTCTTGAGATGTTTTTTTTAGCCCAGTTTGGTTTATATGGAAAAATATGTATTTGGGTGTTTAGGAAGGATTTAATCAATATTTTATTATGAACAATGCACAAGTTTCCTAATATAATTTTGTTAATTAACTATGGGATACACTTCAATCTCTCTTAAAATTTAAAACTGCGTAATATCATCCCTTAAGTAAGACTGCGTGTAGGTTGGATTGGGTGGGTTGCGGGAAAATTTTCTAACCAAACTGCTATTGGGAAGTTGGAAAAATTCTACACCACTACTAATCCACCAACTTCCAAAACCGACAGTTCAGTTGAAAATTTGGGTTGTCTCAACTTGACAAACTAGGTGGTTTACCTTTAGTTATATATTACATACTAAAATTTAAAAATTATTTTATCATTTATGGATAAGTTTCATTAGTTTTATTTGCTCTAAATCTTATAAACTATTGGTGGAAAACATAGAAAATAACCTATTTTTCCATATATCAAATTACACAAGTCTTAAACTATGACTAATGAGCATGATATCCATATCATTATGTAGGCTTATGAATAATATGTTGGGACATTGATCTATTAAAGTTTAGGAGGATTAAAGTGTACTCAATGGTTAAGGAGAAGAGTGTAATTAATCCTAGAAATTTTTTTTTTTTCTTTCAAAAGCTCTCTAATTATGGGCCTCAAGCAATGAAATTCAAATTCACTAGCTACCTAGTATAGTTGTATTATATTATTGGCAATAAAGGTGGTGGTGGCCTTAAATGATTAAATTGGACTACTCTATAGTTAAGGTACTCCTTTTGTTACGTGGGCCGTGTATATGACGAATCCATTAGAAATGGGCTGATTACTGGCGAGGTGTAGGCCCAATTATAAGCCCACTTAAGAGCCAGTGGCCAGGGTATTGTCACAACGGTCTGCACCACAGAGTCAACGGGCTACATTTCATTGAAGGAGCCGAATAAAAATTCTGCTTACTTGGGACAGGTTTTAATTATAGCACACGAAGAGTGGACGTCTGAATCCAATATGGGCTTGCCAATATATATAATAAAACAATCAAGGCCCACAATAGAGCTAACAAGTGCCAACTACCATGTAATAAACCAAAAAAAATTACATTATTTTAATTTAGTGAATTGTCATTTAGTATATTAAATTCAAAATTTGTCATTTTAATCCATTAACTTTGTTTTTTTAGTCATTTTATCATTGTTGTTTGAAAATTTCCGTTAACTCTCTTAAAAAAATACATTAGAGTTGTCAAAATTAATAGACGAAAAATAACAAAGTCGAAATACAAAATTATGATTATAGATAATTAAAATAAATATTAAAATTTTGATAATAGTTGGAGAAAAATTTTGATAAAGTTATTGAAACTTTTTTTTAGTCAAAATTGATTGAAACTTAGATAATAGAATTATATCTACCATCATATTGATTCATAAAATAAATAGAATTTTAGTTGAAATGTAATGTTTAATTTTTTAAAATTTGAGTAATAGAGTTTCAACTAAATTAAACCACCATAACATTTCATAGAATATAAACTAATAAAATATAAAATAATTCCATGGACTTGGCAGCGTACACGTGGGACTGTCTATGCATACATCATACCCAAAAAAGAAAAAAGTCTTTTGGCATGCCAAGTGTAGCCATTTCTCACATAGTATGTAGGGCAATTTTATCGTACTCCCTTTTTTTTTGGCTATGGTACCTATTATTAAGCAACCAGCTATAGAAATTTATAGAAATTACTATCTTAAATATTTATAATCCACTTAATAATATAAAATTTACAAAAGAAAAAAAACTAAAAAAACATTTATCCAGTATTTGATTTCTTAAAACTAAAGTACCATACCTAAAAAAAAGATAAAAATAAATCACTTCACAGTCTAAAATATAAATACTAATTACTATCTTAAATATTTATAATCTACTTAATAATAGAGAATTTACAAAAGAAAATAAAAGAATTTTTTTACACAAAACTTGATTTCTTGAAAGTAAAGTCCTATAGAAAAAAAAAAAAAAAAAAAAAAAAGATAGCTCACTTCACAGTCCACAATCTAAATACTAATTACTATCTAAAATATTTATAATCCATTTAATAATAGAAAATTTACAAAAGAAAAAAAAAAGTGAAGAAAAAATTTATCCAGTACTTAATTTCTTAGAAGTAAAGTACCATACAAAAAAAAAAAAATTCACTCCACAATCCACAATCTAAATACTAATTACTATCTTAAATATTTATAATCCACTTAATAATATACAATTTACAAAAGAAAAAAAATGAAAAAAAAAATTTACCTAGCACTTGATTTCTTAAAATTAAAGTACCATACAAAAAAAAAAGATAAAAAAAAATCCTCCACAATTCATAATCTAAATACTAATTAATATATTAAATATTTATAATTCACTTAATAATATAAAATTTACAAAAGAAACAAAAGGTGAAAAAAAAAATTACCCAGTACTTTATTTCTCGAAATTAAAGTACCGTACAAAAAGAAAGAAAAAAAGATAAAGATAAATCACTCTACATTCCACACTCTAAATATCAATTACTATCTTAATTATTTATAATCCACTTAATAATATAAAATTTGCAAAAGAAAAAAAAAGTGAAAAAAAAAATTACATAGTATTTGATTTCTAAAAACTAAAGTACCATAAAAAAAAAAAAAAAAAAAGATAAAGATAAATCACACTATAGTTCAAAATCTAAATAGAAATTACTATCTTAAATATTTATAATCCACTTAATAATATAAAATTTACAAAAGAAAAAAAAAGTAAAAAAAAAAGAAAAAGAAAAAAAAAAGATAAATCACTCAATAGTCCACAATCTAAATAGTAATTACTATATTTAATATTTATAATCCACTTAATAATACAAAATTTACAAAAGAAAAAAAAGTGAAAACAAATAACCCAGTACTTGATTTCTGGAAAATAAACTACCATACAAAAGAAAATGAAAAACAAATTATGAAAAATCACTCCAAATTTCACACTCTAAATATTAATTAATGTTTTAAATATTTATAATCCACTTAATAATATAAAATTCACAAAAGAAAAAGAAAATTTACCCAGTATTTGATTTCTTAAAACTAAAGTACTATACAAGAAAAAAGAAAAAAAAAGAAGATAAATTTAAATTATTCCGTAGTCCAAAATATAAATACTAATTACTATCTTAAATATTTATAATCCACTTAATAATAGAAAATTTACAAAAGATTTTTTTTTTTTTTTTTTTACATAATACTTGATTTTTTGAAAGTAAAGTCCTATAAAAAAAAGAACAATAAAAGATAGATCACTTCACAATCCACAATCTAAATACTAATTACTATCTTAAATATTTATAATACATTTAATAATATAAAATTTACAAAAGAAAAAAAAAAAGTGAAAAAAAAATTTACTCAGTACTTGATTTCTTGAAAGTAAAGTACCATATATATATATATATATATATATATATATAAAATAATAAAAAAAGAAAAGAAGATAAACAACCATACAAAAGAAAAAGAAAAAAAAGATTATAAAAAGTCGCTTCACATTCCGCACTCTAAATACTAATTACTATCTTAAATATTTATAATCCACTTCATAATATAAAATTTACAAAAAAAAAAAAAATGTGGAAAAAAAAACTTACCAAGGATTTGATTTCTTAAAACTAAAGTACCATACAAGAAAAAAAAAAAAAAAAGATAAATCACTCTACAGTCCAAAATATATATACTAATTACTATCTTAAATATTTATAATCTACTTAATAATAGAAAATTTACAACAACAAAAAAACACACAGTATTTGATTTCTTGAAAGTAAAGTCCTATACAAAAAGAAAAAAAAAAGGTAGATCACTCCAAAATCCACAATCTAAATACTAATTACTATTTTAAATATTTATATTCCATTTAATAATACTAAATTTACAAAAGAAAAGAAAAAGTGAAAAAAAAATTACTCAAAACTTGATTTCTTGAAAATAAAGTACCATACAAAAAGAAAAAAAATTATTATTCACTTAATAATATAAATTTTACCATCTTAAATATTTATTGTAAGGACCAGATTTGACTTGAATCCAGAACAAGAATGGATCCAGGCCCACGTAGCCCAAACAATAAATTTATAGAGTGCAGGAAAGAAAGCTAGTCTGAATCTTGGGCCGAGATCTTGGATTTTAGCGTTAAAAGGCCAGAGCTACACGCGTAATCTATGCAAATAGTATCCTCGGACATGCCCTAGTGCTATGATTTGAGAATAATTCCAGTCCCCTTTCCTTTCTCCTTCCTTCGTATTATATACTATGGCTTTTTTACCTTTTTCATCATCCACATGTGGACTTGGCGTTGAAAGTTCTTTTTCTCCATCCCTCTTGCCTTTTCATGAATATTCCATTCTTAGCTGGAAGGCTGCTTGTTCACTGTTTAGGTATCACCTCCACATTAATGCGGTCAGAAGGTTAGCTGGGCGGCATTTAATGCGGAGGTGACAATACCCTTAGATATTTGTTATTTCTTACTCTTATCTTTTATTTGATATTCTCCCCTTCATTTTGCTGTAAGGTTTGTCCGAGGTGTTACTCTAAATGACTGATAAGTTTACCAGATACCTCGGATAGAAGTTCCGAGGTGACTATCATCTTCGGACATGGTCAAATTCCTCACGAGCACTCTTTACCTCTCCTCGGAGGATAATTTTATCTCTTCTTTTGTTGGTTGTCCTCGGATATTCTCTCACCCTCAAATTGGACATTGGGCCTGATCCTTTCTTACACAGTTTGTATATATGAGATTAGATATTGGGTCTGGCCTCTTCCAACGTAGTTTGAACACAGGGTACAATTGGTCCCCACATTTATTATTCACTTAAATAATATAAAATTTATTATTCACTTAAATAATATAAATTATTCACAATTTAAACACTAATTACTATCTTAAATATTTATTATTCACTTAATAATATGAATTTTACAAAAGAAAAAACGTCAAAAAAAAATTTATTCAGTACTTGATTTATGGAAAGTAAAGTACCATATAAAAAGATAAAGAAAAATCACTCCACATTCCACATTTTAAATATTAATTACTATCTTAAATATTTATAATTCACTTAATAATATAAAATTTATAAAAGAAAAAAAAAGTGAAAAAAATTTACCCATTATTTGATTTCTTAAAACTAAAGTACCATACCAAAAAAAAAATGATAAAGAGAAATCACTCTATAGTCCAAAATTTATATATTAATTACAATTTAAAATATTTCACTTAATAATATAAAATTTAGAATATAAAAAAAAAAAAGTGAAAAAAAAATATTTACGTAGTATTTGATTTCTTAAAAGTAAACCTACACAAAAGAAAAAGATAAATCATTTCATAGTCCACAATTTAAATACTAATTACTATTTTAAATATTTATAATCTACTTAATAATATAAAATTTACCAAAAAAAGTGAAAAAAAAATTTACACTGTACTTGATTTTTTGAAACTAAAGTATCATACAAAAAAAAAGTTAAATCACTCCACAGTTCACAATTTAAATATTAATTACTTTCTTAAATATTTATAATCCACTTAATAATATAAAATTTACAAAAGAAAAACAAAGTAAAAAAAAATTTACCTAGTACTTAATTTCTTGAAATTAAAGTACCATACAAAAAAGAAAAAGAAAAAGATAAATGAGTCCACAATACATAATCTAAATACCAATTATTATCTTAGATATTTATGATCCACTTAATAATATAAAATTTACAAAAAATAAAATAAAAAATTTACCCAATACTATATTTCTGGAAAGTAAAGTACCATACAAAAATAAAGGATAAAGATAAATCACTCTACAGTACACAATCTAAATACTAATTACTATCTTAAATATTTATAATCCACTTAATAATATAAAATTTACAAAAAAAAAGTGAAATAAAAAATTTACCCAATACTTGATTTCTAGAAATTAAAGTTTCATATAAAAAAAAAGGATAAATATAAATCACTTTACATTCCACACTCTAAATACTAATAAATATCTTAATTATTTATAATTCACTTAATAATATAAATTTATAAATGAAAAAAAAAATTTACCTAGTATTTGATTTCTTAAAAGTGAAGTATCATACAAAAAAAAGAAAAATAAATCACTCTACAGTCCAAAATCTAAATACTTATTACTATCTTAAATATTTATAATCCACTTAATAATATAAAATTTTTAAAAGAATAAAAATTGAAAAAAAAAAATTTACCCAGTACTTGATTTCTTGAAAGTAAAGTCCTATACAAAAAGAAAAAAAAAAAATAAATCATTCCACAGTCCTTAATCTAAATACTAATTACTATCTTGAATATTTATAATCCACTTAATAATATAAAATTTACAAAAGAAAAAAAAAGTAAAAAAAAAATTATCTAGTTCTTTATTTCTTGAAAATAAATACTGTACAAAAAGAAAAAAAAAAGATAAATCACTTCGCAGTCCACACTCTAAATACTAATTACTATCTTAAATATTTATAATTCACTTAGTAATATAAAATTTACAAATGAAAATAAAAAGTGAAAAAAAAAAAATTTACCCACTACTTGATTTCTTAAAAGTAAAGAACTATACAAAAAGGAAAAATAATATATATATATATATATATATATATATATATATATATATATATATATATATATATATATATATATATATATATAAATCACTCCATTGACCACAATCTAAATACTAAATATTATTTTAAATATTTATAATCTACTTAATAATATAAAGTTTACCAAAAAATGGGAAATTTTGTTTTTTTTTACCCAGTATTTGATTTCTTAAAACTAAAGAACCATACAAAAAAAAAAAAAAGGAAAAAATAAATAAAGATAAATCACTCCATAGTCCAAAATATAAATACTAATTATTACCTTAAATATTTATAATCCATTTAATAATATAAAATTTACAAAAAAAGTTAAAAATAAAAATTATCCAGTACTTGAATTCTTAAAAGTAAAGTACCATACCAAAAAAAAAAAAAGATAAAAATAAATTACTCCACAGCCCAAAATCTAAATAGTAATTAATATTTTAAATAGTATAAAATTTACAAAAGAAAAAAAAAAGTGAAAAAAAAAATTACCTAGTACTTTATTTCTTGAAAATAAATACCATACAAAAAGAAAAAAAATCATTTTGCAATCCACACTCTAAATACTAATTACTATCTTAAATTTTTATAATCAACTTAATGATATAAAATTTAAAAAAGAAAAAAAATGTGAAAAAACAAAATTTACCTAATACTTGATTTCTTGAAAATAACCATACAAAAAGAAAAAGAAAGAAAAAAAGATAAATCACTCCACAGTCCACAATCTAAATACTAATTATTATATTAAAAAATTATAATTCACTTAATAATATAAAATTTTAAATAGAAAAAAAGTGAAAAAAAAAATTTATCCAATACTTTATTTCCTGAAATTAAAGTGCCATACAAAAAAAAAAAAAAAAAGAAGATAAATCACTCCACAATCCACAATTTAAATACTAATTACTATTTTAAATATTTATAATCCACTTAATAATATAAAATTTACAAAAGAAAATAAAAAGTGAAAAAAAATAATTATTTTGTTCGGAACTAAATGGAACGTTCCTGAGAATAAAATAAATTGAAAACTCCTAGAAAGAAAACCTTTTTTTTCAAGAATTTTCAAATGGTCTCACGAAAAACTTATAAAGCACAATAGATCAAACACAAACTTCAAGCTTCAGAAATATTTTATGAACTTGAATCTAATCATATTTTTCTTCCAATTTTATAATTTTTTGAAAAAACTTAATGTGAAATGTAAATCATTTTCATTATCTTTAAAAGTTAAAAACAAAAAATAGTAAGACCCAGATGAAATATTATTGACTTTGAGACCAAAAATATCCTAAAGATTAGATAGGAACCAGTTTAAAATGAAAACAAAAGATGGGGTTCGCTATCTCTTTCAAGGTCTATATTACTTGAATGAAATTTAAAAATGCTATATCACACAATGACCAAAGAGGTTTTATTTTTTTAACAAAACAGAAACAGAGCATGCTAATTGCAAGTATACATGTTTAGTCATTCTCTCAAACACCTAACATACATGCCCACTAAAACATTGCAACTTAAATAACACAAAGTTATAAACTTTATAGTGTGTATGAATATATAACACAGTTTGATAAAAAATACACACACACACACAGAGTAATACATACAAGTTGGACTAAAAGAAACACAAATTAAATAGAAGATATTTGACCCAAAAAAAGACACCTATTAAATTTAAGATTTTATTTTTAATAGTTTACAAACCCATCAGGGGTTTGCAAAAATAAGAAAGAAGAACCACCAAAGTGATATTGACCTCTTTATGCACCCAAACTAAATTAGAAAAAACTACTTTTGCTCATCAGGAATTGCCATAACCAAATCTATGCATATAAATTAACATTATAAAACAACAATATAAATTACTTATAAAACCATAAATGATATTTGATATTTACAAATCATAGTAATAAAAGTAACATGTTATAGGGTGCCTTAATAAAGTAAAAGTGAATTCAAAGTGAGTGAAAAGCATATAGGGGAAAAAAAAGGCACGTGAACAAAGAGAGATCCTTTTGTGTGAAAGGTTCAAAGGATTTCTCCAAGAACCAAGAAGAAGAAGATGAAAAATCAACAATCAAAGGAATATAAACCATATTGTGCCACTTAGCAAACAACAGATTAGGGAAGAGTAAAAATCAAACCTAAAAATTAAATTAAAATGATTTAGTAAAAGAAAAAGTATCAAACCATTCTTCAAGACTTGACGAAGGTCATTTAGGTGTAGGATTTGATCTTTCTAGGGTTTTCTAGTCACTTCAATCAATAAATAAAAAAAGGATTAAAAATCAAAATCACGATTTGAATACAAAACATAGAACTCAAGGAGGAAGAGCCATGAGGGTTTGAGAAAGGCAACTAGAGGGAAGAACCCGTTAATTAGAGATCTCTCTCAAGCGCTTGACAAAAGAAAAGCCTGTATGTTTTGTTTTTTGGGTTTTATAGAAAACTTAGATGACTAGTAGCAAGTATCTTATTAAAATTAAATAAACAAACCAATTTAAAATAAGTGAAACCTATAACTAAGATTTAAGTGGGTATCGTACCCCTAAAAAATATGAGAGGTGCTACGTCTACAATATTTTTACAACAAATCATGGGTGGTTAGTTATTATTGGTTCAAATTTGAATTTAACACTGAAATTACTTTTTTAACCCAATAGTAATAACCGGTAATAACCTACCACTTAAGATTTGTTGTAAAATTGTTATAGACACTAGCCTCATCACACGCGCTACGCGTGTGTGGTGAGGCTTTTTTTTTTTAGCAAAAAAAAAAAAAACTATGTATTTTAATTTTGAGAATCTAATTTATAAGTGTTTTTTTTTTTAATGAATCTAATTTATAAATGGATAAAACAATTTGAAAAATTACAGGAAAGTAATCCTATTTTTTAGGCAATGTTTTAGTGGAAGTTAGAGTTACATTTTTACCAGAATGTCCTTTAGTTTTGTCTCTACTTAAACATAGAGGTGTAGGAGTATTTTTGAACTAAAAAAATGAGAAATCCAAACAGGGAAAGCCCTTTAAATAATAGTATAGATATAGATATTATTTCTCAAAAAATATGGGGTAATTGAGTTATTGACATATTATTGAATAACTCCACGTTCATAATACTAAAAACGTATATTTTTTTTTGTTTTTGTCTCATTAATCTATTATTATATTATATTATTTATTACACATTCTGAAATTAAAAGGGAATGAGCTTTATTAGCAAATTTTAATGAATAGAGAGAGTGAAAGAGGAATTTACGTCATTTGATGCTTTTAGTTGTTTTACTAACTAAACGACAACATTTGCTTCAGTTAATGAATATAAGTACCAATGATCTGAAATAATAAATAAATAAAGATCTGTATGCTTTACGCTATCCTCAATTGTTGCTGCTACGTCTTTGATTTGGGTTTGGATAATCTCTCCCCAATAATTTTGGCTTTTTGGTTTATGCACCACAATACCATTCGTTCTTATCTTTGAGTAAGTTTCACATTCTCTCTCTCTCTTTTTTTCTTTTTGGTTACTGAATCATATATCATATTGCTTGCTAATTTATTTCCTTTTTGGAAACCCAATTCCTTGATCCATTGCTTTTCCAATCGTTATGGCTCGTTCTTTTGCTTGATTTCTTTTCCAGCTTATTGGGTTTGTTTATTTTTTGGTAAAGTTTTAATCTTTAAATTTTTTTTTGGAGTTAATCTATGTGGGTATGGGTTATCTGGGTCATTGATTTGTTGCTTAGGGACAGTTTTTGAATAGCTTCTTTTGTTTACAGTTGTGTGTGTGTTTGTATTCGTTTCTTTTAATCCTTGAATTTGTCATAACATGTTATTTGTTTTTTTTGGACTGTTTCAGAATTCATGTTGGTTGTCTTTAACTGAGTTTGGCAAAGAGTGAGCTTTTCTTGGTATGGATTGTTTGTGATGGAAGTGGAATGTGAAAAAGAGGGATCGGGAGGTGGGTATTTATTAGTTTGACATTTTTTGCTGAGAAAGATGGATTTGCAAAGTAATCTTCAGCCCGAATTGGGAAAACTGGAACAAATTGTTTCACAGTTTTTGCTGAAGAGCTTACATATCATTCTAGACTCGAGGGTTCCTTCCCTTCGTCCACATGATCGCAGTGGTGATCTGTCGTTGGGTTCTCAGGTCAGAAAGAGTGACAAATGGTTCAACTTAGTACTAGGTGACCGCCCTGCGGCTCTGGATAACTTGAATTTCTGGCATAGGAATGTGATGGATCCAATGATAATTGATGTGATTCTTGTTCACCAAGGGTCTAATTCCCCATCTGTGGCAGTAGGGGGATCCGTTGAGACAGTTATAGAGAGGTGGGTTGTTCAGTATGAATATCCACGAGTTGTAGCTGCTCAAACTGGTGAAAGTTCTGCCATTTACAAGAAAACATATAAGAAGTCAATAATTCTTTTACGGGCTCTTTATTCACAAATGAGGCTACTCCCAGCATATAGGATCTTTCGGCAGCTAAGTACATCAAGTCGGACTTATAATTTTGATATCATTTACAAGGTGTCTTCATTTAGTGATCCATTCTCAAGGGCGGAGGAAGGAATGATGGAGGAATACAGTTTCCCTGCTGTAGAGGCCTACCCTGGCCGCCTTTGCATATCTGTGACATACCGCACAACGCTATCTGATTTCAACCTTGAGCCCTCAACCTCAATGACACCAACGATTATTACAGATTATGTTGGTAGCCCCAACACTGACCCTTTAAGGTCGTTTCCCTCCTCAGGGAAGGGTGTTAGTGCTACCTCCTTTCCGTTGAGAGGAGTACAAGCTCCAGCTCCTGTGCCATTACAACGTCCACACAGCTGGACAAGTGGCTTCCACAGAGCAGCTTTTTCTGCACAGAATCAACCCTTTGTTGGATCTCCACCTGCATATTACCCATCTCCCATGCCATATGATTATCCTTCTCCACCTGCATATTATCCATCTTCCATGCCATATGATTATCCTACTCCACCTACTGATATTCATGGCAATAGAGTTCAACATTATAGAGTGCCAACCCATCAAAAGGCTATCGGTTATGATGATTATCAACTTTCACCTCCATTCTCGCCATCTCCATCCCCGTCTTCCCCATCATACATTTCTAATGCTTATCCTATGCAGACACGTGTACGCTCAGAAACTGCCCCTGTAAGTATACCACTTCCAATGACAAGCAGAAATTTTAGATACCTTTCTCCCAATTCTTCTGATCCAAATAGAAGTTCTCTGCCGCCTTTATCTCCCAGAAGCAGAAAGACTGATCCTTCATCACAGGAGTCTCCATCTGGAATCACATACTTCAGGAAAATAGAGTCTTTAAGGTCTGGCGAGATGCAGCCTGTGACAGCAAATCATTATACTGGTCAAAAGGTAGTCCCGATTTTCCAATCCTGATACTTTTAGTTATACATCCCACTCCTGAAGTTTAGTAATATTTTTGTGGTTATCTGATAAGACCAATTATTATGTGTTTCATAGGTGACCAGAGATAGCAAAGATGATTCAGGGCGGTTCTCAGGACTGTTATCTTCCAGTGGTTCACCACGTATTGGATTTTCTAGAAGCTCCAGCAGATTATCTTTCCAGGACGAATTGGATGATATTGACTTTACATATCCCTTTGATGTTGATGATGTTGATACATCGGATTTTCATGCCAGGTACTTCAGTTTACCTCATAACTATAGTTATACAAGTCATAAACCATCTTCTGCTTAGTATCAGTGTTTTTATGCCAGTAATCGTACTTTTCAGAGGTTTTATTTAATTTCCCCAGCCACTTTCCCTGCACCCTTCTTAATAGTTCTCCTGCTGTTGGTTATAACTTATAGGATTGCAGCTTCTTGAGCTGCTTGGTTACTAGATTTTGAGGAATAATCACTCTAGAAAAAGGGTTTTGAAATTGAAGTTTGTTTGATTTTAATGGTCTGAACATAACGAATAAATTATCTCACAATCTTGATTTGCATTTTATGATGGAAAGGAAATGGCTCGGTTGGATTGGGTCTGATCATCATTCACTGAGAGCAGTTATGCTTGGGTGTCTGTCTTCTTTTTTTTTGTCTTAGTTGAGGATTCTATTTGGACTAGGGAAGCCTGTAATACCATCTTTAGCATGTTTCATGGTAAAGAACTTAAGTAATGGAAAGAAGGAAGGAATAGGAAAGGAGGAAGAAGGAAGTACAAATATACAAGCTTAAAGCTTACCTGATGGTTGCAATGGTGGTCTTTAACTGGTTCATAATGTTAGTATTATCATTACATGAAAGCAGAAATAAAGAAGTTGAGAGAGAAAAACACCCAGCCAACACTCTTGGGCCCGTTAGGTAATGTAATGAGAAAATTGTTTTTCAAAAACCTGTGATGCAGGAGTATAACCAAAAGTTATTTCAATATTTCATTTTAGATTTTTAGTGGACAATTTCATATTGTAACATAGTTATTTGCTTAGTTTGGATTAGTATCTGAGTTTGGTTAGGACTAGTTGTTTATCATTAGCATTTGTTTAGGATTATCGGATTAGTATTTGAGATTGTTTAGGATTATAGATTAGTATTTGAAATTATTTAGGATTTGTTTAGGAGAGTTTATCCTTATCATTGTGATTCCTGGAAGTTGCATATAAAGCCCCAAATGATTTCTTTTGTATTTTCAGACTATGATTATTATTATTCAGATTATTTGCGAAATTTGCTTTGTGTTTGTTTGGTGGTGAATCCAAACACCTTAGGCAGGAAGCCTAGGTTGTCCTGCATCAACCTGTTTTTAAGAATAAAAATTCAAAACCATTTTGTGTTGGTTTTTAATGAAAACACAACTGGAAAGTTGTAATTAAAAAAAAAAAAAAAAACTGAAAGAAAATCACAAAAAACACGTTTGAATGGGCAATGAAACAATTTGTTCTCTCTATTTCTTTTCCATTATGTATATCTCCATTTCTCTTTCTCTTCTCAGTTTCATCATTTATTAACCTCTCTCTCTCTCTCTCTCTCTCTCTCTCTCTCTCTCTGCGGTATTATTTTGAACTTGGTTTGTTACATGTCCATTAATGTGTTGCATACAAGAATCCAGGTCTAGTTTCATTTGGTACTTCTGCAACATAATTATGTTCTAACTTCAGACTACCTTTTATTTGTCAAACAATGTTCAAATCGCCCTCTCTTCTTAATTTACTGTTTCCTTCCTGATATTTATTCTGGTATACCTTTGATACTTTTTTACATTGGCAACTAGCAACATCAAAAGCTTTAGTTCTTCTAAATGGACACAGTGCTATGCTCTCTCTTGTTGGATTTTGACTAAGAAGCTTTGCATTGTTAAGACACTTTCAAAAGAGATGTTGATCTTTCTTGTATACCTGCCTGTGAACCCCCGGAAGGAGGCCTCTTGTCCTCCACTAAGCTGTGAAAAAGGCAGAAAGTATTCATAGCCGTAGTGATTTAAACAAGAATAATCATCTGAATCATTCTTGAACATCTCAGCAAATATGATAAGAACATTTATAGCTCCCATAGCAAAAACACATTGATCTAATTGTCACCGGCCTGATCTTGGGCCTTGACTCATCTTTTGTGGACGTGGAGACCCCATAATGTACACATTACACAAAGAGCTGGGCATGTGAAGTCTTTGTTGTAGTGCAGTTGAGTCAGTTTGCTTTATCCTTAGGAACTTTAAGCACACCTTGTGATGCATATGGTTTACCAAACTTCTGTTTTCTTTATTATTGACAGGAATTCTTTTTGTAAGATCCTATGAATCGATTAAAACCTTAGTTTCACACTACAACCATAATGATTCAATCGTACCTATTTCTAGTCAAAGTTGCTTTGTGGAGGAGGCTATATTTGTTTGATGAGGTTTTTGGATGAATCTGGCTTTTATGGACTTCCCCTACTCTTAAACGCATAGCACACTAAAAGTCTGTGTAAAGCCCCTGATAACTCCACTGGTTCCCGACTTGCGTTACTTTACCTGTCCATCATGTGCCTGCCAGTTGCATGTCTGTTCTCTGTATATTGGATTCTCAATTTGGTCCCTTGCCAACCACAACCCAGAGATTTGACATTTCTCTTTCACTTGCCAAGTGCAGGCAACAGTTTCATATTTTATTTGACCATCATGCATCTGTCAGTTGCCTAAGTATTCTGGTCTTAGTGTTCATGGGGAATGGAATTGTGCTAGCAGTGCACGCTGCTAGCCTTCCTTGTTCAGGAAGATAAAGTAAATACACCCAAAGTTGTGGACTTTTGGTTCCCCCCCCCCCCCCCCCCCCTTTTTGTAACAGTAGTTACTGCTTGGTGATTTAATCTTTCCAAATATTTCCTCCCTATTTAGTTTCGTAGGTCTAAGAATAAAAGAGGTCACGATTCTTGATGGGTGACATATGAGCTCTAATTTATCAGCTTGAGAACCCGTCAAGAATATATTTTTCTGGAACTAACACAGTTGTATTTGTATACTTATTTAAATTATTCCATTTCAGTCATTTGTTGCTTGTACATGAGTTTGTGGTTACACAATACCCTCTCTTCCGGCATTTTCTTATTTAGGCTCTAGATCTGCATTCACAATTATTGTGTTTTTGTCTTCTTGTAATATGCGTGTGATTTACAGCTTTAGTATCATTTTGTATTTACTTTCTGTAAATATTTGGATGTACAGTCAGAATCTTGAGGGGAAAAAAGCTTCTGAGTTTACTTCACAGTCATTGCCAATTGGTAGAAAATCACAAGATGCTGCTGTTGGCGAACTTGTTCGCATGCTGAGGACAGCACCTCCTCTGCGCCAAGATCCAAGTTGTTACTCATCCCACTCAATGAAGACTGAGCTTGAAGGAGGAGTTGCTACAGCTTCTGGATTCTTTATGCCTCGGAAGACAGTTGATGCACTTGAAGAGCTCAGGAGTTTCAGAGAAATGAAAGACCTTCTACTCTCTAAGAGTGGGAGGGTGATTAGCAAAGAAGAAGCTTGAGCCAATTGTTGCTTTGATGGTTTCATCTTTGTTTATAGAAAGGAGATGGAGTTGCTGCCATTGAATACGAACAGAAGCACCGTCACAATTCACGGTTCTTCTGTTTCTACAGAATGGAAACTTCAGGATTAACTGATTATGTAAATATCATAAATGAAAATTGTAACTGAATTTTCATGATGATTACTATGCTAAAATGTTTCATGACCATTAATATATTAATGTGTACAGATAAAATTTCCTGAGCTGGTTAGCTGCAGCTAGCATATTATATCTGATTTTTAAGACTTTAGGAAGAAAAATAAAGCCTACAGTAAGGTTTTCTAAGAAACACACAAGAAAAATGCAATGACGGCAAAAACTGCTGAAAGTTCTTTGCATTCTGACGCTCCAATATTGTACAGGCTGCATGGTATTTTCTGGAACTACTTAATAGGATACTCCAATGTGTATCAGTGTACAGCAACCATAACAAGGTAGAGCCTGACTGATAAACAGGTTATTAGTAATGTACTACAAAAGGCCACGGCTAAATTTCATTCCATCAATTTTATGAAATTTCCAGATTTCCCTTGATTTGGTATATATTTCCAAGAAACAAAAGCGATGAGGTATTGACTTGAAGGACCTATAAAATTACACTAGACACAACGATGAAACTCACACATTGAAGCTGTAAACTGTATTTTTAAGTTTCTATGGTTCTTGAAGTCACTTTTATATAAACTTCTTGTAATCTGCATGATTTTTGTTGTTGGTGGTTGTTCCCCCCCCCCCCCCCCCCCCCCCCCCCCCGATCAAGGCACAGGGTAATACTAATACTTTATTATAAATAGTCTAATGCGAAAACCAAGTTCACAACATTTTTTATTTTTACAATTATTGAGGTGTTTTTACAATTGTTGAGGTGACAAATATGATTGGTGCAAAGAAAAAAGTTATGAAATTTGTTATGTCTGTAGCGTGGTTGCTAATGCTAACACTTACTAACACCATAGTGATGCATGGGACCAAGTCTCAGTCATAAAAATCCAGAGTCCAGACCCAGCCTTAACTGCGCATGGGACTAGATAGCACCAGAAAAACCTTAACTGCACTCAGTCAGTGTCTCTGTTCAAATACTTAGGAGTTCTTGTCCACTCCTACAACAATATATTGGAAGGAAAGCATTTGCATATCCACAGCACTAACCACCAGGAATGTACAAAAAATTCTGGCTGACCTTAACTTGAGCAAGAAGTAAGAACTAAGAATTGCAAAGTACAAATGACAACTCACAAAATAATCAGACCCATAATCTTCCCAGTACACCATGCATGAACGTTAAAATGGCTAATATAAAAACATCACTGGCTTGGATAAACCTGTCATCCACATCAGCTGTTTGCATCAACAATTTCAATGCCAATGCAGAACTAAAATTACCAAAAACATCCTGCAAATTCACAGTAGCCCTAAAGAAACCCAATCACTCGAAGCATGCTCTTTCTGGGACAGGCAGATCTGTCCTTGTGACCGTGTCCCAGAAACATCAGAAGATTTATAGGGTGTTCTCAAAAAGAAATAATTCTTTGGGTTCTATTAAAGTGCTGAAAGATAAAAGATGCACGGCAGTATTGCAGATAATTTGATTTTGAAGCAATAATAGTTTTGTATGACAATCCAGGAGGTGGTGTGTATATTACATTTTTAGATAACAAATAAGTTAAAAGGAAAAATCATTTTTGTTCCTGGTACTTGTGTATAATGAAAAACTGTAATTAATTTTCTTGGAGTACTTTTGAACCATCATAAGAGAACAGGTGCACTGCATTCTTGTAACTAATCTCTGCAAGTTCTTCCTTGGTCATATCAAGAAAAGATGCAACATAACTGAGTACCTGAAAAGGCAGGTAAGGAATTACAATATTTGAAACTTGAGATCAAATATTTATTTTGTGAGGATACGTCACAGTAAAAACAGTACAGAGATAGCCTAGGATCAGTACTCAGATGTAGAATTATGAAAAATATTCTAAATACCCTAACAAGAAATGAGAGCATTTCCTATTACTATGAATTGTGGGAGAACCCTTGTTACTTGCCCAAAGTAGTTTCATGAACCCCAAAAATGTTATCTAAGTTCAACTTCACCTTTAACCATGTTTAGCACTAGTCAAAATCTTGTATGACTACAGTATATTAATATCTTCCAAAAATCCTTAACAAGTAAGCATGTACTAGGTATTATATATGATTTTTATAGGTAAATACTACTCTTGTACCCAAATAAGATTGAACCCATGATCCTTCCCCTCCATCCCCTATATATTTAATATCAACATAACTTATAGTGATTTCATAGAACCAAAATGCTCTTACCACTCAACTAGCTGAGGATGGCTAGGCCAATTTCCTTTTGCTATAGCGTCAGTAATTTCAATGGCCCTCATCATCAATCATTAAGAGAGAGAGGCAATTTCAGTTTTATGTGCGCCCCCCCCCCCCCCCCCCCCCCCCCCCCCCCCCAACAAAAAAAAACCATATCTATCCTATATCCCACAATAAAGCAAAAGATTGCTTTCCACTCTTTCCCTCTATGTATTGGTTTTTAATTTCAAAAGTTTTTTTTTTTTTTTTACCCTTTTAATATGCATGTATCTTCCCATCAAATTTTGGGAACAGGCCAGACCTACACGACTCTCCATTCCACTAATTGTCAAAAAGTTTAGTAATTTTTTCTCATATGGCACTTAGTCTCTTTGAACTGCCTTTTTACACCCTTATTTATCATTCACCCTAGTTCTACCTGGGTCAAGGTGGAAAAGAGCATGCCAAAAACTAGAAATTGATTAGCACTACTGCGAAGGAAAGGAAATTAATCAGTCAAAGATGGCAAAAAGACAGATATACAAAATAAGCTAATGCATTTAATAGGAAAAAATGGGGGTGAAAGCAAGAGGCACGCACATTCTGAATGTTTGCTGGATGATTAAATGTCTCTTTTGGCAGTGTTGATGCATCTTTTTCATCATGGGTCAGATCATTTGAAGTGCTTAATTTTCCCCCTTGCCCTTGGAGCTCTTCAGGGATGGAAGGATCTCCATCAATCAGAAACAGTGAACCTAGTTCTGACTTTGGCAGTGCATCGGGTGCATCTGTCTCCAATAAAATCCTTTCAGAAGGTACCTACAAAAGGAATTGGAATCACCAAAATTTTCTGCATTTGCCAAAAAATAAAATCAAAGCCATATAGCAGTCAACGATATATTTGTTAACCATAGTTTTTTCTTTTGATAGGTAAAAAAAGAATAGATCAACTAACCGTCTTTAACATTTTCTTTGCTTTCCGAGCTTCTAAGGACATAAGAAATCCAGAGAATGAAAAGTAAGCACCAAGCTTGGCAAATTCTGGTACCATTTCACCTGAGCCCAAGTACGAATGAAGAATAAAGCCAGCAGGAAAAGGACCCATAGATCTGAAGATACAACAATATATAGATAGAGAGCAAGTACTTGTTAGAAGTAGAGATGTTCAAGCCACAGATAGATAAAAAAATAAACAGCTTGGAGCCAGACTTTATCTGCATATGTTATGATATGATTTTGAAATTATCATGAGAAACAATAGACCATAAAGAATCAATGAGCAGTCTTGTCAATGGGTTGGGTTAAAGTCCAAATTTGATCTAATTAAATCAGATCTAATACCAATTAATCCCAAGGTCAAGATCAGATTCAAAATTGATTATAAACAGATTGAACTCGATTTTATGAGGAATCAAGTTTGATTAGGATACATAAAAAATAAAAATAAAATAAGAAAGAAAGAAAGAAAGAAAATTTGATATATATAGAAGTAGAACTACCACACTTGTTTGAGAGAGGACTTACTGTTAGCCTGTTAGAAATGTCTCTCTTTTATTTAGAAGAATTAAGCATTATACACGTAAGGAGGATGTTATAGACAAAAATTATTTTGAAAAAAATATTCATATAGAAGATGTGGCATTTCCATATAATAAATTCAATAACTTTTTGGGTGCTTGCTTCTTTTTAATCTAGGATGCTTGTCAATACTTTATTTTTATATAACTTAATATTCAGTTTCTTTTATAAGTAAAAAAAATTTGATTTTTCACTTTTTCTTTGGTAAAGTACACTCTGAAGATAGAACCTACAACTTCTCAGCACCACCATGGGTGTGCCATTTGGGCTACAGCTAGTTGTAACTTATTATTTAGTTTTTTAAATTTGTTTTTGAGAGTGTCTTTATATTTTTCTAAAAGTGTTTCTTTAAACATAGTACTGATAGTTGAGTTTAAGAATAAATAACAAGAAATTTCTATTCAAATTCAGACTGAGGTCCAAAAATAAATAACAAAAACACTAGTTATCCAAGTTTTGAAAGTCATACTGTAATATAACACATTTGAGAAAAAGGGTGAAAAACAGGGAGTGATGCTAGTATTAAGGATACCAAACCTGAGGACTTGAGGAAAGCTAATGCATAAGACTCTGTCCAAGAAATATATAAAAGAGCTGATGCGGGAGATGCAAGAAAATTATTATTTAATATTATTTATGTTTGCAAGTCAATTGTATTTTTATGTTTTAGGTCCTAGTAGTTTATTGGGCTATTATTAGTATTTTAATTTAGAAGCAAGGGTATTTTTGTAATAAGACAATTAGGGTTTCCTAGCCAATTAGAACTAGGGTTTAGCAATCCTTTATAAGTAACCTATTGTACTCTTTGAGGAGATAGTTGATATTTTGATGAATGAAAAAAATGGCTGTTTGGTCTTTCTTTGGTCTAGTGCTGACTCATAGTTGTTTCCCCGCTTGGTGCTGACTCCAAGCAAGGCCTAGGTGCTGAATCATAGGTCATATTTTTTATTTTTCTGTTATTTTAGTTTTGTTCTGGTTGTCTTGCGTCAAGAGCCCTCTAAAGTCGAGATATATGCCTTAGAGTATGGATTAGGTAGTATAAATATTAGAGAGCAAACAAACTGTAAGATAGCAGCACATCATGATATTCAGCAAATAACTAAACCAAGGAGGCAAGAACTTTATCTCCCAAATCAAGCAAAATATCCAAAGGCACCATAACATATTTCATGATTTTTTCCATGCAAATATGCCTATTTGTAGACAATATGGTTCAGTTCTTTCTTCTATTCCTTCCTCATCTGAAGTTATGCAATCATAAGAAGCGAGAAAAGATAAGATGACTGTTAACTCATTGCTATATTTGCACAAAATACAAATGAGGGAAAACAAGGCCTTGGCAAAGCTTTGGATTTTTGTATCAACTTGGCTAAGGAGTTGGGGATTAGTAGAAACAAATATTGTTTCCCCTAAAGGTCCAATCCACTCACTGGAAGACAAAAAGGATAAGTATGCATCATAAAGAAGTGAGATATGAAAGCTCATGAATTTCAGCTTTTTTTGATTCACAACTAAAAACTGAGTTTTCAGAGAGACATGAAGGAGAATCAATATGAAGATTAGAAACAAATATTATTTCCCTTGAACCTCCAATCCTCTCATTGGAAGAAAAATAGGAGAAGTAAGCATCATAAAGAAGCGAGATATGAAAGCTCACGAATTTCAGCTTTTTTTGAATCACAACTAAAACTGAGTTTTCAGAGAGACATGAAGGAGAATCAATATGAAGATCAGAAACAAATATTATTTCCCTTGAAGCTCCAATCCTCTCATTGAAAGACAAATAGGAGAAGTAAGCATCATAAAGAAGCGAGGTATGAAAGCTCATGAATTTGAGCTTCTTTTGATTCACAACTATAATTTAAGTTTCCGGAGAGACATGAAGGAGAATCGATATGAAGATTAGCAATAAAGCATAGGGGCAACAAACAAAGGATGAAAAAGTACAGAGAACAAAAAAAAAAAAAAAAATGAAAGGCAATGTCTAGACAAAAAATTTGAATGAAAATGCCTAAAAAATACAAATTTGCAAATGCAATATCCAAACCACAAATAAAAACATATAAGAGAGCTCAGCATGAACACCCATTTCCATTTAAGAAATCACAGCGAGACAACTAAAATGCATATTCTATTTGTATTTTAGAGATCTGACCCTGCCATCAAGGAAAGCAGAGTCTCATTAAGGCCATTAGTTAACACCATATTACTTTTCCAGTTATCCTCCCTATAATTTCTAAGTACAAAATTCAAATTATTACAAATTACATTAAGAAGCATACTTCATTATCTGAAGAAGATCGCCAAATGCACGAACGCAATGAATGGATGCTGGCCTTTTCAACTCTTTTGCAAGCTCAAGTTGTTGCCGGAACACTTCAATCTGGAATAAATAATTATGACTATAATACAGTCCGACAAGCACCTCTAAAATCAAATGTGTATCTATTAAACAGTTACAGAGAAGGGAAAAAAAATAAAAGAAAGAAGAAACAATAGCTTTTGTCAGACAACAGAGAGTTTGAAAAAAAAGGAACTGCAGACATCTCCTTGTCAGTATAACACAACATAAATGAGCATGTCTAATAACAGGAGTCCGTTATATTTATGCTTGTTGCAATTCCTTTTACAGCTACAGATGTTAATCACTAATCTGTAAAGACAACAAAAAGTCAATGAAAGGCCAGAAGGGGAAGTACTTTCCTTTTGTGTTTGTTTATCATTTTGTGGTTACAGAAAGATTGGCATTTGGCATAAAATAAACCAATATTTACAAGTGTACTTGGGATTTTCAAAAGGGGCATGGTTAAATGCAAATAATTTCAAGAACTTCCACAAGCAATTCTGTCCTTTGTTGATCAAAATTATAGCACTAAACATAAATACCATGAATTACAGTAAAAGTTCAATTTTTTCCTATACTAATACAAGTTTGAGCCAATAACAAAGAAAAAAAAATGTCTACTAGGAAAAGGATATTAGACATTATTCAATGAGCATCAAATAACATATCTCAAAAACCACTCTATGTACAGCATTTTTTTGAATTTTTCATGAAGGAGACTTGTAACAAATACACATGGAGAGTTCCCTATAACACCAAGTCAAAACAAGAGTACCGGACTAAACAAAACTAAATCTGCATTCCATGCGTTTAATTGACTTATGCTATAAATCTAACACGGTTTCCACTAACAAAATTTGGATTAATTTGTCAATTATAAATGGGCCGAGACTGGCCCTTTTGTTCTATAATGCCTAACATGAACACAACTCATGGGATGTGGCAAAGTGAAGAGGTCAGAAACAAACATCTGGACCCATGAAGAGAAAACAACTTACAAAATCATTAAGCAACAAAAATTTTGGGATAGCAAAACCTGAACCGTGAAATCAATCTGTTTTCCATGTGAACCTTTATCCAAACCAATCTGAAAGAAAAAAATAAAAAATAAAAAACAAATACATGTTTAAAGTTAGATACTTTTACTTACACCAACAATGGTTAATGAAGAAAATTATACTTCACTACTATAAATGTATCTCCTTTTTGACCAAAAAGTTAAGAGCATTCGCATAAGCTTGTGCAAAAAATTCCGTCTATTTTAGCATAAAAACCAACTTTTTTCTATTTTATATACTCACTTTTCAAAATACAACACATTAGATTATCTATTTCATGCTACAATACGTTAAAATATCAATTTTTCTTTATTTTTTTAATTGTTTCTCTTTCTTCGTACAGTAACCATCATCCACTCTCTTCCTTCAGCCTTGGCATGCATAAAGAAAGAATGAAAAACTATATGCTAAGTGAATATTGTCAGTGTAAATTTACTCCGTAGCAACTTTGCAAATTGATATCTTTTTCTATTTTGCATTGATCGATGCAAATGCTCTTAAGACAACAACACAACATAATCAATCAAGTAAACAACAAATTCACATGTACTAAGAAAATGGACCTCTCCAACAGCAGCAGAGGGAGTTGACTCAAGGCATTCCTTCAATGTGTTGAACCAGTTGGGAGTTCTCTCAGCAACAAACCTTCAAAAGTAGAGAAATTAACAACTTTTTTTTCATCTGGGTCAAAAAAAGAAAAGAGCTTTAGCTTTGAAATGACAAAGTAATGAAGTTTTTACCATGGATGAAGCCCAAAGCATGGAATTACAGAAGGGTAGTTCTCACCCATCTGCTTCACCAAATGCCAATCTTTCTGCAACCACAATCACCATACAGAAATGGCTAGAAAAGTTAAGGAAAGAAAGAAAGAAAAAAGGGTACCTCGGAGACTCCATTAACGGCAAAACGAACAACTCCAGTGTCGAGAGCAGTGGCAATCAGCTGTGGTGCCTTGCTAATTATTCTTGGGTCTTGAAGGTGACAGTGTGCATCAAACAATTTCATCATCCCTCCAATTACGCTTCTCTCTCTCTCTCTCTTTGACTCTCTGCACCAGGTACACTCTTTTTTCCTAGATTAAAAAAAAAAAGGGTACACTCTTTTTTGTATTCTCAGCATTCAGAATTCAGACACGTGTTGTTTCTTAAAAAAAAAAGGTTCAGACACGTGTATATCAAACATTGCCACATCACACGGGCCGTTTTTTTTTTTTTTTTAAAGAATACTATTTAGACCCTAAATTTACTAAAAACTTGTTTTTGGGTCCCTAAAGACTTTTTTTTCTTTTAATGTTTTAGTTAAAAGGCAAAAACTTGGATGAAAAAAAATAAAAATTGTTTAAGAACAAAACAAACTTTGATATAATTTAACATCAAAACAAACTTTTAATAAAGTTTAAGAACAGAAAGAAAAATATTTTCAATTGTTGTAAAACAAAAAATGAGCTTTTTAATAATGTAATGATAATTTTTTTTTTTAATGTAATAAAACTTTTTTATAAAATTTAAAAATTAAAATAGTATTTTTTATTTTTTTAAAAATTTTAAAAATGACTAATTAGATTGTAGAGGTTGGTTTAGTAGTTAGCCTTATGGTATTCTGAATTCAAAACCTCTTGTCCCAAGGGCTATCCCTAAGATTACTCCTTGTAATAATGTGTGAGATGTGAGACTGTTAATGCCTAAGGGAATAGTCAAAATAGGATTGTCCACGGGTTGGGTCAGATTGAGTTTGGGGTTAAATCGTCACTCAACCTGCTCAAGTCGGGTGAACAAATTTCTCTCTCGTTGTCGACCGAATGGTCAATCGAAATCGTTTGTCTCGGTTCTTTGGTTTGGTGGGTCAGATTCGTCGAGTGATCGGTTTGAAGGAAAAGAACAAAAAGAGAGGGAAAATCAAGCAAAGAAAAAGCTTGAAATGGAGAAAGAGAGAGAAATCAAACAGAAAAATAGCAAAAACCAAATATCTATGAGCTTGGAACAAAGATAAAGAGAGAAATGAAATTTTGAAATCACACTTGAGAGAGAGGAGACCCAACACATAGTAACAAACAGAAAGCAAAACTCGTCGGCAAACAAGAAGTGAAACTCGTCGACAATGGTGATGGATGGCTACGGTTTGAATTTTAAAGAGAAATTCTGAGATGTGGACTAGAATATGGGAGTCATTAATATTATTGTTTTCTTTTGGTTTATAAAGGTAAAATTGCATTGAACCCAACAGACACAATAGGACAAAGCCATTAATGCTACGGGAATAGCTATTGCCTAACATTGATTCAAAAGTTCAAACTCACGTGGATGGTAATCTGCCTACTAACACTGATTCAAACAATTTTTTTTATCGTTAATTTTTTGTTGAATAGTACATGACAACTTTTTTTTATAGTTAATTTGTGGTGAATAACAACTGCCCACTAACATGACAAAGCACAAAAATCTATTCCATTATGGGGAAACTTACCTGCCCACGTAAAAGTGAAATTAAATCCGCAGATGGTATAGGTCTGTTTGGATTAAATTTATTGTTGTTAAAATTGAAAATTAAAAACTGACAGTATTGTAGTAAAATAATTTTTAAATGTGTGAATAGTATCGTGAGACCCATTTTAAATATTTTTTTAGTGTGTAAATAGTACTGTAAACAGTGCGTGAATAGTATTTTTTGTATCCTACATAGTAAATCCATGTGAAGTTACTATTCATAAAAAAAAAAAAAAAAAAGGAAAACATAGGCGTGAGAAACACTAGATTCAACTTAAAGCAAAAGGTCACATAGTAGTTTTAGTTGTATCGGTTGCTACGTTTTTCAATCTTTTAAATTATCACTTGAGGCCAAAATTGCAATTTAACCTAGTTTGGAGAACTATCTAGTTAGTAGGCATGGTTAACAATCTATATCACATACTAACATCTCGAGTCTCAAAGACTCGATTTTAAGACTATAAATCGAGTCTTTGAGACTCGGTTTACATGATCTGATGTGGCTAAATTGCCACGTGGCATTCACACAGAAATCGAGTGGCTAAGACTCGATTTCCACGTGTGTATGACGTGGCAATCAAGCCACATCATAGTCAGGTGGAACCCCTGGAAATCGAGTCTCAGACACTCGATTTCCAATAGGGCTTTTTTCAAATTTATGCCTCTTTCTGCTGTCTCACTCTCACTTTCACTCTCCCTCTCGTATATCTCTCCAAAAAATTCCAGCCACCCTCTCAAATTTTTCTTAAAAAATCTCAGTCACCTCCGGCCCCCTCTGTCGCCAATCTCCGGCTCCGAGGTCCAAGGCACCACCGGCCTGCTCCAGCTTCCGTCAACGCCGCCCATCGCCAACAAAACCAGGTACTTTTCTGCCTTTTTAGATTAGATTTCTCTTTTTCTTTTCGTTTTTCTTAATCTCTAACCCTTTTTCTGGTTTTTCTTATGTTTGATCTGTAGTTTTTTATTTTTATTTATTATTATTATTATATATCTGTGTGTGTCGTATGGTTTTGTTTCATTTTGGCTTTTGTGCTCGGTTCTTGTTACTGGGTTTTTGGTTTTTGATTTTTAGTTAATACTATGTGCGTACCTGTTTGAATTTTTCGATCTAAAAATGGATTGGTGATCAGTGGGGTTAGAGTACAACTGATTTAGGCAAATGGGTTTTTTTTTTTTTTTGAAGCATTTATAATAGAAACATTTGCTTCCATTTATTCTTTGAGTTTGTATGTTTTTTTAGCAACTAGATGTGTGTTATATTATTGGTTTAGCATTGTTCTGGGTATGGTCGTTAAACTAGATGATTGCTTGATTTTGGGTTTGCCATAAGATATAAAGCTAGTGGATTTTGTAACAATTCTGAAATTTTGGGTTTTGCTATATGATGTATATGATTGGCCACAAGAGTAGGTTATAATTGATTTGTTCTTAATGGCATAAACTTCTAACACCTTTCAATTAAAGGCTGGTTTTTATTTGAGCAAGCCTCTCTAGCAACCACTAAGTGTTGTTTCCATTGAGTATCTCAGCCCTTCTACTTTCTTAAATCATTTTGTCCATGTTGGTTTGTGTGCTTCCAATTATTTGTTTCTTTTGTTTTGTCTTAAACTCTTACAGTACATATCCAAAAAAGACGTTTGTAGATAACTATGACTAATACCTTCTACTTTGCTGCAGTGCCCTTCCAAATATCATAAAGACTGGTTTTTCAGCAATTAATCTTATATACTTCTTCACTGCAGGACCTGATGAGGTAATATATCTTCCTTAGTAGTTCTTATCATCATAGACTGGTTTTTGGTTACCTGCTCTCTTTCTTTAAATGTAACGAACCATTTGATATGAATCAACCGAGACCACTCCATTACCGTCCATATATGATGATTTGAACATTATTTTCTCCATTTTATGTTCTTCGTGTCTATAACTTTGCTGTACCATGTTCCTCATCACTGCTTTGATGAATTAATGGCTGAATGTCCAAATAATTCTTATTTTGTAGGTGAAATGCTGGCAAATTAGAAAGCATACAAAGTCTCCCCAAGCTGCGGGGGCCATCCACACTGATTTTGAGAGAGGATTCATTTGTGCTAAGGTTGTTCCTAACCCATTCTTTGGCAGTTCTCTTTATTCCAAGCATTATTGTTCACTAGTATATTGCCTGTGCTGCATGGCCTATTTGAAAATTATATGTAAATAAATTGAGCCTCTCTCTCTCTCTCTCTTTCTCTCTTTGTTGTTCCCTTTCATCCTTTTCTTTTGTTTGTCTTTTCTTTTTCTGTACTTCAACTCACCTTTTTATTATTTGCTTGGCATTAATTTTTCACCAGCATAGCACATCCTCTTTCAATTGCAGAATTATTTTTTTGTCCTATGTACAGGATAAAGTTATAATTCAGTGTTGGTTAGTTTGGCTTTGGGTTTTTATATGCTGGCTTTTGTTTTAACACTTGTAATCAAGAAATAATTCTGGTTGGTTGACTCAAAATCTATCACGTTTTCTGTTTCCCATTTTTGGATCTAGGAAAAAAAGCTTGTTAAAAATGTTCTAAGAGATTTCTTTATATGCAATGTCGATATAACGAATGATATGATCCAAGGATCCAATAACTTTCATGTTATGGTGATCTTTAATGTCAGAAGACATGAATACATCTATCATTTAGAGTCTGAGGTGGTTCCAATTTTGAGAACGGAATAAGGCAGTCTTTATTTGTATCATATGAATGTTGTTTTGTCAAGCTACAACTAGAGAAATAGAAACCATGAATCAGTGCTTAATGCAAGTGGTTTGGCCAAGAAGTTAATGTCTCCAAATCTAGTTGAGGAAACTTGTTTATCTTATGTGGTATGATGTAGGAAACTAGTGTACAAGTATTTTGATTCCTGTTTAGTAGCTCATGCAGCTAGGTTCAGCTATAAGTGGGGCTTTCATGTGGAGTCCTTACAAGATCGTCTCCATTTTAGTTAATTAATTATGCTGTGACACCCTTTTTAGACCTGTTAAATGAAGTAGTTTCTAAGGAGATCTTCTCTATCTAGCACTGTTAAATTCAAAGCATCCACAGTAGAAAGTGTTTAGTATTTTTTCTCAATTTTGTTTTAACTTTCGACCTTAATTCTTTTCACGTGAAACTGAAGTAGTTTTTGAACTCAATGTGGCAATCCCCATGGTAAAACTTAGCTTAATTTTTGTTGAAGTGGCTGATCACATCACCACTTATTCTGTTTGGCTACTTGTGCAAGTTGTGAGGGAGATGATTTTCGGTTTCATTTTCTCATGAATTTTCACATGAAATGGAACTAGTTTTTGAGCTCAAATTAGTCAAGTAGTAACTCTAAATAGAAGGTTAGACTTGTGCCTTTTATAAATTTCATGAGTGTCCTGAGAGGTATTTCTGTCCTTCATTTGGTATTCGTCGAAATATCTCTATTAGTGGGATGTACCTCTATTGAGCCTCTCTAAATTCTAAGTTTTTTTTATTTTTGATTTTTTCCTTTTCTATGGTAAAATGTACTCACCCAATGGGTTTTAAACTCACAACACTACCCTTGACCCATTTCAACAAGAGCCCATTAAAATAAAAAGCATAAACATTATAATTTTTCTTTTAAATTTTAGACTAATTGTTAAGAAATAAATTACTTTCAGCAGAGTCTAGCTTCTGAACACAAAAAAACCCATAAACAACTATATTTGAGATAGAAAATATTAGGTACATTATTAGAGTAAAAGACCACCTCAAAACACAATAAACAAAATCTTAAATTCTTCAACCTTGTTATTTATGGTAGAAGAGCTTCAACTTGCAAATTACAGCTTAATTGAAAGTGAAAAATACAGTTTCACTACAGCAAATCACAACAAAAGGCATGAGAATTTGAATTCCTGTGAAGAGAAAGTCAAATCTTATTACATGAATGAATAACACACTATTATCAATTCCCAAGACCTACGCTTTGCGGCTATAAAATATAAGTACGTGATTCTTCAAACCCTCGTCACGTTCTTGACAAACAAAATCCTAATTTTATGTAAATCAAATTACCAGAAATGGGAGATGAAGATTACCTGTCAGGCCAGTTTAGCAAAAGTTGATGGACAAGTGTTTATATTTCATTCAAAGACGTAATTGGTTTGAAGTAAATAGTAATTGTGGGGTGGCTGCCTCTATTAGGTATTGATGGTAGTGGTGTTGGTTCTATATTAATGAAACTAGGGGCCAATTATAAATGGTTTTTTTTTACAAAAACAATTTTTATTTTATTATATTTTATTTTATTGTGTAGGATTTGTTGTGGGTCGTGGTTGATGGCTGTCCTAAACGCTAAGAAGCCAATCCATTTCACAATGCCTGCCCTAGTCCAACTCAAAGATTGGGCTAATTTGGAGGGGCTTGTCATGCTTGCTTAATTCACCCTCCACCTCTTTCTTTTTTTGCTTGTCATTCGACTAGAAAATGTCTTTTCCTCTCCTTTTTCTCTCCTACCAAACGTAGTGCCTCACCTATAGAAAAAAGAAAAAAAAAACAATTGAACTACTTGTTTAGAAATAAACCCATCTATACATGTCGCCCTCTTTGGTTATACTATTATATGCCACAAGGGAAAACCACACGGTCTTAAATGATTAAAAGATAGGTGAAGTCTTGGAAAACTTTTTGGCGAAATTCTTAATTTAGAAAGAGAGGCTCTTCTTCAACAGGTCTGATATTCATCACAAACACTAAATCACTGCCTAGAGATCTTAAAAATTCCATTGTTTATTATAAGTTGAAAGTGCCTGGAAAATAAACAAATGGTCGATGGTACCAAAGCTAGGCCACCATAGCCTCTAAAAAACTGAGTCTTCCACTAGAAAATTGGCCTACTAGTAGAAGCAAAATATGTTTTCTTTTTGTTTATTTAAATTAATAGTTGGAATCTTGACGTCTAGGGGGGGTTGTTCAGGGATGAAATGATTGGTCTACTTAAGATGATGAGTCTGCTCCTCTGTTCTAACTTTTTTATTTTTAATTTTTTTTGTCTCTTGTCCTGAAGACGATTATTTTTTTATTCAAACAAATATTGTTGCCAACAAAAAGCCAAAAGTGATAGATTACGTTTCATATTAATCATCTTCAATTTATAGTCCTGATTTTGTGGATTGTCTCCAGCTAGACATATAAGTCCTCCTTGCTTCAAATTAGAAAGAATGCTGATCAAATAGGTTTTTATTTTCCCTTATAAAATTGGGCTATTTTTGTATTGATTGCAAGTTATGATTTATATTTTTACTAGATGTGACAGCCATTTCAGCTTGCTTAGATGATGATAAAGTAGGCAATAGGCATTTAGTACATGGAAACTTTGATAATACTGCTAAAGTGCCTTTGCGAAATGCCAAATAACCGATTGCTGCTTGCCACATCTAGTAAAAAAGTTGTAGAACTTCTTGCGATATTTACATATATAAATGTAACTAAGTTAGGTTATTATTATTATTATTATTATTTTTATTTGATAGTTCATGAGGTGGAAACAATGACTATCATTGATGGCTCAATTGAAATCATTTGGAAGTATCAACCAATTAAGTTATGAGATTTTTGGCAGCTGTGAGTGTAAACTGATTTTATTATTATTAAGTTATGAGATTATTATTATTATTATTCATGGATGTTGTTTGAGAATATTTCTTAGATTTTGTTTGTTTTTTTTTTTTTTTTTTCCGAATCATGTCTATTACGTGCTAATTACTTCTCATTCTTGTGTAGTATGGCTGCTGCAAATGCTGGACGGATTGACCATACGCAGCCTGGCCCTATTGACACGTCGGTGTTAACGTTGCAGCCCACCCATCGGTTAGAAGCTATTTGGAATGGGCAGGTACAACACAGCAGTAAATATCTATGTCAAATGTACACGCATTTAATTCATACAATGTACATGCAAACGTTTGTCATATGTTAATCCATGGATTCGTTTTATGCAGGATCTAGGGGCACTTACTTGCCGTGGCCGTACTGAAGAGTTTTCGAACCGAGAGCCAATGGTGGACGACCGAGTCGTTGACATCATTAAGGCATTGGGGTTGGAGGGATTGTTGAGGCAGCCGGGTAGAGAGCTTGACCATGGCCTCATAACAGCCTTAGTGGAGCGATGGCGGCCCGAGACTCACACCTTCCACATGCCACATGGTGAGATCACCATCACATTGCAGGATGTGGAGGTGATTCTCGGGCTTCCTGTTGATGGTGACGCTGTAACAGGGAGCACACAGAAAAATTGGATGAGTGTGTGCGAGGAGTTCCTTGGGTTTCGCCCTATAACTCAAGAGCAGCATAAGGAACTTAATGGCCAAAGGATTCTCATCAAACGACTTTTGGACCAAGTTGCTAATCCATTGCCGCCTAATGCCGAAGAGGATGAGCTGCATAAGTACGCACGATGCTATATCCTAGCGCTCCTGGGGGACACAATATTCATGGACAAATCCGGCGATAGGGTGCATCTAATGTGGGTGCAGCAGTTGGAAGACCTTCGCAATCCACGAAGGTACAGTTGGGGAAGTGCTTGTCTTGCATGGTTGTACCGAGAGCTATGCAGGGCAAGCCATAAGGACACCAGTCAAATCGGTGGGTGCTTGCTATTGGTCCAGTATTGGGTATGGGCCAGGTTCCCGTATTTGTGCCCGGCAGTTGAGCGTGGCCCGCCAGTGGGCGCTTATGGTCCTCCAGCACGTGGTCCTCTGTACCTAAAGTAAGTGCCTTTATATATAAGGATTGTTTTTTATTCTAGTGAATATGTTAATTCATTAAATATCTATACGATTTGAATAGTAGTTATATGTGATAACATTATAGTTGTAGTCATGACATTATCTTAGTAGGAAAGTTGTAGATATTGATCCCTTGTCCTTCATTGTTGTAGGTGGTTGTGGGTTCCAAACAAGAAAAATAGGCCTGCCCACATCTTCAGGGACAGGTATCGGCAGCAAATAGCTTCAATGTTGCCAGGCCAGGTATGAAAATGCCTTCTTTAACATGTTAACATGTTTAGGAACAACATATTTGTTTGGTGAACTTTGAAATATAAACATAGTTGCCTAATGTCTTTTTGGTACTTGTTTTTGGGCTACTGTAGGTGGTGTGGCAGCCGTATGATCCCGATTTTGAGGACCTTCCGGCATGGTGCGTTGCAGGGAGGGCTGTGTGGACGGCAACGGTCCCGCTTGTATGTTTCCACCTAGTAGAGAAACATACACCGGATCGTGTCGTTCGTCAATTTGGGATGATCCAAGAAATTCCCAACGATGTTGACACCGACACCGTGCTTCATGCCATTGATTTGAGGGGGAAGGTGGGCGTTGATTGGATGCAGAAACATGCTCTGCATCTCCTGCATTGGGGTAATCGCCTTGAACGGTGTTGTCAAGCAGTGCTTGGTGATATGCCTCCACAGCATCAGTACTTCGAGTGGTTCAAAAGGGTGACTCGGAGGTTCATCGATGTTCCTAGTGCTACATTGATTATAATGGTAACTTCTCCATGTCTTCTACATATTACTGTACTTCGTAGCATGAAACAGTTTTGATTTAAAACATGATATATGTTGTCTACTTAAGATTCCTTATAGAGAACTTTGTGAATGTACCTCTTTCTCTTTCAAAATTACAAAACTATCCACTTTTTTGTTATACATACAGGCATTCTCTCATGCACCCTAATATTTGAATTGGGCCACTATAATGGGCTACATTCTCTCATATACACAACCCACCACCTATATTGTGTTAAACATTTGAGATATTTCCCTCTCTCAAATTAGATTTAAAATCATATTATACGTTTTAGGAGAAATTTAGATTAAACCTTACAATTTTTAAAAATTGCAAATTATACTTTGAAGTTTATGACTGGTACAAATATAAATCTAATAGTTTCATTAGTTTCATATCTAACCCACGAAAATAAAATCTATTTTTTTTATAGATACAATAGGATTTAAAATCTTTGACATCGGCTATATAAGGATTGCCGATTTTTTTACCAGCAAGTTAAGACTTCAATTAAATTTTTTGTTTTTGCTGTATGTGGGATTTGAACCCAATATCTTATTCAACAGTAAAAAACTTTACCAATTAAATTAATTAGAATCCACAAATTTGTATCAATTTAAACCTTTGACATTTTGAATTTGATTTTAAGGTTTGACTGCATGCTTTAAATTGATATGATTTTAAAAGTATAGGTTTTGATTTCAACTAACAAAACAGTTTTGATTTGAAAATAGGTCGATTGTTAATCTGTTCATGAAGTCCATAACGTATAGAATTTGTAATATAGTTTGCCTTTTTTTTAATAATTAATTATGAATATTAAGAAATAGATTAATTGCCTTATAAGTATGAGTTCCAAACTGATCTGAAAAAATATGATCGCTCCACAGACTGAAAACTATAGAGAAAGCTATGGAAATATGGAGTTTTATTATTTGTTGAGATATACAAATGGTATGCACTCTTTATATAGAAAACAAAGATGCATGGATCCAAAAGAATAAGAATCTCTAGAAACTAACATGACCATTCCATGAGTGTCTAATATAACAAAATGGGCATCTACAAATTTTACCACTTATAAACAAATGTTTAACCAAATCTTTTTTTTTTTTTTTTTTTACTATGTGAAAGTTACAAACAAAGTTGTAACACTTGTCTGACTACAATATTCTCTAGTACGTGTCCTTAGTAAATATTTACAAAGCCAGTCATCATTCACAACTGTCCCTTTACCATTGGTATAGGAGGTCCAAGACTCTTCTCATATGTTTATCTTTCAGCTTCTAGAAAAGAATACCTTGTTATCACACGAGCATGTATTTATGCGTACGTGTCATGATGAAGTGCCGAAATTATCTAAAGAAGAAACCTTAGAATCAGTTATTCCATATAGTTAGCAAGTAGTTAATTGAATTCTGGTAATGGCTCCATGCTCCCATGGTCTTACAATCGGCAGCAAAAGTCAATTTGTCCCTTTTCAGCCCCCACCCCCCAAAATATAATGATCTTTGTGTTGCTGGTATTTTTTAAAAGGTGGGGGCTTGTTGGTGGCCAGATTTGAATGTCATAACCCTCAAAATAATTCTGCACCAGCAACTTGGCTGTTGTTCTGTCATGTATAGCTCCAAACAAAGAGAATTTGATTGATGAAAAATTTCTGGTTGCTGACAAGTCCTTTTGTAGGAAGAACCGGACCCTTGTCCCAAGTTCAGATTACACCCAACTGTGAATTAGTGACAGTGATATAAGAATGTTTTTCATATCAATTTAAATTGGACTCAAGTGAACTGACAATGAGACTTTTCTGCTCTTAATTGCAAGCTTGAAAAGGTTTGGGTCACCAAATATACTATCACATTTAAAATGGTGGCTATCTCAGGTGCAGTTGAAATGATGAACACATTCTGCATTTTTGATCATAACATTATGCCACTTCTTGAAATGATATAACTATAATTATTCAAATTTTGTTCTATAATATAAACGGATTGGCATGCTATGTCTTCAATCATCCATATGCTATGTCTTCAATCATCCATATCACTATAATGGGCTACATTCTCGCATGCACCCTAATATCCATTCTCTTATGCACCCTACTATTTGAATTGGGCTACATTTTTAATGTGGATTTTTTTATAGGATATTTACTATGTACTTTAAATATCAGTTTCGCTAGTTAGAGCCTAAAAAGGACCCAACATGCTTATAATGAAAAACTATTTGACTTGTAGTCCATTACAAAAAAGTTTTATTATTGAGTCCTTCGAGGGAGACAACAATTCTTGCTAGTAGAACCACTTACTGTTCGAACTATTATTTTATTATTCATTCGCATTGTTGATTTCGTATTGCATTAGTAATAAACTTGGGTTTTCCATGTGCAGGTTGAAGGATACCTCCGTTTGTTGAGCCGTCACCCGGTGGGCACGGAGGACCACCAGGACATTACTGATGTGCTGACAGCAGTGCAAGTGATTGGCCGTGTACGACCTCCGGACCCTGAGGCCCCCAATGAGGAGGCAGCTACTACTCAGAGGCCAAGCACTAGTCAGAGCCCAAGCACGAGCACAGCTCCTACCAGACGTCTGCCTGTTCGTACCCCTCGACTTGTCCCTACCCCTGATCCCCCTCCACCCACCCCACATCCATCCCTTAGCCCCACCATCCCTGATCCCCCTCCACCCACCCCACATCCATCCCTTAGCCCCACCATTCCTGATCCCCCTCCACCCACCCCACATCCATCCCTTAGCCCCACCATCCCTTCACCCACCCTACATCCATCCCGTACTCCCACCATCCCTCCACCGACTCCACATCCTTGTCCTGGGTCTGACATTCATACACCTTCCCCACAGTCATTTCCCGAGGTGTCACCCATTCCATCGTTTGACTTAGGTATTCATCTAACCCCACCTGACATGCAGCAGGAGCCACCCTCCGATAGTATGTCTATTGCCCCTTCATCAGCCATCGACCCACCCCATGTCCAGGTTGAGCAGGCTGGTGGGTTACCTGCTCAACCAGAAGGTCGGCCGAAACGCATATCAAAGGCACCTCCTTGTGGGACAGGGGGGCACAAACATGGACACAAAGCTGGGCCTGAGGCATCTGACGAAGGACATGCAAAACCTCCTCCTCAGTATATGAGACGGCATAAGGTCCAAAAAAGGTAACTCAAATGATACCTTTGAAATTTGCAATTTTACAATATACGAGTAGCTAAAAAAGCAATTATGGTTCCAAGTTGGTGTTTACGTACTCATTATGCCTTTGTTCACTTCTTACTTTCATCAAGATGATGCTGCTATGAAAAGGCTAGAAGCAATAAAATTCAAGTTCAGCACAATAAAAGTACCAACAAATATCCAAAATAATGCCAATAAGCTTGGAGAAGGCGGATTTCCCAATTATTTCCTAAGTGGTTGGTAATGATTCTAACGTATTAATATTTTAAAATGTATTTAACTGCGGCCAATTAGAGGGGCTAAGCCTCATGAATACTCAACCAAGTTTGAAAATCTGCTGAATGATTATGTTGTTTATCAGGACCGTATCTATTTTTCGACTTTGCTCTGTACGTAGTGTCCAAGGAAAGTAATGAACAGGCTGATGAGGTTCTAAAGTAGGATACTTTGGATTATTGGACGCCAGAAAATCACTATGGATGGACTGAATCTAAGTGTTAAACATTTGTAGATTTAGACCATCTGTAATGATTTTCTGGAGTCCAACAATCCAAGATATCCAACTTTAGAACCTCATTAGCCTATAGACCAAAGTTTCCTTGGACCCTACCGTCGAAGGTCCACGAAGATGGAGGTGTATAAAGGAAAAGGAAGTCGGGTAGGTGTATTCAATCGATAAGTTTTGGTGGGGAAGGAGTTGGAGCTTTCAAGTGTTTGGGTTGCTACTACCATATTATGAGGTTAGAGTCTTTAACTTTCAAATGATGTTTAGGGGGGAACAGAATTAACATTCTCTAGTTTTGTGATAGTTCCCCATTTATATGCAATAAAAATTGTGCTTTACTGTTTGACATAGAGATCAATTTTGATGGGTTTTGTTTATTTATTTATTTATGGGTTTTTGAAGCTAAAAGCTTCTTTTTGCTTTCTCACTTTTTTTCTTTTGGGGGTTTGTAATGAGTGACATTGAAATATTGATGGGTTTTGTTGGGTGTTGCAAATAGATTGCATACATATGGAGGCTAAATAAGCCCATAAGAAATTTTATTTTAAGTATGAGCCTCATTATTCCATTGACCAATTTCAACTTGGCTCATATGCTATGTAGTAGATGCTGATGTTAACCAAAATGGAGAACAAACTAAATGAAAAAGATTTCTCTTACATCTTTAGTAAATAGACATCCCACCACTCTGTACCATAGTTTGCCAGTGATGTGATTGGTTACCTGATGGATATGGAGGTTTGTTGTGATAGGATAGATGTTTAATCCATGTTTTCTGACTTGGTTATATCTAATGTTTTTCAGATCCGAGTTTCTGCTGTCCTAACCAATGGTGCATATCTTCTGAACGTTGACTGTGATCACTACTTTAATAACAGCAAAGCTCTTAAAGAAGCCATGTGTTTCATGATGGATCCTGCTTATGGATTGAAGACATGGATTAAACAGTTCCCACAGCGTTTTGATGGCATTGACTTGCATGATCGATATGCTAACCGCAATATCGTCTTCTTCGATGTAGGTGGATGTTTGATCGCAAATTCTTTCTCCATAGTGTTTTACTGTGCCTGTGCTTGGTTAAGTATAATCTTGTATTCGTTGTATTTTGCAGATCAACTTGAAAGGGCAGGATGGCATCCAGGGTCCTGTCTATGTGGGAACTGGTTGCTGTTTCAACAGGCAAGCTCTATATGGGTATGATCCAGTTTTAACCGAGGAAGATTTGGAACCAAACATTATTGTCAAGAGTTGTTGTGGCTCTAGAAAGAAGGGAAAGAATGGCAATAAGAAATACATTGACAAGAAGAGGGCAGTAAAAAGAACTGAATCCACTATTCCCATTTTCAATATGGAAGACATTGAGGAGGGTGTTGAAGGTCAGTTTTCTTTAGAAGCTATTTTCCCTGATTTGACAAAAAATATTGTCAATCCAATAATCCTTGCTTTGTAATATTAACTCCACGACCACGTTCCCTTTGTTCTGCAGGGTATGATGATGAGAGATCGCTTCTTATGTCTCAGAAGAGCTTAGAGAAGCGTTTCGGTCAGTCTCCAGTTTTTATTGCAGCCACCTTCATGGAACAAGGAGGCATTCCACCTTCAACCAACCCTGCGACCCTTTTAAACGAAGCAATCCATGTTATCAGCTGTGGATATGAAGACAAGACTGAATGGGGAAAAGAGGTAAGTATATCAATATACAACCTAGCAGTTAGATACTGATTTGATGTTGTTGTGCTTATGCATTATTTAATTAGGCCTTTCGTTTTACTGTCAGATTGGATGGATCTATGGTTCTGTCACAGAAGATATTTTAACTGGGTTTAAGATGCATGCTCGTGGTTGGATCTCAATGGGAGACTGAAGCCTTTGGAGAGACTGGCATACATTAATACTATTGTGTATCCCCTTACCTCAATCCCACTTCTTGCGTACTGTATGCTTCCTGCGTTTTGCCTTCTCACTAACAAATTCATCATTCCTGAGGTAAGTCATGGTTCGGCCTAGTAACAGATTAATGAGATGAATCTTTCAAAGCATCAGATTTGTTTAGTTCTGGTATATCTGCATCCACTGACCTGGCCGGGAGATAATTTTGGAAAGTTAAAATTTTGTTTGTTTCTGTTGCCTATTTTATGCAGATAAGTAATTTTGCTAGCATGTGGTTTATTCTCCTCTTTGTCTCCATTGCTGCCACTGGAATTCTTGAGCTTAGGTGGAGTGGGGTCAGTATAGAGGACTGGTGGAGGAATGAACAATTCTGGGTCATTGGTGGTACATCAGCTCATCTCTTTGCTGTGTTCCAAGGGCTCTTGAAGGTGCTTGCTGGGTTTGACACTAACGTCACTGTCACTTCAAAGGATCCGATGAAGATGGGGACTTTGCAGAGCTTTATGTGTTCAAATGGACATCACTTCTCATCCCTCCAACCACAGTCCTTATTATCAACTTGGTAGGTATTGTTGCCGGTGTTTCGACTTAAAATTTCCTAATGGGTTTTCCAAGGTTTCTAATCCTAATTTTCATGTGTGATATATACCCCTCATGGAGTGCACCGTGGATTGCAAAAATTCTGAACCAACTATCACCACTGAATTAAATCTTTGGATCTTTTCTGAAGATGAATATGTTAGTCTAGCTGATTTATAAACAAAATTTAATTTTAATTAAAGCCTTTTACTTGAAAAAATATATTTAATCAAATTATTGGTTATTTATGTTGTTTTATTAGTATTTTTTAGAGTATTATCTGTCATCAGGAAACCTTTAAGTTTGGATTCCAACAGACAGTCAGTTATCATGTTACTCATAAACTGAAGCTAAAATTGAGTTCTAGCAGTATCTGGTCTTCATGCCCGCATTCAGAAGAAAGATGGAAATCTCTTGGTCAGATTTGGATAGCACCAATGGGACATTCATTGATGACAAGCGGCTGAGACCTGGAGTTCCTGCCACTGTATTACCTGGAAATTATGTTATATTCGGTACCATTCAGTTCACTTCTCCTAATTACTTAATTCTTATAGTTTTTTTGGAAAACTTATTCACTTAGTCTGTTTTGCTGCATTCATGACCTGCAATTTTTAATTTTTAAACTTGAAATTTAGTCAACCTTATTACCTGCTCTATGGACATGTTTTTGGTGTTATTTAATTGATGATATATATGTTGTTTTCATTCCTATTGCATCCTGTTAGTGTAAAATGAATTTGATGAACTAAACACATCCTTCTATAATGAATTCAATTCTCCAACTCAAGTCCATGAAAGCTATGATCTGCTTGATACTTCTCAAAAGGAATTTGATTGAATAAACACACCCTTTATAAATACAATCTGGACTTAATAGTATCAGATTAACGTCAGCAAAGAAAATCAAAAGTTATCCTTCTCTAGAACGATCTATTAACTAAAAAATGCCAAAACATTTTCACAATGTGTGAGAATAAATCTTGTCCTTCTATTCTAAATCTGAATCTTTATGTTTAATGATTGATAACAGCCACTTTAAATGGCAATGAAATATTATTGCAAGTTTTCATTTTTCATTCTTATGGCAACCAACTTAATTTTGCTATTACTACCCCACCTTCATGAGCTGACATTTGAAGTCCCAAGGTATCTCCTAATTTGAGCAGTTTGTTTAGCAGACATGATGATTGTGTAAGTAGTGCAATTTGGCAAAGTTCCAAGACTAGATCATTGGAACCAAGAATTATATTTATTGGTTCCAACACTATTTTCAAAGAACTTCATTCCTAAGAATGCATATATTCCTATACCCCCCCTATTCCTCTCAGATAAAATAGTGAGATCTTGTTCAATCCTGTATAAAAAACACTGGGTTTCTTTAGCTTTGCATAAATTATTTTTTGAACATTGACTTCGATCCAAGTTGGTCCTAAAGGTGCCACTCACTTTGTAATCATCTTCAATTATGTAGTATCCACAGTGAGTGAGATGGTCTCTCACCATGTAATTGAAGTTCAAACAGAAATATTGTAGGAATAGCAAAGCTCTAAGTCTCGAGGAACATGAGGCTTATTGTTCTGCAGGTTAAATTATGTTGAATTAGTACAATTTCCCACAGTCAAATTCAATCAAACCAGTTTTTCTATTCTTGGTTTAAAATTAAAATCTATTTGTTGGAAGGGTAATCACAGGTTAGTGATAACCAATAGAAAAAAAAAAAAATGATGCTCATATGTAGATGCTATGGCAGGTTCTAAATGCCCATGGAAAAGATGAAGGGGCTAGAAAATCAAATTAGAACTTCCACATACTGAAACAACACTACATTCTGTTGGAATGGGGTGCATGATTGACACATTGACCATATATCTACCAAGTATAACTTCAACTTAATAAACTTGAATTGAGAAGAATAAACTTGTGCTTAAGCCAAAATCAATACTAGCCAGAACCCTTCAAAGATGCTGATTCAGTTCATGGCACAAAGGGTTGGAGTTTTTTCTTTGGTAATAGAAGCGCCCCAATAAATCCTAAAATTCTCATGTTGATGGAATGAAAAGCATGATAGATTTATGATATTGCATAATCGAATTTGCTTTACATGACTTGAAAATGGAATTCGTTTTCTTGTCAAGGTCTATATGAGTTGAGTGTGGTTTACTTGTATCAAATGACTATACTAGGTATAACTTGAGTTGTTTGATTGTGATAATGAAAATTTGTTGAGTATTCTGTTATTTTTAAGTCTCTGGTATTATCCTTCTTGATTCACCATCTTTAGCACTCAAACTTCACTGCTACTTTAAATAGTTTATATATCTAATTAAGAACTGGCATTAGAGCTGGTCATTTTGCCGGACAGACACCAACAAATGGTTGGATTAATTGGCCATTTTTGCCAATTAAGTAATAAAATTTGATACTTAACACATTACTTAAAACATAGACTTTCAGTGTTGAATATCTTTTGCCTTTTTCCCTGAACTTGATCTAACTCATAGATATTCAAAATCTTATTCTCCTAGGGAAAATCTATAGTCAATGAACAGAAAATTAGTACATCGTTTATTACAATCATAAAATGGATGCTATGGAAATTCTTATCTACTTTACCATACTTTCCTTTACTTGTCTAAGAGGTTAAAACTAGTGGTTTTTCACATCCCATTTGTAGAATCAATCTTTGTTTTATATTTCATATGAACACGGTAATGTTCAAAACAAGTTGCCAAAAAGCAAAGAAAAGAGGTTTTATATAATGCTTATGGAAATATTGTTTTGAAGAAGTATCAAGAAAAAATAATTAATCTTCTCAATTTCTTTAACATAGAGATTCAACTCTAACCAAGCATCCATGTTGCATTGTTGAATGTAGCAGATCATAGCATTGTTTATTTCATGAGCTTCAGAAGTTCCATCTTAACAGCTAAACTTTGGATCTCTTTTATTGCTAGGGGATATTCATTTGGCAATGTTTCGTGCTACCAAGCTTTTTCATGTGGAAGCTGCAACCAAAGCGGAAGAACCTGAAGATAAAGTAGAGACCGATAGCCCAACTGGGAATAGTGAAACAAGTTGTTTTGAACATATGAATCATATGATTGTAAAATAAAGAGTTAATGAATGAATAAGTTCAATTTTGTTCTTGGAAATTTGTTCTTCAAAATTTTACTGGATTATGAAAGAAATTGTAGATCCAATGAACCCTATCTTTCCTTTTAAAGATCCAATGAACCCTATCTTTCATTATACTATTGACATGAAGAAGGGATTTAGTCCTTTTCAGAACAAAGAAATCTCAGAAACTTGTAGCAAAGATGAAAAGGAAAAACTTGATACGAACTGTTCAAAATTGTGCGTCTAAAATTAGTCCTACAAAACCAAAAAAAAAAAAAAAAATACCCAGTAAAAATCGAGTATCTTACACTCGATTTCCTTAAATAGAAATCGAGTCTTAGAGACTCGATTTCTATTTAAGGAAATCGAGTGTAAGATACTCGATTTTTACTGGGTATTTTTTTTTTTGGGGGGGCAGCTAAGGCAGCAGCAGTAAGCCATAATTATTCCCTTCCCCTGGCAGCATAAAAGTACATCCAGAACACATCAAATGGGCGTAAACAACTAGATTCAAAGCACACGATACTAGTCAAGGGAATAATCACAATCATATGCAAACAACCGGATTAAAACAATGGCCTTTCATGGGCTAATACTATTAAACGAGTACAATGGATAGTGGCTGGTTCAATTACAACAACATTCAACGATAAACAAAATAACAAGTAAGTCAATACAACATAGTGTACATATTCGCCTAGCACTTGTCCATATTGATATTACATAGTCTACATAGTCACCTAGCACTTGCCCATACTAATACAAACATACTCTACATAGTCGCCTAGCACTTGTCCATACAGAATAACGAGAAAAGACCCACGTACAATGTCACGTTGCAAAATCATGTCTCAGCTCGCCTGACAAACATGAAAAAACGGTCATTAGTTTCCAAATGTGAGGAACAAAAACTAAATGAAATATGCAAGTATATTATATAAAAATAGTCAGGGCACTTGCCTAGTTTATAGCACTACCACTTGTCGAAGCCCCACGGGAATTGGGACAGCTTCTGCGATTATGCCCCTCTTGATGACACACTCCACATTGCTGCCTTGGTTGAATCTCTCTCAATTGCGGATCTTCCCTCCGGCTTCCCCGTTCTCGCCGTACCCCATCCATTTCATTCCTTATTCTGGACTTCACAGGACGACCTTTGCCTCGCAACAACTGTGGGTCAGGCACCCATCGTGGTCCGCTCACGTCCCTCCATAATGACTCTGACTTTGGCACCACAAAATTATGTGAATATGTGTGAATGGCGTTGTTCAAACTGTAACATGGGTCAATATAACTGGTCGCATTAAGGTGCAGACCTTGAAGAACTTTAATTGCATGTGAACAAGGGATCTTGAAATTTTGCCACTTCCCGCAACCACATATTCTATCAAATACGCGCACGTCATGACTGTGGTTTCCCCCTCCACCTCTAAGGTCATTGTACGGGGTAACCACTTGATATATACCATCTTCATGATTAAAATTCCTCAGAATGTGTCCTGCGACTTTCTGCTCATTTTTGTAATAGATCTCCATTGCATAATCACTCCACACCTTACCTCGAGATAGATCTTCTTGAATTTGTTTACGTCGATCGTGGAAATATGCAACAAGTTTGCACCAAGTGAACTCAACCATTGCAGCAATGGGCAAACCGCGGGCACCTTTAAGTACCCCATTAAAGCACTCTGAGATATTGGTTGTCATTGCCCCGTAACGTCTTCCACCATCATGTGACTGGGTCCATTTGTCCAGATTCTCACTCATTAGATATGTGTATGGCATATAACGTACAATTCGACGATTGGTAGGGTCTACACCCCTCAGTAAATTAATCTCGGCCTCCTTAATGGTCTGCATTATGGACTCAAATTTAGCTTCATTATTCGCATATCCAGCTTTCAAGGCCAATGCCTTTAGAGTCGAGTTATCAAAGTGTCTGTTAAAGTTACTAGCAACATGTCGAAGGCAATATCGGTGAAATACCTGTTCTTCTCCATCCCGATTTCTAGGCCACTCTCGAATGGCACATTTGATACCTTTATGGCGGTCAGAAATAATGCAAATGCCCTTGTCAGGTATGACATGCTCTATCGAAGTCCTGAGACACTCTAAAAACCACCCCCAACTAGGCCCCGACTCTTTATCCACAACAGCAAAGGCGAGAGGTAAAATCTTTTGGTTAGCATCGGTTGCCATTGCAATCATCAATACCCCTTTGTATTTACCATACAGATGAGTCCCATCAACACTAATCACTGGCCTGCAATATTTGAATGCAGCAATGCATGGAGCGAATGCCCAATATACATAGCGCAGTAACGCAATACCTTCGTATGGCCTAGGTATGGTGTAATAACTATACTGGGTACCTGAGTCCTGATCCAAGTATGCCAACAACAACTTTCGCAACCTTTGGTAAGACTCCTCCCAATTCCCAAATATCTTAGCCATTGCTTTTTGTTTTGCGTCCCATACTTTATAGTAAGAAAGCTCATGATTATACTTACTACGTATCATCTGCCAGAGCTCATGAATACGAGCAGTACCATTTGTTTCTCGCAATTTCCCCACAATTTCTGATGCAACAAAATTAGAATCCATCATTTTACCGTCTCTTCGCTGGCCAAAAGGTATACAACTGTGTGGACCCACATAAGACGTGACCATCCACAGACCATTGAATTTAGGCTTCATGAATGCCCCAACGTACCACTTGCAATTGTCGTCAATGCATGCGACGGTTAATTTCATTTTGGTCGACCTCCGGACTTTAAAATTTCTATTATCTTTTGCTGCATATATTGTCAATGCATGCTTCACTGCCTCTTTATTTGCAAAAGTTAACCCTTTACAAAAATTCATCCCATCTTCCCAAGTACAAACAAATGGTATCTCAAGACGTGATGGATCAACCATATTTTCCCAAGTATTTGCGTAGAATGAGTCGGTAGGAGGTCTGTAGCCAGTGGTGATATTTGTATCATGCTGAATGCCAATATCATCCTCTGCATCACCTTCATCACCTTCATCATGGTACTCCATATTTTCCTCTTCAAAATTGGGAACAACTTCATGGTCATCCACATCGTTGTCAAAGTTGCCTTGCTCAATCCTCTCTTCATACTCATCGACATCGACATCCACATCCACATCCACATCCACATCCACATCCACATCATCAATATTTTCACCATCATTCGCAGCATGATCTTCGTCTTCGTCTTCCTCCTGTAAATGTGTCTCTTCAGGATTGAAGGTTTCACTAGCATTGGCAACATGATCCTGAGATGGGAGCGTATAACCTCCCATTGTATACCCTCCCATTGTATACCCTCCCATTGTACTTTCTCCATGATCTAGGGTTGTAAATTGTAAAGCTGTAGTTGTTTGTTGCACCACCTCAGTAGTGTTGTCTGCAGGCATCTCCAAACTTACATACAACTCAGCAGCATTTACTTGGGGCATTTTTTGGATCCTATTAAACATCATCTTTACATGTTTATCTTCTGTGATTGCCATATACCTATAATTTATCTGTTCATAAAGGACTTCTTGTGGGTAACGATAAATAATGTTGATGTCATACCAAGCAGGGTTCAAATTCAACTCGTTCATTATTTTCGTCTTTAAATCATTCAACGTCTTCAATTTACGACGTATCATCATATAGTAGCATTCGATACCCTCTCCTGTAAATGGGAATCCATCAATCCCTCCAGGATTGTCAAGGTGTCCACCGAAGTACACATTTATATTAATATTCTTCATAGATTGTGAACCTATTAGAAAGAGTCAAGTATAATATGTTAGTAACATATTTTATCTCTCTCATTTAACATCAATTACAAAACCTTCTCTATCTACACAAAGTACAAAAAAATTACAACTTCTAAAACTGTAACAATTGCATATACTCACCCCACATCACATACAAACACACTCTTCTCATTATAATTTCGCACTCAAACAAATTAAAAAACTAAAGACAAAACTCATTCCCATTACAAATTTTAAACTCAACTCCAACAAAAATATAAATAAAAATATCAAACCAAACGAATCTTAATCGTCATGACAATGTGCAAATGAATAAGAGAGAAAAAGATTTCAAATCTCTCTCCATATTTTTCTTCATTCCATATTTCTATGTGGCTATTCAAAAATATATACTTATTATATAAATACTGACGTTGTAAATATAAATATATATATATATATATATTTATATATTTATATGAATAAATATCAGGAAATAAATACAAATACTTAATACATATATATATAAAATAAATATATATACAAATATATAAATATTTTAAATATATAGTTGTATAAATAAATTTAAATATATTTAAATATTTTGAATATATATATTATCAGGAAACAAATTTATTTAATTTAATACAAACAAATACTTTATCAGGAAATGTCATGACAAATTCAATGCAAGCAACACTTTGTAAAGCAATTATATACATTAAACAACCAACTAAAGAGTGAGGAGATCCTTACCTGACATCAGTGCAAATGTACTATTGAGATTGTATGAGAGTGAGAGAGGAAGACTACAATGAATGTTGGACTTGTATGAGACTTAAGAGAGGAGCAAAGTTTTGCTGCGTTTGAGATTTTCTAAGAGTACTATGAGGTTCTGTGAGAGAAGTATGAGAGTTGTTGTGAAAGAACTATGAGAATTGCTGAGAGAACTATGAGAGTTGCTGAGAGAAAAGTATGAGAGAGTGTTCAGAGAGAAGCATGTGAGAGAGAGAAGATGGTTCACTTTGTGAGTTGTTCAGATAACATGTGAGAGAGAGAAAATGTTTGCAATTCTGACAGACCCATGCCAGACAGACTTGACAACCCAGCCAGCACACTGATGGAAGTGACCACTTTAAAAATCGAGTCTTTAAGACTCGGTTTCCATTTTTGGAAACCGAGTCTTAGAGACTCGATTTTTATGCTCTACCAGGCTAAAAATCGAGTGTCTAAGACTCGGTTTCCAAAAATGGAAACCGAGTCTTAAAGACTCGATTCTAGCCAACGTGGACCACACGTGGAAATTGAGTCTCTAAGACTCGATTTCCACGTGTGCTCCCCAGGTGGCGTTTAGCCACCTCAGAACCCACAAACCGAGCCTTAAAGGCTCGATTTACGGGCTTAAAATCGAGCCTTTAAGGCTCGAGATGTTATCCAGCTATTTTCTTCCAAAAGCAGCCTACTAACTAAATTGTTTTTATTTAAGAGTTCTTTGGCCATTTTCGCCATCACTTGAACTAAAACTACGACTGACTAGGTATTTGGAACCAAAAGTAGGCTTCAAGTCTAGCAGGTCCGATCGGTTTGGTCGGGTCATCCAACCAGTTGGATAGCTCTAATAAAAGTCAAATATTGGAAGAGATTTAAAACTTGTTTGTCTAAAAAAGAATAAAGAAAAAAAAAAGTACGAGGCCGAGGCCTGAACAGCTAAACAAACCAAAAATCTGACAGGTGTGTTCGGAATCTATCTTCTCAGATTTTCTTGGGGCCCAGCCCACTTATTTTTCTATTACCCATAAAGAAAAAGAAAAAAAAAGAAATCCTATAATTCCAAGGCGGAGGGTGGAACACGTCTTCTAAGCTTGTGAGTTGGACCAATGCTGAAAGTTTTTTACTCCATGGATTTTTGTTAGCCACAAAAACAGTCGGCTTTGACCCAAAAAAACCGAAATAAAAAAGAGAGAGAGAGAGAAAATTAGAAGATGACAGAACGAACAGTAATAGTACACGTTAGGGTGGGCAGCAGCCAACCACACGCAGAGGGCACCCGCGCCATTGAATCATACAGAATCAACACTCAGCCAATCACAACACGCGTTGTGGATCTCCAACGACCCCCCATGCGCATGGTACACGATAACGACCCTCATTCTCTCTGCATTCATTCAAATATCATTAAGCGGCTCATATTTAAACTTCAACCAAATTCACCAATTATAAGTAATTAAATAAATAAATATCTACTTGTTTCTTTCTTTCACGGTTCACCCATATATGCATATTTTCCATTTTCAGTTATAGTCGTTGTATCGGTTTTATTCCGCCCAACCTGGCCGCTCCTTTTTCTTAGGTGCTGGCTGGGTTAGTTGGTTCTCTGAATTTTTTTTTGAAAATGGAAGTGAAGTCATGCTCTTTGTGTGAGGCCTTCACAACACCAACAACCACTTTGGCTGTAAAGCAATACTTACCATTCTTCACCGTTCGTTTCCGTCCAAATCAGAATCAAAATGCATCCATTCACACACCAAAAAAACACCAGTTCCAACAGCTCATTCGAAACTACGGTTCCGAAATCATCATCACTGGTAGCACTACTAGCGAGCCTCCAAGTACCACAAAAAGAAGAACCATCACTCGCAAAAAAACCAAAACCAAAACCAAGACCAAATCCAAAACCCTCCTCGAATCACCTGCACCATTAGAGGTAGAAAATAGTACTAAGCAAACGCAGCAACAACAGCAACAGCAAGCGATTGAGCAGAAAGGGAAGAGCGTGCGCGGTTTGTACCAGAATGGGGATCCAATAGGGCGAAGGGACCTTGGTAAGAGCGTAGTGAATTGGATAGCCCAAGGAATGAAAGCCATGGCGTCGGATTTTGCGTTGGCGGAGCTTCAAGGAGAGTTCATGGAGGTGAGGCAAAGAATGGAGCCTGGACTCACTTTCGTGATTCAAGCTCAGCCTTATCTCAATGCAATCCCTATGCCTGTTGGTCTCGAAGCCGTTTGCTTGAAAGCTAGCACTCACTATCCAACTCTCTTCGACCATTTCCAGAGAGAGCTTCGCGATGTTCTCCAACATTCGCAGCGTAAATCGCTGCTGCAAAATTGGCGTGAATCCGAGTCCTGGAAGCTTCTCAAGGAGCTTGCCAATTCAGGTGATTTGGAGTACAAAGTGTCTCGTTTTAATTTGTTGTTGTGATTCAATTTTGGTTGAGATGTTGTGTGTGTGTGTTTCTGTTTTTTGTTGCAGCTCAGCATAAGGCGATAGCGAGGAAAACAGTGCAGGTGAAGAGTGTTCAAGGTGTGTTAGGGATGGAGATGGGGAAGGTTAAGGCTATACAGAGCAGGATTGATGAGTTCACGAGGCGAATGTCAGAACTACTTCGTATAGAAAGGGATTCTGAATTGGAGTTCACACAGGAGGAATTGGATGCTGTTCCTACACCAGATGATACTTTGGATTCTTCGAAGCCAATCGAGTTTTTGGTTACCCATGGCCAAGCTCAACAAGAACTCTGTGATACCCTCTGCAATTTGAATGCAGTCAGCACATCCACAGGTCTGTATGTTATTTATGTATATACTTAATTGTTCAGATTAAATGATTAAATTCACTATTGTGAATAAAGAGCCTTTTGTAATTGGGTTTTGTAAGCAGGATTAGGTGGAATGCATTTGGTGTTGTTCAGGGTTGAGGGGAACCATCGGTTACCACCTACTACTCTCTCTCCTGGAGATATGGTTTGTGTGAGGGAGTGTGATAGTAGGGGTGCAGGTGCGACTTCTTGTTTGCAAGGGTTTGTCAACAATCTTGGGGAGGATGGATGTAGCATCAGTGTAGCTTTAGAGTCTCGTCATGGTGATCCCACCTTCTCGAAGCTCTTTGGCAAGACTGTGCGCATAGATCGTATCCATGGATTGGCGGATACACTCACATATGAGGTACTTCACTAATGGCTCTTTTATAAATTCATCCTTTTTGTTTATTGTTGCTTATGGCATAAATCTTATAAGCTAGCCCGAAAGCAATTTGTGTTGCAATACAAAAATTTGGCCTGAAATGGTATATGTTAGCACTAAAATTTTCACCTAGTTTTGAATTAAAAAGTTCTCACTGCTTTTAGATGGCAGTGTTGAAAGTCTTGTGCAAAGTTTCCAATCTCTACTTTTAGCAGTGAAGGGAATGTTATGGAACTGGGAAGTAGTTGTCTCTTGAAGATCAGTGAAGCTATGCTTCTTGTTATGCTTGGATTCTTGAGATAATCTTTTCAAGAAAATGAAAATGAAGCCTATTATGATTTAACCTTTTTTTTTGAAATATATGCAATAATAAACTCATTTTTCTTCCCATAAAAAATTTGTTAGTTTAAATCATTGTGCAGAAATTTCATAGAATTGGCTCCTTTTTTTATACAATGTTTTTTTAGGGTAGCATTATTACTTTATAGTGTGAGTGTGTGACAATTAGGGTTTAAATATATTAAAAATGTCACCTCAAATCTCGAAATAGTGAATGAAAAGATTCCTCTCAGGTTTTTGGTAAAACTCTCATTCTAAAGAAACAATTAGAAACATCAACCAACATTTCATGACTTGGGGGTATATCATTTATGTGAAATTAGATTAAGGCATAGGCATACTAAAGCAAGTGGTCTTTGACAGTTGCATCCGTACCATCTACATAAACACATTGTCCAGATGGTCATCAGTATTCACAAGTGAAAAATCAACTTCTTTGTTCACCTGGAAGAAATGATCATTTCCTTGTGATCTTACGTTACCATTTTCTTTGGTGCTTGTGCAGTCTACTTAAATATTTACTCCCCTGTTATACTATTTTTTTTGGTAGCGCAATTGTGAAGCCTTGATGCTGCTTCAAAAGAATGGTTTACAGAAGAGAAATCCTTCCATTGCTGTTGTGGCTACTCTATTTGGAGACAAGGAAGATGTTGCATGGCTGGAGGAGAATAATTTGGTAGATTGGGCTGAAGGATTGGATGAACAATCAAGGCCTGGAACTTTTGATGATTCCCAGCAAAGAACAATTGCCTTAGGTTTGAATAAGAAGCGCCCTTTATTGATAATCCAAGGGCCACCTGGTACTGGAAAGACAGGTTTGCTTAAAGAACTTATAGTACTTGCTGTTCAACAAGGTGAAAGGGTGTTTGTAACTGCACCTACAAATGCAGCTGTTGACAACATGGTTGAAAAACTATCAAATATTGGATTGGACATTGTGCGGGTTGGCAATCCAGCACGCATATCTTCAACTGTGGCATCAAAGTCTTTGGGTGAACTTGTGAAATCTAAGCTTTCCAATTTTGTAATGGAGATTGAAAGAAAGAAGTCAGATCTAAGAAAAGACCTTAGACACTGTCTAAAGGATGATTCTTTAGCTGCTGGCATACGTCAGCTTTTAAAACAATTGGGAAAGACAGTGAAGAAGAAGGAAAAGGAGACTGTGAAGGAAGTACTATCTAGTGCTCAAGTAGTGCTTGCCACCAACACTGGAGCAGCTGATCCATTGATTCGAAGGCTGGATACCTTTGACCTGGTTGTTATAGATGAAGCTGGTCAGGCAATTGAACCATCATGCTGGATCCCGGTGTTGCAGGGAAAGCGCTGTATCCTTGCTGGTGACCAGTGCCAGCTAGCTCCAGTGATTCTATCAAGAAAAGCCTTGGAAGGTGGTCTTGGAGTATCACTGCTGGAGAGAGCTGCAACTTTGCATGATGGAGTTCTTGCCACCAAGTTAACAACACAGTACCGTATGAATGATGCAATTGCCAGTTGGGCATCAAAAGAGATGTATGGTGGATCATTGAAGTCCTCCTCAACTGTCTTTTCTCATCTTCTTGTAGATTCTCCATTTGTTATGGTATCGTTCCCATCTCTAATCTTTTACTTTTATTTTCATATAATTCTAGGAGGTTTTTTGATTTCTGGGGTATGAAATGCAAATTGAAATTGCATCTTAAAGAAAAGAAAAATAGTTATTCCGAGCTTCTTCCAACTAGCCATTATTTGTTGTTGTTTTTTACCCCAGAACTGAGAGACAGGCCACAGCACTTAGGTTAAGCCATAATTCATGTTCTTCAATCTATTATGGTGCACATATTGGTTTCTCAAATGGCATACTCTTCAATATTAATCAGAGGTTAAGAAAATATTATCAATAGCTTCTCTGGTAGAGACTTTTGGTTTTTTCCTTGAGAATCCACCTTTCATTTATATGTTTTTGCAGCCTTTGGATTTCACAACTTCTTTCTCTTCTTTCTCCTTTTCTGTTAATTTTATTGATTACTGTGAAATATCTTCAGTGAAACAAATTATATCAGTCTAATGGTTTTTCAATTACCTGACACCTATAATGCAATTAATAACCAAGGACATGTTAGTCAACATAAAGAATCACACATTAAATTTTCAAAACCATATCTGTCCAACTGGTTGAACCAGTAGCTTCTATATCTGATTTCTGTCTTGATTAGTGTAGATTATTGGCTAGTCAGGCTTAAACCCACAACATTCCAGACTGAGCTTCACACTAGCCTATTTTAAGCAATTCATACAGGTCAAAACAATCCTGGTGGCTTGAACCTCCTAGTTCTTCTTGGGATATATTAAATTGTGGATAACTGAAAATTGAACAAGACTAGTATTTGGCCAGGAATGGGATATATGTGATTACTCTTGGTTGGTCTCCCCTCCCTCGAGTCCTAAACAAATACTAGTGCTTTCATCTTGTAGGAATTTTTTATATATAATATACGTAGTGATTTAGAATCACAATTATGATCCCATATGGACCATTATCTTCTCAAAGCCTTTGACTACATCATTGCCATAGTTATTGTTGATAGAAGGTTTTTATCTTCTGTTTTAGTATCATCCTTGTATCTTTTACTTTAAATGTGCCTAGTATCACTAACATTTTCTATACATTTATGCAGCCCACCTGGATAACTCAATGTCCACTGCTGTTGCTTGATACAAGAATGCCGTATGGAAGTTTGTCAGTTGGTTGCGAAGAGCATTTAGATCCAGCTGGCACAGGCTCATTTTACAATGAAGGGGAAGCTGATATTGTTGTGCAACATGTCTTTTCTTTGATTTATGCTGGTAAATATTCTTGTCAATTGGGATTAAGTGCTATGTATTATTACTCTATTATCTATGTTAACCTAAAACTCAGTTGTATGATGAACCATGCCTGTTAAAGATGAAAATTTTACTGAAGCTTTGCATTTCATATGAGAATATTTTACTGAAGTGTTGCATTTCATATGAGAGTATTTTACTGAAGCTTTACGTTTCATATGAGAAGTACTTAAACTTTGCAAATTATCATTTGGAATGCACATATTATATGCATACCTTCTTATCTGATGGCTTAAAGAGAAATGAAACTAAGGCTGAAAAGGTAGGTTCAAAATTTGCTCAATTATGTGCACCATATCAATGTGACCCTTGATGCTAATGGTTTTGGAATTTACATGTCCTTACCTTAATTATGATGCACGTATACATTTCAATATGACTGAGGACTCCTCTCTCTCTCTCTCTCTCTCTCTCTCTCATCCAACAATATCTGGAATCCTATTTTGAAAAAGGTGTGAGAGCGTTTAGCGAGATGGAAAAAGCTTTACCTATCCAAAGGAGGACAGGTGACCTTGATCAAGAGTATGCTATCTTCCATTCTGACCTATTTCATGTCTTTGGGTACAATGCCTACTCATGTGGCCCATAAGTTGGAGAAACTGCAGAATGATTTCCTACGGGGAGGCATTGGTGATTCCAAAGTTTTATTTGGTGGATTGGAGTGTGGTTTGCTCCCCCATCAAAGGGGGAGCTTTAAGTATCAAAAAACTCAGTTCATTAATTCAATCACTTCTTGGGAAGTGGTTATGGAAATTCGGAGTAGAACGGTACCATATTTGGAGGAGATTTATTTATGAAAAATATGGTGAAGGATGGGGAGGTTGCTCCACGGAGCAGATTCGGGGGTGCACATGTAGTTAGCCAGTGGAAGGGCATACATGGGGGATGGGATTCTTTCTCCAAATACTTATGGTTTGAGATACGAGATGGATCTTAAGTCTGGTTCTAGACAACCATTCGGTGTGGGGACAGCTCTGTTAAGGACTTGTTCCAAACCTGTTTGCCTTGGCAGTAGACAAGGAGGATTCAATCTCATTGTACCTTGATAACCTACTTGAACAGGGGAAAAGGGGGAAGGGGGTCAACATTGGAATCTCCAATTCATCAGGCCTTGCCAAGATTGGGAGTTGAAATCGGTTGATATATATTTTTAGATTCTTTATGCTAACTGCGTTCCTTGTTGGTCCTGATCGAGTCTTATGGTTATGGATGCCAGTAAAGAAGGAGTGTTTGGGGTTAGATTGTATAATAATAACTTTAGGGGTACTACGTGCCTTTTGTAATCATGGAAGAGCATTTAGATGGCCAAGGTCCCATGGAAGGTGGCATTCTTTGTGTGGACTGCAACTCATGGTAAAATCCTGACAATTGATATCCTTTGTGAGAGGTATTTACTAATAGTTGATTGGTGGTGTAGGTGTAAAAGTAGCAGGAAATCTATTGATCATTTACTTCTCCATTGCTCTATGGCAATAGATATTTGGTCCCGTGTCCTCACTTTGTTTGGGTTAACTTGGGTGATGCTTAAATTAGTGTTTGAATTGGGTGGAGTGTTGGCAAGGTTATATTCAGCATCATAGACCAGCTAAGTTGTGACAATTTATATGTGTCATGTGGAATCTATGGCTTGAGAGGAACTAGTGAGTCTTTGATGGAGTGGAGCGTCCTTCTTATGTAATCAAAGAGTGTGTTTTGCAGACTTTCTTTGGTTGGCTGCATGCCATAGGTGGTGTCCCTTCGATGTCTTTTGTTGAATTATTCTCTTTGTTTGTGAGTTGTAGTCTTTGAAAGGGCTCTGTACACATCCTTTTATGTGTAATTCTCGTCTCCATTTTTTTTGGTAATAAAATTTTCACTTAGACACACACACATATAGCTCACTGGTATTAAGCACATATAGATCTAAGGTGTGAAAGCAAAAGATTTAATACATAAATTTTCATTGTTAACTCTAGTACTATAACCAACAACACCACTATTACCTCTACTTGATACCATGTAACCTGGTTGACTAGCCTGAAATGACACAACCAATGTAGTTTAATTCATGATCATCATTCTTTGTAGAAATCTTCTATCCTGTTTGAGTATCCATCTACCATACACTTGTAGCAGTTTACATCTGTAATGAGCTTTCAAGTTGTTTCTGTTGTAGCCTCTTTTCAAATTTATGCCTTTCAAAGCCCTATATTCCTATCTTATTAGCTAAACTAACACCTGGATCTGCTGATACTGTTGTGGATCTCTGTATTTGTTTTGTAAAGTGTACCTAATCAAGCATTTGTACTGGTTGAGTGGTTTTTATGGCTCCCATATGTAATTGTTGAGTAAACAAGGACATTCATATATATTTTAAATTATTTCTACAGGTGTTAGCCCAGCAGCTATTGCTGTTCAGTCTCCTTATGTAGCTCAGGTAAAACTCCTGAGGGACAGACTTGACGAGCTTCCGGGGGCTGCAGGTATTGAGGTAGCAACCATTGATAGCTTTCAAGGCCGGGAAGCTGATGCAGTAATTATATCAATGGTATGGTTCTTATTTTAGATCTTTAGTCACATTTATCTGCCAAATAGTTTAAACAAATGAACATTATTTTGATGCACCTTCCAGAAACCTTATACTGTATCTTCTATGAACAGATGCTGCTCAACCTGATTTTATATTTTGACTCATCATACACATAGATTGTATTGCCAAGTCAGTTTTCTGGTGTTTTAGAATGAACTTTAATGGTAGATAAATCCAAAGCACAATAAAACAATTGTATGTGCTCCAACAACTTATCTTCTCATTGTGCAATTTTTAGATCAACATTTAATTGTAAGAAACCCGCCCATGGAAAAACTAAAAATAGATTAAAATGCCACTAGAAACTCCCTATGTCACTTTTTGTTGGTCTTATTCTTAAAATCCAACTTCTTTACAGAATATCATTTAATACATTGTCTTTTCAAAGTAAAACTATAAATTTCTAAAACTAGCTGTTTAATTTAAGCTAAAGCTAATGAAAAAAGGGTGTTGACTTTTCAAATAAAGTAATGAGTATGTTAGGAAAATTATTATGCCTATTGATAGGACTATATCTTGAGATGTTCCAGAATGTAATAGAGGACCAACAAAAAGGGATAGTAGGAGTTAGGAGTATAAATAACAAGTTGGTACAATTAATCATTTATCGGTTGAGAAGGTCAAGTGATTAGGGGAGTGGGATGCAAGGTGGGTTCTTGCCCCTAACATACCTAAGTTGCAACTTGAATCTTGTTTTAGGGCTTGAATTATAGAAAGGACAGAGGCAATTAGCTGGAAAAAATGTTTTTTTTTTTTTTTTTTCTTTCTTAAAAAGGCTGGCTTGCTCGTATCAACTGGTTTTCATGGTTGAGTTTATAGAAAGGGATAAGCGTGGTGTCAAGAGGTTGCTTAAAAAGATCTCTAACTTGTATCCCATCTTCCTATTATGGATAAGGCCTCATCTACAGCTTTGTATTTGGATACTTTGGATAGGACGATAGAACCACATGGTTCATGTTTTTAAAGCTTGATCATTGTGTAATTGAATTATATAAAGGATGGGGAGGCAAACAGCTGTATGATAGAATTCAATTTTCTCAAAGGATTCAGCTTATACTTATCAAAATGTTTTCATGGTTGGGTTTATAGAAAGGGAAAAGCGGTGGTTGGGTGCTTTTTTCAAGTAATATTGCATTTGCAATTTGTGATGGTAGTCAGGTCCACATGATATATGGTATGGATAGGTTGTTCAAAATGATCTATAACTTGTATCTCATTGCTATGGATAAAGACTTCATCTATAGCTGTGTTTGGATACTTTGGGTAGGTTCAATTTATTAGAATCCTAGGTTAGTCAAAGCAATCCATGATTGGGAACTAAAGCCAGCTACTTCTCTTTCCTATATATTGTATCAACACCAGTGTACAGGTAGTGGAGGGGATAGAATGTGTTTTAGGTTGAGGTGAAATGGTTCTGTTGATGTCCCTTCTTATTAGGGTCTTGTGTGAGTCTTCTGATTGTATGGCAGGTTACAGCACCTTGAAAGTCACTTATTTAACTTTTTTTTTTTTTTTTTTCCATTTTTGTTTGTTTGTTTGGACTGCAACCTTATGAATATTTTGATGGTTGGAATCTTATTAAGAGCAATATAATAACTGTGGATTGGTTTTGTTTGTTCTAAAACATTAAGATAGTTGATCTCCCATTATGATATCATTCAATTACTAGAGATCTTTGGTCATTGGTGTTCTCTCTTTATGGATTGATGAGGTCTCTCATGATGATAATGTCTAATAAGTCTTACTTTTCAAAAAGATATAATGTAAAAAGCATATCATGTGACTTTAGTTTCATTTGATTTTTATACCATTTATAGTTTCCGATGATATTTACTTGGCATTTTTAAAAATAAGAAGAGGATAGGCATTGGCAGCATCATATACACTATGTTTAATCACAATCTATCTCATTATGTCATGTCCTTTATAAATTAGCAATATTTTGGTGACAGTAATTACAATTCAATTGATCTACACTTGATTGGTAGATTTTTATTTAAATTATACATGGGTGTAATGGAATTTGAAAACTATGATGATAATGAATTATTGATGCACCTAACAAAAAGATAATGAATCATTGATGCATGCATTAGATAACCAAGTGCCTTTAGCTGATTACTTTGATCAGTCTTCTTGTCACTAATCTTATGCAATGGGTCTGGTTTGTAATTGTGTAATCTCTTTATAACCTCACCAGTCAGTACAATTCTCATGAACTGATGCATAGATGGTTTTAAATTCAAATGACTCATAGTTAGTGATGATTACTTCAATCTTTTAAAATCGTAGAATCGTAGTAGTACCAAAATCTATGACCAACTTTGGCTATTGAAACATTTTCATCTACTCATGTTTGTATTACCTAATGATGTATGATGCGTGTTTCCGCTCTGTATTAGGTGCGGTCAAACACTTTAGGAGCTGTTGGATTCCTTGGGGACAGTAGGCGAATGAATGTTGCCATAACTAGAGCACGCAAACATGTGGCAGTTGTGTGTGATAGCTCAACAATATGCCACAACCCCTTCCTGGCAAGGCTGTTGCGTCATATCCGCTATTTTGGTAGGGTGAAGCATGCAGAGCCTGATAGTTTTGGGGGATCTGGGCTTGGCATGAATCCAATGCTGCCCTCCATTAGTTAACACTGCAAGGGTGGAACGACTACATTTTTTTTCTTATTCCTTCGATTGATGATTATTTGGAAGCACAACTGTTATGAAGATGCTTGTTCTCTTTTCCTGTCAGCATCTGCTTCCACATAAATTCATGTACAGCAGGCCTTCTATTTGGTCAACAGCAAAAGCATTATAGTAATTGCATAAGTATCCTGTATCCATTGATTAGATTTGTATATAAACGACACACATTTAGAATTCCTAACTTGTATAAAATTTGAATGCATCAAATATTAGTGAAGAGAATGGATACAGTTTTAATTAATTTTTTACTCTGAAATTTCTACTGGCTCCAACAGATTACCTTGACTGGTGGTTCTATTGTACTAGGTTCTCATTAGATATGTTCTCCAATTGATGGCTACTGCTGCCATGAGTGTTAATATTTGCCGATGATTTTTGCAATTGATTTTGTCTGCTTTTCTGCTTCTGCTTTTGCCATTATTGTAATTTATGCTTCAATTTTGGTAGTCTGTGGGTTGCTTTGTTCTTAATATTGATAGTGTATACTGTAGAGATTCATATGTTAGGAATCATGATGAGTTACACTGATGTTGCTATTATAATATTACAGATAATTCCTTTTAGTTTTTAATGAAAATGATTTGAGAAGTTCAATATAGGAGAATTGATGTATGACCATGTCATCCGTGATGATGATAATAATAATAATAATAATAATAATAATAATAATAATAATAATAATGACGATGACGATGACAACGACAATAATTAGAATGACAATAATATAAAGAGCAAAACATTGTAAGTAGGGATGGCAATGGGGCGGGGCGGGGCCAAAGGATGTGATCTTCGCCCCTGTCCCGCATGGATTTTTCTTGCCCCATCCCTGCCCTGCCCCGCATGACGGGGAAAATTTCTTACCCCATCCTCACCCCTTAAGGCCCCACGAAGACCCGCGAAGCCTCGCTCTACCTCGTAAAACTTTATTTCTTATCAATTTTCCCTACAACTATTACCATTTTTTCAAATAAAATGACATATTTCAATAATAAAAATATACTTTAAATTATAAATAAATTTATCCTATCAAATCAAAGTAATTTTTAGCAAATGGGACAAAGTCTCAAACCTGTACCTTATATTTTTTAATAAAAATATAGAAAACAAAATTAAATTGTATATAATTTTTGTGTGGAGGAGAATGATCAGCTAGAGCTAATACATGATTGATGCCATCATATCGGCAATCAAACCAATAGGGAAACATATTCCTCATCATCTTGTTCTCCATTCACCACCTCATATTTCTAACATGAAAATTCAAAAACAAAAACCCAACTCATAAAATAGATATGGATTTTGACAAGCATAAAGAAGCAGTGTTGTTAAGCAAAGTGAAATCCCAATAAGAATTCCAAGTGTTAAGAGAAAAGGGGGTGTGTGTAACTGGGTAACAGTCTGGGTAACAGTAATTCAATAGTATATAAATTTGTTTCTAATAAAGATAAAATAAAGTGTTAAAATTTGTACCTTATTTCCAACTTTGCTAGAGAGAAAAAAGAGGTAGAGCCACGTTAGATAGAATAAAATAAGTTGATGATATTTTTGTTTAAATAGTAGGGTTTTAGGGTATGAAAAAATTACAATTTAACTCTTATTAATGCGGGGCGGGGCGGGGCGGGTCTAAAAAGTGTAAACCCATCCCCACCCTGCCCCGTGGTGCGGGTCTAAAATCTCGCCCCATCCCCGTCCCATCACCTTTGCAGGGCAGGAAAAACCCGCACGGAGCGAAGCGGGGAAGGGCGGGTCAAGCGGGGCGGGGCAAAATTGCCATCCCTAATTGTAAGTTATGTGATACTATTATTTCAATTAGTGTTTTAATGTTATACCAAAAAAAAAAAAAAATTAGTGTTTTAATGTTATCATCATTTAAATGAGAAACCAACTAGCACTCGTTTTGAGAGTGTTTATAATCTTTTATACACAATGGAAAAAAGTAAGAGATTCTAAAAACTGAAAATATTCTAGATTTTTTTTCAATAAAAAATCATATGACCAAAAAAAGTAATGAAGTCAAATATGAAGCTAGGAAAAAGTATAAAAATACTAAAAATAATTGGTAAAAGGTGAGTGAGTATAAATGCCTTACTTTGATTCTATATATGTATAATTATTATATGAACAAGTTTTTGGTGTTTCCGGATTCTCAAAACTGAGTTACGATGGCAATTTCGCAATTTTGCAAACATTTACTTGGGTCCCACATGTATGCATTGTCAACATTAAAGTTAGAGTTCCACATGCACTCCAACGGCTCAATCACTATGTACACACCAGACACATGTTTTCCCTTCACTTTTCCTTAGTTTCACTTTCCTTAACTCATTTCTTTTAGTTTGGAGCTTCATCGCTTCCAAAAAATTGAAGAAATGTCTTTCCTTTTTGCATCCTTAGAAGTGAAGAACAACTCCGATAATTGAAGAACTGATCTGGGTCTTACAAACTTTGAAGTTTTGGTCTCTCCTCTTCCATAAAACTTAAATAATATATAAATTCTTAAATTTACCGCTTTTGAAATTGAAATCCTCAAGCCTTGACTTTGTGAAGATAGAACATGTGACTATGTTATAAGACAAACATGACTTGAAAAACAGATGAAGTAAAGTAAGAAGTGAAAGTGTAAAACATGTTTAGACAAATAAAAAGAGGAAAAAACAAAACAAATCAACAACAAAAAGAAAAACACACACGATAAACCCTTTTGAAAAACAAGTTATTTGTGTAACCCATGAGTCTACTCAACTCAACAACTAATTTCAATGGATCAAGTATGAATTGACCCATTTTTCATGGGTCCAAAATCTATACCCAAATTTATAATTTTCCTTCAAGATCAGCAAATTATTAGGTTTACGTTTATTTTGACAGATCTAACTCCATTGACATGGTAACTAATTCTATAATTTTTATGGAACTAACTCTAGGTATTGCTTAGACCCAGTTAGAAAAAGGCTTTAATTTTTTTTTTTGGAAAAATTACATTTTAATAGGGTTGTAGCAAATTAAATGTTTTAATTTCTTTCTTTTAAAAAAAAAAAGTTTTAATTTCAAAAGTAATAAATTGAACTTTAAAGTCTTAAAAAGCAACAAATCAAACCTCATAATTTCAAAAGTAACAAATTTAAGGTTGAGGTTTCATAATCAAATAACAAATAAAACACTATTTTTTGTGCTTAAATGGTACGACGTTTAATTTATTACATTTAAACCTCAAGTTTAAATCAGTTACTTTTGAAATTACAAGGTTTAATTTGTTAATTTTTGAAAATTTGGAGTTTAATTAGTTACTTTAGAAATTATAAAGTTTAATTTATTAAACCCCTTATATTATTGGGCTTAATTAAATGTAGATTTTTTTTTATATAAAAGAAAGTTAATAGTTGGTTTTTTTTTTTAAAAAAAAAAAAACTCTCACATGCCCTATCTATCATAATTAGGACAAAATTGCCTTTTGCCAATTTCGGGCAAATTAATCAGCCTTTTACCCTTCTTCCCAAACTAAATAGGGAAATGCCCATCTTTTGAAAATCGAGTTAAGCCCTATATTGCCTATAACTCGATTTCATGGATATCAAGTTACAAAACGTCACTATAGGTTCTTAAAACGCCACTATAGGTCATTAAAAACATCACTATAGGTTCTTGAATTTTTTTTTTTTTTAAAACTTGATTTTGAGAAACTCAATTTTCAAAAGAGGGCCATTTCCCTATTTAATTTGGGAAGAAGGGCAAAAAGCTGATTAATTTGCCGGAAATGGGCAAAAGGCAATTTTGTCCATCATAATTAGAAATACAGCATAACATGAAACATCAATTACTTTTTAAAGAATAATGGTTTACACATAGTGTGTACGTACACACACACACTCTGAAATCATGTTTTCAAAACACTATTTTTAGTAATTCTATTTCATAAGATGTGTGTAACAAAAATTGGCATTCATGAAAATTAAAGACACAAAATAGTAGGAGGAAACATCCACACGACAATTCTCCTTGCTATTCATTTTTATATTCTCACTCTCCTTAGTCCTTGGTCTCCCTTCCCAGGTCCATAAAAAAATAGTACAATCGAGGAGCATCTCAGCTGGGTCACAGTCAAAGATTTGAAGTAAACAATCGCACAAGCAACGGTTTTGCTTTAGCTACGAAGAATCAATTCGTGTGAAATAATAGAATTGATGATTTCTTATTAATGGAGCTCACGAAAAGTATTGTTTGCTTACTAAAAAAGCATCTAGCATGCTATCGCTATGCACACAGAAAAACGCGAAGCAGCGGATTCTACAAAACCTTTATTAGTCCTTCCAAATTTTCCATTATTCCCATTCCCTCACTTTCATCCCAACAGTAATACCTTTAAATTGATTGTGAAGAAGATACAGAATTTCAAATTACAGAGATATATTATATTTTATATATTGATCGAGGCTTTGCATCTTCCACTTTTATTGCTTGTCATTGTTCTTGATGAGTGAGAATCAGAATGTTGTAGTGGTACACTCTTGAAGGAATAAAGCCGTGCGGGTCTTTCGGCCCCAAAGCGGACAAATTACTTGCGGGCTTGGAACAAATCCTCCCTCACAAAAAGAATTAGAAGAAAGGAAGAGAAAAGAATGTACCCCCACAAAAAGAATAATTGGATAAGAATTAGAAGAAAGGAAGAGAAAAAAAGGAAGAGAAAAGAATGTACCCCCACAAAAAGAATAATTGGATAAGAATTAGAAGAAAGGAAGAGAAAAGAATGTACCCCACAAAAAGAATAATTGGGGAGAAAATGGGCAAAAGCCCCTTTCAAAAAAACAATTCAGCATTTTTCCCAATTTCCCAAACTAATTTAGGAAATGCTCCTCTTTTGAAACTCGATTTTCTCAAAATCGAGTTATAAAAAAAAAAAATATGGAGCGCTATAGTAGTGTTTTAAGGAACCTATAGTGACGTTTTAAAGACCTATAGCAGTGTTTTAAGGACCTATAGTGGCGTTTTTTTAACTCGATCTCCCTAAAATCAAGTTACATGTAATTTTTTTTTTCCTTTTTTTGTCTATAACTCAACTTTATAGAAATCGAGTTAAAAAACGCCACTATAGATCCTTAAAACGTCACTATAGGCTCCTTAAAAATGTCACTATAGGACTTAACTCGATTTTGAAAAAATCGAGTTTCGAAAGAGAGGTATTTTCCTAATTAGTTTGGGAAAGAGAGCAAAATGCTGAATTGTTTTTTTAAAAAGGGCAAAAACCAAATTTTTCCGAATAATTGGAGAAGAATTAGAAGAAATGAAGAGAAAAGAATATACTGCTTGCTTCATTCCATATCAAGCTTAAGCTTCAATCTCATATATCTTCACTCACTCAACTGCATGCGCGCTACTATATATATATTTAAGAAGCTTAATAATTGTCTGTTCTTACAAAGAAAGACACAAATCGATCTCTGACTCTGAAATTGATACATAACATCTGAACTGAGTTTATTGTTTTGTCCAATTGGGTATCTCTAAAATTTGCCAAATATGTGGCATCATGTCGATATCGTTACGCTCATCACCGGATTGGCCATCGCTCTGGCGAGTTATTTTTACATGCAATCTACGCGTCGTCCCAATTTGGTATGAAATTAATTCGTATTTCTTTTCTTGTATCAATTCAGCTCAGCAGTGTGAACTGTCAAATATATTACTATTACGTACCACTTTATAACTTTCTTAGACTTCAGCTTCTAAATTCAATTTTCCCATATCCAAACTCTAAAAGCTAACATATATATGAGTTATACATTTTCTCCTAACCAATCCAGAAAAACCGTATTATTGAAACAATTTAATTACATTTTTTTAATAATATATTGAAACATTTTACATATATAGTTGCTCAATTCTATATTAGTTGTCCTTAGCTAGCATTTGAACATCCAGGATGATAGCGTGGTGTATAAAGATCGATGTGCACTTTTCTATTTATATAAATTGAGGAGATGTTACTAAAAATACTATAATTGGTTGACTAACTCAAACATATTCAAGAATATTTTTTAAAAAATGTACACTCTTATTCCATGGAATATATGTAACATGTTACAATAAATTTAAATTTATTATATAATTTAAGAATTGTCGAATTGTTTTTTTTGTTTTTTTTTTTCAAATATAAGTATCATAACTATATTATTGAAATTTGAATTTTAAGATAATCCTGTGAATATTTATCATTTTATTGCTTTTTAGGACCCAATATTGATAGTTTCTAAAGAGTTTGGGTTCAAATAGAGTAAAATTTCATACTTTTTCAACCCAAAAAATTAAGAAAAAAAGAAAAGAAAAGAAATTTGAGCAAAAAATTGAAAAGGCAATTGATAAAAAGAATCAACTTAAGGCTCAAATAGTCTGAAATGCACCAAATGGACTAAAGTAAAATATAATTCTTCCATTGTTAAGAATTAACATATGATATTCACATATGGTCTGTAGGACAATGAAATAGCCCCTGTTTTTTTGTTTGAAGGCAAATAACCCTCATTTTATCGTAACTAACGATTCATATATCATAGTAACAAAAAGAGGCTGAATTGCTTTACTTGAATGTTGGCTTCTCTTGCAAAAGGATAAGAAGAAAACCATAGACCAATCTGTGCTCCTGTGCTGCAAGCTCTTTATCTCTGAATCACGTAACCGTGCTGCCCTTGATGCTATTGAACAAGTTGCAAGGCTTAACCCTGAAACTATCATCGTCAGCAAATTTGAGGACCGAGCATATAATAGGACTCGGTACACTCTTGTATCATATGTTGTGCAAGATATCACAAGGAGGGCCATTTATAGTCCCTTGCAACAAGCTGTCCTAGCCATGGTTGAGGCTGCATTTGGAGCCATTAACCTTGAGTTGCACTCCGGGACTTACCCCCGGTTTGGTGTTGTGGACGAAATTCTTTTCCATCCATTGGCTCGAGCATCACTGGATGAAGCAGCTTGGCTTGCAAAGGCAGTGGCAGCAGACATTGCAAATCAATTCCAAGGTCAGTTGAACCCTTCTAAAGCATCCTCCAGTTGTTGCCAAATTAAGTAGGAAAAAAAATTTCACAATTGTTGACATGGCCTATTGTGATTGAAGTAACATCACTTTTACCTAAATATACCATGGATAACAAAGTATGTCAAGAGTCATGAACAAATTTGTGTCCTTAGACTTAATGACAGACAAATGCAGTTTTACTTGAAGAGTAAGTCTAAAGACAATTTGTTTCACGGTTATTGACATAATATGTTATTAATGTATAATAAAAATGGTGTTAGTAGTGGAGACAGGTAAAAGTGATGTTGTTTCAATCACAATAGGCTATATCAACAGTTGTGAAAAGTGTTCTAGTAAATAGTACCTAAAACTATTCTTACTTGAAATGTATTTGCACTAGTAATTTCGATGAAAACATTTTCTTTTTCTGTTGCAGTGCCAGTGTTTTTGTATGCTGCAGCACATCCAACAGGCAAGGCTCTAGACACCATTAGGCGTAAGCTTGGATATTATCGGCCTAACTCTATGGGCAACCAATGGGCAGGAAGGACATTGCCTGATATGCTTTTGGAGGAGCCTGATGAAGGTCCGTCCGAGGTGTCTCGAGCAAGAGGCATCACAATGATTGGAGCACGTCCATGGATTGCATTGTACAACATACCCATCTTGTCCACAGATCTCTCAGTGGTTCGAAGAATCGCAAGGATGGTGAGTGCTCGAGGTGGTGGGCTGCCCGCAGTGCAGACATTAGCCTTGGTTCATGGAGAGGATTCTGAGATTACCTGCATGCTCTTGGAGCCAAATAAAATTGGTGCAAATAGGGTCCAGAAGCAGGTTGAGATGCTAGCAGCTGAAGAAGGGGTGGAAGTGGAAAAGGGCTATTTTACTGATTTTTCACCAGAGGTGATTATTGAAAAATACATGAATTTAACTTCTGCTCAAAGAGACTAATCAAAGACTATAAACAACTGGCCAAATCTACCAAGTTTCAATTTGCCAAAATGTCCTAACAAACATTGTATAGTGTTGTGTATAGTGTTGAATATTGTGGTGTATATCTAAAGTAACTCAATTCTATTGCTTGGGATATTGAATATAGTGTTGTGTGTGATTTAAAGAGTAGCAACGGTTGTAGTTATTAAAAATTGGTTTTTCATTGTCTTTTAAGTTAATAAAAACCTTACATATATATATTTTTTTCCCAAAAAACCTTTACATATCTTTTTAACGTGAATCTTTGCATATACCTTAATAAGTAAACTCTATAGATTTCATTTCCTTAGATGCATAAAAAATGACATCTATTCCATAATAATAGTAGTTAATTAGTTTTTTCATGATCTCATTTATAACGTTTCTTACTATTATCATATTTTACTGGCGGATGATTTTCATAATAGAGGCATTAAATGAGAGTTAAAATCTTAGAACCTTTCATCAGATTTTTAAAAGTCATGGTGTGTGAAGAATATAAGCATTTAAGGATTTTTTTTTATTTTATATTTTATTATTTATAAATAATGTTAAGTGAAATGTCAAAAAAACGACTTTGAAAATTTTCATATTTATTTCTTATAAATTTCTATTATTAATTACTGAAGAACATCTTCCTTTTAGTTTTAATATGGTTTTCAAGAAAAAAGCACAAGAATTCAACCAAAGTTCAGTCCAATTTTTCATGAAACTTTAGGAGTAAGTTCTGATGAAACTTAATGCGTAAATTTTACATTTTAGTAAAAAAAGAAGAAAAAAGAAGAAGGTCTAGTTTAGTTTTGTTTGTTTGATTCTCCTAGACTTTTGACATGTAAGTCGTTATTTGAAGTCTGAGTGGTGGAAATAGCAGACTAGGAAAAGAAAGTGTACATTGACTACTGTGTACACAGTAGTCAATGTACACTTTCTTATTGATCCTATATATATACGTGGTAGTAGTGGTACTAGCTACAGAATTATGTCAAATAGCTCAAGTTCAATTTTATATATATAATGAACACAATATTTTAATTTTTACCTTTAATATTTATATATTTTTTTAAGAATGTAATTTTTTTTTCGAAGTGCGTACTTAATTTTCTATATTTAATGCCTACAATTTTTCATGCAAGGTACACAAATTTATATATATATTAATTAAACACAAATAATGCATACAATTTTTCATACAATGTGCACAAATTTATATACTAATACAATGTGCACAAATTTATATATTAATTAAACACAAATTTTCAATTTTATACATTTAATGTACACAATTTTTTTAGAAATAGTTGTAATTGTATATTCAAATTACATAAATTTTAAAACTAATTATTTTAAGTAAAACAACACAAGGTATTGCATTCTATTTCTTTAAGTGTAATTGATATTAATACAGTACCTTTTTTTTTTTTTTTTGATTTCAATGAAAGTATTCACAATGGTTTTAAATATACTAGTAAAATATATGAAATTAGAAGTTTAATGGAAAAATCATAAAATTTAATATAACAATGTTTTGTTTAAGATCCCAGAAATCATTGCAAATCTAGCATTGACTGTACGTAAAAAGGTTGTATTTTGCTTCCAAAAAATGATTGTATTTTTATTTTCCGATGACAATAATAATAATAATGACAATAATATAAAGAGCAAAACATTGTAAGTTATGTGATGCTATTATTTCAATTATTGTTTTAATGTTATCATCATTTAAATGAGAAACCAACTAACACTCGTTTTGAGAGTGTTTATAATCTTTTATACACAAAGGAAAAAAGTAAGAGATTCTAAAAACTGAAAATATTCTAGATTTTTTTTCAATAAAAAATCATATGACCAAAAAAAGTAATGAAGTCATATATGAAGCTAGAAAAAAGTATAAAAATACTAAAAATAATTGGTAAGAGGTGAGTGAGTATAAATGCTTTACTTTGATTCTATATATGTATAATTATTATATGAGCAAGTTTTTGGTGTTTTTGGATTCTCAAAACTGAGTTACGATGGCAATTTTGCAATTTTGCAAACATTTACTTGGGTCCCACATGTATGCATTGTCAACATTAAGGGTGCGTTTGATTTGGGTGAAAATGATTTCAGGAAATCATTTTCCCCCAAACCCAGGCGTTTGGCAGCGACGGTAAATTTTATTTTCCGAAAAATAGCTTCCTGTTGACCGAAATTTTCACCTTTGACCCGGATATGATTTTTCACCCTCATTTTCACTTCAATTCATTTTCGGAGAGAGAGAGAGAGAGAGAGAGAGAGAGAGAGAGAGATCGCGCGGTCCCAGATCGGAGAGCACCGATCGTCGATCGCGCCGCTCGTCGAACGATCGCATCTCGTCGACGAGCGGCGCGATCGACGAGCGCGATTGATGAGATCGCGCGGTGCGATTGTCCGGACGATCGCATCGCTCGTCGATCGACGAGCGGCGCGATTGATGAGCGGTGCGCGTCCGACAAGCGCGCTCGTCGCTCGTCGCTTGTCGCTCGTCGCACCACGATCGCACCGCTTGTCGCTCGTCGTTGATTCATTTTCTTTTGCTGGGTTTTGGTTTCTTTTGCCTGATTTGATGCATTTTCTGTAAAAATATTTGAATGAACCAAACACCGGAATGGATCGCGATCGACGCGCGGTTGTCGGACTGGATTTGTCGTCGTTGATGATTTTTTTCTGGGTTGTGGCTTGTGTTTTTCTGGATTTGTGTTTTCCTTCTTCTTTTCCAAACACCAGAAAATATTTTCCGGAAAATTTTTTGAAATGCAACCAAACACCATGGAAACATTTTCCTTTTCCGGAAATTAGCATTTCCGGAAAATATGTATTTTTCGGAAAACGTTTTACAGCAACCAAACACAGCCTAAGGATAGAGTTCCACATGCACTCCAACGGCTCAATCACTATGTACACACCAGACTCATGTTTTCCCTTCACTTTTCCTTAGTTTCACTTTCCTTAACTCATTTCTTTTAGTTTGGAGCTTCATCGCTTCCAAAAGTCGAAGAAATGTCTTTCCTTCTTGCATCCTTAGAAGTGAAGAACAACTCCGATAATTGAAGAACCGATCAAGTTCTTACAAACTCTGAAGTTTTGGTCTCTCCTCTTCCATAAAACTTAAATAATATATAAATTCTTAAATTTACCGCTTTTGAAATTGAAATCCTCAAGCCTTGACTTTGTGAAGATAGAACATGTGACTATGTTATAAGACAAACATGACTTGAAAAACAATTGAAGTAAGAAGTGAAAGTGTAAAACATGTTTAGACAAATAAAAAGAGGAAAAAACAAAACAAATCAACAACAAAAAGAAAAATACACACGATAAAGCCTTTTGAAAAACAAGTTATCTGTGTAACCCATGAGTCTACTAAACTCAACAACTAATTTCAATGGGTCGAGTATGGATTGACCAATTTTTCCTGGGTCCAAAATCTATACCCAAATTTATAATTTTCCTTCAAGATCAGCAAATTATTAGGCTTAGGTTTATTTTGACAGATATAACTCCATTGACATGGTAACTAATTCTATAATTTTTATGGAACTAACTCTAGGTATTGCTTAGACCTAGTTAGAAAAAGGCTTTAACTTTTTTTTGGAAAAATTACATTTTAATAGGGTTGTAGCAAATTAAATGTTTTAATTTCTTTCCTAAAAAAAAAAAGTTTTAATTTCAAAAGTAATAAATTGAACTTTAAAGTCTTAAAAAGCAACAAATCAAACCTCATAATTTCAAAAGTAACAAATTAAAGGTTGAGGTTTCATAATAAAATAACAAATAAAACACTATTTTTTGTGCTTAAATGGTCCGACGTTTAATTTATTACATTTAAACCTCAAGTTTAAATCAGTTACTTTTGAAATTACAAGGCTTAATTTGTTAATTTTTGAAAATTTGGAGTTTAATTAGTTACTTTAGAAATTATAAAGTTTAATTTATTAAACCCCTTATATTATTGGGCTTAATTAAATGTAGATTTCTTTTATATAAAAGAAAGTTAATAGTTGGTTTTTTTTTTTTTTAATACTCTCACATGCCCCATCTATTATAATTAGAAATACAGTATGACATGAAACATCAATAACTTTTTAAAGAATAATGATTTACACATAGTGTGTACGTACACACACACTCTAAAATTATGTTTTCAAAATACTATCTTCAGTAATATTATTTCATAAGATGTGTGTAACAAAAATTGGCATTCATGAAAATTAAAGAGACAAAATAGTAGGAGGAAACATCCACACGACAATTCTCCTTGCTATTCATTTTTATATTCTCACTCTCCTTAGTCCTTGGTCTCCCTTCCCAGGTCCATAAAAAAATAGTACGATCGAGGAGCATCTCAGCTGGGTCACAGTCAAAGATTTGAAGTAAACAATCGCACAAGCAACGGTTTTGCTTTAGCTACGAAGAATCAATTCGTGTGAAATAATAGAATTGATGATTTCTTATTAATGGAGCTCACGAAAAGTATTGTTTGCTTACTAAAAAAGCATCTAGCATGCTATCGCCATGCACACAGAAAAACGCAAAGCAGCCGATTCTACAAAACCTTTATTAGTCCTTCCAAATTTTCCATTATTCCCATTCCCTCACTTTCATCCCAACAGTAATACCTTTAAATTGATTGTGAAGAAGATACAGAATTTCAAATTACAGAGATATATTATATTTTATATATTGATCAAGGCTTTGCATCTTCCACTTTTATTGCTTGTCATTGTTCTTGATGAGTGAGAAGCAGAATGTTTTCTTTGACTTTACTCAAAGTAAGCTGATTCCTTAAAAATTTTGAAATTGTTATTAATTTAGGTTACGATGGTACTACAACTTTAGAGCCAAAACCAAAAGCCAAAACTGAGCACGAGCAAAAATAAAATACAAAAAAAAACAAAAAAGCTATATATATATAGTAATGTTAAACATTAATATAAGAAATATTATATAGGTATTTGATCTTACACAATTTTCTTTTTCAAGATGAAATTGCGTAAGAATGATAATAAATTAAGGAGGAGAAGAAAATTGATACCGAGACCAGTATATCAAATAAAATATATATATATATATATATATATATATATATATATATATATATATATATAATATCATAAGAAAAGGGAGAGAAAGAAAGCAAAGGTAGCAAATTAAAATAGAAAATAAAAATTTTTCAAGATGAAAAGAATAATTGGAAAAGAATTAGAAGAAAGGAAGAGAAAAGAATAATAGATTGTTTGCTTCATTCCACTTCAAGCTTAAGCTTCAATCTCATCTTCATTCACTCAACTGCATGCGCGCTACTATATATATATATTTAAGAAGCTTAATAATTGTCTGTTCTTGCAAAGAAAGACACAAATCAATCTCTGACTCTGAAATTGATACATAACATCTGATCTGAGGTTATTGTTTTGTCCAATTGGGTATCTCTAAAATTTGCCAAATATGTGGTATCATGTCGATATCGTTGCGGTCATCATCGGATTGGTCATCGCTCTGAAGAGTTATTTTTACCTGCAATCTAGGCGTCGTCCCAATTTGGTATGAAATTAATTCGTATTTCTTTCTTGTATCAATTCAGTTCAGCAGTGTGAACTGTCAAATATACTACTATTACGTACCACTTTATAACTTTCTTAGACTTCAGCTTCTAACGTTAATTTTCCCATATCCAAACTCTAAAAGCTAACATATATATGAGTTATACATTTTCTCCTAACAATTCCAGAAAAACCGTATTATTGAAACAATTTAATTACATTTTTTTAATAATATATTGAAACATTTTACATATATATATAGTTGCTCAATTCTATATTAATTGTCCTTAGCTAGCATTAATAATATTTGAACATCCAGGATGATAGCGTGGTGTATAAAGATCGATGTGCACTTTTCTATTTATATAAATTGAGACAATGTTATTAAAAATACTATAATTGGTTGACTAACTCAAACATATTCAAGAATATTTTTTAAAAAATGCACACTCTTATTCCATGGAATATATGTAACATGTTACAACAAATTTAAATTTATTATATAATTTAGGAATTGTCGAATTGTTTTTTTTTTTTTTTCAAATATAAGTATCATAACTATATTATTGAAATTTGAATTTTAAGATAATCCTATGAATATTTATCATTTTATTGCTTTTTAGGACCCAATATTGATAGTTTCTAAAGAGTTTGGGTTCAAATAGAATAAAATTTCATACTTTTTCAACCCAAAAAATTAAGAAAAAAGAAAAGAAAAGAAATTTGAGCAAAAAATTGAAAAGGCAATTGATAAAAAGAATCAACTTAAGGCTCAAATAGTCTGAAATGCACCAAATGGACTAAAGTAAAATTTAATTCTTCCATTGTTAACAGTGGCGGAGCCACACACAAGAGTGGGGGGCCAAGGCCCCCCCAAAATTTAAAAAAGTTATTTTATAGTATATATATTATTTACATTTTAAAAAAATGTAGCATGTAAAAATTGAAGTTGCCCCCCCAAATTTTGAGTCATTTCAATGATGCTCTTAAAAGAAAGAGAAATTATATTAAAATCATATAATTTAAAAGGTTTAACAAATTAAACTATGTAGAAAATGATAAATTTTTGTACATATCTAATAAAAGAAATACATAACTTTTATATGCTCATTAAAATTTAGAAGATGATAAATTCTATTAGTAAATTAATTTATGTGTGTGTGTATGTTTAGAGGTTTGTCTTAACTGATATATTAACATTACAACTTGGCCCCCCCCAATCAAAATTTCTGACTCCGTCCCTGATTGTTAAGAATTAACATATAATATTCACATATGGTCTATAGGTCAATGAAATAGCCCCTGTTTTTTTGTTTGAAGGCAAATAACCCTCATTTTATCGTAAGTAACGATTCATATATCATAGTATCAAAAAGAGGCTGAATTGCTTTACTTGAATGTTGGCTTCTCTTGCAAAAGGATAAGAAGAAAACCATAGACCAATCTGTGCTGCTGTGCTGCAAGCTCTTTATCTCTGAATCACGTAACCGTGCTGCCCTTGATGCTATTGAACAAGCTGCAAGGCTTAACCCAGAAACTGTCATCGTCAACAAATTTGAGGACCTAGAATATAATAGGATTCGGTACACTCTTGTATCATATGTTGTGCAAGATATCACAAGGAGGGCCATTTATAGTCCCTTGAAACAAGCTGTCCTAGCCATGGTTGAGGCTGCATTTGGAGCCATTAACCTTGAGTTGCACTCCGGGACTTTCCCCCGGCTTGGTGTTGTGGACGAAATTCTTTTCCATCCATTGGCTCGAGCGTCACTGGATGAAGCAGCTTGGCTTGCAAAGGCAGTGGCAGCAGACATTGCAAATCAATTCCAAGGTCAGTTGAACCCTTCTAAAGCATCCTCCAGTTGTTGTCAAGTTAAGTAGGAAAAAAAATTTCACAATTGTTGGTGTGGCCTATTGTGATTGAAGTAACATCACTTTTACCTAAATATACCATAGATAACAAAGTATGTCAAGAGTCATGAACAAATTTGTGTCCTTAAATGATAGAAAAATGCAGTTTTACTTGAAGAGTAAGTCTAAAGACAATTTGTTTCACAGTTATTGACATAACATGTTATTAATACATAATAAAAATGGTGTCAATAGTGGAGACAGGTAAAAGTGATGTTTTTTCAATCACAATAGGCTATATCAACAGTTGTGAAAAGTGTTCTAGAAAATAGTCCATAAAAATATTCTTACTTGAAATGTATTTGCACTAGTAATTTCGATGAAAAAATTTTCTTTTTCTGTTGCAGTGCCAGTGTTTTTGTATGCTGCAGCACATCCAACAGGCAAGGCTCTAGACACCATTAGGCGTAAGCTTGGATATTATCGGCCTAACTCTATGGGCAACCAATGGGCAGGAAGGACATTGCCTGATATGCTTTTGGAGGAGCCTGATGAAGGCCCGTCCGAGGTGTCTCGAGCAAGAGGCATCACAATGATTGGAGCACGTCCATGGATTGCATTGTACAACATACCCATCTTGTCCACAGATCTCTCAGTGGTTCGAAGAATTGCAAGGATGGTGAGTGCTCGAGGTGGTGGGCTGCCCACAGTGCAGACATTAGCCCTGGTTCATGGAGAGGATTCTGAGATTACCTGCATGCTCTTGGAGCCAAATAAAATTGGTGCAGATAGGGTCCAGAAGCAGGTTGAGATGCTAGCAGCTAAAGAAGGCGTGGAAGTGAAGAAGGGCTATTTTACTGATGATTCTTCACCAGAGGTGATTATTGAAAAATACATGAATTTAACTTCTGCTCAAAGAGACTAATCAAAGACTATAAACAACTGGCCAAATCTACCAAGTTTCAATTTGCCAAAATGTCCTAACAAACATTGTATAGTGTTGTGTATAGTGTTGAATATAGTGGTGTATATCTAAAATAACCCAATTCTATTGTTTAAGATATTGAATATAGTGTTGTGTGTGATTTATAGAGTAGCGACGGTTGTAGTTATTAAAAATTGGTTTTTCATTGTCTTTTAAGTTAATAAAAACCTTAAATATACTTGTTTTTTCCCAAAAAAACCTTTACATATTTTTTTAACGTGAATCTTTGAATATACCTTAATAAGTAAACACTATACATTTCGGGTCCGTTTGGATACAACTTATTTTTGTTGAAACTGAAAACACTGTAGAAAAAAAATTTTTAAATGTGTAAATAGTACTATGAGACCAATTTTTAGTGAAAAAGTTGTTAAAAAGTGTAATTTGTGGGACCCATAAACAGTGTACCCGTGCACTGTTCACCGTGGAAAAGTCAAATGTTGTTGCTTAAAAAAAAAAGAAAAAAGAAAAAAAAGAACGAAACATGAAAGAACAAACGCAGACGCAGCTTTCAGCCCAATCCAAATGGGCACTTCATTTCCTTAGATGCATAAAAAATGATATCTATTTCATAATAATAGTGGTTAATTAGTTTTTTCATGATCTCATTTATAATGTTTCTTATTATTATCATATTTTGTTGGCTGGTGATTTTCATAATAGAGGCATTAAATGAGAGTTAAAATCTTAGAACCTTTCATTAGATTTTTAAAAGTCGTGGTGTGTGAAGAATACAAGCATTTAAGGATTTTTTTAATATTTTATTATTTATAAATAATGTTGAATGAAATGTCAAAAAAAGGATTTTGAAAATTTTCATCTTTATTTCTTATAAATTTCTATTATTAATTACTGAAGAACATCTTCCTTTTATAGTTTTAATATGGTTTTCAAGAAAAAAGCACAAGAATTCAACCAAAGTTCAGTCCAAGTTTTCATGAAACTTTAGGAGTAAGTTCTGATGAAACTTAATGCGTAAGTTTTACATTTTAGTAAAAAAAAAAATGAAAAAGAAAAAAAGAAGAAGGTCTAGTTTAGTTATGTTTGTTTGATTCTCCTAGACTTTTGACATGGAAGTCGTTATTTGAAGACTGAGTGGTGGAAATAGCAAAGACTAAGAAAAGAAAATGTACATTGACTACTCTGTGTTGGTTTCTTATTGATCCTATATATATATATATACACGAGGTAGTAGTAGTACTAGTACCCAAAATGAGGATACTTTATATACGTATCACCAATATATAGATATATCATAGGATTCATGTTGACAGGAGTTTTAGCTCATGGAACTATATATAATTTTTTATTAGAGATTACTATTTGGAACAAAATGAGGATACTTTATAGTAGAATTGATTTTTTTTTTTTGAAATATTAATTCTACCATAATCAGCTGACTAATTTATACATTTTAAAGTCAATTGAACATATTTTAGATGTTACATGTAATTCCTTGTTTCCATAAGGGTAAGGACATTCACAATCCCAATGATCCATTCCAATATTTTTGCATGCTTGGTTTTTTGGGATACGAAATGTGTTTGTTCCGAAGGTTGTATGTTGAAGGATTTATTGATATATGTATATATATATATATATATATATATATATATATATATATATATATATATATATTGGTATTTGTTTGATTTAGAATCGAAAATAGTAGTTGTATTCCCTTGTCATTTGATTCACATTACAGCGCAATTGCTAATCCATAATTTATGTTTTTGTCCCCTTCTATGTTGGCTTGAAGAAGGATTTATTTTCCCCTTGTAATTTGATCATGTACAAAACATTTGTGATCACATTGTATGATCATTTTATGATTGTGTAGTTGAATGATGTTTTTAGTTTGTAATTTTTAAGTTGTTTAGGATTGTAATTTATAGTGTTGTGTGTGTTTAATGGATTAGTGATTGCTCTAGTTATTAGCAATAATTTTTTATTGTCGATTAAATGAATAAAAGCTTTTCATATACCCTCCACAAGTCTTATAGTATTTAGGCATAAATGCAAATTTAGTCCCTATATTTTGCATTTTTTTCGTTTTGGTCCCTACATTTTCATTTTTCCACATTTAGTCCCTAATCTAATTTGCGCTTCTCAAAATGGTCCTTGCTGTCACTGCCCTAACGGAAAATGATGACGTGTCAAACAGAGGGATTAAAAAGCTCAAGCCAAATAGTCTTTCACGATACAATACCTGTTCAATTGCCACTTTCCTTAAGAAAATCAAAAGACAATAAATTTAATTATTTTCTTTATAATATCGAAAGTCTCTTATAATTAAATTATTAATAATATTGAAACAACTGAGCAGTCATTAATAGCCAGTTCTTCTGCTCTTCCTCTCTTTGTGTAATTGAATTACTTCTTCAAACCTATTCAATTTCCACTTTCCTTAAAAAAATCTAAAGACAATATATTTGAACTATCAATACTCCAACACAAATTAATTATTAATAATTTTGAAGTAGCTGAAAATTTATTAATATCCACATTATTTATTTTACCTTCACATAGTAAAAGGTGAAATGAAATGTTGGAAAATGGGATATTTAAATTGGGTAACTTTATTTTTTATGTAATTTATTGGAGGAAATATCCTTGGTAGCTATGATGTTTTTATTTTTTATTTTTCTAATGCATTGTAACGTTCCATGAGAACAATTTATGTAGATTTTTTTAATTTATATTTGAATTTAAGTGCTTCCAACAATTGTGTAAATTTGAAGCAGTAATTCAAAAAATAATTGATATTTTATGTTCCTACTTTGATTGTTTAGTTCTATTATGGATTTGGGTTTTAACTTATAAGTTATTTAGGAACTCTATATATTATACTTCCTTAGATGATTAAAAACATATACTATTACCATAAATCTCTCTCTCTCTCTCTCAGAGAAAATATATATAATTTAATAGATTTGGAGGATGTAGTTGAATTTAAATGTTGAATAAAATGAGCTAAGATTACATTTTGATTGTTAAATAATGAAGTTTTTATTTAAGCTTAAATGAATAAATTTCATGGAATAGAAGTAGCTACAGTTGCTAGATGGTATTGATGCGATGCACTATACCTCAAAAGGACTAATCACAATTGAGACTCCTTATAGTTGTTAATAAAGCTTAGATCTACTCAGTAAATACCCAATGTGGGACTCATCATACACCCACACACATCACACAATCAATCAAATTGGAGCATCACAATCTTCTCCACTTAAATCCCTAATGCCTTCGTTAGGGCCCACTTTGTGGGGTAGTGTCCCTGAGCCCACACAAGGTTACTGGGTTGACTCTGATACCATATGTAACGGCCCAAGAAAAAGCGCTAGCCATATCTGCGCTATATCTCAAAAGGACTAGTTACAATTGAGACTCCTTATAATTGTTAATAAAGCCTAGATCTACCTGGTAAATATCCAATGTGGGACTCATTACATACCCACACACATCACATAATCAATCAAATTGGCATCACAGGATACCCTTGATTCATGTACCTCATGGGGTCAAAAATTTTGCAGCTTTATTTATTTATTTATTGTTATTTTAATGATAATCAAAGTAGGTAGAAGTTAAGATTGTAGGTAAAATAACTTGTATAAGTTTCCCCTAAAAAAAAAAAACCTTGTATAAGTTTCATTTTTCCAAAAAGATTTTATTATTAATTGATCAAAGACTTTTGCTTGATTGTTTTGACACAATATGAATTCCTATATCTAAATTCTCATCCCGCCTTCCAATTATAGTCGTTAAGTTTTAGTTGAAACACAAATGTTTTTCCAATGAGCTTTTTTGTTTTCATTTAGTAAGTTGAAATTTGCATTCATCTGATAAAATATTGAATATAATTTAGCATATTTTTGTCAAAGTAGATGAAAGATCATTGTGGGGGCAAAAACTCAAATTTGTACATTGGGCCTTAAGCCCTATTTGCTAATGTGGATACGTTCGAGGAGGAGTAAATGACTGAAGAAGCCCCAAAATAGATAATTGCGTAAGGAAAGAGTGGAGGGCTGAAGTCTGAGGAGGTTACCCTCCTCGAACCGGACGAATATCAGTCGAGTAAGCACCCGGGTGACTTAGGCAACCTTCCAGGAGTCTCCAACGATGAGGATAGACTTCAAGCACGTACGGAGATGATAAAAATACAGAAATATTTAAGGGAAAATCTACTACCACCGCATTAAATGCACTGCAGCAACTTTTCTGGCTGCATTTATGTGGAGAAGACCTCTGAACAGTGTAGTCTCAACCACTACCGTTCACAGAGAACCAGGGAAGATGTTTGATAAGACATATACTCGAGTATAGGTTTAGATGATGAACAAGTGTACGATGGAGATGACCTAAAAAAATTTATATAATGTGAAAAACCCTCCATAAGGAAGGGATCGGAAAAATACAGTGGAGGAGAATAAAAAAAGAACTACTGTAGCACTAAACGTTGAACTATCTTTCAGAAATAGTGATTTGATTATTAATCCATCTCCTCGAACCTACATTTCATCCATAGTTACGTGTGGTTTCATGCTTGGTTACACTTGAAATCTTAGCTAATCGTTGTTCAATTCGCTAAGAGCCCAATTCTCTCACCCACTCTCTATAAATTTTGTATTGGGCTCATTGGACTCATACCCCAACTCTTCTAGACTTGGGCTACAAACCGTGACCCTACAATCATATATGCTAATTGTATGGTCTTACAATTGCACATTTGTTTGATAGTTCTCTTGCTATTGTTTGAAGTAATTTTTCAGCTTCCTTATCAAACAAAATAAATATAGCACTCATTTTTTTTTTCTTTCTCAAAAAAGAAAAAGAAAAAGAAAAAGAAAAAAAAGAAGCTTACTATTATTATTATTATTATTATTATTATTATTATCAATGTTGTTTATGAAACACATACGAATTCTTGTTATTTAATAAACATAAAGTAGAAACAATAGCTTGTAAATAGCAAACAAAAACAAAGGAATGCAAATCTGCTTTCAACCGTTAAAAAAATTAATATATAGAAATTAATAGATAAACATTGTGCACAATTTTAATCAAAATATCCTTATTTAATAATATTATCGATATGACACTTGAAAGATTATTATAGAAATTTTGGGGCAATATTTTTTGCTCTATTAAAATTCAGATATTTTAAATTATGGTCTAAAAAATTTTAGAAGTACAACCCAAAAATATGGGTATTACATCTGATAAATGATCACAACCCAAAAATAAAAGTAAAATTTTGATTACCTAAAATTCTAATTTTAAAATTTCTTTCCAATTATTTGAATTAGATGTATCAAAGACCAAACATAGGAATTTTCAACTAGAGAGACAAATACTTATGAAAATAGAGTCACATCCATATTGGAAAAAGCATACAATCTAAATTATCTAATGAACGAAAAATTATGCCCATCAATTGATGGTGTCAATCTTGCACAAACAAAAGTATTATAAAGCCCGAGTTATGGTATTTGTCTATAAAGAAAACATCAAACACATGATGAGCAAATCATCGTATGACCTTAATGTTTAAACTATAAAGATTGAAAATTCAAACAATAAATTTAGAAAGTACATTGCTAACAAAAATAAAGTGACACTAACCTTTTGCATTAGCCTTTATATTTGTTGGCCATTTACTTATTGCCATAGCATAGGGCCATTTATTGGAGGCTCATAAAAAACACTCATATCAATATCATAATATGCATCACATGTCACTAAAACTATCACTATTCATATTTTAATAGTATAACTTAAAAAGAGAAAGGAAAACCATTAAATTTGATAAAAGAGTACCTGCAATAATGTTTAAGACAACATCATATATTGTAATCCTCGTCTACTTCGGTAAAAGAATGGTAGTCCTACTGGAGAGAGACAAAGACAAAACTCTTACAATCTTGAATATTGTTCAACCTGGATTTAAAGGGTAATTTGCAATTTTAAAAAATAATCGATTAGAGTAGATAAACAATCAAAGAGAACAAAAAAACTAAAAATAAAAAATTAAATCGCATCAACAAAAGTAGAGTTCTAAAGAATATAAAAAATTATCAACCTAAAGAAAAGATGCAAGAAAAATTTCAAAAAAAAAAAAATCAACCAAAAAATTGAGAGAGAGAGAAAGAGAGATAACTTTTTTGGTGAGGGAAAACTATATAAAGAATGGAAGAGAGAATGACGAATTTATAGTGAAATGGTGTGAATAAGAAGAGACAAAATACGGGAAGATGAAGGGTAAGATGAAGAGTGATATTAAAGTAGAAGGTAGTGGGGAGATGAAAAGGTAAGGGAGGGAGAAAGTGTAAATATTAAAAAAATGGGTAACATTGAAAAAATTATAGAAAAATTAAAAGAAACAGAATAATGATGTGGATGCTGATGTGGCTCAATAAGAGCGTAGCAACCATAAATGTTATGCTTCAGCTTTTAGATATATATAGATATAGATATAGATTTATAGTATTTTATTAATTTTCAAGATTTTGTTTTTGGATAGCAGATTTATTCATATTAAAACTTAGACTAAATCATATTAACAACAGAATCTCTTAAAAAGGTAGGGACCTCCTCATGCCATATAAGCCACACTAATTCAATTCCTACTAAGATAACACAAAACAGAATCCCTGAAGTTTATTCATCGAAGCTTCAGTCTCCTTTGGGATCAGTGTGATTGATGGGATGAACCAAAAGACACTGATGAACTCTTGCGTGCCTCAATGTCCTTTGGTTCATCCCATAAACCACACTAATCAAAAACAACTCTTTGCACTTCTCATCAGAGAGCCAAGATTTATTTCAATTATTCTCCCTATACCAGACACACTTGCAAGCTCAACTCTCCCACAATACGATTCAATACATGATACCAAAAAAACAAAAGATCTAATCTCGATATGATAATTATGTTTCAGGGGAGAAAATGGGCTAATGCCCTTTTTGTGCAAATTAAACAACCTTCTGTCCTCTTTCCCAAACTAATTAGGAAAATGCCCCTCTTTTGTAACTCGATTTTCTCAAAATCGAGTTTCAATGTAAAACTCGATTTGTAGAACGAGTATGGGGCGATCAAACTAAAAATAAAAAAATTGCATGGAACTTGAGTTCCATAAAAATCACCACTATAGGCCTCCATGAAACGCAGCTATAGGTAAAACTTAAAAAAAAAAAAAAAAAAAAAAAAAGCAAAAAAATTGCATGGAACTCGAGTTCATGGAGCTCGAGTTCCAAAAAAACGCCACTATAGGTATTTAAAACGCTACTATAGGGCTCTCTAATGGAGTGATCAGACTTAAGAAAAAAACTTGCATGTTAAAATGCCACTATAGGGCTCCTTATAGAGCGATTAGACTTAAGAAAAAAACTTGCATGTTTTAAAACGCCATTATAGGGATTTAAAACGCCACTATAGGACTTTAAAAATTTGCATGGAACTCGAGTTTATGGAGCTCGAGTTCCAGCAATTTTTTTTTTTTTTTTCAATTTGTCATAACTCGATTTTCTACAAATCAAGTTTTAAGTTGAAACTCGATTTTAAGAAAATCGAGTTACAAAAAAGGGACATTTCTCTAATTAGTTTGGAAAATGGGGCAGAAGACTGTTTAATTTGCGCAAAAAGGGCATTAGCCCATTTTGGCCATGTTTCAGGGTATCACATTTATTAAGTGCTTTAATTTAATATGATCGTTCCAACAGTATTAATGACTTTTGTTATAGACAATCTAGGAAATGAGAGAACCAAATTAGAATGAATTAAAATGTGATCTATCATGGCAATGTAGGTGAAATTATTATGCACATCCAATTTTCTACACTTTTCTTTCCAGCATAAGGATATAGCCCACATGTGGGTCCCATACATAGAACTCGTATTTATGAAGGAGAGGGGTGTAATACATTGTATATAAAAATAATTATAAGAAGGCTTGTTTTTAAACTTTTGATTTTTTTTTTTAAATTTTAATTTATTCTTCTAAGTGTATTTGTAAAGAATTGAACCCTAGAATTAAACTGCATAAGGTGGGACCAGATATCGTGGGTTCTAGTTAGCTCAACTAATAAAAGTCTTTGATGATTGAATAAGAGATATGAGATTCAATTTCTACCTACATCAAAAACTGATTAGTGTCTTGATCTGATAATAAAGAGTTATCATTAGGAGCGGATGCTGTAAGTTGAAATTATCTCAAAAAAAAAAAAAGGGGGTGGGACCAAATATCATTAGAATAAGACCATTAGCAAGAAGAAGGCTTAATATTTTGAGATAGTTTCAACCAAATATCTAGGAAATGAGAGAACCAAATTAGAATGAATTAAAATGTGATCTATCATGGCAATGTAGGTGAAATTATTCTGCACATCTGATTTTCTACACTTTTCTTTCTCACATAAAGGTACAGCCCGTGTGTCGGTCCCACAAATGGAACTCATATTTATGAAAGAGAAGGGTGTAATACATTGCATATAAAAATAATTATAGGAAGGCTTGTTTTTATATTTTCATATTTTAGATTTTAATTTATTCTTCTAAGTATAATTGTAAAGAATTGAACCCTAGAATTAAACCGCATAAGGTGGGGCCAGACAGCATTAGACCATAAGACCATTAACAAGAAGAAGGCTAATATTTTCATAAAATAAAATAAGGAAAATTCTTAATTACACACTTTTTGCAAATGTGTGGAACATTGTATATGTTTATTTAGTCTACAATGTAAGATTTATATTAACAATACAATGTAAATCTATAATTGCCGATAAAATAATTATAAAAGAAGAAAGAAGAAGATGATGGTGATGAAGTAGGTAGTAAATTTTATGGTTGTGGATGATTATAATTTCCGGTGTTACATTTTATGGTTTGGTCAAAAACGTACCCTTGACCAAGTACCTCAAAGCAAATAGATTCATACCCTGTTTCATGGAACCGGAGGTTTATACTATATGTGAAAAATTACCCAAAACCTTAAAATTCTTTTAACAAACTTCCAAACTGTTTGAGTTGATATTGAATGTGAGATGTTCTTTGCAATTATGAAAAAAAAAAAAAAAAAATCTCAAGCTACGTACCAAAACTGTCAAAGGTGTGAAAAATACCACAAAGATTTTTTTTTTTTTTTTTGGGGCTAAATGAAAAATGTGGAATCTTGAAAGCAATCCACTTTCCACGGTGATGAGTTAAACTTACATTAAACTTGCGCTAAATGGCCTCGCCGACCCCAATACTAATGAATTAATTCAAAATTTAAACTTGATTGAGGAAGGAAGAGAATGTTGACATATCTTCTAAATACCACGCTTTCTCTCTACTATTATCATCATAAGGAAAAAAAATTCCAGCAGTACCATCTAGGAGAAAAATATTTTCATATTTTCCAACAATATTTTTTCTCTTTCTTGATTAGTGAACCACATGTTTGATTTAGAAAAAAATTTCTAGTTCTTCTCTTCTATCTTCTAATATTTTTAATGGTGAACTAAACTTAGAGAAAGACCATTTAGTCTAGCGGCACCTACAACTTCACCTTACCTAAAGTGATGAGCTCAAGTTTGACTCGTTTGTCGACTTTTTATACAAGGTTGAGTTTGACTTTCTTCTAAAAAAAAAAGTAAACTAAAATAGTGTGAATATAGAGAAAATATACTATTTTATTGTCTTTGCAACTGATGAATTTATTCCACTTCTACCCATACCTCATGTCTCATGTAAAATCATTACTTTTACAAGGGGGGAGAGAGAGAGAGAGAGAGAGAGAGAGAGAGAGAGAGAGAGAGAAAAAGTTCAATAAAAGGTAACAAACTTATAAATGTGATGCTCTAACACTGTTTTCATCTATTCCCACCTGCAATCTCGCAAACCCGTTTCTGCCTCAATTAATACTCTCACCTTGTTTCTCATTACCTTTTTGTCAAAACCATATTAATTTTCTATAAAAACAATGTTAACTTAGCTCTAACAATGTCAGTTACACTGCAAAACTTTGACATTTTCGACCCCCAATTTGTGCATCGTTTGGGACAACTTTACCTTTTGAGTCTTTGACTTTGTTCTTTCCTGTATTTTCAATCTCCCAAACCAAGGTACCATATGAACCCAACTTTTCTTTTTCTTTGACGTATCACTCACTTTTTTTCTTACAGCAGTATATATATACATGCAAGCATAGCACTGATAAGCAGTACTTATCAGGGTCAAATCTTTCCTCTCGTGGCTTCTAAACCAGTGACGGCTCTAAGAATTTTTCTTAGGGTATTCTTTAAAAAGCATAAATTATACAATCTAATAAAAAAAGAAATTCATATGTTGACAACAACAACAATAAAAAAAATACGTAAATACATAAAGTTTACAATTGTCTTCTATAAGTTTTCATATTTTGAAATCGTTGCATGATAGTCTCATTATCAATACTACAAGTTACATCACTTTCAATGTACACAACCAAGCAATCATTTATCTACTGAATGTAGAATAAATTATGGAGCAAAATTTAAATTTATTGGCATAAAAAAATCAAAGGTGTTCCCAAATCTTTTTTGAATGATAGACAAATTTTTTTTTTTTTTAAAAGTTAGGGTGGTCCCGGGACCACCCTGACCTTAAGGTAACGCCGCCCATGTTCTAAACAGTTTGTGCTAATTCTTCTCTTGCTTATTTAGCTTGTCCCCAGCTTAGGAAATGGATCAAAATATATAATCCATCGTTTAACCCACCACCACCACCACCACCATGGCTACCACCACCATAAATGCCACAAGAACTGTCACCACCATCATGAATCTGCTCATCCCCCAAAATTTAGGTTCCCTCCCAAAAAACCAAAGTTAGTTCCACCTTCTCGACCATCAAGGCGACACAATGTAGAATACGTTGAAGATTGATTTTTAAAGACAAAAACCATGTAGAATACTAAAGTGAAGGTTCCAAGCTCAATATTGTTGGTATTATGGATATGGTCTACTCTTCGACGGTATGGGAATTGGGTCTGGATCGGGTTTGTTGGAAGCTAGCAAGGAGTAGAGGTTTTGAGGTTAGAGGATTCTGTCTTTCTTTCTACCATCCTACTCTCTTATCATTCCCTTGGAGAATGATATGGCAATCGAAGGTTCCTCTAAGGGTAGCTTTCTTTTCATGGTTTGCTTCCTTAGGTAAGATTTTAACAACATATAACTTTCGCAAACGATGTGTGTTAGTTCTTGATTGGTGCTATATGTGTAAGAATTGTGAGGAGTCAGTGGATCATCTTCTTCTTCATTACCCCCTAGCTTGTGAGTTGTGGTTGTTGGTGTTTTGTTTGTTTGGAATTCATTGGGTTATACCTCACAAGGTTATTGAGTTGTTTGAGTCTTGATATGGTATATTTGGACGACATAGAAACATAGATTTGTGGAGAATTGTGCCTCATTGCTTGTTATGGTGTATTTGGCGCAAAAAAAATGCTAGAAGCGTTGAGGGATGTGAACGCTCTATGTTAGAGATTAAGTTTTTTTTTTACACACTCTCCTTGATTGGAGTGTGGTCTTTTGTCATTTTTCTTGTTTTTCCCTTCCTATTTGACTTGATCGTTGTAATCTTGGTTCTTGATTTGTGCCCCCATAGTACATTCCCAATGTACTCAGGTTGGCCGTTTTTCATTTTTTAATAAAATTTTCGTTACTTATTGAAAAAAAATATTGTTGGTATTATTTCATTTCAGCTTAATTAATTTTCTGATATATATTATTACTATTTTTTTTCTTAATAATTTGATAGTTGGAGGAGGGGAGATGTGAATGCTAGACGCGATTCTATTAGAAACATTTTTATTTATTTATTTATAATAATCCTTTGGAAATATTTCAGTACTACATCATTGTGCAAATATTTCAGTTTTTATTTTTATTTTCATAGAAGATGCAAATATTTCAGTTGATTGTATAGGAAAGGAAGAAATGAGTTTCATCTTACATTGTATTAATATATTGTTCAAACTTCAAATTTTCTTTGCCTTCGTATCTGAGTTGCACTATCAAGTCCAGAGACGAAGCTATGTTAGGACTAAGGAAGTTAATGTTTTGATGAAAAACCTTATGTGACGATAATTTTTCATGTTTTTCTGTATTTGAAAACATAAAAAAAATAGGTAAAAAAAAAAAACTTTGATCAATATAAAACTCATGACTTTTGTTTTTGAGATTGTTTTCTATTAATTTTTTTTTTCATAAAACAACTTTATCTCACACCATATGAAATAGAAGAGTAAAAATTCACGTTTTCAAGCTCATTTTCATGGTTGCTACCATACATAGAAAAATGACATAATTTCTAGAAAATGCTTTTATTTATTTATTTTATATAACTCATTTTTCATAAAACATTAATGTTGAAACAAACAGAGCGTAAAAACAAATGAAAAATTTGTAATATTCAATAAAGCGTAATAAAAATTATAAGTAGCTTATACAAATTTTATAAAAACTCCACTTAAATTCATTAATTTTTGTGGAATTATGCAAGACAAAATTTTAGTTGTTCTAATAAAATTATATTTAAGGCATCTAGCTAAATAAATTTCATTATAAATTATAAAATAAAAAACCTACTTATTATGAGTAATAAAATATTGTCTAAGTAGCTTTATATTTTCTCAACCGATTTCCAATAATGCACTTTTTAGTTTGTGTTCAATATGTTTTTTTTTTCCATAATTTCTTAAGTAATTTTTTTAAAAAAATTAAATTTATTGTTATTTTTTTATTGTTTTATAATATGTAATTTATTGATCTTTGGGATAAGAAAGAATAGTGAAATGTTACATGGCATATAAATTTAAAAGAAAATAGAGTATTTTGAGAAATTAATTAGAATGATAGTGGTCTACAATGATGAATGATTGATGAATTACTTTTTTATTAGTGGGTCAATTTTTTCTTTAATAATAAAATTTACCATGACTTTTGAGTGGAGTTGTGGTTTGCCTTTGTATTAGAGCCATTTGTTCTCTCCCTTGTGTGTGTGTGTTTGTTTCTCAAAAAAGAAAAGAAAAAAAGAATAGGTAATTATCCCACATTGCTTAAGAGAGTGTGTTGTGTGTATTATAACTTGCCACACTCTCCCTTAAAAGTTACCATGACTTTTGAGTGGAGTTGTGCTATGCTTTTGTATTGGAATCCTTTTTTCTCTCCCTTGTGTGTGTGTGTTTATTTCTCAAAAAAGAAAAGAAAAAAAGAATAGGTAATTGTTCTACATTACTTAAGAGAGTGTGTTGTGTGTATTATAACTTGTCACACTCTCCTTTAAAAGTTATCATGACTTTTAAGTGCAGTTGTGATGTACCTTTATGTTAGAACCTCTTTCTCTCCCTTGTGTGTATGTTTGTTTCTCAATTTTTTTTTTCTATAGTACATTCGACATCTAGTATATTAAATAAAAATTCAAATGTTTATTAGAAGTTAAAAGTTTCACTAAAACAAAAATGATCTTATAATAGATTAAAACTAAAAATAACAAAATTTAGTTATAAAATTAGTTGTAGCCTTAGGTTACAACCTTACTCAATATCTTTTTATTGGAGATGAATTTTGAAAAATCCACCATTGGATAACATGTTTTTCTTATATTCTCCATGATTGCAAAATATCTAAAAAATTAAGATTAATAGCTATTTCATCAATAAATTATTTAAATTGTAAGTTTTTATAGCTTAAAATTATGTATAAAATATTAGCTTATAGATCATATAGTAAATAATATACGATTAATACAAAATTTGACATGTGTATTAAGAGCGTAAAGTATATGCAATTCAGCGGTTAGATTTACAAAATACATAGTAATATTTATTTTATTGAGTAAGATTATAACTTTAGGCTACAACTAATTTTGTAGCTAAATTTTATCCAACTAAAAATCTATACTATAAATGTCATATTAATATATATATATATATATATATATATATATATATATATATATATATATATATAACTCATAGCTCTTTCAATTACTCAATAAAATACAACTTGCTCAATTTTATAAAAGGTAGTATATAAGCAAAATTTATGATATTAACAAATTGAAAAAAGAAGTTGAATTCATATATATATATATATATATATTTTTTTTTTTTTTTTATTTGGTAATTTTAGTTTTGGTCTTTCACAAAATATGAAAAAGAAATAGAATATCAAAGATCAACACATAACTTCGTGTGTGTGAAAGAGAAAGAGAGATTTGAATTTTATACAATTTCATCCTCCTTAGAGAGGATCTTGAGCTCTGTCATCAATATCAAAGAAAATATGTTTAAGTGACTTGGATCTGTGATAATGTATTTACACAAATAAGATCTGACAATGGTGAGTGATCATAATTAGTTTTAATAGACGAGGGAGGTGAAGATTTTAATTCCATATTAGGATGATAATGTTATTAGTGTGGAGATCACATATAAAAATTAGCGTCTATAAACAGAGTATTAAAAAGGTCTCACCAAGAACTCTGGTGCCCCAATTGTAGACAAACCCACTTTTTCCATAGGACAATACTTTCTAAAAAGGTCACACCTAGTCTCAAAGATCATATATGTTAGCCATACATAAACCTGAGAAGTTTTTATCATCTTAAAGAGATAAACCTGAGAAGTTGTCATCATCTTAGAAAGATATTTATTGTGGAATGGTACACCATTGTTACAGTGCAATTATTTATGCGTACAAAAAAAAGTTACAATACCTTAATATCCAAATACGGACTTGTGTTAGGTAACATAGATTCTGTTAGATTGGGAGGATGAAAATATTGGGGGAATAAAAACTGAGAGGATAAAAAATATTTTCATTTTTCACTACGTTTGGTTAGGAAAATGAAAAAGTGAAATGGAGGATTAGTGTTGTTAGGAGAGTGGAAAAGTGAAATGGAACAAAACTAACATAAATTTCCTTTGTTTGTTTAGGAAAAAAAATAAGAATATGGAAAATATAGTTTACATGGATTTACTCTCATGCTCCTATTACATAAAACAATATAATTTTTATTTATTTATATTATATTTCACACAAACATATTAAATACATTTATTTAATAATAAGCATATCAATCAAACATATATTTCAAACACACAAATTATTATAATAAAAAATCCCTACACAAAAAAAAGAAAAAGAAGGTTATTAAAAAAAAAAAAAAATCCATGATGCACATATAAATGGGCTTCATCATCAAACTATACCTGTACAAATTCAGCGACTAAGGCACAAGTAGAGGACATCGACAACAAGGTGAAGGTGATTGATGTCGGATTTTGTGAACAGTGAAATCAATGAAATCAATTGGTGTGAGATTTTTTAGATGATGAAGCGTGCGTTTGAAATGAGCTGAATTTTTCAACTTATCTCCACTTTCAGCTTATTTTTGCCATTATTCATGAGCTTTACTGCATTTTTTGATACTATTCATGGGTCTCGCTGCACTTTTTTATACTATTCATGAATCCCACTATACTATTCAGCTTATTTTTTAACATTTTTTTTTTTTTTTTATAGTTTCAACAAAAAGTTTTAAGTTTCAACTAAATAAACTGTTTCAAACGGACATTAAAGTCCGTTTCTATCTTAGTTTGGGTATACCTTTGACGCTTATGCTGACAACACAAATCCATGATTCCACTCTCTAGCGCGTAATTACTAGAGAAGGTGGTAAAACATAGAATTGGCAAAAAGGGACATCAAAAGGGATCCTTTTTAAGGTTTCAATGAAGCTAGATTAAGTTTACCAAAAAAAAGAAAAAAAAATATATGAAGCTAGATTAAAGTACAAAATTTGATTGTTTTTAAGAGAGAAAAAGGGAGTCACCACCCCATCCCAAGAGACTAATAAATAATTTTAGCAAAGAATCCTGTCATTTGAAAGCTGTTGTTCAGATATAATAGGGACTCCTCAACAGGCATGAGGCAACATATGCAACAGTTTCATTTCATTACAACCAGGAATTCCATTAAAGGGAGTCTAGCTTCCGATCAGGCTGCATCACTTTTCAGCTGATGCTTCAGTGGGGGTTCTGGTAGTCATTTGGTCAACTGCGTGCACTGTGGTCTGAAGCTCCTCCCAAATGGCTTTGTACACCATCCTCTGCCTGTTAACAGCTGATTGTCCCTCAAAGGTTGAAGAGACGACATCAATGCTGCAGGCATGTAGCAGAATAAATCAGTTTTGTAACTAATCAACCACATGATCCAAATAGTCTGATATTCATGCAGATAGGGTTATCGTAACTTGCATAGAGAAAATTTCTTAGCTTAATAGAATAATAAATGAAAACATCCCTTATGAGAGGTGGTACCTCCATAATAAGCCCAAACTCACAAGCAATAGAAGGAAAAAGAAATTTCACCTGCATATTCCACATTTTTTTTTGGGGCTAGGTAAATACTCATGCATCCAAGGGGTACCTCACCCACCACCCCATACTTATGGGGCGTGGAGGGTAGAAGTGCCTTTTGAACCATAGGCCATTTGCAAGCATATTCCACAATTATCACCAACCAAAACTCAATATTCCACAATTATCACCAACCAAAACTCATTTGCTGCCTAAAAAACGGGCAGAAGTGTATTTTGCCCACCATATTCAAACATAGACATCTCTTGTACATACTAAAAGAAAAATGAAAGACAATGAATCACTAAAGTTAATTTGTAAATGCAAGATTAAAGGATATAATAATGATTCACTATAAAAACAATAAGTAAAATAAAGAAAACAAATTTGCAATAACTCTTTAAGTGATACTTCAATCAAATTATATTGCAAAGGCATGGTCTTTCAAACCTATCAGGGAAGAACTTCAACATTTTGATTATACCTGCATTGCTCCATGTTAAATGATTGATAAGTAATACATTGTCATTGTCATTCTCCCGATTGCATTGATAGACAATAAAAAGTGAGTCACAGAAATGCAGAGAGGGCCAATCATCTTCAAGAGTTTGCATTTATGGAAACACAAGGTTTCCATGCAAAATAAGATCAATGATGTCAGGAATGGAAAGATCCCTGATATCTATCGTGTACAATGGTTCTTTCTCAAATTTTTTGAGGAGACCAAGTGGCCAACACTTGGCAATGGCCGTTACAACAATTCATCCAAATTCTTTTTTAGGAGAAAATTATATCATACTATGTGGAGAAAGCTGCTGTGCTAATAAGAACATAGAACCACTAGAACACCTAGAAAGTAAGATGTTATCATTAACAACAGATTTATTTGGGTAAGCACCTACATTTGTATACTACCATATATATATATATATATATATATATATATATATATATATATATAACAATTAATACTGAGAACTTCCATTAATCGTTCTACCAAGCAAATTCCATTAATATATTAAAAATAATAAATCATCTGACTAAAGCCCAAAAACATCAATTGAAGGTGGTTCACATGCATTTATTTATTTGGCTATGATCACAAGCCAGCAATAACATGATCTTACCTGACATGCCGACCATCGCCATATGCATCTCTTACAGTGACTGATTCTGCATTGAGATGTTCCTTGATCTGTTGAGACAAATTGCAACATATTATTGGCAAAGAGAGCTGGTAATATAGTTATTGAAAGAAAAAACTTATAGCCTATGAATTAAGATGGACAAACAGAATCAACTCTAGAAAGAAATAGAAACAGAACCACATTCCCTCCCTTCTTTTTTCTCTGTAGATTCATTTTGATAAACAATACTTTGAGATGAGAAAAGCTGTACACTGGAGGTGTACACAAGCTCTCCTTAAAAAATGACATAAAACTTTTTTTTTTTTTTCAGTAGATGTTTACACTCAACATCAAATTATTTGTTTTTTCTGTGACTTTTTCACAGAGTGCTACTGTTATAATTCACATCAGTATCACCCTCCAACATCTATTAGTGCATAAATAAGGTAACCTTCCTCTCTATCCCACAAGTCCAACTCCATAGCAACTGATGTGGTTGTGAAATTTCAGCATGGTTCTTCTTTGATCTCTGCCAGTGAACAGTTTCATCACCTCTCTCTCTCTCACACACATGCACACAGAAAAATGTGACAGATATGAGAGTGGGAAAATGTGGTGACATGACTTTTCCTTGAAAAGTTATATTGATGAATCCATTTAAAGCCTACAATTCCCCTGAGAATGGATCTCACTCACACACACATGCGCACATGTATGCAGAATAAAAAGTTACCCGTTCCTCCATCTCCAGTTCCACACCAATAGAAGAGTGCAGTATCTTCTTCCTGCATCCTCCTGTTAAATTTCTCTAAAACCTCCTCCAATATAAAGGATTGTGGCAGTGCTGTATTCAGTATAAGAACTTTTGGTGAGCTGGTAGGGGCTGTATGGGAGGAGGAACAGAAGGGGCATTTGGTTAGTGGTCCCAGTGTGTCTCATATGGAGTATTTGGCATGAACAAAATGCGAGATGCTTCGAGGGCTAGGAGCTAAGCATGATGGAGTTGAAGTTTTTGTCTTTGAAGTCCTTATATGAGTGGATGACAACGTGCTCAATGTCTTTTTTGATTGAGGGGTTCCTAGATTTTACAGACTCCCTGGGCGCTAAATAATCATTATGTTTTTCTCTTTAGCACTCTTTATCTTATTCTTCCTGCGTGCTTGATTTGAGTATTTTGTTTGATGAATTTATTTACTTATCAATAAAATAAAATAAAATAAAATAAAATAAAGGATTGTGCCAATGCCAATGGATTCTGACTCAAATTGCACTTCCTCCTCTCATAAGGAAGGATGGAGGATGTGGTTGTAGGTCCAAGACCTATTGGGTGATATGTAAATTACCAAAAGCAATACAATAATAAAGGATGGTGGTATTATTCAATAAGATGAAGCATGAAGCTAGGAGCTTATATATCAGAAATTTCATTCAGATGAGTAATCATGGCCTAAATGGCGATGCCTTTCCAACATAGTTATTGTTTTTTCTAGGCAAGGCAATAGAGCCTTCACTTCAAGTACTTGTTTAGGAACCTTGTTAGATCATTTTGGAAAACAATTTAGCAACTGCAATGTCATGTTAAGAATTCCATTTGAGTTCACAATGGAGTATTTGCTTGACCCAGTATAATGGGATTCTACAGATAGATTCCATTGCATCCATATTGAACTTCAAAAGCAATTTAACCCATTTCAAGACATATATAAAAAATTAAAAAATGGATGAAAAAAAAGCAAATTAAACTCTAATTCTTAAGAATTGGCATCAAATATCAAAGACCCAACAAAACAAAAAAAAATTAAAACATAACCCCATCACTCTTAAACAGTTCAACTATCATAGCAAAACTAAAATAAGCAAAGCTAGTTAATTTTTTTTCATTTCCCGGAATCAAAAACAATAAAAGCACAAAACCCAATAATCAAAATAAAAAATTTATATCATTTATCAGAAAGTTGCAAACCTTTTTCTCCATGGAGTGCATGAGAGGCGAGTCGATGGACCCAGCATCATTGACATTCGTGGCCCGTGCGCTGAACCTTCGACCACTCACCGGAACAAACCAGAACCCCAATGAATTCCCACAACTGTACTCTTCTCCAACACTGTTTTTACTATTACTATGAGCTTGGAGCTTGGTACAACTGGTGCGTGCTCTGTTGAATAGCACAGCAGAGACAAAGGGTCTCGTTGGCTGAGCTTGACGGAGGAAGAGATTTCTGGCTGCTCGTGACGATGCTGCGAAAACGTACGGACGCACCATCAGCGTCTTGGCCATTGTGTGGTGATTTTGGGTTCCCAAAGTTTGGACCTTTTAGCTTTCTTCTGTGGCTGCTGAACTAAGCTGGCAGATGCTACGACAAAGAACTGAAGAAGAAGAAGAAGGAGAGATGGGCTTTACTTGGGCTGGGAATGAATGAAATCTTAACGGGCTGGGCTGAGTTTTGATGGTAGAAAAGGCCCAAAAAAAATTGTGTAGCGTATTATTGATGGGCCCAGTAAGGAACCAGAGTGAAATATTATACTAAAAAAAATACTCAAGTACTAGGGGTGTCCATAGGTTGAATAAGGTGTTATATAAACCCCTCATTTGAACCTTAGTTTGGGCTTCATGCATAAACCTGTTGTCGAATGCACGGTCGGTTGAAACCATTCACAAGTTTGCCATGGGATGATAGGTCAGACTGGTCTGGAAATGAAATGTACCTTCAATGTACACAATTTCAAAAAATGTACATAATTTTATATATTCAACATACATTATTATCTTTTCATAATTTTATATATTCGACATTCACATATAAACCTCCTAAAAATTAGAAGGATTGGTATAATGTGATGTGTGATTTGATCAAATTTATGATTTTACAAAGGTACACAATGTTTTAATGAATTTACACAATTTTGTAGATTCAATGTACATAATATTTTAAAGAATGTGAACAATTTTATACATTCAATGTACACAATTTTTCAAGGAATGTACATATACGTACAAAAAATTGTGTACTAATGTAAACGTAGATTCAACGCACACAATTTTTCAATGAATATACACAAATAATACAATTATGCATATTCCATGTACACAAATTTTCAAGGACAATACACAATTCTATATATTTAACATATATAACATTTTCAAATTATGTAGATTTTTAATATACACAAATTTTCAAGTTATGTACATTCAACGTACACAATAATATAAATTTAACATATACAATTTTTCATACACAACAAAGGTTCAAAACTTCAAATCCCTCCTTCCTATTAATGTATTTACAAAAAAGTTGTTAAAATATTTTGCATGAACGAAAAAAAGAAGTACTTATAAGTGAAAAACCGTTGAATGGAGTCACTTTCTTGAAAGAAACAGACAAATTTATGGATGGACTAGGGAGAAGTGCCACCAGCAAGAAGACTCTATCCTCCACCATGAATCTCTTGTTTATTTTTATCGTCTTTTGACATATAATCAAATATGCACTATAGACTGTCATATGCTTTCCATGTGGAAACGAAGGAAGAACAAAAATCAAGTTTGATGTTACAGCCTCCAATAATATTGTGTCACATCAAAATTTTACAAACAAGGGATTAGATGCTAATATTGTGCCACATCATAATTTTACAAACAAGAGGTTAGATGTGGCTACACATGATCACACTTCGACGTCGCTCACAACATCTCTGGCAGCAGGGATGGACCTAGGATTCGAAGTCGAGGGGGGCAAATATAATTTTCTTGAGGGGGACAAATATAATTTTTCTTGGGCTTATTTTCAAAAATCTTAAATATATACCTACTATTTAATATTTTAAAAAAATTTGTGGCCCCCCTCAGCCTCAGCATGGTTGCGTCCCTGTCTGGCAGCGTGCATGGGTAACGAGAAGAAGGTTGATTTGGGTTTTAATTTTTTTATTATTATTACATTAGCTAACGGTGGAATGTGATTATGTATGGCAGCATCTGATCTATTGTTTTTAAAATTCTGATGTGGCACAATATCATTATAGGGTGTAAAAGTGAACCTTTATACTACATCCTTATTTTTATTGAATTTAATGTATACCTAAAAAAAAGTGTACAGCGTTTTTTTATCTTCAACCTTGATATGGTTATTACAAATTTCATTACACAAGCTTACAAATTTTTCTTTAAAAAAAAAAAAAAAAAAAGTCTTACGAATGGTGTAACAAGTCCGACTCCGTCGCTTATGGTGTGGTTAAGACCTACGGCGAAGATGAATCCACCACACTTGAGGCGCGGAACCTGTTAGGTCAAATCAACACAATGATATGGTATTGATGTACTTTTATTTATACTTGTGCATATATGAGATTGGTGGCAAAAACACATTTTTTGTGGCACTACTTGAACTTGGTTTCATTTTTGTAATGTATGGAAGACATCATGTATCTATATATTGTTGTAATTACTTTGTGAACAACTAATTTCAATGATTTTAATAGTATAATGGTTCTTTATTTCTTTTTTAGATTGTATGGATGTTTGTTTATGGATGTGGTTGGGAATGAATGGATGTGGTTGGAAATGAATAGGTTAATGTAATGACAAGTAAATGTAAATAACACTAATAAAAAAAAAATGGTGACGAAAAGTTTTGTCACCAATAACTAACTTTAAGCAAAAATTTGTGATGAAATAATTCGTCACCTAATCTATTGGAATTAAAAAAAAAGAAAAAAAGATACAATCGGTAACGGAATATTTCATCACCATATATGGTCAAATAAAAAAATTACAAATTAAAAATCATTGATGACAAGTTTATTTCATCTTTAAAAATCATGTTTTGTGACAAAAATATTAGGTGACGAAAAACTTTCATCACCTATCATTTTTTTTTAATTAAAAAAAATTTAGACATATTGTGACGAATGTTGTTTCATCACCATATATCTTCGGCGACGAAATAAAGACATATTGTGACAAAAAATGTCATCACCATAGTCCACTTTTGTTGTAGTGCAATTACTAGGATCAGATCATAGAATTGACACAAGAAAAGTAGAACCTATAATTATAATTCATAATATATGTAAAAGAAACATTGAACAAAAGTAATTTTTGACACAAATTAGTATAAAAAGTCAATTGTCAAGTTGTCCTGTTGTAGACAAGAAAGTAGGTTAGGTTTTTTTTTTTATTTATTTTTATTTTTTTATTTTTTTTATGATAGTAAAATTACTAATTGGCAATCATCCAACAAATTTTTTTCTTGTTATAATCATCCAATCATCCAACAACTTAGATGTTGTATGAGTTCTTTAACCAAATATGTACCTGAATATGCAATAATGGGCAATTAAGTTGTCAAAAAAGTTAACCTATATTGCAATTAGGTTTTATTAATGCAATGGCCCCCCTAAAAAGTACCAATTTTAGCCATTTTGTTCTATAAAATTACACTTTGCTCTCCTTAACAATATCGTTGATTCTTTTAAGAGTACTATTATAGCTACAAACTTTTATACAATATTTTTACAAACTGTTGAGATAATAAATTCTTATTGGTTTGCATCTGGGCCCATCACTTACTTCACATTTTTACTTACTAATAACCACTGACCACATTAACAATTTGTAAAAAAGTTTGTAACTTTAGCATTTTCCTCCTTTTAAAGGGGAGATCTAAAATCAAAAATAAAATAAACAAGCCCAAAAAATAACCCAATAACAAAAATTACCAATACTAAATCTAAAAACAATTAAGCCCAATCAACTAATTTTACCCAAAACAAACAACCTGGCCCTTTAAAAAATTTTGAATAAAATAATTTTGTTCATACCTAAATGCACACATAAAAAACACAAATAAATAATAAACCATTAGCTGTTAAGCAACAGAGCTAGAGGCTAGAGTCACCGCACGCAATAAACAGCAAAATCGTCCCCCCTAACCTCAAGTCCTGCCTCTGTCCCTGACCTAATCCAAACTTCTTCCTCTGCAAGCTATTGAAGATCTGTTGGGTCGAGAAGCTTCCACCGACGACGTTGGAGTCTATAAAAGACGCCGGAGCTGCCATGGACATGGTGGTTCTAAGCCGAATCTTGAAGTTTTGGTATTAACCCAACATCCTTGTCCAATATTCCAAAGGATTGCTTTAGCAAAGAAGCAAGTCTTTATGTAGAAATTGGAAATTTATGTAGAAATTGGAAATCTAAGTTAACCCAAGATCCTTTCCTCAAAACAAAAGGAACCAGTACGCGATAAGAGAGAATAAATTAATTTCCTCCTTTAGCAAAAGAAAAGAAAATAACGTTTAAGTTTCCCTCATATCCAAAGCTTATATTGGTTGGCAATGATCTTTTCTTAAAACATCAAGAAAACACATCCATGGTGACTTCGGCATATATTCTAGACTCCAACGTCGCCCACAGCATCTCTAGCAGCGTGTACGGGTAACAGGTTGAAGGTTGCTTTGGGTTTTAATTTTTTTATTATTATATTAGCTAACGGTGGAAGTGTGATTGTGTGTATAGAGAAATTATAAGGTTCTCATGGTGGATAAGTAATGTGGTCCACGATTCCAGTAAAAGACTCCAACTTGTTTAAAATTATGGAGTTTTAAATAAAAACTAAATATTGACTCAGCAATTTTAAATAAGTGAGAGTCTTTTACTAGAATGATGGATAAATGACGTGGTCCACCATGAGTACGGTATAATTTCTCGAGTGTGTGGCAGTAATAATATACCTAATCTCTTGTTTTTAAAATTCTAATGTGGCACAATATCATTGTAGAGTGTAACACTACATCTTATTAAATTTAATCTCTAAAAAAATGTGTAAAACATTTTGTATCTTTGAATTTCAATACACAAGTCTCACAAATTCTTCTTTAAAAAACTCATAATTTTTTCTCAATATAAAAAACCACTCTTATTTATTTATTAATTTTTAGAAAATATCCCAACACAAGCAGTAATGCATGCTTTCGTTCACTTGATCACAGTGAGTGGATTTACATTTACAAGCTAGAGACAACAAACTTGGACAACCCACCCAACTCCTTAACGAATATTTCCATAGCTGGAGCTGGCAAGCAAATCGGAACAAGAATCCCATCCTTTCCCATACCATTCTTGACAGGAATAAACGTGCAAATCACACCAGGTATAGTCCCCGCGCCACCTTTGGCTGGCCCACCATAAACTGGTTTGCCCCACCCAAAATCCACCTTTTTAAACCCGGCACGTGTCAAATCCGACACAACGAAGGCCCTCACCATAGTGAAGTGGGGCCTACCCCTAATGACCAACATATCAGCCAATGACCGCATGTACTCCTCATTTACCTTATTCTTTGCTTTCTTCACCAATTCCAAAGCATAACCCAATGGTTTCTTACACAGTTTCTCTGCAGTCGTAACTGCAGCAGGCAATGCAAAGCTATTGCCGTAATAACCGGTTGGTAATGGAGGGTTGAGTTTTGCAGATGCATTGACTGCGAAAATAATGCGGACCTCCTCATCTAGGTCAGGTTGGATTGCTATGGTGCGACAACGCCAGAGATAGGCTGTGAGTAACTCAAATGTAGAGCATTGACTTAGGTGGTGTGGCACAAATTTACGGAGGGTAGAAATCTCAGTTGGTCCGAAGAAGAAGAAGCGTTGGGACATGTCATCGATTGGGATAATGGTGCCCTTAGTGTCGGCCACTTCGTCGTACTCAGGATGCACGTTTGTCACACGTGGTGGGTCACGTGCATCAAGGAGATGTCTCTGCCATACAGGTAAAATGGATGGGGAACTTGCACCACGAACTACCTCGCCTACGGCCATCATGAATTGGACAAGTCCGATTCCGTCGCTTATGGCGTGGTTAAGACCTATGGCAAAGATGAATCCACCGCACTTGAGACGCGTCACCTGTTAGGTCAAATCAACGCAATGACATTATTGAAAAATACATATCTATGATCAAAGCTATCAAAATTGAGATTTTACTAGGATCGGTGTGAGTGTTCGAGTATCATACTGTAGGATTGGCACAAGCAGATTTTACATTTCAATTAAAAAAAAAAAAACCTATAATTATAATTCATAATAGGGTCCGGTTAATGTGTGCCCTTAGGGCACACATTAACAAATTCATTTTTGGAAAAGTTTTATTGGGAATTGAAAAAGTTGTCAAAACTTTTTCAATTCCCAATAAACTTTTTCCAAAATTGGTTTACTTAATGTGTGCCCTTAGGGCACACATTAGTAAAATCCTTCATAATATATGTTAAAGAAACATTGAACAAAAGTAATTTTTGATATAAATTAGTACAAAAAGCCAATTGTAAAGTTATATTGTTGTAGACAAGAAAGTACTGAGAAAGTAGTTTCTTATTTTTTTAAACAAGGTGAAAGTACTCAGAAATTTTTTAATGAGAGTGAAAGTACAGATTAAGCAGAACTATAAAAACAACATTACATATGTCTGTGTATATATATATTTCTTTGTTAATTAAATGACAAAATTTGACTACAAACTTAGTTGTAGTTAATTAGTATAACTACACTCAATATCTTTTTATTTGATGTGGATTTCGACAAAGCCATCATTGGATTATATATATATTTTTTCTATATCCTGTATACTTGCAAAATTTCTAAAAAATAAAAAATTAATAGTTATGTCATTAATTAAATATTTAAATTTCAAGTTTTTGTATTTTAAAATTATGAATAAAAAATAATTTTAGGGATCAAATAATAAACAACTTTCAATTGGCACAAATATAAACAACATACAATATAATGGTTGGATTTTCAAAATACGTAGCCATATTGATTTTTTAGTGGGAATATGTAGGTATTAAGTGCAACCAAGTTTGTAGCCAAATTTTATTTTTAACAAAATTAGTTGGTTTGTGGCTTTACACAGCTATGTCCATTACCATATTTTAAAAAATTAAATGTATATATATACATATTCACACACACACATTGTAGTTGTTAAAAAAAATATATTCTTTATGAAAAAAAAAAAAAACTATATAACTAAGTAATGGTAAATAAATTTATAACTAAAATTTATTTAAAGATATTAAAATATAATTTCATTAAAATTTTTTAGTATTTGGTTGCTTAACCCAATAGATAGTGTATATTTTCAATTGTATTATGTTGCTTTATCCAATTCATTTAGTAATGAAATGAATACTCTATTACTCTACGCTTGAAGTTGTTTTGATTCTAATTATTATAATTTTATAAATAGAGTTTCTTTTGGTTGTAACTATTTTTAAATTATAAATGTCTACTAAAAAATATATACCTAGATATGAAAAAAAAAGAAAGTAAGAAGAATAAAAAGTTTGATCAAGTCTAAAAATTTTTACCTAGATAAATTTGAATACAAAAATTTAACTAGTAATTTTTTGTCTAAAAAATGAAAAGAGTAGACTTGAAGTATGAAAAAAAAAAAAATTTCAATATGTAAATATATTAAAGGGAAAATTACAACTTACCCGCATGTGGTTTAACTGAAATTTAAGTTGCCTATCTATGGTTTAAAATTGGACCCTTTACCCACTTGAGGTTGACCAAAATTTAAATTACATACTTGTGATTTGAAATCTCATGATGCAAATATTAATACTTGATATTATTTGATCTTATACTTTTATGTTTTTTTTTTTGTTGGTGTTTTTGGATGAAAGAGATATAAAAATAGAGCAAAATTACATATTTAGTCATATTTTAAACAAAGATGGGTTACAAAAATCTAACTAGACTAATCTTAGGTGGGTAAAGTGTCAAATTTCAAACCATTGATAGACAACTTAAATTTCTATTAAACCACATATAGATAAGTTGTAATTTATTAAATGCCTCAATTTAATTTTTGCCTTCGACCCCAAAATGTGTGGAATTGCCCTACATGACTAAAAGTTGCACTTAATAAAACGTTATTTTAAATAGCTGTAACTAAGGAAATTCACTTGCAGCAAAAAAAACCTAAGAAAATTCACTAACTAATAAATTTATGGTAGTTCTTTTTTCTTCTACTGACATGATTTTTTTATACAACTTGTTGACTATTGATAGTGAATAATCATTTCCACATTGATCCATAACTTTTTTTTTTCAACATTCATATAGTTAATTGCTCCAACAAGTTACAACAGAAGTTGTATCTCTGACTTACTTTAAAAAGTTTCTTTTAAATTTGTCATGTGGTTTTCAGGCAAAAATGATATTTCCAATAATCATGGGAAACTTTAACAGGCTGGGGAATTTGTTTTCTTATTATAATCATCCAATGATCCAACAACTAGGGGCGGTTGCACTTGTAATTCAGGGGTTCAAATGAACCCCCTGGCTTCCAAAAAAAAAAAAAATATATATATATATATATATATATATAATATTTTTATTAATTTAATTACCTTTAAAAATATTTTTGCACAATTTGGCTTAAATCTTGCACACCCTAATCACAAATCAATTTAGCCCAAAACAAACAACATAGATCAGCTCATCCCAAAACTAATTAACAAAACAAATCGCTCTCTCTCTCTCTCTCTCATAAATCTCATCTCATCTCTATTATCTATCTGACTTTCTATGTATCTCTGACTTTAAGAGTAAAATGTGTGTTTGTGAGTTCTGAATCTCTCTGTATATTATAAATTTATATTATATATTTGTGTGTGTGTGTGTGTGTTTGTTACACATGTATATTGTTATCGTATTATAATAACTTTTTGTTATAAAATCAATGATTCAAGAAAAAAAATAGTAAAGTCAGTGATTGTTAAATGTATTATTTATGTATGGATGAGTGTGGTTATGTGGGACAATAATTAATATAAGGTCAACAATTTATAAGAAAATAATGACAAATAAATAATGACAACTACATAAAAATAAAAATGTTATACAAACTTAACAAAATAAAATGGTTACATCTACATTGACAATTGATAATAAATTATCATGTAACGATTTTAAAACATGAAAACTCATAGAAAAAAATTGTAAAATTTCATGTATTTGCTTTTTTTTTTTTCAATAACATAATATATTCAAGTTCTCTTTTTTAATAAAATTTGTTTAATTTAAATTTCTTCATGAACTCCCTCAAAAAAATTTATAGAGTCGTCACTGCCAACAACTTAGATGTTGTTAACCAAATATGTACCTGAATATGCAATAATGGGCAATTAAGGATCCCTCTAGAGCCAGGAACTTCAAAAAGGAGTTTTTCCCAGCATGGAAATGGTGGTTGAAGTGTATCACCAAACTGTTCAAGTGTAACATCAGCATCGGCCTCAATAAAGATGATACCCTCACCAGTACATTCTACTACAAGCTTTCGGCCAGGTCCTTCCCTAAGCCTACCAGCAAATGGGTAGTAAAACACAAGTGTTTGTGCAAGTGCCTCTCTAATGACTCTCACAGGGTCTCTACCTTTCATTGAGGGATCATATTTATAGAATTGTATGAATGGAATTTGAAATCGAAGACCCTCTTGGTCATCAATATCAGAAAGTTGTTTGAATTCATGGGGTGTGGGCTTAGCTGGGACAACTAGTTCTGGTTTGCATCTTCTTACTATGAATACTAGAGAGGTGGCTTGTGGTGCCATGCCAAGAAGAAAGGGGGGTTGATGAGAGTATATAAGAATAATGACGAAGTTTTCAGTGGTTGTTGCAGTAGTGTGAGTTATGATGTTTATCAAAGTAGAATTTATAGCAAGCAATTAAGTGAAGGATCAATTTTAACAACATAAAAAGAAGAAGGATAAATACAACGCACTTTCACCTTTTAATAGAAAGAGACTAATTGCGATTTTTTCTGTGGGAGACATTTTGAGAGAGATCTATCAATAGAACATGTGGATGTAAAAGATTGATTAATTTGCTTATCGATCAATCACTGTTGAAGATGAAAAATGACAAACAATAGTACAATGGGCAGGGAACATGATCGGATGGCATGCATTATTACTTAAATCCGATAAAACAGTTATTTCTTAGCGTATTTTTTTGTTTTTGTTTTTTTAATAGTGAAAAATTTTACTTAGAATTCTCATTTAATGATTTTCCAGTACCACTACGTAGTACAATCTTAAGATTTTTGTTAAACTCATAAAATGATTATTATAACACAATTTATTTTAGAGCATATAGTAACCATTGTGCATTTAAAACTTTAAAGTTTAACCTCAAAACCATAGCAAATTAAAGAGTTTAATATATAATTAATTATTTCTAAATGTTTTTTCTTATACACTCATTTTATGAAAAATAATAAATAATTATATAAAATTTGAACTTTTAACACTTTTCGATGGTAACATTTTTTTCTCTCGAATTATTATTTTTATATTTCTATTTCTTTTATAATTTTTCAATATAAAAATTCTTGAAAATATTTTTTTTGCTATTTTTTTCAATGAAGTTTGATGTATAAAAGAAATATATAAACAAAATATAGTTAAAATATAAGGATATATATATATATATATATATATATATAGTGTCTAAAGAGTCTTTTACTATTACAAACTAATTCACAATTTTTGTCACAATTCTCATTACTTGGTAGACTATAATTGATTGTTTGTTACTTTCATATAAATTGAAATAGAATCAAGACTTCTAGTCAGGGGGCTGTAGTATATATATATAACTTATTATAAAAACTCCAATTAGTATTACTAATTTTAAGAAGTCAATGCCGTGCCAAAGTCTATTTTCATTATTGGCCAAAGAAACAAAATATTTTGGTACCAATTTATACTGTGTACTATTTTGGAATTACTGCTACTTTATATATATATATTCTCCTGAGTAATCCCAATATATTAACTTAATATATAGTAATAAAAAAATATATTATGCTAGAATTATATTATCTATTATTTTTAGTAATTATGGACCAATTTACATAAATTTTTTTCACTTATATCTTTACCATAATCCCAACTAGGCCCCCATATGATATTACTCTTCCCACCCACCTAGAGACACTTGTCTTGTTTTCATATGTTTTAATTGCCTCCACCCATTCCTTATCTTCCAGAGAATTCATGTGGGAGTGTGTTTCACGTTTTCTGCTACCAAACAACGCTTGGTATAAGCCAGTTTCAACAAACGTATCAGGTTCTAATACTTTTTTTGTCAATCCCAATCTAAACAAACAATGAGAAAGTGTCTCTCCATTTGGTTATTAGTTAATACAAATTATTTAAATTTTTATGAATCAATTAATTATGCTCTTAAATACTAGTATTAAAAATATACTATAATTTATAATTTTTTTTTCCTTTCGTATGGCCTATCACAACTTTATAAATTTTCAATTATTGTTACATTTGATTGTCTGATTCTAAAAAAACAGATTTTATTTTTTATTGTTTCTAAAGTTTGGATTAAATGAAACTGTTAGGGTTCATAGATCCAAGCTTCAAAAGCTTTTGCACTATTTTATTTCAATCCAAATCTTAGGAAGTCAAAATGAATCAAATAAAAAGTTTGTAGAAATAAAATGTATTAGGGCCAAACTAAAACTAGTAAGTTATAATTAGTAATTAATTACCATTTGAGTTATGCTATCATTGGTGTGCATATTTGAGTAATTAATGCTATAGACACAAACTTGTTTACAACATTTTTATAAACTGTTGTTGTAGTAAATTCTTGCTGTTTTTAATCTGGGTCTACCATTAACATTACTTTTTTACTTTTAATAACTATTTACCATATCAGTAATTTGTTTATAACTCTAGCATTTTTTGTGTGTATATATATATATATATATATATATATATATGAAATAGAGTTCTGCTGTATTAAAGCACCCTCGTTGTTCTCTTGTCACAAGCCCTCTTCAATTTCTGCAATTTTTGACCTTAGTTACAGATCATTACATGAAGGCAATCATATTTTTTTGCCCATACAAATACTGCCAGTAGGCACAGGTTTGAAGGCAGGAGTAAAAACTTTCTAGCTTGGATTATACACTCTCCAAATTTTATGGTTTATCCCTTGTGATCTGGTGGTGCAGAATATCCTAATCACATGACATGATGACAATCATGCCAGTATCTATCACGAAGCAGTTTAAACTTGATGAAAACTTCAATACCTTTTTTCGGGTAAAATATATTTGCAGTAATGCATAAGATATAATACATGCGTATTTGCTACATTTTTTACCCAGTCAATTGCATTTTTTAGCTTCTCACACAGTTACGCTCAGCTCAGAACGAGCACATTGCCTATCTTCATTCAGTCATCGCACTGGGTATCTCACACTCTAGCTTTCAAGTCGCAACAGTCATTTGTAAACCAGTTTTGAAGACTTTAAAAGGGTCTAACCTTAATTAACAAATACCAAAAAACAAATAAAAATTTGAATTTAAAGTTGAAATTAACTCTGTATTCCCTATAAAAACTAGGGCAGTGCTTATTACACCGTGTGTGCAAATACACACTGCCCAAATACACTAAAAATGTGACTTAAAAGTTATGTTTTTAGTGTATTTTTACACTTTCATACACATTGTGTACAATAGATTTTTCCCTAAACACTAATCCACATTCCACTACAATATAAAATTCAAACTTTACCAACTCTTGGTAAATTGGGCTCACAAGCTAGAGACAATAAACTTGGATTTCTTATCAGTAACTTGCTGGTCCTTCAATAAGCAATCCAACTGCTTTACGAATCTTTCCATGGCTTGGACTGGCAGGGAAATTGGCACCATTATTCCGTTCTCTCCTTTACTGTTCTTACCAGGTATTTGAAAGCATGACACTCCGGGGATGGCCCCCACCTCACCCTTGGCTGGCCCACCATAAACCGATTTACCCCACCCATAGTCCACCTCTCCAAATCTGGCACGTGCTACATTCGATACAACGTACGACCCCACCCCATAGAAGTGGGGCCGACCCTTAATCACCATAACATCAGAAACCAATTGCATGTACTCCTCTGTTACGTTGTCCTTCGCCTTCTTCACCAATTCCATAGCGTAACCCAATGGATTCTCACAAAGCTTCCCTGCAGTTGTGAGCGCCACAGAGAATGCAAAAACGTTGCCATAATAAGCGGTGGGTAAAGGAGGGTCGAATTTAGCACGTGCGTTGACAATGCACAACACACGAACCACTTCATGGGGTTTTGTATAGAGAGCTATGGTACGGCAACACCAGATGCATGCAGTGAGCAACTCGAAGGTGGAGCATTGTTTCAAGTGATGTGGCATGAATCTCCTGAGTGTGGACACCTCAGTGGGGCCAAAGAAAATGGCACGGTGGGCAGAAGTGTATGTTTCCCACCATATTCAAACATAGACATCTCTTGTACATACTCAAAGAAAAATGAAAGACAATGAATCACTAAAGTTAATTTGTAAATGCAAGATTAAAGGATATAATAATGATTCACTATAAAAACAATAAGTACAATAAAGAAAACAAATTTGCACTAACTCTTTAAGTGATACTTCAATCAAATTATATTGCAAAGGCATGGCCTTTCAAACCTATCAGGGTAGAACTTCAACATTTTGATTATACCTGCATTGCTCCATGTTAAATGATTGATAAGTAATACATAGTCATTGTCATTCTCCCAATTGCATTGATGGACAATCATCTTCAAGAGTAGGCATTTATGGAAACACAAGGTTTCCATGCAAAATAAGATCAATGATGTCAGGAATGGAAAGATCCTTGATATCTATCGTGTAAAATGGTTCTTTCTGAAATTTTTTGAGGAGACCAAGTGACCAACACTTGGCAATGGCCGTTACAACAATTCATCCAAATTCTTTTTTAGGAGAAAATTATATCATACTATGTGGAGAAAGCTGCTGTGCTTATAAGAACATGGAACCACTAGAACATCTAGAAAGTAAGATGTTATCATTAACAACAGATCTATTTGGATAAGCACCTACATTTGCGTACTACCACACACACACACACACATATATATATATATATAAAACAATTAATACTGAGAACTTCCATTAATCGTTCTACCAAGCAAATTTCATTAATATATTAAAAATAATAAATCATCTAACAAAAGCCCAAAAACATCAATTGAGGGGTGGTTCACATGCATTTATTTATTTGGCTATAATCTTATATAACAAAATTATTTATTTGGCTATAATCATAAGCCAGCAATAACATGATCTTACCTGACATGCCGACCGTCGCCATAAGCATCTCTTACAGTGACTGATTCTGCATTGAGATGTTCCTTGATCTGTTGAGGCAAATTGCAACATATTATTGGCAAAGAGAGCTGGTAATGTAGTTATTGAAAGAAAAAACTAATAGCCTATGAATTAAGATGGACAAACAGAATCAACTCTAGAAAGAAATAGAAACAGAACCACACCCCCTCCCTTCTTTTTTCTCTGTAGATTCATTTTGATAAACTATACTTTGAGATGAGAAAAGCTGTACAGTGGAGGTGTACACAAGCTTTCCTTAAAATATGACACAAAAACTTATTTATTTATTTTTTTTCAGTAGATGCTAACACTCAACATGAAATTATTCGTTTTTTCTGGGACTTTTTCACAGAGTGCTACTGTTATAATTCACATCAGTATCACCCTCCAACATCAATTAGTGCATAAATAAGGTGACCTTCCTCTCTATCCCACAAGTCCAACTCCATAGCAACTGATGTGGTTGTGAAATTTCAGCATGGTTTTTCTTTGATCTCTGCCAGTGAACAGTTTCATCACCTCTCTCTCTCTCTCTCTCACACACACACATGCACACAGAAAAATATGACAGATATGAGAGTTGTAAAACGTGGTGACATGACTTTTTCCTTGAAAAGTTATATTGACAAATCCATTTAAAGCCTACAATTCCCATGAGAATGGATCTCACTCACACACGCATGCACACATGTATGGGAGGAGGAACAGCAGGGGCATTTGGTTAGTGGTTCCATTGCGTCTCATATGGAGTATTTGGCATGAACAAAATGCGAGATGCTTCGAGGGCTAGGAGCTAAGCATGATGGAGTTGAAGTTTTTGTCTTTGAAGTCCTTATATGAGTGGATGACAACGTGCTCAATGTATTTTTTGATTGAGGGGTTCCTAGATTTTACAGACTCCCTGGGCGCTAAATAATCATTATGTTTTTCTCTTTAGCACTCTTTATCTTATTCTTCCTGCGTGCTTGATTTGAGTATTTTGTTGATAATTCCATTTGAGTTCACAATGGAGTATTTGCTTGACCCAGTATAATGAGATTCTACAGATAGATTCCAATGCATCCATATTGAACATCAAAATCAATTTAACCCATTTCAAGACATTTAAAAAAAAAAAAAAAATCTGTTTATACAGAAATGGATGAAAACAAAACAAATTAAACTCTAATTCTTAAGAATTGGCATCAAATATCGAAGACCCAACAAAACAAAACAAAATTAAAACATAACCCCATCACTCTTAAACAATTCAACTATCATAGCAAAACTAAAATAAGCAAAGCTAGTTAATTTTTTTTCATTTCCCGGAATCAAAAACAATAAAAGCACAAAACCCAATAATCAAAATAAAAAATTTATATCATTTATCAGAAAGTTGCAAACCTTTTTCTCCATGGAGTGCATGAGAGGCGAGTCGATGGACCCCAATGAATTCCCACAACTGTACTCTTCTCCAACACTGTTTTTACTATTACTATGAGCTTGGAGCTTGGAGCTTGGTACAACTGGTGCGCGCTCTGTTGAATAGCACAGCAGAGACAAAGGGTCTCGTTGGCTGAGCTTGACGGAGGAAGAGATTTCTGGCTGCTCGTGACGATGCTGCGAAAACGTACGGACGCACCATCAGCGTCTTGGCCATTGTAGTGATTTTGGGTTCCCAAAGTTTGGAGCTTTTAGCTTTCTTCTGTGGCTGCTGAACTAAGCTGGCAGATACTACGACAAAGAACTGAAGAAGAAAGAAGGAGAGATGGGCTTTTACTTGGGCTGGGAATGAATGAAATCTTAACGGGCTGAGCTGAGTTTTGATGGGCCCAGTAAGGAACCAGAAAGAAATATTATACTGATAGAAATACTCAAGTGCTAGAGGTGTTCATGGGTCAGGTTAAATAAGATTTTATATAAACCCCTCATTTGAACCTTAGTTTGGGCTTCATGCATAAACCTTTTGTCGAATGCATGTTCGGTTGAAACCATTCAGACTGGTCAGAAAATGAAATGTACCTAATTTTGTAGATTCGATATACACAAATTTTCAAAGAATGTACATAATTTATATATTCAACATATATTTTTTTCTTCATAATTTTATAAATTCGACATTCACATATAAACCTCCTAAAAATTAGAAGGATTGGTATAATGTGATGTGTGATTTGATCAAATTTATGATTTTACAAATGTACACAAATTTTCAATGAATTTACACAATTTTATAAATTCAATGTACATAATATTTCAAAGAATGTGAACAATTTTATACATTCAACGTACACAATTTTTCAAGGAATGTATATAAACAACTATGTAGATTCATTGCACACAAATTTTCAATGAATATACACAAATAATACAATTTCGCATATTCCATGTACACAAATTTTCAAGGACAATACACAATTCTATATATTCAACATATATAATATTTTCAAATTATGTAGATTTTTAATATACACAAATTTTCAAGTTCTGTACATTCAACATACACAATTCTGTACATTTAACGTACACAATAATATAAATTTAACATATACAAATTTTCATACACAACAAAGGTTCAAAACTTCAAATCCCTCCTTCCTATTAATGTATTGACAAAAAAGTAGTTAAAATATTTTGCATGAATGAAAAAAAAAGTACTTATAAGTGAAAAACCGTTGAATGGAGTCACTTTCTTGAAAGAAACAGAGAAAGTTATGGATGGACTAGGGAGAAGTTGCCACCAGCAAGAAGACTTTATCCTCCACCACGAATCTCTTGTTTATTTTTATCGTCGTTTGACATATATAATCAAATATGCACTATAGACTGTCATATGCATTCCATGTGGAAACGAAGGAAGAACAAAAATCAAGTTTGATGTTACAGGGTTTCTCAAAAAAAAAAAAAAAAAAAAGTTTGTTGTTACAGCCTCCAATAATATTGTGTCACATCATAATTTTACAAACAAGGGATTAGATGCTAATATTGTGCCACATCATAATTTTACAAACAAGAGGTTAGATGTGGCTACGCATGATCACACTTCGACGTCGCCTGCAACATCTTTGGGAGCATGTACGGGTAATGGGAAGAAGGTTGCTTTGGGTTTTAATTTTTTTATTATTACATTAGCTAATGGTGGAATATTGCGACTTGTGTATTTTTGTAAATTGTGAAGATTTGTGTAATTTTAAACCATTATGTCTGTTGAAAATTAAGATTGTGTTGGAGCAATCGATGGTACACATGTTTGTGCATTTGTGCAACCTGAAATACAAGGAAGGTTTCGTGGTCGCAAAGATAAAACCACGCAAAATGTGTTAGTGCAAGTGCCTCTCTAATGACTCTCACAGGGTCTCTACCTTTCATTGAGGGATCACATTTATAGAATTGTATGAATGGAATTTGAAATCGAAGACCCTCTTGGTCATCAATATCATAAAGTTGTTTGAATTCATGGGGTGTGGGCTTAGCTGGGACAACTAGTTCTGGTTTGCATCTTCTTACTATGAATACTAGAGAGGTTGCTTGTGGTGCCATGCCAAGAAGAAAGGGGGGTTGATGAGAGTATATAAGAATAATGACGAAGTTTTCAGTGGTTGTTGCAGTAGTGTGAGTAACGATGTTTATCGAAGTAGAATTTATAGCAAGTGAAGGATCAATTTTAACCAAAAAAAAGAAGGATAAATACAACGTACTTTTACCTTTTAATACAAAGAGACTAATTGCGATTTTTTCTGTGGGAGACATATTGAGAGAGATCTACACTCTGAAAAGAACATGATTGATCGAAGGTGAAAAATGACAAACAATAGTACAAGGGGCAGGGAACTGATTAATTTGCTTATCGAACAATCACTGTTGAAGGAGAAAAATGACAAACAATAGTACTCAATCACTGTTGAAGGTGAAAATGACAAACAATAGTATTTGCTTATCGATCAATCAATAGTACAATGGGCAGGGAACATGAGAGGATGGCATGCATTATTACTTAAATCCCATAAAACAGTTATTTCTTAGCGTATTTTTGTTTTTTTTTTTAATAGTTAAAATTTTACTTAGAATTCTCATTTAATGATTTTCTAGTACTACTACGTAGTGCAATCTTAAGATTTTTGTTAAACTCATAAAATGATTATTATAACACAATTTATTTTAGAGCATATAGTAACCATTGTGCATAAACTTTAAAGTTTAACCTCAAAACCATAGCAAATTAAAGAGTTTAATATATAATTAATTATTTTTAAATGTTTTTTCTTATACACTCATTTTATGAAAAATAATAAATAATTATATAAAATTTGAACTTTTAACACTTTTCGATGGTAACATTTTTTTCTCTCGAATTATTATTTTTATATTTATATTTCTTTTATAATTTTTCAATATAAAAATTCTTGATAAAATATTTTTTTTGCTATTTTTTTCAATGAAGTTTGATGTATAAAAGAAATATATAAACAAAATATAGTTAAAATATAAGGATATATATATAGTGTCTAAAGAGTCTTTTACTACTACAAACTAATTCACAATTTTTGTCATAATTCTCATTACTTGGTAGACTATAATTGATTGTTTGTTATTTTCATATAAACTGGAATAGAGCCAAGACTCCTAGTCAGGGGGCTGTAGTATATATATATAACTTATTATATAAACTCCAATTAGTATTACTAAATTCAAGAAGTCAATACCATGCAAAGGCTCTTTTCATTATTGGCCAAAGAAACAAAATACTTTGGTACCAATTTATACTGTGTACTATTTCGGAATTATCGCTACTTTATATATATATATATATATATATATATATAAAATCCCGAATAATCCCAATATATTAACCTAATATATAGTAATATAAAAATATATTATGCTAGAATTATATTATCTTTTATTTTTAGTAATTATGGACCAATTTACATAAATTTTTTTCACTTATATCTTTACCATAATCCCAACTAGGCCCCCATATGATTTTACTCTTCCCACCCACCTAGAGACACTTTTGTCTTGTTTTCATATGTTTTAATTGCCTCCACCCATTCCTTATCTTCCAGAGAATTCATGTGGGAGTGTGTTTCACGTTTTCTGCTACCGAACAACGCTCGGTATAAGCCAGTTTCGACAAACGGATCAGGTTCTAATACTTTTTTTTGTTAATCCCAATCTAAACAAACAATGAGAAGGGGCCTCTCCATTTGGTTTTTAGTTAATACAAATTATTTAAATTTTTATGAATCAATTAATTATGCTCTTAAATACTAGTATTAAAAATATACTATAATTTATAATTTTTTTTCCTTTCGTATGGCCTATCACAACTTTATAAATTTTCAATTGTTACATTTGATTGTCTGATTCTGAAAAAACAGATTTTATTTTTTATTTTTTATTGTTTCTAAAGTTTGGATTAAATGAAACTGTTAGGGTTCATAGATCCAAGCTTCAAAAGCTTTTGCACTATTTTATTTCAATCCAAATCTTAGGAAGTCAAAATGAAGCAAATAAAAAGTTTGTAGAAATAAAGTGTATTAGGGCCAAACTAAAACTAGTAAGTTATAATTAGTAATTAATTACCATTTGAGTTATGCTATCATTGGTGTGCATATTTGAGTAATTAATGCTATAGACACAAACTTGTTTACAACATTTTTATAAACTATTGTGATAGTAAATTCTTATTATTTTTAATCTGGGTCTACTATTAACAATATCTTTTCCGTGTATATATATATATATATATATATATATATATGAAATAGAGTTCTGCTGTATTAAAGCACCCTCGTTGTTCTCTTGTCACAAGCCCTCTTCAATTTCTGCAATTTTTGACCTTAGTTACAGATCATTACATGAAGGCAATCATATTTTTTTGCCCATACAAATACTGCCAGTAGGCACAGGTTTGAAGGCAGGAGTAAAAACTTTCTAGCTTGGATTATACACTCTCCAAATTTTATGGTTTATCCCTTGTGATCTGGTGGTGCAGAATATCCTAATCACATGACATGATGACAATCATGCCAGTATCTATCACGAAGCAGTTTAAACTTGATGAAAACTTCAATACCTTTTTTCGGGTAAAATATATTTGCAGTAATGCATAAGATATGATACATGCGTATTTGCTACATTTTTTACCCAGTCAATTGCATTTTTTAGCTTCTCACACAGTTACGCTCAGCTCAGAACGAGCACATTGCCTATCTTCATTCAGTCATCGCACTGGGTATCTCACACTCTAGCTTTCAAGTCGCAACAGTCATTTGTAAACCAGTTTTGAAGACTTTAAAAGGGTCTAACCTTAATTAACAAATACCAAAAAACAAATAAAATTTTGAATTTAAAGTTGAAATTAACTACTCTGTACTCCCTATAAAAACTAGGGCAGTGCTTATTACACCGTGTGCGCAAATACACACCGGCCCAAATACACTAAAAATGTGACTTAAAGTTATGTTTTTAGTGTATTTTTACACTTTCATACACATTGTGTAAAATAGATTTTTCCCTAAACACTAATCCACATTCCACTACAATATAAAATTCAAACTTTACCAACTCTCGGTAAATTGGGCTCACAAGCTAGAGACAATAAACTTGGATTTCTTATCAGTAACTTGCTGGTCCTTCAATAAACAATCCAACTGCTTTACGAATCTTTCCATGGCTTGGACTGGCAGGGAAATTGGCACCATTATTCCATTCTCTCCTTTACTGTTCTTACCAGGTATTTGAAAACATGACACTCCGGGGATGGCCCCCACCTCACCCTTGGCTGGCCCACCATAAACTGATTTACCCCACCCATAGTCCACCTCTCCAAATCCGGCACGTGCCACATTCGACACAACGTACGACCCCACCCCATAGAAGTGGGGCCGACCCTTAATCACCATAAGATCAGAAACCGATCGCATGTACTCCTCTGTTACGTTGTCCTTCGCCTTCTTCACCAATTCCACAGCGTAACCCAATGGATTCTCACAAAGCTTCCCTGCAGTTGTGAGCGCCACAGAGAATGCAAAAACGTTGCCATAATAACCAGTGGGTAAAGGAGGGTCGAATTTAGCACGTGCGTTGACAATGCACAACACACGAACCACTTCATGGGGTTTTGTATGGAGAGCTATGGTACGACAACGCCAGATGCATGCGGTGAGCAACTCGAAGGTGGAGCATTGTTTCAAGTGATGTGGCATGAATCTCCTGAGTGTGGACACCTCAGTGGGGCCAAAGAAAATGGCACGGTGGGCCATGTTGTCATCAACTGGGATTGAAACAATGGTGTCCGCAACCATTTCGTCGTACTCTTGGTGTGTGAATGTCACGTGAGGTGGGTCCCTTGCTTGAAGGAGATGTCTCTGCCACACGGGTAAGATAGAGGGAGCACTTGCACCACGTGCCATCTCGCCCACTGCCATCATGAATTGCACCACTCCTGGGGCATCACTCATCGTGTGGTTGAGGCGAAAGGCGAAGATGAAACCATCACACTTGAGACGTGTCACCTGCCAATCATCACCAGGCAACATGATAATTAGTTTATGTAATTAATAAAGAATGATGCTAGAGATATATTATAATTGTACCACGTAACTTCTAAATGTATGTGCCACCAATTATAAAAATGTAACTTTATCTTTCGTTTGTCTTGTTGTTTGACATCCATCAATCATATCTATTACTTGTAAAGGTTAGCATTTATATGGACCTGAATGAGTAATAACGGGCAATGAATGATGCCCCTAGAGCCAGGAACATCGGCATTGGGAATGGATGGTGAAGTGTGTGACCAAACTGTTCAAGAGTAATATCAGCATTGGCCTCAATAAACATGACACCCTCACCAATACATTCTTTTCTACTACAAGCTTCCGGCCAAGCCCTTCCCTAAGCCTATCAGCAAATGGATACTAAAAAACTAGTGTTTGTGCAAGTGTCTAATGACTCGCACAGGGTGATCAATATCAGAAAGTTGTTTGAATTCATGAGGTGTGGGCTTAGCTGAGACAACTAGTTTTGGTTTGCACCTTCTTATTGTGAACACTAGAGAGGTGGCTGGTGGTGCCACGCCGAGAAGAAGGGGGTTTGATGAGAGTATTAAAAATAACGAGGAAGTTTTCTGTGGTTGTTGTGGTGTGTGTTATGATGTTTTTTGACGTAGAATTTATAATTTACCTAACCTGGATGAATAATTTCGCGTGTTTACAATGCCAACCACGTTTGTTTGTTTGTTTGTTTTTTCTTTTTTTGGTTCAGCTTCTACTTTCTCACAAATTTACTACTATAATTTATCATTAACGAATCAGTTAAAGTATCACAATTGCTTTTTGGTGTGTGGAGGAATGTGACAAACGGCATTGTCTTACATGAGGACCGTGAATACAGAAGCAAAACTTTGTCTTGATGGAATGCAAAGTCAGACCTAGCAGCAAAATAATAATAATAATAATAAAACTTGTAATTTTCATGATAAAAAAAAATGTTTCATTTTTGCTACTAAACATAATACTCTATATCTCTCTTTGTGAGTGTTTGGATTCAACTGATTATTGCGTTTGCGTTTTTGTCCTGAGGATTTCTCTCTTCTTCTTTTTTTGGTTCAGTCTGTACTTGTTGACTTTTCCACAGTGAACAATGCATTCGCGCACTGTTCACGAACTCACAAATTCCACTTTTCAGAAATTTTTTCATTAAAAATAAGTCTCACGGCACTATTTACATATTTAAAAATTATTTTGCTACAGTGTTTTCAGTTTCAGCAAAAATAAGCTCAATCCAAACGGACCCTTTGTCTTGCACCAATATTTCACCTCTGCTTGAAACCAATGAAGCTTCATAATTCCGTTTCGTGTGATATGGCTTACATACCTTCTTGCTATTCTTCTCTTTCCTATTAGCCTACTACACTTGCAAGCAACCAATATTTCTTCTTCTTTTCCTACAAGAGTTCAAATATTTGAAGGATATGGAGCTCATTTTATCAAACAGATTTTTTTTTTTTCATAAGGGAGACATTTAGGTTCAAATTCCTCCTCCCATTGTAACTATCGAATTTTATGGGATTGGGTTCAAATTACATATGGTGTAACTTTAAATAATGTTACATTACTTAATATTTTTTAGTTGGATGCAAATTTTGATAAATCCATTGTTGGATTACATTATTTTCGTATATTCTCCATACTTGCAAATTCAAGGTAATCAAAGATCAATAACTATATCATCAATCAATTATTTAAATTCAAGTTTTTATAATTTAAAATAATACATAAAATATGAGTTTATGGATCAAGCGATAAATAACTTCTGATTGACATGAAAATTGACATGTATGTTATGAACATATAAAACATGTAATTCAACGGTAATGTTTTCAAAATATGAATTCAAAAATAATTTATTGATTAGTATAACATTGTTTAGAGTTAAACTAGTTGAAACGTAAACCCATATATATAATGGCCTTACAAAAAATTAGGAATACGGGAAAAAAATATAGGAAGACTAAGGTCAAGGTCTTGTATAGTCATATTAATATATTATTAGTTTCATTACCGGGGCTGATTCTTAGGCTAGGCCAATTAGGCATCACCTAAGGCCCCCTATGAGAGAATGGCCCCAAAATTTTAGTTTGTTAATTACTAATTTTTGTAAACATTTCTCTTCCCCAAGTATCTTGTCAATTTTAGTCATCTAATCACCTATTTGGCCATACAACAAATAATTTCTCTCTCTCTCTCTCTCAAATTAGATTTTAGCCCTCTTCGCCTTACATAGAACTAGACATGGTAAAACGGGTTAGAATTTTCTAATTTGACCCATTTAAAAATGATCCATTTTGACTTGCGACCCGATTGACCCAACCCGTCCCGCTCGTTTTGCCACGTTTACCAACGTTGAGTAGATTGAGATTGAGATGTAATTCTTATAAAATATTTACTTATTTTTCTTTACTTAATATGTTATGTACTTCATTATAGTTTGTCATTCTTTACTTGCCACATTTTTTTTCTCTTCCTACTTTAAACAGATCGAAAATTATACCAAAATTAGTTTTTGGAAAGCTGGAACAAGAGTTGCACCAAATTTGGATATCAAGTGTTTAGTGGTAATTGGTAAGTGGTAATAATATTACCAATGAGAATTTAATCACAGTTAAAGAACTCATAAACAATTGATAGATTGCATCTATTTCAAAAAAAAAAAAAAAAAAAAACTTATTTGCAAAATATGGGTCAACTTGACTCGACCCACAACCTGACTCGACCTGTTTAAAAATGACATGTTTTGACTCGCGACCTAATTGACCCAACTCGAAACCAACCCGACCCGTCCCGCATGTTTTGCCATGTCTATATAGAACTCCTTCATAAAAACAAAATAAATTTAATATTTTTTATAAAGAGTTATATGTTTAAGTCTATTTGGATATATGTATTATGTAATTTTATTATTTAATGAAGTCATATTATTGATTTTAATAAATTAGATTCTATTGTTCTATACTTTAAGTTGAAGAGTCGTATTATCAATTCAAAAATAAATATTAGAGTAAAACTCAAATACATAAACTTAATTAGTAATCTTTCTTCTCGAACAATAAGAAGAATAGATTTTAAATGTTAATATATATATATATATATATATATATATAATATTATTTTTATTTTTATTTTTATTTTTAAAAAACACTACTGAAACTTTAAATTATATGTTGTTTTGATCCTAAACAAACAAAATTATTCATCCAGGTAAGGTAAATTATGACCCTATGTACAATGATATATATATATATATATATATATATATATATATATATATATATATATATATATATATATATCCAGAATGAACAGCATATGTACCTGAATAAGCATTAATGGGCAATTAAGGATCCCTCCAGAGCCAGGAACATCAAAGAGGAGTTCCTCCCAACATGGAAATGGGGGTTGAAGTGAATCACCAAACTGTTCGAGTGTAACATCAGCATCAGCTTCAATAAAGATGATACCCTCACCAGTACATTCTACTACAAGCTTTCGGCCAGGTCCTTCCCTAAGCCTACCTGCAAATGGGTAGTAAAACACTAGTGTTTTTGCAAGTGCCTCTCTAATGACTCTCACAGGGTCTCTACCTTTCATTGAGGGATCGTATTTATAGAATTGTATGAGTGGGATTTGAAATCGAAGACTCTCTTGGTCATCAATATCAGAAAGTTGTTTGAATTCATGGGGTGTGGGCTTAGCAGGAGCAACCACTTCTGGCTTACACCTTCGTACTTTGAACACTAGAGAGGTTGGCGTTGGTGCCATGCCAACTAAGAAAATTGGGGAGCTTAGATTTGGAGGTTGTACTGTGTGTATTGATTGATATTTCAAAGTAGAATTTATAGCAAGAGATGAAGAGAATTGTCCTGCCAAATTGTTGACCGTGCATTAGGGGTTGTTGAGTAACGTTATTCTGATAATTAAAAAAGTTTATAGGAATACATAAAATATTATCTAAAAACTGAACATGTGATTAAACACGACTCTAACTGGTCATTGGTATGAGATTTTGAGCAATAATTTTCAGTTTTTAAACAATATTATACTTATTTTTATACATTTTTTTATCCACACATATTTTTAAAGAGAAATGATATGTCCACAATATTTTTACTACAAATTTTAAGTGGCAGGTTGTTATTGGTTATTATTGTTGAGACAAAAAGTAATCTTAGTGTTATATTCAAATTTAAACTAATAACAACTAACCACCTGTTATTTATTATAAAAATATTATAGACGATACATCTCATTTTCAAAATATTAAAAATAAAATAAAATTACTAGAATAATCTCACCAAACAAGCCAATTCACGGTCAACAATTTGATCAAGACTTGTCAAACTATTAGTAAATAGCAGAGAAGTCAATTTTGTACTGCACCGGCCGGTACGGCCAAAATTTATCGTACCGGCCGGTCAACCGGTACTGAAACATCGGTCAGTACAAAAAATTGAAAAAAAAAGAAAGAAAAATATTAAAAATAAGTTAATGGCAAATAACTCATGATCTCTACCGTTCTCACTACATTTCCGGTCGTCACTCCCACGTCGCTGATCTTCTTCTTCTGCCATCCCCTTCATTTCTTTTTATTTTGGGCTTTTTAAGTTTTTGTGGCTATTGTTTTGTGTGCCACTGACAACTCACGTGAACTGTTCTGTAAAAGTAATAAATTTTGAATTTCAAATTTCAACTGTACCACTTTAGTTTTAGAATCTTATGCATGCCCCTGTTAACAAAAAGATTTTGTGCATTATTATTATTGTTATGTTATCCAATTGATCATATTCTTAAGGTTTGATGGGTAGAAGAATTTGATTAATATTATTTATGTTTTTTAAAAATATATATGAATGAAAAAGTGTATAAAAATATATGTAATATTATTTAAAAACTAAAAACATATATTTAAAATGCTCTATCAATCGGGACTTTAACGTTATTAGTATTAATACATGATATCTAAGCAATAGAAAGGACTATTATTTGTGCTTATAACTTGAAGGACTTTTATATTAATTTTGATTAATATGTACGTATGTATGTATGTATGTATAAAATAATAATAATTTTGAAATGATATACTAGTATTAGTCGATGTCAAAATATTTTGTTTTCAGACCAAAATAACTTCCGATATAAAATTGACTCCCTTGATAAAGACCCAACTAATCCAAATCCAATTTTCCATACTGTTAACGAGTAACAACGGTCCTTTTCAAAACAAAAAAAAAAAAGGAAAAAAGAAAAAAAAGAAAGAAGTAGTAACAACGGTCGTTTGCAATTAGCAAAGTCAAAGTTTGCTTGCTCCATTATCCATCTCTAATCCAAATTCCAATGTCCTCTCCTTTTCACTTTTGTGACTTTTCCAAGTTCAGATTTTGATAATTGACCCTTCCTTAACATATCTTCATTTTCTCTTTCGTTTTCCAGAAAATAAAGTCTCTCTCATTTTCTCCAATTACAATGGGATTTTCAATTTTTAAGTGAGGGTTAAACGTAAATCTAACCATTTTCATTACCGAGTGTTTTGAGAATCCATTACTGAGTTTAATTGTGTTATGAGAGATTGTGTACAATTTGAAACACTGTTGAAAATAACAATTGAAAAAATAGTATGAAGTGAATAAGAAATTGGCTCCTAATATGACCACTTGAACATGATTTAGAGTGGTGAGAATCCTTGACTCCCACATAGGAAATGATAGAAAATATGAGTTTTGAGTTGGATATTGAATTGGGCTTTAGATATGTGTGAACTGGGCCAACTTATCCAATTAATAATAATATTATTTTATTTTATTTTATTTCTTGAGTCAGTAAGTCTGTATACAGCAGTTAATTTCAAAAATAGTATGTTTTTGATCGGTAACGTATAGTTCATAATTCCTCATTCATGAAAAATAACTTTTTAGAAAAACACTCCAATATTTTGGGCATTCATTTGAGTCAAAGAGAGAGAAAGAGACATAGAGTAATTTGCAGAGCAGGGATCTTGTGTGCATCTTCTCCATGCTGTAAATCATTTTACTCTGAGAGGCAGACATCCACGAGTCTAAAAGTACCACAAATTGTGTGAGGGGTGAAATCTGCTTTAAGGAGATTGTGTCAAATACAAGACTTGATCTGAATCATTCATTTTTCACGCATTTGATCTGTGAATTTTTAATAATTTGCAGATTTCTTTTTATATATATTCAATATTTGTTTATTGCTTTTGCCTATCATATCTATTTGTGTTGTTGTTTAATTTTAGATCTATGTATTGTTTCTTTTGCTTTATCACAAAAGTAACTTGTTGAAATATATCCAACCTTAAAGCAAATTCTTATATTTTAATTTATTTTTGTGATTTACGGTGAAAGGAATTTTGTGTTGGTTGAAAAACACTAAATCAGCAGTTATATATACTCAGTGAAAATAGCCAAATAACACAAAATTTGTGATAAACTAGTACTGTTTCGGAAATATTTAGCAAGCTGCCACTTTTTTAGTACTCGAGTTTCCCAATATCGAGTTTTAAATAGTACTTGAGTTCAATGAACTCGAGTTTCTAGTGAGTCACCAACGTAGCACTGCTAACCTGGAATTTGTGTAATTAAAAAAATAATATAATACTCGATATTACAAAAATTGAGTAGTTCTTTATAGTACTCAAGCTTCATACAGTCGAGTACCTTTTTTTTTCTTTTTTTTTTCTTCTCTAATTCACCATCTATTTATAGCCAAAGTTCAGCCAAAATAACAATAGTTACACCGACATGAAACTTGTCAAGCCAAAGAAAATGGCAAGCATTTATGGCCAAAGTGTCATCCATTTCGGCCAAAAGAAAAGAAGCATGAATTTGGTTTGCATGTCAGGTGTTGTTCTTGGCCATCTTCTTTGACAATTCATGAAGAACATTTACTGCAAGCCCTTGCACTTCTTCATGCATGAAACTTCTTGAATATCATGCATCTTCCTGACATGGGCTTGCAAGTCATTTAGTGGTTTGTTGGCTAATGTCAAGCCACTAAGTTTGACTATTCAAGCCATTCCAACATAAACAAAAAGTAGGGAAAAAAAACTAAGGTATTGACTTCAATAAGCTTGAGTATTATAAATAGACACTTGATTTCAGTAATATCGAGTACCACATTATTTTTTTTAATTACATGAATTCTAGGTCAGTAGTGTCATGCTGACAACTCACTAGGAACTCGAGTTCACTGAACTCAAGTACTATTTTAAACTTGATTTTATGAAATTCAAAACAATTTTAATTTACCACAAATTTTATCAAAATGTGATATTTAGGTATTTTCACCGTATATACTCTGCGCAAAACTTGGAAAAACTGGGTTTGTGTTTATCGTTTAATGTGAATATCCATTTGTTTATATTATAAATTAATTTGTGATGTTCAAAAGTTTTTTTTTTTTTTGAGAGCGATGATGCTCAAAAGTTGATTACGTGTTTGTCTGTGCTTGTGATATTGATTTTTCAATGTCTTCCATCTTCTTTAATTATATTATATAATATTAGGATATTTGTCTCTTTAGGATTTGTGGTTGACTGGGCGTTGCGTAGATTTATTTGCTAGTAATGGGAGAAAATATTGTGACCTTCCGGAGGACCACGCCAGGTCCCAACACCCAATAAAAAAAGGCCACATAACCTCTTTTCTTACTTAGCTCCACGTCACCCTTACTCATTAACTTAACTATAATTAAAAAATCAAACCAAGGTTAACAAGTATCTCCACTTACCCAGTCGAAAACCCAAAATCAAAGCCAAACTCAAAATTTCTCTCAAACACATCTGCCTTTTTCTTTCTCTCTCCCTCTAGCTCTATTTCCCCAATATCTCGACGCCTTAGACCAAAGACACGATTCATCAAACAAAGGCACCCTTTCAAAAACGCAGTGCTGAAACCCGACACAAAAATTGCCGATACCGGCATTTCTCGAAACATATCAGTTTCTAAATCAAAGGCGGCGATAACGCACTCACCTCCACTGCAAAGCTTGAATACCTAGTGGAAAGCGCTGTTGAGATGAGTCCCACATGGGAGTGGGCCCTCCCATACCTCAGTCGGCTTCTCGTAGTGAAAGCTCTCGACCAATTTCCACGTGCTGGTTTTCAGCGAAAACACGGCCACGAGAGGTGTGTTAATGGCCTTGACGAGCTTGTAATTGTTGATAGAGGGAGTGTAACCGAACCCATATGCCAAAATAGCATGATCAAACCCATAAGGAGTCGGGGCATCGAGTATTTGGGCAGGCTTGTGGGTAGTCGGGTTGAAAATGAAGGTGTTAGGTTGAGGCTTAAGGCGAAAATACAAGATTTTGTGATACAAGGCCAAAGCACGTGCTAAGGCAATGGTGTGCATTAAGGTGTGTTGGGTGATGCACAACTATGTGCATTGAGGTGTGCATTGGGGTGCGTGGGGTGCTGCTGTGTTGTGCTTGGGGTGCGGCTGTGAGGTGCGTGGGCTACTGCTGTGTTGTACCAAGGAGTTAAGCAATTGGTTGGGATGGTCAGGGGTAGTTAGTTAGGTAGTTAGGCTGCTGTGTTTTGGTATGGTTGTTTAATTTTGGAGTTGTAATTGCTCTTTAGAAGCTCAATTGTCCTAGCATTAGTTTGTATGTTAGGCTATATTAGCTATGTTAGCTTTTAGTTATTGTATTTGCAAATAATTTTTGTGTTTACAAATGAGGTTGATCTTTGTTTTTGGTGTTTGGATCTCATTGTAAATTTTGTTCATTTTGGCAATAAAATTTCTCATTTGGTAGACTATTATAGTGATGTTTTTTTGAGAGAAATGTTAGAAATTTTATTGATGTAAAGCTATTGTATTACAAAAACTTTGGCCATGAGCATCCTAGGTAGCACATGAAGGCCACAACAAGTTACATTACAACCTAATGTTACATTCGCCAGGGGCAAAATAATGAAAGAAAAAATATAGCCCAACTTTGGGACCTAGGTAGCAAGCAGTTGAGTTGAAAAACAACAAAACTAGCACTTTTTTTTGAGTCAAATGGCAGTTGCATTTTCAGTTACATTCCCCCCCCCCCCCCCTTTTTTTTTTGCATCCTAATTTGGTTTACTGAAGGATAAGCAATGGAAAAAAACAACCCAATTGTCCTAGAATATCTACCAACTACAGCAACATCTGCAATTCTGTCAGGAAGAGGACAAAGAAAAAAAATCAGTTTAGTTTAATGGCAGTAGGCCAAAGACAATCAAGAATTGAGCAAATAAATTGATATTTTTGGTGACTCAAGCCTTCAAAAAACATCTAGATGGTGATCACCTGTTTGCATTTGATTGACTATTAATAGCAGCATACATGACTTGTTTGCTAACAAATCCAACACACATTGAACCTGAGATAGCAGCAACCTTCAATGTGTCAACCACCTAAGGAATCCAAAGTCATTAGAATTTGAAACGGTACAGAACAAAGGGATACCCGTACTGGTTTTGGTACCAATATGGTACATACCAGCCATTTGGCTAACACAACAAAATTCAAAACTTTGTTCCATGCCAGGGGAAGGACAAATGCATGCCTTAAAATGGAATCAATAAAAATTTGATTAAATTCATCATAGATTGTTAGATTAAGAAAGGTTCAAAGAAAAGAATAAATCTAATTATGTTTGTCTTAACTTGGTAAGTCTTATGTCTTACATGTTCTCAAGCAAACATTAGCTCGAGTTCCCACGATAACCACCTACAGAAAACAGAACATGACTTAACTCCAACTTTGCATTTTTTTTTTTTTTTAAGGTAATTTACACACACTAGTTTTTCTAACCCCCCACATCAACCTCGACCTTGCTCTTAGGAGAGGAGATGCCATTTGAGCTAAAGCTCATTGGCAACTTTGGGCAATTTAAATTCATAGGATTCTAAGAATCACATGAAATGCCCAACAGTATGAATTAAACCATTTGAAATTACAATAGAATAAAAAAGTACATAAGCCGTTTCGATTTTGTTGATAGAGGGGGATGGAGAAAGTGGACCAAACAGAAACACATTACCCTACGTCTTCAAGCATAAGTTCATATGTGAAGTCAAAAACCAAAATGGCACAGATTCCAAACAAAGATTGAATGAGGTCACATTTAAAATTAGAGAACATCTAATATAGAAATGGAATGAGTGCTTAATGTGCTTTCCTAAGCCACATAACTCATGAATCTCAACATTGACGAAACAAGTTAACTGAATAATGTTACTCCTTGTTCAAGACTTTGGGAACATTAATATATTGTTCTTCATAGCTAGGAACATCAGCAATCATGGACTCCCTGTTGAGGAAAAATTTAAATATTAATTGCATTGGAAATTCACCCACCCACCTCTCCACTACAGGAAAGAGAACAAACCATCTCACCTATTCTCAAATGTTTCAGGAATATCATCACGCAAATTGCTGTCTTCAGTATCTGCAGATGGTGAAAATAAATCAAATCACATTGTATGATAAACACTTGCTAGTATATCTCACCCTACTTCCCCACCCTCGAGAATTTTGTATAAAAATTTGACAGCAGGATATATCATCAAGGAATCACCATAGTGATTCTTTGAAACAGCGTGTACAACTTCACTGAATCAATAAATAAGCAGGATCCACCATAAAAGAAAGTAGGATTGAGACTTTTTTGTTATTAAACAGTAAAGAGGAAAGTTCTTGACTTATCAAAAAAAGAAAAGCAGGAGGTATATTCTAGGATACTGCAGTTGCCATCACTGCAGACCAGACATCCTGATCACAACACCTACCCCACGCATACATTGAGAAGAGAAAATTGCAACATCCACATTAACTTTGAACACAGCATCAGTAGGCAGCTTCCAAGCTTGTGAATAATTTGCAGATTCAAGAGGGGACTTCACATTTACAACCCTGAAATCACTATTAAACTGCCCAACCTATAGCACTAGCAAAGAATTAGTCATGAATTTCTTACCATTCATTTTCTGGTTCCTTCTTGTCCACATGGCCCAAGCAATGGAAATAGCAAGAGATAAGGCATCATCATTGCATTGTTGGGTATCCCAAAGAAACCAAAGCAAATCCATAAAATTCTAAAACTGTACAATATGTTGAGGCTGAAAAAAAAAACAAGTAAACTTCCACACTTCCACAGCATCTATATAAGCACATTTGGAATGAAAATACTTTTCATTTATATTAGTTATATTCAATTGGATGAAGAATAATGTTGAATAATACAATTTTTGTCTAGAGGATGAGAAGGCATAACAAAAGAGAATATACAAAAAGGAGTGTATTCTAACTTATCCTAAAAATCAGCCTATTTTCATTGCCTTCAATATACAGAAATAACATTTCCTACAACTTTCACTCCTCTCATCGTCAATATATACTTGTTAGTTACATATACTTGTCAAGAATCTTCTGAGTTGAATACTTATAAAAAATCTTTCAAGTCAAATCACTTTTATACACATACAACATTATCTTTCTTTGCATTTTTTGTCCATCATTTCAAAATATACTAAATAGGAAGCTCTGTTACATTTTTCACAATAAGTATTCGTAAAGCATGTTGACATAGTAACCCCAATGTTTCAAACATTTTACAGTTGCACGTGACAACATTATTTGAGGAGTTAAAATAGACAACATGAACCTTCCGACCACCTCCTTCAATGACTTCATAGGTGAAAGACACTCCAACAGAATTAACATCTTGGTGTGTGACCCCCAAGGTAAAAGTAATTTCTAACTCAAATCTTTTAAACATTGTACGAGTATAAACAGATGATGCAAGTTGCAAAAGTCCACAATTTTGGACTATTTGAAAAGATGTACCTTGTTTGTAACGAAAATCTTCTTCTAACTCTTCTGTGCGCATATTTTTTGAAGCTTTCTTATACTTATATACAAATTCTATTATTCTCATTGTTTTGCATGCCATATGTTGAAAAACATTATTTGTACTCTCGCTCCTAGATAAAGTTTTCATTTGGCAAGAGAAAATGTTATGACTAAAAACTGAACACCACCTTTCACGATTTTCATATAAGGTGCTAAGCCACTTATTGCCCACCAAATTATAATCTCTAAGCAAGGCATCCCAACAAGACTGAAACTCTATTTCTGTCTCACAATTATAAAGAATCTTATTAAATCTACTCTTAAATTCAGGATTCCCATAATGCCTTGGTAAATTTTCTGCAGCATTTTTTAAGACATGCCATAAGCATAGGCGATGACAAGTATCAGGAAGCACAACTCTTATGGTGTTCTTCATTGCTTGACATTGGTCAGTAAAAATTGTCTTTGGTTTTTGATTTCCCATTGATTCCAAGAATGTTTCAAACAACCAAGTAAACGAAGCAGTTGTTTCATCCAATAGAAATGCACAACCAAAAAGTACATTCTTCCAATGATGGTTGACACCTACAAATGGGGCACATATCATATTATACTTGTTAGTTCGATATGTAGTGTCAAAGCATATTACATCTCCAAAAGAGTTATAATCAATTCTTGATCTACCATTTCTCCAAAAAAATTTTGTCATTCAATTTTCTTGATCAACTTGAATTGCATAAAAAAAAACATAGGATCTTCTGCTTGCTTCTGTTTAAAATGGTTTACTAAACTTTGAGCATCTCCAGCCTCAACATTGATTAACTTCTGCTTGTTCACCACATTATAGCAATCTCGTTTTATAAACCCAACATTTTCAAATCCCCCAACTTCCTCAACTAAATAAGAATATGTACTTACTGTTCTTATGCCCGCTTCTTTGAAAGTTCTTATTACACCTAACTGAGCATCAGTTATTTTTCGATTCGACCTTAAAAACGATTTTTCTTCAGGCTTTGCAAGCTCATGATTATGATTAGGATTGAAATGAGTAACCTTCCACTCACCATTTGTCACTGTAAACCGGATACTAGCTTCACAACCAGTCCTAGTTTGTAATCTTTTGAATTTCTTATCATCCAAATGGTCACCATCTCATGGAAATCCTTCTTTCGAACACACATACTCTCACTGTCTTACACTATTTTTTGCATATCTGAGTTTTTCTTTTCGAACACTAAACCCAATTCGTATAGCATAATCATTATACAATCTATATGATTCGTCCTCACTCTGCACCACCATTCCAAGCAAATTTTCAACATCTTGTAGTTCTTCATTGGCTCTAATATCTATAATTAAAAACATCACAAAACACATTTCTAAGGAAACTCAAATCAAAAGGATAATAAAAAAAGAAAAAAGAATGGTTAGAGTGGTGTGTGCCTATAAACTATTAACTATAAGAAAAAAAAATTTTGGTGTGTGCGTAAGAAAAAAAAATTTGAACCAATTTTTACATTTTGGACTTAAGGTTTGTTTAGAACTTGTACTCTGTTTCAAAACCAAAGAAATAGAGTGGCATCTAATAAACCCAAAAACAAAAAGTAGGCAGGGGTATGGAATGGGTTCTAACAGTTCACATCACAGACTCATAAAAATTTAATTTTTAATATCTATAAACTAGATAGAAAGAAAACAACACATAAAAATTTCATTATTTTAATTATTTCTTATCTTGGGCTTTTATCAAACACGTAGAAGACACCATATTTGTAAACTACTTAAAAACAAAACAAAGCTAAGAGAATGATACATTAAAGAGTGAAATGAGTCTTTGTAACATACATACCTTGATCAATATTGGTTAGTTGCAATGGTGGTGTGTGGATTCCAACAACCACTTTAGCCAGAGCTTACAGTCAATCGTACTCACTATTCATCCAAGGGAGAAGAAAGAAAGCCCATCATAAGATTGTTTGAAAGGCTCGTCCAATGATGCGGGAAGGGAGAGGGAAGAGGATTGAGTGGGTAAAATAAAATTTTGGGTTTCAGAAATTGGGTGAGAAGTGGCTAACATAGTGGGTTAACACGGTTTGATTTTGGCTAATTGATTTTGGGTTTCCGGCTGTGGGTAAGTGAGTAAGTCTGTAAGTAGAGCTGAGAGTTAACCTTGGTTTGATTTTTTAATTATAGTTAAGTTAATGGGTAAGGGTGACGTGGAGCTGAGTAAGAAAAGATGGTTATGTGGCCTTTTTTTATTGGGTGTTGGGACTTAGGAGGACCACATCAGTGGTCCTCCCGGAGGTCCCAATATTTTCTCTTGGTAATAGTATGTTTTGAGCCTGCACTATTTCTGCAATTTGGTTTTGAAAAATAGTTGACTAGACTTGACTTTCTTTTTTACACAGTAACATATTTGAAAGTTAATAATTATATTTCTCTCTTAAACTTGGTTGGTTTTGAAGATTCAGGGGGGGTTTGGGATAGTAGTTTAAGTTATGTTGTTTAGGTGTTTTTGATTTACGTATAGGTAAAAAAATGTGTTGAAATGTGTGTAAAGTTGTTTAAAATGTGTGTAAGTGTGTTATAACTTGTTCACCAAACAGGCCCTCAATTGCTTGAATTTTGTTGAACACATATGTCAAATAAAATGGTTGTGAATCCTGTTGTGGCTCAAACAGACATGAACCTTTCTGTGGTGATTTTTGAAGTGAACTTGGTAGGAGGAAATACCAAGGAATAGTGGGTGGACACTAGGGCTACTCGCCATGTATGTTTAGAAAAGAAAATGTTTTCTACATATAATCCTGTGGGTAATTGAGAAAAAAGTTTCATGGGTAATTCTTCAACCTCTAAGATTGAAGGAAATTGAAAGGTTGTGCTAAAGATGACAACGAGCAAGTATCTTACTTTGAAGGATGTACTGCATGTGCTAGACATTCAAAAGAACCTTGTATCTGGCTCATTGTTGAGCAAGAATGGTTTTAAGTTGGTTTTTGAGTCTGATAAATTTTCACTCCTTAAGAGTGGAATGTATGTGGGCAAAGGATATTTGAGCAAAGACTTGTTTAAGATGAATGTAATGACTGCTTTTCCTACTGTTGATAATAATAAGAGTACATCTTCTGTTTACATGCTTGAGTTATCTAATGTTTGGCAAGGTAGATTGGGTCATGTTAATTATTTTACTTTAGATAGATTGATAAATTTAAATTTATTGCCTAAATTTAAAATTGATTTTAATTATAAGTGTGAAATTTGTGTGGAAGCTAAGATGGCTAAAGTATCTTTTAAGTCAGTTGAAAGAAGCACTAAACCTCTAGAATTAATACATAGTGATGTATGTGGCATGAAAGTTGTACAAACTAGAGGTGGTAAGAAATATTTCATCACTTTCATAGATGATTGCACTAGATATTGCTATATGTACCTGTTAAGGAGCAAAGATAAGGCAATTGAGGCATTCATTCAATATAAGAACGAGGTAGAGAATCAACTCAACAAAAAGATTAAGGTTCTAAGAAGTGATAGAGGTGGGGAATATGAATCACCTTTTGGTGAGTTCTGTTTACAACATGGTATTGTTCATCAAACCACTACACCTTATTCACCTCAGCAAAATGGAGTTGTTGAAAGGAAAAATAGAACCTTGAAGGATATGATGAATGCAATGTTGTTAAGTTCCGGTTTACCGCAGAACTTGTGGGGGGAAGCCATTCTTTCCACCAATTATATTCTTAATAAATTGCCCAGAAAGAAAACCAAGAAGATGCCATATGAATTATGGAAAGGTAAAATGCCTTCCTATCAATTCTTGATGGTTTGGGGGTGTTTGGAAAATGTGGTTGTCCCTACTCCTAAAAGGATAAAGAGAGGATCAAAGTCAATGGATTGTGCTTTCATTGGTTATGCTCATAATAGCAGTGCATATCGGTTTCTAATTCATAAATCTGACATTCCTAACATGAATGCGAATACTATTATTGAATCAAGGAATGCTATATTTTTTGAAGAAATATTTCCTTACAAATCCACACAAGAATCAAGTTCTCATAAGAGAAACTTTGAGTCTACGTCTAATACCTCTCATGATCAAGAGTTGATGGAAGAGAGGAAATGAGATTGAGCCTAGACGTAGTAAGAGGGCTAAAAGGTCAAAATCATTTGGTCCAAATTTTCTAACTTGTATGTTAGAAGATGAATCTCAAAGCTTCAAAGAAGCTATTTCTACACTTGAGGCGCCTTTCTAGAAAGAAGTTGTCAATAATGAGATTGAATCCATCTTATAAAATCATACATGGGAAATAGTGGATCTTCCACCAGGTTGTAAACCTTAAGGATATAAATGGATATTCAAGATGAAACTGAAAGCTGATGGATCTATTGACAAGTACAAGGTAAGACTTGTTGTAAAGGGTTACAAACAAAAGGAAGGTGTGGATTATTTTGACACATATTCACCTGTTACAAGAATAACATCCATTCGGATGTTGATGGCTATTGCAGTGTTGCATAACCTAGAAATACATCAAATGGATGTAAAAACTACATTCTTAAATGGTGAATTAAATGAGGAGATTTATATGGAACAACCTGAGGGGTTCATTGTCCCTGGTCAAGAAAAGAAAGTGTGTAGGCTTGTTAAATCTCTTTATGGATTAAAGCAAGCTCCAAAGCAATGGCATGAGAAATTTGACAATGCAATGATGTCAAATGGGTTTAGAATCAATGAGTGTGACAAATGTGTTTATATTAAAGATACTGTAAATGGCTATGTCATCGTGTATCTCTATGTTAATGATATGCTCATTATAGGTAGCAATAATGATATCATTAAAGCTACTAAGAGAATATTGACTAGTGAGTTCGACATGAAAGAATTAGGTGTTGCTGATGTGATACTAGGAATGAAGATTTCTAGAAAATCTGATGGACTTGTTTTATCTCAATCACATTATGTTAAGAAAGTTCTTGAGAAATTCAAGAAATATGATGACAGTCTAGTGAGAACACCTGTAGATGTAAATTTACATCTAACTAAGAATAAAGGGCAAGGAATATCTCAATTGGAGTATTTGAGAATAATAGGCAATCTTATGTATATAATGAACTGCACAAGACCAGACATAGCATATTCTGTCAGCAAGTTGATTAGATACGCTAGTAATCCAGGGGAAGACCACTGGAAGGCATTAGGTAAGGTTTTGCGGTATTTAAAATACACCAAAAACTATGGGTTGCACTACACTTGGTATCCAACTATACTAGAAGGGTATAGTGATGCTAATTAGATATCCGACACAAAAGGCACACAATCCACGAATGGATATGTCTCTACCCTTGGTGGTGCAGCGGTATCTTAGAAGTCTTCTAAACAAACATGCATTGCTAGGTCCACAATGGAATCAGAATTTATCGCATTGGACAAAGCAGGAGAAGAAGCAAAGTGGCTTCGTCATTTCCTGGAGGATATGCCAATGTGGATGAAACATGTGCCCTCTATTTGTATATATTGTGATTGCAAATCAGCTATCGGTAGGGCATAAAGTCATATGTACAATGGTAAGTCTCGACATATACGTCGTAGATATAATACCGTGAGGTAGTTGCTGTCTAATGGAATTAATTTCATTGACTTCATAAAGTCGAAAGAGAATATAGCGAATTCGTTAACCAAAGGCTTGAGTAGAGAGCAAGTATACTGCTTATCGAGGGGAATGAGGTTAAAGCCTATGACATAAAAGTCTCCGGGATGGAAACCCAACCTAGCTGACTGGAGATCCCAAGATCTAGGTTCAAAGGGACAACCGAATCATGGAGATTACTTTTATCACTATGGAGATAACATCTCCCACCGGTTCCTATGATGAAATAGTGATGTCAGTAAGCAATATTTAGGGTAAATTTTGCTTTTAATGATTCTTATATCTTGTAAATCCAAGTGGGCCGCTTCCATAAGAGTTTTAAGGCTGAATTCTCTAAAGCACTTCATGAATTTACCAAGATATGTTCAAGGCCGAGATGAACACAACAATAAGAACGAAATATGTTCAAAAAGGAGTTGTGTGAATTCTATTGTCTTGGTATATACAAACGGCTGATAGTTCAAAAACATCGTGTTCACTGATTAGCTAGTATATTCGATAGTCTTTCACAAAGGAAGGTTCAAAGCCAAAAGTAAGGGTGTCCAACAGAAACCGAGACCCGACCCACCCATTCGATCTGGCCCAAGAACTGGCCGACCTGATGCTGGTGACGGTTGGAGGCGGGTCTCTACCTCCAAAACCTGAAAACGGCGGGTCAGTTGGCGGGTTTTCTCCCCAAAACCCGAATAAACCCGACTGAACCGAGATATGGAGCATTTTCCAACAAAATTTTTTAGATCCGGTGAGATATCAGCCATTTCTTGCAAGATCTCAACTAGATCCATGAAATCTCCATCAGATTTGGTGAGATCTCGTCATTTATGCTCAGATCTAGCTACAATTCGGTGGGTTTTGCTCAAATAAAGCTTAGATCCGGTGAAAATATGATGGGATTTGCTTAAATCCGGTGAAACTTCGATGGTTTTTGCTCAAATCCGGCGACAATTTGTTTTTTTTTTTGCTCAGATCTCGTGAGTTTTGCACAAATCTGGCAAAGATTTGATGTTTTTTTGCTCAAATCTAGTAAGTTTTGCACAAATCCAACAAAGATCCTGCGAAAAATACAAACCGCCGCCAAAAAGGAACCTTCGGCAGCATCTTTGTCGGCTTCAACCGATCCGACTATCGATCAAACAAATCCGATCCAACCTGACCCGTTGGTTTTTGCGGTTGGCGGTGGGTTTTCTCACTGGAAACCCGATGTCATTGGGTCAGTTGCAGGTTGGGCACAAACTCGATCCAGACCGACTCGTGGACACCCCTAACCAAAAGCCACATCTCCCGATACAGTAACTTTTCTTCTACTTTCTCTGTGTCTGCATTAGCATTTGTATTGTGTTTTATCAATTTCCATTCATGTGGGGGTTTGTCGGAAAAATAGTATGGAGTGAATAAGAAATTGACTTCTAATTTGACCACTTGAACATGATTTGGAGTGGTGAAAATCCTTGAGTCTCACATAGGAAATGATAGAAAATATGAGTTTAAGTTTGGATATTGAGTTGGGGCAAACTGGTTTATAGTGGGGTAGCCAAAGGTGGGGTTGGGGTTATTCCCGATACAATAACTTTTCTTCTACTTTCTCTGTATCTACATCATCATTTGCATTGTGTTTTATCAATTTCCATTCATGTGGGGGATTGTTCGAAAAATAGTATGGAGTGAATAGAAATTGACTCCTAATGTGACCACTTGAACATGATTTGGAGTGGTGAAAATCCTTAAGGAACATAGGAAATGATAGAAAATATGAGTTTAAGTTTGGATATTGAGTTAGGTTTTAGGCATGTGTGGATTGGGCCGACTTATCTAATTAATAATAATATTTTATTATTTTATTTCTTAAGTCAGTAAGTCTGTATATAGTAGTTAATTTCTGAAACAGTGTATGTTTGTTCAGTAATGTAAAGTTCGTAGTCCCTCATTCATGAAAAATAACTTTTTAGGAAAACTCTCCCAGAGAAAATACTTTTGGGCATTCATTTGAGTCAAAGAAAGAGAAAGAGACATAGAGTAATTCGTAGAGCACGAATTTTGTGTGCTTCTTCTCTGTGTTGTAAATCATTTTATCCTAGGAGGCAGATGTCTGCGAGTCTCAAAGCACCACAAATTATGTGAGGGATGAAATCTGCTTTAAAGAGATTGTGTCAAACACAAGACTTGATTTGAATCATTCATCATTCACGCATTTGACCTGTGAGTTTTTAATTATTTGTAGATTTTTTCTTATATATATTTAGTATCTGTTTATTGCTTTTGCCATCATATTTATTTGCATTATTGCTTAATTTTAGATCTGTGTATTGTTCCCTTTGCTTTATCACAGATGTAAATTGTTGAAATATATCCAACAATAACTACCGCGCACTACAAATATAAGTATTTGTGAGGTGTGAGGGACAATGATCAAAGTTCAAGTCTCTAAAAGGGAGCTTCACACATACATAGATTAAGATAGAGTAGTATTCTATCTCAGATAAAAATTTAAAAAAAAAATGATAGAAATTAATGTAGTTCTAGTAAATCGCATGAGAGATTGATTCAATTTTCCCATACAATAATATTTAATTAGAATCTTTGAGTTTTAGTCGTGTAAACTGATAAGATCAATTAAAGGAAATGGTGCTTAAGGGTTGTGTTTGAGGCAACCAACCTCCAAAGAAAGAAAGAGAAATGAAGAATAAGAAGAACATAGGGAGATTAGGAATTTAGGAAAGAATGAATTCAGTAAAAATGGTTATTGTTTCTGCTTGCCTTTCACGTATCTCTCTCTCTACCTTTTATACATTTAAGCCCTCCCTTAGCTGGCACATACAGCTAGCACAACACTAACCTCTTGTAACTACTTTTTCTGCACTAACCCACCTACACACAGAGCACTACACATGCTACATACATCTATTCACAGTAATACAACATACACAACATACTACTAACAAGTCAATACAACTCCTATCAATCCACTCCCCTTAAAAAACCTTGTCCTCAAGGTCAGACAACTTAACAAAGTGCCCTTTTCCCCCCCACTCAAAGAACCTTGCCCACAAGGTGAGGAAACCGATTGTGAAGAGTATAAAGAGACTCCCAAGTTGCATCAGCAATAGATTGACCCTGCCATTGGACCAAGACCTCAGTAATCACACGGTTCCTCAGTTGCTTGGACCGCTACTGCAGAATTGTCACAGGTTCAGGTTGGAGTAGACCAGCTGAATCCATGGAAGGAAGAGAAGAAGATGGAGTAACTTGAGCCCCTAATTTCTGTCTCAAACAGGAGATATGAAACACAGGGTGAATAGGACAGCCCTCTGGTAAAGCCACTTTGTAAGCCACCTCACCAATACGTTGAACAATCTGAAATGGACCATAGAACTTCGGAGAGAACTTGGTATACCCTTTTACTCTCAAGGAAGATTGTCTATAAGGTTGAAGCTTAATGTAAACCCAATCTCCAACAGTAAAGGACTTATCCAACCTGTGTTGGTCAGCCAAAAGCTTCATCCTGGCCTGAGCTGAAGTCAAATTCTGTTTCAAAAGGGGGAGAATCTCCTGCCTAGCTCGTAAGAAATTATCAGCAGCATCAACCTTAGTCACACCAGAAACATAATCCAAAAGTCTAGGAGGTGGATAACCATACAATGCTTTAAAGGGGGTCATTTTGGCAGAAGTATGGTAATTAGAATTGAACCAATATTCTGCCAAATGCAACCAATCAGTCCACACATGGGGTCTGTCACACACAAATGCCCGTAAGTACTGTTCCAAGCTTCTATTAACAACTTCAATCTGACCATCAGATTGTGGATGATAAGCTGAGGTCATTGCCAATTTTGTGCCCTGCAACCAAAACAATTCCTTCCAAAAAGCAGCAGTAAAGACAGCCCCCCTATCACTGATAATAGACTTGGGCATGCCATGAAGCTTGAAGACACCTTGCATAAACACAGCAGCCACTTTTGCAGCAGTAAAAGGATGGTGGAGAGAGAAGAAATGCACAAACTTGGTAAGTCTGTCAACCACAACTAAAATAACATCCTGACCATGAGATTTAGGCAACCCTTCAATGAAATCCAAGCTAATATCCAACCAAGGTCTATCAGGAATGGGAAGAGGCTGCAACAGACCAGCTGGTTTAGAAGTATCACTTTTAGTTCTTTGGCAGACCTCACAACACCGAATATGATCTTTAATAGCAGACTTCATGCCCTGCCAGTAGAAATCTTGCTTGACCCTGTGAAAAGTCTTAAGGTACCCTGAATGACCACCAATCGGACTGTCATGCAATTGCTGAAGAAGCAGTGGAATTAAGGAAGATGTAGGGCTGAGATAAATCTTGTTCTTGTAAAGAATAAGGCCATTTTGTAAAGGATAACCCACTGGAGGGGAATGGTTAGAATCAACAAGCTTGGAAAGTAAATCTTGATAACCCCCATCAGATTTGTAACTGTCTTTGAGTGAATCTAACCACAATGGACAAGGAAATGAAATGGAATAAAGGGATGCAGCAGGGGAAGAGTTGTCAGCAGAAGATTGCACTCTAGAAAGGGCATCGGCAACTTTATTTTCTCTCCCCTTTTTGTACTCTACCACAAAAGAGTAGCCCAACAACTTTGTGATCCATTTCTGTTGAGTAGGAGTGCCAATTCTCTGTTCAAGGATGTATTTGAGGCTGTGCTGATTAGTTTTGATGAAAAAAGGACTGCCAACCAAGTAAGGTCTCCATTTCTTGACAGCCTTCACCAATGCCAATAGCTCCTTTTTCATAAGTAGATAGATGCAAACATCGACCCTTAAGTGCCTCACTATGATAAGCTAAAGGTCTACTCTCTTGCATTAAAACAGCACCCAAACCATAACCAGAAGCATCGCATTCAATCACAAAAGGCACTGTAAAATTAGGCAAAGCCAAGACTGGTGGATTAGAGACAGCTTGCTTAAGTGCTTTGAAAGCCAAATCCGCATCAGCAGACCAATGGAAAGAGTCTTTTTTAAGTAGAGCAGTTAGTGGAGCAGCAATGACTCCATAATTTCTAATGAACTTCCAGTAATACCCAGTTAAGCCAAGAAACCCCCTCAAAGCCTTAACCGAAATGGGAATAGGCCAATTTTGCATAGCCTCAGTTTTTTTAGGATCAGTCCTAACCCCTTCACCTGAAATTAAATGCCCCAAATACTCCACTTCATTGCACCCAAAAACACATTTGCTCATTTTGGCAAACAGTTGGTTCTTAAGCAGCACCTCTAAGACCAATTGTAAATGAGAAACATGGTCATCCAAGGTCTTACTAAAGACTAAGATATCATCAAAAAATACCAACACAAACTTCCTTAAGAAAGGTTTAAAGATGTCATTCATTAAGGATTGGAAGGTAGAGGGTGCATTAGTTAGGCCAAAGGGCATGACTAGGAACTCATAGTGCCCCTCATGAGTCCTAAATGCTGTTTTGGGAATATCATGTTCATTCATTCTAATTTGATGGTAACCCGATCTAAAATCTAGTTTAGAAAAAATTGTTGCTCCACACAACTCATCAAGTAACTCATCTACCACCGGAATTGGATACTTGTCCTTAATAGTGGCCTTATTAAGTGACCTATAGTCAATGCACATGCGCCAACTACCATCTGCCTTTCTTACCAACAACATAGGTGAAGAAAATGGGCTTTGGCTAGCTCTAATAGATCCTGCATCAAGCAATTCTTTGACAATCTTTTCAATCTCAGATTTTTGATAAAAGGGATACCTGTAAGGCCTTTCACAGATGGGTTGATTGCCCTCCTTCAAGGTGATAGAATGTTCATGATTTCTGAATGGTGGTAGACCAGTAGGCATTTCAAAGACCTTGTTGAAGTTCTGGAGTAATTGAGCTAAAACCGGAGGTGGTTGCACTGTTGAGGCTGTTGGAGGAGTGCCTACAATCTGTAACAACAATCCTTTCTTGACAGCAGGTGTTAGAAACTTCTCACCCTCTTGCAAGGAAGGCCTTGAGGGTTGTAAACCCTTGAGCAAAACAGAAATGCCTTTATGCAAAAATTGCATAGTGAGATGCTTGAAGTCCCATTGAATTAACCCCAAGGAATACAACCATTGGGTACCCAATACTACTGCACAATCACCAAGAGGCAATATGTTCAAATCCACCTTAAAGATATGCCCTTGAACTTTAAGTGGAACCCCATAACTGACCCCTTTAGTCTTGATTAGAGCACCATTAGCAATCTGAACTTCAAATGTGTCCTTAGATGATAGAGGTAATTTCAATGCCTTCCACATCTCTTCATCCAGAAAATTATATGTGCTGCCACTATCAATCAAAATAACCATCTCTTGTTGCTTAACCCTTGCCAAAACCCTCATGGTTCCTGGAGAAGGACTACCAAGTAGTGCATAAAGAGTAATCTCGGTAACACTACCCTTCAACTCTGCATTACCCTCAATCCCAATGCTTTTTAACCCAGCCATACCTTCCTCCACACCTTGATCTGTTCCAGCAGAATCATTAGTCATCACCCCTTGCAACTGATCATCAGAATGTAATTCTTGCAACCCTTCCATAAGGAAAATTCTTGGAATCTTGCAACGGTGACCTGCATGCCATTTTTCTTCACAATGGAAACAAAGCCCTTTCTTCCTTCTCTCTTCAATCTATGCTGCAGGAAGTTTTTGAACAGGAAATTTGGTTGTTTTTACATCTATCTTATCATTCTTGATTGCTGTGGGTGGTGGTCCAAGAATAGAAGATTTAGGCACATCTATCCATGGTTTAGGAATTCTCTTGTTACTAAGTATATATTCCTCTTGTATTTTTGCAAGTCCGAAAGCAGAATTAAGAGTTTGTGGATTGAACATCTTAACAGGCAAACGTATTTCATCTTTTAATCCACTCAAAAAGCAGCTAAGTTTGTGTTTTTCAGACAATTCTTTGATTCTATTGGATAAAGCTTCAAATTGAGCCTTGTAATTAGAAACAGAACTTACCTGCCTTAATTTTGTTAATGCTTCCATAGGATCATCATAGGCCAAAGCTCCAAATTGGGTGTGCAAAGCTCTCACAAAGGCTTCCCAACTTGTGAACTACCCTGTCTCCTCAGCATCTTGGAACCAGATCAAAGCTTCATCCTCCATGTGATATGTGAAATGTATAAAAGGTAGAGAGAGAGATACATGAAAGGCAAGCAGAAACAATAACCATTTTTACTGAATTCATTCTTTCCTAAATTCCCAATCTCCCTCTGTTCTTCTTATTCTTCATTTCTCTTTCTTTCTTTGGAGGTTGGTTGCCTCAAACACAACCCTTAAGCACCATTTCCTTTAATTGATCTTATCAATTTGGTATCAGAGCCTACTCTGTTTTCATGGCAGAAACACGATCCTTGGCTGCTCTCAATGAGAAATACAATAATCTTTCATTCACTTCTGATCAACACGAGCAAGAAATACGGGGTATTCACCAAAAAATTGATGCTATGACTTCAGCATTACAAACCTTGACAGAAACTATGCAAGGATTCACTGAAGCTGGAAATCATTGGCAACAGAGGAATGTATCTTCATCTCCAGCTACCACACAATTGGATTCACTCACGGAAATTCCAAAGTCAGTGAGATTGGAGTTTCCAAGATTCAGGGGAGAGAATCCTTCAGGTTGGGTCTATAAGGCTCATCAGTTTTTTCAATAATACAACACACACAACATACTACTAACAAGTCAATACAACTCCTATCATAAACATTTGAAAACCTATATTTTTCTTATACATAAAGATTCTAATGTATATTTTTAAATTTGGTGTTTAAAATTACAAACAACGTAAATATATGTTAGTTTAAATTAATTAAAATAATATTTCCTAACCTTTTATAAAAAAAATAATAATAATAAATCAACCCTACACAAAATAAATTTTAATTAAATTAATCTTCTTTATTTTAAAAATAAATTCTAATTATCAAATATAATAATTTCGTTGGACATTCTCATGAATTGAATATATTAAATTATAGTAATAATATAAACTAAAAATGGAGAGAACCATGTTTCAGGTTTGATAAGAGAAACAACATCTAGATCATCATTTCAACATATATGTATTAGACTAAGGGCCCGTTTGGATTGAGAGAGGAGGGAGGGGGAGTGGAGGAGAATAGAGTGAAGTTAACTGAAAATAAGCTAATTTTGGGTCAATTTTACTCTACTCTACTCTATACCCTATTTCTCCCTCAATTCAAATAGACCATAAATAAGGTGTTTTGGTAGTGTATCATATACCTGAACTCCCAACCACTACGAGTGACACATTTTATATAAGAGAGCCCTCTGCTGGTCCTAATGTAACATTTCATAGATTTGTTTCTGTTGCCATTTATCTTGGAAATTTTATATTATAAATTTTTGGTTTAACAATAAATTTAGTCCTCAACCTTTGTTACATGTTTCAAAATAATCTTCATCATTTGAAATGTTTCATTTTAGTCTTTATATTTTTAAAGATATGTCATTTTATCACACTGATTTGGCAGGATTAACAGATTTCTTGTACCTTCGATCCACAAATTATGCTTGCCAACGAGAATTAGGACATTACTATCTTACATGGACACCTAATTTATTTTGGCAAAGACTAAAAGACGAGTTATTTCGTATCTTTTGCCAACAATATGGTATTTCAAATTTTCATATGCAATAAAAAAAAGGTCATCACATTTTTCACAGCAATCATATGTTTTATTGTAATTGGTATATGATAATAATAGTGTTAATGATAGATTCAAATAAAGACCCAACAATTTTTCACAAAAGACTGTATAAGAAGTTGGGAAAAAAAATAATGAAAAATGTGATGTTCCTAATTATATTTCTTAACTTACTTGTTTGTATGTTGAAATCGATGCTTAGGGGGTGCTTGGTTTAGGAATTTTATCACCGAATTCTTACTTTTCATCACTCAATTCTCATGACTCCTTACTCAAAAAAGTGAGTTAGAGTCATGAAAACTGAAAACAACTTTTAGAAGTATTTAAAAACTGAAAATTGAGTTATGGGATAAGGGTGATGGGTTAACCAAACAGGTCCTTAAGAAATAGAAAATTCATTAAAATCATCAAATTAAAAAAGAACACACAGCTTACCCTCCTTTATTAGGGAAACTAGGGTTTAAATTCCTACAACTATATTATTGTATTATCAAAAAAGATTTACAATATTATGCATTAATAATGGAGAAAACGTACTTCTAAATGGAGTGAGTTACATCAAACAAACAAACAAATTTGCGGATGGGCTGAGGAGAAGTTGCCATCCCCAGCAAGAAGACTTTGTCTTCCACCTCTTGAATCTCGTTTATTTTTATCGTCTTTTGACTTTTCAAATATGTACTTGTGGGGGAGTAAAATATGGGCCCATGATCTAGGCCCAGGAACGACGTTTCATCAACAATGCGCCCGAGGAGAAGAAATCACAGAGGACCGTTGTAACTAACAGTAGAGCGCGTAAGGATCCCAAGAGGCTGGTCCGAGAGGAATACCCTCCTCGGACATGACGTCTGATGGTGAGAAGAATCTCGGCTTTCCCTTAGTCCACCCTCCAGGAAGTTCCGGAGGTAAAGATAGATTACCAATGCATATGGAAGGGATAAGGATGCAGAAATATCTTGAGAAAAAGCTGCTACCACCGCATTAAATGCATCACAGCTGCTTTCCTGGCCGCATTTATGTGGAGAAGACCCCTGAACAGTGTTGAAAGTGATCTTTATCCCCAGAAAGTCAAAAAGCTGTAAGAGAAGAAATGGGAAACTCAAGTACCAAGCTAGATGGCAGACAAGTGGACGATAGGATTGAACAATGAAGGACTATATAATGGAGTAAGACCTCCAGAAGAAGGGGGAGAAAAAAGAAAAAAAAACAAAAGGAACCTCAAGAAATAATCACCGTAGCATCTGGAAAAATACAACCCAAAGAAAAGCATTCTATCTAAGTGCATACCCCTCGGACCTAACTGGAATCCATCAATTAGTCCAAAACTTACTCCTCGGACACGAGATCTCAACTTGTGTGTGTGTTTTAGTCTCCTCGGCCAAGCATTTTATCTTCAGTAACTGTTGTAAAGAGCGTTATTAGCCCAATTCTTTGACCCACTCTCTTACAAATTTATTGTATTGGGCTTATTGGGCCTATCTCCTGTATTCATCCGGGTGTGGGCTACAATTTGTGACCCTACAATTGGCGCCGTCTGTGGGAAAGAATTAGCGCTAGTAGGAAGTTACGGCAGTTATGGCAGGTTCGGGACCGCAACAGGCCAGTCCGCCCCATGCAGAGTCAGTAAACGTCAATCAGCAAGATGAACTCCATAATCTTGAACGGGATAACCACGTAGATAACCAGCGTGAGGGTAGTTCGCGAGCGATCCATGCTGGGAAGAGCGGCTATCGACGAAAGAGCCATCTGGTGCAAGGGCACGCTGACGAAAAGGACTTACAGCGTGAAATAGAAGGATTGAAAAAGAAGCTTCGTCGAGCACAACGAAATCGCACCCCTTCAAGTTCTGATGTCTCCTCCAACGGTGAAGGGGAGGACAATTACAGGGATTCATCAGAGACTCCCCCCAGTGAATCCTATTCCTATGAAGAAGAGCATTCTCACAAGAGAAGGAGAAAAAGTTCGTCTAGACGGGGAGTGGGAGCCAAAGACATGAAGAAGGCTTTGACCCAAATTTCTAAGTCCCCCTTTACTAGGGGAATAGAAAAGGCAAAGCTTCCCAGACGTTTTCATCAGCCTACGTTCTCTATGTACAACGGACGTACCGACCCTGTAGAACACGTGAGCCAATTCAGACAAAAGATGGCAGTCTACTCTCAAGACGAGGCTTTATTGTGTAGAGTATTTCCCTCTAGCCTAGGACCGATGCCGATGAGATGGTTCGATGGGTTGAAGACTGATTCCATCGGCTCCTTCAAGAAGCTCACTCAATCATTCTGCTCCCGGTTTGTTACATGCAGCAGAGTTCCTCAACCCCTTGATTCCCTGCTGTCCATGACAATGAGGGAGGGGGAGTCTGTGAGGTCATATGCCGAGAGGTATTGGGAGATGTTTAACGAGATTGATGGAGATTTTGACGAGGTCGCTGTCAGAACCTTCAAGGTTGGTCTTCCCTCCGATCATGGTCTGAGGAAGTCCCTGACAGGGAAACCGGTCACCAGCTTGCAACAATTAATGGATAGGGTGGATAAATATAAGAGGATAGAAGATGATCAACAACAGCAGCAACAAGGAAAAGGGAAAGATAAGCTTGTCCCACAAGAAAGAAGAGAGTTTAGGCCGGACAGGTACAATAATAACCGGCCGAAAAGGGATTATGCCGAGCAGCAGACATCCAGCAACAGCCAAATAGTAGGGGCTGTATTCCGAGAGCCTGTGCACCAAGTCCTAGAAAAGGTAAAAAACGAACCCTTCTTCAAGTGGCCCCACAAGATGATGGGAAACCCAGAAAAGAGAAACCGGAACCTCTATTGTCAATATCATAGAGACCACGGCCATACCACCGAGGATTGTAGAAGCTTATGGGATCACCTGGACCAGCTTGTCCGGGAGGGCAGATTGAAACAGCTGTTGCACCATTCCAATAATCTGGGTAGCCATGCGGATACTCGGTCAGAAAGGGAGAATCCTCCTAGACCTCCAATTGGAATTATTAATGTCATCTTTGCGGCACCTGGCAGGACAGGGTCATGCCCCTCCAGAGTAATGTCGGTGGCTCGTCTGTACCCTGAGGATGACTCTCATGAGTCGAAGAGAGCTAAATCGAGCCGGTCCCTGGTCATGGGATTCTCGGACGAAGACAAGATCGGAACAGTTCAACCACATGACGATGCTTTGGTAATTACCCTCCGAATTGGGGGCTACGATGTAAAGAGGGTAATGGTGGATCAAGGAAGTGCAGCCGAGATCATGTACCCTGACCTCTTCAAGGGGCTGAACCTAAGGGCCGAAGACCTGACACCTTATAACTCCCCTTTAGTAAGCTTTGAAGGGAAGATTATTATCCCGAAAGGGCAAGTCAGACTGCCAGTACAAACCGGAGCGGAGATAGTAGAGGTCGATTTTATAGTGGTGGATGCCTACTCCCCTTATACAGCAATTGTTGCAAGGCCTTGGCTTCATACTTTAGGAGCAGTCTCTTCCACCCTGCATCAGAAGATTAAATACCCCTCTGGAGGCAAGATAGAAGAGATATTGGGTGATCAAACCATGGCACGGCAGTGCATGATAGCAGCTATCCGACACGAACCTGAAGCAGAATCTGAGGCTCAAAAAGAAGAGCTATAGCAATCAAAACCCCCAATGTTGTCCAAAGATGGGCTGTCCGAGGAGGCGAAATGTGAGGATCTTGTAAAGGTCATAATAGGAGATGACCCTGAGAAATTCTTTCAAGTCGGATCTCAACTACCCCCGTTGGAGAAGGAGGAATTGATAGAGTTCCTCAAGCGAAACATAGACGTCTTTGCATGGAACGCTTATGAGGCTCCAGGGGTAGACCCAGACTTCATTTGTCACCATTTGAATGTTAATCCAGCAATGACCCCCAAGAAGCAGCTCCCTCGTCGGCCATCTAAAGAGCATGCAGAAGCAGTCCGTCAGGAAGTGATAAAGCTAAAGAAGGCAGGGGCTATCAAAGAGATCTTCTACCCATAGTGGTTGGCAAACACGGTGGTGGTCAAGAAAAAGACTGGGAAGTGGCGAGTATGTGTTGATTTCACGAATCTGAATAAAGCCTGCCCAAAAGATCCATTCCCCATGCCCAAAATTGATCAGCTGGTAGACGCCACAGTCGGCCATCCTCGGATGAGTTTCTTGGATGCTTTCCAGGGTTATCATCAGATACCTTTAACATTGGACGATCAGGAAAAAACTGCTTTTGTCACGCCAGTGGGAAACTACCACTACAAGGTGATGCCTTTTGGTTTGAAGAATGCAGGCTCTACTTATCAGAGGATGATGACGAGGATGTTTGAATCATTATTGGGGAAAAATATGGAGATTTACATAGATGACATGGTGGTGAAAAGCAAAAGAGCATCTGAACACCTAGAGGATCTTCGAGTCGTCTTCGAAATTCTCAGAAGCCATAAGCTACGCTTGAATGCCTCCAAATGTTCGTTTGGTGTTGGCTCAGGCAAATTCTTGGGTTATATGGTCACTCATAGGGGAATTGAAGTCAATCCCGACCAAATTAAGGCCATCACCAGTATGCGAACTCCTCAGAACCCAAAAGAGGTGCAAAAACTAACCGGAATGGCCGCTGCTCTGAATAGATTCATATCTCGATCAGCTGACAGGTGCCGACCCTTTTTCCTGTTGATCAATAAATGGAAAAGCTTTGAGTGGTCGACGGAATGTGACGCGGCTTTTCAACAACTCAAGGACTATCTTGCTCGGCCGCCTGTCATGTCAAGCCCTGAGCCGGACGAGGTCCTTTTTGCTTACATTGCAGTGGTCTCCTAAGCAGTGAGTTTAGTATTGATAAGGGTAGACAACGGCGTGCAACGACCAGTATACTACGTGAGTAAGTCACTGCATGAGGCAGAAATATGCTACCTTCCACTGGAAAAGGCCATATTAGCAGTGGTGCTTGGCACACGCAAGTTGCCTCATTATTTCCAAGCGCACACAGTGATCGTTCTTACTCAACTCCCACTAAAAGCCGTACTTAAAAGTGCAGACTACACGGGAAGGATAGCCAAGTGGGGTACAATTCTGGGAGCTTTCGACATTAAGTACATGCCTCGCACCTCAGTTAAAGGCCAGGTACTGGCCGACTTGGTGGCAGAATTCACCGAACCGGAAGCGGATAATCAATTATCATTAGAGGAAAGAGGTGCAAAACTAGCCTGTAGTATCACCAGGTGTCCCCCTCCGACGTGGGAAGTGCATGTAGACGGAGCATCAAACCAAAAAGGAGCGGGTATTGGGCTAGTGTTGACATCAACAGAGATGATCACCGTTGAAAAGTCGTTAAGATTAAGCTTTCCTGCCACGAATAACGAAGCAGAGTACGAAGCACTACTGGAAGGAATGACTATGGTCCTGAAGATGGGAGGAAAATCCATTAACCTCTTCTCGGATTCAAGGCTAATTGTGGGTCAAGTCAAGGGAGAATTTGAAGCCAAGGATGAGAGAATGCGAAGCTATCTTAGCCGAGTGAGAGCCATGCAAGTGGAGTTCGAATCCTTTAGCTTGCTACATGTCCCAAGAAGCGGTAACACGCATGCGGACTCCTTGGCCACTCTTGCAACCTCCTCGGCACAGAACTTGCCTCGCCTAATCCTTGTTGAGGACCTGCATCGACCCTCAATAATAGCAAACGTAGTACAGATCAATCAAGTAAGAATGGGGCCGAGTTGGATGGACCCCGTCGTGCAGTTCTTAAAGGATGACATTCTACCCGAAGAGAAAACGGAAGCCGAAAAAATAAGAAAGAAGGCTCCTAGCTATTGGCTGTCACAGGATGATAAGTTATACAGGCGTTCCTTCTCTGGACCTTATCTACTCTGTGTTCATCCCGATCAAACGGAATTGCTTTTGGAGGAAATGCATGAGGGAATCTGTGGAAGTCATACTGGAGGCAGATCCTTGGCGCATAGGGCCATTACTCAGGGTTATTGGTGGCCGAACATGCAGAGAGAAGCTTTGGAGTACGTCAAAAAATGCGACCAATGTCAACGGTATTCACCAAGTATACACCAGCCAGGAGGAACCCTCAATCCAATATCTAGCCCATGGCCATTCGCTCAATGGGGCTTAGACATCGTCGGACCATTTCCTAAGGCTGTAGGAAACAAGAAGTATCTGATAGTTGGTACTGACTATTTCACAAAGTGGGTTGAAGCAGAGCCTCTGGCTAATATCCGAGATGTGGATGCGAAAAGATTTATCTGGAGAAACATTGTTACTCGGTTCGGCGTCCCGCGTGTACTTATCACAGATAATGGACTTCAGTTTGACAGTAAGATGTTCAGAAACTATTGCGGAGAATTGGGTATCACCAACAGGTATTCTACTCCGGCTTACCCCCAGGGTAATGGCCAGGCCGAAGCTGTAAATAAGGTCATATTAAGCGGATTGAAGAAAAGACTGGATGATGCGAAAGGAAGATGGGTGGAAGAACTCCCACATGTACTTTGGACGTACAGGACCACACCTCGTAGGTCCACTGGGGAGACCCCTTTCTCAATGACTTATGGGGCTGAAGCAGTCATCCCTTTGGAGTCCGGGTTCCCAACGACGAGAACAAGCTCATTCAATCCAAAAGACAACGATGAAAACTTGGCGAGAGGTCTGGACTTGATTGATGAAAAAAGGGAAAACGCAATGGTTCAATTGGCTCATTACCAACAAAAGCTAAAGCAAGGTTATGATGCCCATGTAAAGACAAGACCTTTGGTCTCAGGTGACCTGGTGCTGCGCAAAGTCGTGGGCTCGGCAAAGAACCCTGCTTGGGGAAAACTAGGGCCAAATTGGGAAGGACCATATCGCATCACCTCCAATGCTGGCATTGGAGCCTATTTCTTGGAAGACTTTGATGGACTTGTAGTGCCCCGCCCTTGGAATGTCAATAATTTGAAAATGTATTATTATTAATAAACTTATGTTTGATCAATATTCGTCTTTTATGTTAAATATGTATACCTCTTTTCATACCTCTCGACATTCTTTGAAGTGTTTAAACTTAAACCCAATCATGCATGAGTCCTCGGACCAGATGATTTAGGTTAGTTAACACCCTTACTGTTCTCTGAAGTGTTTAAACTTAAACCCAATCATGCATGAGTCCTCGGACCAGATGATTTGGGTTAGTTAACACCCTTACTGTTCTCTGAAGTGTTTAAACTTAAACCCAATCATGCATGAGTCCTCGGACCAGATGATTTGGGTTAGTTAACACCCTTACTGTTCTCTGAAGTGTTTAAACTTAAACCCAATCATGCATGAGTCGTCGGACCAGATGATTTGGGTTAGTTAACACCCTTACTGTTCTCTGAAGTGTTTAAACTTAAATCCAATCATGCATGAGTCGTCGGACCAGATGATTTGGGTTAGTTAACACCCTTAATGTTCTCTGAAGTGTTTAAACTTAAATCCAATCATGCATGAGTCGTCGGACCAGATGATTTGGGTTAGTTAACACCCTTATTGTTCTCTGAAGTGTTTAAACTTAAATCCAATCATGCATGAGTCGTCGGACCAGATGATTTGGGTTAGTTAACACCCTTACTGTTCTCTGAAGTGTTTAAACTTAAATCCAATCATGCATGAGTCCTCGGACCAGATGATTTGGGTTAGTTAACACCCTTACTGTTCTCTGAAGTGTTTAAACTTAAACCCAATCATGCATGAGTCCTCGGACCAGATGATTTGGGTTAGTTAACACCCTTACTGTTCTCTGAAGTGTTTAAACTTAAACCCAATCATGCATGAGTCGTCGGACCAGATGATTTGGGTTAGTTAACACCCTTACTGTTCTCTGAAGTGTTTAAACTTAAATCCAATTATGCATGAGTCGTCGGACCAGATGATTTGGGTTAGTTAACACCCTTAATGTTCTCTGAAGTGTTTAAACTTAAATCCAATCATGCATGAGTCGTCGGACCAGATGATTTGGGTTAGTTAACACCCTTACTGTTCTCTGAAGTGTTTAAACTTAAATCCAATCATGCATGAGTCGTCGGACCAGATGATTTGGGTTAGTTAACACCCTTACTGTTCTCTGAAGTGTTTAAACTTAAATCCAATCATGCATGAGTCCTCGGACCAGATGATTTGGGTTAGTTAACACCCTTACTGTTCTCTGAAGTGTTTAAACTTAAACCCAATCATGCATGAGTCCTCGGACCAGATGAATTGGGTTAGTTAACACCCTTACTGTTCTCAAGTGTTTAGACTTAAAACCAATCGTGCCTGAGACTTCTGACCAGATGGTCTGGGTTAGTTACTACTTGTTTTATTTCCCTTTTTTAACATTCCAATATAGATAAAGGCGCATGACTCAAATTTCTTGTTTGGTTATATGTGTTTAGCTAGTATGTCAACTTCCGAAACTCCTCAATTAGGTCAGCCATTCTTTTAATGCAAAAAAAAAAATGAATGGAATGACAGCGGAGAAATTAGCTACTACTTGCCATAATACGTAAAACAAAAGAAGTATACTTTCATTAATGATTAAAACAGTACATATCTTTAAAGTGATGAGCATAGAAAGCTAAAGAAAAAAAAAACAAACAAAACAAAAAGAAACACTAAAACAAATGTCTTAGGCCTTAATCTTGGGGTCTTGGTGGTCGACTGCTGGTTCAGGCTGCGAAGGAGCAGCACCCGGAGCATTACCCTGGGAGGTCTCGGCTTTTTCCCCTTGACCGGCGTCCTGACGGGTGGCTGTTGGACCTTCCACAGATGCTGGAAGGCCTAAATTTGCCGCAGAAGCTTCAGACGCTGAGGCTGGCTGCTCTGGAGGAGGAGGATCAGAATCTGAGAGCGGTTGGATTTCAGGATCGTAGTACACGCTCTCAGGCATCCTAAAGCTGGAGTCAGCCGGGACCCCAGCGGCGTCAAGGGCTTTCCCCCACGTGACGTCACAGTAGTCCCTGGCGACCGAAGCAAACTCCTCAGTTAACCTGCTCGGGGTTTCTTCCACCCCCAGATCATAAGAAGCTTGCTTCTCGGCCTCGGCTGCCTCCTTTTGTAGCTGTGCAGCTTCCTTGAGCCGACGGATCTCTTCGCGCAGACCTATCACCATCTGCTTTTCCGTTTCTAAGTTGATCTGGCAGAGGTGCAGCTCGCTGCGAAAAGTCTCCGCCTGCTTCTCCATATTATTCAATCCAGCCTCAGCGCTGGCCTTATCCTGGTTGGCCTTCTTCACTTGCTCGGCCAACTGCTTCTGCTGGGTTCTCAGCACGCTCAAATGGTCCTCCGCAGTATCTCGGGCCTGGTGAGCAGCCTTCGTCTCATCACGAAAGCGCTTTGCCCACTCTTCGGCCACGTACACTTGTTGCGCGACCTATTATGCAAAAGGAAAAAGTGTGTTAGACTTAAGAAATAATGCACAAATGAAAAGAAATCAAACTGAAGTAACTTACCATGGCCAAGTCCCTCTTCATGGAAAGGAGCAGATCAGGGTAGTCAAAGGTCCTGTACGCCGCCAGGTCCGACGAAAGGAGGAGTGGCTGTAGCAGTGCGTCGGCCAAACGACCTGCATGGCCACCTCGAAAATGCCGAAGGGAGGCATCCATCATGATGGGACCGCTATCGACCTCCAATTCAGGTGACCAAGTTCGTGGTGGCTGACGAGCCTGGGCCGCTGGTCGCTCCTCGTGGCTCTCCACGGAGTGGGACCTCCTACTCCTTCGCTCTGGTGCAGGCCTGGCCTGCTTGTTTCCCCTTGATGGGCCTAATTCCCCTTCCTCAGCCGGCTCCACCGGCCTTTTCCTCCTCAAATCCGGATTCGGTTTGAGCCCAAGGTCAGCAGGCACTTGGGGCGGTGGAAGGGGAGGGTGTGCAATTTGTTTGGATTTGCCCTTATCCTGAGGGGTTGGCTCTTTATTCCTACCCTTCATCAATTCTTTCAAAGAAGGGCTAGTCCGGGGAGCCATGTCCTCCTCCTCGTCGGTGGTATCGGCGATGTAAGTTATCACCTGAGCCGGAGGGTGCACACTCGACTGCTCGTCCGCCCCTTCCTCGGCCTCTGATATATGTACTGTTTCCTCTTCAAACCTGAACTTGTCAATCTCTAGTTCTAGGGACGAAGAAGAAGCTGTCTCTTCTCTAAGGATGGCTTCCCCAAGTGTTACTTCGCGCAACGGTGCGACGGCGAGGGGGATTCCCTGTGGAATGGGATGGTCAACCGGCGGAAGGTCGTAGCTGGCGAGGAAGTGTGGCCGAGACACGTCTATTCGCGCCAAGCGATGGTCCCCGGCTCGGATAGAGTTGCCGACGTCTAAAAAGGACCGAGAAATGGGTTCAAAATCCAAAATGAGGTGGACCGCTCGTAGTTGTCCGTCCTCGTTCACGAAAATTTCTGACCTCAGCAGATAATTCAATGCTGGAACGTTGATCAAGCTGAGCTTCGGATTGGTAAAAAATTTGTCTGTCAAACAAGTAAGTTACGTTATTATGCCTCGGCTATAAAAAAAAATATAATAGTCACTAACACAAAATAACTAAGTAAATGAGTGTAAAAGCAAAGTAACAATCCTTAATGCTAAAGTTAGAAATCCTAGGTCTAAAGTGTTCCACCTGGAGTCCCGGCCTTGGTTGGGCAGGCTAAGCCGTCGCTCCAAGGCCCCGACAAGATCAGGTAGTCGTCCTTCATCCCCTTATTTGACTTGGGAAGGCAGGATATCAGTTTGACCACACTGCTACGGGACTTAAGGTAAAAGCCTGCCCGAGTCTCTATATGGCCCTCATACAGGTGGGCGACGTCGTACCATGTCAATCCTAACCCCAGATGCCGATCCAAGGCGTCGATTGACCCTAGGACTCTAAAGAAGTTGGGAGCACACTGATGGGGACACAGCCTATGGGCACGAAGGTAGTCCCGTGTAATCCTACCCATGGGAATGGTCATTCCCCCTTCTATGAAGGCAATCATGGGGATGACCACCTCTCCCATCTTCCGGTCAAACTCCACTCCCTCTGTGGTGCAATGACGTACCACCACCTCTTCGGGAATGTGGTACTTCTCCTTGAACAACTCTATCTTGGCCGGAGTGTCCACTAAGCGCTCGAATCTACCCATGGTTAGTCTCTATAAGGTGAGGTGGTTAGCCGAGGAGGTTAGCCGAGAGTACAATGGAAGTCGGAATGCGAAACTTACGTAGAAATGAACACGGATTGCTTCTCTGGTCACTGGAAGATCGTCAAGCCCTCCTTCTTGCGAAAAAATTGGTGGGCGCCTGGATATGAACACTCTGAAGTTGTAAGTTCTGATAAGAAGCAAAAAGTAACGCCTGGAAGTTTTTATAGTGGGGTTAAAACCACAATCCCGCCCAAATATTGAAGTTGCGATCTGAACCGTTGGATTCGCATTTCACCGTAGGATGTCTGGTTGAAACGCAATTCTAAGCGTTTAATGATGATTGTGCGAGTTCCCAAGCGTCAGAAGCCCTCGCGAAATGGCAGAAATGGCCCTTACATGCGCCTAAATTTAGATACTATTAAGGACTACGTCGTAATTACCTTTATACATCAAAATCCTAATTTTCCTCCTCGGATCAGAAAGAAAAATTAGAATTTTGAGGGGCTATTGTGGGGGAGTAAAATATGGGCCCATGATCTAGGCCCAGGAACGACGTTTCATCAACAATGCGCCCGAGGAGAAGAAATCACAGAGGACCGTTGTAACTAACAGTAGAGCGCGTAAGGATCCCAAGAGGCTGGTCCGAGAGGAATACCCTCCTCAGACATGACGTCTGATGGTGAGAAGAATCTCGGCTTTCCCTTAGTCCACCCTCTAGGAAGTTCCGGAGGTAAAGATAGATTACCAATGCATATGGAAGGGATAAGGATGCAGAAATATCTTGAGAAAAAGCTGCTACCACCGCATTAAATGCATCACAGCTGCTTTCCTGGCCGCATTTATGTGGAGAAGACCCCTGAACAGTGTTGAAAGTGATCTTTATCCCCAGAAAGTCAAAAAGCTGTAAGAGAAGAAATGGGAAACTCAAGTACCAAGCTAGATGGCAGACAAGTGGACGATAGGATTGAACAATGAAGGACTATATAATGGAGTAAAACCTCCAGAAGAAGGGGGAGAAAAAAGAAAAAAAAACAAAAGGAACCTCAAGAAATAATCACCGTAGCATCTGGAAAAATACAACCCAAAGAAAAGCATTCTATCTAAGTGCATACCCCTTGGACCTAACTGGAATCCATCAATTAGTCCAAAACTTACTCCTCGGACACGAGATCTCAACTTGTGTGTGTGTTTTAGTCTCCTCGGCCAAGCATTTTATCTTCAGTAACTGTTGTAAAGAGCGTTATTAGCCCAATTCTTTGACCCACTCTCTTACAAATTTATTGTATTGGGCTTATTGAGCCTATCTCCTGTATTCATCCGGGTGTGGGCTACAATTTGTGACCCTACAGTACTATATAGACTGAATCATATGCTTTAATTTCCACGTGCAAAAGATGGAAGAACAAAAATCAAGTATGTTTTTCACATGGAAAATGAGGGACAAACAAACTTTAAAAAATCACACATTTTTTTTTTACACAAAGAAACTATCAATCTATGTCAGGAATTAGTGTTGTAGTTCCGCTGAAGACTCTTATTAATATGCCGTCTTTAACCTTATGGGGCGACATAGACTCATAGCCCATAGGTTTAATATCAAGGGCAGGAAATCATAGGGGTTGAAATTACATTATTCCAACTAATACAAAATCCATTGTTCCCAAATTCCATTGGATTATTTTTTATTGTGCGCAGGTGTTACTCTTTGCAGGAACATGCATGCATGGTCATTTCATTCTTTTTTATAGTGTTCGAAGATTTATTATAATAATATGAATCGTTTAACAATGTATTATATTCAATATTCGAATTTGTTATGGACTTACTGTAATATATATATATATATATATATATATATATATGGGCAAATGGTTTTTTATTTATTAAAAAAAAAGGACATAGAGAATGTGGCATTTATTTTGGTTGTCTTTGTTAGTGTCTAAAATCCTATTTATCCTACTTTACAATATTGCCACCCAACTCTCTCTCTCTCTCTCTCTCTGTGCATGAATGAAAACGCTTATTTATTAATTGCACTTGAATTTGTTGATGATAATGGATAGAAAGAGCAGAGTTCTTAAACTTATATACTTCCAAAAAGAATTGCTAAAATTGATAAAAGTTAAAGTGATGATGAATGCCATAGGAGTAGGATACTGTTTTCTAGCTTTGGAATTGCCAAAAAAAGGGACTTGATTCAGTAATCTGTGGTAGTTGTTTTAATTTTAGGAAATAAAGTTTGCAATAAGCATAAATGAATGCAATCACAAAGTGTGAAAGTGCAAATATTCTATCTTAGCTATCATTGGTTTTAGGCAAAAATACAAAACTGACCCTCTAACTTTCACATTTTTTCATTTCAGTTCTCTAATTTTCAGTTTTGTCAATTCATTCCTTTAACTTTCAATTTTTGTCAATTTAAGGCTCCGTTACAAATCTGTTACTGCTGCTATTACACTCAGCAAAACGACGCCGTTTTGCATGTGTTTTTTTTTAATTAAAAAAAAAAAAAAAAAAAACTAAAATAAACACCTCACTGAATCAAAACGATGTCCCCTAAATCAAAACAAAACAAAAGGATTCAAAAACATAAAAGTTGTAACTATAACAGATTAAGTTAAACTCCTTTACATATTCCCAAATTTGAGATTGGTCAAAGTACACAAGCAAGATACAGATCACAGCATGCAACAATCTATCCGAGCAGGACAAAAACAAAAAGAACATTGCCAAATTCAACGGCAATCGTGTTCATCGAAATACATTTTAGTTCAACGGCAATCAGTGTTCATCGAAATACATTGTAGTTGTGCCCATTAACAGGAAGAAAACCCATCAACGGTTAAAGCAATAAGCATCCAAATAACCCTTTAAGCAGTACCCAAAAATAGACATACACGATGTCAATAGGAATCAAAACAGTGAATGAGAAACAGTTGAAAATTAAAGCAATGAGATAGAGATAGAGAGAGAGAGAGAGAAAGTACTCGGGTTTTTCTTGTAAGGTAGAAGATGGGCTTCCCTGAGAATCTGGGAAAATAAAGGCAATAGCTGGAGCTAATCGTGAAAACAAAGCAAGACCCAGATGACAAAAATTGATTTTGCAACAGACCAATTGGTATTTCTAGAGAGAGAGAGAGAGAGAGAAAAGAGTTAAGATACATAACCCTCTGCTTTTGCATCTTCTTCTTCTTCTTCTTCATTTTCTTGAAGTGTCACAAGTAAGGGACTAGTAACAGTGTGCTTCCCATCAGACCATACAATAGAACTAGGGATGGCAATTTAAATCCGACCCGCAAATACCCGGCCCGGCTCGACCCTAATGGGCCGAATTTTACCTGGTTCGATAAAGAATAGGGTCGGATATGGGTTTTTTTTTTTTTAAAACCCTAAGTGGGTCCAGGTCAGGTCTGGGTTTTATAAAAAAAACCCGAAACCCGACCTGGATAAGACCCGGTTACCATGAAATTACTAAAAAAACCCCTTATATATATATAGCTATAAACACTAACCCTAACTCCTTCATTTTTCAGCTCATGCCTCCAGCCTCCTCACCCTCACTTCCTCATTTCAAGCTTTCAGCTCACACCTACTCAATCCTCACCCTCGTCCCTCACTACGTCACACAGCACACGACCTCACACCTCACGCAGTCACGCTCCGTCTCACGCTCCTGCATGGTCGTCGCCCCCCTCACGGACTCACTCTCACCCACCCTCACGGCCTCACTCTCACTCTCCAGGCACAGTCGATCGCACCAGATCCTTCAAAGCTCAGCGTATGTTTTTCCCTCCGACGATCTATGCAACCTAGCCTCAGCTGCACACGTTGTCGCAGCGCGTATGTCGCTCGGCGACATCGACGCCGGTATCGGATACGAAAGAATTGAAATAGGGATTTATTGATTTTGTTTTCTGTTTGTGATTTTTGATTTGTGTTTTTTTTTAGTAAAAAATATGTATTAACAGAGAAGAGCCAAAAAAAACAAGCTGATTTGTGTTTCTGTTTATGTTTATGTTTGGGATTGTGATTTGTATTTTTTTTTTTTTTTTATGGTTAAAAATCTGTATTAACAAAGAAGAGAGAGAGAGAAAAAAAAAAAAAAAAAAAAAAGAGGAAAAGTCTTCCACTATGGCATAATGCATATACTTATACTCAAGATCCTACACAAGCTGATCTGGTGTAAGAATTTTTTTTTTTTTTTCCCCTTCATATTTTAAGTTGGTTCGGCCTATTTTTGGCATCTGGGCCTTAAAAAAAATTTATTGTGATTGGGCCATGATTTGGTCCGAGAATTAGGCCCAAATTTGGCCTAGCTTGACGAGGCCCGTGGAGCCTGATTGGGCAGGTCTGGGCCTCGAAACAAAAAACCCATTTAGTAAACGAGTTGGGTTCGGGCTGCGGGTCTTGACTCGCGGGTCGGGTTCGGGTATGGAAAAACCCGGCCCGAACCCAACCCGTTGTCATTCCTAAATAGAACCCCCCTTAATAGTAGAGCTCCCAAGGGAGAGCTTAATTTCTCTGGCTTGCACCCTTACAAGGAGAGTTTAACTTAATCTGTTATAGTTACAATTTTTATGTTTTTGAATCCTTTTGTTTTGTTTTGATTCAGGGGACGTTGTCTTGATTCAGCGAGGTGTTTTTTTTTTTTTTAAATTCCGAATTAAAAAATAAATAAATAAATAAATAAAACCACATGCAAAACAGCGTCGTTTTGCTGGGTGTAACGGCAGCAGTAACAAATTTGTAACGGAGCCTTGAATTGACAAAAATTGAAAGTTAGAGGACTAAATTGACAAAACTGAAAGTTAAAAGACTGAAATTAAAAAAAATATAAAAGTTAGAGAATCAATTTTGCATTTTTACCTTGGTTTTAACTGATTGCATAAGTCCTTTTTGAAGTCTTATTAGTGATGATAATCAATTAGTACTACATTGTCACACGTTGATTTTTAATGCGTGTGGGAGAAACTACGAATTAGTGGCATGGTGAACACTTTAAATGGGTAATTGAAATTTTCCAAGTTAAGTCTCTTTCATATATTTCATACGGATTCATGAGATTGAATTTAAATAATTTGATATATATACCATCTCGATTTGTATTTCACTTTGAAATATTATATTGTTGTCACCTTATTTGTCCAAAATAACTTTATTGCCAAATTTGCAATAAAAGAAAAAAAAAAACCACAATTTTTATTTATTTATCCATTTATAAAAATAGTAGTTGTTTAAAAAAAATGTTTTTCTCCATTTAAACCGGAAACCACGATCACTTTTATTTATTTATTAATTTTTACAAAGAAGCCCAACACACACAGTAATGCATGCTTTCGTTCAATGATCACATTGAGTCTTTCTCTATCTCACACGCACAACAAGCAATGATAAATTGGATTTACATTTTACAGGCTAGAGACAATAAACTTGGAATGGCCAATCTCTAGCTGGCCCTTCAATAACCCATCCAACTCCTTTACGAATATTTCCATAGCTGGAGCTGGCAAGCAAATTGGGACAACAATCCCATCTTCTCCCATATTGTTCTTGAATGGAATTAAAAAGCTAGCCACACCAGGAATAGCCCCAACCCCACCTTTGGCTGCCCCACCATAAACCGGTTTGCCCCACCCAAAATCCACATCTTTAAACCCGGCACGTGTCAAATCTGACACAAGGTAGGTCCTCACCACAGTGAAGTGGGGCCTACCTCTAATCACCAACATATCAGCCACCGATCGCATGTACTCTTCATTTACCTCGTTCTTCGCTTTCTTTACCAATTCCAAAGCGTAACTCAATGGATTTTTACCTAGTTTCTCAGCAGTTGTAACTGCCACTGGAAATGCAAAGCCATTACCATAATAACCGGTTGGTAAAGGAGGGTTAAATTTTGAACGTGCATCAACTAAGCAAATAATGCGGACCTCCTCGTTCGGGTCGGGTTGAATAGCTATGGTGCGACAACGCCAGAGACAGGCTGTGAGTAACTCGAATGTAGAGCATTTGCCTAGGTGGTGTGGCACAAATTTACGGAGTGCAGAAACTTCGGTGGGTCCAAAGAAGAAGGACTTGTGCGACATGTCGTCGAGTGGAATAAGTGTACCCTTTGTGTCAGCAACTTCGTCGTATTCACGATGCGCGAATGTTACACGCGGTGGGTCACGCGCGTCAAGGAGACGTCTTTGCCATACTGGTAAAATGGATGGGGAGCTTGCACCACGCGCTATCTCACCCACAGCCGCCATGAATTGGACTAATCCGGCTGCATCGCCCATTGTGTGGTTGAGACGTAGGGCAAAAATGAAACCACCGCATTTGAGGCGCGTCACCTGTGAATTCAAAGCAGCACAATAGCATTACTGAAATAGACATGTAGGATGAAACCACGCGCCTTAGGCGCGTCACGAATCGATTCAATCTTTTTTTTGTCTCATAATCGATTCAAAATTCAAATCAGTAGAATAGCATTATTGAAAAAGACGTGTAGAGTACATAATTCATTTTCCATGCTAATGAATCAATGACGTGTCTTTGGATGAATTGTCCATTCCACTTTTTTGAACGTGCTCTGCTCACAGCCATGGATCACGAATGATTTTTATTGACTTTGTGGAGAAATATTAATTTAGTTTTGGACTTTTGTAATCACTAGACCAGGACTGAGAATAATGAAAAGGAATATATATTAAAATGTAAAATAAATTAACAAAACAAAAACATAAATTAAGAACATATATAGATCAGATAAATTTTAACATTTGGCTTATCCATTGTTATCTTGCATGTTGAGTATTAAAATTTAATTAATATAAATTTCTTTTGACAGATATAATACAAATTTATATAACATGAACATTATTTTAAGTATGTAACATATTGCAACAGGTGTGTGCAAAAGTCTGACAATGGTAGGTATGTATGAATATAATAATTATCTGATTAGGGTATATATATACAAATAATTATAGGACCATACATTTTTACAAATGTTTTAACATAACTATTTTATGTAGTAGATTGTGAATGATGGACAAAAAATAGTAAATCTATATAATAGCGACATACAATCAATTATAGTCATCTATATATATAGAATAATTGTGATAAAATGTATGTGATACTAGAATTATTAGAACTATATTCCATTATATGAGATCCAAATGTTATGGAAAAAAAATGCAAACACCAAATATCCAAATGCAGGATGCCTTCTTATGAAAGAGACATAAACCTATCAACTTGATAATATAATAATACCTTGATAAATATAAAAAATAAAAATAAAAATGTGTGCACATCAAAATATTCTATAACAAAGACCTAAACCCATACGCTAGTCACAGACCTAAGCCCAACTATTAATCACTTTGGCAGTGCATCCACGAAACTCACAATTGACGGCTTTTGTTAGTCCAAATTTAGAGTTGGATTTTTTTTTTTTTTTTTTTTTTTTGGGCTGAGTAGGATTTAGATGAAAATTGTCTACTAAAGACAACCTCGGACCATATGTACGTTAGGTTGTGATAACAAGTTCATAAAATCAACTACGAATTGTGTTGTGTGGCTGTGAGCAGAGCACTGATAGTGATTGGATTAATCGGAATCCTTACTTAATTCTATTCCGTCTCTGATTAATTTCCTAGACTATGACTGGTGGGCCACCACTGCTTTCAAATTAGATTATGCAAAACAAATAAGATATGAACTGTCCCTTTTTTCTTTTTCTTTTTAATAATAAAATTGGTACATGATGTTAACATGTCAAGAAAAAAAAAATCTCATGCTTCTATCTTTATGAGTAACTGTTATATGTATATATATGTCTCACATGAGGTGGGTTTTATGATTACTGTTTGTAGGATCCATCTTATGTGATAATTATGTTGAATATCATTTTTACACAAAATAATAAATCATGTTAAAACTATTGGAAACAAATACTTTAAGCTTAATAATTAAATTTCTAGAAATGAGTTCTTTTTTTTTTTTTGCTTAAATTAATTTTGTTTGTTTGTTTCATCTTCTAGAAAATAAGCTAATTTTTTTTTTTTACATCTATTTTTCTTTTGGGCAAAACTTAAGTACGGTTACTTAGTTTCTTCTCTTAAAATTTAGTCATATAACTATATAATTAAATATACACTTCTATTACATGAAAAAAATGCATAGAAAAAAATGCCACATGATTGAATTTTAAAATAAGAACTTAAGAAATAGCTTCTAACTATATTTAAGTTTTGTCATTTTTGTTTTACCTTTAACAAATAAAGAATTAGCAAAACCATGCTTCCCAAAAGTAAAGACTAAGAGGGTATTTGGTACATGTACTTAAAAATTGAAAATTATTATTTGAAAAAATGTGTGAAAAAACGTGTAAATGAAAAAGTATATGAAAACATGTGTAATTTTGTTCAAAAACTAAAAACATATATTTGAATGACTGTACCAGAGCGTTAAAAGTTGCACTTAATAAAAAAGTCATTTTAAAAAGTTGTAACTAAGGAAATTCACTCAATAATTTATAGGAGTTCTTTTGCTTACATAATTTTAAGCAATGCTATGGCCACATAAATATACACCATTTTTATCAAAATTCGTCACAAAAATTTTGCATATTTATGCCGTTTTAGCTTCTTCATTTTTTTTCACAATTTTTGCTACAATTGGTTGAAACAAGTAAACAGTCACTTCCACTCGCCTTTTTCTATTACTCTTTTTCACCATTTATGCAGTCCACTGTTATGACAAAAGTTACGTACTCTTTATACTTTTAGAAAGTTTCATTAAATTGGTAGGAGAGATTATGTGGTTTTCAGGCAAAACTGATCTTCCCAACAGTCGTAATGTAAAAAGAAAAGAAATTTTTTTTAAAATCTTATGAGTCTTTAACCAAATACGTACCTGAATAAGCAATAATGGGCAATTAAGGACCTCTCCAGAGCCAGGAACATCAAAAAGGAGCTCTTCCCAGCATGGAAATGGTGGTTGAAGTGCATCACCAAACTGTTCAAGTGTAACATCAGCATCGGCCTCAATGAACACGATACCCTCACCAGTACATTCTACTACAAGCTTTCGGCCAGGTCCTTCCCTAAGCCTACCAGCAAGTGGGTAGTAAAACACAAGTGTTTTTGCAAGTGCCTCTCTAATGACTCTCACAGGGTCTCTACCTTGCATTGAGGGATCATATTTATAGAACTGTATGACTGGGATTTGAAATCGAAGACCATCTTGGTCATCAATATCAGAAAGTTGTTTGAATTCATGGGGTGTGGGCTTAGCAGGAGCAACCACTTCTGGTTTGCACCTTCTTACTGTAAACACTAGAGAGGTGGCTGGTGGCGCCATGCCAAGAAGAAAGGGTGGGTTGGAAGAGAGTATCAAGAATAATGGGGAGGTTTTGGTTTTAGTGGTTGTTGCTGTTGTAGTGTGTGTTATGATTAGTTTTGGGAGTCGAATTTATAGCAAAAAGTAAAAACAAAGTATGGCCGACACAACATGCTTCACCATTTTTATTTTTTTTTCGATGTTAGTGCGGACTATTCTATTATGGTAGTTGAGTGAGAAAGTGCTTTGTAATTTAAAGTGAGAGAAAGGGGGTGCTGTGAATGATTGAGATATTTTTTTCTCGCTGCTATGACCGAATTGACTCAATAGTTGGATTTGACTAATGGGCGACCATAGCTTATGGCTCAAACACTGGTCACAAGACTCACAACAACCAACTGCTTGGCCGATTGTGCATGCAACCACAATGTGCACTCCGAACAGAAAACCACTGGAATCTACTTGACAGCCTCTAAGGGTACTCTTATGAAATATCTGACGGAGACAGAGTTTTTTTTTTTTTTTTTTTTTTGAGAAAGAGACAAGAGTCTGAAACGAAAACATGTGGTTGTTCAGCTAGAAATTGGTTCACAGAATCACTTTTGAAGGTGGGAAAAGACAAGCAAATTACAACGTGTTCCATGAGAAAATACACGGGTGTACGATTCTCTCCTCTCGTAGTTGGTGAAACCTATTAGATGTGGGTCTTACTAGTTTGAGAGAGAGAGGAAGCATACACATATAACATGTATACTTCCTCGTGTTTCACACCAATTTGGATTTAATTTGATGTAGATAAAATTTATTTTATACATGTGTGTATGGCTCTATCTATATGCCCGACGAAAATATATAATACTTATTATTATTATTACTATTATTATTATTTATGATTAAAAAATGGCATTCTGCGTGTGATTATTAATCCAGTCCACTTAAACCCGCTATTGATGGCGTGGGCACATTAGGACTATTTGCATTGTGGCATAGTATTTTGTAAAACGTACGACTCAAACCCGACAACTCCTAAACTCGCAGGTGTGACCAAATCCGAGACTCCTACCAACGCGCCACGCCCCTAGAGGGCACTTATAAATATTGTTATATGGCAAATTGTGATTAACTACTTATCATTTTCACATAAACTCACTGTTTTATCTTTATTACTCACAATTAGCCGTATAAGATAGTTGGGTAAAAGTTTGTAGTCTTAGAATTTTTTATTTGAAACCTAACTATATAGTCCTAAAAAAAGACAAAAACATTAAAAATTTCATAAGTAGCATGCGAACTTTTGGGGGGATTTGGTGGTTGAAAATAAAATAAGGACATCAAATTAATATGAGTTCTTCTAATGCAATTTCCTCTCTTTCTAAAGCATCTTCCAAGTTGAGCTTAAAAAATCCCCGGAAAATGTAAGGAAGCACCCATACTTTCCAAGCAGCCATTGATGCTGATCTGATCCACTCTCTCTAGTCAACGATTTTTGGTACACAACCACACTACAATAATTGGAAAATGTGATATTTTATGTTATATAAAGTTATAAGGCCAAAATGGTCATATATTACTATTTGGTAAAATATTTAGCAATCTACCACCTTTTTGAAACTCAAGTTTGTCATATAACTTGACTTCTAGAAATTCAAGTTCTTGGAAAAAATAGCCTTCAAATTTGTCATAATATTTTCTATGGAACTCAAGTTACATCAAAAATTTTCCATGAAACTCAAGTTTGTAAAACTCAAATTACATTGTAAACTCGAGTTTCACAAACTCAAATTTTAAGAAAGTGATAAATTCCTAATTATTTCACAAACAATTGTAGATTCATACACATTTTATCATTAAGTAATACACTAATACTTCGCCATTTTGGCCAACTATAAGCATACAAATAAAAAGGACTTAAAGAGACGACCTAAAGGGAAGTCATTCTTTTTTCTTGGTGACATTGGAAAATTAAATGAATGAAAGAGACGACCTGATGGGAAGTCGTTCTTTTTTAGTGACACTTGAAATTTTAGTCCTATAAGAAATGATGTTTAGTTTTACGCATGAACAATCATTACGTAGCAAATACGAGTGTGTGCTTTCTTAGTATTTTCTTGGTAATTGCCCTGTGCCTGCACCCCAACGCCACCGATTAACGGGCCAATGATTTTATCCATTCTCTTTTTGACCAGTAAAATATACATTCTATTCTGCATTACTGCAAACTTGATTCTCATATAATATATATTACAAGTTTTATTATACAAATAAATAATAAAATTAATAAATTGATGGGTTGTTGATGAAGAGACATCAATTACATTCATTGTCATGTCATGCTAATGAAAATTATAATAACTTTAACATTTTTTATTAAATAAAATGTTTTTTTTTTTTTAAATTTTAAACTGAACCAATAAGTTTATTATTCAACTTGCATATAATCAAATACAAAAAAACTAGTTTCTAAAAAAAAAAAAACAAAAAAAAAAAAAAACAAAAAGACTGAATGTTTGGTGGAATAAATTTCATCAAAACTAATAACGAATAAGAAAGTCCTACTCTTTTAACTAAAGCATATATAACTACATTCGTTATCATGTACGTAAATATGAGAGAGAAAAATGATGAGGAAAACTTATTAAAAATCGGCATTGTTTGGTAAGTGTGTTTGAACACACTATTTCATATTTTACACAATATTACACACATTTTTACGTACTTTTTCACCCACGTGTATATGAAAAACACTCAAATAATATTACTTAAATTCCTCTCCCAAACACCCTCACGTCTTTGATAAACGGACCAAGGGAAGGGTGAGACATATCACCAAGACGAAAATTAATGACGACCTCAGAATTGCCCTAAAAAATAGAGCATTTAATAAACGAGGTTGGGAGTCCAAGATCAATGTATTTTCTTTAGGTTATTTCAATGCTATTGTCCTAGTTTAGAATTAATGCTTGCAATCTTGCTTTGAAAAAGTAGGTACACTTTACTAATTAAGACTCAATTCATATCATTTTAATAGATATAAAAGCAATGTTCGGACCATAATCTTTTCTTTAAGTAACGTTAGTGGACGATTTAGGGGCTGTTTGGATTGGTAAATTTCGTAACTCAATTCTCAGTTTTCATAGTTCATAATTCAAAAATAGTGGGACCCATAGCAAAAAAGTTGTTTGGTAAACGATAATTCTGTTTCCATAACTCTATTTCCATCACTCAATTCTCTGATCTTTGAATTATGAGTTATGGAAACTGAAAACACATTTTGACTGTTTTCAGTTTCCATAACTCATAACTCAATAGCAATATTGTAATTAAACACATATAGGGGACCCACAAATAGTACCAGTCGCAACTTTTGACTTTTTTTTTTCTTTCTTTTCCTGGGTTGGCTATTCGGTTTTTTTTTTTTTTTTAAGCTTCAGTGAGTTTGGGTACTGAAAACAAAAACAAAAACAAAAAAAAACAAAAGAAAAGAAAAAGCTGCACCGACTGACAGGTATAGGCCCACAAATAATGTGAAAAATATTAAGTGATGGAAATTGGGTGATGATGCCAAACGGATGTGAAAAATTGAGTGATGAGTAATGAGTTATGAAAATTGAGTGATAAAAAAATGAATCCAAACACCCCTTTAATTATAGATTAGGTTAGTAAATGACAGAAAGGTGTTTGGTAGCCAAGAAGTACTACACTGGACCAATTTCCAGTGTCCGCTGGGCACTGGCCTCGGAAGCTGTAAACTCCATAAAATCTTATTAAATACTAGCTAGGATACTGCCGTCCAAGTAATACTTAATTCTATTAACATTAATCCATGTGCCGTCCAAGTAATACCTAATTCTATTAACATTAATTCATGAGTGTGTGAACGCATGAAATAGAATTCAATGGTCTTTCATCAAAAAAGAATTCAATGGTCTTTCTTGAGTGTTAAATTGTTAATGTTCTTTTAAAATCATTAATTAATCATGTTGATGACATGATCCCTAAGTGTTTTTCTACCATTCGATTTGAGCAAAAATCAATAATTAAAAAAAAAAGTGTAATTCTTATAAAATTGCACTATGCATAACTTACATCCATCCTTTTATTCAAAAAAAAAAAAAAAAACCATCTTTTATATACATACTAGCATGTAACACATGCAAATACATGAATGCATTTAAAATTAAACACAGTTTTTACTATAAAAATATAAATGATTAGTCAAATGATTCAAATTATTAAAAAAAAAATAGCATGTAACACATGCATACATAAAAACACCATTAAGCCCATCTTTTATATACATACTAGCATGTAACTCATACAAACACATGGATACATTTAAAATTAAACACAATTTTTACTATAAAAATATAAATGATTAGTCAAATGACTCAAATTATTTAAAAAAAAAGAAATAGCATGTAACACATATGTATGGATACATGTAAAATTAAACACAATTTTTATCATAAAAATATAAATAATTAGTCAAATGATTTTTTTTAAAGTAAACGCAATTACTTACATATTAAAATTCTTACCCAAATTTAATACTATTTATGATCATTTTTTTTTCTAATTTTTAATAAGATAGAATATGTGGTGATCTTTATTGTGTGGCGATCTTTATTGAGAATATGTGATTAGTTTAAAAAATTTATAATTCATTAATATTAGATTTTTAGTATTTTGTACTCATTAACTCACTTGACACAAAGATTAAAAAACTTAAGTGGGCACATGACCAAGAGAGTCAATTTCGTACCATATGATGTACCAGTTTAATCAAAGGAACGACATATTTCAATACTAATCAGTACCGGTGTACCGTTTCAAAATTATAGCTAATTATATAATAATTATAATATCAATAATAAGTATACAATTAGTGTGTGTATATATATACACACTAATATGTAGAAATTCTTGAAGTAAAACTGACAAACCTTAGTAGTTGACGACTTTACTTACATGCCCATAAACGACTCCAAAAGACTGAGAACCCATCTTGAGACTGACGGGCACACTTGAAGGTCGTCAATGTATGGGATAGAGGTGACCAGAAGGCATTGATGGACGGCGAAGCTAACGGGTTCAACATGACTTGATCTACACGCATAAGTATACAAGGAAATATCTTGCGCTCCACACTTAACCCTAATCAAGAAAACTCCTACAAGGAAAGGATTCCGCAAGATATGCGAAATGAAGAGTTTCTTTCCCACAAGAAAACATCTTCTTTGCCAAGGAACTAGTGTCAACCTTACGCTACTGTAAAAACCCCAAAACCCTTATAAACCGAGGTACGCATAATTTATCCTAACTCTGACACTCTAAAGTTGCGACAAGTTCTTTATCATAACATTCGAAAGATCTTTAACTATTACTCTCTTAGGATTTTTCTTTATTTTTATTTCACAAATCTTATTTTGAGTACGTGACTATTGTGCTGCTTATCGTTGATTTTCGGCATTATTAAAGATTAGAATTGTACTAATATTGTACATAGAGCAAACTCCACCAGCCACATGTCCATCTGGATGGGTAAAAAGTGAACAAAAGGAATAGTCTCTTTCACTTCCCATCAGACCACAAGGTTCAAAATGTGCATAGATATTCACGGCGGAAAAAACAAGGAAAAGTGGGGGGAAGAGCAAAAAGTGAAATAGAAAAACAAAAGAAGAAAGAAGTAAAAGGAGGAGCAGGTGAGGAGGCGACAGACATGAAACTGAGAACTGAGCAAATTTGGTAGATCTGCAATGACTAGTGAGCAAATTTTTCAAAGATTTCGATAAGCCTCAACTACTTCTTCTCTTGTTATTCTTCTTCTAAGCCCTCCCTTAGAGGCTTTGGTTTCAGCCCGGTATCAAATTACCGGCCGAAATCCGGTATTCTCTCTGGTATGGCCGGCACAACCCTGGTACAGCCTAGTATTTTAGCCGGAACGAAATAGTAGAGTTTCTGTACCGGCCAAGGTTCCGACACTGTAAATACCAGCCGTACCGTACGAAATTGACTTGAAGCACACTACACAAACTCAAGTACTTAATCGAATAATTATAGTTTGGTCTCTACCTAAATATATACATATAATATAAAATTAAATACTAATTTTAAATTCTAATGAAAGTTTTGCCTATATATATATATATATATATATATATATATATATATATATTATAAAATTAAATACTAATTTTAGATTTTAATTGAAGTTTTGCCTATGTGTATATGTATATATATATATATATGTGTGTGTGTGTGTGTGTGTGTGTGTGTGTGCGCGGGGGGGGGGGAGCAAAAACTTGGGCCCTTGCATTGGGCTTAAATCCTACATTTTATCAACAATACGTCCGAGGAGAAGAAATCATGGGGGAACCTCGTAGCTAATAGTGAAGCATGTAAATGTCCAGGGATATTGATCCGAGAGGATTATCCTCCTCGAATCTGGCATATGTCAGTGAGGTGGGCCTCGTCTTACCCTAGTCCACCTTCCAGGAAGTTCCAACGGTGAAGATAGACTACAAATGTACACGGAAGGGATAAGGATGCAGAAATATCTAGGGGAAAAAGCTGCTACCACCGCATTAAATGCGTTACAGTAGCTTTCCTAGCCGCATTAATGTGGAGAAGACCTCTGAACAGTGTTTTCGACCACCTTTATCCCCAAAAAATCAAAAAGCTGTGGGAGGGGAGACAGAAACTCAAGTACCAAACTAGATGGTAGACAAGTGGACGGTGGGATTGAATAAAGAAGGACTATATAATGGAGTAAAAGCTCCAGAAGAAAGGGATCGGAGAGAAAAAGAAAGAACATTAAGGAAGAATTACTGTAGCATCTGGAAGCACATCATCTGAAACAACCATTTTATCTAAGAACCTACCCCTCGGACACTACTTGAAATAACCAATTCATCCAAAACTTGCTCCTTGGACCTGAGATCATCACTTGCTTATGGTTTTATTCTCCTCGGATAAACTCTCAACCTCCATTAATTGTTGTAAGACCCTTTATCAGCCCAATTCTATAGCTCACTCTCTTACAAATTTATTGTACTACGCTTATTGGGCCCATCCCCTGTTTCTACCTGGGTTTGGGCTACGATTTGTGATCCTACAATATGGATTAGATCATGAATAATGATGTTACACCTCCCGTTATATACTATCAATTCATAAACATCTTTTATATAAAATTTTGAAATATAAAAACATTAAAAAAAAAAAAAGCATTTTATAGATAAATTAGTTATTAATATTTGATGATATTAAATTTTGTAAGTATAGAGCAATTAAGAAGAAAATGTAATTCAACTTCACTCCAAATTTGTCAAAATTCACAACTAATTAAAAAAAAAAAAAACGGTCAAATGGTGTAACAATTTTAAAGTTACATTAAATGTGATTTACCCAACATTTGGTTCAAGTTATTCTTTATGTAACTTTAATCCAACTTGTGTTCAAGTTATAATTTGTCCCTATCTGCAACCAAGAAAGCAACTAATCAACTACTAGTCAAGTGATCTTTTGATTTTTTTTTCTTTAACTCCTGTTTATTTGGATTGGAAAATTTTATATTAAAAAAGAAGTCAATTTTGGTTATTAAGTTTGGGAAAATTTTGAGCTTTTTTTAATTATTTTGGTCTAATCGTGAATTACTTTCTATTGATTGGCTGTCAACAAAGAGGATAAAAAGATAGGAGCAAATAATTATCTGGAATCCATGTTTCCATTGTTTTGTGATTTTGTCAATTGAGTGTGGACAAAATTTGAGTTGAAGACCATGTTTTCTTAGTGTGCTTCTGGCTCGAGCGCCGGTTTATTTTACTATTTAACTTATTTTTACTACTATTCATGGGTCCACTGCATTTTTGGCACTATTTATGGGTTTCACTATACTATTTTAACTAATTTTTACCTTTATTTATAGTATTTTTAGTAAAGAGTTTCCAGTTTCAGCAAAACAAGCGAATTCCAAACAGACTCAAGGTAAGTGAAAATATTTAAATATCACGTTTTGGCAAAATTTGCAACAAACTAGCACTGTTTTTGAAATATTTAGCAATCTATCACTTTTTTAGTACTCAAGTTCCACAAAATCACGTTCTAAATAGTACTCAAGTTCAGTGAACTCGAGTTCCTAGTAAGTCGCTAGTGTAGCACTACTGACCTGAAATTTATGTAATTAAAAAAAAAATGTGGTACTTTATATTACTGAAATCAAGTATCTCTTTATAGTACTTAAGCTTAGTTTAGTCAAGTACCTTGCTTTTTTTCTTTTTTTCCTTTTTCGACTTTTAGTTTCTATTGGAATGGATTGAATAGTCAAACTTAGTGGCTTGACATTAGCCAACAAACCATTAAATGGCTTGCATGCCCATATCAGGAAGATGCATAATATTCAAGAAGTTTCATGCGTGAAGAAATGCAAGAGCTTGCATTAAATATTCTTCATGAATTGTCAAAGAAGATGGCCAGGATAACACCTTACATGCAAACCAAATTCATGCTTATTTTCTTTGGCCATATATGCTTGGCATTTTCTTTGACTTGTAAAAGTGAGTTCCTACGGGAGATAAAAAAAATATTTAAAAAAAAAAAAAAGAAGAAGAAGAAGAAGAAAGAGTGTCTCTACGTGAGGCAAAGAGATAGAAAAGAACTCGACTGTATGAAAAAAGAAAAAAAAAGAAAAAAAAAAGAAAAGAAGAAGAAGAAGGTATTCAACTGTATGAAGCTCGAGTACTATGGCTTGCATGCCCATATCAGGAAGCTGCATAATATTCAAGAAGTTTCATGCGTGAAGAAATGCAAGAGCTTGCATTAAATGTTCTTCATGAATTGTCAAAGAAGATGGCCAGGATAACACCTTACATGCAAACCAAATTCATGCTTCTTTTCTTTGGCCATATATGCTTGGCATTTTCTTTGACTTGTCAAGTTTCTTTGACTTGTAAAAGTGAGTTCCTACGGGAGATAAAAAAAATATTTAAAAAAAAAAAAAAGAAGAAGAAGAAGAAGAAGAAAGAGTGTCTCTACGTGAGACAAAGAGATAGAAAAGAACTCGACTGTATGAAAAAAGAAAAAAAAAGAAAAAAAGAAAAGAAAAGAAGAAGAAGAAGGTATTCGACTGTATGAAGCTCGAGTACTATGACTTGCATGCCCATATCAGATGCATAATATTCAAGAAGTTTCATGCGTGAAGAAATGCAAGAGCTTGCATTAAATGTTGTTCATGAATTGTCAAAGAAGATGGCCAGGATAACACCTTACATGCAAACCAAATTCATGCTTATTTTCTTTGGCCATATATGCTTGGCATTTTCTTTGACTTGTCAAGTTTCTTTGACTTGTAAAAGTGAGTTCCTACGGGAGATAAAAAAAATATTTAAAAAAAAAAAAGAAGAAGAAGAAGAAGAAAGAGTGTCTCTACGTGAGACAAAGAGATAGAAAAGAACTCGATTGTATGAAAAAAGAAAAAAAAAGAAAAAAAAAAGAAAAGAAGAAGAAGAAGGTATTCGACTGTATGAAGCTTGAGTACTATGGCTTGCATGCCCATATCAGGAAGATGCATAATATTCAAGAAGTTTCATGCGTGAAAAAATGCAAGAGCTTGCATTAAATGTTCTTCATGAATTGTCAAAGAAAATGGCCAGGATGACACCTTACATGCAAACCAAATTCATGCTTCTTTTCTTTGGCCATATATGCTTGGCATTTTCTTTGACTTGTCAAGTTTCTTTGACTTGTAAAAGTGAGTTCCTACGGGAGATAAAAAAAATATTTACAAAAAAAAGAAGAAGAAGAAGAAGAAGAAAGAGTGTCTCTACGTGAGACAAAGAGATAGAAAAGAACTCGACTATATGAAAAAAGAAAAAAAAAAAGAAAAAAAAGAAGAAGAAGGTATTCGACTGTATGAAGCTCGAGTACTATGGCTTGCATGCCCATATCAGGAAGATGCATAATATTCAAGAAGTTTCATGCGTGAAGAAATGCAAGAGCTTGCATTAAATGTTGTTCATGAATTGTCAAAGAAGATGGCCAGGATAACACCTTACATGCAAACCAAATTCATGCTTCTTTTCTTTGGCCATATATGCTTGGCATTTTCTTTGACTTGTCAAGTTTCTTTGACTTGTAAAAGTGAGTTCCTACGGGAGATAAAAAAAATATTTAAAAAAAAAAGAAGAAGAAGAAGAAGAAGAAAGAGTGTCTCTACGTGAGACAAAGAGATAGAAAAGAACTCGACTGTATGAAAAAAGAAAAAAAAAAGAAAAAAAAAAGAAAAGAAGAAGAAGAAGGTATTCGACTGTATGAAGCTCGAGTACTATGGCTTGCATGCCCATATCAGGAAGATGCATAATATTCAAGAAGTTTCATGCGTGAAGAAATGCAAGAGCTTGCATTAAATGTTCTTCATGAATTGTCAAAGAAGATGGCCAGGATAACACCTTACATACAAACCAAATTCATGCTTCTTTTCTTTGGCCATATATGCTTGGCATTTTCTTTGACTTGTCAAGTTTCTTTGACTTGTAAAAGTGAGTTCCTACGGGAGATAAAAAAAATATTAAAAAAAAAAAGAAGAAGAAGAAGAAGAAGAAAGAGTGTCTCTACGTGAGACAAAGAGATAGAAAAGAACTCGACTGTATGAAAAAAGAAAAAAAAAAGAAAAAAAAAAAGAAAAGAAGAAGAAGAAGGTATTCGACTGTATGAAGCTCGGGTACTATGGCTTGCATGCCCATATCAGGAAGATGCATAATATTCAAGAAGTTTCATGCGTGAAGAAATGCAAGAGCTTGCATTAAATGTTCTTCATGAATTGTCAAAGAAGATGGCCAGGATAACACCTTACATGCAAACCAAATTCATGCTTCTTTTCTTTGGCCATATATGCTTGGCATTTTCTTTGACTTGTCAAGTTTCTTTGACTTGTAAAAGTGAGTTCCTACGGGAGATAAAAAAAATATTTAAAAAAAAAAGAAGAAGAAGAAGAAGAAGAAAGAGTGTCTCTACGTGAGACAAAGAGATAGAAAAGAACTCGACTGTATGAAAAAAGAAAAAAAAAAGAAAAAAAAAAGAAAAGAAGAAGAAGAAGGTATTCGACTGTATGAAGCTCGAGTACTATAAAGAAGTACTCGATTTTAGTAATATCGAGTACTATATTATTTTTTTAATTACACAAATTTCGGGTCGGTAGTGCCATGATGGCGATTCACAAGGAACTCTAGTTCATTGAATTCGAGTACTATTTAAAAATCGATTTTGTGGAATTCAAGTACTAAAAAAGTGGTAGATTGCTAAATATTTTCGAAATAATGCTAATTTGTCACAAATTTTGCCAAAACATAGTATTTGGCTATTTTGGCCCCCAAGGTAAAATGAGATTGTGTAAAATGATGTGATATTGAATTGATTTCTCATTGTTAATTTGGTTGCGAGGAAAGTGCAGGGAAATGGTGTAAAAAATAGGAAAATCTATTATATTTCCATTGTTTTCAGAGTGGGGGACAACTTTGAGTTGTGGCATCTGATTTTTGACTCTATGCTATAATTATTGTGAGAATGTGTAATGATTTAATCTTGAACTTCTTTCTCACTATTTGGTTGCTAAGAAAGTGAAGGGAAATTAATGAAAAGAAAGATTGAGTAATTTTATTTAGAATGTTTTATTATATTATATTTAAGTGAATTTTTAGCTAATGTGGCTGTTGATTTGGATTTTATCTTAAATGTGATGCATGAGTGGTCCCATGAGCATACAAGGAACATCATGTTCCTCTTCGTGGTCCCATGAGGTTCCTTCTTCGCAAGACCGTCAAGAAAGCTTAAATGCTAAGTTCATCATATAGATAGATATAGAGTATCTTTGTATGAGCTATTAGAAAACTATTTTTATAGAGTATCTTTGTATGAGCTATTAGAAAACTATGTTTCGAATTTAAAATAAGTGTATGTAAAACTAAAAATTACAAAGATTTGTGATTACAAATCATAATTTTGGAATTCAAATATACTCTTTAATTAAACTTCTAAAACGCCTAACCAAATGGACTCATGACGTGAGAACTATGAGATAGTTCAGTCAAGAAATTGCATATTCCACACTTTTGAGGTTAAGCTTTTATTTATATTGAACTAGCGTTCATGAATGTAAATCAAATTCCCTCAAGCCCATCAATCGTTAGGCAAAGTGAGTGAATATGTCATTATTGCAAAATAGTTTTCTAGCGTATCCAACACTTCAGTTTTTTTTTCTTTTTTCCTTTTTTTTTTTATACTAATTTTTTATGGTAATGCATGAATCACTTTCTCTTAGCCAATTTGACTATCTTTAAATGTCTTAATATCTGACCTCATGACTTTGGACCAGTCCCTATTTGAGCTCGGTCCTTGGTTATTGATCTCGGTTCTAGTCTCTCTCCACCTACCAATCAAGATCAAGATTTGACAATTAGTTATTTGAAATTTCAATTATCACTAATAGATCAAATTATCTATATTCTAGCATAATTTCTTTTTTCACAACGTGAAATCATTCCTATATTTGCTGTAAAAAAATATTGCTTTTAACTATAAAAAAAAAAAAAATCGTTGTCAAAAAGGAAAACATTATGGTCAATTTCAAACAGAAAAAGAAACTCAAATTTGGTGCTTATAATTTATTAGTTAGATACCATCAAATAAATTGTATGTGTATTCAAGATTATACGATATTACTGTTTTTTTTTTTTTTCAATATATTGCGAGGTCCAATCGAGTTTGCGTCACTAGCGCGCATGCACTAGGTTCTAACAAAGTGCCAAAGTGGTGGGTTACCTTTCCTTTACTATAATTAGTAAAGATAAGTGGATATATATATAATTTTTTTTTTTTTTCATAATTCGATAGTTGAATTAAAAAGATAGGATTTGAACTTTAAATGTCTTTGTTAGAAACCGAACATCAAAAATTACTAGTTAATTGAGTTATAAGGTTCTTGACATCCACAATAACAAATAAGCATTTTTCAATTATTATGCACATACTTGATATTAAATTGTGTATTTTTTTTCAATCCACAATAAAAAATAAAAATCATACTTATTTATAGTTTTAAGCACATAATTTCTTTGGGGGAATCTTATATCTACTTTATGAATTAGTGGGAAAGAATGTAGACCATTTGTTTATTAATTTTTTATCCTGAGTTCATCTTTTCCTATATTGCTTTGCTCTGTTCGGATCTCTTCTTATCTTCTAAAAGATTTCTACACAGACGTGGATAAGTCATATCAGAGTTTTTATTTTTAATTAAATGTTTTCACCAGCCTGTACATAAATAATTTATAAACGGTAGAATATGGGTGATTTTTTTTTTCTTTTATTAAGTAATCCAAGGAGATGAGTAGATAATGTCATTAATAATTGAGGGGAGACAATAAATAACATGTGTAGGCCATTTTACCAACTGTATCAATCATATATATTATTCTCCATTTTTTGTACGTATACAAGAACAATAATTTATGAAGCAATAATTTCCGAATATAGTAGTTTTGGGGTTTTTGGTTTATCTCTCTGGTACTCTCATGCATTGGTGACACGGGTCTTAAAATAGTAATGTGTCGGTTCATTGTTTTGTCCAAATGCATGGATACATTGAACAAAAGCTTTAGTAATAATAAGAGCATTCGCATTAGAAAATGCTATTCTATCATATTTTACCATCCCAAAAAGTTATTTTATTAATTATACAATACAATTTTATAATTCTCCTATCATCTCAACTTTTATTTTCCTATTCTACTCATTAAAATAATATTTTTACCCAATAAAATAATATATCCCACAATCATCGTCATTTATGATACAACACAAGCCCACCACCGCTGCACTACACACATCAAACCTACCATCGGAGCTCCGATCCACGCTGATCCAAACCTACCATCAACCGATCCTAGCCCACCTCCATGCCCAGATCAAACCACAAACCTAACCCAGATCCGGTGTAAGCCTTGAACGAGAAAGAGTGAGGACTGAGAGGAAGAGGGACTTTGCAGAAAAGAAAAAAAAAAAAAAAAAAACACCACCACCGTGACCTTGCCACGCCGAGATCCACCATAAACAGGCCACCACTGCACACCAAGAGAAACAGGGAGTGGGAGATGGAGAGATAGAGTGGGAGTGAGAGAGAGAGGACTAAAAAACATAAAATAAAGAGAGAGAAAAAGACAGAAAGAATAAAAAACCAATATTTTGTTTTAGAATTGTGCTACAGTGCAATTTTAAAACAAAAAAATTTGCAATAGTTGAATTTTAGAAGCCCAAATGCAGTTTGTTTTTTGTGTGAAAATAGTAAAGTTTCCTTACATATGCCATTTAGCATACCCATTGCGGATGCTCTAATGGGGGATTGAGATATTACCTCTTTTTCTTTTCTTTTTTTCTTTTTTTGAGAATCAAAACAATTTTGAAGTCACAAATTTTTACCTGTTTGTTGTTCTACGACACTTCTTTAAAAGTTAACAAACCAACTCTTTCTCTCAATCCTTGAATCAGAATCAATTTTTTTTTTTTTTTTTCATTGAAAGTTAATTCTTTAATTAATCTTACATTGATAATTTGGTTTATAATTGCATTACATGGAAGATTTAATAGGAGTTGATAGATATTGACCACCAATTGCATGGCCCTTCAACGTGTACTCTTCAAGCTCCTTCTTGAATATTTCGTGAGCCACATTTGGCAGTAGGGTTGACACCACAATTCCATTCTTCCCTTTACCATTGCTAAAAGACGTGTAAGAGCTTGCTAGCTTTGGATTGGGTCCAGTCCAAAGATTGGCTGGCCCACCATAGGCAGGGTTACCCCACCCAAAGTCCACCTCTTCAAATCCAACACGTGTCGAATTTGTTGGTAAGTAGCATTGAACCCTATTGAGATCAAGTTTGTCTTTAATCACCACCAAATCTGTATAAGAATGCACATACTCCATGGTCACATTAGCTTTTGCCATTTTTACCAATTCTAATGCATATCCCAAAGGGTTCTCACAAAGCTTCCTAGCCGTTGTTGTAGCCACTGCTGCTAAAATAGCATTGCCGTAATACCCAGTTGGTAATGGGGGCCTAAGTTTGCCACGCACATTGATTGCAAACATAACACGCACTTGGGTCTCCAGGTCTGGTCTAAGTGCTCTTGTACTGCATCGCCAAATGCACGCAGTTATTACATCGAATGTGGAGCATTTTTTCAAGTGACTAGGAAGATGCTCACGAATTGCATTTACTTCGATCGAGCCGAAGAAGAGAGAACAAGGGACCATGTCTTGGAGAGTGTAGTCATTTGTATCAGTAAGTTCATCGAATTGGTGATGTGTGCATGTCACCCTTGGTGGATTCCTTGCATTGAGAAGATCTCTTTGCCAAACTGGGGGGATAGAAGGGGCACATTCACCTCGAGCCATTTCACCTACGGCACCTATGAATTGGGCTATGCCGATTGCATCACTCATGGTGTGGTTCAAGCGATAGGCAAAGATAAAACCCCCACACCTCAATCTTGTCACCTGTTAATTAGCTAAAAATACCATTAACTTAAGCATATTGGTTATTCCTTTGTGTCTTTTTTATTGGGTAGCTATTTACTTCAATCATTTGACATTCTTTCTACTTCAACTATGTTTAAGCTATGCTTGATCAATTCTGTTTCGATGACCGTTTTGGTTTGGAATGAAATATTTCAAAACTATGTATTCAAGCATATTGTTTTAGGTTACTGCTTTTTTTTAATGATATCAGTTTTTTTTTTTTTTTCCTTTGTTATAGATAAAAACAATTATATCATATTAATTTAAAATCAAATAATAATATATTCTATATATTACAAACTCAAAATATATATTTAAAATAAAATAAATATTCACATAATAAGTGAAAGAAAGGGGAGGCAAAAAATGAATTGAGTGTAGACTTTTTGTTGTGAGAGAGAGAGAGAGAGAGAGGTGTGAATGTGCACACATATGAGAGTGATGTGACTGAGAGAGTAAAAAAAGAAAAGAAATTAAAATGATTGATTAAATTTAAACCATGTGAGACAGAGAGAGGAGTAAAAATTTAAGAAAATAAATGTGACAGGTGGAGAAAGAGAGGGAGAAGAGAAAAACACATAACAAAGGGTAAAGTGTTCTGCCCATAATTCAAATATTGATCAAAATGGCCAGAACACACTGAAATCCATTGGAATTTAGGCTGAGGTAGAATAAGGAGGTGTAGCGTATAGATTTAATAATTGATACAAAATATTCCACCTGTTTACTAAAATGAAACGAAATTAATAACTTTGCCTGATATAACTCTTTGTTATAAATTATGCACCATTAAAATTTTAAAAATCTTCACTTTATATGTTCTATATTTCCAATTGAATATTATTTACTCTTCGTTTTATAAGTTAATATTTTATATATATATTTATATATTAAAAATACACAACTTTTAGAAAATTATTGATCTACAATTTCTGGATTGTTTGTAGGTACATTTAGGTACAAAGAAAAGGGACATCATCTGTCTTCACCAATCTATATGGGAAATCTTGTGAAACGAAAGCACCTTATGGTTTTGGGGTTTGAGGTTAATTTTTAATCATTTGAAGATTCCCAAATTGAGGAAAAACTTAAAATGCACAAGTGACTATTTATTAATTGTATGAACCATTGATAATAAGATGTGAAATGAAAATTTGAGAGACAGAGAGAGAGATGAGTACCTGAATGAGCAACAATGGGCAGTCAAGGATTTCTCCTGAGCCTGGAACATCATAGAGGAGTTTGTCCATACATGGGATTGGAGGATGAATTATATCACCGAACTGTTTAAGTGTAACATCAGCATCAGCCTCAATGAAGATAACACCCTCACCAGTACATTCTAAGATAAGCTTTCGACCAGGTCCTTTCCTAAGCCTCCCTGCATATGGGTAGTAAAACACAAGTGCTTGTGCTAGTGCCTCTCTGATGATTTTCACAGGGTCTTTCCCATGCATAGATGGATCACACCTATAGAATTGTATCAACTGGATTTGAAACCGAAAACATTCTTGGTCATCCAAATCAGAGAGCTGTTTAAACTCATGGGGAGTTGGCTTGGTCGGAGCAACCAGCTCTGGTTCACACCTTCTCACTGTGAAGGCCAGAGAGGTGGGTGAAGGAGGAATAATTGACATTACCAGTTTGCCACAAAAAAAGGTGTGATCAAATGGGATAGGTAACCCTGCAAGTGCAATGTGTATAAGGCAGTGAAATTTAAGTCAGTTGTTCAATAAAAAACTTCGAAAAAAATATCAAGTACTAACCAAGAACATCTTTTTTAAAAAAAATTGGACTATTAATTCTCTTGTAAGAATATTAATTAAGCCTCAAATTTTAACCAATGCATGAAAATCTTTATCTTAGTACACATGTTCTCTGTCTAACTCTCTTTCAATTGTTTAGACTTAAGAGCATACTTGTGAATTTTCAATTTTGGACTCTAGTCTTTGAGCTCCTACAAACTCTAAAAACATAGATCATACTCTCCCTCTCTCTCCAAAACTCAAAAAAAAAAAGATTACCTGAAATATTCCCCCTCAATAATCCAAAAGTACCGTCAGATCCACCATCTCACTCTTGTCTGAGCAATTGCTCCCTTGCCAGTTGCAGTCTGAGCAAGTGTTCTGTTTTTTTGAGTTACAGTAAATGGGTACTTGGGGTGGAATTTGGTAAAGGGTGACTGAGTCGAAATAATACATACAAGGGGATTGCTTTTAGAAATTTGCATCTCCTCTTCTCTTCTCAGTTCTCATCCTCACTCATCCATTATTCTGCTAAATCACTCACTCGGTTGGTATACTTCAATTGAGATAGTAGCTGAATTCATGAATGGATGGGAGACGGTCGTACTAATCTAGTCTTTTTTTTTTTTTTTTTTTTTTTTTTTTTTTTTTTGTTAGCATACTCCAATTAATTTGCCAAGCATTAATAATCAACCTCAAGACAAAAGAGACATGTCATTCGAAGTAGTAAGGTTGGCATTCTCTATTATTATTAGGCCCCTAGGCCCAGCCACGGGCGATGGAGAGCATTACTTCCTTCTCTCACACGAGAAGTTGGCTCCACACGTGGGAGGAGGGAGTAATGCTCCCGAGCTACCCAATAAATTTTTTTGGTCTCGTGATCTAATGTCCAATTTTGTAATGTAATAGCCTTCAACAAGCATAAGAAAGGCATCATATGAGAATATAGCATTATTTCTTCATGTATTTAAGTATATATTGGGAGCTGATTTAAAATCAACGCAATATTATTTTGTGTTGGTAAAAAATTAACAACTTTCTACCAATAAAAAATAAAAACTTTGGGTGGTACATGCGTAATATAAATTTTATTATGGACTTTTATTGTTATATATTGTACTTGCAATGTAAATAAAGAATTTTCCTCTTAATTATTATTATTAATTTTATATATTGAAGTAAATATTTGTGATAATACTAAATATTATATGTAGCTGCCATAAGTTGCTTGCCTTGCACATCCTAGAATGTACTGGTGAAGGTGTTACCGTAACACCCTTGAATTTCCCTCTTATTATTATTATTATTATTATATATTGAAGTAAATATTTGTGATAATACTAAATATTATATGTAGCTGCCATAAGTTGCTTGCCTTGCACATCTTAGAATGTACGGGTGAGGGTGTTACTGTACAACCCTCACCAGTACATTCTAAGAGCATCTCCAATGGTGTAACTAAATGCATAAAAATCTCTATAATAGAGAGTGGCACCATAAAAATAGTCTTCAATGGACTCTCTATACTTGGAATTTTTTTTGTCTCATGAACAGTAGCTCATCAAGTCTAATGAGCGATATTGTTCATCCGTCAAATATTTTTTTCTATTATAATAATCGGGTATTGAATAAAAAAATGTTGAAAGATATGTAGTTGTTGAAAAAAGAATAAATAATGAATGAAAAAATAATATTTAAATAAGATAGAGAACATGATAGAGAATCTATTGGAAAATGTATTTAAAAAAATGTTTAACTAAGAGGTAAAAATCACTGTTTATTATATAAACAGTACAAAAATTTGCTTAATCCGCTAGAGATGCTCTAAGATAAGCTTTCGACCAGGTCCTTTCCTAAGCCTGCCTGCATATGGGTAGTAAAACACAAGTGCTTGCTAGTGCCTCTCTGATGATTTTCACAGGGTCTTTATCATGCATAGATGGATCACACCTATAGAATTGTATCAACTGAATTTGAAACCGAAAACATTCTTGGTCATCCAAATCAGAGAGCTGTTTAAACTCATGGGGAGTTGGCTTGGCCGGAGCAACCAGCTATGGTTCACACCTTCTCACTGTGAAGGCCAGAGAAGTGGGTGAAGGAGCAATAATTGACATTACCACTTCGACACAAAAAATTGTGTGATCAAATGGGATAGGTGACACTGCAAGTGCAACGTGTATGAAGGCAGTGAAGTTTCAGTCATTTGTTCAATAAAAAGTAAAAACTTTGAGAAAAAAAAAAATTTGGGCTATTAATTATACATGTTCTCTGTCTAACTCTCTTTCAAAAGGTTAAGAGCCTGTTTGGCTTCACTTTTTCCATCACTTAATTTCCATCACTCATCACTCATCATTCAATTTTTCACACCCGTTTGGCATCATCACCCAATTTCCATCACTCAATATTTTTCACACTATTTGTGAGCCCATACCTGTTAGCCGGTACAGTGTTTTTTTTTTTCAATACCCAACTCACCGAAGCTAAAAAAAAAAAAAAAAACCGAACAGCCAACCCAAGAAAAGAAAAAAAAAGAAGAAAAAAAAAACTGAACGGCCAACCCAAGGAAAAGAAAAAAAAAAAAAAAAAAACTGAACGGCCAATCCAAGAAAAGAAAAGAAAAAAGTCAAAAGGTGGTCAAAAGTTGCGGCTGTGGGTCCCCTATGTGTGTTTAATTACAATATTATCATTGAGTTATGAGTTATGGAAATTGAAAACAGTCAAAAGTTGTTTTCAGTTTTCATAACTCATAACTCATAACTCAAAAATCAGAGAATTGAGTGATGGAAACAGAGTTATGAAAACAGAGTTATTGTTTACCAAACAAACTTTTTGCTATGGGTCATATCATTTTTGAGTTATAAGTCATAAAAACAGAGAATTAAATTATCAAAAAACTCAATCCAAACGGGCTCTAAAGCATCCTTGTACTTGTGAAGTTTCAATTTTCAATTTTAAACTCCAGACTTTGAGCTCCTACACACTAACAACATTGAACATGTTCTCTCTCTCCAAAATTAAAAAAAAAAACAAAAAAAATATGATTACCTGAAATATTCCCCCTCAATAATCCAAAAGTAATGTCAGATCTACCATCTCACCCTGTAGTCTGAGCAATTTCTCCCTTGCCATTTGCAGTCTGAGCGAGTGTTTTGTTTTTTTGAGTTACAGTAAATGTGTTCTCTGTGTTAGATGGAAGACTGTCGTACTACTTTAACCTTATCTTCTTTTTAATTTATTTATTTAATGCGGGCTGTTTATATTCGATGAAAGTTATCACCGACATGTTAGATAATAGACACATATCTAAAAATATGTGTTTAATAATAATTTTTACTGGACACATGCAACACAAACTACACCCATTAAAGTTGCCAAGCATTAATAATCAGCCTCAAGACAAATAGATACATCATTCGAGGCAGTAAGGTTGGCATTCTCTATATATTATTAGGCCCCCAGCCATTGGCGAATAAGTAATTATTGGTCGTGTGGGTTTTCTTTTTTTTCTTTTTTATTTTTTTATTATTATTGTGAGAGGAGTGAGCAATACTACGGAACTATCCAATAAATTTTTCTAGTGATGTGATCTAATGTTCAATTTTATAATGTAAATTATGTAATAACAGTCTTCAACGAGCATAAGAAAAGCGTCATATGAGAATTTAGCATTATTTCGTCAGGTATATATATATATATATATATATATATATATATATATATATATATATATATATATTTTTTTTTTTTTTTTCTTTTGCTGCAAATTTCATCATGTATTTAAGTATATATTGGGAGATGGTTTAAAATCAACGTAATGTTATTTTGTGTTATTGGAGATATTTCAATGTCTCAATAGAGTTAATGGGTGGTTTTTTGTTCATTTAGAGCGTATAGTTGTAACAAAAATTAAAAACTTTCTACCAATAAAAAATTAAAAACTTTGGGTGGTACATGTGCACAATAAATTTTATTATAGACTTTTATAGGCTTACATTATACTTGCAATATAAAATTTACATTATAAACTATACAAATATGTACAATATTTATAAAAATTGTACAATATTATTTGTTTAATGGGTATTATTGATAAACATACCCATATGATCACAGTTGTTATTGGCCAAGTGGGAGATATTAAATTTAGTGGACATAGAGGCCTCAATGTGTAATAGTTAATGATTTTTTTTTTTGAAAGTTGAAACATTTGCATAATGTAATTCATTGTTTTCTCAATTTTTAATTAAATTATTAAGATATTTAGAGATGAAGAGGACGGAATTTTTGGTCATGATTAACTTTGATGTGATCAAATATGCAGTTGAAGTAAGAAAAACAATTTCATATCGTACCAATCAGTACGATCGGTATATATCGTACCGATACGTAAACCGAAACAGAAATGTAGGTGTTTTGTTGCAGTTAAAATACCAGTCGTACCGGACCTATTTTAGTCGTACCGGGATACATATCGAATTTTGAGCCAGTAATTAGATACCGGATCGGAACAAAAACCATACTTTTTTTTTATAAAATTTAAGAACAGTGGGGACTGTTTTGCAATTTTTCTCACCCTAAACTCAGGTCTAATGCTTGCAGTAACCCACCAGCCTTAAATGTGTTCATCTCGGCCTCACTTTGGCATCGATGATGATGGTGACTAGCAATACCAATGTTCATTGAGTCAGTGAAACGAAGCTGAAATTTAGGGGTGGCAATTCGTGTCTGCGGGTCGAGATCGTGTTGTGTCAAGCCATGAGAATTCGGCTATATAGGTTGACCCAAACCCGACCTGTTTAGTAAACATGTCAGGAATCCTCAACCTGAACACAACCTGTTTATTAAATAAGTCGACTTGACCCAACATTTTTAACTCGTTTAATTAACAAGTCATGTAAAGGTCAATACAAATAATTCATTTAATAATTTATTTGATTAATACGTCATACCTAACCTATATAATTTTTTTCAATTCTCATACATCTGAAATTAAAATACAATACAACTATAAATATAGTAATAAACATATAAAAACAACTATTAATTAAGTAATAATATCAAAACAACTAATAACTTTAAAAGCTAAACGGGTCAAACGGGTTCGCATGTTGAACACGAACACGGCCTATTTATTAAATGAGTTAATTGTGTTAACCTGAATATGATCTGAATCCGTTTAGCCTCAAGCCATGATTTGTTTATAGTCGCATTAATAGTGTCAAGTTCTCGAGTTGTGTTAAATTTTGCCATCCTAAGCTAAATGTCTCGTCTGAGAAAGGAGAAAATACACCCTATTGTGGGTACATGCTTCCTCCCTCTCATAGATGGTGGGACCCATCAACTATGGGTCCCACCAGCTTGTGAAAGGGAGGAAGCGTGCTCCTTAACAGGGTGTACTGTGGGTCCACCCAACTTGTAAGAGGGAGAAAGCATGCATCGTAACAAGGTGTATTGTGGGTCCCACCATCTTGTGAGAGGGAAGAAGCATGCACCGTAACATGGTGTACTATGGGTCCTACCAACTTGTGAGAGGGAGAAAGCATGCACTGTAACAAGATGTACTTCCACTTGAGAGAGAGCTAGAAAGATATCTAAAAAAAGTGGTTACTGATGGAAGAGACATGGATAATACTGATGGGAAGAGAGAAGTTAACTCAGGTTACTCAGCCAACAGATTAACATGTGTGGTGTTTAAGAACTGACAAACACTACTTGGAACATGTGAAAATTTTAGAAAGACATGTTACTATTTAATTTTGATTCCTTTGGTTTTATCATCAATTACTTTTTCTACTTTTTAAATATTTTTCTACCAAGCACTGAACAGTGAACACATACCCCCAATTAATTATCATTTAGAGAGACACGTTATTATTTAATTTTGATTCATTTGGTTTTATCACCAATTACTTTCTCTAATATAAATATATATATATATATATATATATAACTGAAACCTCTAAAACACCCACAATTTTTCACGTCATCATTATTTTTAAAACATCAGCATTATAAAGAAAGAAAGAAAAATCTGATTTTAATAACTATTTCTCCCCGATACTCCTTCTCCTTCCTTACAAAAACCCGATCAACTCTTTCTTCTCCCATCTTCCTTTATATCATAAGCACAGCACAATCTAAAACCAAACCAAAACAGTAAACATGAGTACAAACCCAAACCAAAAGTTTCTCCCAAAAAAAAAAACCCCCAAAATAATCCCATCTCCCTCTTCATCATCTTCCTTCTTATTCCATAAATTTCTTCAAACACAGTACAAGATCAATGTTTTAAATACCATTCTGTTCCAGTCGGAATTTTTCGTTTCATTATAGGTAACCCCACTATTCTATTCCGTTCCAAAATTCGGCCTATACCAACGTTTCGGCTGAAATTTCATCATTTCGAAACAAACTATGAATTTTTGAGCTAAATGAAGAATGTGTTTTCACTGAGTAGCTTCTTTTGGATTTGATAGTGTGGACGTTAGAAAAGAAAACCAATTTATTAAAAAAAAAAAAAAAAAAAGATGAAATTTATGACACTTGGGAGGGGTGGAAAAGAAGTTTCCAGGAAGTTGCTTCCCTAACAATGCCATCACATGCCTTTTGTAGTGGGCCTTTAGTACAATGTTGGGTTGGGTTGCCTCCTACGGTATTAGGCCCAAGTGTTATGAGTAAAGGAGTTGGGACCCGTCCAATCTATAACTTAATTTGGTCCAGCTTATGTACAAACTGTGCCCCGTTTGCCATGTTTTGATCACAGGCCCATGGCAGACAGAACTGCTACGGATAAGTTATGACAGACAGATATAATAAAGATAATACAAGAAATAGTAGACAAAATGAATAAAGGGGGACGACAAGAGGCATCTTGTAGGCCAAAAGTAGAGAAATAAATGGAGAATAATAATAGTGGGGTTATCAAATCAAAGAGAGAAAAATCAGTCTGCCACGCCAAGTAATGCTGCGGAGTTGAAACCAAGAAGGTGCACCACTTTCTCAATGCGACTAATCTCCCAGGGGAAAGAAATTAATTGCTTTGAGGGAATGAGCTTAAACGGTTTATCTTTAATAAGGATCCTCTTCCTTTTTGATAGAGAGCAGGGCTTTAGAGGGAGAAAGGAGATCAACCTATTGGTGCATGCCTGCCGTTCTATACTTCCTCTCTTTCCTAGTTTTTTCTTTCTTTCTTTTTTTCTTCCTTTTCTTTCTCAGTGTTTACTTATTTTGTTGCGATTCTCTCATAGAGGTTGCTATTATAGTGCTTTTTGTGATTGTGATCCCCCCTTGTGCACGGTAAGGCCCCTTTTTTATAGTTCCCATCGTGACCGGATTTTACCATTTTAGCCTTTAACAACCTTTGTCTAGTTTGGGTGTCTTTGCGGATCACTTACTGGTTTGTCAGTCACTCAGCCACCACCACTTACCTATGCTGGCCGTGACACCAGACAAAGAAGACTATTTTGTTTGTTTACCTATTGTGCTACAGTGTGAGTGCTTTCTTTTTTCCTATCCCTTATAGCATGAATCTAGTGATCTCAGCTCCTCCTTACTTCCTTTAGGGGGTATGTCATCCCAACAGGACATTTCCCTCAAAAAAGCCTGAGCAGGAACCCTAGAATAGGTTTTCCCCTCTCCCCACCGCTAGATCATGCCCTCTTACCTCTGACCTATGACCTCACCTCCTCCTCTATTGGCTGGGAATAGGCTAGTGAGGTCTAGGCCTTACGCGTGCTTCGTTTTCATGTATATCTGAAATCTGCCTGTTGCTTATGTGTTTGTCGTGGCCTGGAGGCTTTTCTGCACATCTTGCCGCCCATCCTTGGCTTCTTATGGCGTGATCCATTTTTTGGCTTCTCATTCTTTAAAGCCTGCTCTCTTTCGGGGTTGGGCCTTTGCTTGGCCTTGGGCTTTTCCTCCTTCAGCCTAGTCTCTTGCCCTTTTTTGCAGTCTTTGTGTGTCCTGTCGTTCTACTCTGCCATTCCTACTGTGGCGTTATTTGACCCAAGCCTGCTGGGCCTCTTTGAACTTGTTGCTTACTCTTTCCTCAATGACTCCGTATAGTCATTTAGGCCTTTTGGTTACGTTGAACATCCTTGGCCCATTTACTGTCCTTAAACCCTTTTGGCCCTTTTCCTAACTCTGCATTCCCATGAACTTTTATTAACTCCTTTGGGCTTTCCTGGCCCAATTACCTTATCCTTCATCCTTGTGGCTCATAGACTTTCCATTAGCCCCTTACATTCATTACTTCGGGCTTGCTGTGGCCCATTCTCACTTTTCTACATCATATACTGCCCATGGGTTTACTTATTCTCTCTTTCTGGGCTCCTTTAGACCCGTCTACTTCCTCAAGGCCCATTCGTTTATTTCATGGGCCAGCAATTCTTTATTCTTGACACTTGGACTTAATGGTTTTTCTATCTACTAACTCCTTTCTACCCATGTTGTTAGGCTCCTTTCTTTTGGGCTTCCGAAAATGATCATCAACACCTTTTTATTCACAAAACTGCAATTACATCATTTTATAAAAATATTTCTTTTAAATAAATAATCAGATAATCATTTTTAAATATTTTAGCTTAATAATAACAATAAATAAATTCCGACATAAAAAAAATAGTAAACAAATAACTTATATCAATTCAAGAAAAAAAAAAAAAACCTTATTTCAGCCCAAAAATAATAGAAGTAATAACCATATTATTTTTGTCTAAAGTCTAATTGAAATGCACAAAAAAAATTGCATAGGTGATAGCTTAAACTCTTCATTCATTGTTTTTTTTTTTTTTTCAAAAAAAAAAAAAGTAATAGCTTAAATTTTTCATTCATTATTGGATTTTTTTTTCATAATCAATAGCTTTCCCATGCATCGCGTAGGTTAGCAACTAATTTTTAATATATTTCTACCAAACACTGTGAACACATACGCCGAATGCATTATCATATAGGCGAAAATGCACTTTTGGTCCTTATATTCTGGGCCGATTCTATTTTGATCTCTAAATTGATTTTTGCTACTAATGTAGTCCATAAAAAAAGAAAATTGATTCTATTTTGGTCTTTGCCGTCAAGCCACTAATGGAAACCTCCTACGTGGCAAACAGAGTGCCCTGTCTGCTGACGTGGCTATTAAAATATTATTAAAAGAATTATTTGGTATTTTTGAAATGCCACATCAGCATTTTATTTTATTTTAAAAACCATGTTAGAAAATTTAAACAAAAAATTAAATTAAATTACAAAAAACCTTAAATCTAATTTAATTAAAAATAGTATTTTTTAAAAAATCTTCATGTTCTTCAAATTGTTCTTCCTTTTATACATGGTTCTTCCCGTTCTTCCCAAATCAAACCCAGCAAACAAAAACTCAAACCCATCACAAGAACACCAAAGAAAAGAAAAGAAAAGAAAAGAAAAGAAAAGGAAAAACAAATTATCATCTCTCACTCTTTCATTATTGAACCCAAGCTCTCCCATTCATTCCTAACAAGAACAATTCCCTCAGTCTCAAGGCGCAAACAAATCTTTCTCTAAACCACTGCCGGCCTCATCTCTTTCTCTCTCTCAGATCATGGTTTAAAATGGTCTAATGATAATAATAAAAAAATAAATGGTTTGATGATTTTTAAAGTATATACACTTTTGACTAATATACTTTAAAAAAAAAATTAAATACACTTAAAACTAAAATGTTCTAATGGTAATTTTTTTTTTGAATTTCTATTTAATTTAATTAGATTAATAAAAAAATTGTTTAAAACTAAAAAAAATTTAAAAAAAATTGTTTTTGATTTTTTAAAATTAAAATTAAAATTGAGGAATTAAAATTTTTTTGTTTTAATTTTTAATTAATTAAAATACTGGCATGGCATTTAAAAAATGCTAAATAATTTTTTTAATAATATTTTAATGACCACGTCAGCGCCATGTCAACAAGCATAGCACTCTCTTTGCCACATAGGAGTTTTCAGTTAGTCGGTTGACAGCAAAGACTAAAATAGAATTGGTTTTCTTTTTTTAGAGACTACATTAGTAGCAAAATCAATTTAGGGACCAAACTGAGAATTAGCTCAATATGTAAGGACCAAAAGTATTTCGCCTATCATATATTTAAGACTTCTGTGTATTATATTTTTTTTTTTTCATTTTTTCTGTAATTTATAAGCTTAAAAATTAAATTAGTTTTAATTTTTTTTTTTACCAAATATCTAAATTTACAAATATGTGATCTACAAAAATAAATATAAACAAGTAAATAATATATATATATATATATATATATATATATATATATATATATATATATATAGTGGTAAACCAATGGTACACTGATATCTAACAGTATCAAAATATTTCATTCCTTTACCCAATCTGAAACGGTCTGTGGTAGGTATTGACTCCCTTGAATTGAAGTGCTCCTCCTTTTCATAGATAGAAAGTTGTAAGTAGGATTCAATGAGGTGATCACAGGAGCTATAAAGTTTATATCCTAATATTAGGAATTAAAATAAAAGTGATTGAACTTTGTGGGTTTATAGTATATCATTTGAGTTCCCTGAAACATAAATTAATCATACTTAGGGTATGTTTGGTATGATGTAATAACTTTTGTAATGAAATAAATATTCATGTGTAATAGTAATTCAATCATTTGGTTACATTTTTATTACATGGATTTGTTATTACATAAGAATAACTATTATTAAATTGAAGAATAACTATTCCTCTTTAAGATGGATGTAATAGTTATACCTTAGTATATATAATATGTTTTAAAATTAATATATGTCCAAAAATATAAATCTTCCTTATACGTCATCTTTTATAAGCTTTCTATATGTAACAACCAAACTTATGGAAAGTAATAGTTATTCCATTATAATATTTTCTATTCCCAATAATAAAGATTACTATTCCTAATATAATCTTCATATTTAGTGTACCAAATGTATCCTTAAAAATTCCATCATGAAAAAAACTCAATGATACTTCAAACACTATGAGTACATTTGGTACACTGAATGAAAATTACAACGGAAATTGTAACCTTTATTACTAGAAATAAAATATGTTGTAATGTAAAAATTAAACATATTCATAAGTTTGGTTGTGAGTATTGAAAATAATTTTTTACTTCAGTAATGAAAATAATTTCATTTAAGATATATTAGTATTAAGTAATACACTATCAATGGCTCAGATCCTTATTCATGGATGCAAACAAAATAGTAATTTAAAACTAGACAAACAATAGTTTAGCAAGTGAAAAGATAACTAGTGCATCTTAATCAATTGCCTTGTACGTTCCCTAAAGCATTGGTGGATTGAGATCTATGGGTAATACCATCTAAGGGTTGGAATTAAAAGTTAAAAACCCAACTATTTTTCTCTAACCTTAAAACCGAGAACTTTCTTATTCATCGACTAAGGGAAAAAAAATAAAAATAAAAATGAAGAGTTAACTTTTAATCTCACCCCCTAATGATATTTCCTATTGCATATATTGGATGTCAATCCTGCACTACAGGGAAGATTTAATAGGAGTTGTTGGCAAATCACCAATTGCATGGCCTTTTAATGTGCCCTCAAGCTCCTTCATGAATATTTCATGGGTCACTTTTGGGAGCAAGATTGACACCACAATGCCATTCTTCCCTTTACCATTGCTAAATATGTGTAAGAGCTTGCAGGCATAGGATTGGGTCCATTCCAGAGATTGCCTAGCCCACCATAAATAGCCTTACCCCACCCAAAGTCCACCTCTTCGAATCCCACGTGTGTCACATCTGTTGGTGAGTAGCACCGAACCCTATTGATATCAGGTTTGTCTTTAATCACCACAAAATCTATATAAGACCGCACGTACTCCATAGTCACATTAGCTTTGGCAGTTTTTACCAATTCTATTGCATATCCCAAAGGGTTCTCGCAAAGCTTCCTAGCCATTGTTATAGCCACTGCGAATACAACAGCATTGCCATAATACCCAGTTGGTAATGAGGGGCTAAGTTTGGCTCGCACATTAGCTGGAAATATCACACGCACTTGGCTCTCTAGGTTAGGTTTAAGTGCTATTGTACTGCATCGCCAAATGCACGCAGTTAATATATCAAATGTGGAGCACTGGTTCAAGTGACTAGGGACGTGTTTACGATGAACTGCATTTACTTCGGTCGAGTCGAGGAAGAAAGAACAAGGGACCATGTTTTGGAGAGGGTAGTCATTGGTATCAAGAAGTTCATCGAATTGGTGATGTTTGCATGTCACCTTTGGTGGGTTCCTTGCACTGAGAAGATCCCTTTGCCAAACTGGGGGGGATAGAAGGGGTACAATAACCTCGTGCCATTTCACCCACGGTACTCATGAATTGAGCATTTGAGCTATGCCAATTGAATCACTCATAGTATGGTTTTGGCGTAGGGCAAAGATAAAACCCCCACACCTTAGTCGAGTGACCTGTTAATCAACAAACGAACCCCATTAACTTAAGCATATTGGTCATTCCTTTTTGTGTTTATATATTTACTTCAATCATTTGACATTCTTTCTATATGTGGCAAAGCCAAAATTTTAATTCAAGGGGGGTAATTAAGATGAAAATAAAATGTTGAAGACAATATTGATTACAATTTTTTTTTAATTAATACAAGAAAAAAAAAGTAAAAAACACTTGATCAGTTAATTTTTTTTTATTAATATATAAAATATAATGGAAGTGTTAAATTATAATTTATTTTTTCTTGCCTAGAAATTGATTTAGAATAATTTAAAAATGTCCTTTTTTCAAAATGCATAGATTGAAATAGTTTTTTTTTTTTTTCAAAACATGAGAGAGTGAGAATAGTAAAAAATAAAAATAAATCTGACAAATGAGCTAGAGAGAGAAAAAAACACAAGACAAAGCGTAAGTGTTAGAGCAATTACATCAGTTGGTGCAAAATTTTTTCCATTTTGCACCTTTAAAACCTACTTTTTCTATTTTACACACTCATTTTTACAAAACACCCACATCAGTTTGTCTATTCTACACATTTATTCAAATAAAATATTCATTTCTTTACCTACACAGCCACCGACCCACACCGGTATCACACCGGAATCCACACAATCCACCGGCAACAAACCCAGCAAACCAGAAAAACAAACCCAGCAACCCACACCGGTATCACACCGGAATCCACACAATCCACCGGCAACAAACCCAGCAAACCAGAAAAACAAACCCAGCAACCCGGAATCAACACAACCCAACAACACAATCCAGCAACCCGAAATCAAAACAAACCCAACAACACAATCCACACCACCCACCCGAAATCGACGCCGCGCCTTGAGCAACAAGATCGACGCCTCCGGTGGCGATGGCGAGAACGACGGATCAAAAGCCCAGAGGAAGAAAGCCCAGATTGACGCCTCCGGTGGCGATGGCGAGAACGACGGATCAAAAGCCCAGAGGAAGAAAGCCCAGATTGACGCCTCCGGTGGCGATGGCGATGAACGACGGATCAAAAGCCCAGAGGAAGAAAGCCCAGATTGACGCCTCCGGTGGCGATGGCGAGAACGACGGATCAAAAGCCCAGAGGAAGAAAGCCCAGATTGACGCCTCCGGTGGTGATGGCGAGAACGACGGATCAAAAGCCTAGAGGAAGAAAGCCCAGATTGAAGCCTCCGGTGGCGATGGCGATGAGAGGAAGAAAGATTGATCAGATGAGAGGAGCTGTGTGCCGAGAGAGAAAGAGAGAGGCAGCTGAGAGTTAGTACAGAGAGGAGATGCCGAGAGAGAAAGAAAGAGGCAGCTGAGAGTTAGTACAGAGAGGAGAGAGAAAAAATACATAAAAAATTATATGCACATGCTACAGTACCC